>JAWHQI010000177.1:3885000-5180000 GCA_033032865.1 Dactylorhiza incarnata | reverse complement strand
AAAAAAATATATATATTTTCCATAATATAATATCAAAAAAAAAAGTCTACATGAACCATTTGCCATGATATCTCATTCTACGATCTAGATTCATTCAACTGATCCGCTATACTATCACCTAGCGCGATCATCTCTCTACACTACCTGCAGTGTCAGAGCATGCATATTGACGTTCTTGTGTGGCCACTCCATCATCTTGACCCCTCTGCTCGCACTCACTGAAATCAAAATCCACACGTGAAGATTGCCGACGAATGAAATTATGTAAATTCATCGTGGTCATCACAATATCCGTCTGTTTGTCAAAGCGATAGCTTGACATGTCCCGCAGTATGACCCACTTCTCTTCCAAATGCCGAAAGATCGTTCTATCACACTTCTAAGCGATGAATGTGCACGAGCTACATACACCCACACATACACACACACACACACATCTACATACACCCACAAACCTACATACACACATAACCATACACACACACACATACACACACATACACGCACAATAAAAAATTCACACACACACATACACATACACATACACACACACATAAACATACAACTAGATACACACAGACACATACACATACACACACACACACATAAACAATACACAAGCACACATACACACACACACACAATAAACAAATACACATACACACACACACACATACACAAACACAAACACAAATACAAATACACACGAACACAAACACACACACACACACACACATGCACACACACAAATACAAACACACACACACATACACATACACATACACACACACACATACACACACATAAATACACATACACAAACACAAACAATACACAAACACAAATACACATACTACACACACAATACACATACACACACACATCTACATACACTCACAAACCTACATACATAAACAGTGCAGCCATTGATCTACACCTAAACAGTGCAGCCATTGATTAATCTACATACACACACACACTTACATACACAAAACACACATCAAAAAACAAAGTTGCATCCATTCAAGCTCCCTAATAGGGGACGAACTAGAGGAGGAAGTGAGATACCTCACAACAATGTTGAAGCAATGGATTAGGGAGCTTGACGTCGTAGAGAACGAAAATCACTGTTGACGGAGCTCTTTCACCGGCGTCATGGCCGTCAGAATGGAAGGAGAGAGTTGTTGTCGGGCTAGGTTAGGGGAAGAAGGAGGCATGGGATCGACGGAAAAGGAGATGAGGCAACGAGGAGGAGCGGTGGTGGCTTGCCGTCGCTGGGAAATCGCCGCTAGATAAGGGGAGAAAAATCGGGAAGCGCCGTCAGGCTAGGTTAGGGGAAGAAGACGAATCGTGCGCAGCGGGGATTACTTTTGCGGCCAGACGCGACAAATTCCTATGGTTGGGGGGATATAGGAAAGAGCGGATGTAAGTAAACACCTTTTTGAAAATAAGCCGCGCCAAACACAGATCTGGCTTGCTTTTCCGATGCGTTTAAACCGCACAACACCCTATAAGCCGCGCCAAATGCCACCTTAATACCATTGTTTTGGTTTAACAAGTTTCCAAATACAAAGCCAAAATAGCACGTGATCATTATGTATAATGCACATTTAATTAAATATGAAAATACATATGAAAATACATATGAAAATAAATATGGAAATACATATTATTACCGACGATGAAAACAAAATGTCGATGTTTTTTCGAGCCGATTCAAATTTTTTTTTAACTTTCTCATTTTTATATCTAAGGCCGGATAGTTGGAGGGTTGTGGTTTGGGTGCACTGCATTGGTTGACTTTTTATTATTAAACATTTATATAATGTTTATACATATAATTATACGAGTAGAACGGCACGGCCAGCCGGCCGTTGCACCCGTCGCGACAGTACTATTGGCGCAACAGTACCTCGTGCCATATCTACTTTACCCGGGCGCCCCCGGCGGGCTTCGCCCACCCCGCGGGTTCGGTTCAGGTCTGGCTCGCGGGTCAAGGATTTCTGGCTCGCGGGTTGGTTCAGGTCTGGCTCGGTATAACCGATATTTTTTAATTTAAAAATAAAATTATTTTTAAAAAAGGGGACCCGCGGGCCAACGATTTCTGGCCCGCGGGTTGGTTCGGGTCTGGCTCAGGCTAACCGAGCAAGCTCACGCGGGGGAGCCAGGGTCGGGCTCAACCGCGCAAAATCACTCAACACTTAGCAGGGGACTCCGCTATATGAAGAGCGGAATCCCCTGCTGAGGCGCGATGTGGGACTAATCTCCCACATTGCGCCGTGCGTGGTGACGCGTGGCGATGGGGAGATTAGTCCGACATCGCCAAGCAGGGTTTGACTCCGCTCTTAATAGCCCGCTGTTAAGATTTGAGTTGTTTCACGCGGGGGAGCCCGACCCCCCCCCCCCCCCCCCCCCCCCCCTGGCTCCCCTACGCGAGCCCTTTTCCGGTCAGCCCGAGCATCGCCGCCCAATTAACCACCCTCACCCGTGCGTGGACCCGATGTAGACCCCCCCTCCCGCGGACCGGGGTTTCTCGCACCCGAACCCGACCCCATTCACCTGTTTTTCAGCCATATAGGGGCAAAACCGGAACTTCATAGGTTTTTAAGGCTGCCCTCTCTTAGGTTTAGGAGGCCTATGAAAAATAATGGGCGATCCTGATTCGCTGTTGTGATCGACGGTCCAGATCAGATGACTGGTACTCATTCAACGACTAATATTGAAAGCTTGGTTGTTTAGGGGCTTCAATATGGGCCTAAAAGTTTTCCTATATATAATAAAGATATAAACGTTTTATAAATTATTAAATGGCAAAAACATGAATTCAGTCTCTAACCTTTAGGACTCGTAAGAAATTAATCCTAAACCTTCTAATTTTAAGATTTTGGTCCCCAAAATTTAAGGCGCACTACAGTTTTGGCTATCCGCTCTCTTTTTGTATGAGTTATTACGCGCCTTTTGGAAATACGTCTTGTACGTGCATTTTCAGGAAAAGTGTTGAACATGAAAGTTGTAGATCTAGACGAGATCTACAACTTTCGTGTTGAACACTTTTCCTAAAAATGCTTGTACAAGGCGTATTTCTAAAAAATTGCTATAGTTACGCACATGTTTCAATCAAGGCGGCAATACGTCTTGTGAGTGCATTTTTAGGAAAAGTGTTCAACACAAAAGTTGTAGATCTAGACGAGATCTACAACTTTCGTGTTGAACATTTTTCCTAAAAATGCATGTACAAGACGTATTTTCAAAAGACGCGTAATAACTCATACAAAAAAAGTGCGTATAGCCAAAACTGTAGTGCGGGTAACAATCGCCAAATTTAATAACTCAAAGAATTTAGTCCCTACTGACTAGCTCTAACAGAAAAGCAAGCTGAAAGATCACGGTACTTTCTCCGGCCGGCGTCCGCCATTAAATCAAGAAAAATTGAGAACTCGTCCGCCATTAAGCCTTCATTTGGCGCGGCGTTTTCGCCGAGCGTTTGGAACAAACGCCGCCGGACAGCGGGAAAACAAACGGCCTCCGGCGGCGTTTGCTCCGTCTGCTCCCGCCGCGCCCTGAGGAACACAGTAAAAAGCCGCGGCTGAAACCCTTCCTCCCCACCTCCGGTTCGAAGTCTCCGGCTCCACCCGCCGTCTGCTCCCGCCACCGCCGAATCAAACGAAGCCTAAATTAAATCTTATGTTGCATATGACCTCTTTCCATGAAAGCAGCAGAGACCGGAGTTGCTTTCAGAAACCTCTCCATGCAAGAATCGTTGCAGAATTTTCCGTGCAGCCCGTAATATTCAAGCTAAGGCTTCGTTTGATTCGGCGGTGGCGGGAGCAAGCGGCGGCTCCATCCGCAGTTTTCGAACCGGAGGGCGGGAGGGGAGGTTCGAAACGGGGCTTTTTGCCCCGTTTTTCAGGGCGCGGCGGGTCCAGCCGGAGCAAACGCAGCCGGAGGGCGTTTGTTTACCCGCCGTCCGGCGGCGTTTGCCCCAAACGCTACGCCAAAACGTCACGCCAAATGAACCCTAAGCGGAGCAAGAAAGATAAAAGACAAATGAGTTGTTTATTCAGAATTTGTAAAACGGCGTGCACATCAAGAAGTAGTAAAAAGGGCGAGAGGGAAAGAGAGAGCATAAGAGAACAGGCTTGCCAAGAAGAATTTCCAATCTGTGTTCTCCTTCTCCTCAAACTCTCGCAGGATGAGAGTACGAGTTCTCGGTGGAGCTTATGATCTGTCTTCTCTTTCTCCACTGATTCCGAAGAGCTTTCGTCGGAAAGGCGTCGTTGAGCAGGCCGAGCATGAGCATGACGTCGGAGGAGGCGACGCACATCAACCAGAGGAGGAGAGCAGCATTCATGGGATGCGAAAGCAATTCCCGGCAGAGGGAAGTTGAATTTTCTGATGAAGTTTATGTGTCTTCCCGTTAGACCTAACGGTAGGGACTAAATTCTGTAAGTTATTAAATTTTTGGGACCAAAATCTTAAGATTAAAAGGTTTAGGACTGATTTCTTAAAGGTCCTAAAGGTTAGGGACTGAACTTTTTAGATTTCAGTCCCTATATATACTTTTTTTAGATTTCAGTTTCTATACTTGTTTTTTTTTGTAGATTTCAGTCCCTATACTTTTTTTAGATTTCAGTCCCTATACTTTATTTAGATTTCAGTCCCCATACTTTTCGTCTTTTTAGATTTCAGTCCATATTTTTTTTTTGTAGGATTTCAGTCCCTCAACTTTACTAAATACATGAAATCAGTCCCCTCCTTACTTTTTTCATTAAATCCTTGGATTAAGAAGTTAAAACTCTATTTTTTTTTATAAATAACATTCTTTTATGGAGGCAATGTTATAATATTTTTTTTAAAAACTAAAAATAGCATTTTTTTTAAATAACACAATTTGAAAATTGCATTTTTACATTCGAAATAGGTAGCGAATATTTAAAAATAAAATCTGCATACCTTAGTCAAATGACTGAAATATGATTTTTGCATATATATTATTTAATACATAATTTAATACATTTAATATTTTAGTAACTTATTAGATAGATTTTTAGTCTATAAATAGCTCTCTAAAATATGAAATCACATATAAGATTGCTCTCTTATTCTCCAAACTCATATATTTTACTATTTTCTTGCGATACTACGTACGTTTGTTTCATTCAGTGGAAGGTTGGGTGCTCTGTGCTTATTCGATGTCCGCGCATATCGGAGTTTCGGAATCTAGCCGGGTGTTGTACCTTGGAGAAGTGAGCATCAGTTGAAAGCCCTGGCGGAGGGTGGTGCAACTTCTTTAGGGCAATGATCACACAATTTACCTAGACTCGATTTCTTAATTTATTTTTTTATAATATTTTATTTTATGTCTTTCTAAATACTTGTTTTCCTATACTGAAAATTCTATTAAAAAATATTTTATTCTATTACTTATTTCATAAAGAAAATAGAAAATAATTTTATTATATAAACAAAATTTCTAACCATCTAAAAAAAAAAGTTGATTTTCACATCATAATTTTTTGCGAAAGAATCGTGTTGGGCTATCATCCCACAAACTGCATAGTATCAGTGAGAGTCCATCACATGATATTCTTTGAGAAGTCCAAAATAATAAATAAATAAATATTTTAATATTATTAAGTATGTTTACTAGTGCAAAATCATACACAATAGTTAACATCAACATTGTATATAATTGTCAACGTTATTATGATATGATAATTAAAATATAATATATATTTTTACTAATATAATAATTATTATAATATAACATTATTATTATTTTGATAACATAATTATACTATAATTCTATTTAATATTGTTAACATAAATATAAATATATATAATAGAAAAAATTATTAATATGTTTAACGTTATATATATAATATGAAACATTAAATAATAGTTAATATAATTTGTAAATGTAAACGTTTATAATATAATAGTTTTAAGTGATATTATTAATAAAATATAAACATTTATATTCTTATAAATTTTAATATCATAAATAGGTATATTATATATTATTAATATTTATTTTAAAAAATTATATATCTCTAATGGCTTATTTAAATTAAATATTATGAATTTTAAACTAAATCAAATTAGTTTTTCTATTTTGATACCTAGCAATGTGTGACTTGTAAACTAGGACATGCAAATTTTGAATCAATGAAAAGATGATAAAATTAGATCTATTAACTAAGATGAATATATTGTCTAGTTCTAAATGAGATTTTATATTCAATTTGAATTTACAAGGAATGCATTTAATCGTAAAGCTTTTACTTGCTATTTATTTGCATTGTGATTATAAATTTATTATGGATTGTTTTAATTGTTCTGATATATCTAATTAAAAAATGAATAAGTTAGTTTATGAGAATCAGGTACAAACACTTGAAGTAAAGGAGGAAGAATGCGATATCACTAAATTATGCAAAAGCAGAATTAAATCTGGCTGAAATCTCACAAAGGGTTAATTTGTGCCGAAATGAGATAATAAAATCATCAAGGGGAATGAGGTTTAAGCCCACATAATTTTGCTACCAATGGTGGATACCTAACCTATGTGATTAGAGTTCCCATGAATTAATTCCAATATGGTAGAAATGAAACTATTGATATAGCCAAGTGAGGAGCACAAATATTTAGAGAAGATAGATATATATTTCTCTCCCCATTCCTATGATGAAAAGTGCTCCACATAATAGTATAGATTGTGATGTTTAGTTCTTAATGGTTGTAAAGACATAATTTTGCGAGATATATGTTGTGAATATCTCTTGAGGCACCACCTATGTGGGTGTAGCCGTGAGACCGCGACTTTGGGATTCGGGCTGAGCCCTAATAACCTTAATGAAAATTAAGGATTGTGCATGGTCATTAAAGCACACACTGTCATAACCCAAAGAATAATCAATTTAGTGTGTGCTTATTTTATCTATTGACTCAAAGAATATAATTCAAGACTTCTAGCATATATTATATTCTTTAATAGAGATGATAAGTAATAAGTATATGTTCAAGATAACTGATATGCACCTGTAGATTTATAAACGCCCTCGGGGTGCGTTTAGAGGAGACTCCACTAAGGAGTGGTGGAGTTAGTGGGGTTAAAGTACAACCCATGATCATGGGAGTGGAGGAATCCGCCGACGCGCAACTCGCACTTTATCAGCGTCGGGGGCGGTCAAGGCCGCACCCCACTACTGGGGTGTGATTAGTACCGCATCCCACTAATGGGGTGCGTTTAGAGGGGTACGTCCTCGCTTTCATAGCAATTACTTTCCAATTGCACTCGCCCGTTCACCGTTCGCCCAGAACGCTCCGGTGCTCATTGCGCGCTCAGAGCGCTCCCGTGCTCGTTGCGCGCTCAGAGCGCTCTCGTGCTCGTTGCGCGCTCAGAGTGCTCCCGTGCTCGTTGCGTGCTCAGACCGCTTCCGTACCCGTTGCGCGCTCAGAACACTTTCGTGTTTGTGATGCGCGCGGTAGTTAAACTTTCTTAATTTCTCAGATTGCAGGTCTTGTTTGTCGCCTTCATCGCCGTCTTCGAAGCTGCCCGAACCGCCCAACTTGCCTGAACAGCCCGAAGGGCGAAATGGTCATTTACGAAAAATGTCGATTTGTGTGATCCAAAGCGACCAGCCTGATTCGCCTGTCAGGTGCTTGCAATGGTTACAACGACGAAATCACTGGACTACCCCCGCCCAAGGCTATAAAAGGAGCCCAGGGCCTTCATTTCAAGACAACTGACCTTCTACGCTCGAGAGAGCTCTGCTGAAGTTTTCCTCTGAATTCTCCTTCGGCGCTTGAAGATCTCCTTCAGCTTTGAAGATCTCCTTCGAGGCTTCGAATATCTCATTTGAGTGCTTGAAGATTTCCTCCACTTCAGAAGACAATCTTCCTAAGCAATTTTGGAATCTTCCGGATCCAGAATGACGACTCAGGCATCTCACTTTCGTTCTCACTTTTGTTCTCGGAAGAAGAAATAATCAGCTTTCTGAGAGGTGGCATGTCACCCTCAAAGTTCTCTCTTTCTACATTACTAACAGTTAGCTAGTCCACAAGTAAAAAATGCATGTACATACGCAACGAAAAATATAAGGTTTGATTCATTTTATCCTACATGAGCATGAAAAACTAACAGTTAGCTAATGATATGCATGTTTCTAAATTTACTATAAGTAGAAAAAAGAGCTTTTGCGACCTTTAAAGTATGGTGATATTTGATTGAAACGATACTATGAGTATGAGTATATGTGCACATTTTTATACACTTAAAATAACTATCTATGCATCCTAACATAAAACCTTCCCAAAAAGCAATGCATCAACAACAGTAAGTAGTAGTAACATGAACAACAAGTAAAGAGTCTACACCAAAAAAACAAGCTATGAGCGTCAACAATCTAACACGAACCCATAGAACAATCACAAGTGAAACTGAAGTACAGTGCAAAGTCAAAGATAAATACAAACTAACAAAGCCTCACCGATGAGGAAAAATAAATCAACCACTGCGGTCTGAAAGGACAGCCAGATCCGCTCCAGCTGCTACTGATCCGAACCTGAGACATTCAAAAAAAAAATGCATCAACACAAAGACACAAGAGGCAACTCAAACATAAAGGTTAAATGATTTAGTTTAGAGGGTTACCAACCCAATGAGAGTAACTGCAGATCGACAACAAAACAAGTCATATGAACCGACAGTATAATAATTCAGCAGAATTGACTATATAAGAGAGAAAAAGTTTTGCACCAGGTGCGACGAATATTCATAAGTTAATCATGTATATATATATTAAAATAAAAGAGACTGATCGGCTCTAAAAGGAGAATGAATGTAACATCCCCCAAACATCTAGAACCTCAAGTTGGTTTTGTCATGACTAGTTCATGACAAAACCATAGGAAGAGCTTAAGATCATGTGAGCTTGGGTGAGAAGGAGAAAACCCAAGTGGTCTGTATATACCAGTTTTCAGATACCTAGCCTAGGGTTGAACTTTAGGGCCTCACCTTGAACCTTGACCCCACCATAGTATCCCTAACTCATTAGGGGTTCCCTTATGGCATCAGGGACCCATTGGGGTCAACCAATGAGGCCAATTTGACCAAAGTCAACCCTAACCCTAAATTGGTCAAACTAACTCAATTAGGGTCAATTGGCCTCCACCATGCCAAATTGGTCCTGCCCCTTGTGAGGCCCCCATTTAGACCTCACAGACTTCTGTATCTAAACTATGTTCACAACATGTGTCCCAGGATGAAGTACGGCTAGTGAATACAAAATAAAAACACATAATAAGAATTTTACTCTCATACCTTGAATTATTCGTCGAATCTGCGTTGTCCTACCATAATCAGTTCTTTTGGTTTTACTTATCCCAAGTCACTTCCGTTACCTACAAAATTGACGACGGGCTTAGTCATAAAAATATGACTAAGTGAGGATATACTGTTGAAACCGATTTCTCGGTCTCTAGTGGAGCTCGGGGCCCTCACCGAAATGAGGGGCAGCTAGCCCTTACCGGTCCCTCGGGAGAGGTAAGGCCGACGATTCGAGCAAAGAACAAAGACCCTAGTCTCAGCGAGGAGGTCCCTCCACTAACCCGGAAGATCGTTGAGCGCTTCCCCTCCCAAGCCAAAGCTAAGACTCGGGCACCTTGGAGAGCTAGAGAGCCCAAACCAAAGCGACCTAGGGAGAGAAAAGCTCAAAGATAATGAACCGGTCTTCTTCCAAGGTGCCCATTAAGGTCTATTTATAGGTTTTGGTTTTGCGGTCTGCAGATAACAGGATTCCGTCTTCAGATTTGACTATCTGCACCCCGAGTGGGTCTGCTAACAGCCAAGTTCCGATGTTTGGAGAGGCTAAGAGCAGACCACCGAGGATAAAATGGTAAGTTGATCCTAATGACATATGGGTAAGGGGTTGCGAGAGCCCCACTGTTGGAGTTCTCGCCGGCCTTCTCGCAGATCCTGCCCGCGGAAGGAGCTCTCGCGAATACTGCCCGCGGCATCTCCTTCGGAGGGTCGTTTTGCGAGAACCCTGCTGAAGGAGCTCTCGCGAGGACGAGGGTCCGCTGACGAGGTTCTCGCGAGGACCGCGTTGGCCCATTTTGGTGGTCTGCCGAGGTCTCATTGGCTGGGGGTCGATCTCGGCGAGGCCCAGATCTCGTCACTCTCGTCTCGCTCGATTTCCCTGCCTGGCGAATATCGGGGTTGTACACAATCCCCGCTCTTCGCGAAGACTAATGTCCTCGCGAAGAATCGTCCAACCCCTGATATTCGACCGCCCCCAGATGACCTGTCAGGAATCTTTGGTGGGACCCACCATGCAGGTTATAAATATCGTCCCGAGCCCCCATTGGTGCGCGTCGTTTCTTTTCCTTCCTTTCTTGTTCTAGCTGCCGGGAGATGTCGATTTCCGAAGAAGCAGAGGCTCGCCTGAGGGCGTTGAGAGCCGGCGGGCTACCTTCCACGACCAAGGTACCCGCCTGGATGAGCCGGCCGCCTCCCGCCCGGTCGCCAAAAGTCAAGAAGGCGAAGGCGGTTCGCCTCTCTGGAGACGACTCCGTGGCGCTGGACTCCTCCCCGGACGATCGCCGCCCCGAGAAGGTATGAGTTATTCGAATTCACGTCGGTAAATTGCTCTTCATTCATTTCTACTCGCAGGATACTTTGCCGAGCGAGATCGTTGAGGAACGTGTTGAGGGGTCTCGGAAAAGCCAGCAGGTGGACACGAACCTCGCTGGGAAAGACACCACCGGTACGATCTGGATCTCGCATACCGTAATATTTATGTCAACTATATATGATCTCCGTTACTCTTTTCTTACAGTCTCGCCCCTGAAGTCCCCGATCCGCCCGTCGTCGCGGCCTCCATCTCCGCCCCCTCCAGGTAGAATCGTTGATAAGCCCCGGTTCCAGCTCCTGACGAGCGAGGAGACCGGTGGCTCCGCCCCGCTGAAGATTCTCCCGACCAATAGCACGGCTTATCCTGCCGGCCTGGGCAAATCCCTCTACCCCCACTAATGGCAATGTGTTCCAGGGCCGTCCTTCGACTTCTCGCCGCCCTCTCGGTAAGCGTTATGGCCTCGCCGAAACCCCGCGTGATCTCACTCGTCATCTAATCATTCTAAAATCTTGCAGATAATGCCGAGAATCCACCTACCGATTCCGAGCTGGGTGATGACGAGATGTCTCCCCTTCCTGACCAGGTGGAGGAATTCTTAGGGGATCCGCGCGATCCGGAAACGATGAAGCAGCGAGCCGCGGAACTCTTGAGGAAGCATGGGCGAATGCTGATGGACCTCAATATGCAGGCGAGGCGGGATAGGGAAGCCGCGGAGGATAGGCACGCGGTCCTGATGGAGGAGTGCGCGAGGCTCCGGCAAGCGAGACACCGCGATCAGGATGAGGTCGCCACGACGCCGGAGGTACACATAGCGAGGATGAGGGACTACGCCTACCTCACGGATCGGGAGGGTCGCCTGGCGGAGGAATATTATAATTCTAGGGCACCGCCGAGGTCAGGGTCGCGGGGTGGTGGCCGGTGGAAATGGCTCCCCCACGATTCTCGTTAGACGTTTTTGTTGTGAACTCTTATTATTATTAATGGGTGTCGCTGTTTTAGACAATCTCGCCATGGCTCGCAACTCGCATATTTGCCACTTATATGTTGGCTTTATTTCTTCTGACAATTAAGTATTACTAGCTTTTTATTATTTCTCGCTCGGTGCTAGCAAGTCTACATTTTCATATTATACTGTGCTCGCGCGGACCCTTTGTTCTCGCCAAATATATCTCTCGAAAGCGTCGTTTGTACTAACCCCGCAGGTTTTTCTCGCCCGCGGACACGATGTGATGTTTTTGTTGATACTCGTGCTCGCTGACGCTTGGACTTCTTCCCGCCCTTTTGTTTTGGCTATAAATAGGCGGTCTTTGTTGAGCCAACCACCGCATTTATTCTCGATCTTCTTCTTCTTCTGCTACAGAGCTCTCGCTCTTTCTCGTTCTCGCTTTCTTCCCCTTCTCGCAGATCTTCCAGATGGGCGGCGACGCGGAGTCAGAGGGCCGGCGAAGGGTTGCGAAAGCCTTCGCCGAGCATAGCTTCTTCACTTGCAATCTGACCGACGAAGAGTACTTTAGCGCGATCGCCGATTTTGTTCTCCCCCCGTTCGAGGCACGCCGCCCTAGCGAGTACGACGTGATCAACGACCCATTGGTCGACGAGTTGGCCATCCCTATCGCCCACTTTTCGGTTGGTTTGCGCCTTCCTTTGTGGCCAGAAGTTCGCCAGGTAACAATCGTTCTCGCTTACTTTCTGTTTATTTTGCCACTCGAGTCTCGCTCGCCACACGGATTGATCCTGTTCTCGCTGCCTGTTAGGTGCTCAAGCATTATGGTGTGGTTCCCGGCCAGCTCACACCCAATGCCGTGGCGGTGATCATCGTCTTCGCCTGCTACCTCCGCGAGGAGCGAATAGAGTTCAGCCTTCCTGTCTTCCGGAAGCTGTTCTCCTTCCGCGCCTACAAAGATGGGACAGCCTATTTCGTGGGCACAGGCCCGAAAGTGGTTGAGACCGTCAACAAGGCCCACTTCTGGGCCCAAAAGTTTGTCGTCGTCAAGGGGAATTTCGGCAACATTCCCTTCTCGCCGATTCAACATAGCGAGACCACCTACCGACCCACCGCCCTCGGCGGTCATGACGCCCTCCTCCATCAGTTCTTCAGCAAGAAGAACTTCGAAGTCGTCTACCTCCGCCGCAACCTAGACAAGCTGCCTCCAGTCCTCGCCGGAGAAGGTAAAGATTTCTGTCTAACATATATATCTCGATTCGCATGCCTGTCATTCTTATCCATATGACTTTTTGTTTTTAGGCGAGCGGGACGTTCCCCTCCATCCCCCTTACGCGAGCAACCGGAAGACCGACGCAACAATGGCCCTCGCCACTATGGGGGCGGAAGCTTGCCGAGGCGATGTCACCCCGGCCGAGCCATCCTCTCGCAAGAGATCGGGAGCTTCCGGCAGTCATGCCGCCCCTCTGAAATCTCCGCCAAAAAAGAAAAGCAAGAAAAGCGCGGCCTCGCTCGCTTCGTCAAAAGGCAAGGAACCTCGCGAGGCTACCTTCGACGAGTTTGACCTTACCGGCCTTTCGGCGGGCGAGGACGAAGATCCTGGCCAGGAGGCGGTCAGGGCCTCGGTCCTCCCCATCCCGGTGAACCATTATAACTTCGGGCTCGGCCAGAGGCGTCGGGACGAGACTGGCGAGCCCCTTGTCACCTGGAAGCCAGAGACCAACAGGGTGGACATCTCTTCTATCCTCCCCTCATGGGTGGAGAAGGAGACCGTTAGTGGTCACGCTTTCGACTTTTCGTTCGCGCTTTATGGTCGCGAAGATGCAGGGTCTTACAAGGATGAGACCGCGAGGACCCTTGCTTATGAGAGCGCGAGGTCCCAGCTGCGTTCTGCCGAGCTCGCCCATATGACGGGGAGGCGTTGCTTGCAGCTGGAGCTTCAGAATGTGGAGCTCGCGAGAGCCTACCAGGGAGTTCTCGCCGAGAGCACGCAGCTGAAAGAGAAGCTGCTCGCCGCGGAGGCAAGGGTGGTGAGTCATCTAGACTTCCAACTTCCTCTTTTCCCCCAACCCCTTCATCTCTCTAACCTGACTTGCTCGCAGGATGTCGAGGTCGCCGGGAGGGCCAACGCTCGCATCAAGGACTTGGAGAGCGAGGTGGCCGGGCTGAAGGCCCTAAAAAGCGACCTCACTCGCGTCGTGGTTCCCCCTTCGCCTCGCCGTTTAAAAGAAGACCGGCGGGCGCGAGACGAAGAAATTCGTGTGGGGTCGATAGAGTCGGCTCGCTACATTTTCTCGGTGGCGAAGGCGATCGGCCTTTTGGCGGATAATGCGGCTGACATGACTCTGGAAGACATTTGTAAGACCCCCCCTCCCAAATCGGTGGACCGACCGGGGGATCTTATCGCACACCACCCTTTAGCACGACGCCGAAGCGACCCCGAAGGGTGAAGGCACTAGCTTCTCCAACCCTTTTCCTTGAGCACTCCGATGTCACGCCTAGGGGTGGTGTTAAGCGAAAGTCACTACACACCATCAGAGTAGGGAAGCTGTATTCTAGCGGAAGACATTATTAAAGAGTGCGCTTTGTTACCCTTAGCGGAAGACATTATTAAAGAGTGCGCTTTGTTACCCTTAGCGGAAGACATTATTTATAGCGGAAGATTAAATACCATAATTTCAAAACTTGTATGAGTAATATTGATTTCGCCGCCGCAATGAATCCTATCCATCAAGGCTTCATTGCATTATATATGTATACCCTGAGATAGGGCACAACAAAAAGGAGATGCGACTTAATAACGTATACCTGATGTAGCCTGCTCTGTGGCCTTATCCACACACAGGCGTTGTCACTCATCCGCACCTGTCACCTGTGCCAAAGACAAGTTATTAGAACCACGAACAGAATCCAACCCCTACTAACAAACAAACATAATATAACAATTATAAGGAAGGGGATATCTGGACTCTTATTGGGCCGAGGCGGTCTTCCCGCGACCACCGCCTACGTACTCCGTATCATCCTGAATACGGCCTCAGACCCACGTAGTTCTATTAGTTTCGCACGGGTTGCCCTCCTAGACCGTCCGTCGTGCGGGTTGCCCTAGAGTAAAACTCATAGGCCATCCGATTTTATCCCTTGTCACATTCCCGAAGGCAACATTTCATTCCCGTAGGAATTATATCTCGAAGGCAACATTTCATTCCCGTAGGAATTATTTCTCGAAGGCAACATTTCATTCCCGTAGGAATTATTTTCTCGAAGGCAACATTTGTATTCCCGTAGGAATTATTTTCTCGAAGGCAACATTTGTATTCCCGTAGGAATTATTTTCTCGAAGGCAACATTTCATTCCCGTAGGAATTATTTCTCGAAGGCAACATTTGTATTCCCGTAGGAATTATTTTCTCGAAGGCAACATTTGTATTCCCGTAGGAATTATTTTCTCGAAGGCAACATTTGTATTCCCGTAGGAATTATTTTCTCGAAGGCAACTATTTCCATAAGAGAAGAAAAGAGACGCCCTTTAAGATCAGCAATATATCCACTCGCAACCTGTAGGAGGAGAGAAGACGAACTCTATATATGCTTAGCATATCTTCATCCGAGAAGGTAACACTGTTTTAACCCGGCTGGCAATTAAAATCGAGCCATCTTCATATGGCCCATAGGCTCCCGTCAATTATTTGGATGCTTGGTGTTCAAACCCAAGTCACCTATATAACATTTCCATTGGTATTGGTACCACATCAAAAGAAGAGGGAGTATTTCCACCTTTAATCAACATCAGAATTCGTGAAGGGGTAGAGAGAGAAGAAATGTTAGAGAATATGGGAAGGAGGTAGTAACAACAAAGCCCATCTACCAAAAGCATATCAACAACCCTCACTTCACAAGGTAGGCCCCAACATTAATTGATAGTGGCAGCAACAGGTTTTTTATGACAGCAGCCCCCAATGCCAACAGCCTCAGCTAACAAAACAGCCACAAACAAACAGCCCCCCCACAGAACACAAGATATCCCTCATTATCAGCAACCTGCAGTCCAACTTAACAAGGAGCAGCCCCCAAACCAACAAGGAAAGGAGCAGCCCCATTTCAACAACAAAAGAGGCAACTCCAAATCAACAAGGCAAGAGAGCAGCCCCACATCACCCTACCTGCAGTCCAACTAAAGAAGGAGCAGCCCCCAAACCAACAAGGAGAGGAGCAGCCCCATTTCAACAACAAAAGAGGCAACTCCAAATCAACAAGGCAAGAGAGCAGTCCCACATCACCCTACCTGCAGTCCAACTAAAGGAGGAGCAGCCCCCAAACCAACAAGGAGAGGAGCAGCCCAAAGCAACAACAAAAGAGGCAACTCCAAATCAACAAGACAAGAGAGCAGCCCCACATCACCCTACCTGCAGTCCAACTAAAGAAGGAGCAGCCCCCAAACCAACAAGGAGAGGAGCAGCCCAAAGCAATAAACAACAACAACAGAACAACGGCAGCAGCCCAACTCCACAAGGAGCAGTCCCCAAACCAACAAGGAGAGGAGCAGCCCAAAGCAACAACAAAAGAGGCAACTCCAAATCAACAAGGCAAGAGAGCAGTCCCACATCACCCTACCTGCAGTCCAACTAAAGAAGGAGCAGCCCCCAAACCAACAAGGAGAGGAGCAGCCCAAAGCAATAAACAACAACAACAGAACAACGGCAGCAGCCCAACTCCACAAGGAGCAGCCCCCAAACCAACAAGGAGAGGAGCAGCCCAAAGCAACAACAAAAGAGGCAACTCCAAATCAACAAGGCAAGAGAGCAGTCCCACATCACCCTACCTGCAGTCCAACTAAAGGAGGAGCAGCCCCCAAACCAACAAGGAGAGGAGCAGCCCAAAGCAACAACAAAAGAGGCAACTCCAAATCAACAAGACAAGAGAGCAGCCCCACATCACCCTACCTGCAGTCCAACTAAAGAAGGAGCAGCCCCCAAACCAACAAGGAGAGGAGCAGCCCAAAGCAACAACAAAAGAGGCAACTCCAAATCAACAAGGCAAGAGAGCAGCCCCACATCACCCTACCTGCAGTCCAACTAAAGAAGGAGCAGCCCCCAAACCAACAAGGGAAGGAGCAACCCAAAGCTACAAACCTGCATCCCAACTCAATCAAGGAAAGGAGCAACCCCCAACATAATCAATAAGGCATAACAACAGCCCCCTCCTTAAGAGCATATATATGTATAACTAAGTGTATATATGTATATATTAAAGCTTGCACAAACAGAGGAAGAGTGTGAGGGAGAGAGATATAGTTGGTGAGAGGAAGAGGAGATCCTTCCTTGAAGAGGAAGAAAAACCCAAAATCCCTAAACCAGAGCACCATAAATTTTCCATTCTCATGATAACCCAAGATGAAGAGTAAACGAAAATAGAGCAGGTTTAGAGTTTACCGTTTGCCGGAGGAGGAAGAGATGGAGCTCCCTCAATCGGATACCAAACCAGATGAAGATAGGCTCAAGTAAGAGGCGGAGAAGGAGTCGGAGTCTCCCTTGTCGTGCCCCGATTTCTTGCATCGATCCCTAATCCGGCAGAGTTTCGAAGAGGAGGGAGAGGGAGAGAGGAGGGCGAGCCACGACCTTGCCGCGAGCTCCCCTTGCCGTGAAACCCTCTGCCAGGACAGAGCTTCGGGGAGGGGAAGAGGAGGAGGAAGCTCTTACCGTCCACCCTGCCTCCTGGAAGAGGAGAAGAAGCCTCCCTATGTAGCCGACGAGGCCCAATCCCGTGCCCCCACGAGCTCGCCCATGGTTTTGCTCCAGTGCTTGATCGCTCACCCCGGTTTCCCGTTCCCAGCCCTCTGTGTATATATATATATGTATATATATATATGTATATATATATTTATATATGTATATATATATATATGTGTATAGATATATATGCATAAACTTCTAAAATTTTTATGTACATATGCTCATGACTACCGAAATAGGAACGAGACAATTTCGCGGAGGGCGCCGTCGTGTTCGTGTCAACCATACGAAGCTAACGGAATTATCTAAAGTTGATTCCGAGTCCGTTCATTCAATATTTTAAACTGGCGTTGTTGTGGCGCTCGACGTTACTCAAAATAGTGGTTTTCTTCAAATGACCTCGGATCGGAACGAAACGAATTCCGTTGCACTCGTATTGACCATACGAGTCTAACGTAACTGACGGAAATCGATTTGGAGCATGTATGCTCCATATTCTAAAATTGCGTCGTCGTGGCGCGCTGCGATACTCAAAACGGTCACTTTCACCAAATGACCTCTGATTGAAATGAAACGAGTTCCGTTGCACTCGTGTCAACTATACGAGTCTAACGTAACTGACGGAAGTCGATTCAGAGTACGTATATTCAATAAATAACTTTGACGTCGTGGCAAAGCACGATGCTACCCAAAACAGTCATTTCTCTAAATGACCACCTCTATGTGGTGAAGGTCGGGTCGTGATTGCCTGATGACCCGGCCTAGATTCCTCCAAGGGTTCAACTGAACCGGCTAGACCCCTTTTTCAAAGTCGGGATGTTACAATCCAATAAAACAAAGAAAATTTTCGTCCCCGAAAATACGAGTGGGTCATGGAGATTCAAAATAGGACGTATTGCAGACCACTAGAGGTGTCGAATGATCCCAAATTTTAAGGGTCTCTAGGTTTGGTTTTACCTAACGAGCTATGTAGACGGCTCCCGCCGTGTACTATACAAGTAGCTTACATGAACTACGGGGTAGCTTGAACGATTCAAACTGATCTAATCGTGAGAAACAAGAAACCCTTCATCACTTGATACCCCTCCCATGAACCGAGCTTAACGGGAGACGAAGGCAACTCAACACCTTCCAGGGAGCCGAGTTCAACTGGAAGTGAAGACAACTCAAAACCTTCCAGGGAGCCGAGCTCAACTGGAAGTGGAGGCAACTCAACACCTTCCAAGGAGCCGAGCTCAACTGGAAGTGGAGGCAACTTAACATCTTCCAGGGAGCCGAGCTCAACTGGAAGTGGAGGCAACTCAACACCTTCCCAGAAGCCGAGCTCGACTGGAAGTGGAGGCAACTCAACACCTTCCAGGGTTTGCATATCTGAAACGCAAAATTTATGAGTTGTGTCCGAAAGGCACATAGTAAAAACTTATCTAGCTAATTCCCTTACGAAGGTTCTATGTTAGTGGAACAGATAAAATTGCAAATAAGTAGTGAAAATCCATAAACATATAACCAACTCCCATACGAAGGTTATATGTTAATGGTATATGCAGATATGTATGTTTTGATGCAAATGATGCATATGCAAATATGTATGTTTTGATGTATATGCAAGCCATGCATAACGAGTACTCATGACTCAATCACAACACACACTGTTGAAACAGTTTGACCGCTTTTCTTCCAGCAGGGTTGCGACCCCCGCGGGCCTCACCGATGTGGCCGTCGGTGACAGTGGCCGGTCCTGCCACTTCTGGGTGTGGACGTACCGCACTACCCAGGCCCTAATGTACAACCCAGTGTACTCCTGGATGTGAGCAACATCCGTCAATTACAAAATTCGGCTATCCAGCGGAGGGACCCTGCGGGGAAATAATCTCCCGGGGTTCACACACTCCCTAGTGCCTCATGAGTCGTCAACCTTCCCATTCATGTATGAATGGTCCTTAGGCATGATTGTCCTGCCACGGTACTCACATATAGTGTTTTACCAGTTTGCTCTTTAAGTTGACATATTTTGACCGCTTCTTTTTGCAGGGTAGCGAACCCCGCGGGCCTCACCGATGTGGCCGTCGGTGACAGTGGCCGGTCCTGCCACTTCTGGGTGTGGATGTACCACACTACCCAGGCCCCAACGTACAACCCCGTGTACCCTCGGACGTAGGAGACATCCGGTAATAACTGAATTTGGCCCACCAGCGGAGGGACCCAACGGGGCATATAAGATACAACCAAGCTCCCGGGGTGCACACCTCCCTGTTGCCTAGAGTCGTCAACCTTCCCGCACCGGTACGTACGGTCTACGGGCATGACCGACCCGCCACTTTTTCCAAAGCAAGCAAGCAAGCAATAAAATAGGTAACTATCACCTTCGGGTCCTCAGTGGCTTACCCTTTTTAACGAGGCTTCCCGGCTGGCTGAGTATGCAACCATCGCAAGTCAAATCATACCTCACATTTGCAATCGCCGGAGCAATTCTCCATATACCCACAAAATTTCATTTGATTAGCATACCTCAAATGAAATTTTGGAAAACGAGAATTTTTAGTCCCAATAAAACAAAGAGGCTTAAACCTGGGATTTGAAATTATTAGTGAAGTTCTTACATTTGTATACAAAATTTCATTTGATTAGTTCACCTTGAATGAAATTTTGAAAACGAGCCTCTACTCCCAATAAAACAAAGAGGCTTGAACCTAGAGTTCCAAATTTGAAATGATCATTTGTGGGGTTTAAAGAGAGTGTTTTATGGAAATAAGATAGATGATTGTTCGAGATCAGATGTAGTAAAAGACATTTAAGTGTCGATCTGAGTTATAAAAATATTTTGCACGACTAAAACTGAATTTGATAAGTTCGAGTGAAAATGTTCATATAAATGCCAAGTTTGTTGCCAACTTTTACCTTTTAGGTCCACCACCGCTTCCGCTGCAGTGGTTCGTCCCGAACCACGCTACAGTGATTAGCGGAGCAATAAGTGTTTCTGTGATCATGAATAGGTCGAAAGATCGGTTACGCTCTGATCCATTTGTAAGACCCCCCCTCCCAAATCGGTGGACCGACCGGGGGATCTTATCGCACACCACCCTTTAGCACGACGCCGAAGCGACCCCGAAGGGTGAAGGCACTAGCTTCTCCAACCCTTTTCCTTGAGCACTCCGATGTCACGCCTAGGGGTGGTGTTAAGCGAAAGTCACTACACACCATCAGAGTAGGGAAGCTGTATTCTAGCGGAAGACATTATTAAAGAGTGCGCTTTGTTACCCTTAGCGGAAGACATTATTAAAGAGTGCGCTTTGTTACCCTTAGCGGAAGACATTATTAAAGAGTGCGCTTTGTTACCCTTAGCGGAAGACATTATTTATAGCGGAAGATTAAATACCATAATTTCAAAACTTGTATGAGTAATATTGATTTCGCCGCCGCAATGAATCCTATCCTTCAAGGCTTCATTGCATTATATATGTATACCCTGAGATAGGGCACAACAAAAAGGAGATGCGACTTAATAACGTATACCTGATGTAGCCTGCTCTGTGGCCTTATCCACACACAGGCGTTGTCACTCATCCGCACCTGTCACCTGTGCCAAAGACAAGTTATTAGAACCACGAACAGAATCCAACCCCTATGTCACAACCCGCATTTTCCCCAAAATATAATACGTAATATCAGAGCAAGGGAAAAATGCGCGTCGTGATGCCACGCCTGCAGGAGACGACTACAGACGCTCAGGCAAACACTCTTCACGATAATTTTACAAAAGACATATATGTGATTGGATTAAAAGAGAAATTTTCATTTTAGCTTAAGACCACGTCCCTTGGTCTGGTGGATCATCTAGTCCACAAGTAGAAAACTATATTTACGCAGCGAAAAAAATAGGTTTGTTTTTAGCCTACATGAGCAAGAAAATAAGCATTTCCAGAAATGATATGCATATATCTATGTTTAGTATAGTAGGAAAAGTTTTTTCTTAAATTTTCAAAATATGTGACATTTGTTAAAAATCATGATGTGCAAGGATGACATTTTTATATCAATAAAGTAACTACTACATCTTAGCAAAAAGCTTCCCAGAGAGCAAGTAGGTAAAGTACCCAAAAGTAACAGCAAAGCAAACAGCAGTACTCTAAACATAAAAGCCATACGGGCGCCAACAACTGACACGAACCCGCAGGAACGAAGGAAACAACAACAAAACTGCCTCTTACCTAGAAGAGAGGAAGGGCCTCGACAGGAGACCCGAACAACGCCGCTCTAACTCCTGCGGCAGCTAAAGACCTGAACCTGAGACATTCATAAGAAAAGAATGCCTCAGCCCCAAAGGGTGCAAGAAAACCAAGATTAGCAGTAAGAGAAATAAGAGAGTGCAGCAAGGAAAACTAAGCAGGTAAACATCTATCATCTTACAACAACCCGAGCCAGCTCAAATGAGTGCACTCGGTAAGAAGAAAAGCCTGCACCAGAAGGTAATAGTCAACACAATCAAAGCCCACCACGTGTCCGCCTTTGCGGCTCAGAGGTGATGGTCATACATATACTATCATAATACACATATATAAGCATATGTGCTTAAGAACTTGAGACTGATCAGCTCGAGGGAAAAGCGTCCCCCAAAAGAAGGTACTGCAACGGTGGTATCTCCACTAAAGTCCGCAGCCCAAAAACCAAACAGGAGTGCTGCGGCGGTGACTCCAATCCACCCAAACCAACAGCCCAAAAGAGGCGCTGTGGCGGTGACCTTTAGCTCACACGCACAACAGACTCACACATAGCACCAGAAGCAGGGTGCACAATCATACATATAAGTATATGTATATATATAAGTATACAACTATACCACGGTGCAATTTACCAGAGAATACTCAGAACGTTTAAACAACGAAGATCATATAGATCGGGAACCACTCACCAGAACGATCCTGTAGAATTAAACAGCATAGCATACTTAGCTCATAAATCAAACATAGCAGACAGAGGAGTGCCAAACGGGGGTACAGGATTTCAGAAAGTTGTAACCACAACTCAAGACGAGAGGATCAGAAAGCACCAGATCCAGCAATTAACTTATAGATTAACATTTAACTTACAACAAAGCTGAAGATTTCAGCAACCCGTCACCATGCAAGGCTTGGTGTCGGAACGAGACGGAGAGAATCTTAACACAAAGGCCAACACCAGAACAACACATAAAGGCCAAAAGAAAAATACTTGGTGAGTCCAAACTTGACTCCCAACGAACTTCTCGTAACAGTACGATGAATAAAGCACGACAAGACATGACAGATGAACACTGACCAAATACAGGGCAACTGAAGAATATGGCATATCTTTATCAAAGGTCCCAGCCAAAGGAATTTAAAAGGTTTGATAACAACGTTTAAGATACCCGGGAACACCCGGCAGAAGAACATATAGATATGTGAGGAAGTAATTCAGAATGAGCGATGAAATTGACAGGAGACTCAACAAGAGCCGACGGGAGAAGACTTATACCAAATCAACGAGGAGGACTTATTTCAAAGATGACTAGAAGACTTCACTTCAAAGTCGACGGGGAACTTCATAGAAGAAGAAATAGTTACACGATCATAGGGTGAGCAAACTTTCTAAACCTAGGGAAATCTTATCAGACTACCTGGTAGCGTAACCAAACAGGTATAGAAGCTACCCAGGTTCCAAGGGGGATGACAGCAGGGATCAAGAACCTAGAACACCAAACAAGACCCAAAAAGGTGAAACACAACTGCCACTAGCCAGTCGGAACTGTGTTCATATTATAAATGAACATATTTTACCGGGGTTGCATCGCATAATAGCTATAACGATGATCCCTAGGGTTGACGTAGATTCATTATAAAGGGTTGTCCAAGGATAGGAAAACATGAATTATGAGACAAGTAGACCCAAGTGGCATAAGGTAATCCACAGCCCAATAAGAATTTACAACAAAAATAGCCAATCTGGATGGCTTAAAGGCAACCAAACCGCAACAATGGAGTGTATAAGGCAATATATTTCTCTCTATATTTCTCAAGTGAACCACCCCAGCAAAGGCTCAGTACAACCACAACAAGTGAAAAGAGGGGCAGCAGTCGGCCGATCAAAATAAAAGCCCCAATAGCTAACAATAAATGTGGAACTTCATGACCCGAAAAGGGAATAATAGCAACATGATCTTCCAGGTACTTATATCTCTCATCATTTGGATTATAGAATACAGCAACACAAACAGACAATAATTCTGGTCTTGAAGTAACAATAATAAAATGTCAGAAATTGGATAATGGCAATGGTAAGAGGAATAGCACTAGGAAAAATCTGGAAAGAGCACTCCAACAAAAATCGAATCATGGCTCAAATCTCCCAACAGCACTCCAACAATACAGCCAGCCTAAACCCAAACAAAACCGATCCAGATCCCAAAACTGAGATCTTTACTTGATCTTAAGAAGACATTCATTACCAAAACTGAAGGGAGGAGTAGCAGCAACTCAAGACGACCACGATAGTAATACAAAAAAAAAGGAGCAGTACAACATAAATACAGCCATAACAATTAAGAAAAGGAGCAGTACAGCATCAATACAGCCATAACGGACTCCAAAAGAGGGCTACACAGCAGGAATTAATGGACTGCATCAAAGCAGAACTCAACAAATCCCTAACATAAATTAAGAGCAGCAGCTGGTACCCAATCGATCAGGACAGTATCAACCAACCAACAAGGAGGAGAGGAGGAGACACAGCAACTAATAAAGGAAATAACAAGCATAGCAACGACTGAATAAAGGGACAGCAGCACAACAACAGCCCCCCTTTTTGCTACTCCTATCAGTTAACTAAAGAGCATACTGCTCGAACAGTCGACCACCACAAATAAAAAAAACATAAAATGATTATATTACTTGGAGGCATAGAAAATTGGGAGCAAAAATATAAGAATTTAAGAGCATATAAAAACGTTGCCTTTGTTGGATACTGCCTCTAAGATGACCTAATAAGCATCATGCTAACTAGCCTTATCATGTAACATGTTGAATAGAATGATGATTACCCATAGATATTTTAGTACATTATTAAATAATTATATTGTTCTGCTGTTTCTTCATTAAATTACATATATACAGTCTATATAAAGAGCTTATTAGAGTTGTAATAATAACAATATGAATGAATTAAAGGCGTTCCACTGATGTGCGTCTATTTTACTTGATACTTTTTATGATCTCAATACTTACAAGAGATAATCCTAACAATGGTTTGACGTATAGCTCATCTCTTTCTCATGGCATATTATCCACAAACCTGCTACTTTTAGGATACACCCAACATGCCCTATGCCACCAATCCATCTAATTTAGCTAAAAAAAAGAGATCTGCTCCCAATTAAAAGAAACATTTTTAAAAAAAAGACCAAGCACTCCATCTACATAACCTTTTCTCAAAAAAAAGACCAGAAGATCAAGCCCTTTAATGATCCAAAGCTTTTGTCACAAAAATTTGGAATTCTGCCACTTGAATATCCAGGAACTACCAATCAAGAAAGAGAGAATCCAGAAAAGAGATGGAGGGGAGAGAAGGGAAGAGTTTTCTTGCCTAGAAACGAACGAAGACCCGCCGGAACGCGGCAAGATCGACGATGGCTCACCGAAAGGGCTGCCCCGGCGACGAAGAGAAGCTCCGACGACCACGATCCCACCTCCTCCGACAGCATCGGCGCCGCTCGACACCGATCCGACGCAAACCCTAGCCCCGCGACTCGCGCACTCTCGGCAGAAAAGGAAAATCGGGAAAGGGGAGATCTGGAACAGCTCTGCCGATTACCTAAATATATACATATATATATATGTATGCAGAATTATGTATATATATATATATATATATATATATATTTACATATATATGTATATATACACCTACCTTTCTTAAAAAAAATTAAAAATAAAAAAAATTGCCTATACGCACTCACGTAAAAACCTAGCATCAAACTCACCGGACGGTGACGACGATCCCGAAATGGTAACGCCCTTTCGCCTCCATGCCCAGAATTAAAATCTCGCTTTCAAATAATTATCATTAACTCCATATGTTTTAATAAAATAATTATAAGGGAAATTCGGGGCGTTACACCCTACTAACAAACAAACATAATATAACAATTATAAGGAAGGGGATATCTGGACTCTTATTGGGCCAGGCGGTCTTCCCGCGACCACCGCCTACGTACTCCGTATCATCCTGCATACGGCCTCAGACCCACGTAGTTCTATTAGTTTCGCACGGGTTGCCCTCCTAGACCGTCCGTCGTGCGGGTTGCCCTAGAGTAAAACTCATAGGCCATCCGATTTTATCCCTTGTCACATTCCCGAAGGCAACATTTCATTCCCGTAGGAATTATATCTCGAAGGCAACATTTCATTCCCGTAGGAATTATTTCTCGAAGGCAACATTTCATTCCCGTAGGAATTATTTTCTCGAAGGCAACATTTGTATTCCCGTAGGAATTATTTTCTCGAAGGCAACATTTGTATTCCCGTAGGAATTATTTTCTCGAAGGCAACATTTCATTCCCGTAGGAATTATTTCTCGAAGGCAACATTTGTATTCCCGTAGGAATTATTTTCTCGAAGGCAACATTTGTATTCCCGTAGGAATTATTTTCTCGAAGGCAACATTTGTATTCCCGTAGGAATTATTTTCTCGAAGGCAACTATTTCCATAAGAGAAGAAAAGAGACGCCATTTAAGATCAGCAATATATCCACTCGCAACCTGTAGGAGGAGAGAAGACGAACTCTATATATGCTTAGCATATCTTCATCCGAGAAGGTAACACTGTTTTAACCCGGCTGGCAATTAAAATCGAGCCATCTTCATATGGCCCATAGGCTCCCGTCAATTATTTGGATGCTTGGTGTTCAAACCCAAGTCACCTATATAACATTTCCATTGGTATTGGTACCACATCAAAAGAAGAGGGAGTATTTCCACCTTTAATCAACATCAGAATTCGTGAAGGGGTAGAGAGAGAAGAAATGTTAGAGAATATGGGAAGGAGGTAGTAACAACAAAGCCCATCTACCAAAAGCATATCAACAACCCTCACTTCACAAGGTAGGCCCCAACATTAATTGATAGTGGCAGCAACAGGTTTTTTATGACAGCAGCCCCCAATGCCAACAGCCTCAGCTAACAAAACAGCCACAAACAAACAGCCCCCCCACAGAACACAAGATATCCCTCATTATCAGCAACCTGCAGTCCAACTTAACAAGGAGCAGCCCCCAAACCAACAAGGAAAGGAGCAGCCCCATTTCAACAACAAAAGAGGCAACTCCAAATCAACAAGGCAAGAGAGCAGCCCCACATCACCCTACCTGCAGTCCAACTAAAGAAGGAGCAGCCCCCAAACCAACAAGGAGAGGAGCAGCCCCATTTCAACAACAAAAGAGGCAACTCCAAATCAACAAGGCAAGAGAGCAGTCCCACATCACCCTACCTGCAGTCCAACTAAAGGAGGAGCAGCCCCCAAACCAACAAGGAGAGGAGCAGCCCAAAGCAACAATAAAAGAGGCAACTCCAAATCAACAAGACAAGAGAGCAGCCCCACATCACCCTACCTGCAGTCCAACTAAAGAAGGAGCAGCCCCCAAACCAACAAGGAGAGGAGCAGCCCAAAGCAATAAACAACAACAACAGAACAACGGCAGCAGCCCAACTCCACAAGGAGCAGTCCCCAAACCAACAAGGAGAGGAGCAGCCCAAAGCAACAACAAAAGAGGCAACTCCAAATCAACAAGGCAAGAGAGCAGTCCCACATCACCCTACCTGCAGTCCAACTAAAGAAGGAGCAGCCCCCAAACCAACAAGGAGAGGAGCAGCCCAAAGCAATAAACAACAACAACAGAACAACGGCAGCAGCCCAACTCCACAAGGAGCAGTCCCCAAACCAACAAGGAGAGGAGCAGCCCAAAGCAACAACAAAAGAGGCAACTCCAAATCAACAAGGCAAGAGAGCAGTCCCACATCACCCTACCTGCAGTCCAACTAAAGGAGGAGCAGCCCCCAAACCAACAAGGAGAGGAGCAGCCCAAAGCAACAACAAAAGAGGCAACTCCAAATCAACAAGACAAGAGAGCAGCCCCACATCACCCTACCTGCAGTCCAACTAAAGAAGGAGCAGCCCCCAAACCAACAAGGAGAGGAGCAGCCCAAAGCAACAACAAAAGAGGCAACTCCAAATCAACAAGGCAAGAGAGCAGCCCCACATCACCCTACCTGCAGTCCAACTAAAGAAGGAGCAGCCCCCAAACCAACAAGGGAAGGAGCAACCCAAAGCTACAAACCTGCATCCCAACTCAATCAAGGAAAGGAGCAACCCCCAACACAATCAATAAGGCATAACAACAGCCCCCTCCTTAAGAGCATATATATGTATAACTAAGTGTATATATGTATATATTAAAGCTTGCACAAACAGAGGAAGAGTGTGAGGGAGAGAGATATAGTTGGTGAGAGGAAGAGGAGATCCTTCCTTGAAGAGGAAGAAAAACCCAAAATCCCTA
This sequence comes from Dactylorhiza incarnata, assembly GCA_033032865.1. Taxonomy (NCBI): domain Eukaryota; kingdom Viridiplantae; phylum Streptophyta; class Magnoliopsida; order Asparagales; family Orchidaceae; genus Dactylorhiza; species Dactylorhiza incarnata. The sequence goes on along the minus strand of JAWHQI010000177.1, from coordinate 5,152,124 downwards.
AACCAGAGCACCATAAATTTTCCATTCTCATGATAACCCAAGATGAAGAGTAAACGAAAATAGAGCAGGTTTAGAGTTTACCGTTTGCCGGAGGAGGAAGAGATGGAGCTCCCTCAATCGGATACCAAACCAGATGAAGATAGGCTCAAGTAAGAGGCGGAGAAGGAGTCGGAGTCTCCCTTGTCGTGCCCCGATTTCTTGCATCGATCCCTAATCCGGCAGAGTTTCGAAGAGGAGGGAGAGGGAGAGAGGAGGGCGAGCCACGACCTTGCCGCGAGCTCCCCTTGCCGTGAAACCCTCTGCCAGGACAGAGCTTCGGGAAGGGGAAGAGGAGGAGGAAGCTCTTACCGTCCACCCTGCCTCCTGGAAGAGGAGAAGAAGCCTCCCTATGTAGCCGACGAGGCCCAATCCCGTGCCCCCACGAGCTCGCCCATGGTTTTGCTCCAGTGCTTGATCGCTCACCCCGGTTTCCCGTTCCCAGCCCTCTGTGTATATATATATATGTATATATATATGTATATATATATTTATATATGTATATATATATATATGTGTATAGATATATATGCATAAACTTCTAAAATTTTTATGTACATATGCTCATGACTACCGAAATAGGAACGAGACAATTTCGCGGAGGGCGCCGTCGTGTTCGTGTCAACCATACGAAGCTAACGGAATTATCTAAAGTTGATTCCGAGTCCGTTCATTCAATATTTTAAACTGGCGTTGTTGTGGCGCTCGACGTTACTCAAAATAGTGGTTTTCTTCAAATGACCTCGGATCGGAACGAAACGAATTCCGTTGCACTCGTATTGACCATACGAGTCTAACGTAACTGACGGAAATCGATTTGGAGCATGTATGCTCCATATTCTAAAATTGCGTCGTCGTGGCGCGCTGCGATACTCAAAACGGTCACTTTCACCAAATGACCTCTGATTGAAATGAAACGAGTTCCGTTGCACTCGTGTCAACTATACGAGTCTAACGTAACTGACGGAAGTCGATTCAGAGTACGTATGTTCAATAAATAACTTTGACGTCGTGGCGAAGCACGATGCTACCCAAACAGTCATTTCTCTAAATGACCACCTCTATGTGGTGAAGGTCGGGTCGTGATTGCCTGATGACCCGGCCTAGATTCCTCCAAGGGTTCAACTGAACCGGCTAGACCCCTTTTTCAAAGTCGGGATGTTACAACATTGTTCCAGAGCTCTTCCTCCCTCTCCCGCCAGTGAAGGACAGTGATGACGAAGAAGGATCTGCGGGCGATTCCTGAAGCTCGTCGCCCTTCCCCCTTTTGTGTTGTAACTTGTGTTATAATTTTTGATCTGCGAGATCGCCAAAGATTGTAACTGAATTACGAAGTATAGAATGCAGATTTTGTTTTGTTCACTGCGCTCTCCTTTTCTCGTTTTGTTATTTTCACTTGTCGATCGTCTCGCCCTTGCTCATTTCGTGATTCGCTTTCGCGGAGGTCATTCTCGCGCCGCACGTTATTGGATAGGTGCGCGCAGGATGCTTCGGCTGCTCGGGTCTTTCGCCGTTTTCCTTAGGCTTGTTACGCCTTTAGCTACGCGTATTTTCTTTAGGTTTCGTAGGGTATTTTTCCTCTTGGCGAGAGCTCGCCCCTTACCCAGTGCGGGCAACCTTTCTGCCGAGGACTGGATATTTGGGATCGTATGAGATCGATCCTCGTCACTTGCGTAGTGTCGCACGCGACCTTTCTTAGCCGAGCGAGCAGGCCCGACGAGTGAGAGGGAGTTTGTTAGCATAGGACTTGTCATCCTACTATTTTCTCCAGAGACCGTCCTGAACCACCCGTCTAATGGGAGCCCGGGAGAGGAATCGATCTGGGGCATTCCAGCATCAATACTTGTCACTTTGCCAGTCTCTCCAGAGATCAACCTGAACCCCCCGTCTAGTGAGAGCCCGGGAGCGGAATCGATCTGGGGCATTCTAGCACCAATACTTATCACCTTGCCAGCCTCCCCAGAGATCAACCTGAACCCCCCGTCTAGTGTGAGCCCGGGAGCGGAATCGATCTGGGGCATTCCAGCACCAATACTTGTCACTTTGCCAGCCTCTCCAGAGATCAACCTGAACCCCCCGTCTAGTGAGAGCCCGGGAGCGGAATCGATCTGGGGCATTCCAGCACCAATACTTGTCACTTTGCCAGCCTCTCCAGAGATCAACCTGAACCCCCCGTCTAGTGAGAGCCCGGGAGCGGAATCGATCTGGGGCATTCCAGCACCAATACTTGTCACTTTGCCAGCCTCTCCAGAGATCAACCTGAACCCCCCGTCTAGTGAGAGCCCGGGAGCGGAATCGATCTGGGGCATTCCAGCACCAATACTTGTCACTTTGCCAGCCTCTCCAGAGATCAACCTGAACCCCCCGTCTAGTGAGAGCCCGGGAGCGGAATCGATCTGGGGCATTCCAGCACCAATACTTGTCACTTTGCCATCCTCTCCAGAGATCAACCTGAACCCCCCGTCTAGTGAGAGCCCGGGAGCGGAATCGATCTGGGGCATTCCAGCACCAATACTTGTCACTTTGCCAGCCTCTCCAGAGATCAACCTGAACCCCCCGTCTAGTGAGAGCCCGGGAGCGGAATCGATCTGGGGCATTCCAGCACCAACATATCCAACCTTGCCAGCCTCTCCAGAGATCAACCTGAACCCCCCGTCTAGTGAGAGCCCGGGAGCGGAATCGATCTGGGGCATTCCAGCACCAACATTTGTTACCTCGACACAGCAGCAGTTAAAAGCATAGCAAATGAAAGTAAGACATTGATTTAAACAACATAATAAAGCTTTCAAGGGTAGAATCGTTTCAAATCATCCCCACTCTGAGCTCGGTCGAGAGGTACCCCTTCCACATCCTGGAGGTGATACCCCCCCCCCCCCCCCCGACTTGAGCACCTCGCTTACGATATATGGGCCCTCCCAGTTGGGGTTAAGCTTACCCACCGCGGCCCCTCTGCCAGTCGCATCGACCTTCTTCAGGACTAGGTCCCCTTTCTGGAAGTGCTTGATTCGGATGTGTTTGTCAAAATATCGAGCCATCCGCCGTTTGACCTCTTCCTGTCTGATGGTAGCCAAGTCTCGGAGTTCTTCCACCAAGTCCAAGGACAGCCTCTGCTCTGCATTGTTACCTTCCAGCCACTCTTCATCCCCCTCGCTCGCGGCGATCACCCGGGGGGTCTTCACCTCAAACTCTATGGGGAGAACGGCCTCGGACCCGTGAGAGAGCTTGAATGGAGTCTCCCCGGTGGCGGTATTCGGAGTAGTCCGCATGGCCCAGAGGACGGAGGGTAGTTGTTCCACCCAACTTCCTCGTAGGTTTTCCACTTTCTTTTTTAGCAGGTTGACGATTATCTTGTTCGCCGCTTCCACTTGCCCATTGCTCCTCGGGTGGTGGACTGAAGCGAACCTGAGGTCGATGCCGAGCTGAGTGCAAAAGCCGACAAACTCTTCACTCGCAAACTGCGGCCCATTGTCCGTCACTATAGCTAGAGGGAGTCCATGCCTGCAAATTATTTCTCCCCACACAAAATTCCTTACAACCTGAGAGGTTACCTTAGCAAGTGCTTTCGCCTCTACCCACTTGGAGAAGTAGTCGATCATGACCAGCAGGAACTTCCTCTGGCCACTGACTTGGGGAAAGGGGCCGACCAGGTCCAACCCCCATATGGCGAAGGGCCAGGGGGCCGTGATGGTCCGGAGCCTTTGAGCGGGGAGGAGTTGGAGCGGAGCGTAGAGTTGGCACTTCTGACACTTTCTTGCGAACTCTGCCGCATCCCTGCTGAGAGTGGGCCAGAAGTAGCCTTGCCTCAACACCCTCCCTTCCAGGGTCCGACTCCCGGAGTGACTGCTGCACTCCCCGGAGTGGATTTCTTCCAGCACTCTCGGGACCTCCTCCTCGGAGACACAACGGGCCAGGAGTCCCGAGAGAGTCTTTCTATATAGCCCCCCTGCATGCAAAGAGTAATAGGCGGACTTATACCTGAAGCGTCTCTTGTCCACATCCTCTCCAGGGAACTGCCCGGAGGATAGGAAGGTGATGAACGGATCCATCCATGAGGCTTGTTGATCCACTTTCATCAATTCTCCTTCCTCGATGGAGGGCTGGAAGAGTTCCGAAGTCATCCCCCCCGCTCGGGGACCGAACTTGGCTAGGAGGTCCGCCTGGGTGCTCTCCTCCCTCGGCACGTGCTTGATCGAGAAGGTGCGGAACTGCCCGATGACCCCCTTAACCTTTTCCAGGTATAGTAGGAGGGTTGGATCCTTTGCTTCAAACTCTCCTTTGATCTGGCATGCTACCGCCATGGAGTCCGTGGAGACCTCCACGTCCTGCACACCCAGTTCCCGGGCCAGCCAAAGGCCCGCTATCACTGCTTCGTACTCAGCCTGGTTGTTGGTGATTGGGAAACGGATGTTTAAGGCTTGTTCAATCCGAGTCCCCTGAGGACTCACCAGGACTATTCCCCCTCCATAGGAGTATTTTCCCGACGCTCCGTCCACCAACATCTTCCATGCTTCTGGTGGAGGTGGCTCGTGCTCCCCCACTTCGGCCGCGTAGTCGGCCATGAAGTCTGCCACCGCTTGAGCCCTGATGGATGTCCTGGGTACGAACGTGATATTGAATTCGCTTAACTCCACGGACCACTTCGCCAACCTTCCTGAGTGCTCCACCCCTTCCATGATTTTGCGGAGCGGATGGTCCGTCACTACTTTAATTGAATGGGCTTGAAAGTAAGGCCGGAGCCTCCGGGCCGACACCACCAATGCGAAGGCTAACTTTTCTAGGATCGGGTACCGGAGTTCCGCCTTCTTCAGCACTCGGCTGACGTAGTAGATTGGGAACTGTTTCTTCCCCTCCTCCCGGACCAGCACGGAACTTACTGCTTCGGATCCTACCCCTAGGTATAGAGATAGGTCTTCCCCTGGCCTCGGTCCCTGGAGCAGAGGGGTTTGGGTGAGCTGTTCTTTCAGAGCTTGGAAGGCCTTCTCGCATTCCGGGGTCCATTCAAACTTCTTGTTTTCCCGCAGTACTTTGAAAAAAGGTGCACATTTTTCTCCCGCCTTGGAGAGGAATCTGCTGAGCCCAGCCAATTTCCCTGTGAGGCTTTGAACCTCCTTCGGATTTCTTGGCGACCCCAGCTCCATCAACGCTTTAACTTTGTCGGGGTTGGGTTCCACTCCCGCGGGGGTGAGCAAATGGCCCAGGAACTTCCCTCGGCTCGCCCCGAAGACACATTTCAGGGGATTGAGCTTCATCTTGTACCGCCGCAGGGTCCCAAATGTCTCTTCGAGGTCTCGGAGGTGGGTCTCGAGGTCTCGACTCTTAACCATGAGGTCGTCGACATAGACTTCTAAATTTCTTCCTTTCTGCTCGCGGAAGACCCTATCCATCATCCTTTGGTACGTAGCCCCTGCGTTCTTGAGCCTGAAGGGCATCATCTTATAGCAATAACATCCATCCCCCGTGATGAAGGAAACATCCTTGATGTCCGGGGGATGCATGCGGATTTGATGGTAACCTGAAAAAACATCTAAGAAAGACATTACAGAAAAACCAACGGCTAAATCAACCAGCGCATGATTTATTAAGAAGCGAGAAGTCGATACACATACGCCACTTACCTCCTCCCTTCTTTACCATAACGACGTTGGAGACCCAGCCTGGATACTGGATCTCCGATACAAACCCGGCCTGCAGGAGTTTGCCCACCTCCTCGCGGATGGGCCCTTCTAGCTTGTCCGCGACGGCCCTCCTCTTCTGACGGATGGGGCGGGCACCGGGGTCGAGGTTGAGGCGATGGCATGCCACATCCGCGTCGATCCCGGGCATTTCCGCGGCGCTCCAAGCGAAGACGTCCACGTTCTTCTGTACGCAAGCCAGAATCTTCGCTTGATCTCCTGGGCTGAGTTCTCCGCTGACCCGGACTTTTTCCACCACCCCCAGCCGGGTGGTGACCTCGAGCTCCACGACCTCGTCCACAGCCTCCAACCGGGACTGCTCTCCCCAAGCCCTTTCCTCTTTGGCACAAGCGGGAGCTTGGGTCTCTTCCTCGACTTCCTTCCCTACCACCATCAGCTCTTCCGCCCTTCCCTCCTGGGCCTTCTCCTCTTCTTCCTTTCCCTCCGCCCGGGGTACCTCAGCTACCCCTTTGTGGGCATGAACTTCATCTCCCTCCTTCTCTTCGGCTACCTCCAAACCTCCGGCTTCGGCCACCTCCTCCATCACCTTATCCCACTCCTCAGCTTCTCCCATCCAGGAGATGGTGTTGACAGCCGTCACGTAGCACTGTCTTGCCACCTTGGGATCCCCCCTGATCCGCACCTGGACCCCTCCGTCGTTGAACTTGAGGCACTGATGAAAAGTGGAAGGGACGCAGCGGAACGCGCTGATGAGTGGCCGTCCGAAGATGGCGCTGTAACTGCTCGGGGCGTCCACTATGACAAAACGACAGTTCCGGGACTGCCCACCCAGGGTCACATGGAGCCCTACTCCTCCTTCTACTTCCTTCCTCTCCCCCGAAAATCCGAACAGAGGGCCGTCTGAGGCCAACACCCTTCTGGGTTCCACCTCCATCTTGTCGAATGCCTTCTTGAAGATGACATTGACCGAACTCCCGTTGTCCACTAGGATTCGGGAGACGGTGAAGTTCTCGATCGCCGTCTGGATGACCAGCGCGTCGCAGAACGGGTCCTCGTAGCTCGGCATGTCCTTCTGGGTGAAAATAATTTTTTCGACCGGGGGTGGAGCGGTGGATGTTGACGCTACGCTCCGACGGTAGATGGTATGGAGACTAGCCTTGCGGGTTGCCTCCACCCCTACCCCCCCATGGATCACTCCGATCCCTCCCCTATTCCCCAGATCTGCTCTATCCTCACACCTTTCCTCCTCCTCCTCTCGAGGCTCCACCTCCACGATCCTTAAAGGCTGCTGCTGTGGTGGCGCGGGCGCTCTGCCCCTCTTCACCTCCAGGAACTCCGGACAGGTGTCCGTTGAGTGGCCTTCCACATCGTGGAAGATGCAATATGGCACCGCCACTTCCCTTGCCCCGGTCTCTGCTACCCTATTCCTTCTTCTCCTAGCGGCCGCCGTTTCCGCTTCTCCTCCCCTTCCCCTTCCTCTTCCCCGGCCAATTGCCATGGCCTGTTGAGGTGGGGGAGGCAGCTACATCGGGCCCTGCCTCCACCCCAACTGGGGGGGTCTCCATTGACCTTCGAAACGGTTACCCCTTCCTGGGTCGTAACCCCTTCCCTGCCCCTGCATTCCTCCACCTTGCGGCCTCCATCCCCCCTCCGGGGCCCGGGGCTCTTCCCTTCTTCTGACCTCTTGCTGCCTCATCTCCGGCTCACTGAGCTTTGCTAGCCTCTTGGTGAGCTCTGGGTTGGCTTCTTCGCTTGCTACTTCCTCTGCCACCCTCTCCATCAGCTCCTCATAGGAGACGGGGGCCTTCCTTTTCAACGCCATCTTGAAGAAACTTTCCTTCAACCCGACCGTGAAGGCGAGTTGAAGTGCAAACCCAGGCACCTCCTGAGTGAGCTGCACTTCCTCCTGGAACCGATCCGCATACTGAGCCAACGTCTCCCTGGACTCCTGCTTCACCGCGAAGAGGGAATCAGCGTCCTTCTTCCTCCTTTTTGAAGTTGAAAATCTCAACAAAAAACTTCGGCGCAGGTCCTCGAACGCGTAGATAGAGCCTGCCAGAAGTGAATGAAACCAGTCCCTGACCTTCTCCTTGAGAGTGACGGCGAAGAGCCGACACTTGAAGGCATCGGACATCGGCCTGATGGAGACCGAGTCCTCGAAAGACTACATATGCTGAACTGGGTCATCTCTGCCATTGTAGTACACTCTATCCCATTCCCCGAATCCCGCTGGAACGGGTGCAGACAACACCAACTCGCAGAAGGGACTTCCCCCTCCTGCCATCTTTTCTCGCTCGGCGCGCGGACCTAGCTCGCTCGCCAAGCTTGGGATCGCACTCGCGAGGGCGACGCTCGCCTGAACCACCCCGACTGTCGCCGCATCCTCCTGGCGCGCGCTCGCCTGCACCGCGCTCGCTGGGGCAGAGCTTGTCGGCACCGAACTCGCCGGCGCGGAGCTCGCTAACACCGGGCTCGCCGGACTGGCGAACAGCACTCACCTTCCCTGTCATGTCCTGGTTCAACCGCAACTTCTTTTCCAGCCCTTCCTCCTGGTGCCCTCTCGCCGACTGCTGTTGGGGGGGGGGGAGGCGACTGAGGTGCCGGGGTCGCAAACTCACTTCGCAGAGCCGTGACCGTGAACCCCAAGGTGTCGAGCACCTCCTTTCTGAAATCCGCGAACATCCTAGCCATCGCTTCCTGAGGGGTCTCGCCGAACTCCTCGCCCTGCTCTTCATCTCCAGCCATAACTCTTCTCTGGGACTTTCTTGAACCAGCCACGCTCCACGCTCACCGCACCAAAATGTTGAAACCAATTTCTCGGTCTCTAGTGGAGCTCGGGGCCCTCACCGAAATGAGGGGCAGCTAGCCCTTGCCGGTCCCTCGGGAGAGGTAAGGCCGACGATTCGAGCAAAGAACAAAGACCCTAGTCTCAGCGAGGAGGTCCCTCCACTAACCCGGAAGATCGTTGAGCGCTTCCCCTCCCAAGCCAAAGCTAAGACTCGGGCACCTTGGAGAGCTAGAGAGCCCAAACTAAAGCGACCTAGGGAGAGAAAAGCTCAAAGATAATGAACCGGTCTTCTTCCAAGGTGCCCATTAAGGTCTATTTATAGGTTTTGGTTTTGCGGTCTGCAGATAACAGGATTCCGTCTTCAGATTTGACTATCTGCACCCCGAGTGGGTCTGCTAACAGCCAAGTTCCGCTGTTTGGAGAGGCTAAGAGCAGACCACCGAAGGTAAAATGGTAAGTTGATCCTAATGACATATGGGTAAGGGGTTGCGAGAGCCCCACTGTTGGAGTTCTCGCCGGCCTTCTCGCAGATCCTGCCCGCGGAAGGAGCTCTCGCGAATACTGCCCGCGGCATCTCCTTCGGAGGGTCGTTTTGCGAGAACCCTGCTGAAGGAGCTCTCGCGAGGACGAGGGTCCGCTGACGAGGTTCTCGCGAGGACCGCGTTGGCCCATTTTGGTGGTCTGCCGAGGTCTCATTGGCTGGGGGTCGATCTCGGCGAGGCCCAGATCTCGTCACTCCCGTCTCGCTCGATTTCCCTGCCTGGCGAATATCGGGGTTGTACATATACCTCTTTCATTGCAATATACAATTAGAAAAACTTACGCATTTCAAAACATAGTTTTCATACTAACCGTTTTCTGTCTCATCAGTGAATTTATGAAGCATATAACTATATTAACATGTTAGTAATCATAAAACAATAAGCATTCATATAAGTTATGAAACATGTAAGCAGTGCAAGTATCGTAACTGTTTCTATATCATGGAAGCAGTATTAGTATGCAGTGTTAACTGTATCTATATCATGGAAGCAGTATTAGTAAGCAGTGTTAACTGTATCTATCACGGAAGCAGTGCGAATACATAACATCATGTCAGTTTTCATGTTCATAAGCATTTATCAATGTATCCATGTAACCCTTTAAATCAGTTCTTTCTATGAATGTTTCGTTCCTTAGGTAATATTAAGGGTGATTGAATCCATATTCATCATTCATTTTCATATTCCATGCTCTGGGCCCACCCCGAAGGGTCATCATGTTCCAAAACCAGTACGGTCAACCCGCGTTTATGCCTTTCGGCTCGACTGATTTGGCAATTCTTCATTCATTTTCATATTCCATGCTTTGGGCCCACCACGAAGGGTCATCATGTTCCAAAACCAGTACGGTCAACCCGCGTTTATGCCTTTCGGCTCGACTGGTTTGGCAATTCATCATATTCATATCATTCATTTGCATGTAATTCAAGTCGCCCGTAATATAACCTCGTGTCGACACGTGTACATAATAGTGAGTTATTCATTTTATAATCCCCTCAGAAGTGCGTCGCATGTTTGCCTTTGTCAAGGCCATACATTAAAGCAATATGAAATATTAGTGATATCAACTATGCAGTTAACATTATGTATCATAAAAGTGCATATAATGAAAGTAATAAAGCTTAAATTAAACAGGTAGCTCTCACCATCAATAATTCAAGTCATTGTCATGTCTATATGGAGGTGCCATCCTTCGCGGTATCTGTATAGCATTATATCATTTAGGGCATTTATATCGGGGTTGCACCTCGTTATAGCTACAATATTGATTACGATGATAACATCATTTGGAAGCTACTCCATTAGCTAAAGGAGACACATGCAACTAATTCCAAGACTCAAACCAATCCACCACTCTTTCTGAACCCGAATTAATAACCACTGAATATTCAATACCAACTTTTGAACCATAAATAAACAACTGACTTGATTTTAACATGCCCAAATGAATAGCCCCAACAACCACTCACACAAAACATCTATTATAAACATTATTCCTCTCTATATTCTGAACAGGCCAAAGAGGAGCAACAACAACTAATTGACAAGAGGGGCAGTAAAAGCTCAGCACAGACAACAGAAACCCCCATTGAAACAGGGTCAATATTAAGCAAGACAATAAAAACTCACTCAAAAGGCTAGCAGCCGGCCAACAACTGAAAAGAGGAGCAACACATCCACAACAACAGTGAACAAAACTGAAAACGGGAAAGCTATCACAGTCGGCCAACCATGAATCAATCAAAAACCCCAATTCCAAACATATCAAAACGCTTCAGCATATCTCGTTTCTCCTTAGAACTCCATCATTAAAACAGAAATTAAGAGAGTAAGAGGAAGCAAGAAAGCTCATTGTGAGTTAAGAGAGAAAACCAAAGCTTTTCTTCAACAAAATCTGTAACCCGACCAGGCTTCTGCTCAAACAAAGCCAATCACCACTGATTTTAGAGATAACCACGGGCTTCTACCACTTCTATGAGAGATTACAGAAGGAGGAAGAACTTGGAGAAGATAATCGGCGCCCAGCCCTAAGGCGATCCCGTCGAGAAAAGAAGAAGAAGTGAGAGGGTCGGTAGGTTTAGATAAGAAGGACGAAGAAAAAATGTCGTATATATTATGCCTCCACCGATTAAACCCACCGCTTATAATAAAGTTCATCCTTTCCCTTAATCGCAGTCCAAACTTAAGCCAAGCCCACATTACAGGTTCACATAAAGCCTCTATTAGCAATAATGAACATAACAACAGTCAACATATATATTCCAGAGGCGATCTCGTCTTAGACCAGACCTACTCGCCTCGCCCTGGATAAAGAGGAGCTTGACACGCAAGACGCGGCAGGGAATGGTGTACTCGCTTCCCTACCCTGGGCGAGTAAGACCGTCTCGGATCTACTAGCTGAGGGGTGCTGATCTACTCGCCGAGACCTACCGGCCTACTCGCCGAATACGGGTTGTACATTATTATCGTACCTTTTATTCAGATATTTGATGTGGACATCTCTATATGATGGTTTTTTACTTTCTATGTGATGTGGACTTGCTTTTATAAGATCGTTTAAGCTATATTTCTTTGTGATCGATATGGCCGGCAGGATCGGCGCTTTGTAGTGTCGACCTTCCCGAGCGAGAGTGTCACCGCAAAGCGACGGTTCTGGGCATAAGACCCGGGTTTTGTAAAAGAAAAAAAAATGAGGTCTTACAATGAATCATTAATATATACCAGACATAGAACAGTATTGAGGTGGGACTCAGCCATTTGCAACTCATCCTACAGTCCGCCACAAATCCATCGGATACAATGATTCACCAACAGACACTGCGGTGGTGGTCATCCATTCCAACCCAACCAACAGTCCAAAAACAACTTATTATAACGAAAAGAACAAAACCCATAAAATTCCAAGTAAAACAGCCTTGCACGAAGAATTCGTCGAGACCATACGACGAATTCGACGGGACTACTCGACGAATTGGACAAGCATTAGACGAATCAAACTGATCACTCGACGAATTCAACAAAACCACTCGATGAATTCGACTTAACGACTCGACGAATCTAACCTCTTTACTCAACGAATTCGACTTAACTATTCGGCTAATTCGACTTAACCACTCGACGAATTGACTTACACACGCGACGAATTCGACTTAAGCTCACTCAATCACTCGATGAACAACTTACTCACTCGACGAATTAACTTAAGGACTCAACGAATTTACTTAAGGATTCGGCTAATTCGACTGGAAGACTCGACGAATTCGACTAGACCACTCGACAAATTCTACCTTGAAGATACTCGATACAGCAAAATTCCACAATCTTACTATCAACAATAGTGGATATGAAGTTGGAAGGAAAATAAGGGAAACTAAAATGAAGGTTAAACCACCACTTGTCTCAAATTTTTCGATGACCGGCCTCCAAAGCACTCTACGTCAAGGTTCAGCCGATAGAGGGCCACAAGAAGGAATTTCTGAAACTTTTCAGACAAAAAGGAAAGTTAGAGCTACACACTCCAACTCCAAAAATTCACGAAATCAGAAATACTCACCGCACACGCGAAGGGCTCGACAAGAGCTTTCCAAATCTATACTCCGATGATGAATTCGCACTCAAACGCACCCGTGACGGCCAACTGAAAGCTCCCGGACGGACGCCTCTCTCCCTCTCTCACGTGACTCATTCGGTTCGGCAGAAACGAAGAAGAAGATGGAGATTAAAACCTAATTCTAAAGTTTGGTATTTTTATAAGAGAAATAATAATAATAATAATAATAATAATAGAGGATCTTTAAAAACTCACCGGGCTCTCAAAATAGCTCGCAACTCAACGAAACTTCACAGACTTTCTTATAATTAATTAATTTAATTTTCTAAAGTCTAAAATCTCAATTCCGGTAAGACCAAAGCACGATCAAATTGACCGAGCGGACGCAAAATCGCACGAATTACAGCGCACTGGAAAACTCCGCGCAAACGTAACGCCCTTACGACGATATTACGTCATTAATAAGATTAAAATAATTATCGAAAATTCAGGGGCATTACAGAACTTCCCTTCCATGATATCAGAGGAGCGAGAGTGACACTGCCACCATCAATATCTCGACCATCATCATCTCTAGTGCCATTGTCGAGCTGCTTCACGAAATGGGGCGAACTAGAACAATGAGGACCTCTTGCAGCACCACACTTATAGCTCTTGAGTCTACCAAGTTTTTTTCCTGGTACGTCACCGAGGCCCAAGTGAACCCAGGTGAACGATCTGACCAACTCACTGAAGGTAATACATTTCTTTGCAAGTATTCACCGATGGTTGATACGGTGATTTAGTGTAAGGTTGGGAGCCTGACCTTAATGTTTGTGTTGCTCGCAAGAGCTTGACGATAGGTGCTCCAAAGTGGAAGAGAGAGGTGTGTCTTACCAAGAAGTCGTCCGTTGAGGCGAGCCTGTGACATACTCTAAGGGTGGAAAGGATGCACATAGGAGTGCGATCTAAGGATCGGATGGAAGCCACAACGACCGCATAATCCATAACATGTTGGCTTGTACTGCATAGAGGAAAATTCATCAAACATGTCGGCATAGAGGGAATATGCCCTGCGATTATAGGTGGTGCACGACTTCTTGTCAGATCCCCTTGCTTTGGAGACGTTGTGTTCAATGCTTGTCTTATCGTCCTATAGAGTTATCACTCGAGTATACTAAATTTGAGGAAGACAATCCTAGTTTTATGTAGTAATATAGACCGTTTTTTTGTTTGTAGTATATAGACCGTTTGTGTGTGTAAGAAAGGCAATTGATCTTGAAAAGTTGATTTTTGTGTTATTGTAACTGATTAAGTGGTAGATGTAGAAAAATGAGGGGTGCCGAGAAGATAATTCGAACGAAAACAAAGCGAAAATCACAGAGAACACACAAATTTAAGAGGTTCGCCCAAAATCGGGCTACGTCCCCTATCGCGCCTCCGCTTCACCTTCTTGTATTCACCAAAAAGATTACAAAACACACAAGGTTGCAAGGATCAAAACCGATCCTACCTCGCACCCCTCTCTTTGGACAAGAAACGGAGGAACCAAAGCCGGAAACGCCTCTCCACAAATCTCCTCGTAGACGCCTCCAAAACCCTCAGCCGAAAACCGATGAGAAGAACCCTTGACCCTAGATTCGGGTTACACGCCTATAAATAGGCCACGGAACCGAAACCCGGATATCTGCACACCCGGACAAGAAAAGGAGGGACCGCCACCGGGGGCTCACCGCCCCGGACCCCCGCGTTCGCTGGTACATCAATCATCGGAGAGAGTCACGCTCCGACGTCTCTAAGCTCACGTGGGCTAACCCGATGTGAGAAACAAGAGAGCCGGAAGTGTTCCCCAACTCCAACAGTAGACACTAGCGCCATGTGGGAGTAGTCTTGGCGGTCATTGCAAGGATGAGGTGTCCTTGGTGATGGAGCGGTCACCACAATCATCGAAAGGATGCGATGCCCCAGGCGATGTAGCAGTCTCAACAATCATTGTGAAAACGAAGTGTTATGGGATGATGGAGCGATCTCGACCGTCACTATGAGGATGAAATGTCCCGGTTAATGGAGTGGTTTCAATAGTCACTGAGAGGACGCGGGATGAGGTGTCATGGGTGATGGAGTGGTCTCCATAGTCAACGAGAGTATGTCATGTCCTGGCTGATGGAGCGATCTCCATAGTCACTAGGAGGATGCAATGCCTTGGGTGATGGAACGGGCTAGATAATCTCCATGAGGGCGAGTAAGTCCTCATGGATGGAGCTGTCTCGACGCAGTGAGGATTGTTAGGTTTGTGAAGTGAGTATATGCTGTGAAAGTGGCGACTATCTAGGTGGCGACTATCCAGGTGGCGACTATCCAGGTGGCGACCATCCAGGTGGCGACTATCCAGGTGGCGACTATCCAGCTAGCGAGTATCCAGTGGCGAGTATCTCCTACTTACCCCCCCTTGAGTTTGCCTATAAATAGAGGGGTACCCCCCCTAAATCCAGACCTTCTGACAGTGACGAGTATAGCCATCAGAAGTGGCGAGTATCATCAACTCTGAGCGAGTTAGAGATACCAGAGTGCTACCTGGCGAGCATCGGACTTGGAGTAAGTTCGGGTAGCTCCCTTGAGCGGGTAGCGAGTATTGGAGGTCGTGACGAGTATCTGCGTGACGAGTATCTGCGTGACGAGTATCGTCATGACGAGTATCGTCGTGACGAGTATCTGCGTGACGAGTATCTGCGTGACGAGTATTGTCGTGACGAGCATCGGTGACGAGCATCGGTGGCGAGTATCGAGGCGAGTATCGAGGCGAGTATCGAGGCGAGTATCGAGGCGAGTATCGAGGCGAGTATCGAGGCGAGTATCGAGGCGAGTATCGAGGCGAGTATCACCAGCGCGGTGTGCTCGAGAGGAGAAGCGGACCTTGTTCGTGACCAAGTTCTTTACTACTATTGGCTGTTGTGATTCAAGTTGGATGCAACTTGTATTCAGCCGTGTTCTGTTGTAATCTTGTTGCCAAGTATATATTACAGCTGTGTTTGTTCTGTTTTGGTATCCTTGATTGGTAGCACACAAAAATTTTAACATGGTATCAGAGGGAGGTTGCTGAAGCGGCGCGTGCTATCAAGGTTCAAGGTTGAGAATCCAAAATGGACGGCGGAGGAGGGTATGCTAGGGGACTTGGTATTGAGTTGCTCACCCAGACCAACTACAAGAAGTGGATGTCTTGTATGGAGAGCTACCTTCTTGGAGAGGATCTCTGGGAGGTTGTTGGTGGTGGGGAGCAAGAGGAAGTTGTAGCTGCCGGCGATAATGGTCCAGCTGTGAGAGCTTGGAGGAAGACCAACGCCAAGGCGGAGTTCACCTTGAAGAGAGCCATATCACCTGACTTGTTCGACCATATCATTGGTTGCAAGTCAGCGTCTGCGATCTGGATAGCCCTCGATGGGTTATTCAACAAGAAGAATGTGGCGCGGCTACAATTCCTGGAGAATGAGTTGGCGAAGTCGACTCAAGGCGAGATGGCGATATCCACCTTCTTCCTGAAAGTGAAGAACCTATGTGGGGAGATCTCGGCCTTGGATCCTGAAGAGCCAATCTCAGAGGCGAAGTTGAAGCGGCACATACTCCGAGGCTTGAGGAGGGAGTATGTCCCCTTCGTTACTTCCGTGCAAGGATGGGCTATTCAGCCCTCCCTTCTGGAGCTAGAGAACCTGCTATCGTCACAGGAGAGCTTGGCAAAGCAGATGGCGGGAGTATCCATCTCAGGAGGAGATGGCGATGCCTTGTTCTCAGGAAAGAGGAGATCCTGGGACAAGAGGAAGAAGAACCCCCGAGAGGGACCTTCAACGTCATCTCAGGGAGATGGGGGGAAGTTCCTTCCTGCCTGTGACGAGAAGGGGAGATACCTTTGCTTTGCCTGTAAGAAGTACGGGCATATGGCAAAGGATTGTCGGTCTAATCTCCAGGCCGGTCATGTTGCTGAGAAAGGTGGAGACCATCAGAGAGGTGGAGACCATCGAAGAGGTGGAGGAAGAGGTGGAGGTCACCAGGGCGGTGAGAGGGGGGACAATTGTTTCCTGGCAGAGATGACGGCAACGTCAGTCGATGTCTTAGCCTCCATCAACCTCGAGGACGACTGGATAGTGGATTCCGGTTGCGGGCATCATCTCACTGGAGATATGTCGAAGTTTGCTTCCTCTGCAGCATATGAAGGATCGGATGCTATCATCACTGCGGATGATACGGTGCATCCAGTGGAGCGAGAAGGGAAGGTGTCCCTTGGGAGTAGAGAGAAGCCAGTGACACTGAAGAGTGTCTATCACGTGCCTGGCATGAAGAAGAACCTCTTCTCAGTGGCGAACGCCGTGGATGCTGGATACCACGTGCTGTTTGGACCAATGGAGGCGAAGTTCTTGAAGAACCTATCGTCTGTCGATGCTGACGTCATGCTCACCGGGAGAAGGGTGAAGGACTTGTATGTTCTGTCTGCAAGTGCCTACGTGGACAAGCTGAAGACAAACGACAGTGCTGTGATCTGGCATGAGAGGCTGGGTCATGTGGGGATGGACAAGTTGAAGATGATGGCGGCAAAGGGCCTAGTGAGTGGCCTGCCTCATCTCTCTTCCTACGGCGACGGCCATGTGTGCGACGGATGCCAATATGGAAAGTCACATCGACTTCCATTTGACAAGTCGGAGACCAGGTGTAGGGCACCTCTTGAGTGCATACATGCTGATGTTATGGGGCCGTACGCCACCCTTACTTATGGAGGCAATAAGTATGCGCTGGTTCTGGTGGATGACTACACCCGCTATACGTGGGTATACTTTCTGAGAGAGAAGTCAGAAGTATTCAGCAAGTTCCTCGAGTGGAAGGAGCTTGTGGAGGGGAGGCTGGACTGCAGAGTGAAGAAGCTGAGAAGCGACAATGGAGGGGAGTTTACCTCCAATGAGTTTGCTTCCTTCTGCAGAAGGTTCGGCATTCGGCGGGAGCTCTCCTGCGCTCACACCCCGCAGCAGAATGGGGTGGCAGAGAGGAAGATCCACCATCTGGTGGAGACTACCAGGAGTTGGCTACATGCCAAGAGCATTCCCAAGGCCTTATGGGCGGAGGGAATGACATGTGCTACTCATGTGATCAACATGCTACCTCTGAGTCCTAACAGGATGGTGTCTTCACACCAGCTCATGTTCGGGGAGAAGCCCAATGTGGGTCACATGAAGGTGTTCGGTTCTACCTGCTTCGTGCACGTCCCGGACGCTCAGAGAACAAAGTTGGAGACGAAGGCGAGGAAGTGTATCTTCATCGGCTACGATGAGCGGAAGAAGGGGTGGAAGTGCATGGATCCGCAGACTCACAGGTTCGTCGTCTCGCGCGACGTTGTGTTTGACGAACTGGTCTCAAACCAGGGAGTCTCTACTGTGGAGCTGCCGGAGAGTGGAGAAGCTAGCAGGGAAGAGGAGTGGGTCACTGAGGACCCTACTGTGGAGTTGGAGTTATCTCCAAGTGCTCCATTGCCATCTGGCTCAGGAGGAGCTTCTGGCTCAGGGGGAGCTACGAACTCAAGAAGCAGGGAGAGTACCGCTTCAGGAGGAGTTCAGAGAGGAGCTCAGAGAGGAGCTCAAGCAGAGGAGTCTACCGGAGTGGTAGATAGTGGCCAAGCCTTGAGGAGGTCGAAGAGGACGATCGTCCCGCCTGCTCATTATAAGGAGGGGAACTTCGTGAGTCTGGTTTCCTGCTTCTTCGCAGGACCACTCGATGAGAGGGAACCTGCCTGCTTTGAGGATGCAGCTGACATCAAGGAGTGGGACGAGGCCATGATCGAGGAGATGGAGGCCCTAAAGAAGAACGAGACATGGGACCTGGTTCCCATGGTGGAGGGCATCAAACCTGTCACCTGCAAGTGGGTGTACAAGGTGAAGAAGAGGGCTGATGGAGAAGTGGAGCGGTACAAGGCGAGGCTTGTCGCTCGAGGCTTCTCACAGACCTACGGAGAGGACTACGAGGAGACCTTCAGTCCTGTAGCGAAGATGACGTCGGTGAGGACGATCATTGCTTTGGCAGCGTGCCGAGGTTGGAAGCTATGGCAGCTGGACGTGAAGAACGCGTTCTTATATGGAGAGATCGACAAAGACATATTCATGGTGCAACCACCTGGATACGTGTCCAAGTCCCATCCGCGTCACGTCTGCAAGCTGAAGAAGGCCCTCTATGGTCTGAAACAGGCGCCGAGAGCCTGGTATGGGAAGATTGCGGAGTACTTGCAGTTCTGCGACTACGATGCCTCAGACTCGGACTCCAGCGTGTTCGTGAAGAAGGATGGAGGTCTTCATGTGCTAGTGCTGCTATACGTCGACGACATGATCGTGACAGGGAACAACCCTGAGGAGGTCGCGGCGCTGAGAGAGCAGCTTTCCATACGCTTCGAGATGAAGGATCTTGGTGAACTGCACCATTTCCTTGGTCTCCAAGTAGAGAAGAGAAGAGGCGGACTGGATGTTTCCCAGAGGGCATATGCCGAGAGGATCGTCGAAAGATTCGGCATGAAGGAGGGGAAGAGCAGTTCCGTTCCTCTGGAGGCGGGGCTGAAGCTTCGGAAGGAAGAAGGAAGGATTCTTCCTAATCCGAAGATCTTTCGGGCACTGGTGGGGAGTCTTATCTACCTGACTATCACGAGGCCGAACATCGTCTTTGTTGTCGGCCGAGTTAGTCGGTATATGCAGGAGCCGCGGAAGCCTCATCTGGAGGCAGCCAAGGGGATTCTGAAGTATGTGAAGGGCACCCTTGAGATGGGACTGTCCTATGAAGAGAAGTCCGACTTCAAGCTGCACGGGTACACGGATGCAGATTACGGAGGTGACGCTGATGATCGCAAGTCGACATCAGGTTATGTGTTCTTGTGTGGAGCAGCTGCTATCTCGTGGTGTAGCAAGAAGCAGGACTCCATTTCCCTTTCTACCACGGAGGCCGAGTACAAGGCGTCGTCCTTAGCAGCTCAGGAGTGTGTCTGGCTAAGGAGACTAGTGGAGGATGTGGATGAGGAGGTCAGCGGACCTACTGTGCTTCGCGGGGATAATGAGAGTGCATTGAAACTGGTAACTAATCCAATATGTCATGCAAGAACCAAGCACATTGAGATTGAGCATCACTTCATCAGAGAGAAGGTGTTGGGTGGCTTGATCACTGTGGAGCATGTGCGGAGCGAAGACAACCTTGCGGACATATTCACAAAGCCCCTATCTGCGGGGCCGTTCCGGAGGCTTCGCTTGTTGCTTGGAGTTGTTCCCGGAGCTCACTTCAAGGGGGAGTGTTAGGTTTGTGAAGTGAGTATATGCTGTGAAAGTGGCGACTATCTAGGTGGCGACTATCCAGGTGGCGACTATCCAGGTGGCGACTATCCAGGTGGCGATTATCCAGGTGGCGACTATCCAGCCAGCGAGTATCCAGTGGCGAGTATCTCCTACTTACCCCCCCCCCCTTGAGTTTGCCTATAAATAGAGGGGTACCCCCCCTAAATCCAGACCTTCTGACAGTGACGAGTATAGCCATCAGAAGTGGCGAGTATCATCAACTCTGAGCGAGTTAGAGATACCAGAGTGCTACCTGGCGAGCATCGGACTTGGAGTAAGTTCGGGTAGCTCCCTTGAGCGGGTAGCGAGTATTGGAGGTCGTGACGAGTATCTGCGTGACGAGTATCTGCGTGACGAGTATCGTCGTGACGAGTATCGTCGTGACGAGTATCTGCGTGACGAGTATCTGCGTGACGAGTATTGTCGTGACGAGCATCGGTGACGAGCATCGGTGGCGAGCATCGGTGGCGAGTATCGAGGCGAGTATCGAGGCGAGTATCACCAGCGCGGTGTGCTCGAGAGGAGAAGCGGACCTTGTTCGTGACCAAGTTCTTTACTACTATTGGCTGTTGTGATTCAAGTTGGATGCAACTTGTATTCAGCCGTGTTCTGTTGTAATCTTGTTGCCAAGTATATATTACAGCTGTGTTTGTTCTGTTTTGGTATCCTTGATTGGTAGCACACAAAAATTTTAACAAGGATGAGTCCTGGGTGATGTCCTGAGCGGTCCCGATAGCCACCGAGAGGATGCGATGTCCTGAGTGATGGAGTGGTCTAGACAGTCACCATGAAGATGAGGTGTCCCAGGTGATGGAGTGATCTCGACTGTCATTAGTATGATGCTATGTCCTAGGTGGAGCGGACTCGACAGTCACTGCGAGTACGAGGTGTCCTAGATGATGGAGAGATCTTGACTGTCACAGGGAGGACGCCATGTCCAGGGTGATGAAGAGATCTCGATAGTTGCTCCTAGAGTGTGATTTCCCTTGAGTGATGGAGTACTATACCCAAGTATGGAATAATGTACCCATGTAGGCTAGGATCGATTTTTATGTGTCCAACGTATATGGAGGACCGTGTGTAAAATTCAAATTTATGCTATATTTTTTTCCCGCAAAATAAGTCACGGAATATTGATCCATATATGTTTACGGATATTTTAAGTACTCATATGTATATATTTTGGAATGAAAATACAATTATGAAAAAGTAAAATTTTTGAACTATTTTTACGACTGTAATTACAGCTGAAAATACAGTTCATTTACAACTGCAAATGGCGTTGCAGTTGTAATTTTGCACTAAAAAAAGTCTCGTGGAATCCTGTATATTGCGTTGCAGTTGTAATTTTTAGGACAGTTTTTCTTATTTGCCTTTAAAAAAACTCGAATGCTATTTTTTTGCCCATTTGAATAACCTTTATTTAGAGGATCCGGATCCCCTGGAGTTCATGCGGGAACTCCAGGGTGGAGTTCCCGCGAGTGGAGTATGCGGAAAGCCGGAAACTCCAATAGCCTAGGCGAGTGGAGCGAGCCAAGACGGAGCGAGGGACGATGCGGGAACTCCTCCGATCTCCTAAAATGCTGTCTTCTATTTAGAACAATTAATGTTTTATCTTCATTTCAAATTGCTCGATCTATTTCACAAGCGACATTGTACGCTCCCCTTGTGCGTCTGCGACAGTACCTCCATCGCTCGCTATCTCAATGAACGGTCACTTGATATCCTAGGCACAATATCACGCACCAACAATAACCGTCATTTGATTGACATCCCACACCATGATCACAGTTCGCAATGAGATTTTGAAGGAAAAGAATACTCGTCTCTCTTTCTAATTCAGGAGTAAACGATAACATTTTTAACTTTTCGATTTTACTCTTTTTATTACAAAACTTTCAATTTATTTAATTTATGCGTTTTTTTAATTTTAAAAAATGTGCTTTTTTTATTACAAAATATTTTCTTCCCGCCGCTCACAAACTCCAGTGCACATGAAAAAAATGAGCGACAAACAGAGTATAACGCTCGGGCATTTACAAGCGTCGGGAGCGCAATACCGTGATCGGAGTATTGTCGCACAGGGCACTGGGCCCGCGTGCACTGTCGTGATTGGCCGCAAGGATATACACACACACACAAGCACACAATACAAGTATTGTACAACCCCCATATCCATCGAGTGAGGCCCAGCGTGGAGGGCCGCCGAGACGTGTCGACTAGACCCAAGGGGTCTTAAGACCTTTGGGTATCGCCCGGCGAACCCCCGTAGCTCTCACCAGAAGAAGAGTAAGAGGCGAGAGGGGGAGGGGCGGGTGCCCCCCCTCTCGCCCTCACCCAGCTAGGGGCGAGAGGGGAGGGGCGGGTGCCCCCCCTCTCGCCCGCGCCCAGCTAGGGGCGAGAGGGGAGGGGCGGGTGCCCCCCCTCTCTCGCCCGCGCCCAGTTAGGGGCGAGAGGGAAGGGGCGGGTGCCCCCCCTCTCGTCCTCGCCCAGCTAGGGGCGAGAGGGAAGGGGCGGGTGCCCCCTCTCTCGCCCGCGCCCAGTTAGGGGCGAGAGGGGAGGGGCGGGTGCCCCCCCTCTCGTCCTCGCCCAGCTAGGGGCGAGAGGGGAGGGGCGGGTGCCCCCCCTCTCGCCCGCGCCCAGTTAGGGGCGAGAGGGGAGGGGCGGGTGCCTCCCCTCTCGTCCTCGCCCAGCTAGGGGCGAGAGGGGAGGGGCGGGTGCCCCCCCTCTCGCCCGCGCTCAGCTAGGGTAACCTCTCTCGCCCAGTTCCAGAGGAGGGGGGGGGGGGGGGTTGATCTGCGTTTAGTATCTCAGAACAGCGGGATTTGGCTATTTGCAGTCCAGTTTTGGCTATTCGCAGTCCAGATCCGAGGGTATTTTGGTAATCTGGCAGATCAGTTTTTGGCTATTTGCAGCCAAACTTGGAAAACCTATAAATAGACCCAAAGGGGCACCAAAGGAGAGGACTTCTAGATTTCCAAATTTCGGATCTTCTCCTTCCCTTAGAGCTCTCCTTTGGTGCTTCTGGTTCAGCATTGGCTAGGGAGGGGAAGATCTCTCAGGTCTTCCGGGTGTGAGGTGGGACCTCCTCGCTGTAGCCTAGGGTCCGTTTCCAAGTCCAAGTGTTCTTGCCTAGAGAGTTGGCTCGAGAGAAGTAGGTGTGAGACCACCCCTTTTTTGGGACCCCGAACTCCACGGAGACCAAGTTGTCGGTTTCAACATTTTTGGTGCGGTGAGCGTGGAGAGTGGTCAGCACAGAAGTTCTTGAACCAAATCTCATGGCAGGAGACCTCGGAGGAGGAGACGATGAGGGGTCTCACATCCCAAGTGAGGTGGTAGGAAGGGGAGAGTTCATGGCGACCATCAAGGGAATCATGGAGCTGCTCCAAGGCATCACCAGGGGAGGTGACTGCTCGGCTCCCTCCCCCCAGACACCGCCTTCTGGGTCGCAAGGAGTGCTCGTCCAGAGGGGGGGGGGGGGGGTCAGCAGAGGTTGCCCCAGGGGGTCGGCCAGGCAAGGAACCAGTGACTGAGAGTGGCGAGCGGGACCTCGCCGGGCGAGTGCTTTTTCCTAGCCCGGCGAGTGGGGTCTCGCTCGGAGCAGGAGTCGCGCGAGTGGAGCTCGCGAAGCCGGCGAGTGGGGGGTCAACCTTTAGCGAGCTGATCATCTCGGCTCCCATCCCGGAAGGCTTCAAGGAGCCCAACATGACTTTTTATACCGGGACGGATGATCCCGTCCAGCACCTGCAGTGGTTCGAGGACACCGTCTCCATCAGGCCCATGACGGACGCGTTCAAGTGTCGTCTCTTCGCCACCACCCTGAAGGACAAAGCTAGGGACTGGTTCCACCAGCTCCCGGTTGGCTCCGTTTACAGCTTCGAGGACTTGGGCCGAAGCTTCCAGCTACGCTTCTCCACATCCGAGAAGAGGAAGAAGAATGCTAAGTCCATTTTCCTGATCAAGCAGAGGCACGAGGAGACGTTGGCCCAGTACATGGACAGATTCCAGGAGGAGATCCAGAACATCCAGGAGGTGCCAGGGTATGCCCTCCAGATGGCTTTCACCGTAGGGCTACGAGAGAGCCTTTTCAAAATGCGCCTAACTAGGAAGCCTCCCTTGTCCTTTGAGGACCTGATGGAAAAAGCTGCAAAGGAGGTAGCCACCGAGGCGGCAAACCCGGGGCTGGCAAAGAAGTTGGCAAGTTGGTAGAGGCCGAGCCAAGAGAGCAAGGTGGCCCCAGGCAGCAGGAAGGAAGGAGGAGGGAAGAGCAGAGGGGTCAAGGGTGCCAGGAACCCCAAGGGGGTCAGGAGCAAGGGAGGGGTCTCGCCCAAGGAGGGGGAAACTTCTACGGAGGCCAAGGGAGGCCCAACCCTCCTCCTTGGAGGCAGGCCCCTAGGCAGCTCCTACCCCCACCAGCTCAAGCTATGGCGATTCGAAGAGGAGGAGGAGTCGAAGCAAGAGACATCCCAGCCCGTAGGAGAAGGGGGGGGGAAGGGCGGTGCCGTACTGCGACTACCACCAAGCAGAGGGGCATGCAACAACTACCTGCCCAGAATTCTTGGAGGTGAGAGAGGCGAGAGGTCAGACACAACAGCAGCCGCCGGTGCGGATTGAAGAAGTTCCACCTGGAGCAGTAGTGGACGACGACATCTGCGAGGACCGAACTGACATAGGAGCCAAAGGACGGGTCGCGGTGATCCACAGGGGGGGGATAGGGATCGAGGACACTCGTAAGGCAAGCCTCCACGTCGTATTTCGACGCAACGTCGCCTCAACGTCACAGGACCCACCTCCCGAGGAGAAAATCACTTTCTCAAGCAGGGACATGCTAGATCACGAGGATCCATTCTGTGATGCGCTAGTCATTCAGACAGCCATCGAAGGTTACACTGTCTCTCGGATCCTCGTTGACAACGGGAGCTCTGTCAACGTCATTTTCAAGAAGGCATTTGATGAGTTGAAGGTGGAGGCAAGGAGGGTGCTGGCCTCAGATGGGCCCTTGTTTGGATTCTCCGGAGAAAGGAAAGAGGTAGAGGGTAGAGTTGGACTCCAAGTGACGATGGGGGGAGGCTCAAGGAACTGTCGGTTCGTTATAGTTGACGCTCCTAGCAGTTATAATGCCATCTTCGGAAGACCCCTCATCAGCGCCTTCCGATGCGTACCATCGTCCTTCCACCAGTGCCTCAAGTTCAACACTGGAGGAATCCAAGTCAGGATCCGCGGAGACCCCAGGATGGCGAGGCACTACTACGTCACAGCCGTCAACAACATCTCTTGGCAAGCAGGGGCGGAGGAGATGGAGAAGATCATGGAGAGCATGAGCAGGATGGGAGTGGCAGGAGAAGCAGAGAAATGATCATCTCGCGCAAGCAGCCTGAGAAGCGAGTGCCATGGGGGGGGGGGGGGGGTATGTTGTGTTTATTTTTGTTTTTTGTTTTTTGTCGCTTTCCTTTGTAGCAAATTCTACCCCTCGCTGGTTGGGCCAGGAGGTTTTGACAAGGGAAATCTCCCCATTAGATGGATGAAGTTATTTTGCTTATATGAGAAGTAAGTTCAACGCCGAGATGTCCTCCTCACTCCAGGCTCTCACTAGCTGGGTGGGTCGAATGATCCTCGGAAGGAAGAGCTTGCCATCGAGATGTCCTCCTCACTCCAGGCTCTCACTAGCTGGGTGGGTCGAATGATCCTCGGATGGGTAAGTTCAACGCCGAGATGTCCTCCTCACTCCAGGCTCTCACTAGCTGGGTGGGTCGAATGATCCTCGGAAGGAAGAGCTTGCCATCGAGATGTCCTCCTCACTCCAGGCTTCCACTAGCTGGGTGGGTCGAATGATCCTCGGATGGGTAAGTTCAACGCCGAGATGTCCTCCTCACTCCAGGCTCTCACTAGCTGGGTGGGTCGAATGATCCTTGGAAGGAAGAGCTTGCCATCGAGATGTCCTCCTCACTCCAGGCTCTCACTAGCTGGGTGGGTCGAATGATCCTCGGATGGGTAAGTTCAACGCCGAGATGTCCTCCTCACTCCAGGCTCTCACTAGCTGGGTGGGTCGAATGATCCTCGGAAGGAAGAGCTTGCCATCGAGATGTCCTCCTCACTCCAGGCTCTCGCTAGCTGGGTCGGTCGAATGATCCTCGGATGGGTAAGTTCAACGCCGAGATGTCCTCCTCACTCCAGGCTCTCACTAGCTGGGTGGGTCGAATGATCCTCGGAAGGAAGAGCTTGCCATCGAGATGCCCTCCTCACTCCAGGCTTCCACTAGCTGGGTGGGTCGAATGATCCTCGGATGGGTAAGTTCAACGCCGAGATGTCCTCCTCACTCCAGGCTCTCACTAGCTGGGTGGGTCGAATGATCCTCGGAAGGAAGAGCTTGCCATCGAGATGTCCTCCTCACTCCAGGCTCTCACTAGCTGGGTGGGTCGAATGATCCTCGGATGGGTAAGTTCAACGCCGAGATGTCCTCCTCACTCCAGGCTCTCACTAGCTGGGTGGGTCGAATGATCCTTGGAAGGAAGAGCTTGCCATCGAGATGTCCTCCTCACTCCAGGCTCTCGCTAGCTGGGTGGGTCGAATGATCCTCGGATGGGTAAGTTCAACGCCGAGATGTCCTCCTCACTCCAGGCTCTCACTAGCTGGGTGGGTCGGATGATCCTCGGAAGGAAGAGCTCGCCATCGAGATGTCCTCCTCACTCCAGGCTCTCACTAGCTGGGTGGGTCGAATGATCCTCGGATGGGTAAGGTCAACGCCGAGATGTCCTCCTCACTCCAGGCTCTCACTAGCTGGGTGGGTCGAATGATCCTCGGATGGGTAAGTTCAACGCCGAGATGTCCTCCTCACTCCAGGCTCTCACTAGCTGGGTGGGTCGAATGATCCTCGGAAGGAAGAGCTTGCCATCGAGATGTCCTCCTCACTCTAGGCTCTCACTAGCTGGGTGGGTCGAATGATCCTCAGATGGGTAAGTTCAACGCCGAGATGTCCTCCTCACTCCAGGCTCTCACTAGCTGGGTGGGTCGAATGATCCTCGGAAGGAAGAGCTTGCCATCGAGATGTCCTCCTCACTCCAGGCTTCCACTAGCTGGGTGGGTCGAATGATCCTCGGATGGGTAAGTTCAACGCCGAGATGTCATCCTCACTCCAGGCTCTCACTAGCTGGGTGGGTCGAATGATCCTCGGAAGGAAGAGCTTGCCATCGAGATGTCCTCCTCACTCCAGGCTCTCACTAGCTGGGTGGGTCGAATGATCCTCGGATGGGTAAGTTCAACGCTGAGATGTCCTCCTCACTCCAGACTCTCACTAGCTGGGTGGGTCGAATGATCCTCGGAAGGAAGAGCTTGCCATCGAGATGTCCTCCTCACTCCAGGCTCTCACTAGCTGGGTGGGTCGAATGATCCTCGGATGGGTAAGTTCAACGCCGAGATGTCCTCCTCACTCCAGGCTCTCACTAGCTGGGTGGGTCGAATGATCCTCGGAAGGAAGAGCTTGCCATCGAGATGTCCTCCTCACTCCAGGCTCTCACTAGCTGGGTGGGTCGAATGATCCTCGGATGGGTAAGTTCAACGCCGAGATGTCCTCCTCACTCCAGGCTCTCACTAGCTGGGTGGGTCGAATGATCCTCGGAAGGAAGAGCTCGCCATTGAGATGTCCTCCTCACTCCAGGCTCTCACTAGCTGGGTGGGTCGAATGATCCTCGGATGGGTAAGTTCAACGCCGAGATGTCCTCCTCACTCCAGGCTCTCACTAGCTGGGTGGGTCGAATGATCCTCGGATGGGTAAGTTCAACGTCGAGATGTCCTCCTCACTCCAGGCTCTCACTAGCTGGGTGGGTCGAATGATCCTCGGAAGGAAGAGCTTGCCATCGAGATGTCCTCCTCACTCCATGCTCTCACTAGCTGGGTGGGTCGAATGATCCTCGGATGGGCAAGTTCAACGCCGAGACGTCCTCCTCACTCCATGCTCTCACTAGCTGGGTGAGTCGAATGATCCTCGGGAGCGAGGTTCTGCCCCCCCTCGATGGATATTTGGGCTTGGACTTTTCTTTCCGAGGTTGTGCCAACCTCGCAAAGAGCGGGGATTGTGTACAACCCCCATATCCATCGAGTGAGGCCCAGCGTGGAGGGCTGCCGAGACGTGTCGACTAGACCCAAGGGGTCTTAAGACCTTTGGGTATCGCCCGGCGAACCCCCGTAGCTCTCACCAAAAGAAGAGTAAGAGGCGAGAGGGGGAGGGGCGGGTGCCCCCCCTCTCGCCCTCACCCAGCTAGGGGCGAGAGGGGAGGGGCGGGTGCCCCCCCTCTCGCCCGCGCCCAGCTAGGGGCGAGAGGGGAGGGGCGGGTGCCCCCTCTCTCGCCCGCGCCCAGTTAGGGGCGAGAGGGAAGGTGCGGGTGCCCCCCCTCTCGTCCTCGCCCAGCTAGGGGCGAGAGGGAAGGGGCGGGTGCCCCCTCTCTCGCCCGCGCCCAGTTAGGGGCGAGAGGGGAGGGGCGGGTGCCCCCCCTCTCGTCCTCGCCGAGCTAGGGGCGAGAGGGGAGGGGCGGGTGCCCCCCCTCTCGCCCGCGCCCAGTTAGGGGCGAGAGGGGAGGGGCGGGTGCCCCCCCTCTCGTCCTCGCCCAGCTAGGGGCGAGAGGGGAGGGGCGGGTGCCCCCCCTCTCGTCCTCGCCCAGCTAGGGGCGAGAGGGGAGGGGCGGGTGCCCCCCCTTGCGCCCGCGCCCAGCTAGGGTAACCTCTCTCGCCCAGTTCTAGAGGAGGGGGGGGGGGGGGGGTTGATCTGCGTTTAGTATCTCAGAACAGCGGGATTTGGCTATTTGCAGTCCAGTTTTGGCTATTCGCAGTCCAGATCCGAGGGTATTTTGGTAATCTGGCAGATCAGTTTTTGGCTATTTGCAGCCCAACTTGGAAAACCTATAAATAGACCCTAAGTGGCACCAAAGGAGAGGACTTCTAGATTTCCAAATTTCGGATCTTCTCCTTCCCTTAGAGCTCTCCTTTGGTGCTTCTGGTTCAGCATTGGCTAGGGAGGGGAAGATCTCTCAGGTCTTCCGGGTGTGAGGTGGGACCTCCTCGCTGTAGCCTAGGGTCCGTTTCCAAGTGTTCTTGCCTAGAGAGTTGGCTCGAGAGAAGTAGGTGTGAGACCACCCCTTTTTTGGGACCCCGAACTCCACGGAGACCGAGTAGTCGGTTTCAACAAGTATACTCACATTGATTTTGCCCATGCCCGAAAGTACTCCCGTGGCTTTTAGTGCCCCCGTGCGTGATATGAGATTGAACAACATATATTTTAACTATTGCACACGAGAGGACTACGAGCAACGCGAGTATTTTGGGCATAGATAAAATAAGTGCGGGCGAGAGTAGGCGAGCATGAAAGAATCACTACATTATAAACTATCCAATTAGTGTATAATATAACATATTTATATATTATTTTCAGTTTCCGGATAATTTTGAACATTTTCATTCATTAATCGTAAAACTTTAAGAATCTCCACCGGAGCCTCACCTTCTTCCTTCAATTTGTGATCACCCTCGCCCGCTCGCGGACCCTAGCCCACTCATCGTCGGGATCGGAGCACCGCCGGTGATCTTACATCAGCACGACCACCGTCTCCCTCCATCCCGCCGAGCAATACTGCGGCGGCTTCCTGGCTCCTCCGCTCGTCTACTCTCAACCCCAACGCCCGTGGAGCTCGATCTCGTCAGTTCACCGAGTGGTAACCACATTCACGATCTGCTTCCGCACAATTTTCCATTCTTTTATGCTATCATTAGAGGGAAAAAGTTATCGAAATTATCACACGACGGGTGCCTTTAGTTCTGCTTTGATCGGCTTCAAGTTACTTGATTTGACCTACTATAGGGTTTGAAGTTTTCTGCTAAAGATTGCATCTGTTGATTCGACTGATTCTTCAGCTATAGTTACTAGTAGAACAATCTCTGTTACAAATGTTGGAAATGGAATTAGTGGAGATTCTCCAGCTGCCGCGCAGTTCCTGTCTCCGCTTCCATTCATGTCGATCTCATGCTGCCTCCCTTCCCTTCCGGCCCACGCTTAAGCCGCTCCGCCCCTTTGCCATCTGCTCTCGATGCCCTGAGGATTGGCTCCAGCTTCCATTGGATGTCACTGATTGGATTGCTATGGTTCCGGCCATCGACGGAGTTTCGTTTCCGACATTTCTCGCCATCGACGGAGTTTCACTACTGCCGTGGACTCCATCTTGTCGTCGATGTGGGTCAGATCGTAACGATACAGTGCAACCTTACCGTGACTGCCGGAGCCAGAGCACTTTGGAGGGTTTGGAAATGTCTTCTTTTGCTTGCATACATTCAAACCCCAGGTAATATTAATAGATCTTTCAAGGTAATATTAGTAGAAGTCATGGAAGCACAAAAAAAATATACAAACAAAGGGACTAATCGCAAAGATATATAAGCAACATATAATACTCATAATTGCATAATGAAAAGGGCTGAAATCAATAAATCCCTGATGTATACTAAAATGACCTATGCCATTGCACCCATCCTCTAAATGAGCTCGTCCTAAAGCTCAAAGAGTGGTTAGATTACTTGCGATTTCTTCTTCATTGAGTTCCTTTAACTCCAGCTAGAAAAGCTTCCTACAACGATATCCTGATATGAAGACTTCATCACAATTAAAGCACAATCCTATTACCCTATGTCCTACTATCTATGCGTGAGAAAATCGCTTCCTGCAATGATATCCTGATATGAATCTCCTTTGACTTCTTAGATTAGAGGGAGTTAGATGTCAGGAACTTTAGAAGATGATCAAGTCACAAAGAGATGTGACTCTATGGAGGAAGTAGAAGCATGCGGGTTGTTCTTGCTTCCATAGGAATCACGAGGGTTTCCTATATTGATCTAAGGAAGATCATGCATGCGTGAAACTTAAATAAGGGGAGTTGTAGTTTACAAACACGAAAACGGAAAAGACCTGTCGTTGGTGGTTATGAGCCGAAGAGTCGTTGACTAGACGAGAGTGGCATCTCAGGGACTTGGAAGAGAGTGACTACTACTGCGAAGGAGATTAAGGTAAGAAGATCGAAATCTGATCGAAATTCAATATGTTGAAGGGATTGTGGATGCAATTATCTCTTAGATTGAATTGGCGTCCGACTAAATCTTCATGAAAGAGCGACATCAGGAGGAGATCGAAGAGAAATCATCTCAAAAGAGAGAACAACATTGAGGGTTAATGTGCTAGAAATTGATGATCAGTGATGGGATGGAGTGTATGAGGGATTAAGTGTTTGTGACTGTTATGGGCCTCGAACATTGGTCCTAATTATTTATTGTTGTCTTTAGTGGTTAGAGGTTAGGTGTTATCATTGTTGTTCATCTTTTATTAGTATTGTCTTTTAGTACTTTGTAAGCCTATATAAAGACATAAGTATGTTTGTATGTTGGCAAGCAATGAAGAATATCTAATTCCTAGTCCTCTTATGAGATCTTGGAAGCTCTCTCTTGAGCAAGCCCCTCTTAGGCAGCAACGGTTTCGTCTCCATTGCATCTTCTGTCGCTGTCATCTCCGCCTCTGGCCATCTTCCGACATCCTCCGGGTTAGGCACATAACAACTTGGTATCAAAACTACTCCTTCCTCCCCTTCCGAAACAGCACTTCCTTCACAGGCTCACAACGGCGCCTCGTCCAGCCTTTGCTTCCTCTACATTTCAGCGCCCACCCGCTGCAAGCATCCCCCCGACAACTGCTTCCTCCACGTCGTAGGTTCTCCCCACAAGCCATTGATTAGTTCCTCTTCAGTTCCACGCCCAGACGCCACCGTCGTTCTCAGCGCCACGCGATCTTCTGGTTCCTCGTCGGCCCTTCTATCCTCTGCTCTTGCTCTGATTTCCTCCAGTTCTTCCTCGTCGAGTCGTCGCCCTACGTTCCAGAATTGACGCCCACCAGCCTCTCCCCAAGCGCCTCTTCCTCTACCTACCTACACGGTTCCATCGAACTTGGCACTACCACACACTGTTACGCTCGCAGCAGGTCTTGAGCCCAACGCCGTTCTCCTTTTCGAGCCGCCCGCACTGGGTGTCCTTTTTCCCTTTTGAGCCCAACTCCTGGTTATCATTTCCTCAGCTTAGCAAAGATCTCCAGCTATTAATTGCTTAACATAGAAGTGTTAATTGGGCAATTAAATAAATTAAAGATAGACAAGGAAAAGAAAAAGGAAAAACCAAATAACCCTCGCGATACATTATACAAATTTGGAACATCAAAATGAGCTTGCAACCATTCAGGAGCACTAGTAGAACCATCACCTCTGAAAATAGTAACCTTGGCTCATCCTCCTTTCTAGGCCGACTCCTCCGTCCTAAAATTAAATCAGAAACTGTATTAGAAGAAGTCCTCGATGTAGAACAAGATCTTGTGTTATACAATAACCACCAAATTAGTCTTCTAAACCCCAAAACATTATATCATGTAGGAATGTTTAATTTCAATACACAATTACTCAGGGTTAATAGAGAAGAAGAATTGTTGGTCACCGATGTACCAATAAACACAAAGTTAATTAGTAGAGATACAATAATACAGATCAAACAAACTGATAAAAAATTAGTCCACCTAGGATTAATCGTTATAGGATTAAAAGGATTAGCCCGAAAAAGGTTATGGACGAAAGTATTAATAACCCTTCTAGACAAAAGATGGCAAAATGATGCCCGCAAGACAATGATAACAACCATGAAAGTAGATATGTCGGAAAACAAAGGATTTTTTTACTGTAGTCCTGACTTTATGGTAAGTATTAAGGATATCGATCAAATTGAACTGGGCATACAAACAAAGGGATATGAAGACTTTACAGG
Source organism: Dactylorhiza incarnata (assembly GCA_033032865.1). Lineage (NCBI taxonomy): Eukaryota > Viridiplantae > Streptophyta > Magnoliopsida > Asparagales > Orchidaceae > Dactylorhiza > Dactylorhiza incarnata. Next base: position 5,119,422 of record JAWHQI010000177.1, on the reverse strand, counting down.
AAATAGTAATCTACTACTAAACATAGGACTACTCGGTAAGCTAACAAACAATAGTACAACAAAATACAAACTTAATATTCAACATATTATCGATGGAATGAGTAGCTCAGGAGTAAAAATGATTAAACCAATGAATATTGATCCAACCCTTTTAGAAGGATTAGATTGGAATATTAACAATAACCTCACAAACAATTCCCTTAGTCTGCCATAAGACAGTTTGTTCTACAAAAAAATAGACAATACATATAGCTTGAGATTTTAAGATATAAACATAGACCAGTAACAAACTCAGAAGAAATCGATCCTAATCTTGAAGCAATCCAAAATGAACAGAATCGAAAACAGTCATATAGTTAGATATAATTATACAGGGACATACGATGAACAAATTAGGTTAGAAAATAAAATGGAAGAGAAAGGTCTTATGTACGAATATGATAACCTTGAATTAAACCAAAAAGGCCACCTAGTAATGCATAGAGATTTTCTAATTGATAAAAATAAAACCGAACTAGGAGAACCGCTTATAGAAACACCACATCCAGACTATCAAATAGAACTAACAAACGGAGAAGCAACTTCCCAGGGAAGTGTCCCCTACTCATTTCCCACGACACACGAGAGTAGAACATGACATCCACCTCGGATGCCATACAATGAATACAGAGGAGAAAATGATAACTTAAAACCTAGAGGAAAGAGGATGCCATTAGAAACGATTGATAAAAAGCTCCTCGTCGATGACGGACGAATATTAAACATTACTGCTCATGACCCGCAAAAATTACCAACTGTTCTTGAAATATGGAGCCAAATGGTAATTCGTCGGTGGGAAGAAATGGATTTTGAAAAAACTCCAGAAGAAATGTATAATTACTTAGAAAAATTCTTGGGAGAAACAACAATGACAGTTTGGGAATCATACAAAAGAGAATACCCCCAAGACTTCCACCGAGATATTACTCTAGGTGCAAATCCATATAATTTTACCAATAAGATTACCTATTTACTACTAGTATACCATCCCAATGTTAATATAATAGCACAAGCAGAAGCCATTCGAAAACTAGAGCAACTCCAAATTCGACAATGGAATTATATCAAACCTTTTCTCCAGGACTATATGTATTATAACAGCATTGCCGGTTGCTTCTATGACAAAAACATTGGTGAAAAACTATTTCTAAAATTACCAGACCCCTTGGGAACCCAGATCTACAAAAAATATAGAGAAAGACCAATAAATTATCCCCAATTAGATGACATTAGTACTATAATCAGATTCATTATTGACTGTCTAGTTGAAAAATGTACTGATCTCCAGATTAGCCGACAACTCAAAGGAGAATATAGCTTTTGTAGAAATATTTACACTCCCCAACGCTATGATAAAGAAGAAAAAGTCATATACAAACTAAATATGACAATCGATATAAACCTAAGAAAAAATATTTTCTACGTCGAAGTAATGCTAAAAAATCTTATCTTAATCGAGATAAGCATGTACGAAAATCAAGGTTTTAAATGTCAGCCGACATGTCCGACATGTCGGCCGACATGTCCTGTTTGATAAGAAAACGACTTGCATAATCAAAATATATAGGTTATGGCGTTTTCGAAAATGTCGGCCGACTTTTTGTAAAAAGCCCGACATTTCGGCCGACACGCAATAATCATTATATCCCGACATTTTGAAATGTCGCCTAAATTGAATTAAATTAAAGTGAACCGCTGTTTAGCGCTGTCCATCGCTGTTTAGGGTTTTTATATACCCCATCGAACCGGCCAAGCATTTGAATGATTAGAGAGATAATAATATTTGAAGATAGATTTGAGTATTTAGGAAATATATACAAGTATACAACAACTAATAAAGCTAAGATATTATGTTACAAGTTACAATATAAATATTTTTTAGAAATCCGACATATTGAAATGTCCCCGACATGTCTCCGACATCCGACATCTAAAAACCCAATCCGACATGTCTCCGACATCCGACATTTAAAACCTTGACGAAAATACGACAAAAGGAGAAATTATCACAAGACCTTAGCATGTTTTATATGTGGCTCAACCAATCATTTTGCCAAAGAATGCAATCGAAGACATAATATCCATAATAAACAAGCTGCATTAATAACATGTACCAATGAAGATCTAATCCAAGTAGATGAAACCATCAGTGACACAGAAAGTGTTTATAGCATAATCAGTATAAATGATCAAGATGTTCGCTATCTGCCTGACTCTGACACTAAAGCCGATGAAATGCAGATACAATTTTTAGAATCTAATCGAAGGTGCAAAGAGTCCTACGAAGACGACTTATCCAAATTAGATACCCTAGACCAGTATCTTAACCAAATTTAAAATATGTCCTTATGTGACCATTCCTGGCGTTCTAATAGTGGCAGTAACGATAAACCTTGCGTATATTGCATTAGTTACCCACCTTAGCATTACGTTACAAATGTACCACATGTCTAAGCGAAGCCTGTAAACTTTGCATACAGGCAAAATATCCAAATTTTCTTACTAACCAAGCTAGTCCTTCAACCCAACGCAGAAGTGCCATCATTGAGCTTAGGGTGTTAGATCTTGAAAACCAAATTAGCGAGTTAAGAATCCAAGTTTCCACTCTTCAAAAAGATATTACCAACCTTTTCACCCTCTTCGATACTTTATATAATTATGTGCATGCCCAATAGCCTTCGCTTAGTAATGCATATGATGGATGCATTTTTACAACAAAACAATCCTCAGAACCAGATTTACATTACTCAAGCCTTAGAAACAACAATAAAACCTTACTTAGCAGCAAAAAGATTTATCCGAAAACTCCGTACCCAAACAGACATCAAATCTCGATTAGCCGTTATAAAACAACGATATTTAGCCAGGAAGGTGCTTCTCAAACTAAGGATGAGACACAAACTATTTCTTCAGCTAGCTGAACAGCAATGTGATCCACCATACCAACTGCTGTGCAGTAAAAACATCCCTACTAAACCGCTACCTAAAGAAATAAGGCATGATCCTAGAATTTATAGTCTTAAAATCCATCTCCGTTTCCGAATCCAAGACCGGCATTTGGAAGTTATGGGCCTAGTTGACACCGGTTGTAGTAACACCCTATTAGATATAAAATTGGTCCCACCTTCATACATACAACCTATCCCTATTACCGAACGCTTCAAAGCCCAACAAATGGATGACCAACTATTCTCTTATGACAAACAACTACACACCACCTATAAAATAGCATATAAATATGATACTGACACTGGACCAATGACCAAATACTTCCTGTCCGGATTACCTTAAGAGATCTCCAACTTAGTAATATTGATTGTATTATAGGGCTTAATCTCCTTATTAATTGGTACCATGGTCTACTTATTACTCCCCACGGTATGCATTTATTAACCCAACCTGCATTCCCTTTCACCTTAGAACCTGCTAGAAAGCATGAAGAAACCCACGAAACAACCAAAGCCAGTTCTTGTCATTGTCCCATCCTCGGTGCATGTAAGCCAATACCCTGCACCAATCAGCTAGAACTTTCCCCTGATCAAATTGCCGAATTTTATGAGCCTATTTTCGAATACCCCAGCGACGCCAATCTTACTAGTAATCCTACTCCATTCATCCTACCCGAAAAATTATATACACTTAAAACAGGTAATCTGGAAATCGATCAACTAATTAGCACATTAGAAAAAGATGAAATATTTGGTGATAATCCCCAACGCCATTGGGAACGTAAGAAATTAGTATGCCAACTAAACCTTAAAGATCCCAATTTTCGTATTATATCTAAAAAATTGAGGCCACTAATGAAAATATCACGGAATTTAAAATGCACATAGACGAGTTATTAAAATTACAAGTTATTCGGCGGAGTAACAACCCTCATAGAAGTCCAGCCTTCATTGTCAACAAACATAGTGAACAATCCCGTGGCAAATCTCGGATGGTCATTGATTATAGACGTCTGAATGACAATACCATTGTCGATGCTTACAACATTCCCGATAAGACGAAACTACTTAATAGTATTCAAGATCACTATATCTTTAGCAAATTCGATTTAAAATCCGGATTTTGGCTAGTACGAATGCATCCCGCCAGCATCCCTTGGACAACATTCACATGCCCACTTGGCCATTTCAAATGGTTAGTTATGTCCTTTGACCTTAAAAATGCCCATAGCATTTTCCAACATAAGATGAATGATATTTTTAACAAATATCGGATATTTTTAACAAATATCGGATATTTTTAACAAATATCGGACATTCACAGTGTATACATCGATGATATCTTAGTACATTCTCGCAACAAAGAGGAACATATCAGCCACCTAAAATTAACCCTCTCTGAATTTATGAAACAATGTTTAGTTATTAGTACAGAGAAAGCAAAATTTTTTAGGAAAAATATTGAATTTCTAGGTATCAAATTAGGACAAGGGAAAATTAAGCTCCAAGACCATATTAGCAGAAAAGTTCTAGAGTTTCCTATAATCAAAACTACTAAACAACTCCAACAGTTTCTTGGCCTTGTTAATTATGCACGACCATTTATTAAAAATTTAGGACGACTAGCAGGACCTCTCTACAGTAAAATACAGGGAACCCAAAAAGAATTTAACATAGAAGATATCAAACAAATTGATAAAATAAAAGACTAAGTCAAAACTCTACCACAATTACGATTACCACTTGATACAGAATATTTAATCATCGAAACAGACGGACGCGAAACAGGATAGGGAGCCGTACTAAAATGCAAACCCCATAAGTATGCCGCCAAAATAGAAGAACAAATATGTAGATACAATAGTGGAAACTTCAAAGAAAAAGGCCCTGCCAGTAGTATTGACCAAGAACTCCTAGCTGTCTGTTATGGCTTGGATGCTTTTCGCCTTTTCATCATCAACAAAAATGAAATTTTAGTACGAACAGATTGTGAAGCAATTGTAAAATTGTATCAAAATAGAAATAGTAAGAAGATAAGCTACAAAAGATTGGACATTTTTTTAGATCACATTATCAACAAAAACTATAAAATCATATTTGAACATATTAAAGGCACAAACAATAAACTTGCAGACCACTTATCCAGAATCCTTCATGGATGATATCGAGAAACTCCATATATTACATGCCGAAAATAGACGTTACGTCCGAATTCTCGAGTACCTAGAACAAAGCCGCTAAAAGTTACGACCGGTTAACCATAATTTAACAAGAGACGTAGCAAATATCAAACGTTTCATTCTAACTTTACGTGGCAATATTGAACGAGAAATAACTAGTCTTACTAATCAAGAAACTACAACAGAAAGTGACCCTAATAGTGACTAATTACTTTTGCAGATGGATCTCCAACAACTCTCGCACTTTCAGTTTGGCCCCTTCCGGCTGCAAACCTACCCAGCCGGCAGTAATCTCCGATTTCGTACCAACCATACAATTACCCAGCTCCAGCAATGCCTTCTCGACAATTTATGGAACTGCAAAAGAGCAAAGAACTTTAATGATATTATTGAATGTGTGGCAGAGCATTTTGCCTTTCTTAACTGCCACCCAAATAGCTCTTCACCACCAGTATCAAATATTAGTCATATCAATCTCCGCCCCAACTCTACTAGTGAGGTTCAGCTTGTCAAAGCTTCCCTTAACCAAGCAGAGAAAAAATTGATAGAACAAAGCAAAATCATTAGTAATTTAGAACACTTAGCCACCCAGATCCATAAAGATTTAGCAAATGCAGCCGAAAATTGGCAAATATATCCATCAACATTAGAAGTAGTCAAAGAAAAAGTTGTAACGAGTTCTTCGCCGCGAAACTACGGTCTTCGCTGCATACCAGAAAGTCTTGCGACACCTAACATCTTCTGCATTAGGTAAAATACGTGGATAAAATGTAGCATGTACCACTTATACCGAAACTAGCAGGCTACAATTTTCTTACTTAACACTCGAAATTGATGCCTCCATCTGGCAGGACATCTCAGTAGAAACAGTAACACTTAATCTTTTAGACATGATGGATTTATGCTTAATATCCCGTCTAGTCTTCACAAAACATAGACAAGTCAAATGTATTAGAAGTGCTAGTATAACAGATGCATTATTTCAACTGCTTCAAAAAATGCCTAAGGGAGGAGCTGTGGAAGCCACCATACGATCCATCCCACCGTGTTTTGAAGCGAATTTCTTAGAAAATACCAAATATGAGATTCTCTTAAGACCATTAAAAGAGAAGCCCATATTCTACCACTCCGTCCTGCCTACTAATGTAATTGTAAGTCTAGAACACTGCCCTTCAGAACAGCAGATACGCATATCGGGCCTATATAAAGGCTTACGAAGAAGACCTTGGCTTCCTTGAAGAAGGATATCTTGTTACTGAGGAATTTAATTCCCGGCTCTATCTCGACACACATGGTGACCTACAACTCTATCTGCAGAGCTTGAGTTTTAAAAATCCAGAAAGCAGGCTCACAACATACTTCTACAAAAACAGAGCCAAGCATTTTATCAAAAATAACACGAGCAGTAGTACCCAGATGGATGGAGGCACTGTTGAAGAAGATGATATAGTCACGCCACCTAGTTGGCCATAAAGATGCTTGGTCATATTCTTTTCCTTTAGTCACTACCAAAGTTTACCTTTGGAAAAACTGTGAAGAGATGTAACCAGCAAAAGAATCTCCCTCCTCCACCGCTTAAGTTAGTAGTGTCCTCTCCTACTATTATATATCATTTGTAATGATGTGTAGGTATGACCTGATTTTCTTCCAAGCTATGTAAGTGGGGCAATACTTTTATAAAATGCTACATTACTTTTATAAAAGTCTATGAAGAATCTGATTCCCTCCCGTGAAAGAGAATCAAATTCCTCCCGTGGTTTCCCAATGGATGTCTGATTCCTCTCCTATAAATAAAGGAGTGAAGGCAATCTAAAAGACACACGGCGGAAATAAGAGCAAGAGTAAGAGAGTGAGTGTTTGTGTGCTACTGTTTGTGGGCTTGGTCTCCAGATTGTAAGAAAAATATTGTAAGGAAAGTTTTTTCATCTATTGTGATTTGTAAGTATTTTTTGCTTATTTACTATGCTCAGTGAGTAGTCGTTCTCCCCTCCTCTTCGGAGGAAAAGAACCAAATAAGTCTCTTTTCACTGAAGTTGATTAATAGGTGTGTGCTCTCGACAGACCAGTGTATTACTATCCAAAAGCTCTATCTATGGTTGGCTGAGACCAGCCCCAAAGAGTTAAGTAGAATTATTTAACGTCACCATAACCTGGAAATCATATACCAACACGGGAGCACCTTGGGAACAAGTACCGCCAGGCAGAAGGCCACAAGGAAAAAGTACCGCAGCTGCTGGCAAAGTACTGGTATATGATCAAACGAGATACCAATATTATAGGAGTGTATTTTCTTCTTCCTAAATCTACTATCCTAATAGCCTGACTGGCTATTAAGTAGGAGCCCTGGATTCTTCTTCATTATATTGGCTATTATTGAATGTTATTCCTTATATAAATTCTTTTTCCAAATAATTAAGTTCCTCTCCTCTTCTTTATACTCGGAACCAATTTTCGCCATGTTCTTCTAAAAATGATCGATATGAGGGCCATCCCGTCCAAAAGATAATTTTATGAGTCCTTACACCATCCCTTTATAGTTCAGTTGAATCAATTAAGTTCCATATCCCGTTTGATCATATACCAGTACTTTGCCTGCAGCTGCGGTACTTTTTCCCTCCGGTTTTCTACCTGGCGGTACTTGTTCCCAAGGTGCACCAGGGCTCCATATTGGTATATGATTTCCAGGTTATGGTGACGTTAAATAATTCTACTTAACTCTTTGGGGCTGGTCTCAGCCAGCCATAGATAGAGCTTTTGGATAGTAATCCACTGGTGTGCTGTCGAGAGCACACACCTATTAATCATCTTCAGTGAAAATAGACTTATTTGGTTCTTTTCCTCCGAAGAGGAGGAGAGAACGACTACTCACTGAGCATAGTAAATAAGCAAAAGATACTTACAAATCACAATAAATGAAAAAACTTTCCTTACAATATTTTTCTTACAATCTGGAGACCAAACACACAAACAGTAGCACACAAACACTCACTCTCTTACTCTTGCTCTTATTTCCGCCGTGTGTCCTTTAGATTGCCTTCACTCCTTTATTTATAGGAGAGGAATCAGCATCCATTGGGAAACCACGGGAGGAATTTGATTCTCTTTCACGGGCGGGAATCATATTCTTCATAGACTTTTATAAAAGTAATGTAGCCTTTTATAAAAGTAATGTAGCCTTTTATAAAAGTATTGCCCCACTTACATAGTTTGGAAGAAAATCAGGTCATATCTACACATCATTGCAAATGTTATATAATAGTAGGAGAGGACACTACTAACCTAAGCGGTGGAGGAGGGAGATTCTTTTGCTGGTTACATCTTTTCACAGTTTTTCCAAAGGTAAAGTTTGGTAGTGACTAAAGGAAAAGAATGTGACCAAGCATCTTTATGGCCAACTAGGTGGCGTGACTATATCATCTTCTTCAACAGTGCCTTCATCCATCTGGGTACTGCTACTCGTGTATTTCTTGATAAAATGCTTGACTCTGTTTTTGTAGAAGTATGTTGTGAGCCTGCTTTCTGGATTTTTAAAACTCAAGCTCCGCAGATAGAGTTGTAGGTCTTCATGCTGGTCGAGATAGAGCCAGGAATTAAATTCCTCAGTAACAAGATATCCTTCTTCAAGGAAGCCAAGGCCTTCTTCGTAAGCCTTTATATAGGCCCGATATGCGCGTATCTGCTGTTCTAGAGGGCAGTGTTCTGGACTTACAATTACATTAGTAGGCAGGCCGGAGTGGTAGAATATGGGCTTCTCTTTTAATGTTCTTAAGAGAATCTCATACTTGGTATTTTCTAAGAAATTTGCTTCAAAACACGGTGAGATGGATTGGATGGTGGCTTCCACGGCTCCTCCCTTAGGCATTTTTTGAAGCAGTTGAAATAATGCATCTGCTATACTAACACTTCTAATACATTTGACTTGTCTATATTTTGTGAAGACTAGATGGGATATTAAGCCTAAATCCATCATGTCTAAAAGATTAAGTGCTACTGTTTCTACTGAGATGTTCTGCCAGATGGAGGCATCAATTTCGAGTGTTAAGTAAGAAAATTGTAGCCTGCTAGTTTCGGTTTAAGTGGTACATGTTTCACCTGAATCTTAGTGTCGCTGAAGAGGCCGCCCTCTGTTCGATGTTACGGGCAATGATTAGCTCCATAGACGCACGTCTTCGGCAGACCGAAGCCCGTCAGCGGACCGACATGACCACATTCCTCCACAAGATTAATGATTTGATAGCCGCCTTTCCGCCAAAGTTTCCATAGCCACTGTCTTCACCGCCGCAAATTCCATTAGAGCGGTCATCGCCCCCACCGCGGACCGCTGCAACTTCGCCGCTCTCCACCGTTCGTGTTGTACCACCATCGCAACCAGCGGTCCTTGAACCATAGTTTCCTCCTCCGTCCTCGCCAACCCTAGTAGTTATATCGGCCCCTGCTCTTCCAGTGCTTGCTCTGTCAGCCCCTCCGGCCTCCTCGCCGCCTCTTCTCAGTTTTCCTGCTTTGTTGTCCCCTCTGGATCCATTTCTTCTGCCGCCCGTCCCCAAGTCGGCACCGCCACTTCTGATCTCCGCAACTCTTTTTTCCGCTCGCTCTATCGTTGCATTCGACTGTCCGTAGCTTTCGGTCACCCTCGTTCCGCCCGCTCCTCACCATCCTTTATGCTATCAGGGAGCATGTTGATGTCTTGTCACTCGATGCAGCCTCCGCTATAGCAACACGATACTGGGAGTTGTTCTGGCGGGAAATCAAAGAGACAGACGATCAAGCTGTGAAGCCTCGTTCGAGCTTGAGGGAAAACTCGATTTGAAGGCTATCTTTATTGTTGTATTTAGTGGTTAGAGGTTAGGTTTTATCATTGTTGTTCGTCTTTTTTTAGTATTGTCTTTTAGTACTTTGTAAGCCTATATAAAAGACGCGTATGTTTGTATGTTGGTAAGCAATGAAGAATATCTAATTCGTAGTCCCCTTATGAGATCTTGGAAGCTCTCTCTTGAGAAAGCTCCGCTTAGGCAGCCGTGGTTTCAGCTCAACTGTATCTTCCGCCGCTGTCATCTCTGCCTCCGGTCATCCGCCGTCACCTCCGCCTCCGGGCTAGGCATGATCTTGGAAGCTGCTATGTGCCTAGCCCGGAGGATGTCGCAGGATGACCGAAGGCGGAGATGACGACGACGCAAGATACAGTGGAGCCGGAACTGTGGCTGCCTAAGCAGGGCTTGATCAAGAGAGAGCTTCCAAGATCTCATAAGGGGACTAGTAATTAGATATTTTTCATTGCTTACCAACATACAAATATACCCATGCCTTTATATAGGCTTACAAAGTACTAAAAGACAGTAATAATTAAAGGCGAACAACAATGATAACACTCAACCTCCAACCACTAAAGACAACAATGAATATAACAATAGATAACTAAGCTCGGTGCTCGAGGCCCATAACAGTGACCTACCATGAGGTTGATGCAAATTCCTCAATGAGGATCAATGAGGTGCACGAGCATGGAGACAATATTATGCTATGATCCTAGATAGTAATGATACAGCGGAGTCTTACCGTGGCTGAGAGGTTGAGTGCTCAGGTGGAGAGGGCTTTCAAATCTCCTACGATTTAGAAAAATCTTCTTTTGACTGTTTTCATTCAACTCATATTGTCATATAAATACAACTCATACAACATATGCACAAAGGTCCAAAACTCAGACTAATTAAAACTAAAAATATTAAAACATATTATAAAACTTATAATTGCATAATAAAAACATGAACAACCAGAAACAATAAAGCTCTAAATCCTTATTAAACATTTAAGTGATCCATGACTTAGACTCCTGTATCCCAACATGCTGATTTAAGCGTTTAGTCATGCCTAGTTCTAGTTGTTGGAGCAAAATTTGTCACCCAACTTTCTGCACTCAACGATCGGATGGGGGAGTTCCGTGAAGAGATCGGAGACCGCAATCAACCATTTACTAACCCGCAAGGGCGTGGCGAACAGGGCACGAAAAAGAGAATACCGCTAGCAGCGGCGGAAACCAGATTTACCCGCAGCGGCGAATACCACTTGCTGCGGGCAATGTTATTCCACAATTCGCTATTACAAGCTATTACAAGAACAAACACTGAAAAGAGATGGTAACCAAGTGACCGAACTTGTAATTGCACCTACAACAGGGTAGGTTCTAGCACCAGTTCCGTCCCTTGCCAAGCACCCCTGACCCTTTATTTACACTCGAGGGTAGGCTGTCCGGACGGCTGAGGGCATTTAATACGACATTAAATGCCCAGCCACCCGGGGTACACGAAGCGCCGGATAGCGGGAGGAGAGAGAACCATGCGGATGCTACAAGCAGCAACCGCGCGAACTACTGTTGGCTAAGGAGGAGAGGGATCCATGGGGGCTCTAAAGGGTGCCCGTTGCGGTCTCTCTGAAGAGTTGCTGGAGAATTGCCTGGTGGAGTAAGCGGGTACTTGGAGAGTAACCCTGCGCGTCCTTGCTGGGGAGAATGCGCGACCTCCTGGAGAGTAACCGCAGATTCTGCTCAGTGTTCGCATGGGACCCTTGTAACTGGAGCTGAGGAGTACTGGCAGGGGTCGCAGAATTTGGGTTAACATGATCCCCACACTTTTTTGAGTCCGCCCGGGCTCCAAAAAGTACACTTGTAATTGCAAAGACTGCGGTTCGATTTTCGCGCTGCTGGAAAACTATAAATAGCGCGGGGGCGATCCCTCTGGGACGTCTTTATTGGACTGTTTATCTGTCCTTGCGACCTCTCTGTGGGAAGATGATAAGCTTGAACGAAGCCCTCCTGGCTAAGTTGACGGAGAAGAAGGGGGGTCCGACTAAAGTGTCCGCGGGCACGAGCTAGCCGGGGAAACCCTCCAAAAAGAAACGGGCCGACTGTTCCTTTGAAAAGCCGCTGATAATCAAATCCCCTGCGAAGCCTTCAGTGGCCGTCAAGGCGGCCGGACAGGTCCCTACCCAGCAGGCGGCGTCCTAGGAGGCGACAGTCACCCTCTCTGACAAGGTGCATCGCATGGTGGCCTTCCCAAACGCCGGCGCGGTCCCCCTGAGCCAAGAAGTCAAGGGCGGCGCTCCCGCGAGCTCGGAGGCCCCGCCCGCTCCGCCGGAATGTACATCCGAGAAGAAGAAGGGGACGAAACGCGCCAAAAAGATCAGAATCTTTAACGCCAGCTTGTCGGAGGGAGAAGAAGCGGATACTCCCGTTGTGACCGCGGAAGTGCAGGTAAAGGTTTTGCCGAGCGCGGCGGAGAAGGGCTTGCCGGGCACACTGGCGATGCCGACCGCTATGCCGAGGCAGAAGACCACAACCTCTGCAGATCCGGATCCATTCAGGAAACAAGCTGAAGAAGAGTCCACTGGACAACAACGACATTTGCCGGCGGATTCTCTAGAGGGAACCAATGGTGGGAAGAAGTCTAGCGATGGCCGGCGGACATCCCATGTCTGAGCCAGAAGGCGAGAGCGAGGAGGAAGAAGAAGAAAAAAAAGAGGAAGAAGGGGAAGAAGAGGAGGAAGATGCCGCGAAGGCTGACCTCCCGCTGGACACTGAGGCGAAGGAGGCGGCAGAGACCGTCGGAATGTCGGCTAAACCGCTTCCCGAAGCCACTGATGAGCCGCCCGAACCCACGTCCGAGAGGCGCGAGAGGAAGAATTTGAAGAAGAAGAGGAAGCGAGAGACCGACCCTGGGGGAGCGAGCTCCTCGGGGCTGACCAAAAGAGGCTCCACCGTGAAGGAGGCGGTTTCTAGTGCCGCGGGCGGAAACTTAAAGGGAAGTCCTTCGTCGGACAAGAGGCTGGTGTGTTTACGTTGGGTGTCCCTTCCTCTTTCCTGTCAATTAAGCTTTAGCCTTGCCAAAAAACGAATAATTATAATTACATACCTTTGGTTGCAGCAGACTCTTCTGCGGGCGTCAAGGCTGTCACCATGCAAAGGCTGCAGGAGGAGTTGGAGGTTGTGAAGAAAGAGTTCTGGGCATCGCGCACGCGCATCGTCCGGCTAGAGAAGGAGATGGATATGTTGAAGAAGGGCGCCGCGCGCGCCGCTGGAAGCAACCAACCACCCATGTTGCGGATTGACTCGCGTTTGACTCGCAGAATCTGGCACACCCGGAAGATTCTTTGCGGAAATACACGAAGAGGGTCAGGGAGGATGTCCGCGCCATTCATGCCTCAGGCACTAAGCTGAACAAGTCCCTTGTGAGTGCGCATAGCGCGCTCATCGAGATGACGGACGACTTAGCGTATGTAGGAGTAGAGCGGACACCTTCCGAAGAAACATAAAACCTGAGCGTCGTGAGGAACTTGATATGCTTGTAATAATAACTTCGACTTCTGCTTGACGGGCATTTTCTGGTGAACACCCTAAACACTTTCTTTATTATCTTGCGCTTTTATTTCCTGATGCTTGCGATATTGTGCAAATGCTTTTTCTTTGGCGTGGATGCTTGTGATGTTGTGCCAGATACTGCTCCTTTTCTGCGGATATGTGTGTGCGCCGACCTTTCTTGCAGTGTCGATGTCGGGGTGAAGCGGTTAACCTTGGCGCACACCACGGGAAGTCATCATTATGGTCGTTTCGCATTTCGAGGCAGGGGGCTTCCGCGTCTACTATAAATAGGGTTGATCTTTCTCATTTTCCACACACAATCACGAGTGACTCGAAGGCTGAGAGATCTCCTCCTGCGGGTGCGATGTGGACCGATTGCGCGATCACATTCCTTAGATGCGAACCACCCGCGCCCGCGATATCTGACGAAGAGTTCGCGACCCTCCTTACCTGGATCGCGCGGATCCTAGCCTCTATACTGCGCGGCTTCTGACGATCGGGGTGCACCTCCACACGGTGTTCGCAGATGAAATAGTCCTCTCGTTCGAACACTTCGATGCGGGATGGACCTTCCCCATCTTACCGAAGATAATGGAAATCTTGAACTTCTTCGGGGTCGTACTCGCGCAGCTCTCGCCCAACTCTATTGCGGCGGTTTCTGCCTTTCTCACCTACCTGCGGCTGTAGAGCTTCCGCTAGCTTGACGGTCTTCAGGAACCTTTTCCATGTGCGCGCTCATCAGCGCGGTCACATGTATATAAGTTCTGACAAATTTCGGGTCTTGAACCTGCCAAACAAGATCCATGGGTGGTCGTAGCGGTTCGCCATCTTCAAGGTGAATCTTGGGGGACTCAGCACGTTCCCTGAACCCCGGGAGGAGGTCGTATTCAAGAAACCGCCGATGTCCACGGTCGAAGGGGAGATCGTGAAGTTCCTCCACAAGGCCGCACTCGATATCGAGCACTACGGCCCGCGCCTGGAGGAGGTGAAGGACCTGGACACAACTCACTCTAAGTTAAATGATTAGTGGTATTAACTGGCTTACTTGCCCGCGGGTGCTGATAATGCCTTTTTCATGCAGTCGTCCTGCGGGTTCCTTCCGAGAAGCCGTATGACCCCCCGGGCGAAGGACTGACCGCAACAGAGAAAGGGCGTTCCCTTGGTCGAAAAAGGCCCGCACCTTCGCGGACAACAGCGAGTGCCCCAGGAACCAGAGCGAGCGCTCCAGGAACCAGAGCGAGCACCTCCGCTGCGCCAAGGCGAAGGTCCACGCGAGTTGTCGCGGATGCAGGGGGCGGAGAGCCTGTGCTTCCAGATGCCGAAAATCTGACGGATCTCGGCGACAGCTCGCTGATGATCCAGGATGAACATTCGGTCACCCTTAGCACCAATCTCCCATCCTGGAAGGAGACGCGGCGAGTGATGCCACATGCTCGGGCGGTCTCGACTGCCTCCATTGGTCGGGAGGATCTCCAGGAGATGAGGGGGGTCTCTGTGGAGCAGCTGGCGAAGAGGGCGGCGGCGGCCTGCTTGAGATCGCTGGCCTATGACAGTGTTTCCTGGCGCGCTCTGGAGGAGACCCTGGCGGAGAACGTGCGCCTGCGAGAGCAACTTAAGGTAAATAAAAATTTAAATTGAAACTCATGCGTACCTTTGCGCGGTTACTGACATCTTTGTGTGTTCGCCAGGCGAGCGTGACCACCGCGAACCCTAAGTTCGCGAGGGCGGCCCTCAGAATCGGAAGGCGCTTAGCGAAGCTCACCCTTGATCTTCTGCGGGAGCGTGGCGCACTCAAGGATGAGTTCGCGGGTATCGACTATGACACCCTGCACGAGGGGTACGGGAGAGTCGATATTCTGGATTCTGAGGACGAAGCTGCAGAGGAGCCCGTGGGCTCTGCCTGGCGGTTGCTGATGATGAAGAAGAGCTTGAGTCCCCGGAATCTGAGACCGTGTCAACAGGATACTCCCTTTCCACAGAGTCCCAAGGAAAGAGGCGGAAGAAAGGGAAGGGACCGGAGGCACGCTTATGGTGCCTCCCTCTGCCGGAAATGTCTTGTGGGGTTATGGGTGTCTGAGGACAGTGCGCTCCTCTGAAGAGACATTCTGGGGGGTTACGACTACCACTGCCTTAGTCGCGGGGCCAATCGCCAGTGGCTATGACCATCAGTTGGGCATATGACATCCACATGGTTCTCCTCCGCAAGTAGCGCCCGAATACGCTCTTGGGGGTATGAAGCACCTGTAGCTCGGAGTTTGTCCTCAGAAAGGCGCCAGTAATGATAACAACACCTTAGTTGACGTGCAACTGACTATCACGTTCCTGACCTACCACGTATGCTAGTCGTGAGTTGCTCTAACGAGGGCAATCATAGTGGTCTTAGGGTGGAGAAAGTATCCTACACCGGCAGAGAGGGTCAGAAGCTTGATGTCCTCCGCAAGAGACATCCAGATACGTAGGGGGTCCAAGCAAGTTTCGGTGGCCACCCAGATTGAAAAAGAAATGGTAGGTCAGGTTGATTGTAGCCGTAAGGCCCAGGCCGTGGTACGACGCTTTATGAGAATCTCGAGAATCCCTTGCTGATGAAACGTTAGTAGTAGCATATATAATTTTGGGCATTCACGCCTTATCAAACTATAGAAAATTTTAGTTTAAAATATGAGGGGAGGATACTTCAACCTAAGAGTAGTATCTTTTCAAATTGTCACCGCTCCAAGTGTTGGGTATCTCTTCCCCTTCATGGGATTGCAACCGGTAGACACCATTTTTGAGCGCTTCTCTGACGATGAAGGGTCCCACCCAGTTTGGGCTAAGCTTCCCCACTGAGGTTGCTCTTCCTGCCACATCCACCTTTTTCATCACGAGATCACCCTCAACGAACTGCTTTATCCTGACGTGCTTGTCAAAATACTTGACCATTCTTCGCTTGGCTTCTGCCTGCCTGACGACAGATTGATCTCTAAGCTCTTCGATGAGGTCGAGACTACATCTCATCTCCTCGTCGTTGTTTTCCATCCAACTTTTTCCATTCTGCTTGGAGAGGAGCACTCTAGGGCTAATGGCGTCGAATTCTACCAGGATGAGAGCTTCAGAACCATGTGCCAAATTGAAGGGCTTCTCATCAGTGGCTGATGTGGGAGTGGTTCTAAGATTCCATAACATCGCGGACAGCTACTCTGCCCAAGCCACAAGTGTTTTCCACTTTCTTTTTAAGCAGATTCAGAACCAGCTTGTTACCCCCGCTTCCACACCTGGCTATTGCTGCGTGGGTGGTGGACTGACGAAAATCGAAGTTCTATTCCAACTTGCTCACAAAATTCCACTAGCTCTGAACTTGCAAACTGAGGGCCGTTGTCGGTGACGATGGCCATGGGGATCCCATGTCGACAAACGATTTCTCCCCATATAAAGTTCTTGATCACTTGGGTTGTCGTCTTAGCCAGGTTCTTGGCCTCTATCCATTTGCTAAAATAATCTATCATCACCAGGATGAAATTTTCGCTGTCCGCTGGCCATTGAAAAAGGACCGACTAGATCCATTCCCCAGACGGCGAACGACCGTGGTACGAAGATGGATCTCAGCCGCTTCGCTGGCTGAGTTTGAAGGGGGGCAAACTTCTGGCATTTGAAACACTTCTTCGCGTATTCTCCACAATCTTTCCTGAGAGTTGGCCAGAAGTAGCCTTGACGAAGGATCCTTTTTTGAGGGTTCTGGCTCCCGAATGGCTGTCGCACTCCCCCAAGTGTACTTCTTGCAAGATCCGGGGGATCTCTTCTTCTGTTACGCACCTAGCCAAGGGTGAGGAAAGTTCTCAGATAGAGAACCCTGGAGATCAGGGAGTACTGAGCGGCCTTGAGCCGAAACCTTTTTTGTCATCAACCGAGGGATGAACTTCCCCCGTTGTGAAGTAGTAAACGAAAGGATCTACCTAGGACGGACGTCGATTAATCTCCATGACATCCACTTCTTCTATTGCAGGGTGGAACAACTCCGTGAGAGTTCCTCCTGCAGGGAGACCATACTTTGCCAATTCATCAACCTCGATATTTTCTTCCCTTGGTACATGCTGGATGTTGAAAGTACGGAATTGCCCGATCCGGTGCTTGGTGAGGACCTGGTATCTCTGGAGGAGAGGCTCCCTGGTTTCGAAGGTCCCATTTATCTGCGATGCCATCACCAGGGAATTTGTTCTCACCTCTATGTCATCAATGCCGATCTCTTGGGCTACACTCAGCCCGACTATTAACGCTTCATACTCTGCTTGATTGTTAGTTGTGGGGAAATGAAGTTTGACTGCTTGCTCGATTCTGATGTCGTTGGGGCTGATCAGGACGATTCTTGCCCCAACGGAGTTCCTCCCGGAAGCTCCATCTACATACGTCTTCCAACATGATGGGGGCAGGAATCTCCCGCTTAGATTTGCCGTCATCTGCAAAGTCGGTGAGGAAATCGGCCAAGACTTGAGCCTTGTTGGCGGTTCTCGGGATATATATGATATGTTGAACTCGCTGAGTTCTATAACCCACTTTGCTAGTCGTCCTGAATGCTCTGGCTTTTCCAGGACGACCTTCAGGGGATGGTCGGTGACCACTTTGACAGAATGAGTCTGGAAATAACAGCGGAGTCTTCGTGCCGATATTACCGAGGCTAGAGACAACTTTTCTAAGATCGGATAGCGCGTCTCGACGCTCTTCAACACATGACTGACATAGTGAATAAGAAACTGCCTTTTGCCTTCCTCTCAAACCAATATTGAGCTGATGGCTTCATTGACGACCCCAAGATACATGAACAAGTCTTTGACTGGCGGGGTCTTTGAAGAAGAGGTGTCGTCGTCAGCTGACGCTTTTACTCCTTGAATGACTGGCCGCATTCATCGGTCCATTCGAACTTCCCCCCTCCTCGGAGGGTTCTGAAGAAGGGGGCACACTTATCTCCTGAGCGCGAGATGAAGCGGTTGAGCCCCGCCACTCTTCCCGCTAGTTGCTGGACTTCCTTTGGGCTCTTTGAAGGATGCATTTCACTGACGGCTTTTACCTTGTCTGGGTTAGGCTCCAGACCTTGGGGAGTGAGCAGGTGACCGAGAAACTTCCCTTTGCTAGCTCCGAAGACACATTTGGCTGGATTTTGCCTTATGTTATAGTTGCGGAGAGCAGCGAATGTTTCTGTTAAATCTTTGATGCGATCTATCAGGCCATGGATTTTGACGAGGAGGTCGTCGACATAGACTTTTAAGTTACGACCCTTTTGGTGTTTGAACACATGATCAATCATCCTTTGATACATAGCGCCGACGTTCTTGAAGCCAAACAGTATGATGCGGTAGCAGTAGCAACCTTCGTTTGTGATAAAAGACGTGTGAGGGATGTCCGGCGCATGCATTTGTATCTGGTGATATCCTGAGAAGGTGTCTAGGAAACTCATTACTAAAAACCCCACAACGGAGTCGACCAGAGAGTCTATCCGGGGCAGGGGGTAACAATCCTTGGGACGTGCCTTATTGAGCCTGGTGAAATTAACGCACATTCTCCACTTGTTGTTGGCCTTGCGAACCATGACAATGTTGGAGATCCATTCCGGATACTGAATAACCCTGATGAAATTCTCCTTGAGTAGCTTAGAAACCTCTTCTCGGATGGGCTCAACGAGAGTTGTGGTCACTGCTCGCTTCTTCTGCTTCACGGGCCTGAAGTCAGGACTGATGATGGGGCGATGACATGCAATGTCTGGGCTTATTCCGGGCATGTCCGAGGCTGACCACGCAAAGATATCGATGTTGTCCAGGAGACATCGAATGAGCAGTGCTTTACCTTCTTCCTTCAATTCCGCGTTTATGGAGACGGTTCTGTTTCCGTCCCCTCCTGTACTTCCTGGGCAGGCTCTAGATGGGTTCCATTCGCCTGGGCTCCTAGCCGCTCGGGTGTACTCGCGACTGACTCGCGATTGTCCGCGAGTGACCGCTCACCTTGGGGAGTGCCCGCTTGCATTGGCTTCCTCGGAGAGGCTCCAGGAGGCTTCTGCTGCCTGGCGCTCCAAGCGGTTTCAGTGGTAGCTTGTAATCTGAAGGTCGCGTGTTTGAACAGTTGGAGCAAAATTTGTCACCCAACTTTCCGCACTCAACGATCGGATGAGGGAGTTCGGTGAAGAGATCGGAGACTGCAATCAACCGGTTACTAACCCGCATGGGTGTGGCGAACAGGGCACGAAAAAGTGAATACCGCTAGCAGTGACGGACAACAGATTTACCCGCAGCAGCGGATACCACTTGCCGCGGGCAATGTTATTCCACAATTCGCTATTACAAGCTATTACACGAACAAGCACTGAAAAGAGAAGGCAACCGAGTGACCGAACTTGTAACTGCACCTACAACAGGGTAGGT
Organism: Dactylorhiza incarnata; assembly: GCA_033032865.1. Taxonomy (NCBI): domain Eukaryota; kingdom Viridiplantae; phylum Streptophyta; class Magnoliopsida; order Asparagales; family Orchidaceae; genus Dactylorhiza; species Dactylorhiza incarnata. Next base: position 5,099,525 of record JAWHQI010000177.1, on the reverse strand, counting down.
TCTAGCACCAGTTCCGTCCCTTGCCAAGTACCCCTAACCCTTTATTTATACTCGAGGGAAGGTTGCCCGGTCGGTTGAGGGTATTTAATGCGACATTAAATGCCCAGCTACCCGGGGTACACGAAGCGTCGGGTAGCGGGAGGAGAGAGAACCACACGTATGCTACAAGCAACAACCGCGCGACCCACTGCTGGCTAAGGAGGAGAGGGATCCGTGCGGGCTCTAAAGGGTACCCGTTGCGGTCTCTCTGAAGAGATGTTGGAGAACTACCTGGGGGAGTAAGCGGGTACCTGGAGAGTAACTGTGCACGTCCTTGCTGGGGAGAATGCGGGACCTTCTGGAGAGTAATCGCAGATCCTGCTGAGTGTCCGCCTGGGACCCTTGTAACCGGAGCGGAGGAGTACTGGCAGGGGTCACAGGATTTGGGTTAACACTAGTTGTCTAGGATGAGGGCAAATATTATTTTGTTTGGGAGGGTTAATGCTTCAAACTAAGTGCCCGTCTGCCTCTATATTGTTTAAGGCAACGTGTAATCCATTCATTCCTTGCTTAATGTCTCTCATATTTTCAGTTAGGATCTCAACTAATTGCATTTGGTTTCCCATAAGTTGCGCTGGTCTTTTACATTACTCTCTAACTTTCCTACTTTGTTTTAAATGTGCACATGCCAAGGATATGAAATAAATCTTACTAATATTAAAATTTCAATTTGAGTCTCACTATCTGATGAATTCGACTAACTCATGTTAGAAGTGACTTAACCAGACTTTAATGCTAAACTGATATAACATCAGATCATAAAATTTAATCTTAACATGTTTGGTTCCAATTCAAAGGTTAATTGTGCAAATAATCAATGATGAAATTAGCTTTAGTAAATACTTGAAATTATATTCTTTGATGTGCTTAAATGGAATGTGAAAATTATGAATTTGACGCTTTCAAAGGTTAAATTCCACATGTACACTTCTAAATAAACAACAACAAGAACAACACTCAAGCCTTTATCCCACTATAGTGGGGTTGGCTATATGGATCCTTTGTCTCCATTGTGCCCTATCTTTAGTTGTAATCCACTAATGCCCAAGTACATCATGTCTTTCCTTATAGTCTCATTCCATGTTTTTATTGGTCTACCCCTCCCCCGTTTAACATGCCTAGTGATTAAACTCTCACAACGCCTAACATGTGCTTCTAATGGTCTCCTTTGTATGTGTCCAAACCATCTTAGTCGAGCTCTCGCATTTTCTTTGCAATTGGTGCACTCATGTCTTATCCCTGATACATTCATTCCTAATTTTATCCAGTCTCGTGTGTCCACACATCCACCTATGCATTCTCATCTCCGCAACTCCCATTTTTTGCTAATGTACACAATTCACTGCCCAACACTCAGAACCATATAGCATCGCTGGTCTAATTGCAGTACGGTAAAATTTGCCTTTAAGTTTTAATGGTACTTTACGATCACATAAGATCCTTGACGCGGCTCTCCACTTCAACCAACCTGCTTGGATTCTATGTATCACATCTTTATCAACACCTCTTTCTTTTTGAACCATCGATCCAAGATATTTAAAGCACTCACTGCGGGATATATCTTGATCACCCAACTTAATAACGAAGTCATCCGTCCTTCTTGCACTCCTAAATTAGCTCCATATACTCCGTCTTTGTCCCGCTCAACCTAAAACCCTTCTTTCCTAAAGTGTCTCGCCAAGATTCAAGTTTCGTGTTTACACCCGCGCGTCTCATCGACCAAAACGATATCGTCCGCAAACAATAAACACCAAGGTAATGCTTGTTGGATATGTTCGGTGAGCTCATCTAAGATAAGGGTAAAGAGATGAGGGCTTAAAGCTGAACCTTGATGTAAACCAACAATGATAGTGGTGGAGACCAGCCTCGATCAGGACGATGCAAAAGTGCCCGACGCCGCACCCGTCCGGACCTCTACCGGCCCTGAATTATTGCATTTTAATTTTGTTATTTTGCAATTTATTTAGTTTACGTTTTTATTTTTGCACGCCTGCGTGCGTAGCCGCATATTTGGAGCTTTTATTGTATTCTCCAAATATATATATATCATTACACACACACATATATATATACACACAAGATATCCCTGTTTTAAAAAACACCCTAACTACAGCCGGTTCAGCTATTTTCCCCAGCCGGTCGACCAGCAGGATCCGCACGGCGCTTCCCCGACTCCGTCGCTGCACGACCAACGATCCAGCGAGACCCCCCCTCTCCCACGACCCCTGCAGTTAACGACAGTTGGGAGACGTCGAGTTGCTCACTCTGAATTAAAACCCGAAGAAGGAGGGCAGGCGCGGGTGGTGAATCGAGGAGAAGATAGCACGGGAAGAGGTAATTGAAATTGTCGTTTGAGTTCTGGAACGATTGGGTTTTCCTGGGAGGCGAAAACTTGAAGGAGGAGGACTATGCTTGCTTCCGTGAGAGGAGTCCGGTGATTAAGAGCTGTTTATTTACTGTTCCTGTGTAGGAGTTCTGTAGGAGAGCAGAGATCGGGAGGCTTGAGTCCCGATGGTGAATGAGAGAGATGATGAACAGTAGGTTCGATGTTCTGTTGCTATTTCATTTTCCCGTTTAGTCCTGTGATGTTATAGTTTGAATATATATTTCATTTGTGTGCTTGGGTGATGAGATTTTGGATATTGAGGAGGGGGGAGGGGCACTTGATGTGAGGGCTGTTCTCTCTAATGCCGTGTGAAACTAATTCCCTGTTGAGTGTGGTGCAAGCTTCTTGGCTTCATAATTAATTTTTGAAGCTTGGCTGATTAGTTTCCTGTAGATAAAAGTTCCGTTGGCAAGAATTGGTTTGCGCATAGTTGTGTTTCCCGTGGCTTTACAAAACAAAGGGTTTCTTGTGAGATTTCGTGGATCCGCTTTGAGTGATTGAGATTTCGTGGCTCCACCATGGGTGTGAGAGTGATTGAGAAATTAGGTTGTTTAGTTTGTGGCTCCCTATACTAGTGAGTGTTTGAGATTCCGTGAAACCACTTTAGTGTGAGATTGAGCGAAATTATTCTGTGGTGCCCTTGTGCGATAGAGGCCAACCTCAGAGCGTGAGATCGAAGGTGACGAGGAATTCCTCGCGGGATCGCCGTTGACTTCGGTTGCGGAAAGACGCCTCTTTCCGTGGGTAATTTGCTTCTTCCTCCTCCTTTGTGTGCATCTAAATTTTCTCTTTAGAAAATTAGATTCATCGTTGGATTTTCGCCGGGTTTTGTCAGCGAACGATACGTCGAAAACTCCAAACGGAAACGTATTTGGAGTTCACGATTTCCGCTTGCTACAACCGGGGGAACGGAACGAAAGTTGTGAACTTCCTTCCCCGAATTTAGAATTGAACCATTTTCTTCAAGAAAATCCATTTTAAACAAAAATAGTAATTTTATGCTTTACAAAAATCTAGTTGCTTAATTTTTTTTAAGTTCGTGCACGCCCGCTCAAATTTCAATTTTTTTTTAAATTACATACATTTAGGGTTTCCTAGAAATAGCCGACAGGCGCGCAAACCCTACGCGCCGTCCTGCATCAATTTGGTATCAGAGGGAGGTTCCAAAATTTTTCTAAGTTTCGAAATCCACTCTGCGTAGGATAGGAACCCGCATAACATTTTTAATTTTTCAAAAAAAAAGGAAGTTTTTTATTTTATTTTTAGCATAATCATCATCTTAATTGTGTGTTTGCATGCATCTGCGTAGTGGTAGGTTAGTGATCATGAGTTCACCACATCACACTCCACCTGAACACCCTCAAGAGGTAAATTCGGAGATGCGTCAAATTGAACGTGGTCACCCGAGTTACGGAGACGAAGGTAATGAACCACCCCCGTGGTTTCTACCCTTCGCCCACCAAATGACAACGTTAACCGAGAGTGTCTATCAAGTGCGAGAAAGATTTAAAAACCTTAGTGGTAGGATGAATAGTCTAGAGGTACCCCTCGAGGTTCGATGCCACCTCCCACTCGAGATTGACATTCCATTATTCCCCATCACGAAACCCCACACCACTACCTAGAAGGGTCTACACATTGGAGAAATTCTTTATTTGAGGATTACGAGTCCATTTACACCCACCCCCATGGAGCCCGCACTCGAGTGGATCCTGTTGATCCATCGACACCATATTATGAGGGTAGAGTTCAGTATCACTCCAGTTACCGATACTACACGTCACCTTTATATGAGGAAACTGAGTCGTTATATGCGCGACCGCCCCCACACGTTCGTAGGACTCACGTCCAACCACGAGCACGACATGATCATGTTATGGACGATCATCACGATTATCCTCAAGAATCTTGTAGAGGCCACCCTCGTCTACATTACATGTTATGATCCTGCTAGTGTTCCGAAAACGAACATGATGGTGTCCATTAAGGGTCGACGAGAGCACTCCTCTTCCCAAGGCAGGGAAACTTCACCCACTCTGCCTGATATTCTAGTATAGGATGTGTGGAGTCAACCCCCACGAGAGTCTGCCCCACTTAGTGAGACCACCATAGAGACCATATCTACATTGAGTGAAGACTTTTCACATACTTCACCCGAGATTCTAGATTCTCTATTGAGTGAAGAATTTCCGTACACTTCACCCGATAGCACACCGAGTCACATCACGATTGAGAGTCGAGAGCTTTGTAGTGAGGGTGTCACCTCTCCCTTTTCCGGGAGCACAACCCCTTCTGATGGTTTACTTCTGGAGGGCCATCACTTTACTGATGGGTTCTTTGACGACCCTCCTATTGAGCCTCCAGATGAACCACCTAATCTATGTATAGCTGAGATACCTGTGAGTAATACCCTTATGAATTCCAAGACATGGATACCTGCTTCGTTGTCGCCCTTGATGTCGCTAGTGCTCCAAAGTGATGGTTTTGAGTGTGACATTCACATGGTGAGGCTTGATCGTAGACATCTGGTCACTTGCACTCTAGATAAATTATATGAAGTACCACCTACTCACTTCATTCTAGTGTCGCGCCTTATTATCAATGCATATGGTTATCACTTTGAAGCTCATCGTATTCGCGATGAGTTTTCATATGTCCCACCTGGTGAGCCTCCTGATGCCACACAGTTCCTTAGTACATTTATCGCAACTGTCACATCTCATGTGCATTATCGTTTATATGAGAGCACTCCCTATATTTTTAAAGCTTACACTGGTACTCGTCACATTTGTGATGAATGTTATTATACCCCTCCCGGTGAACCCCCTAATGAACCACGAATGGGTTCACCACACATTTAGGATGTAGCTATCCTTATTAGTTGTGCAGTTGAGTTGGAGGGTGCACTCACTAATTCGTTGATTTTATATCTTATCACTGATGTCTCTGATTTTCACTTGAGTGTTCATCGTCCCCGCGATGAATTTTTTTATGATCCACCTTCTGAGCCTCCTGATCATGTACCTATCTCAGGAGTTGCTTTTAGTATTTACCGGTTTGCGGAGTCAGTCGTGTTAGTAGTTCATTTCTTTGCATTTGCATGATTTACATGAAAACTGAGCGGAAATTGCATAGTACTTTTGACTTAACTGCAACTCAAGCTAACATGTATGAAAGAGCTACTAGTTTCAAAATGGATGACTTGGTAATTGTTCGGCTAAATCCGGAACGGTTACCTTCGGGTACCGTAAGGAAGTTAGCTAACCGTAGAACTGGACCCTTTAGAGTGGTCAAGCGGATTGGGCAAAATGCGTATGAACTTGAGATGCCTTCCGATTGGGGTGGAAATCCGGTTTTCAACGTAGCTGATCTGACTTTATTCCACGATTACCCGCATGAATCTTTAGATTTTCCATTGCCTTCTCCTCCATTTGTTGCTTCTGGGTTGGGGAGTGCTAGTAAGGAGCCACATTCCGGACATACCGACACTCATTCAGTTACTGACGCACCATCTGCAGTTCTACCCTTTTCCACTGACAGTTTTCAGGTTGAGTATGAGACACCGGGTGATTCTTTCATACCAGTTCCCAGAGCCGCTGACAGACTTCCACGAAGATCTTGGTTCCCGAGCAGATATTGGATGATGAAACAGTGACCACTACTGGTGGTGGTTTTCAGAGATATTTGGTTCGTTGGCATGGCAGACCAGAGACCGAGATCAGCTGGGTCTTGGCCGAGGAGCTACAGCGTATGGATGCCGATCTTCTACAACACTACCGGTCGGAACACTCACCAGAGATGAGTGATTTCGAGAGGGGGAGTGTTGGTGGAGACCAACCTCGATCAGGACGACGCAAAAGTGCCCGACGCCGCACCCGTCCGGACCTCTACCGGCCCTGAATTATTGCATTTTAATTTTGTTATTTTGCAATTTATTTAGTTTACGTTTTTATTTTTGCACGCCTGCGTGCGTAGCCGCATATTTGGAGCTTTTATTGTATTCCCCAAATATATATATATATATATATATATCATTACACACACATATATATATACACAAGATATCCCTGTTTTAAAAAACACCCTAACTACAGTCGGTTCAGCTATTTTCCCCAGCCGGTCGACCAGCAGGATCCGCACGGCGCTTCCCCGACTCCGCCACTGCATGACCAACGATCCAGCGAGACCCCCCCTCTCCCACGACCCCTGCAGTTAACGACGGTTGGGAGTCGTCGAGTTCCTCACTCTGAATTAAAACCCGAAGAAGGAGGGCAGGCGCGGGTGGTGAATCGAGGAGAAGATAGCACGTGAAGAGGTAATTGAAATTGTCGTTTGAGTTCTGGAGATTGGGTTTTCCTGGGAGGCGAAAACTTGAAGGAGGACTATGCTTGCTTCCGTGAGAGGAGTCCTAGTAATTTTATGCTTTACAAAAATCTAGTTGCTTAATTTTTTTAAAGTTCGTGCACGCCCGCTCAAATTTCAATTTTTTTTTAATTGCATACATTTAGGGTTTCCTAGAAATAGCCGACAGGCGCACAAACCCTACGCGCCGTCCTGCATCAGATAGAGAATTCCTGTATTAATCCTCCAGATGTCCTCACCCTCGTCACTGAATTTGTATACATATCTTTGATTATGTCAATGTATGATACATTTACACCTTTCTTTTCTAAGACTCTCCATAAGATCTCTCTTGGAACCCTATCATAAGCCTTCTCAAGATCGATAGAGTGCATATGCAAATCTTGTTTTCTTTCTCGATAATTGTCAATGAGTCTCCTCAAGAGATGTATTGCTTCCATGGTCGACCGCCTTGGTATGAATCCAAATTGATTCTCCGAGATGCTAGTTTCTCGTCTTACTCTTTTTATTACTCGTTCTCATAGTTTCATGGTATGACTCATTAATTTAATTCCTCTGTAATTAACATAATTTTGTGTCTCTTTTGTTCTTATACAAATGAACCAAGATACTTTCTCTCCATTGGTCTGACATCCTCTTTGACTTCTGTATTTTATTGAAGAAACATGTAAGTCACAAAATTTCTTAGTTCAATTATCACCAAACATCGCATATGAACAAGTAAATTTGAGCAGAAATGAATTAGGCGTAGTGAGATATTTCCCGGGCTCCAAAATGCATACGAGATCTGATCCAAGATGGACACAAACTCGATAGGTGAGAGTTAGGTCTAACTGGACTATAAGGGTGCAGTGGAGTTGCAATTTGCAATGGATGTCGTCTAGCTTGTTTTTCAGCGAGAAATGCTTCTGCGGTTAGCAAGAGGTAGGTGTGACCTGGTATCGTCGAGATGAGGGGTTGATCTAGACAAGGAGGTGGTATGGGAGACGGGATGGTCAATGAAACTCGCTCTCTGGCAGAAGGAATGGCTATAAGTAGCACATGGACTAAATATTACCCAGAGGTTTTTTCCTAGAGGCGACTCGAGAGACAATGGCCCAAGTGGCGAAGGGATGGGAAATGCTCGACAACTGAGGAGCCGTGGGCTACTGTGCTCAAACGGGAGTAGGAAGGTGTTTGCTTGGTTTCTCGAACATAGTAGAGATGACATCGAGTGTGTTCAAAATTCCTTTGCAACCTCCCTTTTCTTGGTGTTCCGACTACTGTTAATAGATGCTCGAATATACCTTTTTGGTGGGGAATATGGGAAAATAATGAGGAAAACAAGAAATGCATAATGTTGACTCAATCTAAAAATGTGTGTTATGAGCTTACCTTATTAGCCTAAATTATTTATAATTATCGGACCTTTTGTTATTCATGATCTCGTTGGTCGGTCAAACCAATAAGTCGAAAACAATTACATCTATTGCGCGCAACTACATATATCAAAATAAAATAAAATAAATATGAATTTTGTGCTGAAATAAATAATTTGGAAAATAATAAATAAAACTGACCTGGTAAAATTTTTTGTCCAATGCATGAGAGAGGGTGTTAGGCACTAGCAGAAAACAGGAGAGAAATAGTTGCCGATGGATGCCTGGTAGCCTGGTTGGTGGATAATATCAGGTAGGTTTTAGGTTTATTTATAGGTTTTAAATAAAGCTAATTAGTTAGATTTAATCAATTATCCAATTAAGTATGACAACCTTGATTTGAATCTTCTTTCTTTGCTAAACCAATTTGACTCATTTAAATTGAGATTTAAGTCATTCTGAAATAACAAGTAATTAATCCAAAACTAATAATTATTCAATGATGAAAATGTGGAATTAAATTTCAGATAATTTTGAGTTCGAAATTCAAGAATTTCTTTTCACCTCATTCATCACCTTTCAGGAGTCTTAAGAATTCTTTTTTTGTGTCTGGAACTGGATTTTAAGGACCTCTCTCTTTCTTAACTTATATATGCTCATCTACTCAATGATTTATTCAGGTTTCTACTCCATAATTTTAGAATAAGGAAGTTGAATAATGATAGTTCTGATGATATTTTCTACCTGTGTTTGACTTTGTATGCAGCTCATGCGTTGAAGTTGAACTATTGGCCATCTGAATGTTTTCTTGATTCTGTCAATTGTTCCATCTTACTGAGAAGTGAAGTTGATTCATAACGGTCTTCATCACCAGATTCATGGATGTTGCCAGGACTGAAGGTGATGAACTGATAGCAGACTTTGTGAATTGCCTCATGCCATTGGATTCCAACACCCGCCCGGTTGAGAATATGAATGCATCTTCTCTCTCTATCTCTACCCCTCCCCTCTTGCCAGACAGTATTTCTTCAGGCATTCCGGATCCGCCAGCCTTAAAAAATTTTGTTCACTCTGGTGTGGAGGAGACAAAACTCGAACCAGTTCTTGGTATGGAGTTCCAATCCGATGAAGCTGCAAAGACATTCTACAATGAGTATGCTCGAAGGTTGGGCTTCCCTTTCCGCGTCGGTAGGTCTCGAAGATCCAAAGGTGCTGAGGAGGTGCTGATAATGAAAAGATTTGTTTGCTCCAAGGAGGGCATATACAGGAAAAAGCCGTCAAATGAGGCAACGAGGAAGCGCGAAAGGATATCCATGAGAGAAGGTTGTAAAGCCATGATGGAGGTCATTCGCGAAGGCAACCATTGGATAGTTTCTAAGCTTGACAAGGCGCACAACCATCATCTCGGCACGTGTAGCCGGGTTGGTTATCTTCGTGCCAGAGGCTTAGTCGATACTTTGGACAAACCAAGCGTTCTAGCGTCCGATTCTGTGATAGTTCTTCGCCAAAATGCGTTCGGTGAAGGCGGAGATGCGCAGGGTCTGCTTGATTACTTCAGGAGGATGCAAGAAGAGAATCCTGCCTTCTTTTATGCAATCCAAGTTGACAACAATAGCTCTGTAACTAATGCTTTCTGGGCCGTTGCTAAGGCCAGGACTTCATATAGCTATTTTGGAGATACTGTTACATTTGACACAACTTATAAGAAGAACAAATATATGATGCCCTTTGTTACATTCTCAGGAGTGAACAACCACTTGCAAACCATAAACTTTGGGTGTGCTTTTCTGATAGATGAGACTGAATACTCTTTCGTCTGGTTATTTGAAACATGGCTTGCGGCTATGGGTGGCCGCCCTCCTATTTCGTTAGTTACTGATCAGAATCGCGCCATTTCAGCAGCAGTTTCCAAAGTTTTTCCAGATACCTGTCATCGATTTTGTAAGTGGCTCATACTGAGTAGAACCAAGCAGAAACTAGCCAATGTGTATTCAGCACATCCTACTCTGAGAGGAGAGCTGGAGAAATGTGTCATTGAGTCGGAATCGATCAGAGCTTTCGAGACAAATTGGGCATTGGCAATCGCTGAATATGACCTGAGGAAGAACACATGGTTGCAAGGCTTGTTTAACATCCGCCAGAAATGGGTTCCCGTGTATCTAAAGGACAGTTTCTTTGCGGAGATGTCGCCCTCACAGAAGTTAGAGACCATGAATGATTTCTATAAGAAGTACTTCAATACAAAGACCTCGTTGAAGGTGCTTCTGACGCAGTTTGATTTGGCTATGTCGAGCCGTTACGAAGATGAAGTGCGAGCTGACTTGAATACACTGTGCACGAAGGCGATCTTGAAAACTGCATCGCCCATAGAAAAGCAAGCGGCGGTTATTTACTCTAGAGTTGTTTTTGAGAAGTTTCAGGAGGAGTTTGTTGAGTCCTTGGGTTATAATGTCGACAGGGTGAAGGATGGCGCTGCTAGTAAATTCAAAGTGGAAAGAGACGATGATGCTCTTGAGACATTTACAGTTACATATAATGCTGCCAAATGTGTGGCAGCTTGCAGCTGCAAGCACTTCGAGTTTTCGGGGATTTTGTGCAGGCATGTTTTGGCTGTTTTCTTGATGGTGGATGTCCGGATGCTTCCGGAAGAGTACTTTTTGAGGCGCTGGATGAGAAATGCCAAGGGAGGAGCTCTGCTTGATGAGCGCAGCACCGACAGCAGTCAGGATTCCGTCTCATCAAGGTTTAGCAACCTCTGCCGAGATGCCATTAGATGTGCCGAGAAAGGAGCGACAACCACAGAAATATATAAAGCTGCAAAAGAAGCATTACATAAGGCTCTGGCTGAAATAGTTGCTGATGAAAAATATGCTGGCAGAGGAACACATCGAGATGCCATCAACATTAATGAAGAAATTATAATAGACGATCCGATGATTGAACAATCATTACACGATCAATCACTACAAGATCCAGAGCGGAAGGTATGCTTGTTAGATTTAAGACCTTGTTTGTTAGGGTCTTTTAACTTCATTTCGGTGGGATAATGTTACGATGATGCATCCGCCAACGCACACAAGCTCGCAGGAGTCAAAGGAGCGCATGTGGAAACCTCCTTAGTTTATTAGTGTAATTAATTGGTATTAATTAATTAATTCGTATTAATTAATTAATATTAATTAAATATTATTTTTATTGTTTATTGTCATGTGAGCCCCCTCCTCCCTATATAAGGAGGAGGTATGAGAGTGTTTTATGGATCTTTTGATCATTGGGGTTTTGGGCTCTCATTTGAGAGAGGGATCATTGGAGGACCCAACCTCCTTGATCTTGGCCGGATTTCGATCCGAATTGTATCCGTCTTTGTGTTTATTGCAATCATGTCTCGCGCTTTGTTCGATGTTCCATCAATGGTCCGACCTGCCGCCCCCGTCTGCTTGCTCCAATCCGCCAGGATCCCATCCACTTTCTCCGCCGGCCTCGCTAAGCCCGTTCCGCAACCATCGGCCTCGCTCAGCCACTCCCGCACCTCTGCCTCGACTGCTGCCCGCCTCGACGCAATCGAACGCCACCTTGAGGGCCAGGCCAGCTTCCTCGCTTCCCTCCACGCGAGTCTCCTTCGTCTCGCAGATCGTTGGGACAACCTCTCACCGAGGTCTCTGCCGTCCACAGCAACCGAGCCACCGTCTGACGCCTGCGAGGTCAGCCACTCACCGCCTTCAGCGCGGCGGGCTGAAGACGTCGACCTTCCTCCCCATCGCCAAGACCTTCGGGACCTTCCAGCGCCGGACTAGATCTCCTTCCTCCTCTACTGGATCTACTTCCCGAGCTCGACCCACAGGCACCGAAGTCCTCAGCCCCCATGAACAACGTGCATGGAGCCCGCCCTTCGGCCCTCTCGGACACCATCGCGAGACCGCATATTCTGGCGGAAGCTGCCATCAGCGCCACCGCATCGATCGCCCCACCACTGCAAGCCTCTCTCTCTGCTCAATCCGCCCCTTCCCTGCCAGAACTCCCTCTTGCACTGCTTCTTACGTCTCTTTCTTCTCCACCACCCACTCACAACCATCGCCCATTTCAGGCCCTGTACCACCCCCGCTTCTGACCGTTGCCCGGCCTTTTCATTTCTTTTCCTTGGAACCCGCACCACCACTCCCATCTCTCCCTACAACAGCTGCACCATTCTTGCCCACGCCGGTTCCACAATTTTTTTTCTTTGTCCTGTTTACCACTACACGCCACCTGCCAATCTTTTATCATTTCGCCGTTTTTCTTCAAATTCTCACTACCCCACGGAGACAAGTTGTATGTCGTTTCCGTTCTTAAAAACCCTTATCATTTCGCCGTTTTTCTTCAAATTCTCACTACCCCACGACGATAAGTTGTATGTCGTTTCCGTTCTTAAAGACCCCGACAAAATTCTTAGCCTTGACCTTGGGGACAAGGTCAATTTTCAAGCGCGGCCTATTGTTACGATGATGCATCCGCCTACGCACACAAGCTCGCAGGAGTCAAAGGAGTGCATGTGGAAACCTTCTTAGTTAATGAGTGTAATTAATTGGTATTAATTAATTAATTAGTATTAATTAATTAATATTAATTAATTATTATTTTTATTGTTTATTGTCATGTGAGCCCCCTCCTCCCTATATAAGGAGGAAGTATGAGAGTGTTTTAGGGATCTTTTGATCATTAGGGTTTTGGGCTCTCATTTGAGAGAGGGATCATTGGAGGACCCAACCTCCTTGATCTTGGCCGGATTTCGATCCGGATTGTATCCGTGTTTGCGTTTATTGCAATCATGTCTCGCGCTTTGTTCGATGTTCCATCAGATAAAAACGCCATCAAAGAAATTGATGTGTTGCTAAATCTTCATTTTGGGGCTCCGGTGTGGTGGGAAATGCCAAAAATCCATTTTGAGCTCCATTTCCCATCGAAGGATGGGTGCTCCATTTCTCACTATAGCTCCATTTTTATCGAAGCCACCGGCACTACTTTCCCAAAGGGATCCTACGTCTCTAGTTCTATTTTGCAGGTTTCTGTATCCAGTGTCACCATCGATTAACATGGCATGAAATGATAAATGCTAATCTCCACTCTCCAGGCTAAAATGGAAGGATTGGAACTCTTTCTACCTCGTTTCATCAAATAAAACACAAAGAACTCCATGAATCTCTAAGTCAATAAACTCATTTAAATATTACACCCCTTAGAGAGGAAGACATAATGGAAAAAATCATAATGTACGTGGATGGATATCATTAGACTTCATAATGTAGGTGGTCAGACCATTTTGTTCAAGTGGATACTTCTTAGGGAAATTCATCGATAATACTTTTAAGGGCTGAGAGGGAAGTAGGTCGATAGGTAACGATGCTTTTTGTGACTAGCTTTTTGTATGTTGTTCCCAATGGATCTATTGAGGATGTGGAAGAGTAGATATTTCAGTTGGCCAAAACTGCAATTGGTACAGGTGTGAGAAGTTTGTGGTTCTAGTGAATTTGAAAGACTTGATAATATCAGGGGAAAGTAACAAAGAAGATTAAGTCTTGGAGATAGTAGAGATGTAAAGTTAGTTTCCAAAGCAACATTTATGTTTCAATAGAGCTTTATGTTATGGGTTCGCGAAGGGGGTGAGACGCATGGCCATAGATGTCCGTATCTTTAATTCTCGCAAGTCTTATTATATATCTCACATTATTATATTTCTTATGTATCTTGTAGCCCGGGCGAGGGGTCTAAATGCATTATTTTGGGAACCTTCCCCTCTCACTATATCTAGTTGAGCACATGGCATTATATGGCATGAATGAATTAATCTTTAGTCTCTTTTAGTTCCCCTCCTTTTCTCCTTCACCTCATTAGGGTTAGGGTTGAGCAAGATTCCCCTCTTTCTCTTCCCTCTTACGTTGAACTCAACTTCGTCGTCACATTCTTTCGCTCGAGCTTGACTCCTGTTGTATAGTCCACCATTGGGAAGACTATGCTAAGGAAGGATTGAGAGGATCCCTCTGAGACTTTTCCCTCTCACGACCGCGCACCCGCTCACAATTGGAAGCACATAACATCTTGGTATCAGAGCCCAACTTTTTCCATAAATCTGCAGCCTCCATTGATCACGTCCGCATGTAGTTTTATATATATCTCGCAGCCTCCATTGAAAGCACATAACATTTGCCTGCATCTTTAATTCTCGCACATAACATCTTGGTATCAGAGCCCAACTTTTGCCCGTATCTTTAATTCTCACAAGTCTTATTATATATCGCACATTATTATATTTCTTATGTATCTTGTAGCCCGGGCGAGGGGTCTAAATGCAATATTTTGGGAACCTTCCCCTCTCACTATATCTAGTTGAGCACATGGCATTATATGGCATGAATGAATTAATCTTTAATCTCTTTTAGTTCCCCTCCTTTTCTCCTCCACCTCATTAGGGTTAGGGTTGAGCAAGACTCCCCTCTTTCTCTTCCCTCTTACGTTGAACTCAACTTCGTCGGCACATTCTTTCGCTCGAGCTTGACACATGTTGTATAGCCCACCATTGGGAAGACTATGCTAAGGAAGGATTGAGAGGATCCTCTCTGAGACTTTTCCCTCTCACGACCGCACACCCGCTCACAATTGGAAGCACATAACATCTTGGTATCAGAGCCCAACTTTTTCCGTAAATCCGCAACCTCCATTGATCACGTCCGCAGGTAGTTGGACGACTCAATCGCACGACGAAACCCCAACACTGCGCAGTTTTTTGTTCAGTTTTTTGTTCTTCTTGTGGATACAATGATTCCTAACACCCAACACACCATCCTGCGCGACCCGCCAATGCCCGATCACGCTTCAACGCATGAAAATACTCTGTTTCCTGCTCCAATCATTGATCACACTCCTTTCCCTGCTATAGTCACCAAGCCCGCACAACCTGCCAAAGCCCGATCTTTTCATACAATCTGAATTTAGATATCAACGAACTTCTCACCGCTCGGATCTTTTCAGCGTATGCGATATTATGTCATCGCGTAATTTCTTGAACTATTTATACCTTGTTTGTTCCTAACAGAATAATTTTTTTCTTTACCACCTACAGGTGACTAATTTTCTTGGACAGTTGCTGAGCTCTTCGTGGTCGCCGATGTGAGAACTTTCGCATTTTCTCGAGAATGGAAGGCATAAGAAGCTTTTCCATTCATAGAGCTCAGAAGTTCTTAGTGAAGCTGTACAGAAATTTTGATGCTTTCAGGTGTCCTTTATAGGGCCATTTACTTGTACCTCCCCTCTAAGTTTGCTAAATTACGGGTTGAGCCCCTCTTACTTTTGAAATTACAAGCGCCTCCCATGTAAGAGTACATTTCGTAACATCGATGCAGAAAGACTCCCATGAAAATTTACTCCGAGGGGATATTTTTGTGCACGAATGCTATGAAATGTAAACTTCAGAGGTGGTTTTTATAATTTCAAAAATAGGAGGGGCGCAACCTGTAATTATGCTAACTTTCTTGGGAAGTTTTGGTAATTATTTCTATATAAATATAGTGTATTGTTGCTTTGTTGAGAATGCAACGCTTGCTTAGATTTTAAGCTCTTGGAAATATTTGAATTTTTGGAGAATTTTGTTCAAGATAATTTTTTTAGCTGATCTCAGAAGTTGTGCAGTTTCTTTTCCCTCTTCAGAAATCTGTTTAATGGCAAGAGAGGCATGATGTTTAAAGAAGGTAAATAATTTTTTTTGTTTTAAAGAAATATTTTATGTGCTCGAGTTTGGTCAAAAACGCCATTATCATAGAATGTTTGTGTAACGTCCCAAGGCCCTGGACTTATCATCGGGACACCGTCCACCGACAGCCTCGCCTGGCGACCGTTACCGGGCTGCAGCCCAAGCACCCCAACCTCTCTCCAGCCCACTGACGGGTTGTTGGTGGCCACAACCTCCCTTCGATGAGGCAAACCCGATAGTTAAGTGTGCAACACAGGGACTTCCCAGGAGGCCACCCATCCTGAAATTGCTCCCATCCGAGCACGCTTAACTATAATGATCTTTCACTTCTCAACACCATTTGAGATGCAAGCGTGCTCAGGCTGAAGTAATACTGGGATGGGTGACCTCCTGGGAAGGCCCCGTAGAGGCGCTTAACTAGATCACTTCTCACCAAAGTGAGGTTGTGTCCACCAACAACTCGCCAGCAGGGCTAGAGAGGGGTTGAGGTGCTTGGGCTGCAGCCCGGTAGCGAGGTCAGTTGAGGCTAGATCGGTGGACGTTGTCCCGATCGGACGTCGGCTTCTGGGTCGTTACAATAAAAAGTGCACTTTTTATTGTAACGCCCCGACCCCATGGGCTTTATCTGGGTGTGCCCGAAGCACAGTACGTTACCGGGCTGCAGCCAAAGCACCTCAACCCCTCTCCAGCCCACTGGCGGGTTGTTGGTGGTCACAACCTCCCTATGATGAGAAGTGAAAGATCTTTATAGTTAAGCGTGCTCGGATGTGAGCAATTTTGAGATGGGTGACCTCCTGGGAAGTCCCCGTAGGGGCGCTTAACTGGATCACTTCTCATCAAAGGGAGGTTGTGGCCACTAACAACCCGCTGGTGGGCTGGAGAGGGGCTGGGGTGCTTGGGATGCAACCCGGTAACGTACTGTGCTTCGGGCACACCCATATAAAGCCCATGGGGCCGGGGCGTTACAGTATGTTTGGCAAGACAAATGTTATGACCGCTATAAAGAAAATAAACTAGTTTTGAGCATAAAATGCATGAATTTTTTTAGGTGAGGTCGCGCTTTCACGAACGACGGTTCATGATCACCGTGTTCACGACCACCACCACCGCGCAAACGAAGCCTAGGTTTCTCGAATGACCATTTTGTGTGGATGGACGATCTTGTGCCGGTAGTTTCAATTGTCCGGGCCCCGGAGTGGGATGGCGCCAGCGGCTGCCGGCTAGCCGAAAAATAGAAGTTTCTAGAATGGTGGGTCCTAGAACTTTGCAGAAACTTCATGGGATCCACCAATTTAGGTGCCATTTGTGGTTGTTGGGGGTCTCGAAGGAGGAAGGTGGCGTTTGTGCCCTACGTTAAGGGTGTGAGCTTCACCGTTCCAACGAGAGATATTATATCACTATGACATTCATACACGATTTTCTCTGTGCACAATGTGTGCAGAGAGTTGTACTCAATTGCCGCTCGATGTCTCTGCCATGCATATGAGTGTTATGGTGCGCGCATAACCATATTCGTCATATGAGTATATATCACCACAAAATTATACAAACTGGTGTGCGCGTAGCCATGTTCATAATGAGTGTGCGTATAACACATAAATTGATTATGATGTGTGCATAACACATAAATTGGTTATGGTGTGTGGGTAGCCATATAACCACCATAACCACTCATTTAATTACGAAGTGCTACCCTCAAAAACTATAAATAAGACCCCAAGGCTTCTCTTTTTTTCCATCTTTCTCTTATCCCTCCTTTCCTCCTAAGTGCAAGAGAGAGAACTCCTCCCTCCTTTCCTTCTTTGAGCAAGAAAGATCTTCGAGGGCCTTCGAAGATCTCCTTCGCCTTCGAAGATCTTCAAGCGTCTTCGAAGGTCTTTGAGCACCTTGAAGATCCTACGAAAGCGTTCATCCTCCTTCGAGCGAGCGTTCCGCTCCAAACGCGCCTCCGCGCGCTCCGCTCTCAAGACCGCTCCAAGCGCGCCTCCGCGCGCTCCGCTCTCAAGATCGCTCCAAGCGCTCCTCTGGGCGCTCCGCTCTCAAGACCGCTCCAAGCGCCCCTCCGCGCGCTCCGTTTTGAAGATCGCTGCAAGCGCGCCTCTGCGCGCTCCGCTCTCAAGACCACTCCAAGCGCACCTTCGCTCTCAAGACCGCTCCAAGCGCGCCTTCGCTCCCAAGGCCGCTCCAAGCCCGCCTTTGTGCGCTCCGCTCTCAAGACCGCTCCAAGCGCGCTCCGCTCTCAAGACCGCTCCAACCGCGCCTCCGCGCGCTCCGCTCTCAAGACCGCTCCAACCGCGCCTCCGTGCGCTCCGCTCTCAAGACCGCTCCAAGCGTGCCTCCGGGCGCTCCGCTCTCAATACCGGTCCAAGCACGCCTCCGGGCGCTCCGCTCTCAAGACCGCTCCAAGCGCGCCTCTGCGCGCTCCGCTCTCCAGGCCGCTCCAACCGCACCTCCGTGCGCTCCGCTCTCCAGACCGCTCCAAGCGCGCCTTCGCGCACTCCACTCTCAAGACTGCTCCAACCACGCCTTCGTGCGCTCCGCTCTCAAGACCACTCTAGGCGCACCTTTGTGTGCTCCGCTCTCAAGACCGCTCCAAGCGCGCCTCAGTGCGCTCCGCTCTCAAGGCCGCTCCAAGCGCGCCTCAGTGCGCTCCGCTCTCAAGGCCGCTCCAAGCGCGCCTCGCTCTCAAAACCGCTCCAAGCACACCGTGCACTCAAGAACAAGCACTCAGTGCACTCAAGAACAAGCACTCCGTGCACTCAAGAACAATCACTCAGTGCACTCAAGAACAATCACTCAGTGCACTCAAGAACAAGCGCTCCAGCCTCCAACAAGATTAACACTCCAACCTCCTCTTGCGCAGCAGGAGACAAGCCGCAGAGACAAGGACGCAGAATAACACATCAAATTTAACCTTCAAGCAACAGTCAAAATCTCCAGAGCGCTCAGAGCGCAACATTCCCGCCTACTGCAGGCAAAAGACTTAGCTCCGTGAGCGGTGACCTGTCACCCTCCGAGAACCTTTCGCTCTCTCTCAACAATTGTAGCGAGAGGCGGCCTGTCGCCCTCGAGTTCTTCAAAATAGCTTTGTACAACAACCAACAAATAGTTGAGGTTTTGGCCGGCACAGACCCGGACACGTAGTTTTTCACCCAGTTGATGAGTTTTCCACGTTAAAAAAATTGTCTTGTCAACTTTCTCTTTTCTGTGACTGTTTGCGCGCTCGAATGCTCTCGGGCTAATACGGTCCAATCTAGTCCAATCTATCGGAGCCTTGAGTGGTTCGCAACAATATATATATATATAGACACACACACACACACACACGAGTCGAACGGCACGGGACTCCGACCCTACGTGAGGGAAATCGACGGGCTTCGCCCGCCCCCTCCCCCCCTCGGCGGGCTTCGCCCGCCCCGCAGCCGCCCCTTTTAATTTACTAAGTATATATATTAACTAATTATATATATATATATATATATATTTATTTTATGATTTGAAAATTGAATGAAATTATATATATTCGCCGTTCGTCGAACGCATGAGTGATTCGTCGTTCTTCGAATGCATGAGTGTCGCCGTTCGTCGAACGCAGGAGTGTCGCCGTTCGTCGAACACAGGAGTGATTCGCCGTTCGTCGAACGACGGCACTCCTGCGTTCGACGAACGGTGGCACTCCTGCGTTTGACGAACGGTCGGGGCCACCGCCGGCGGTGGCCCTGCCGGAGCGCGGCCGGACTCACCCCGGCAGGTTCGCCGGGGTCCGGCGAACTCGCCGGGGGTCTCCGGTCAAGCCGGTGGCTACTCCGACGGCCGCAGGGAAGGGTAATGGCGGAGGAGGCGAGGCTGGCGGGCTGGTATCGGGGAAATGAGAGGAGAGGAGTTTTTGGATTTTTGAAGAATAGCTATTTGCAGTCAACTGTATTTGATCGGACGGCTCTTGTATTTTGAAGCCATATATCCGACGGTCCTAATTTTTTGGGGATTTTTGATCTCACGCTATTCGCAGACCACCATATTTCTTTATAGAATAGTATATATATATATATATATATATATTGTTGGATCTTACGGCGCCCTTAGAGAGGGTGAATAAGGGAATAAAAATTCTTTCTTGTAATTTTATGAAAATTACTAAATTGTTTTATAATATGAGAAAGACAAAATGACAATTTAGCTAATTTGTGAGAATATCATAATTTTCAAGTTTAGAAATAAATACTAAATTGTTTTATGATTAAGAGATTGAAATAAACAATTTAGATAAAGTAATTTGAATTGAAAACTTTGTAACCAATATTTTAGAGATAACGCCAAAGGAGAGAAATCAAGTAAACACAAATAGAGACGTGATTGTATTTATATAAAAAAGGTGTTTTACATAAATTTGATTTCAATATCGCTAGAAATCGGAGGCGTACAAAAGTAAATATCTTTTCCTTTTCTATACCAACTTGTATCCCCACAAACCGGTTGGCTTTAGCCAATCCTTCCCCGGATATGGCCTCAAGCCGCTCTAGCCAATCCTTCCCCGGATATGGCCTCGAGCACCCCCTAGATCTAATCACCTAGAACTAGTCGCCAACACAAGGTGAATTCCTCCCTAAGTCCTACCCAGACCTAGTCGCCAACACAAGACGAATTAACTAAATGGTTACAAAGAAAGTATGGAATGAAAATAAAGATAACAATAATAAAAACTCCCTATATGAGATTTCTGAAGATGAGGATGAATGATCGCTGTAGTATGAGTGAGGTCGAAGCGATCGTCCTTCGGATGTAGCGTGATGTAGTCCTCCTCCAGAAATCTCCTTAAGCTTTTAGTGGGAGATCCATCTTCGGCAGCATAGCAGCAGTAGAATTGTGGCACTTGCAACCTCTCTGGGATGGATTGCCAAAATGAGAAGCAAAGCTGCAATATATAGAACTTCTCGCTAGCGCCTGCGGTAGCTCCTAGCGCCTGCGGTAGCGTTCGTGTGGAGCGGTTGCGAAACCGTCGGCGGCGTGACGCTGTGCACGAACTTGAGATAACGCCAGGCGATAGCGCTGGCGGTAGCGTTCATGTGGATTGGTTGCGAAACTGTTAGCGGCGTGGCAGAACAAACTTTCGTCGAACGGAACAATTTCGTCGAACGGAGCTTCAAGTTCGTCGAACGCAATTTTTGTCAAACAGAGTTTTCGTCGATCGAAAATTTTCGTCGAACGGAGCTTCAATTTCGTCAAACGGAATTTTCGTCGAACGGAGTTTTCGTCGAACGGAACCTGAGCTAGCGCCTGGCGGTAGTGCTAGCGCTGACGGTAGCGCATTCTTCCAGATGTTTGAATTCAACTGCTTTCTACCTGTGGAGTATTGCACCTATAGTTCCTGCACACTATAAACACACGACAAGCAAGATCAAATACAATTTGGGATTTGTTATTCTCAAACAAAGGGATGTGACACACATGTCCAACAATCTCCCCCTTTTGATAATAACAAATTCACTTAGCAAGAAATCAACAATAGTGTTTATAGTATAGGATAAGCAAGATGATAGTGCAACTATAGTATATGATAAGCATGATAATGTGCATACTCCCCCTATCTTAATGCTCTCCCTACATAAATGCAATTTATGTTTTACTCCCCATAAATGATAGATTACATGAATTATTCTCCCCTTAATCTTCTATATTTGTACTATATAGATTTCTTCAATTAATCTCCTCCTTTTGGTATTATCAAAAGAAGGTGGGTGAGGGTAGTAAGGAGGCATTCTTTAGGCTAGTTACAAATCATGATCGGGCTTTTGTAATGTATGAAATGATAAAGAGTTTAAGCATAATATATAAGAGATTTCAAATAAAAAGATAAGAGTTGTAAGCAAGCGGAAGATTATAATAAACATCTTTTCCTAAGTATGAAAAACATAGAAAAAATATGAGTTTAAGTTCAAAATTGAAAGATGTTTTAACCTTTGAAATCTCAAAGTTTTTCATAAAGATACCAAGCATGAAATGAACATATCAAAGAGAGATTATATTACAATGTTACTTAATTTTAAGTTCAAGAGATACCAAAACATTGTAGAGATCATGCTAGGTTATCTAGTGCATTTCTTATATAAAGAGTAGTATAGATAAAACATTAGAATCCAATACTCATGAGAAGAAGTGTTATGAAAGATAATGATGTGCCATAAGTGTATTTTGGGCAATGTTAACAATTGATTTAAATCAACAAAGTACACGACATATGTAAAGTAAAGTGCACAATAAAACACAAGTATATCAACTTTCACACACTTTTAATGCACATAGTTTTTAACAAAGTAGTGTAGTAACAAAGGTTTGCACAAGACACTTTACTATTCTTTCCAAGGTGCTCAACCTCACAATGCTTATGAAGACTTATCAGGAGGTTCAAGTAGTGCTTGGTGGAGTTATATTTGTCTACACATATAATTTTTTATTCATATTTGTGAGACAGCATTCTCCGAATACACTTGTTTTGCAAACCCAATTTTTTAAACTTAACCACTTTTCTAAATTTCATAAGTGCAATTCAAATGTAGTGTATGCAATAAACTTATGCAAGTTTTAATTCATTGTACAAATAAATACACAAGCAAGCATTTTTAGATTTAAACAACACATGTTGATTACCAAAATAAGTGAGTGAAAGGTATCATTATCAATCATAATACATTTACTCATACTTAGAGACATGCTAAGCTTGGTTCTACACATATTTTTCAATACAATTGATGCACTTTAAATAGATATATCAAAGCATGATAAACAAAACAATGTTCATAGTAATTTCAAGGAATAAATTTTAACATTGTAAAGAATTCAAAATAATAGAATTCATTCATGCTTGATATTAGCAATAAAGATCATACAATTTTTTTGTTGTTTTGAAAATTTTTAATGAAATAAAAACAGAAAAATCACACAAACATATTTTTGTATTTTGAATTTTTGTAGTTGATTTTTCATAATGCAAATAAAACAAAAATAAAATAGACAAACAAAAAAATAAATTTGTACATATAAACTAACATATTTTTATAGATTTTTGGAAATTTTAAAAATCAGAAAAATCAAACACCCACGCTAGCGCCGACGCTAGTGCTAGCGCTGGAAACAGTACTTGATTTTTTGAGAATGTTAAAAATCTGATTTTTGATATCTATTAAGTGTCCTTAGAATAGCCTTATGCAAAAAATTTTGTACTTTTTGGAGATGTCTTGATTGCTCAAATTTGCATAAAACTATAACTTTTTCAAATACATGTGTTTTACAAAAACATTTAAGCTCAAAAAGATAAATTATGCAAACACAAGAGGACATTTTTTATTAAACAACCCCAAATATGCATGATTTAAGTGATAAGTAAATAAAATAATCATGCAAAGAGTAATATAAGTATGTCCTAAGATTAAAGACTACCCCGACTAAATGTCTACACCCTAGCCCCGTACTAAGTGACGGATGGGCATGAGGAGCTGCACACATGTCGTAGGTTGGGGTGTTAATCTCATATGCACACACTAGAGAACGCTCAACCTAGCACTCTTTCCCCCAGTGCCTCGCAAGGCCCCACTGGAACCCTACCCGGTTAAGGACAAGATATTACTTCGAGGTTAGGGCTCTAATGCATACAACCATGTGCCCCCACTATTGTGAGATATGAAGTCAAAGGTGAATAATCTTTGGACAACCTATGCTTTTTAAACTATGGGTTAATTTATAAACTATGAGTTTTGTTTAATGTGATGAGTTATATAAAGCCGCATAGTTTTTCTACTTTTATGAGATGACGATATGAGATAACTAGCACAATTACTAATATTCAATAAGTGACAATGCTAGAATGATGAGTTTTGGGTTTAATGTCATGTCATAAAATTTATACTAATATTGCATGTATTCCAAAAATAGAGTTTCAAATTAAAGATCTAGAATAGAGTGATGATTAAGTTTGATGTATCTTTATTATTCCTAAGTTGATTCTAGAATTTATATATATATGAGATACATGCAATCAATATCAAAGCATATCCATACACCAATTAATGTAAAGAAAAACATTATTCAAATTTTTATCATAAGATTCATAATTCTTATTATTGATTTGAGATATTTCTTGATAGAACATGAATTATGATTTATGATTATAGATAATTTTGCATAGAATATATGTTAGATCATCATGATGAATGAAAATTCTAATCCTACTAGACTTATGATATAGTGATATAGTGATTTTATTTTGAATAAGCATGTTTGATTTTTAAGCCTAGAAAATAATGAACATGTAGTCATATCAAAGACAAAGATCACATATATAATGTTTTGAAATTTATAATAAAATTTGCATTCAATAATTGAATCTATTGATATTTGGTTTTGCATAATAATATATGATTTATGATACGATATTCATATATATTCTAATGATTAATCCATAAACTATGTGTTTGTTGGAATTTTAGTATTCTATTATAATTTCAAATCACATAGTTATCATGAAATTTGAATAACATTGTAAGTGTTATACCTAACATATAAATTTAAGCATAAAATAAGAGGTGATGCTAGGATGATGAGTTTGAATGTAATGTTATAACATATGATTAATGGAGATAATGTTGCAAGTAGTATAGAAGGTTTCATATTAATTTTTTTTGGACCAAGAATGAAATGATTAAACTTTTGATTTGATCTTAATGATACAAGATGATTCTAAGGTCTAAATTACATGCAAACATTGGTGACACACATCACACACATAATATCTAAATTAATATATGAAACAATTATACTAAGGATAGCATGTGATGAAAAATTCATAAACACAGAAATTTCCAAATCAAGCAAACTGAGATAGCTTTTTAAAACAGAGTTGAAATTGGGCAAATTGACAATACCAAACGAACTCAAATGGGCAAGCCTAGTTTGCTAGTGGATGTAGATTTCTGCGCTCTTTCCGAAAATATATTAAACGCGAAAATCGGACGAGCGGATTAAAAGATATGGCTGTTTGAAGTTTTGATCGTAAACTCGCATTTTTGAAAGATTAAACATGCGTTTAAATGAATTTATGTTTTCAATTTTTCTAGATAATATTCTTCATTATAAGGGCTATCATATGCAGCAAACAAAAATAGAAAAGAATCAAAAAATGTTGCGCATTTAAATTTTTAGTTTAAGCCCTTTAATAAACCATTTAAATCCAATCTTTAAAATAGTTTCAATAGTCTTGATAATAATTTCAATATTCAATTTATAATGATAATTCAAGACAATTAAGGGTAAAGGATTTAAAAGGATAAAGAACAATCAAAGATGAGAGATAGATCACTTTGAAAAATATATGACTTAATGTTCGATTTTAATTCAATTTGATTTGTTAAATATAAGGCTTAAAATGTGTAAGTCATATCCCATGAAATATAAAGTAATCATAGCATGTATGTTCAAAAAAAAAAATAACAAAAGAAAAGAGACAATAAACATATCATGAAGTAGAGTATTGATATTTTATTTTTATTTGTTTCTACTTCATGCAAATGAATGGATATTAATGAATGAGAGATTTAGGTATCCAAAGGTGACCAAGTGGGATGGTTCCTTTGGGTACCCAAATACATCGTGGTGGCTTTTGGGAAGATAATGATGAATGAGCTTTTTCAATTAGAGTTGATATGCCATTTTTCTTTATGGGTCTCCATTCATACATTGGTTGTTTATTACTTAAATCCATATAATAATTATGTGACATCTTTATATGATGATATTTGTTTGAAAAATAATTCTTTGGGGATTTATGTTTATTCAAATTATTTTTCAAGATAGCATGATGTTGATAATCATAATGATTTTTATTATATGTATTCTTTGAAATTTTATAAGAGTGATTGTCTTTCTTTAGAAGTGATTGTTGAAAGAGTGGGTTACAATATGTTTTGAATAATTGATTCTTATTTTGATGATTTTCATTTCCACTCTTTCTTATAGACATACTCTTATAATATGAAGGATAATATTTTATAGTTTGATTTTCATGAAAATGAGTTTTTAAATTTGAGTCATGATTGAAAATATATTGAGACTTATAATAACGACTCTTAAGAATTTTGTGAGGATCATAATTCTTTTTGAAACTAAACTCCTTTTGATTTAATGTGTGAAAATGATCCTCTTTAGAAATGATTTTGTAAGTTAATTTATCCTTGTTATTCAAAATCTTATGATGAAATTCATTACATGACATTTGAAATTTTTTAACAAAAGATTCTAATTGTATTAGCTTACAAGATAAAACATCATTTTCAATTATCAATTTTTCATTGTGCCTTTTAGAAATTAAGAGCCTTTTTTCAATTTTCTTGAATTTTTCTTTTAATAGATTGCAATCTAAACAAGGAATATGAATTTTAACTAAAGAGCATGAAAGAGAATTTAACACATCAATATTTGATTCTACGTTATCGTTTGCTTTTAAAGATTTATTTTCTAAACGTAATTTGGAATTAGCAATTTTTAACTTTAAAATTTTACGTTTAGCAATTTTAAGCATACGAGAAGTAGAAATGGAATTTGTTACAAAAAGAGGAGTTTTTGACTTTCTTACATTGCTATGAGATGAGGCAAGATTTGGACCAACGGTTTCTTTGACATCTTCTTTGCATTCCTCTTCCAAAGTTGAATTTCCGTCTTCTCTTTTGCTTGATGTGTTGCCAACAAATGAGTCCAATATTGTGATGTTATGTTCTTCTTCCTCCAAGCACAAGTCCTCATCAGTTTCTTTCCTTGGATCCACAAGGAATTGCTCTTATTCATCATCTGTGGAAGGAAGACTATAAGTATTCTCAAGAAATTTCCAAACTTCATAAGCAGTAGGAAGTGTATAAATAAGTTTTGAAAATATTTTGATCTAATGCACAATATAGACTATTCATAGATTTGGCATTTAAAAACATTTTATTTTTATTTAAAATACTTGGGGGCATTTTAATTGTAATATTCCATACTTTAATATCCAAAGATTTAAGAAATTTTTCCATAAAAATTTTCCACCCATTATAATTTTTGCCTTCAAATAAAGGTGGTGTTAAAGATTTTTCATTTATATAAAAGTTTTTCCCATTAGTAGAAGCGAGATCCTGAGACTCCATTATTCCCGATTTTTAAGCCGTTTGGAATAACTTGCTCTGATACCACTTGTTGGATCTTACGACGCCCTTAAAGGGGGGGGGGGTGAATAAGAGAATAAAAATTCTCTTATAATTTTATGAAAATTACTAAATTGTTTTATAATATGAGAAAGGCAAAATGACAATTTAGCTAATTTGTGAGAATATCATAATTTTCAAGTTTAGAAATAAATACTAAATTGTTTTATGATTAAGAGATTGAAATAAACAATTTAGATAAAGTAATTTGAATTGAAAATTTTGTAACCAATATTTTAGAGATAACGCCAAATGAGAGAAATCAAGTAAACACAAATAGAGACATGATTGTATTTATATAAAAAATGTGTTTACATAAATTTGATTTCAATATCGTAGAAATCAGAGGCGTACAAAAGTAAATATCTTTTCCTTTTCTATACCGACTTGTATCCCCACAAACCGGTTGGCTTTAGCCTATCCTTCCCCGGATATGGCCTCAAGCCGCTCTAGCCAATCCTTCCCCGGATATGGCCTCGAGCACCCCCTAGATCTAATCACCTAGAACTAGTCGCCAACACAAAGCGAATTTCTCCCTAAATCCTACCCAGACCTAGTCGCCAACACTAGACGAATTAACTAAACAGTTACAAAGAAAGTATGGAATGAAAATAAAGATAACAATAATAAAAACTCCCTATATGAGATTTCTGAAGATGAGGATGAAGGATCGCTGTAGTATGAACGAGGTCGAAGCGATCGTCCTTCGGATGTAGCGTGACGTAGTCCTCCTCCAGAAATCTCCTTAAGCTTTTAGTGGGAGATCCATCTTCGGCAGCATAGCAGCAGTAGAATTGTGGCACTTGCAACCTCTCTGGGATGGATTGCCAAAACGAGAAGCAAAGCTGCAATATATAGAACTTCTCGCTAGCGCCTGCGGTAGCTCCAAGCACCTGCGGTAGTGTTCGTGTGGAGCGGTTGCGAAACCGTCGGCGGCGTGGCGCTGTGCACGAACTTGAGATAGCGCCAGGCGGTAGTGCTAGCGCTGGCGGTAGCGTTCGTGTGGAGTGGTTGCGAAACCGCCGGCGGCGTGGCAGAACAAACTTTCGTCGAACAGAACAATTTCGTCGAACGGAGCTTCAAGTTCGTCGAATGGAGCTTCAATTTTGTCGAACGGAATTTTCGTCGAACGGAGTTTTCGTCGAACGGAACCTGAGCTAGCGCCTGGCGGTAGCGCTAGCGCTGGCGGTAGCGCATTCTTCCAGATGTTTGAATTCAGCTGCTTTCTATCTGTGGAGTATTGCACCTATAGTTCCTGCACACTATAAACACACGACAAGCAAGATCAAATACAATTTGGGATTTGTTATTCTCAAACAAAGGGATGTGACACACATGTCCAACATATATTGTTTGGGTTTGGAATATATATGAGTTTGGAATATATATGGGTTTGGAATATATAACCTCGAGCTTTTTTTATAGAAAAAAAGTTTGAGCTTGTTCTCCCATAATATATGTCGAAATTAGACAAATAAGATATGAATTTTGTAGTCAAGAATTAGATCTAAAATTTTCATGTTGAACATTTTTTTCAAAATATGCACGGTTTGATCTGAGTATGACTCGAGAGGTTGCTCGATCGAAATGAATATAATAATAAATTTCAAAATTCGAGCCAGAAATTTTTCGGGCTATGTTTCGGCCAACTGTGCATATTTAAAAAAAGAGTGGTGTTATAGGCACACCTATATTGGATATAGGCACACCATAAATAAGTTAAAATAAAACTTTAAACCTAATATCCCTCTCCTATACACGCACACCGTCTCCCCCATTCCGCACATCGCGATTTCCAGCCGCCTGCGCCTCTCCGCCTCCGTCTCTCCCCGGCAGCCATCTCTCCACCGCCGGCGCTCATTTTCTCCGGCGAGTCCGTCCACGTGATAGGTAAGAGATCATCTTCCCTTCCATGTTTCATTTTTCTGGATTCAAAGCTCCTCCTTTGGTTAGGGTTTTTGACCTAAGACGCCATTTTTGTTCCAGATCTGCAGTTTTTCCTCCAGATCAACCCTATTTCCGATTTGCTCTCCATTTCAAGGTATTATTTTCCATTTTACTGTTTTTCTCCTTCAAAATGTGATTTGGAAATCTTCCTTTCGTTTTTTCGTGTGTGATATTGTGATGAATGTTGTGCTATGTATATCAAGATACACTTGATTTTGGATATTCTAAATCAAAAGATTATGATCTTAGAGATCTACTCTAAATGAAGAAATTATTTTTTTATAAACGAAAATTAGGGTTTTAAAAACGAAAAGTAGGGTTTTTTTAAAAGAAATGTATGATCGTACTTTTGAAATGTGATTCTTGTGCATACATTGTACGAAAATTATTTTCTCTTTCAAAATATGATTAGTTATCAAAGTATGATGTTTTTTCAAAAAAAAAATTGGGGTTTTATAGGTTGAAATGAATGCGGAGCAGACATTGTTAGTAATTGAACACGAATGTAGAACGAGTTCAGTAGATGTTGGGTTTCACTTTGTGACAGATACGGTTTTTCCTAGCAAAGAGGCTCTAGTGCAGTGGGCTCGTAATGTTGCTAAAGAAGTGGGGTTTGTTGTTGTTATTCAAAGAGCAGATAAGCTTGATGGGAGACCTAAACCAAGGGTATTCTTAGGCTGTGATAGGGGTGGTTCTTTACGTGATAATCAACATTCGAAGGGACAAGTGAAGAAAAATGTTAGGAAAACAAGCACTAAGCGGTGTAATTGTCCATTCTCTTTACTTGGACAAAAAGATGCATGTGGAGATGAATGGAAAGTTGAAATCAAATGTGGGTTGCATAATCATGAGTTTGTACATCTTGAGGCACACAGTTACGCAGCAAGGCTAAATGAAAACGAGCAAAAAATTGTAGAGGAAATGTATGCATCCGGCGTGAAGCCTAGAAAAATTCTGTCTACTTTAAAGAAGAGAAATCCAACAAATTCTTCCGTCATGAGAACCATTTACAATGAGAAGAATAAGTTGTATAAGAAGGAGTTGGATGGTGGAACTCCTATTCAGTTTCTTTATAAGTGCATTAAGGATGCAAAATACATAAGTTATAATCATGTTAACCATGCTAGTAAAAATTTGGAAAGCTTGTATTTTGCACATCCCACTTCTATTCAGTTAAGTAACATGTTTCCGGAAGTATTTATTATGGATTGCACATATAAGACGAATCGTTACAGATTGCCTTTGCTTTCCATTGTTGGTTTGACATCTACAAATTTAACATTTTTCTCAGCATTTGCTTTCATGTCCAATGAAACCGAAGGTAGTTATAAATGGGCTTTAGAGTGCTTTAAAAGTATGTTGGACACATCTTGTTTGCCAAATGTAATGGTAGTTGACAGAGAAGTGGCTTTATTGAATGCCATAAAGGTGGTGTTCCCCCAAACTAGAATTATATTGTGTCAGGTGCACATTAACCGCAACATACTAGCACATTGCAAAAATATCCAAATGCTGTTAATTACGTGATGACTACATGGATTGAACCATATAGAGAATATTTTGTTTCAGCATGGATAGATCAGTTAATGCATTTTGGAAACTCCACTACTAATCGCGTGGAAAGCGGACATAGCCATCTCAAGAAGTTTTTAGAAGTATCTGTTTGTAATTTAACCTCTCTATGGAAAACATTTGATCAAATGCTTA
Source organism: Dactylorhiza incarnata (assembly GCA_033032865.1). NCBI lineage: Eukaryota > Viridiplantae > Streptophyta > Magnoliopsida > Asparagales > Orchidaceae > Dactylorhiza > Dactylorhiza incarnata. The sequence goes on along the minus strand of JAWHQI010000177.1, from coordinate 5,068,784 downwards.
ATTTACAACATACTGAAATTAAGCGTTCTTTTGGGCAAAGTTCGATTCAAGTCAACACAGGATTTAGAGGATCACTATACACAGATTTGCTTGGTTCAGTTTCGGTTGCCGCACTGGATTTAATAAAGAAAGAAGAAGAAATGGTAAAAATTGGTTATCCGACCGCAACAGAGTGTCTACATAAATTAAGGTACACAATGGGTTTACCTTGTGCTCATGAATTAGTGATTTATATGAATCAATCTTCTGCATTTCCATTATGGATGATTCATAAACATTGGAGACAACTTATCTTGAAAACTACATTACATGAAACAACACCAATAAAAGAGGAGAACGACCCATTGAATGTTATACAAGTTGAGTTAGATGGTTTATTAAAACAGTACAATAGTATATCTGATGCTCAAAGAAATGAAATGAAGCGCAAGTTGCATGAAATAATGGAACCAACAACCACTCAAACAAAAGAACCATTGCTACCAATTAGATTGAAAGGAAGACCACGTGGAAGCTACAAAAAATTTATGACGGAATACAAATCCACAAAAAGAGAGCTTTCATTGTTTGAGCATGTATTGAAGAATGAACAAAACATCCAACATAAAGCAAAGAAATTGATTCCGAGAAGAAATGTGAACATCGGTAAATTTATTGATTGCATTCGTAAGGAAATGCCTCCATATATATCAACTCATATCAAGGATGCGATAAATGTAATTGGCGATGGACATTGTGGTTACCGAGTGGTTAGCAATGCACTAGATATGGGTGATAATTGGTTGCTAGTGCGGAAAGATCTAGCAAAAGAGATGGAAAGTCATGAAAATCTATACAACGATCTATTTGGGAATGCAAGACGTGCAGAGCTATTAGTATCTTTGGACTGTACTACAGTGCCGGCTCCATTAGAGAAATGGATGACAATGCCGGACATGGGATTAGTTATCGCATCATGTTATAATGTGGCGGTAGTTCATTTCTCACAGTTTCAGTCTTTCACATTCTTACCTCTGCATACTGCCCCTCCAACAACTAAGAAGACTATCTTTATTGGATATGTCAACAATAATCACTACATTCACTTGTTGATGAGCGATGATTGCCCGTTACCGCCAGTAATCTCTATGTGGATGAGATATCATCATACAGTTGCAGACGAGTGGGACTTCAAATACACTTCAAAAGATAGAGATGAAGAAATTACTAATTTGGCGGATCCATAACATGTACGTAAAATCATCATTTTTATTCAAATAATCTAATTTGTTGTTGCAATATTGATATAATTTTTTTTTGGTGCAGATAGTTGAATTCCCATATTTAAAGGTGTATGTTCATCAAAAAATCCTAATACACAATCTAGAGGTATACCATTGCACTTTTACTCTTAGTGATATTTAAATTCTTACATATCTAATTTTTATTTTTCACATTTTGTGCAGGTCGAGAAAACTAAAAAAATGCATGGAGGTTTTTGAAGAATTGATACAATCCACTTATCTAGTAGTTATTTTAGTTGTTTGACTCATTTGATGTAATGGACTTTTAAAACTTTTATATAACTTATTTTTGGTTGGAACTAATTTTTTTTGTACAAAGAGGGTGCCCATAGGTAATTGGTAAAAGCGAATTTTCAATTTTAAAAATTTGATTTGGTGTGCCATTATAGGCCCGGTGTGCAAATATACAAATTTGGGCTGCATTTATATTTTGGCTGCCTATATCCATTATAGGTGTGCCTATAACACCACTCTAAAAAAATATTCAACATAAAAGTTGTAGATCTCATTTTTGAAATAAAATACATATATTATTTGTCTAATTCAGCTGTGATAAGTGACATTTCGTTCATCCAGGAACGCCACAGGAGTCGTGTCCGGGTACTATTGGAAGGGAATCGTAGCTCTTATTCGAGGCCAAGTACGGGATCTTCTCCACACACTCATCCTCTCTGCATTGGGTTCGAAACTCGACGCCGCACTTCCGCCTCGGACCCCACCAGCTTCCGAATTCCGAATGCGTTCCCCACCGTCTCCGTGTTCCCCATTAGTAAGGTACACGGCGACCGCCAGCGCTCTGATTCGGCCCTCCGGTCTCGATGGGAAACAAATGCGCCAACGGCCGTCAAGGCTTCTTCCAATCCGTCTCCGCCGCCGTGATGGGTCGCGGTGCCGACGACGTTGCCCAGCCACCTCCCGCCACCCCATCCACCCACCATTCTTCCACGGAAATCACCTCTTCCACCGCCCCTGCAAACGGTTCCGGCCCCGAGAAGCTGCCGGAGCCCGTCAAGATTCCCAATGAATCACGGCCAGCCGATCTATCGAAACATGCGCCGGCTACCGCTCCACCGCAAGCGGCGTCGGAGGCATCGCCTGCCCGTAAGAAGCCCACGCACGTCAAGCGGGCGTCCAGCGCCGGTCTCATGACCCATGTCCTCCACAGGAAAACCGAGCGGCTCAAGGACATTTACAGCCTCGGGCGGAAGCTTGGGCAGGGGCAGTTCGGAACAACCTACCTCTGCATTGAGAGGGCCACGGGGAGGCAGCTCGCCTGCAAGTCGATCGCCAAGAGGAAACTTGTCACGGAGGAGGATGTCGATGACGTGAGGCGGGAGATTCAGATCATGCATCATTTGCTCGGGCATCCGAACATGATCTCGATCATCGATGCTTATGAGGACGCGGTGGCCATTCACCTGGTGATGGAGCTCTGCGTCGGGGGAGAGCTCTTCGATCGGATCATTCAGAGGGGACATTACTCGGAGAAGGCGGCGGCGGAGCTCACTAGGGTGATTGTCGGGGTTATAGAAGCGTGTCATTCCATGGGGGTGATGCATAGGGATCTCAAGCCTGAAAACTTTCTGTTCGTGAACCAGAAGGAGGAGTCACCCCTCAAAGCCATCGATTTTGGCCTGTCCATTTTCTTCGAGCCAGGTACTCTTTCTTTGAAATCCTTGGTAATTGGAAGTGTAAACCGGATGAGAAGGGGCCCACCTGCACCTGCACCTGCACTTGAGTATTTAGTTGTTCTATAATCTATATAATCAAATCAGTCGCATATCCTTTATTTTAGTATATCCTGTAAACTTAGAACTTATATAAATATCTATGTATGGAACTCAAAGAAGTATGGAGTGAAATGAACCGGCTCCTCCCTTTTTGCCTATTGCTTGTGCATTTTCTTTTTCTCATCATTTACCTACAATGTTGAGGGCTGAGTTAGTTAGACGACCATCGTAAAATCTAGTCATACTTATGAATATAATTCATTTGAGAAATTGTGCAAAAATTAGGTTGTTCTACCTAAGGAACGCGTCATATGGTCCGAATGCGGCGTCTTGGCAAGAACTGCTACATCTCTAAGACTTGGGTGTAGTGTTAATATACAAGAGTCCTCGTTGTATGGTCCGAATGCGACATCTTGGCAAGGACCGTTGCACCTCAAAGTGGACTTGAGTGTAGTGTTAAATATGCAAGATCCCTCACTTATTAGACGTCATAGGAGAGTAGATAATATGATTTGTGATCGACTTAGGTTTGGAAGTTGGAATATAGGTACTCTAACGGAAAAAATGATAGAAGTAGTGAATACGATGATTAGGAGAATGATAAATATCTTATGTCTACAAAAGATTAGATGAGTGAGTAAGAAAGCTAAATTTTTAGACAGTTCAAGTTTTAAAAAAATGATACACAGGAGAAATAAAACAAGCAATAGAGTAAGTATTATTATGGATATCACTTGGTGGGATGAAGTTGTTGGGGTAAGTAGAAAAAGTGATAGAATCATAACTCTTAAATTGGTCATAGAAAAGAAAATTATTAATATGATAAGTGCTTATGCGTCTTAAACATGATTAAGTGAAGCTATTAAAGTACAATTTTGGGAAGACTTAGATGATTTAGTAAGAGAAATCTCACAAAGAGGGAAGATTTTCGTAGGAGAAGACTTAAATGGATATATAAGGAAGGAAAATATAGATTATACAGCTGTTCATGGAGGATTTGAGTAAGAAAGAAATGAAGAAGTAAAAATCATTTTAGACTTTGTCATATCACATGAGTTAATTGTAACAAATACACTCTTCATGAAGAGGAAAAACATTTAATTACGTTTAAAAATGGACCAAATAAGCCACAAATTAATTATTTTATGACTCGAAAATTGGATAAAATGATTTGTAAGGATTGCAAAGTCATACTATGAGAAAGTATAATAATACAACATATGCTAGTGGTATTGGACGTGCAAATTAAATATAATAAATTTAAGACAAGGACAAAAGTGTTGCCAAAAATTCGGTGGTGGACCTTTAAGACAGAAAAACAGGTTGCTTTCAAGACAACAGTTATGGAACAACTAATTGATGACTCTTATCTTGATCCTAGTGTCTCATGAGAAGTTGTCTTCACATTTAAGAATAAGTGGAAAGAATGTACTTGGAGAGTCAAAAGGTCGTGCGCCCTTAAATAAAGAATTTTGATGGTGGAAAGTGGAAGTACAAAATAAAGTGAAGACAAAGAAGGTCAGCTATAAAAAATTCTACGCTTGCAGGAATGATGAAAACTTGACAAGGTATAAAGTCACAAAGTAAGAAGCTAAACATGCAGTAAGTAAAGCAAGAAGTCAAACTTATGAAGAATTTTATAAGCGAATGAATACCAAAGATGAAGAGCGTGACATATATAGAATTGCTCGAGCTAGAGAGAGAAAGACAATGAATTTAAGCTAAGTTAAATGCATTAAGGATGATGAAGATTTGGTTTTGACGGATGATGTTGCTATTAATGAGCGATGGAAAAAATAATTTTATCAACTCTACAATGAAACAAAAGATAATGAACTGAGCATGGAAGAGTTAAGTAAATCGAAGGAGTATATGAACATAACGTTTTATCGTAAAATTCATGCATCAGAGGTAAATGATGCTCTAAAGAAGATGAAAAATGGAAAGACGGTTGGGCCAGACGATATACCCATCGAAGTTTGAAAATGCTTAGGGAAAAAGAATTTTGTGGCTTACATGTTTCTTCAAAAAGATACTGAAGACAAAGAGGATGCCAGATCAATGTAGAGGAAATATCTTGTTACTCTTGTATAGGAACAAATGAGATATACAAAATTGTGTCAATTACAGAGTAATTAATTTAATGAGTCATATTTTGAAACTATGAGAACGAGTAATAGAAAAAAGAGTAAGACGAGAGACAAGTATCTTAGAGAACCAATTTGGATTCATGCCAGGGCGGTCGACATGGAAGTTATACATCTCTTGAGGAGACTTATTGACAACTATCGAGAAAGAAAACAAAATTTGTTTCTGCGGAGTAATGCGATTTGTGGCCCCCAGAGTCCACTGTCCAGGAAGAACAATGCAAAAAATATGATATACCTTCATTGGAGGCAGATGCGACAGATTCAGAAGTTAAAGTATCCAACTCAAGCATATACTGGAGTTCCTCCCGCATGGTGTCAATGTCTGAGCGGGATGTGGCTGGATCATTCACTGCAGGAGAGGCATTATGCAAAGTGTTGGGGGGTTGCTGTGGTAATCCATATTTTCTGTAGCAGGTGGATTCAGTATGGTTAGGCCAACCACAATATGTACATAGGCGAATGTTTTGTCCCATGGGACGATTTTGGTCATTGTGCCCATTACCCCGAGACCCGTGACGACCTCCACGGTGCCCGGTAGATGGAGGACGAGCTTCAACAGAGTGTTGGAGTAGGGCAGGAGAGGGAGGCATGGAGACCTCGATGGGCAGAGTCATCTTCAAAATCTTGAAGCAAACATCTGATAGAGATAGAATAATGGAAGAGGATTAGATGTTGGCATGAACACTGTATAAATGAGGTGGGATACATGCCATCATCAAAGTTGGGTGCAAAATCCAAAGTTGGCGGATGGTGTTGAATCCAAGCCTCAACGAGAGTTTTGTACTGTGCCACGAATGAGGTCAGGTCATCATCCGAACTAGGTTCAACGGTCTGGAGGTGTCGAAAGAGTTCGAACAGATGTTGAAGGCATCCTTCCCGGAGTAGAGAGACTTGAGTTCATCTTTCATGACCTTTGTAGTCTCGTGATGCGTAGCCATATGATAGGGCTAACTATCCATGGAATTCAAAATCCAGGATTGGACTCGACCATCATCCCAGAGACACTGCTCAGTAGGCTCAACAAGCGGATTTCGAGTCAGATAATGAATAAGACCCTTAGTTTGGAGAACTCGGCGCACCGAGTGGACCCACTTAACAAAAATTTTCTTCCCAGTGAAGGAGATAATGGTACTTCTCAGATCATCACAAACTTCATAGATAGGAGCCAGAGTGATTGTGACCGAAATGGTTGACGAGGCAGACACAATATTCGTTCCCATGTTATAAAAAATGGAAGGCCAAATGGGAGATGCGAGTTCAAGTAGTGAGCTTGGAGACAAAGGCGAGCTCAAGCTGCGGGAAGGAGTCGCAGAGGACTGGAGTGCAGGTTGGCGAGCTCTGTGGAGAAGTCCCTAGGCTTTGGTCTCACGAAGGAGGCATCTAACACGAGTTGCGCAGGTGTCAACGAGTTCGGCGACACGGGGGAGTTAGTGAATTCTGCAGCAGGAGTTGGTGATACCACAATCAAATGAAAGATGTCGGTTTGCTGTTGGAGGCGACCAGGCCTCGACGAGTCTAGGGACAGACGAATTGGCGAGCCCCGCAGGAGGATTCGGCGAGGCCAGGCAGGAGGAGTCGGTGAGAACACTAGCGGAGCGAACGTCTATAAAAGAGGGTGGATTTGAGCGACGGAGGTAGGCTGAGCTTCGGGCGGTACGACGAGCTCCGGGCGATATCGTCGAGCTCCGGGTGATATCATCGAGCTTCAGTTAAAGCTTGGCAAGCTTAGAGGGCTCAAGCCAAAAAGTTCACACAGACAGATTTCACCAGATTGTTCACCACGCGGAGTGAGATCTAAATCAGTGAGAGCGGGAGCTCAATCATCGGGAGGTTTACTTCAGGAATCATGTGGCTCTGATACCATGTAGAAAAGTGAAATACAAGCACAAATAATTTATTACTTCACATTTAAGTAGTCAATACCATTGTGCTTCACCAATGCTCTGGATGCTGAATGAAGGAAGCATGGTTATGTGCACATAAATCAAAATGGATTCTTGGGTCTGCCCTCTCTGATGTCTTTGGCTTTGATTTGAGGGCATGATTCCGCAGCAAACGCGACGGTATAGGGGGCCACTATTTCAGTGGTACTCTGTGAGCAGCCACTTTGTGCATTTATTGTCAAAGGTTAGGTCTTTCTCCTCTGAGAGAAGCCACTTTGTGCATAGTGCCAAAGGTTAGGTCTGTTTCCAATCTTCCCCCGCCCATACCCCCAATGATTGGGGACTATATGGGTTATGTTGTTGTTGTTGTTGTTGATTTAAGTAGTCAATACAAATACATGTACACACACACATATATATATATTGAAGTATCTAGTTGCCTACCTAAATCACCTAGAGGGGGGTGAATATGTGAGATCTGCGTCTTTTGCGGAATAAAAACTTGATGAAATAGAGAACACAGAAAACAAATCACAAGCACAGACGACACAAGGAATTTTATAGTGGTTCATTATCTGCGTCTTTTGTGTCGTCTGTGCTTGTGATTTGTTTTCTGTGTTTTCTATTTCATCAAGTTTTTATTCCGCAAAAGACGCAGATCTCACCTATTCACCCCCGTCTAGGTGATTGAGGTAGGCAACTAGATACTTCAATTGGTATCAGAGGGTGACTTCTCACAAATCTAGGCTATTGTGGATACAATACCCAACACACATATATATATAGAGAGAGGGGGCCTTTACATTAGAATTTTACACAAATATTTATTCTATAGTTTCAAATATCTTGTAATTGCCTGGATGTTGTTACTAGCACTTGCATGGTATACACATTTGTTTAACCTTTTTTAAGTGAATATTATCATTATTGTAAATCTATTGTTCTTCAGGAGAAACTTTTTCAGATGTTGTTGGAAGCCCCTACTACGTGGCACCAGAAGTGCTTCTTAAAAATTATGGCCCAGAGGCAGATGTTTGGAGTGCTGGAGTTATTGTTTACATTTTATTAAGTGGGGTCCCACCATTCTGGGATGGTAAGAATTTCAGTGTTACTATATATTCTTTATATATATCCAATGATAGGTAACTGAAAGCCAAAGATGCTTCCATTTTAAAATGCAACGCTGACTTCATCCATATCAGAAAACGAGCAAGGAATATTTGCACAAGTTTTGAGAGGTGACCTAGATTTTATCTCTGAACCATGGCCAAGTATCTCAGAGAGCGCAAAAGATTTGGTTAGAAAAATGCTTGTTAGGGATTCCAAAAAGCGGCTGACTGCTCATCAAGTTCTTTGTAAGTAGTTTTACTTTGTCAAAAATGAACTTTGGATTAGTGATGGTAGTTTATTTGTTATGCACTTAGCTCTTTTTTGTATATTTCTTGGTTATTGATACGTCATTTGCAATTTTCGGTATTCACTACTATTATTGTGGAGTATTGTGTATTATCTAGATTAAGGAATGGTTCTGAAATTTGTATGAAATGTGCTATCTGTTATGCCCCCGAACGTGTTGCGATTCACGGGGCATCAATATGTTGGACGACCAAAGGAGTCCACAAGGAGCAACGGGCTGAACCATCCGGTTCAGCCCCCAATCACTATAAGGAAGCCTGTAGGGCTGAACCACACGGTTCAGCTCCTATTTAGGGGGCCGGCCGGTCCCCTCTAGTCCCGGAGTATTTATAACCCCGGGACTCTCTTGGATGAGGATGATGAATATTATTCAGGTATTTCTTTTTTTTCCCCCTCAACCCTAACCCCAATCCCTCCTTCTCTAGGTCTATCTCAATCTCGTTCTCTCCCTTCTACGTTCATAACATTTGGTATCAGAGGATTCTTTCCTCCAACCATGGTGAACACCCGCTTGCACGAAGAGGCCGGTCGACTGGCAACCCTAGAAGAGAACTACGTCGGCTTGACGGACACGTTCGTGGCCATCGAAGAAAGGATGAAGACCACGAACCAACAATGGGAGGAGCGAATGGACGCTCGCATGGAGGAGATCAAGATACTCCTAACACAAAACCTAAAAGGCAGGGTGTCGACCAATGAGGGATCGGAGGCGGAAGCATCCGATCCGCCTCCACCACACCATCGCCCCTGTGGACGGGCGGAACACAGCCGCATCAGACGTGCGGGGGATCGCACGTGATATCTGCGGCGGGGGTTCCCGACGGGAACCCCCAGCTTGCGTCCGACCTGGGCGCGCTGTCGATGGCCTAAGGGAACCCGGAACAGGCCGCACGACCTCCTAGCGACCAGCGGAGCCAACGGCAGGGTCGTCCGCCCTAGGCGGCCCATCAACGGGCTGGGGCGAGGTCGGGACAGGCTGTACGACCACTTGGCGCTCTCCGGATCACGCATCGGGGCAGTTTCGACCTTTCGGCAATCCGGGCGCTTCGATTGGAGGCGTTGCTGGACTGTTGCCCCTTCCACGAATTGTAGGACAACCGTCAGGATACGAAACTGGCGTTCAATGGCACATGCGGCCGCCACTGACCGGTATCTACGGAGGAGGACAACACATGGGCGGCGGAGAAGGAAGAGAACGATGTTTTCCGGCCATTGTCCAAGGAGGAATGCATTTTCTCAGACCCCAAGGACTGCACCCCCCTATGGAGCAGCAGAGGGCAGCGGGGTACGAGCAAGAGTTGGGGGGTGGGGGGGGGGGGGGGGGTGGGGTACGTGCAGGCGAACCAGAGGGCCTACATGCCACCAAAGAGGACTCACATGAATTTCCCCAAATTCAGAGGAGGAGATGCGTTTGAGTGGGTGCAGAAGACGGAACTTTTTTTCAATTACCAGGAAATTCCTGAGGACAATGGGTACAACTGACAACTTTTCACCTGGAAGATGATGCCTATCAGTGGACGCAGTGGTTCTTGAGGGGCCGTGATTACGCACCATGGATCGAGTTCGTAGAGGAATTCTCATCCCGATTTGGCCCTTTGGAGTATGAAGATGTCGAGGCCATGCTGCAGATGCTACGACAGAAGGGAACAATGATGGAATACCACACAGAGTTTGAGAGGTTGACCAATAGGGTTCGGTGGGAGGAGAAGACACTGCTGAGCTGTTTTGTCTCTGGTCTGAAGGATCATCTGAGGGACGAGGTCCATGCCTATATGCCCCGCAACTTGAGTCACACCATCAGTCTGGCACGGATACAAGAGGAGTGCTTCAACAGACAGAGGAACCGCACCACAGGTAGAACTGCTATGGCTCCCGCACCAGCTAGGAGAGATCTTCCGCCGGCCGACCGACCGACAATGACAAGACTGACCTGGACTGAGCTGCAGGCAAGGAAGGAGAAAGGCTTGTGCTTCAACTGTGATGAGAAGTATGGTCCGGGGCACAAGTGCCAGAAGATCCAGGTTTTCCTGTTGAGAGCGGTGAAAGAGGAAGAACGCACCGAGGTGGATCTAGCGGAGGATTTGGATCTGACAGAATTCGGGGTCTCCATACATGCAATGGAGGGGTGTACGACCCCCCTACTATGCGCATAGCGGGAAAAGTAACCCAAGAGTGGGTTACAATTCTGATTGATAGTGGGAGCACCCACAACTTCATCAACCCAACCATGGCAATGAAGGTGGGACACACGGTAGATCGGGGTGCCGCTTTCCAGGTCATGGTAGCAGATGGGAGCAAACTGAGGTGTAAAGGGGTAATGAGGGGAGTAGAACTGCGGATACAGGGGTACACTTGCCGCACCGACGTCTACCTTCTGCCCATCCGGGGATCTGATATGGTACTAGGAGTCCAGTGGCTGAGACAGTTGAGGAGAGTCACCTTCGATTGGAACCAGATGACCATGGAGTTCACACAACTTGGAAAGGATTACTGTCTTCACGGCCTCAAATCATCTCCGCTGAAGGAGATCTCTGTCAGGAGTTTGGAACGTCTGGGCGAACATGGAAGCTCGATGGCGATGTTCCACTCATGCTCCATCAAAGGTCCAGAGCAGATGCGTCCTGTGTTGACCCAGTACGAAGATGTCTTCCAGGAGCCGCACACACTTCCCCCGCCGAGGTTCCGAGACCACGCGATTCAGCTCAAGGTGGGGTCGGAGCCCCACCAACATCAGACCGTACCGCTACCCGCACATACATGCAGGCGTGCTCCGGACTCTCCAACGACTGAGGGCAAATGTCTTTTGGAAAGGCTTACGTCGTGACGTACAACAGTTTGTGTAGCAATGTGAGGTGTGCCAACGACAGAAATATGAAACAACCTTCCCAACGGGCTTGCTTACTCCGCTAGAAATTCCGCACTATATCTGGGACACGATCTCCATGGACTTCATAGACGGCCTACCCAAATCTCAGGGCAAGTCCGTCATCTTGGTCGTGGTCGACAAACTCTCGAAGTACTGACACTTCCTCGCCATGAGCCACCCTCACACCGGGGAATCGGTAGCCGATCTTTTTGTTCGCGAGATCGTTCGACTGCATGGCGTGCCCCGGTCTATCATTTCGGATCGTGATCCGGTGTTCGTCAGCAACATCTGGCGGGAGCTTTTTCGATTACAAGGTACGCGGTTGCGCCTGAGCACGACCAACCATCCTCAGACGGACGGTCAGACGGAGGTTCTCAATCGTGGGGTGGAGACATACCTACGTTGCTTCGTGATGGACGAGCCACGCACTTGGACCCACTGGTTACATTGGGCGGAGTACTGCTACAACACCTCTTATCATACAGCCAATAAGCTTACCCCGTTTGAGGTCGTCTATGGCCGCCCTCCGCCATCCTTGTGTTCTTATGAGCCCGACAACACAACTCTTCCAGCGGTCGACCGAACACTGCGCGACCGGGATCGCACCTTGGCCCTCCTACGCGACAACCTCAGAGCGGCTCAGGACAGGATGAAAGCACAGGCAGACAAACATCGTAAAGAGCGGGAGTTCCCGGTCGGAGACGAGGTCTTCCTCAAACTCCAACCTTACCGACATCTCCCCGTCTCCCGTAGAGCAAATCAGAAATTGGCACCACGATACTACGGGCCGCTCCGCATTACTCAGCGAGTAGGACCGGCGGCCTACACCTTAACGCTCCCGGAAGGCTCCCGTATTCACCTGACCTTTCATGTATCCCTACTCAAAAAGAAGATTGACGACGCAGTTCAGGCGAGCCCTCTATTACCTAAAGCTACTACAACGGGGGAATTGCGGCCCTCGCCGGAGGAAATTGTTATGCCCCCGGATGAGGCCCGTCTATTTGGGCATCAGTACAAACGAAGGCAAAGGCACGGCGAAGGCGACAACGGGGCTGAACCAAGCGGTTCAGCCCCCTCTTACTGAAATCGGCCCAAGGGGGGGCTGAACCGGTTTCGGTTCAGCCCCATGGGGGCCGGCTGGCCCCTTTTGCTGGCCGGTCCCGGGTCCGGTATAAATATACCCGGACCCCCTCTTTTGGTTCGGATGCAATCTATGATCAAGGTATTCTCTCTTCTTCCTCCTAACCCTAATTCTTCTCTAGCCGTCATTAGCTCTCCCCCTCTTTCTCCCTCTTTTAGAACTTCGTTCATAACATTTGGTATCAAAGCATCTCCTCGGCCATGGTTACCACTCGCATGCAAGAGGAAATCTCGCGGTTGGAAACCCTAGAGGAAAATTTTGCGGGGTTGTCCGATTCAATGGAACACATGAAGACATCGATGGAAGAACGCATGGACGCTCGCATGGACGAAATCAAAGCACTCTTGGCGCAAAATCTGAGAGGAAAAGGGCCGGCGGCGGACGAGAACGGTGGATCCGTGCATCCGGGATCCGATAACTCCGGATCTCACCCAGAAATACCGCCGGGCTTTCAAGGAGGAGCGGGAGTTGCGCGTAACCCCTGGACGGGGTCGGTACAGCCGCCTGGTATCGGGCAGGGCTCGGGCGAGGCCGACGGAAGCCGATCAGGCGGGATCGGGGCCGCAACAGTCGGCGGAGGTGTCGGAACAACCCGCGACTTCGGCGGGGGATTTTGCGGCCCGGGCGAGTTCGGATGGAGCCGATCCGGCTACGGAGGGGTCGGACAAGGCCGTATGGGCCACGGCGAGGTCGGCGGGCCACCTGGAGGGTTCGGTGAGGCTGGAGGCGGCAACATGCCGACTTTAGGCCGGGCGGCTGCGACGGGGTTTCCTCCGGGAGGCATGGGGGGACTCCTACCGAACCCTAGGCCGGTTGGACACGGAGGCCATGTGGGACCGGGAGCACCGTGGGTCAGACAACACCAAGTACACCCGGGTGCGGGTTACGACCAAGGCTAGCGGGGACAAGGCGCACCAAGGGCGTATCTCCCTCCGAAATTAACGCGTATGAATTTTCCAAGTTTTCACGGAGGGGACGCGTTGGAGTGGATTCACAAGGCCGAGTTGTTCTTCAATTATCAGGATATTCCGGCGGCGCAGTGGGTGCAGTTGGCGTCCTTCCATCTGGAGGGTGACGCATTCCAGTGGACTCAGTGGTTCCTCAGAGACAGAGAGTATGTGCCATGGACGGACTTTGTGGAGGGATTTACGGCTCGGTTCGGGCCTTTGGAGTACGAGAATGTCGAGGCGACTCTGCAGAAGATGCGACAGAAGGGGACGGTAACAGAATACCGGACAGAGTTTGAGAAACTGGCAAACCAAGTACACTGGGAGGAGAAGACACTTCAGAGCTGCTTTGTGTCGGGCTTGAAGGAACATTTGCGTGATGAGATTCATGCTTACATGCCACGGAGTCTGAACCACGCTATTAGCTTGGCCCGCATTCACGATGAGCGGTTCAACAGGCAGCGGACCCGCAACTCCGCGAGGCCTGCTACCACGCCGGCACCAGCCCGGAGGGAGTCGGTGGGGGCCGGGAAACCGACGGTGACACGACTTTCATGGGGCGAGCTGCAGGCACGGAAGGAGAAGGGACTTTGTTTCAACTGCGATGAGAAATTTACGCCGGGTCACAAATGTCAGAAGGTCCAGGTGTTTATGCTACACCGGGAGGAGGAGGACGAGTTGAGTTCGGAGGAGCCGCATCTAGAAGGGGACTTGGATCTGACGGAGCTTGGTGTCTCGCTGCATGCCATGGAGGGGTGTAGTCCCCCACCGCTCACTATGCGGCTCGGGGGGAGGGTCCGACGGGAACGGGTGACCATCCTGATGGACAGCGGGAGCACTCACAATTTCATTCATCCGGAGGTTGCTCAGAGGGTGGGGCACGTAGTGGATACTGGGGCTGCCTTCCAGGTCATGGTAGCGGATGGCAGTAAATTACAGTGCCAGGGCGTTCTGCGGGGAGTGGAGTTGCGGATGCAAGGCTACGTGGGCCGCACAGATATCTACCTCTTACCCATTCGGGGGTCAGACATGGTTCTTGGGGTTCAGTGGCTACGACAACTGCGGAGGGTTACTTTTGATTGGGATCAGATGACGATGGAGTTTCTGCAAGGTGGGCGACAGTTTTGCTTGAAGGGTATCACGTCATCACCCGTGAAGGAAATTGGCCTTCGCAGCCTACAACAGCTTGGAGAGACAGCGAGTTTGATGGCCGTTCTTCTTGGGGTGAGGTCAGACGAGGCAGGGCAAGGCGAGCTACCTCTCCAGTTGCAGCCGTTGGTTGAAGAGTATGCCGACATCTTCCAGGAGCCGAGTACACTTCCGCCATCACGGTTCCGTGATCATCAGATTATGCTCAAGACTGGAGCAGAGCCGACAAATGTACGACCGTACGGATATCCACATATGCAGAAGGCAGAGATCGAGCGCAGTGTGCGGGAGATGCTCGATGCTGGCATCATCCGACCCAACACGAGTTCCTTCTCGGCACCCATCATCCTAGTCAAGAAGAAGGATGGTTCATGGAGGTTCTGTGTCGACTACCGGGCCCTCAACAGTATTACGCTGAAGGATAAGTTTCCGATTCCACTGATAGAGGAACTGTTGGATGAGTTACATGGTGCGACCCGGTTTACTAAGCTGGACTTGCGGTCCGACTACTACCAGATCCTGATGAAGGAGGAAAACATCCACAAGACGGCTTTCAGGACTCATGATGGTCACTACGAGTTCCTAGTGATGGCCAACGGGTTGACCGGCGGTCCATCGACCTTCCAGGCCAATATGAATGAGATCTTCCGAGAGCTTCTTCGCCGATTCGTGCTGATTTTCTTCGATGACATTCTGATCTACAGTCGGACTTGGGAGGAGCATGTGGACCATGTTGCTCAGGTATTCTCCATCCTACGTAAACACCAGTTAATTGCTAAACGGTCGAAGTGCTCTTTTGGACAGGACGAAGTTGAGTATTTAGGTCATCTGGTCTCCGTGGAAGGGGTTAAGGCGGACCCGAAGAAGATTGCTAGTATGGTCTCGTGGCCGCAGCCTCAGACCATTCGGGCCTTACGGGGCTTCCTAGGCCTCACAGGCTACTACAGGCGCTTCGTTCGTGACTATGGGAAAATCGCTCGGCCACTGACACAGCTCTTGCAGAAGGATGCCTTTTCTTGGCACGAGGAGGCTGAGGCGGCTTTTCAGGCGCTCAAACAGGCGGTGACGACTACCCCGGTCCTTGCACTTCCGGATTTCACCAAGGAGTTCGTCGTGGAGACGGACGCCTCCGGAGTAGGGCTGGGGGCCGTCTTGATGCAGGAGGGGCGGCCGATTGCTTTTTACAGCAAAGCTTTGGCTCGCAGGACATTGGGCCTATCAGCTTATGAGAAGGAGATGCTGGCCATTATTCATGCAGTGGCACTGTGGCGGCCATACCTGCTGGACCGTCACTTTAAAATCAAGACGGACCACCAGAGCTTGAAGCACTTCTTGGAACAGCGGGTCTCTTCCCCTCTTCAACAGAAATGGGTGACCAAACTTTTGGGGTACGACTACGAGATTGTTTATCGGCAAGGGAAAGACAATCTGGTTGCGGATGCTCTGTCCAGGTTGCCTGAGGGAGCATTGACCAGCATATCTGTACCGCGGCTCAAGTCTTTGGATGAGATTCAGGAGGAGGTGCTGCGGGATCCTGAGTTACGAGTTATTCTGGAGGAATTGCGGTCCGACCGGACGACCACCCCCGGCTATCATTTGCACCAGGATCGTCTCTACTACCACGGACGGGTGGTCATACCTTCTCAGTCCGCTTGGAGGACGGTGATGATGCACGAGTTCCATTCGACGCCGACGGGGGGCCACGCTGGGGTTCTCCGCACTCTGCAGCGGGCCAGGGCTAATGTATTTTGGAAGGGCATGCGGAAGGATATACAGGCGTTTGTTCGCCAATGTGATGTTTGTCAGCGACAAAAGTATGAGACCACTTCTCCTGCCGGGCTCCTTACCCCCCTCGAGATTCCACACCAGGTCTGGGATACGGTCTCCATGGATTTTATTGACGGGCTACCTCGCTCGAAGGGTAAATCGGTTATTCTGGTGGTTGTGGACAAGTTGGCCAAGTACTGTCACTTCATTGCGCTGAGCCATCCGTACACGGGGGAGTCCGTGGCCACTTTGTTTGCTCGCGAGATTGTGCGCTTACATGGCATTCCTCGGGCGATTATCTCGGATCGGGACCCTACTTTTGTTGGCAATTTTTGGCGGGAGCTTTTCCGGTTGCAGGGGACTTCTTTGCGCTTCAGCACAGCTCACCACCCGCAGACGGACGGCCAAACGGAGGTCGTTAATCGGAGCTTGGAGACATATCTCTGCTGCTTCGTTCCGGAGGAGCCCCGTACCTGGACGAGTTGGCTACATTGGGCTGAGTACTGCTTCAACACGTCCTATCACTCGGCGAGCAAGCTAACCCCATTTGAGGTGGTGTACGGCCGACCACCGCCCTCTCTGAGCAGTTATGAGCCGGGCAGCACCGCGGTGTCCGCCGTTGACCGCGCACTCCGCGATCGTGACCGCACGCTCGCCACCTTGCGGGAGAATCTGCGGGCAGCCCAAGATCGGATGAAGACTCAGGCAGATAGGCATCGGACGGAGCGGGAGTTTCAGGTGGGGGATGAGGTTTTTCTCAAACTTCGTCCCTATAGGCAGCTGTCCGTCGCCCAGCTGACGAACCAGAAGTTGGCACCCCGTTACTATGGTCCCTTCCGGATCATTCGGCGGGTCGGACCCGTCGCTTACACTGTCTTTACCTGAGGGGTCGAGGATTCACCCCACCTTCCATGTCTCCTTGCTGAAACGGAAGATTGGCGATGCTGTTCAGGCGAGCTCGGTGTTGCCTGAAGTTACTACTGGGGGCGAGCTGCGCCCAATTCCTGAGGATATTCTATTGGTCAAGTGGAAGCGCCGAGGCACGGCGTACTGTCCAGAGCTGCTGGTCAAATGGAAGGATCTTTCTCCCGAGCACAATACTTGGGTGGACTTGCTGGAGTTTCGGGAGCTTTACCCCGACTACCAGCTTGGGGACAAGCTGATTCTTGATGGGGAGGGGAATGTTATACCCCCGGACGAGGCCCGTCTATTTGGGCATCAGTACAAGCGAAGGCAAAGGCACGGCGAAGGCGACAACGGGGCTGAACCAAGCGGTTCAGCCCCCTCTTACTGAAATCGGCCCAAGGGGGGGGGGGGCTGAACCGGTTTCGGTTCAGCACCATGGGGGCCGGCCGGCCCCTTTTGCTGGCCGGTCCCGGGTCCGGTATAAATATACCCGGACCCCCTCTTTTGGTTCGGATGCAATCTATGATCAAGGTATTCTCTCTTCTTCCTCCTAACCCTAATTCTTCTCTAGCCGTCATTAGCTCTCCCCCTCTTTCTCCCTCTTTTAGAACTTCGTTCATAACAGAAATATTGCTGACCAAATGGAAGAAGCGGGGCACTGAATACCGTCCTGAGATCCTGGTTAAATGGAAGAACCTGACAGCTGCACACAATACATGGGTTGATCTGCTAGAGTTCCGTGACTTGTTTCTAGATTTCCACCTTGGGGACAAGTTGGTGCTTGATGGGGAGGAGAATGTTATTCCCCCGAACGTGTTGCGATTCACGGGGCATCAATATGCTCGACGACCAAAGGAGGTCACAAGGACCAACGGGCCGGTTCAGCCCCCAATCACTAAAAGGAAGCCCGCGGGGCTGAACCACATGGTTCAGCCCCTATTGAGGGGGTCGGCCGGCCCCCTCTAGTCCTGGGGCATTTATAAACCCGGGACTCTCTTGGATGAGGATGATGAATATTATTCAGGTATTTCTCCTTCTTCCCCGACAACCCTAACCCTAACCCTAATCCCTCCTTCTCTAGGTCTATCTCAATCTCGTTCTCTCCCTTCTACGTTCATAACAGTATCCGACAAGCAATATGAAGCTTTCAAGTCTTTATTATTTATATAAAAAAATTCCAAGCTCTTTATGCTGCAAGACTTTGTTTAAGGTACTTATTCTTACAACATGCCTCAGAGAGCGTAACCATTTATGAAAAATAATTGAGTTCTAATATTATTTATTAGGATATTTATGCATATCTCTGTACCTGCCAATATTTAAAAGAATCCTGACAAAATCCAAACTGTTGTTTTGTTTAGACCTAAATGATTTATATATGTTGAAACTTAAAATATAAAATTGTATTATTTCATTCTCTATATTATATTGAAACTCCCTCTATATATAGAGTAGATAGGTTACAACAATCTTCATTAGGAGACGTGGGATTAAAGATGAGCAAGTCCATAATCGGTCCATATAATGTGATTTCTTCAATAACTTTTACACTCTTCACAAGCTGGAGCATATATTAAGGGTTCATTTGGCGCGGCGGTGGCGGGCAGCGTTTGCGGCAAACGCCGCCGCAAAGCGGGTAAACAAACGTCCGGCGGTGGCGTTTGCCGCGTCTGCACCCGCCGCGCCCTACGAAAAGGAGCTAACAACTCCGTTTCGAGCCCCGCCTCCTCCCCTCGTTTCCCAACCCGCCGTCTCCACCCGCCCTTTCCGCCCGCCACCACTGCGCCAAATAAATCGTAAATCATGTCTAGCTTTGTAAAAGTTTATGAAAAAAAAGTTGGAAGAAGTTTATTGAAGATGCCTATCAGTTCCTTGTCAGATGTAACAAATGGAGACAAATCAAATTTGTTCATTAATAATTTTTTTCTCAAACGAACTAACAATTAACTTCTATATGCTTGATTCTGTTAGGGGTCCCATGTCGTCAACTATCTATCAGTTATATTATTATGTGTCTTCATTTTATCGAGTTCGAGTTGTATGATGCGAGTCATCAGGGCCCTATATTTTAGGCCCCCTTAGGTCATGTATAGGATATCAATGAATGAAATCAAATTTCTCTCTCTAACTCTTCTTCTTCTCTCTCAAGTTCTTCTCACTCTCTCTAGTTCTCTCCTCTTCATCCCCATTCTAGGGTTATCCCCTTGTATCTCTGCCTTCACCGCTACCTATGACGACGTTTTATGATAGACCCATAATAAATTTGGTATCATAGCCAATCCTTTCTCCGGCACCACAGTTCTCCTCTACAGTTCGCTGCCACCAAAGGACCACTCCCCCTTCCTCTCGGGTTTTCGTGGGACGACGTTACGGCAGCAACCAAAGACGTAATTAGGAGTCGACGTAAGCTTCGCCCTTTGATTTTCAAGGGTCGCCTCCACATGCCGCATAACCGACGCCCCGTCCTCGTCGTCTGTAGACAGCGACGACACGGGCTCCTTCTTTGCCAAATGGCTGCCGAGCAGCAGGCCGTACACTCCTTCCATCGTCGACGCACGCCCCCTACCGCGCCTTTGTCCTCGACGGGTTTTGCAGGCCCGAACCGCAAGCGCCTCTTCCAGTATCTTCTGCTTTTTTATCCATTGGATCGAGCCACCTTGATGTAGACTAAATCTGAAGTTGATTTTAGAAGTTAATTTTTGTAGTCCGATTTAAATTATGCGGCGTAATAAGACGTCTCGGGCTATGACTTGTGACAATTTAATCAAAGAATCGTAACCCGCGTAAAGTGAATAACGTTTGATACGCTTTCAACAATAAAATCAATTCTTCCACAAGTGTCACCATGGGAGAGAGAGAGAGAGACAAAGATAAAAACAAATTAACGACAAATAGAGATAAGGTTAAGTTGGACAAACAAGCTCTGATAATATTTAATATTAGCATGCATTCATGAAAATTAGACTAAGGGTAATTGAGAGGCAAGATGAGTTGAGGGTCATACCAACATCGTGTGCAACGATGAGATCCCGCCGTGGTGTGGTGGAAATTAGGACTGTTTTTCCCTTGTTCAGGAGCTGGGTCAGAGGCAAGATCTCTGGAATAATGGCTTGGACTGAAGGAATTGTTTCAGCGGGCTGGAGGAGTGAGGTGTAGGTAGCTGGTGGTTTGGAAGAGCTCCCTGGCTGGAGGGAACAAGGGTAATAAACTCAGGTGGGGGTCTCCAACACGAAGCAGGGAACCAACGTTGTTGGCGACGGGAAAACTGCGGGAAATCGGACCCGACCTTGACGAGAAATCCGATGGAAGGCCCAATCGAGTTCGCCGGAGACGGAGTTCGCCTCTGGTGGCGTCGTCGGAGCGAGGCGAGCTGTCGCCAGCGACGGGAGGAGATTCCGATAGATTTGACGCGGGTAATACCGAGCAGAGGAAAAGCTTCTCTGCTCGATTTCTGTCCCGTCTACCGTTTCTGTGTAGGATGCGGATTATAAAACAGTTCAGGGCTATTAATCACATTAAATGTGGGAGGGGTTTCAAAAGAAAATCATCAAGGCCAAGAGTTACAGTTAGCAGCCGGCTGATTTTAATTAAGGGGAGTTGGCTGGCTTGTTTTACAAGATGGGGAGGGGGGAGGTTTCAAAGACTGGCAGTTATGCGAATAAAAAGGGAATGCCACGAGTTTTGATATAAATCTGCAATTATTATATTAATTTCAGATTTAATTAATACTTAATATTGTCATTTCTTGCTTGCCCAAAATATCCCTACTCCTAATTTGACGGACCAATTTATTTAAGATCTTATTGGCCGGTCACACCAATAAGTCGCACGAACGATTGCGCAAACGCGGCTCAACACACACAAATACACGGGAAATAAAAGACATACTTGCGCGACGACATGCGCTACAAAATATTTAAATAAAATACGATAAAAAAATAATGATGCTCTTCAGGATGCATCACACCTGCTCCTTTCCTGCTGATCACACGCAGAGCAACCGACCTTCTTCCTCGAGCAATCACTCCATCTTTCCCACTGTACGCCCGCAACCCTCGTCTCTTTAAGTCTTGCGCATGTTTCGCTCGAGCCGCCCGCACTTCTCCTTTCTCGAGCCCCCTCCCCATAGACAGCGGCATATCGAACGCCCTTATCCAACCCGTGTATTAATTAATTGATTTAATGAATTATTTCTTTATTGGATTAATTACTTAATCTATTAATTATACTGGGCATGAAGCTAAGCGCCGTGGATGAGGCATCCTCTGTTCGCCGATGGCTTTATATCAGTCCTCCATGTCTCAACTCATCGCCGACATCACCAATGAGTCGATGTCGGCGACTGCTCCACCGAGGCCGCCGATTATGCCGGTGCAACCTCTGCCACTGCGGGACCATGCAGGCCGCCTACAGACAAAGCTTAGACCTCCCCCGCCGTTGATTCCACTAGAATGATCGTCGCTCCCACCGACGCCCGCAGAAGCTCTACCACTCTCCTCAGTTCTTGTCGCCCCACCATCACCTCCAGTGGCTCCCGCCCCGCAGTTTACACCATAGAGATTGTCGCCTCCAAGCCCTGTGGTGGTGCCGTCCCAATTTGTTCCGCCGCTACCAATCCCCACGGTCTCCATTCCGCAGCCTCTGCTCAGGCCACCTGCTCTGCTGGTTCCTCTATATCTATTCCTTACACCGAGTGACCAAACGTTCCCCAGTTGGTGCCACCGCTTCTCATCGCCGCAACTCACCTACATCCTGGTCTTTCATCGCTGCAACTCACATACAACCTGATCTTTCATCGCCATCGACTGTCCACCGGGAACACTCTCCCCGACTCCATCTCTGACCGGCAGTCTTCCCTCCACAAGTGCCTCTGCCACGCTATCTCCTTGCAGTCTTTTGCCATACATATGAGCATGCTAACTCCCTGTCGCTCGCCGCCGCCTCCGCTATAGCGACGCGCTATCGAGAGTTGTTTTGGCGAAAAATCAAAGAGCCAGATGACCGCATCGTCCAAGTCTCACTCAAGCTTTAGGATAAACTCGATTTGAAGGATGGGTGGGATGTTAGGGGTCCCACGCCATCAATTATCTATCAGTTATATTATTATGTGTCTTCATGTATTGAGTTCGAGTTGTTTGAGTAGAGTGTATGAGTCGAGTTGTATGAGTCGAGTCGTGGTTACGGGTTATTAGCGCCTTATTGTTGTAATATTTCACGTATTTTCTTTATATTGGGTATTTATGTCCATGCTATCTGGGTCCTATATATAGGTCCCCTTAGGTCATGTATGAGATTTCAAGGAATGAAATCAATTTTTTTTCTCTCCAACCCTTCTCCTTCTCTCTCAAGTTGTTCTCCCTCTCCCTCTCTAGTTCTCTCCTCCTCATCCCTATTCTAGGGTTAACCCATAGCAGATTCTTTCATGAAAGGCAAGGTTCTTTGATATGTAAAAAGTTGCCATGTTGTCACAGTACATGGGCAAGGGTGTACAATATTTCTCTCTAAGTTTCTCATCAATGTCCTCAGCCATTTTAGTTCACAAGCAGTCTAGTCAAACCTCGATATTCGGCTTGATCACTTGACCTAGAGATCACCTTTTGTTTCTTGCTATGCCACGTGACAAGATTTTCTCCTAATAGTGTGCAATATCCTTAGATGGACTTCCTGTCTGCTTTATCATCTGTATAACTAGCATCAGAATAATCTTCAATGCGTAGATGACCATTCCTTTTAAACTAGAGATCCTTTTCGGGGCAGCCGTTGATATATTCTAGTATCTTCATGGTAGCATGTAGGTGTCACTCCATAGGAGTCTGCATGAAGTGATCGACCTTTCTTGCAACAAAGATAATATCATGTCTCATGACAGTTAGGTAGATGAGTTTGCCAACGAGACACATGTAGCACCAGAAATCTTGAAGCAGAGGGAAGTTTCATCCCATAAACTGCCTGTGCCCATGAAGATAAATGTTCGAGTGGGGTTTGCACCAAGAGTACCTGTCTCTAAAAGAAGATCCAATGTATACTTTCTTTGAGATAATGCAACACCCTTGTACGTATGACAATTTAAATACCTTTGAGATAATGCAACACCCTTGTACGTATGACAATTTAAATACCTATAAAGAACCCTGAGACTCTCATATTTTTGGTGACAAAGTGTTTCCTATGATATACTTTGGTTTTATCCAAACCAGTAACTTCATCTCAAGTGAGTATAATGTCATTTACGTAAACAGTAAGAACCACCGTACCCTTATCTGTCTTCCACACGAAGAGAGAATGGTATGCATTACTTCGTTGGAATCCAATGATAGTAATGACCTAGTTGAACTTGTCGAACTAGACATTATGGTTCTGTTCAAAGCTGTAGATTGCCTTCTAGAATTTGTGGACCTATGACTCCCCCTGAGCAATGTACTTTGTAGATTGCTCCATGTACACCGTCTCTTTCAAATCGCCATTGAAAAAGACTTCCTTTACGTAAATTTGGAACATTTTCCAGTCTCTGTTGATAGCTACTGAAGACAGAACCCTTATGGTGCTCATTCGAGCAACATAGGTGAAAGTATCAAAGAAATCCACTCCATAGGTTTGGGTAAAACCTTTAGCCAAGAGTCTTGCTTTGTATCGGTGAAATATCCTATCAAGGTGAAATTTGACTACAAATACCCATCGACAACCTACAATATCAACACCCGAATGAGTAGGAACAAGAGTCCATATGTTATAGGAGAAAATAATCGACGTCTCTTCATCCATCACAGTCTCCCAACAATGAATATTTAGTGCCTCTTGATATGTGGTAGGAACGGTAATGGCTATAGTGCTGTTGCATACTGGTGGCAAGAGGGACTCAACTATGTGTAGAAGACTGCACTTGCAATTAGATGATGAGTGTAGGAGAGAACATCCTTTCTTAGGTCAATTGGATAGTCACAATCAGGAGTGACATGTGGCCTAGGATCTTCAAAGGAAGAAGATGCGGCCCAAGAACTGAGGGACAAACTTCAGTATTCGATGAAGAAATAATGAAGGGAGACGTCATAGGTAAACACAACAGGTTGGAGGAAGATGTGGAGGAGGAAAATGTGGTGAAGGAGATGGAGGAGGAGGCGCAGGAGGAGCTCAGAGGAGGAGAGGTGATAGATGTTTGTTGAGAAAATGGATGTAGTTCGAAATCTGGAGGAGAATGTATAATGGGTAAGGAAGTAATTGTTTCAAACAAAGTGTGATAGAATTATGGTTTCCGTGCCGAGGACAAGGGATGCGACCCTGTCAGAGAACCTAAGCTAACAAGGCGCGCGCCTAAGGCGCCGGGCGCACCAGGCTCACCGGCCCGCGCCTTTGCAAGGCAGAGGAGCCCCATGAGCGTCCAAGCGCGCCCAAGCGTGCGCCTTACCAGCTCCCAGACGCGCGCCTTACCAACTCCCAGACGCGTGCTTTACCAGCTCCCAGGCGCGCCTGGGCCTTTCAAGGTGTTTTCTTCAACCTGTTTTTTTGGGTGGTCAAAACATGATCTCAGACGCACTCAAGGCACACCTAGGCGCACTTGGGTACTAATTCACCCATTTTCAGTGAATTGGGTGCCAAATTCTCTGAAAATCAGCGAATTGGGTGCCCGATTCACTGAAGCGAATTGGGTGTCCAATTTACTGAAGCGAATTGGGTGTCCAATTCACTAAAAATTAGCGAATTGGATGCCAAATTCGCTAATTTTCAGGAAATTGGGCACCCAATTCACTGAAAATTAGTGAATTGGATGCCAAATTCGCTGATTTTCAGTGAATTGGGTACTCGATTCACTGACTTTTCAGAATTCATTTTTGCCCCTCACCTGCCTCAGGCGCGCGCCTAGGCTCGAGGACGCCTTTGCGCCTCGGTGCGCCTTGCGCCTTTGATAACTTAGCAGAGAACTATGGACTAGATTCGAAAAAGTTACATCAACAAGACATGTCGTCCGGAGACAAGATCAATGCACTTATATCCTTTATGAGTTTGGAGAATACCCCTAAATAGATGCACTTAACAACACAAGCAGATAGCTTGTCACGACCTTGGGAAGGAATATGGACAAAGGCGGTACATTTAGAAATACCCAGGGTGAGGGGGAAATGAGAGGAATCTGAATGAAGTATGAAGAATGGAGATTTCCCTTTGAGAATAGAAGATGGTATGTGTTTGATCAGATAACATATGACCATAATTGCATGCCCCCAAAATGAACGAGGGACATTCATTTGACATAGCAAGTGCGGGCGACATCGAGGAGGTGACGATTCTTCCTTTCTGTGATGCCATTTTGTTGTGACGTGTGACCACAACTATTTTGCTCAATAATGCTGGGAGATGTACAGAAGGAGGAAAAATTGTTTCTTCTGTATTCTTTAGCTTTGCCTAATCGCAAACTTTTCAAGGAAGTTCCAAATTGAGTTTTGACTTCATGATAAAAAGATTGAATAATATTGAAGGGTAACAACTGAAGAAGACGCAAACATGAGGATGACTAATACGTTGATGCAAATGAATAGGAAACCTTAGCATCAGAGTTGGAAGGAGAAGGAATGTCATCCAACCAGTATAGTCCTCACATTTTTGTCCCAGTAGCAATCATCTTTCTCGAGTGAAGGTCTTGAAAATAATAATGAGAAGGAAATAATATGCCACAATAGTTTTGAGTTTTTGTTATAACACTATTAGAGAGGAGGCTATAGAAAAAACTAGGAACATAAATGACATTCTGTAGGTGATTGGATGTGAGAACATCCCATATCCCACAAACTGGAGCAAGGGAGTCATCAACAACTACAATTAGGGGAAGAAGGCTATGTCTGTCAAGATGAGTGAAGGCAGTCGTGTCTCCAATCATATGATTGGTTGTTCCCGAGTCAATGAGTCATTTTCTTTTAGTGGCAATACATGCACTACCTGTGGTAGATGAAGCAGATGCGACAGCAGCAGGAGAACTTCGGGAATCTGAAACGAGGGTCTCGATATCTTCTTGAGAATACCACATACTGATGTTAGATGGAGAGGTAGTATGAAAATAGGATGTTGGCACAACTACGATAAAGGTCGGTTTGAGTGCTGCAATTTGAACACAATCAGAACCAAGGTTGTCAGGATTGGGATCCTAGGTAGGGTCGTTTCGAGGTTGGATTGGATCGTAGGATTGAATCAAGGATCATAAGATCCTAAGACTCTGTTCGTTTGGCAGGAAATGGGATGCAGGAATTGGAATTGACCCAATTCCAATTCACGCAGGAATGGAATTGAATTCCAATTTTGTTGTTTGGCTGAATGTAGAAATTCTGTCACAGGAATTATAATTAGTAATTCCGTTGTTTGACTGTATGCTAGAATTCAGTGGATGATATTGAAATTTTAAATTAAAACAGTGACAATTATGTTTCACCACTAGCTCTATATCCCGGAGCAAACTATCCTGAAAATAATCATATTAGTCTGTAAACAACATTGGAGTTAAGGTGACACGATTCCGAATATATTCCATTATATTATACTTGAGCTCATTGATACATTAAATCTACTATTCACATTTTATTTTTATTTATTAATTTCCATTCTCCCACTGCAAAGCATGATATTTCACAATGTTTAATTGTCTGAATAAAAAAAAGTTAACTAGGTCAATTAGTCAACCTAAACAAATCATGCTTCAAGTCAACTTGAAGAACTAAAACCTCAACAGAGATTTTAGGCACCTATTGCTTGATGAACCAAAATTTTTCTAAGTTACAGGAAAATAAATGTTTGGTAAGAATCCATCAGAGCTTCCTCATCAAAGAACATCATCGCATTCAAATGAACGATTGCTGGGAACCTCAAAATTCAGAAATAAAAAAGAAGCGAGAGTTACCAGGTTCAAAGTCGCATGATCTCACGAATTCTTCATCTTGTTGCCCCAATACGAGCCTTCCTCTATGCGCAAGACTGAAGAAGAACGAAGAGACGATGATACCTTTGCTTTCCCGTGCTTTCTCCCCTCTCAATCGTTCGTCTCCTTCCTTCCTCCAAGAGCACCTGATGGTTCTTACCCTCTCTTTTTTTTCCAATGAGAACTGCAGCCTCCAACCCCAAATCGAGAACAGGAGTAGAGGATGGATGAGGTGGATTGCCGGAGGTCGTGGGAGAAAGAGATGTCCAGGTTGATCGCGGGAGAGAAACCGCTCGTCGAAGTCGTCGCTAGGAATCGTGAAATCTTACCTCGCTGGGTCGGATCATGGGGGAGGCGTTTTCGTCTTTATCAATATCTATGGGAATTGAAACGAATTCCAATTCCTATGAAATTTTAGGGCCGTCGAACGTCGGAATTGGAATTGTCAATTGAATCCCAATTCCAACGCTCCAATTCCGCTCTAACGAACGTGGTCTAGGGCTGATACCGAGTCGAGTTCGAGCGATTTAGGCTCGACTCGAAATTGAAATTTTCGAGTCGAACTCGGCTCGAAATCGAAATCGATTTCGAGTCGAGTCGGCTCGGCTCGAAATGACTCGATTCCGAGCCGGCTCAAAATCGAATCGAGCTAGCTCGAAATCGAATTTAGATGACTCAAAATCGAATCGAGCCGGCTCGAAATCGAATCGAGCCGGCTCGAAATCGAATCAAGTTAGCTCGGAATTGAGCAAATTTTCTCTTTATTCCTAGTTGGCTCGAAATTAAATTGGGAAACATTTAAATTTAGCAAATGAAACACTTAAAGCTTTCAATATTTGTATTTGAGTTTAAAATTTAGTATTTTTAATTTTAAAATAATAATATATTAATAAATACATAATGTTTTTAATCAATTCGATTTGATTCGAATCATATTTCGAGCGATTCAGGGTTGGCTCGAAATCGACTCGAAATCAGATTCGAGTCAAATTGAATCGACTCAAATTGAGTCGAATCAATTGTAACCGATTCCGATTCGGCTTAATATTCGAGCGATTTTCGAGCGACTTTCGAGTTTTAAATAATATGCTCAGCCTTAACGTGGTCTAATACAAATCCTTAACAAGTGCATCAAGGTAATACAATGAAAAGTTGTGCTTATATAAAGGTTAGGACGCAATGATTCATTGAGCTTTAAACTCAATGAAACATGACATTTTTTAATACTTCGAAGAGATGAGAATAAACCTCAAAATTTCCAGTGAGGATATATGAGAAGAATTGATGTAGGACGGTAAAGCGCGCTCGGGTTAGGGCGCTCTAAGCCCCACCAAAGGAGTGACAAAAATTGCCCCAAA
Organism: Dactylorhiza incarnata; assembly: GCA_033032865.1. Taxonomy (NCBI): domain Eukaryota; kingdom Viridiplantae; phylum Streptophyta; class Magnoliopsida; order Asparagales; family Orchidaceae; genus Dactylorhiza; species Dactylorhiza incarnata. The sequence continues at coordinate 5,040,290 of JAWHQI010000177.1, read as the reverse complement.
ATAAAATGACAATAGGAAATATTCAAATTGAGAGAAAATACAAAATGCACGACTGTTGTTTCCTTTGAGGCATTTCATCAAACAACTAAGATGCAGATTTTGAAGCTAAATCCACACACAATAAGCACAATAAAATCTGGAATAAACTTAGGGCTGCAGCAATTTACTTGTAATCTGAAATTGGGAGGGAAAATGAGGGCTTCCGGATGGTGTAAGACTAGATCGGGTAAGGGGGAAGGTGGATCCACGGAGGAGGAGTGATTGGCGGCGGGTTTGAGGCGTTTTAGGGCTGATTCGAGGTCTTGGACTGGGACAGGACAGATCTGTCCAGATCTGGACAGATCTGGCCTGTTTTGGATAGGGGCGGCAGGGAGGTTTATGGAGGGGCGGCTGGTGGTGTTGCTGTGCAGGTGGCGCAGGGTTTTGAGGCTGAGAAGGGACGGCAGAGGGTGGGCTAGAGTGGGGCGGCGGCAGAGCTTGGAAGGGAGCAGCGGCAGGGGCTTTGGATGAGCGGCGGGGAGGCTCCTGTAGGGGCGGCGGCTGGATTCAACACAGCAGGAGGCGGCTGGATTCAACACAGCAGGAGGCGGCTGGATTCAACACAGCAGGAGGCGGCAGGGCTTGGAAAGGAGAAGCAAGGGGGCTGGCGGATGGCAGCAGGGAGGGGTGGAGGAGGAAGGGAAGAAACTTACCCAATGGAGTCGGCACCACGGGCTCCACGGCGTCGGCACCGCGGAAGGATCACCGGAAGCAAGGAAGAAGATCTCTCCAAACTTCAGCAATGAGATTTCCTGCAGCCCTAGGATATCTATTTATAATAAAACAACATTAGGGCAACCAAGATGGACGGCTATGATTGGCCGTCGATCTCGGCGCCCAAAACAATACTAAATAATGTTCGAAATACAACATGCTATATATGAAAATTCATCAGAACGACGAGCCGGACGCAACCGCGGTGGCGGATCGGCGATCCGGTCAACGGGCGGGGCCCGCTCCCCATCATTCTCCCCTTGTTGGAGAAGATTTGCCCTCAAATCTTTAGGGCTTCCAAGGAGGCTTCGCGGGTGGTCTACACTGCTCTCCACTGTCATAGATCATCTGTCTAGCTGTACCGGACTCAGACGCCGGTCTCACTGAACTGCAACAAGTACCTATGACCTTGGGAGGCTTGGGCGGCGGCCTCAAACCCAAAAGCTGATAGAAAACTGTAGCAACTGGTAAGGGGGCTGCACTGCAAATGATCATATCGATCGGCGGTGTGAAAAAGGATGTATCGATCTGTGGCTCAGTATCACCCGGGTCCCAATCAATCTGAGCAAACTGCCATAAGTCATCACCATGCCCTGCCCAGCCTGGGCTCATATCCAAACCAACTGATTTGCCCTCAGGGGCATTATCAAACATCAGAAAAGGGCCTCTAGCCGAGCTGAGAAGTGACTGATCAAACCTCTGTAGCACATCCATAAAAGCGAGCGGACGTCGCGAAGGCCCATAGGATGGTACTACCACCATCAGACTGGATGTCCTTCTGCGCTCAATCCACTGGCGGGTAAATCTCTGAGCGATAAGAGTAGCTCTCTGCACTCTCTGATACCACTGTCTCTGTAGTAATCCTCTCACGCGTGACTGAATCATGAGGACTGCTCTGGTCATCCTCTTGAAGGATCTGCGCTGAACAAACCCTCGGATGTGAGACTGTATCAAGACTGCTGCTCTTCTCCTTCGTTGCGCTAATATCGCCTTAGCATCATTCTCACGCCGAGTCCTCACATAATCTGCCCAGATGGCGTCTTCTTTTTCCTCCCTTTTCCTCCTCTGCTTACTCTCTTCCTCTATAGCCTGCTTCTTTCTTTCAAGCTCAACCAAATGTCTCTCCCTTGGGGAAGGTGACGGAAAATCATACGAATGGGAGGAATGGCGAGTTGAAGGATATGTAGTAGATGACGGAGAATATGACTCGTAGGCTTGAGGAGAGACTCGCCTCGATCCATAGGAGGAATAGGTGGCGGAAGAAGGGGAATATGAATCGTAGGCTTGACGAAAGATCCGCCTCGACTCATAGGAGGGGTATGCAGTGGAGGAGACGCATGAAGATCTATGTGAATGATATGTCCCACGAGAAGAATGAATATTTGAGTGACGAGGAGGTGGAGAAACATAGGATTCATAATCTTCTGAATCGTCGGAATCGTAATAACAGGAAAGCGGCATGGGTGTAATCAAATGATTTCAAGAAAAGGAAGGATAGCCAAGGATTGAGGAGCTTTGATACCAATTGATGTAGGACGGTAAAGCGCGCTCGGGTTAGGGCGCTCTAAGCCCCACCAAAGGAGTGACAAAAATTGCCCCAAAATAAAATGACAATAGGAAATATTCAAATTGAGAGAAAATACAAAATGCACGACTGTTGTTTCCTTTGAGGCATTTCATCAAACAACTAAGATGCAGATTTTGAAGCTAAATCCACACACAATAAGCACAATAAAATCTGGAATAAACTTAGGGCTGCAGCAATTTACTTGTAATCTGAAATTGGGAGGGAAAATGAGGGCTTCCGGATGGTGTAAGACTAGATCGGGTAAGGGGGAAGGTGGATCCACGGAGGAGGAGTGATTGGCGGCGGGTTTGAGGCGTTTTAGGGCTGATTCGAGGTCTTGGACTGGGACAGGACAGATCTGTCCAGATCTGGACAGATCTGGCCTGTTTTGGATAGGGGCGGCAGGGAGGTTTATGGAGGGGCGGCTGGTGGTGTTGCTGTGCAGGTGGCGCAGGGTTTTGAGGCTGAGGAGGGACGGCAGAGGGTGGGCTAGAGTGGGGCGGCGGCAGGGCTTGGAAGGGAGCAGCGGCAGGGGCTTTGGATGAGCGGCGGGGAGGCTCCTGTAGGGGCGGCGGCTGGATTCAACACAGCAGGAGGCGGCTGGATTCAACACAGCAGGAGGCGGCAGGGCTTGGAAAGGAGAAGCAAGGGGGCTGGCGGATGGCAGCAGGGAGGGGTGGAGGAGGAAGGGAAGAAACTTACCCAATGGAGTCGGCACCACGGGCTCCACGGCGTCGGCACCGCGGAAGGATCACCGGAAGCAAGGAAGAAGATCTCTCCAAACTTCAGCAATGAGATTTCCTGCAGCCCTAGGATATCTATTTATAATAAAACAACATTAGGGCAACCAAGATGGACGGCTATGATTGGCCGTCGATCTCGGCGCCCAAAACAATACTAAATAATGTTCGAAATACAACATGCTATATATGAAAATTCATCAGAACGACGAGCCGGACGCAACCGCGGTGGCGGATCGGCGATCCGGTCAACGGGCGGGGCCCGCTCCCCATCAAGAATCTTTGGTCCTCAACTTAAAAAGTAATTATACAAATCATGTAGAACCTCATATGTACCAAAATTTTGGCCCCATTTCTACAGAAAGTAATATTTACAATACAGTTAAATATATTCTCCTATAATAAGCAATAAAAGAGAAGTGTAATATGAATGAAAGTTATGACATCAAAACTATATTATGAATCTATGATGCATGCATAAAGAAATACCTAAATGGAAGGTGGAGGGTCCTAGAGGGGCGCTATGTGGAGCTGATAGTCTTGCATGCAAGCTGGATGTGTGCGGGAGAATTGTTGGATATGTGCAGGTTGGAATCACTGGATGCATTTGGGTTGGATTCATTGGATGCGGGCTAGTCCTCTCGAAGACACACTGGCGCGCATAAGAAAGGAAAACTAAAGGTGTCTCGGACACTGGAGGAAGCGAGAGGGGCAATGAAGGAAGTGTGAGCTTAAAGCAAGAAGGAACCAAGGAGGGGGAGGGGCTCGAGATTAGGGTTGCAGAGTGACACCTGATGTTAAGATTTTTCAAGAGGTTCTTGATTTAATTATAATGTGGGTTTGGATATAATTGGATATGGATCCTTTAATTGCAATTAATATCTGAATCAGACAATTAGTAGGATCGTGATCCTATAAATGCGCTAGGATCGGTTTATCATTTTCGGATCGTGGGATCGTACAATCCTGTGATCTTTATCGCGATCCTGACAACATTGATTCAAAACAATTTACTTAAATTTTATCAAAGAAGAGAACAACGGTCACATGCTGTTAAATAAAACCCAAAGGATGCCATCGACAAGGATTAGCAGGATACGAGACCACTCGCGCTAGGCGGAGTCGACACAAGGTGGAGGGAGTGAACTATGGGCTCGCAAGTGGTTGGCGCGTGAGAGAAGCAAGCTCGGAAGCTCGTGAGGTCAAGGTAGAGTTCTTTTGAGGGATGGATGGCAGGCTCACGAGAACTAAATTGCGGGAGCGCTAATCGCGCGAGAACCACATGCCTTGGGGCGCGAGACTTTGATTGTACGAGATAGAGCTCTATTGCACAAGAAAAGTACGCGAGCTAGGATGAGAAATGATGCTAGCTCTGTTGCACGAGTTTTGTGCACGAGAAGGTGTGCGGGAGGACGAGATCTTGATCAAGGCAGAGTCACGCGAGAGAGGGGTGTTCACGCGAGGAGTTGCACGTTTCGTTGAAGTTACACGAGGAGCATCGAGATGCCCTGCTCACGCGAGGAGTACGTTGAGCCGAGAATCGAAAGATGTCACTGGGAGAGGGCGCATGGAGCTGGGAGACCACACAATGAGAGATCTTTGCCACGCGAGAGAAGCTCCCGTGAGCTAAGAGAATTTGCGTGAGAGGAGTCGCAGTCGTCGAGATCACCGAGCTTGTCATATGCGCGTGTGAGAGTTAATTTGCGAGTGAGAGCAGTGAGAGTACTGAGAGTAGTGAGAGTTTTCCCACGGGATCAAAAAGTTTGTGTGAGCGAGAGAAAGCAGTGAAAAATTTCGTCCTACTCTGATACGAGTTGAAATTGAAAATGTAAAATTGTTTTATTTCATTGTCTATGTATATTACATTGAAAATCCCCTTTATATATAAATTAGTGGTGCTACAACAATCTCCATTAGGAGATATGAGATTAAAGATGAGTAAGACTACAATGGATCCATATAATGAGCTTTCTTTAATGGGCTTTAACAATGTAGAAAGTGACCTCCCTAGTAAAGTTAATACTTGAAATGGTTTATACAACAATGTTATCCTTATTATAAATTGATTTGTGTTTTCTGACTTTAGTGCATCTTAATATTTTGTTACGTTTTTGAGCTTACTCTTCTTTACTGGTGCAGGTCACCCATGGGTTCAGATTGATGGTGTTGCTCCTGATCAGCCTCTTGATTCTGCTGTCCTTTGTCGGTTGAAACAATTTTCAGCTATGAATAAGCTTAAGAAAATGGCGCTTAGGGTGCGTGATTTGGATTTATAATGCACTAATTTGGAACATTAAACTATCATACTGACATAATATGTTTATAAGTGTGACAACCTGGGAACTGTTATACAACAGCATGTTTGGCAAGTTCATATAATTCTTCAGCTTACTTCATGTTCTCGTTTTAATCTTCAAAAAGACAGGATTGCTTTAAAGTTGGATATGTTTATTGTAGTTTTTCGTGTGCAACAAGGTTTATTAGATCACAAGCTTCCAACCAATTAATACTAGGTGAAGAGGCCCAAAGAAATATGAAGTACATAAGACAACATGAGGTTTTCAATGTGGGACTACTGAACACGCCCCTTATGTGCAGAAACACATGGAGTAAGACTTCTCACATGTCAGAACATAAGAAACAAGGGATAAGGATACCAGCCAAATCTATCTAATACCATATTAGAACTCAAACATCCAACCTAAGACCTTTTGGTACTAGGTGGAGAGACCCAATATTATATAAATTACACAAAGACAACATGCTCTTGACGCCAGACTCCCAACATGAGACTAAATATCCAATTAAGTTGTTTTATATTTTTCATTAAAGTGTTAATGTAGAAAAAGATCATGATCTCATACTTTTATTTTATGCTAATTATTTTGGTTTATTTTGTATCTTTATTTAATTTTTTGTGTTTTTTCATTGTTGAAGATTTATTGATGTATATTTTTTATAGTTCTTTTTATGGTGAAGTAGTGTTGTATACTTACCGTCTCAAATCATATCCTTATTTAGATTATATAGCTTATGCTTGGTAGGGTCTAGGGAGAAGTTTCCATTCCCAAATTCACCTTCTTTGTGTGATATGTGGGCTGGGTCTTTGTTTTAACTGCCGTTTTACTTTGGTTTAATGTTGTGACTTGTGTTATTATACGTAGTTGGTGACACCTATTTTGACTCACTCTTTGGGGGGTTGAAAAAAAAGACACTAGGATACACATCTTGAAATTTGAACCTCCTTAAAGTTCTCTTTGACTAGGTCCTCCTGCTTTCTATCACTACTTGTGCGTTTCCTGCTTTCTATCGCTACTTGTGCGTTTCCTGCTTTCTATCGCTACTTGTGCGTTTCCTGCTTTCTATTGCTACTTGTGCGTTTCCTGCTTTTTATCGCTACTTGTGCGTTTCCTGCTTTCTATCGCTACTTGTGCGTTTCCTGCTTTCTATCGCTACTTGTGCGTTTCCTGCTTTCTATCGCTACTTGTGCGTTTCCTGCTTTCTATCGCTACTTGTGGGTTTCCTGCTTTCTATCGCTACTTGTGCGTTTCCTGCTTTCTATCGCTACTTGTGCGTTTCCTGCTTTCTATCGCTACTTGTGCGTTTCCTGCTTTCTATCGCTACTTGCGCGTTTCCTGCTTTCTATCGCTACTTGCGCGCTTCCTGCTTTCTATCGCTACTTGCGCGCTTCCTGCTTTCTATCGCTACTTGCGCGCTTCCTGCTTTCTATCGCTACTTGCGCGCTTCCTGCTTTCTATCGCTACTTGTGCGCTTCCTGCTTTCTATCGCTACTTGTGCGCTTCCTGCTTTCTATCGCTACTTGTGCGCTTCCTGCTTTCTATCGCTACTTGTGCGCTTCCTGCTTTCTATCGCTACTTGTGCGCTTCCTGCTTTCTATCGCTACTTGTGCGCTTCCTGCTTTCTATCGCTACTTGTGCGCTTCCTGCTTTCTATCGCTACTTGTGCGCTTCCTGCTTTCTATCGCTACTTGTGCGCTTCCTGCTTTCTATCGCTACTTGTGCGTATTGTTGTTTTCACTTGTACAGTTGTACTGTAGCTTCTTCCTCACGTGGTCTTCTGTCTTCTATTAATCATATTCCTTGTTTATTCATATGTCTCTATTTAGTTCTAGATAGGAAATGTGATCCAAAGACTAAGAGAGTGATTTTATTTACCACTATCACTCCATTGGCATTATTTTTTTGGTTTTCTGCACGTTTACTTAAATTGTCAATAGCTTAATTTATTTCTTTGCTATTTATTCATCGTTGTATTGTTATGTTTTCCTTATTGGTTTTTTTATAAAAATTTTATCCTTTAGTAGTTCTCCAAAGTGACCAAAATATCTAGGATCACATCAATTGGTATCATAGCATCTCTTCGCAACAAGGTTTTTTTGCTTTGGAGTTGACTATATAATTATCATTTACACGGAAAAAACAAATTCATCATTATGTATGCTGTCCACTTTTTTAAAGCTCAAAAGATAATCATATGGTCATTATTTTGATATTCAAAAGAATCCTTAGCCTAAATCTTGCAACATCACTTCAAACCATATATTGTGATCAATTCTTAATGGCTAACCAAAGCAATCAAAATAAACACAAAACCTAGACAAAATGTTAAATTATAAGTTCTTGTTAATCAACATACCTCATTATAAGGCATCGAACATCTGGTAGATCTGATCACAACCTTTGTTAACATGTTACGCATGGGTAAATGGCCTAGAATTAATCAAGGTAAGAAAATGGATGATTAAGACATTGTGAATAAGTGTCGTTCAATTATCAACAAGACTAAGTTTGCTACTTACCACAATCCCCCTGATGTTGATACTGTTAATGACAATGATATAAATTTACTTTAATCCTTTTCCAGTGGGCATGCACCAAAACTAAATTCTAATGTTGAATATGATAGTTCTTCTGTTTTTGTACCCAAGTTCAAATTCAAATTTTCTTGTAATCCTAAATCAAAATATGATTATTAGCATGAGCAATCAATACTTGTTAATTTTGAGATTTCTAAACCTGCCCCTCTTTTCTTTAGCAACTATTTACTTACTAATTAACAAATTTATTGTCTTTGATTTATGTTGTCAGATACGTTCGATAATAGAAAACGCTATTTAAATAATGTTGATTTAAGGCTACATATCTACAAACCTTATATTGAGTACGTCTTTCTCAAGATCTTAGATCAAATATATTTTTGAGCAAATTCTTTTTGATACCAAACATAGGAAGATTACATTGCGTTCTAATTATCTACTTTTTCTTATTGTACTTCTAAGGAAAGTTTTCACAGGCATGCTATGATGGTACCCTAAAAAAATGAAAAATAATTTTTTTGACCTTATATGAAAATTTATAATCACATTTTTTTTAATTCTCGTATCTTTATATTCTTGTATATGTTAACTTAGTTTTGCATTGCACGTGAAAAATTTCCTACATTAGGTTGCATTCCATAACATATCATTTTTTATTTTGTTGCATCTCAGATTATGACACTAAATTCTCAAATATTGTTTAGAATATTATGGAAAATTATCTATATTTTAGTTTAGTAGCTTATTTCATTCACAAATAGATGAAATATACTGAGCTAGTAAATAGGACCTTTGTTATCTACTTAGATTTTTAGTGGACAAAAGACCAACCCATTGAAATTTAACTCTTCCACAAGCATAGGTTTTTTAGAATCATTCCTTGAAACACTCCATTGAAAATAGAAAACCTTTTGTGACTCTTTATGGACGATGTATCCCCCATATCCATGACGATCTACCAACACCTTTCGCCGAATTAGTGTTAGTGATAATGAAATCAATGATTCCATCCAAAAGATCCAAAAGGAATACTAGAAAATTCCATATATCAATTGCTTAGTGCAAGTCACAAATGAGCACTTAAGAGGAAGTAGTTGTTTTTAGTCTGGCATCAAACTTATCTGGAGCTCAAAAACTTCGTGCATTGGAGATGGTGATTGATAATTGACTATGGCTCCGTTTGGCGCGACAGTGGCGGTCACGAACGCGGTGGTTATGAACCGTCGTTCGTGAACGTCCGACCTCTCCTAAGGAATTTCATCCACTTTTATGTTCAAAACTAGTTTTCTTTTTTGACGGCGGTCATAACCGTTGTCATCCCAAACATACATTCTATAAAGGTGGGGTTTTTGTCCAAACTCACCGGAGCAAAAAAGTTGCGTCAAACGGAACCTATGTCAAGCTAGATGGGTGATATCATCCAGATATATATCTATATCAACATGTCACCGATGCTTTTTATTTGTTATTTGGACATACTGTTCTTTCATGTTTTTTATGTTGAAGATCTAGTTGTGTATGTTTTTTATAGTTATTAGTATGGTGGAGATGCACTGCTTTATTATGATAATGTTACTTGTACAACCCCGTGTTCGCAGAAGGGTAAAATGAGACTCAGATATAGGCAAAGCGAGTTGGGCTCGCCGCCTCGCGACAAGTGGATCGCGAGGGCGAGGCGAGTTGGGCTCGCCGCCTTGCGACAAGTTGACAAGTTGATCGCGAGGGCGAGGCGAGTTGGGCTCGCCGCCTCACGACAAGTGGGTCGCGAGGGCGAAGCGAGTTGGGCTCGCCGCCTCGCGACAAGTGGATCGCAAGGGCGAGGCGAGCGTGAGCTCGCCTTGGTAAGTCGCAAGGGGGAGGCGAGCCGGCTTCGTCAGCCCCCGGGTTTTTGGTGCAATATGTTATTCAGGCCTGTCTGCCAATACTCATCCCAAACAGCGGAGTTTGGCTGTTGGCAGACCATTTTGGGGTGCGTTTAACAAAACCAAAAGACGGATTTACGTTATTGACAGACCCAGTTGAGAAAATTATTTATAGACCCTGAAGGACACCTTTGGAGGGCATCCCATTCTGGGGCTTCTTCCTCCTCTGGACAATTTTGAATTGTGTCCGAGGTCCTCCAAGGTGCCCAGCTACAACTTTGGCTTGGGAGGAGAAGTGCTCCAAGATCTTCCGGGTGTGTGGTGGGACCTCCACGCTGCAGCCAAGGGTCGGTTCTTAGCTCTGAGTTTTCGGCCAAGTTCTTCTTCGGGCCAAGTAAGTGCAAGCCCTTCCTCGTTGGGCCGATTCTCGGTTCCAACATTACTCATCTTAGATGATATCCTTATTCAGATTAGATATCATCTTGATTATTCATGTTTGGTCGGGTCTAGGGAGAAGATATACCCTTTTGTGCTATATGTGTGCTAGGCCCTTACATTTTTCTGGCAGCTCATCAGTTGGTTTAATTATGTCGTGGTTCATTGAGCTGGCTTAGATTATTTATATGGTTGTTGACACTTATTTTGACTTGGTCCTAAAAATTAAAATATTCCGCTTTATGATTCCCTTTACCAGGCATTCCTTATGTCGTTTCCACTTATTGATTGCCTTCTTTAGATTTAAATTTACACCATTGGATCATTAATATATGCTTCGCATACTTAATGTCCAAACTTTTAGATAGACTTATTCATGACCTCTGAGATTACTCCTTTGTTGATGGGTGATATTTATTTTACCATTTTCATGATGGATATGTTAGGTCGCAGTCTGGAGGCAATATAGCTTATTTACTGCTTTTATTATCTTTGTTTGCAACTTAGTTTTGTTTGGATTTTTGCAATTAGTCCCTTTATTTGTTTGTTTTTTTGCATTTTTTTATAGTAGAATTTATTTGGACCATTGGATGGAATGAAGGCAAATGGAATCTAACCCTATATTACTAAGAGTTACCATCTTTCTCATGCAGACCTCACATGTTTCGAGTTCTTAGTTAGGGAACCACTGTAAGGCTCCACAATATCCCCGTAGATCAATTCCTTCATCCTAAGGAGCATAACATTTGGTATCAAAGCCAATCGGTTCCTTCTCCATGCTTCCGCAAACATAGCCTCACCTTTGCGCATCCTAGCCAACAAACGCTCAAATCAACCATTCCTTTCTTTCTCAACCACTGATCGAACTCATTGACGCTCCCTTCCTTTCCTGCCAATGAAACCTGACAAAGAACACTTGCAATCGATTCCTCCTCACGCTCACAACCATTGACTCCTTACTTTTGTAGCAACCGACCACCCTCCTTTTCATCCACCAACAACTCTCAACTCGAGTCTCCATCTATCCTAGAACCCACAATAGACCTTACCTAGCACATTTGAGCCTTCTTCTCCCTCGTCTTCTCAAACTGAGAAGCCACACTTATTCCCTTTCTTCCTTCACAAACTATAGTCACTCCATCTTCAACCTCAAGCTAGCCTCCATCGGATTCTTCATTGATCAATCACAACAATTTGTTGAAATAATGAAAAGGTTCTTGGCAGATTGAAGGTCGTCGGGATAGGATGTTAAACAGATGCTAAGATGCAACATCATGTGGCTTTCACCACCTTCTTTACAAAAATTGATGCCTGGGCTTGAACCCCAGACCTCCTTGATAAAGGAGCTCTCAATTGGTCCTCATCACCAACTGAATTAGCGGTTGTGGCCGATCAGATCCGTGGAGATGGGTTGGGGTCACTTGTCTGTAGACCTGTAGCGCACCCACAGTAGACCGGGGCGTTACAACTAATCTCCCATGAGCGCAATCAAGAACAACATGACTACAACGAACAATTTCGAGGAAGCGCAATTGATATTCATTAAGCATTTGTCTTGCGCAGAGATTACAAACATAGGGAGAAAGGACTGTGCTTGATCTGTGACAAAACCCTTGCATCGGGACATTGCTGCAAGTGTTTTTTTTGGCAAGAGATATAGGAACCTTTTGACAAGAAATATTATTAGATCATGGTCTCACCTATCCAGAAATTAGATCTCTCTTTCGAGCTTGATGACAAGCTTGTCTCGAAGAAGGGAACTAATTTTATGACCGCACTCTAGAGAACAATGAATCATATACTGCTTCTCTTACTCGTTTTGTTTCCGTTTGCAATTTATAGTTCTGTTTGGGCGTTTTTGCTTAAGCCTTTTTTTGTGCCTTTTTTTTCAAAATATTCTTTTGTGGAAGTTCCATTTATTTGACCCTTTGATGGGTTGAGGAAAAAACAATAAATATCCATAAAAATTTGAGTTTAGCGGCCACCATATGCTGACTTTACGGTTATCAAGCTTTTTAATAGGCACCACGGTAAAGCTTCACAATATCTGTCTGTCAACTCCATCACCTGGAAGGACCATAGCAGGATAATGCATGCCTTTGTGCATTTTGTACCATTTGCACTATTTTTTGTTCTACAAGTTTCTTCATCTATCTATAGTAACTCCTACAATAAATTTTTTTCTTCATATATTCCATCATACAAAAGAAGGGGAGCCTTGGCGCACCGGTTGAGGTGTTGCCGTGTGACCTTGAGGTCATGGGTTCGAGTCCTGGAAGCAACCTCTTGCAAAAATGCATGGTAAGGTTTGCCTACATTTCACCGTTGTGGTGGGACCCTTCCCCGAGCCCTCGCTGCGCGGGGATGCCTTTGTGCACCGGGCTGCCCTTTTTATCTTCCATCATACAAAAGGTGGGACCCTTCCCTGGACCCTCGCTGCGCGGGGATGCTTTGTGCACTGGGCTGCCCTTTTATATCTTCCATCGTACAATTTTATAATTCTTTTCAAATCTTCCATCATGCGTTTTATAAAAAATCTAAAATCTACATTCTTGTACGAAGAGATGAGGGGGAGAAAAGAGTAAGATAGTGGGAGAGGCAGAAAAATATAATATAAATATATTTAAAATAATACAACTTATTTAATATTTAACAATATAATTATTTTAAAATAAATGAATATCTATATATACATTTAAAAAAATACAGTTTATTTGATATTTGTAATATTAATGTAAACATAAATCAATATTTATATATATATATAGGGCCATTTACCGGGACCTCCCCTCTAAGTTTTCAAAATTACAGATTGCACCTCTTTTATTATTGAAATTACAAAAACCTCCCCTCAATGTTACAAAACATAACATTTACCTCCCCTGAAGTTCACATTTCATAGCATTCATGCACAAAAATACCCCCTTCGGAGTACATTTTCAGGGGGGTATTTTGTGCATGGATGTTATGAAATATGAACTTTAGGTAAATGTTATGTTTTATAACATTCAGGGGAGGTTTTTTGTAATTTCAATAATATATATATTATAAAATATATTTTAGATACTATGTTTAAAAATGTATATAGTTACTATACTAACTGAACATGCATGAGATCCCACCGTGCACAGTGTGTGGTTTTAGCGGTACCCCTGAATGTCATTCGGTGCCTCTAGCATCATGATTTTTCCAAGGCATGGGGGTCAACGGTCAACTGAGAGGAAGATGGTTGGCTAGTTGGAAGGGGACGGCGACGACAAAGAGGAATCAACTCCCCCAAGAACGTCCAAGGCTTAGACTCCCTATGTGATCGGCGGCTCCAAGGCAAGATCCTCTAATCATCTGCCCCCTCAACTGAACCTCCATGAGCATATAAATAGAGACAACAACCTAAAGCAAACACTGTGAGCAGTACAAATCGTTCTATCCCGATATTTGCCTACACTCTAAAAAACAAGTCTAGAAAAATAATAGAAAATACAAAAAAGTATATAAATGTCTCTCTGAACACGACCGCAGATTCCGATGATCCAGACGACGATCTTAAGTTTGTCCGTGGAGAGAATAGGCTTGCTAGGGTCTCAAATGACCGTGCTTTGCTCCTGGACAATGATCACATAAGATGGCTTGGGCTTCTTTCATCTAATATGTGTTTGCATCCTTCTTATAATACATCCTTACAAAGAATACGAACAAGTTTATTAGCATTATTGAAGCATGTTACGGGCAAGTTCTTATAAATTTTGGAACCCACTTACGAAAACTACCTTTTTTTGGTAGGCTTGAGTTCAGTTAAACTGTATATGGTAGTCCTTGATCAAGCATACATTGGATGTCACTTGACCAGGCACCCGAAAATAGCTGCAAAATAATTGTCTTTCTGAATTTGCATCCAGATCTAGACTCGACTGAAGTGACCATCAACTTGTTCTGGGCCAGTATAACTGTGTTCTTCACTGATAATTCTGACCTGAATACTATCTGGAAGGTTGGTGCCACTGGGGATGCACTTCAGTTGGAATCAACTGATTTGATACATCATAAAATGTAGTTTAATTGTTGCATAGAATTGTGGGTTCTACCATATCCCTCTTTTGTGCTTTTCATTTGGCAAACCCTACCTTTTTGTTGTGTAATCATGTTGTTATGAAGCGACTTCCACACCTGTTACTGAACTTGAGAAACTTTTACCTTTGGTTGTGTTTTTCAAACGCTTTAATGGTTATAAGTTTCAATTCACATTTTTTTTATTTTTATTTGTGTTTAATTGCAGCAGACCATGTTTAAATTTCTAGGGAATCTATATTTCACTCAAGCTCCTTTTTGTGGCTTCATCCGTATGATGACTATTCTATTTCACCACAAATGACTGTAATAGAAACATTTTTTACAGCAAATTTTGGTTGGAAACCTCCTTGTTTTACCATTGGTATGATGGTTCTCCGCTTCAGCATGTTGGAGCCAGTCTCATCAGCTTCTTGCATGTTTCTTAATAGATTTCCATTTGCTCAGTGTGTTTCTTCTACATTTTGTAGGTTATTGCGGAGAGCTTGTCTGAAGAAGAAATTGCGGGACTCAAGCAAATGTTCAAGATGATAGACACTGACAATAGTGGCCAGATCACACTCGAGGAACTGAAGGCTGGTTTGGAAAGAGTTGGTGCAAAGCTAAAAGACTCGGAAATTGTAGCTCTCATGGAAGCAGTAAGTGTTAAGTTAAGTTTTTACTTGAGATGTATTCTTATTTAACACAGTAATCGCTGCTAAGAACCAGCTCTTGATTTTGCATGGTTCATATGCTGAAATACTATGGACTCGTTCCCAAAACATTTTGACTTGTATTGGAAGCATGAAAAGGGCATGCTTTTATTTGACCAATAACACGCCTGGAATAAAAAATTCAAGGCACACAGTGTCCCTCTGTTAAACAAATCATGGGTGTTTTTTATAATAAAATTGTCATAATATGGGATAGTGGTCCTATGTTTATATGGTAAATTAGTGTTAATTCCTATAGGTACTTGAAGATATTTGAAGTATACAGTTCTTTGAATCATTCATATGAGTGCCCAAGTGTCTTGATTTTAAAGATAGAAGACCTAACAATTTTCTACTAAGTTCCAGTAGCAGTGATGCAAGTATAAAAGTCATGATGTTTAGGATTTTTAAGATTTCATTGATGGATATAAAAGGATGGATTGATGAACACAACCTTACTCGTGCATATGTGGAGAGTCTATTTCTGTGATTCACCGGGATTTCTAAATTATGATAAACACCTTAAAGACTGCTCCATACTCGCTCTCTTAATGGATATATAAGTAGCAAATGGCCTGAAGGTCTTAAACCTCCAGAATTAATGTATTAATTTTTCTTTCAATTCCAACGCACAATGCAAATCTGAAAAGAATCATTCTTAGGAAACACAAGATGTATATTGAGATTAATTTTTGGAGTCCTTTTTTCTTCTTAGTTGTATGGGAATCTGTTTATGGACCTCGAGCATCAGACCTAGTTAGTTATTGTTATCATTATCATTGTCTTTATTAGTGTTGTCCTTTATTAGTGTTGTCCTTTATTATATTTGTCTTTATTCCTTTATTATTGTTGTCTTGTCTTTTAGTATTGTCTTTTAGTATTGTCTTTATTTAGTGGTTGTGGGTTAGAAGTTAGAAGTTATCATTTATGGGTCTGGTGTCTTGTAAGCCTATTTAAAGGCGTGAATTGTATGGAATGAAATCAAGCAAGAAGTTAGTCTATTCCTTTTCCCCTTGAAGAGATTGTGGTAGCTCTCTCCTCCCAAGCACACCCCGCTTAGGCAGCCGCGGTTCCGACTCTACTGTATCCTTCGTCGTCGTCATCCCGCCTCCGACCATTCTTCGGGGACTCTACCGATGTGTTACGATCGAGCCTATAACAACTTGGTATCTGGGCCTTCCTTCGACACTACTTTTCTCCTCCCCATTACCAGGGGGCTCATTCGTTCCCCGCTGGTTTTCACGGGATGATCCTACGGTCTACAGTCGACATCCTCAGTCCTGATGTCAACCGCATCAGCGTTCCACGGGTCGGCATCCATGTTCGACATCAACACCCCCGAGGAGTATCGACTCGTCGTCGTCTCCCTCCGACAATTTCGCCTGCGTCAACCTCTTCACTCTCCATTGACGTTGTTCCTTCAACGAGCCCACCGTTGTCCCTTTCATCGCGCCCACCGCGTGCTCGTATCGCGCATCCCATATCTATCTTTCCTTGAAGCCCAACCGTAACTAGCTATTAGCCTCAGACATCCTGCTCCTCGCCAGCACACATCGAAGCCACGAGACTACTCCTTCATCGAGCCGCCGCCTCCTTTCTTCGGTACGAAGACCTCGACGTCCATCTAGTCCAGCTCTCCTTTCATTTCCTCGATCCAGCAACCGCAAGCCTCTCGAGCCACCCGCCCTTCTCTGAAACCCAATGCTGCGGTTTTATCAAAGCCCACACCAATAGTCACTACATCGAGCCCTGCACTCTCTCTGTCTGCCTCCAAATTTTTGGCTTTTTAATTGATTAATCAATTAATTGTGCTTCACCAATGCTCTGGATGCTGAATGAAGGAAGCATGGTTATGTGCACATAAATCAAAATGGATTCTTGGGTCTGCCCTCTCTGATGTCTTTGGCTTTGATTTGAGGGCATGATTCCGCAGCAAACACGATGGTATAGGGGGCCACTATTTCAGTGGTACTCTGTGAGCAGCCACTTTGTGCATTTATTGTCAAAGGTTAGGTCTTTCTCCTCTGAGAGAAGCCACTTTGTGCATAGTGCCAAAGGTTAGGTCTGTTTCCAATCTTCCCCCGCCCATACCCCCAATGATTGGGGACTATATGGGTTCTGCTGTTGTTGCTGTTGTTGTTGTAATTGATTAATCAATTACTTGATTAATTAATTATTAATTCATTCATTTACGAACAAAACAAAAATTAATTAATTGATTACGTTACTTGGTAATCAATTAATTACATTTTTACCCTACCAAATGACGCCCGAGGCGGACGGACAGAAAGATTGGGAGGCCACGATAGCCTCTCATGACTCGACAATGGCAACCTACGCTGTCGTCATCCTCACCATACTCGACGACGTGATCACTGCACACAAATGTAAACAACTGCTCACCACACGAGTGACACCTATACCTGCCCAAGTGTATGCTATTGATATTCTTGTTAGTCCAGCAGTTCTCCAGCAACCGGTACCTACTTTTGTTCTCATTCGGAAGGACACACTACTTCCATACATTGACTTTGCAAAGCTCGTCCATGACACGCCTCTCACCTGCCCAAAAATTGTTATGGTTCTTAGTAGTCCTCGGGCGTCAGCAAACTATTCTCCGCCACTACTTCAAGCTCATGTTGCGGACTCCTACTCGATCATATCGCTACACACGCTACAACCCGTCGATGACATCACCATCAGTCGTGACATCAGCGAGCAGGAAGCGGGCTTGTTGCTCTCTGCAGCCCCCACTACCGCGACACACTACAAGGCGTTGTTTTGGTGTGAAATAAAGGAGCCCGTGATAACATTGGTCAAGCTTTCTTCGAGCTTGAGTGCAAGCTCAATTTGATGGCTGGGTGAGATGTTATTGGCCTTGAGCGACGGGCCTAGTTAGTTATTGTTATCATTATTGCTGTCTTTATTAGTGTTGTCCTTTATTATTGCTGTCTTGTCTTTTATTTTGCCTTTATTTAGTGGTTGGGGGTTAGAAGTTAGGAATTATCATTTATACGCGCGGTGTCTTGTAAGCCTATTTGGAGGTGTGGATTGTATGGAATGAAATCAAGCAAGAAGTTAGTCTATTCATTTTCCCCTTGAAGAGATTGCGGCAGCTCTCTCCTCCCAAACATATCCCGCTTAGGCAGCCGCAGTTCCGGCTCTACTGTATCCTTCGCCGGCATCATCCCACCTCCGACCATCCTTCGACGACTCTACCGACGTGTTATGGGCGAGCCCATAACAAAATCTTCTATTATTTTTATTTCCTTAAAATGCCTGAGGATGAGTTGCATCCACTTTGTATATTTTGTTTTAATTGGGAGTCAAATGTACTTTAGTTCATCATTAGCTTAATTTTGATTTCCTAAAAGCACTTGGATCAGCCTGGGTTCAGCTATTTTGCTATTAGTTGGTCAACCATCCTTCATGAATATGCTCAGTTCCTCTAAGCTGATGCGGATGACATTTGGAATGTTATCTGGTTTGGAGTTCAAATAATGAGGAAATGAGTATACTGGACTTATGTGTTTTTTTTTCTGGTTTTCTGTTTGGAGTTCCACAGATGAAGTGAATTGAACACATGCCTTTTGTGGTGATGATTTAGGTGCAATTTTTTTTTCTGATTTTGGTAGTGGCGGTGTTCTGTTAACCGTCAAGCTGCCGATATTCTATTCTAGTATTATTCATTCAATTTTCCTTGCTTCGATCCAGAATATGCAAGCCGAAGTTCCTGCGGCTTGACTTCTTATATTTATGACCTACATGCTTTCTATTGCCAAAATATTAGCTGAAGATATTAACTGGAATCTATGATTAATTTTCACCAACTTTAATTTTGGTACTTTTTTAATTGTATATTTAGGGAGACACGTGATTATAAATACAGATATCTGACCCATGTGAAAAACAACTAGTTGATTAATAAAATTACCCTTCTTTGGATGTATATTTTCCCTCACTTTATTTATTTGCTTTATCAAATCTTTCGAGATTGGTGCTGCAATCATTTTCTCATACAAGTCATAAACCCTACTTGTTACCTTAATTTTCAATCTCTTTCCTTTGGTCTTGTTCTCTAAATTTTAGTTCTTGCTTCGTTTACGTAATTGAGTTTTTCGCAAGTTCAATACATTCAAGAATCATCTCTTTATATGAGTTTAATGAACGTTTGGTCTTGCATGCATCCAGATTCTAGCCCACTAATTCAATTTAGATGACTATTAAAATTATCACTTGTAAGATTTTTAATTGACGGAGATCACGGATCACGTGCGGGCTGACCCTTTTCAGGACCAACTCGGGTCTATGTATGCAAGGGGCGGAGCTAGGATATTCGTATGGATGATCCAAGTATGTGGTTGCGTTTAGGCGACGACGAGATATTTCTATGTATTTTTGTATTTTTATTTTCATGTATTGTTATATTGGACAATCTAGGCCATCCATAGTGGACTCGATCTATAAATAGGGGTCGAAGGTCTGATTTCCGTGCATTGTAAAAATTTAGATGGATTTTGGGTTCTTGCGATCACTCCACGACATCGAATCCGGAGACTCTAGGTGCCAAAGCCTAAATTTCCCTCCACCATTTGGTTGACTCTAGGTGCCCTAAACCCCGTTGCGCCTCAGCAAGGCTTAGGCGGGCGATGTGCCTGAGGCGCGCCGAGGCGCACCCGAGGCGCATCCGAGGCGCACCTAGGCGCCCAAATGCTGAAGCCCAATTCGCAGAAATTCACCGATTTGGGAGCCAAATTTGCAGAAATTCAGCGAATAGGGCGCCCAATTCGCAGAAATTCAGCGAATTGGGGGCCCCCAATTCGCTGAAATTCAGCGAATTGGAGGCCCAACTCGCAGAAATTCAGCGATTTGGGCGCCCAATTCGCTGAATTTCAGCGATTTGGGGGCCCAATTCGCAGAAATTCAGCGAATTGGTCCCATTGGGGGACCAATTCGCAGAAATTCAGCGAATTGGGGGACCAATTCGCAGAAATTCAGCGAATTGGGGGCCCAAATCGCAGAAATTCAGCGAATTGGGGCCCCAATTCGCAGAAATTCAGCGAATTGGGGGCCCAAATCGCAGAAATTCAGCGAATTGGGCGCCCCATTCGCTGAAATTCAGCGATTTGGGGGCCCAATTCGCTGAATTTCAGCTAATCGGGCGCCCCCCTATTCGCTGATTTTCCATGAATTGGGCGCTCAATTAACTGATTTTATTTTTTCCTCATTTTTGCGCCTCACGTGCCTCTGGCGCGCGCCTGCGCCTAGGCTCCAGGGCCCCTTTGCGCTTCGGTGCGCCTTTAATAACTTAGGCCGCCGGCCAGTCATTTCTCCCTCCCATAACCTCCCCTCTCCCACTCAACTACCCTCAACCGCCTACTCTCCCATGCATAACGAACTACCTCTTAATTACGTGAACTCAACCAAAGTACTTCCATAACTGCCATTAACTGCCATTACCCTATACAATCTGAACAGCCGTCCCTCTCCTACAACAAAACGAAACCTCTCCTCCCACTTCGAGCAGTCACGCCCCATACCCCTACCCAGCCGAGACTTCTCCCCTGTTTTCTGTAGATAGGTCCAACACGCCCCTCCCTTCCAAGCTCTGGATACCATTTCCGACCACAAAATTACCCAAATTAAGCTTTCAACTACTCCTTACTGCAGTACAGAACAAGGCATCCCTTCCTGGACTCAATTTCCTGCTGCCCAGTTTTATTCCCAGCACCCAGGAATCCTTCTTAGGCCTCCCCAACTCCAATCCAGCAGCCTAAGCGTTTCCCCCGCCCCTCCGACAATCTTCCCTTCCACCCAAAATCCACCATTGTTGCAGAATTCCTCCCTGAGGCCTGGAATCTGTGCAGAATTTTGACAAAACTGCCGTCTAGTCCTATAAATCCGTAAAGTAGCATCTTTTCTGGCTCAGATTGCTTATGTGAGTTCTTGTTTGAAGTCAATATTACTTACTAGTAGTATATTTGGTAAACAAGCGTATTATTTGGGAAATTAATTCATACAAGTTTGTCAATTAATTGTTCTACTTGCAAGGTTCATTTGCCTAGAATTTAATTGAATCACTCTTAATCTTAATTTGCACTATTCATTGTTCTAGTCTCAATCATGGTTGCTTGCGGACCTCTTTATTAATTTCAGAATTGATTGTTAATTAATTAGTGTACAATTGCTAGTGCATTACATGATTTAGATTCCCAACAACACTATACTAATTCATTGGAGTCCGATTAGGGCACGATCACACCACAACCTCACCTTATCCTTCACTAACATTTTTCAGATTTGCATCTAAAAGTATAATTATTGTTCAATTATATGGATTGTGAACTCCAAATTTCATATGTTTGTGTTATTTTTGCACATCTCATATAAGTTTCACATTAGAAAATCCTAAACCCTATGATGTATATAACAACCGTTGTCTATTTTTTTGTTTGCAGGACCAGATTCTTTTGTTTTCTCAAAAGCACATGTTTGCTCAGTTGAATAGAGTCAATTTACTATTTATTTATTGTTTTTCTCGATTTTCCATGTATTTTTTACTCCTATGTATTGCTTATGTATAAACCTATGTACAAATGTTTTTATAACCCTAATACGTTATCCCACTTGGTATTAGATCTTACGACGCTTCCAAATACGCTTGACTGCAGTGCTGATTTCTCCCGAATTCACTCCAACACTCACATATCATCTCCTTATCATCGACCACTGGGACGCACCCATTGCCGTCATTTCCCTTCTGTAATATGCCACAACATCTAGCTCTTTCCTTGGAGGCAATTGTGCTTCGTCGGTCTTGTTATAGACCTTCTTCCTTCTAGTAGTTGGTCTTCCCGCTTAGTGATATTTGGGCAGTCTCCCTTTAGGCCACAATCAACCATCCTCTACAACAAGTCATGTACTAGGATGGATCGATATGTGTGAGTGACCTCTCCAGATCAAACCTTGATATTTCAGTATTGTTGGTGGCTGGTGCGTGCAAGCATTTTTTTTTACTATGGGAAAGAATTGGTGCGTTTGAGCATTCTAGCCTATTCTTTTTTATGTGAGATTATTCTCGTTGTACCTCCACTACTCAAATGCTTCTGAGTACTCCCACGAGTGATTCTTCATGAACCCATTGTCATTTTGGCTCCTTGCTTGAATGGTCACGTGCTACATAACATGCCATTTAGATTCAACTTTTTTGGTTATAATTATGGGTAGTTGCTAAGCCTCATCGTTCGGATTCGTCATGAAAGAAATGACATTACACTGACTCATTAGCGGTCTTTGGTCACTCCAATCATAATACCTAAGCTATTTGCTCATTGATATGTCCAATGAGATTTGGACACTAGCCTTGGAGACCTACTTCTAGATTGGTTGTTCCACCAAGGTATATGTTACAGACATACGCGCGGAGGAGCCCGCGTGGCGCATCTACACGCGCAGGAAATCGACGGCCGAATCACCCACTACCCCACTGATCGATGACATGACGGAGGCCCCTCAATTATGTACTATTTTAAATATTTCCTATTTAAATTGTTGCCTATTTTAATTATTCCTTATTTTACACCCCTCTTACAGTTATAAAAGGGAGTGTGGTATTGTATTTGGGAATGCTTGGATTAATCAGAAAATCAGGGTTGCTCTCTATCTTCCTCTCTTCTCTATTCTCCTCTTCTTTCCCAAACCTTAGCCGCCGGCCCTTCCCCTTGTCGGCCTTCTTCTCGCTTCGTAATATTTGGTCCGACCTGCCTCACCGCCCGCTGCTCGCCGCCGGTGCTCCACTTCCGTGCAATTTTGCGAATCCATCTCCCTCGCTCGAGCACCGTTGTAGCCGCCCTATCGCCCGACGCTTCCGTCGGATCTACCGCCCGACGTTTTCGCCCGCGCATTCGGCCACTCTCATGGCTCCTACCCTGTGTTCCGCCGCCGAGACTCCTCCAGAGGATGCTACCGACGCCCTCACTCGCCGTTTGATGACTCAGGAACAACTTGTCTCCTCCATGCACGCCGCTATCCTCGCTCTGCATTCCAAACTCGACGCCTTCCAAGCGTCCGCCGCCCCCACGTCCACCGGATCGGGATCGGTTTCCCCAGCCAACGACGGATCCCTCCTCGGCGCCGGACAGACCATAGCGGCCGCCGGTATCACGGCCCCAACCGCACCACCCCATCCCGCTCTCTCGCAGGACCTTCCCACTTTCTCCGGACTCGACCCCATGGGGTGGATCGCCAAGGCCGAGCAGTACTTCGACCTCAACCACACGCCGGATTGTGAACCTCCAAATTTCATATGTTTGTGTTATTTTTGCACATCTCATATAAGTTTCACATTAGAAAATCCTAAACCCTATGATGTATATAACAACTGTTGTCAATTTTTTTGTTTGCAGGAGCAGATTCTTTTGTTTTCTCAAAAGCACATGTTTGCTAAGTTGAATAGAGTCAATTTACTATTTATTTATTGTTTTTCTCAATTTTCCATGTATGTTTTACTCCTATGTATTGCTTATGTATAGACCTATGTACAGATGTATTTATAACCATAATACGTTATCCCACTTGGTATTAGATCTTACGACGCTTCCAAATACGTTTGATTGCAATGCTGATTTCTCCCGAATTCACTCCAACACTCACATATCATCTCCTTATCATCGACCACTGGGACGCACCCATTGCCGCCATTTCCTTTCTGTAATATGCCACAACATCTAGCTCTTTCCTTGGAGGCAATTGCGCTTCGTCGATCTTGTTATAGACCTTCTTCCTTCTAGTAGTTGGTCTTCCCGCTTAGTGATATTTGGGCAGTCTCCCTTTAGGCCACAATCAACCATCCTCTACAACAAGTCATGTACTAGGATGGATCGATATGTGTGAGTGACCTCTCCATATCAAACCTTGATATTTCAGTATTGTTGGTGGCTGGTGCGTGCAAGCATTTTTTTTACTATGGGAAAGAATTGGTGCGTTTGAGCATTCTAGCCTATTCTTTTTTATGTGAGATTATTCTCGTTGTACCTCCACTACTCAAATGCTTCTGAGTACTCCCACGAGTGATTCTTCATGAACCCATTGTCATTTTGGCTCCTTGCTTGAATGGTCACGTGCTACATAACATGCCATTTAGATTCAACTTTTTTGGTTATAATTATGGGTAGTTGCTAAGCCTCATCGTTCGGATTCGTCATGAAAGAAATGACATTACACTGACTCATTAGCGGTCTTTGGTCACTCCAATCATAATACCTAAGCTATTTGCTCATTGATATGTCCAATGAGATTTGGACACTAGCCTTGGAGACCTACTGCTAGATTGGTTGTTCCACCAAGGTATATGTTACAAACATACGTGCGGAGGAGCCCGCGTGGCGCATCTACACGCGCAGGAAATCGACGGCCGAATCACCCACTACCCCACTGATCGATGACATGGCGGAGGCCCCTCAATTATGTACTATTTTAAATATTTCCTATTTTAATTGTTGCCTATTTTAATAGTTTCCTATTTTAATTATTCCTTATTTTACACCCCTCTTACAGTTATAAAAGGGGGTGTGGTATTGTATTTGGGAATGCTTGGATTAATCAGAAAATCAGGGTTGCTCTCTATCTTCCTCTCTTCTCTATTCTCCTCTTTTTTCCCAAACCTTAGCCGCCGGCTCTTCCCCTTGTCGGCCTTCTTCTCGCTCCGTAATATTTGGTCCGACCTGCCTCACCGCCCGCTGCTCGCCGCCGGTGCTCCACTTCCGTGCAATTTTGCGAATCCATCTCCCTCGCTCGAGCGCCGTTGTAGCCGCCCTATCGCCCGACGCTTCCGTCGGATCTACCGCCCGACGTTTTCGCCCGCGCATTCGGCCACTCTCATGGCTCCTACCCTGCGTTCCGCCGCCGAGACTCCTCCAGAGGATGCTACCGACGCCCTCACTCGCCGTTTGGAGACTCAGGAACAACTCGTCGCCTCCATGCACGCCGCTATCCTCGCTCTGCATTCCAAACTCGACGCCTTCCAAGCGTCCGCCGCCCCCACGTCCACCGGATCGGGATCGGTTTCCCCAGCCAACGACGGATCCCTCCTCGGCGCCGGACCGACCATAGCGGCCGGCGGTATCACGGCCCCGACCGCACCACCCCGTCCCGCTCTCTCGTAGGACCTTCCCACTTTCTCCGGACTCGACCCCATGGGGTGGATCGCCAAGGCCGAGCAGTACTTCGACCTCAACCACACGCCGGAATTGGACAAGGTGTCCACAGTCGTAGTGGGCCTCGATGGCTCGACCCTCTACTGGGTCCGGTGGCTCCGCCAAACCAACCCCCACATCTCCTGGGCCGACCTCAAACAGGAGATGATTCGCCGCTACGTCACGCGCTATTCAGGCCGACCTCAAACAGGAGATGTGTTCGCGGTGCGATTTGGTGCGGTTTTGGCCCAAACCGCAACCGCACCGCAAGGGCGCGGTTTTGGATGGAGCAAAACCGCACCGCACCGAAATTACGCGGTGCGGTTTCGGTTTGGTGCGGTTTATTGCGGTGCGGTTGCGGTTTCGGTACGGTTTTTAGCTTGTGTTATACATAGACACCAAAAAAATAATGTTAGGTAAAACAAGATGTAAAATTTGGGTAAAAACATAATTACATGAGTTATATTATCATGAAAAAATGTGTAATACGTATATTTTTAAAATACAAATATTACAAAATCAAGCACGAACTAAAAATAGATCTTCGAATACTAAAATCCTCATGATATGACTGCTTTAGTTGCATATGAAATAACACATCAAAGACAAATATAATGTATCTGAATGACTTTAAGTCTTAGATATGCACATCACACACATAATTGTAGCTTTATTTATCCTTCAAACAATGAAATATTAAGAGAAGGCTAGTGAATACACATTTATAGTTAGATGAATCATTATGATAATATTTACACTTAACAAAAGATTGCAAATCAGCAAATTCATCAATAAATCGAAAGAGAACAAATTAACTAAAGCAAGAAAATAATTATATACACTAATATAATTAGTTAATTACTATTATTAATTAATAATTTATAAGTTGTAATTTTATTTAGATATATGTGATATGTCACGTGTTTATGAAAATAAAAAATGTAATTAGTCGGTGCGGTGCGGTTTTTGCGGTTTTCAAGATCCGAAAACCGCACCGCACCGAACCACGCTCGGTTTTTAGAAGTTCAAAACCGCACCGCACCGAAACTACGCGGTGCGGTTTAAAAATCGGTGCGGTGCGGGCGGTTTTTTGCGGTTTGCGGTTTTTTATGCTCACCCCTATTTGTGGCGTCCGTCAGACTGCTAGCCTTGACGAGTACATCGACGAGTTTGTCGCCCTGGTGTCTCACGTGCCCAGTTTGCCACCCGACCACTACCTGAGCTTTTTCATGCAGGGGCTTCTGCCCCACATCCGCTCGCGTCTTCTCACGCATCATCCGCGCACCGTCAGCGACGCGGTTGACATGGCCCGCTTTGTGGAGGCGGATATCGGTCCCCGGGTCCCTATCGGTACAGGTAGCCACCCGACCCGGCTCTTCTGTGGCTACCTTCCGTTGGACCGCGGCCCTGCCGGTCGCCTCCCCAGCGCATCTCCAACTTCGACTACAACGACCTTCGCAGCAAGGGCCTCTGTTTCCGCTGCCGCCAACCATATGCTTCAGGGCATGTATGCCCTGTCAAGGAGTTCCGCGCCATTGTCGGCGACTTTGACCCCGAGGTCACATTGGAGGATTTCAAGGCTCTGGAGGTCTCGGAGAGCGAAGTGGCACCAGACGCCGTGGTGGCAGCCCTCCACCCCTTGGAGTTACCATGTTTTTCCGTGGGGGGATATCGGGGCCCCAGACCATGAAGTTGATGGGCATACTTGTTGGGTTTTTCTAGAAGCATACATCACATGTAGGCGCAGCGGAAATAAAGAGAAACAACCCAAAAGACTTTGATCGGACCATGAATATTGAATCAAGAAGTTAACTAAATGCATAAATTACCTTAGTGGAGTTGGATCAAATCCAACCTAGATGCTCCACGAGTTGAGTCCTGTCGTCGGCTATGCGAGATTCCTCACGTAGAATAATGTCTACGTCTCTACAGTGATCCACACGAGCCGGGAAAAGAACGACTGCACCTTGTACTTCCACGAACTGCTAGGTTCGCTCCAGGAAGAACAATCACGACGACGATCGCCGGAGAGGAGGTCGGCGGAGGCGAACTGGGCGGAACTCCTTCCGTCTAGGGTTCGGGCGAGAGCGGAACGCTTCCGTCGGCTGAACTCTTTTCGTCTCTCTAAGAACCCTAAAAGAAGATCTATTTATACCCAAAGGATAAACAGGCTTCTAGAAGAATCGCTATCCGCAGACCACACAGCAGAATTGGGGTTTCTGTAACAATTCGTCGGGATTCCACGGAACAGCATTCGTCGAGTGTTTACGGAACAATCCGACGAATCCGACGAATCAAATCAGACGGCAACATTTGCCGAGTTAAGGATCTCTGTAACAATTCGTCGGGATTCCACGGAACAATCCGACGAATCCGACGAATTCCGACGAATCATATCAGACGGCAACATTTGCCGAGTTAAGGATTTCTGTAACAATTCGTCGGGATTCCACGGAACAATCCGACGAATCCGACGAATTCCGACGAATCATATCAGACGACAACATTTGCCGAGTTAAGGATCTCTGTAACAATTCGTCGGGATTCCACGGAACAATCCGACGAATTCGACGAATCATATCCGACGAATTCCGACGAATTCTATCCGTGTAAACCCGATGAATTCAGACAGCAACATTTGCTGGACCTCCCCCATTCTATATGGTGATTGGTAACCTTTACCAACACAGTCAATCTTCCATCTTCTCCACATGCTCTTATGTGCGACCCTGCAGGCTCATATCGCGTTGGCAGTGACATTACATGTTTGACTACTTCTAGATCACAATGGTAACTCCAACAGTCTCCCACTTGATCTTGAAAGTATCAAACAAAAACCTCACAAACAATGAGCGGCATCTAGCAATGCATCATTGCTCCCCAAGCAATAAGAGTTCATAACTCATAAGCCTTTATGACCAATGTTCCAGCGTTGTCTTTGTCCCTTTGTCCCTTACATCCGGAAAGAACTAGAGGCATGGACCGTGTCACCCTCATAATAGCTCAATCCAAGTTTCTTGATCTAGAACGAACTTCCAGAGAATGGTGAGCTCAATATCACATATTGACTCAACCAAGCATGGCCATGCATTTCTCAGTCCAATTCCACCAAGGGGCCCATGGATGCAACTCCTGTTATATAGGAGGACAAATCCCATATCTGCTCACACCCAAACACCCAAATGATTCGTAACGTACCCAACGACCACCCTTATCATCAACCTTCTTCAAGGAAGACTTTAGATGACATCAAAACACGTTCTTCCTCACTCGATGAATGCTGTGACTTCAGGTCAAAGGACCACAACACAATTGTCAAATGAGACCTACTTGTGACACTTTTAAGTAACAATCCACAAAGTAGTCTCAGGTTGGGTCTGTCCAGTACAACTTGTTCACTAACAAGTACCCACGTGATGACTTGATATCACAATATCATGACCTGTGAGAACCGGTCATCAGTCAACACACATGCTAGTCTTAATGTATCATCATCACCCTTAGTTTCTACGATGATACCACGACCAGGGACCTTTTAAGAATGAAGCTCCGAGATCATAGGCTCTCACATTCAAGTCACGTACTTGATGTCCTATGGAAGCGAACATTCTAAGGGTATTTATCACGAATTTTATTCTATCATATAGAAACAGTATATCGTAATAAAAGAACTTGCCATTAATTGTAAAAGGAAATAATTGGTACACAATTCATCATATGAATAAATATTAAACAACCAACAGAATATATATTTTACATGCAACCCACAAGACTCCCACTAGAGTTGATCACTCAGGTATCGTATACCCATTGATCTAGTATGACCATCATGCTTTCTCTGCGCGAGAAGCTTTGTCAGTGGATCTGCAATATTCTCCTCAGTCGGCACTCTGCAAATGTTCACATCTCCTCGTTCGACAATCTCACGAATAAGATGGAACCGCCGAAGTATGTGCTTGGAGCGCTGATGGGATCTAGGTTCCTTAGATTGTGCAATTGCACCATTGTTATCACAGTAGAGAACTACGAGACCAACAATGCTAGGAACTACATCTAGCTCGCCGATGAATTTCCTAATCCATACAGCCTCCTTCGCTGCATTTGCCGCAGCGATATACTCGGCCTCAGTTGTAGAATCAGCAACTGTCTCTTGCTTGGAACTCTTCCAGCTCACAACTCCTCCATTCAGGCAAAACACAAACCCTGACTGAGACTTCGAATCATCCCTATCAGTTTGGAAGCTGGCATCCGTGTAACCACTTACAACGAGCTCTTCCTCTCCACCATACACCAAGAATACATCCTTAGTCCTTCTCAAGTACTTCAGGATATTCTTTACGGCTATCCAGTGACATTCACTAGGATCAGACTGATACCTGCTAGTCATGCTCAAAGCAAAAGAGACATCGGGTCGAGTACATAACATTGCCTACATGATTGACCAAATTGCTGAAGCATATGGAATCAACTTCATGCGGTCCTTATCTTCACAAGATTTTGGACACTGGTCCTTAGAGAGATTCACACCATGAGACATGGGCAAAAATCCTTTCTTGGACTCAAGCATGTTGAACCGCTTCAACACCTTTTCAATGTACGTACTCTGGGTCAAACCCAGCAACTTCTTCGATCTATCTCTATAGATCTTAATACCGAGTATGTAAGTCGCTTCACCCAAGTCCTTCATAGAAAAGCAGTTCCCTAGGTTGTTCTTAACAACTTTCAGGGTAGGTATGTCATTCCCGATCAACAGTATGTCATCTACATACAATATCAGGAAGACAACAATGCTCCCACTGATTCGCTTGTAAACACACGGTTCATCCTCGTTCTTGACAAAACCAAACTCTTTGATCTTCTCATCAAAACGAAGATTCCAACTTCTAGAGGCCTGTTTCAATCCATAGATGGACCTATTCAACTTGCATATTTTAGTGGCTTCATTTGGGGATACAAAACCCTCGGGTTGTGTCATGTACACTTCCTCAAGGAGGTTTCCATTTAGGAAAGTCGTTTTGACATCCATCTGCCAGATCTCGTAGTCATAATACGCAGCAATAGCAAGCAATATCCTAATGGACTTTACCATGACAACAGGGGAAAAGGTCTCATCATAGTCGACACCATGAATTTGCTTGAAACCCTTAGCCACCAGTCGCCCTTTGAATGTCTGTACATTCCCATCCATGTCGGTCTTCTTCTTGAAGACCCACTTGCACCCTATGGGTCGTACCCCTTCAGGTGGTTCCACCAAGTTCCAAACTTGGTTTGTATACATGGAGTCCATTTCGGATTTCATAGCCTCAAGCCATTTGTCGGAGTCCGGCCCATTCATAGCCTCTTGGTAGGTCGCTGGTTCATCATCATGATCCATAAGCAACACATTACCTATTTGAGACACGAGAAATCCATATCTCTCAGGCTCAAATCTTGGTCTACCAGATCTACGTAGGACTTGTGTCTCTTGAGCAGGTTCTCTAGCTACAACATCTTGTAGTCCTGGCTCAGAATCCAATTCTGGTTCATTCACTACTTGTGGTTCTTGAACTTCTTCAAGTTCCACCTTTTGCGTCTTTCTTGACAAGAACTCTTTCTCCAAGAAGACACCCGTCCTTGCGGCAAACACTTTGCCCTCAGACGGTAGGTAAAAGTAATATCCTTTCGTTTCCTTAGGATATCCCACCAGATAACACTTATCTGATTTGGGTTCCAGCTTGTCAGGCATTTGACGTCGTACGTATGCCTCAGAGCCCCAAATTTTAATGAATGACATACTGGGACGCTTCCCAGTCCATATCTCATATGGTGTCTTTAGAACCGTTTTCGTTGGAGCGCGATTCAGTGTTATTGCAGCAGTCTCTAAAGCAAAACCCCAAAAGGAAACAGGCAAGTCTGCATGACTCATCATCGACCGTACCATGTCTAACAAAGTACGATTTCTCCTCTCAGACACACCATTATGCTGCGGTGTCCTAGGTGGAGTGAGCTGTGATACAATACCACACTCTTTCAGATGATCACGGAACTCATGACTCAGGTATTCGCCACCTCGATCAGATCAGAGTGCTTTAACCTTTTTACCCAATTGGTTTTCCACTTCATTCTTAAACTCTTTGAACTTTTCAAAAGTTTCGGATTTGCACTTCATAAGATACACGTATCCGTATCTACTGAAATCATCAGTAAATGTAACGAAGTAGAAATACCCACCTCTAGCCATAGAACTCATGGGTCCGCATACATCACTATGTACTATACCCAAAAGATCCTCAGCCCTCTCAGTATAACCAGTGAAAGGGGCTTTAGTCATATTGCCTAACAAACAAGACTCGCATCGCTCGAATGATTCATAATCAAATGAGTCCAATAGTCCATCTTTATGGAGCTTGGATATGCGCTTCTCGTTTATATGGCCCAAACGACAATGCCAGAGATATGTAGGATTTGAGTCATTTGTTCTTAGTCTTTTATTATTATCTACATTATAGATCGGATGGTCTAGATTCAAAACATAAAGACCATTAAACAATTGAACTACAGCATAACAAACATCATTCTTAAATATAGAACAACAATTGTTCTTAATTATAAAAGAAAATCCAATCATGTCTAAGCATGAAATAGATATAATGTTTCTAGTTATGGCCGAAACATAATAACAATTATTAAGTTCTATTACAAGCCCACTGGGCAAAGAAAGACGGTAAACCCCTACGGCTACAGCAGCAACTCTTGCTCCATTGCCGACGCGCAGGTCCACCTCTCCTTTACTCAGCAATCTCCTCCTTCCCAGTTCCTGCACATTTGTACAACTGTGAGAACCACATCCGGTATCCAATACCCAAGACGAAGGAGCAAAAAGGTTTATCTCTATAACGTAAATATTCGAAGCGGAAGTCATACCTCCCTTCATTTTCCGCAGGCCGTCAATGTACGAAGGACAATTCCTCCTCCAATGACCAGCCTTGCCACAGTGGTGGCATTTCCCTTCCTTCACGGTGCTCTTCTTTTTCAGCGCAGAAGATTTGGGCTCAAGATGTGACTTAGGTCCCACCTTCGTCTTCTTGAAGCCCTTGGCCTTACCCTTGCCTTTATGTACCATCAATATGGGACTAGCAGGCTTGGCCTTCTTCATGTTTATCTCGGCAGTTCGCAACATGCCTAGGAGCTCGGGCAGTGTCTTATCTATTTCATTCATGTTGTAGTTCAAGACGAACTGCTCATAACTATCCGGCAACGATTGCAGGATAAGATCTGTGGCCAACTCTTGACCCAGAGGAAAACCCAGTCTCTCCAGGTTCTCTATATACCCAATCATCTTGAGTACGTGAGTACCAACCGAGTCTCGAGCTCCCATTTTGCACTGAAATAAGGCTTTCGTGACATCGAACCTCTCTTGACGAGCTTGCCCTTGAAACATTTTCTTTAGGTGCTCGTCAATCTCCTTGCACCCCATGTTCTCGTGTTGCTTCTGAAGCTCAGAGTTCATGGTGGCAAGCATAAGGCACTCGACGTCTAAGGCGTCATCGGTATACTTCTTATAAGCATCCTTATCAACACGGGACGAGTTCCCGGTCGGCACCTCGGGGGCTTCTTCTTCCAAGACGTAGAGCTTTCGCTCTTGCCTGAGAACAATTCTCAGGTTCCTATACCAGTCCATGTAATTTGTCCCACTTAGCTTGTCCTTCTCAAGGATAGCTCTCAGGGACAAGGTGGAATGTGAACCACTTGCCATGGAATTCTACAAGAATTCATGCAGAATTTAATTAGTACCAAAATTTCAAAATACAATTTATTTTAATTTGGACTTTCATTAAATACTCCAACTATTTTATTCAAATTGATAGCCCTCACTATCAATTCGGAGAGTCCATGCGAGCTACTCTCTTAGTGGACAAGATCCGTATTTCACCAACACCACGAGTCCGCTTTGGCGTTCCTCTCATAATGCGGTTATTTAGGTAGGCAACGCTTGCCAATTGCATCCTCATGCAACTCTTGTATGGTTGGTGAATAACTCCTTATTCACATCCATCATATGGTGCATGCCAACCCTATGCCTCTAGGCACTCAACCTTTGAGGTCACCTAGTTAAGTTAGACCCGATGTCGACGGTGGGATATCACAATTATCCGCTCGCACCCTTACCAAGATAGATTAATGCACCTTGCTTTGGCAAGCCCACACTTTATCGATCGAGGCAGGAAGAGTGTCATCCATCGGAAGGCATCCGAACACTTAATATTTGATGAAGGGATTTTAATTTTAAATAATAGGTTAACACTTAACCATGATCAACATTTGATCAAAGTGCACACCAACAGAAAAACAAGCATTCTAAAATCAACATGCATC
Organism: Dactylorhiza incarnata; assembly: GCA_033032865.1. Taxonomy (NCBI): domain Eukaryota; kingdom Viridiplantae; phylum Streptophyta; class Magnoliopsida; order Asparagales; family Orchidaceae; genus Dactylorhiza; species Dactylorhiza incarnata. The sequence goes on along the minus strand of JAWHQI010000177.1, from coordinate 5,006,791 downwards.
CCTTATGTGCACAACATAAGACTATCAACCTTTGATAGACTAAAGGGCTAAATCTGGACATTTAGAACTCTTCCAAATCTTCAGATTTACATGCATTGGACAAAGGCAAAGACAACTCGACTTAAAGCAGTAGACAAGCTCGTCTCTCATTGTTGGATTCAAAATCCAAAACAATACAAGGGTTCATTAACCACTTGAGGGACGGTTACTGCTAAGGAGACAACAATTTCTAACAATTAGAAATTACCACGAAATCCCAGACGTTCCTGGCGGGTTCCAAGGGGCCGCGCCCCTGGCGGGGTCTTAGGGGCAGAGCCCCTAACGGGTTCCAAGGGGCAGCGCCCCTGGCGGTGGTTTCGCTGACCGATCAGCGAGCGGGGTCAAGGGGCAGAGCCCTTGCGGGGTGCGGGGCAGAGCCCCGACCAAATTTTTGAAATCCCACCTCCAGAAACCACACAAAATCACATCAAATGTGATATTCCAAGAAGAAATCTTGACATTTAGAACGCTTCCAAATACCTAGATTTGCACGTACTGGAATAACCAAACTTCTGAAACAACATTCATGACCGCAACCTCGCTTTGATACCACTGTTGGGTTTTTCTAGAAGCATACATCACATGTAGGCGCAGCGGAAATAAAGAGAAACAACCCAAAAGACTTTGATCGGGCCATGAATATTGAATCAAGAAGTTAACTAAATGCATAAATTACCTTAGTGGAGTTGGATCAAATCCAACCTAGATGCTCCATGAGTTGAGTCCTGTCGTCGGCTATGCGAGATTCCTCACGTAGAATAATGTCTACGTCTCTACAGTGATCCACACGAGCCGGGAGAAGAACGACTGCACCTTGTACTTCCACGAACTGCTAGGTTCGCTCCAGGAAGAACAATCACGACGACGATCGCCGGAGAGGAGGTCGGCGGAGGCGAACTGGGCGGAACTCCTTCCGTCTAGGGTTCGGGCGAGAGCGGAACGCTTCCGTCAGCTGAACTCTTTTCGTCTCTCTAAGAACCCTAAAAGAAGATCTATTTATACCCAAAGGATAAACAGGCTTCTAGAAGAATCGCTATCCGCAGACCACACAGCAGAATTGGGGTTTCTGTAACAATTCGTCGGGATTCCACGGAACAGCATTCGTCGAGTGTTCACGGAACAATCCGACGAATCCGACGAATCAAATCAGACGGCAACATTTGCCGAGTTAAGGATCTCTGTAACAATTCGTCGGGATTCCACGGAACAATCCGACGAATCCGACGAATTCCGACGAATCATATCAGACGGCAACATTTGCCGAGTTAAGGATCTCTGTAACAATTCGTCGGGATTCCACGGAACAATCCGACGAATCCGACGAATTTCGACGAATCATATCAGACGACAACATTTGCCGAGTTAAGGATCTCTGTAACAATTCGTCGGGATTCTACGGAACAATCCGATGAATTCGACAAATCATATCCGACGAATTCCGACGAATTCTATTCGTGTAAACCCGATGAATTCAGACAGCAACATTTGCTGGACCTCCCACATTCTATATGGTGATTGGTAACCTTTACCAACACAGTCAATCTTCCATCTTCTCCACATGCTCTTATGTGCGACCCTGCAGGCTCATATCGCGTTGACAGTGACATTACATGTTTGACCACTTCTAGATCACAATGGTAACTCCAACAATACTGTGTGACCACATTGTAATCATGATCGACAGTGGCCCAAGCCACAACTTCCTCTCGTCCCAGTTAGCACACCAGCTCCACCTGTCCATGGTTCCTTCTCCAGATTTTTCCGTCTGCCTCGGTGATGGGCGTCGCCAACCAACTCAGGGGTGTTGCGCCGCTCTCTCCTTATCGGTGGGGTCCTTCCCCATGACTGCCGACTTTTACGTTTTCGGCCTGGGTGGTATTGACGCGATCCTCGGGGTGGCCTGGCTCCGCACGCTCGGCGATGTGCACGTCAACTGGGCGAGCATGACGATGCAGTTCCACCACCAAGGCCCGGCGTGCCGTCTGGTGGGTGACTCCGCCCTCCTTCGTTCACCGGTCTCCTTCCGCGCCATTCAACGGACCACCGACGTCGACTTCTCTACGTGGCTCTGGCCGATGTCCGCTACGGCGCCAACACCCCCTCCCATCCCCGCGGACCTCCAGACGCTCCTCGCCGAGTTCGCCGATGTCTTCGAGGCCCCGACCGGCCTTCCACCGATTCGGCCGACGGACCACGCCATTCCACTCCAGCCAAGGACCGCGACAGTCTCGGTCTGCCCTTATCGCTACGACCACACTCAGAAAGACGAGATTGAGCGCTTTGTTCAGGAGATGCTGCTAGGGGGCCTCATCCGGCCCAGTGCGATCCCCTTTTCTAGCCCGATCCTCTTGGTGCGGAAGAAGGACGGCAACTGGCGGTTCTGCGTCGACTACCGCGAGCTCAACAAGGCCACAATCCCCGACAAGTATCCGATTCCCATGATACATGAGCTTTTGGATGAACTGCATGGCGCCACCTTCACCAAGCTGGACTTTCGAGCAGGGTACCACCAGATCCGGGTGCGGCCAAAGGACATTGCCAAGACCGACTTCCGGACACATGATGGGAATTACGAGTTCCTGGTCATGTCATTCGGCCTGACCAATGTGCTAGCTACCTTCCAGGCCACGATGAACGATATCTTCCGAGCGGTACTTCGCCGCCACATTTTTGTTTTCTTTAATGATATTTTGGTGTACAGTTCTTCGTGGCAGGATCATCTCCAGCACGTCCGCCTCACACTGACCACCATCCAGCATCACCGCCTCAAGCTTCACTCGAAGAAGTGCTCCTTCGGGGTGACCGAAGTAAGCTACCTCAGACACACCATCTCGTCAGTTCTTCGCTGGCCGACGCCTTCTTCCTTACGCGACGTTCGAGGCTTCCTCGGCCTGACAGGCTATTACCGACGCTTCATCCAGGGTTACGGGGCGTTGGCCCGGCCGCTCACACAGCTTCTGAAGAAATCCAAGGATGGGCAGTTCCAGTGGTCGGCAGAGGCAACCGCCGCCTTCTCCGCTCTCCAGCAGGCTTTGGTACAGGGGCCGGTGTTGGCTATGCCTGATTTCTCCCATTCGTTTCTCGTAGAGTGTGACGCCTCCAGCACCGGGGTAGGGGCCGTTCTCATGCAAGGTGGTCGGTCGAATGCCTACTTCAGTCGCGCATTTTCCAGCACAATTCGCAGCCGCTCCGCGCACGAGAACGAGCTCATGGGCCTCATCCTCGCGGTGCAGCATTGGCGGCCGTATCTGCTAGGCCGTCCCTTCGTGGTCCACACCGATCACCATAGCCTGCGCTACCTACTTCAGCAGAAGATCGCCACACCAGCTCAGCAGAAGATCGCCACACCAGCTCAGCAGGTATGGGTGGCCAAGCTCCTCGGCTATGACTTCACCATCGAGTTACGGCCAGGAAGGGCCAACCGGGCTGCAGATGCCCTCTCTCGGCAGGATCACACCGCGGAACTCGCAGTTATCTCCCGGCCAGTGTGGGAGAATGCGGCGGTCATATAACACGAGGTGGAGGCTGATCCTGTGTTGGCAGGTATCCGGACGGCGCTCCTCGCCGACGTCAACACCCACCCCCCTTATTCGCTCGTCGGGGGCCGACTATTCTTCAAGGGACGCTTGGTGCTTGCACCTACTTCTCCGAGCATTCCTCGTTTACTGGCCGAGTTTCACGCCTCCCCCTCTGGCGGACATGCGGGAGCGTTGCGCACCTACCGCCGGCTGGCGGCCTCACTCTACTGACCCCACATGTTCCGACAGGTTCAGGCGTTCGTGGCCGCCTGCCTGCCCTGTCAGAAGGCAAAGTATGAGGCCACCTTTCCAGCTGGCCTCCTTCAACCTCTGCCCATTCCGGACTGAGTGTGGGAGGACATAACTATGGATTTTATTACCCGACTGACGCGCTCCAGGGGTTTCGACTACATCTTAGTTGTCGTGGACCGACTGTTAAAGTACAACCATTTCATTCCCCTCCGTTACCCCTACACAACCGCTTTTGTTGCTAACAACTTCATCATCGGCGTGGTGCACCTCCATGGATTTCCCCAATCGATTGTGAGCGACCTGGACCCCCTCTTCTTGAGCACTTTTTGGACTACTCTATTCCGACTCCAGGGTACTCGCCTCTGTTTGAGTACCGCGTACCACCCGCAGACAGACGACCAGTCAGAGGTCCTCAACCGTTGTTTGGAGACCTTCCTCCGCTGCTTCGTGGGAGAACAACCTCGTAGTTGGGCCAAGTGGCTGTGTGGGCGGAGTACTCGTACAACACCGCATACCATCTGGTGGCTGACACCACACCCTTCGAGGTCGTCTACGGTCGACCGCCTCCCTCCATCCTATGACATTTACTAGGGGAATGCCAAGTCGAGAGCCTAGCCGCCACCCTTCAGGACTGCGACACCATCATGGATCATCTGAAGCATCATCTTCGTCGGGCCCAACAGAAGATGACCTCCTTCGCGAACAAGAAGTGGCACGACTTGTCCTTTCAGGTGGGGGACAAAGTGTTCGTCAAACTACACCCGTACCGACAGCTATCCGTCGCCCGCAGGCCGTGTCCGAAGTTAGCCCCCCCCCCCCCCCCCCCCCCCCCCCCCCCCCCCCCCCATTTTTTTGGCCCGTTTGAGATCCTTGCTCTCATTGGGGGCGGTTGCCTTCCGCCTATGCCTACCGCCTACTCCTACCGGATCAAAGTCGCATACATCCGGTCTTCCATGTCTCCCAGCTTCACCGAGTGGTTGGTGATCATCCCGCGTCAGCACATATTCCTTCCGACATCAACCTTGCGGGCGAAGACCCATGCTACCCGGCCAAGATACTAGACCACCGCTGCCCTCGGTCGGGCGACCCGTCATCCAATGAGGTTCTAGTTGCATGGGCAAATCGATCGGACTCCGACACTACCTGGCTCCCTCGAGAGGATTTCCGCCGTCTGTTCGCAGATTACTGCCTTGAGGAGAAGACAAATTTCTCAGATGGCGGTATTGCTACAGACATATGCGCGGAGGAGCCCGCGTGGCGCATCTACACGCGCAGGAAATCGATGGTCGAATCACCCAGTACCCCACGGATCGATGACATGGCGGAGGCCTTAATTATTTCCTATTTTAAATATTTCCTATTTTAATCGTTACCTATTTTAATAGTTTCCTATTTTAATTATTTCATATTTTACACCCCTCTTACAGTTATAAAAGGGGGTGTGGTATTGTATTTTGGCATGCTTGGATTAATCAGAAAATCAGGGTTTCTCCCTATCTTCTTCTCTTCTTTGTTCTCCTCTTCTTTCCCAAACCTTAGCCACCGGCCCTTCCCCTTGTCGGCCTTCTTCTCGTTCCGTAATAGTATATGAACTTATTGGATTGTTTGAGTTTTTAAATATCGGATGTTGGAAGTCGGAGACATGTCAGAGATATTTTAAAATATTGGATTTCCATATCTTATACAACAACAACAACAACAACAACAGAACCCATATAGTCCCCAATCATTGGGGGTATGGGCGGGGGAAGATTGGAAACAGACCTAACCTTTGGCACTATGCACAAAGTGGCTTCTCTCAGAGGAGAAAGACCTAACCTTTGACAATAAATGCACAAAGTGGCTGCTCACAGAGTACCACTGAAATAGTGGCCCCCTATACCATCGCGTTTGCTGCGGAATCATGCCCTCAAATCAAAGCCAAAGACATCAGAGAGGGCAGACCCAAGAATCCATTTTGATTTATGTGCACATAACCATGCTTCCTTCATTCAGCATCCAGAGCATTGGTGAAGCACAATAGATTTCCATATCTTATAAAAAAAAACATGTATGTCAAGTATAATTATATGTTCTAAAAGTAAAAAAATTACATAACATGTAGACAAATGAGTCATGTATATAATAAAATAAATTCGAAGAATATCCAAAATAAAATATTATTAACAAGCAATTAGATACATTGTAAATATATTTAGTATTATGCAATAATTTTATTTTTTAACACTAGTTTTTATAGCAAAGAAAGAAAATTTAGAAGTTAAATATCTTTGATTTTTCTTAAGCAGCCGAGTCCCTCTCACACCAAATTTGCCTCAGCATTTCAACTACCATCATTCCTTTGTCATACGAAGAAATTCTGATCATCCCCTGCTGGAAGGACGATATGGATGCTGAGATATCTGCTCTGCATTCTCGTGATACCTGTGACCTTGTACCCCCTCGGCGATGACAAAAAATGATCTGTATTTTAGCTCGATGTAAAAAATGACTTCATGTATAGTGATGTTATATAAACATTATACATGGAGCAACCGCGATGGTGATGGAGCAATCGGTATGCACATTGCTCTAGGGTAGTCTCATGTGTGCATATTGAAGAAGGAAATCTGTTACGATTATGCATCCGCCAACGCACATCAGCTCGCAGGAGGAGTGCATATGGAAACTACCCTAATTAATGTGTAATTAATTGGTATTAATTAAATCGTATTTTATGTTTTGATTATGTGAGCCCCCCTCCCTATATAAGGAGGGAGTATGGGAGTGTTTATTTCATCTTTGGATCATTAAGGTTGGCTCTCCTTTTGAGAGAGGGGTCTTAGGAGGAACCAGCCTCCTAGATCTTGGTCGGCGTCCGCGCCGGATTGTATCCGTTTTTTCCCTTTTAATGCAAGCATGCCTCTTGATTTGTTCAATACTCTATTAATGGTCCGACCTGCCGCCCCCGTCCGCTCCTTCGAATCCGCCGGGGCTCATGCCACGACGGACAGCGGCCTCCACTCCATCGGCGGCCATCTCGCCTCCATCGAACGCAGCTGCGACATCCACGACAACCTCCTTGCCTCGTTGTCTGCATCCTTGCAGGCCTTGCTCCACCAGACGCACACACCAACAGCCGCACATTCAGCCGCCGAAGCAGCCGCCGCACCTCCAGCAGCCGTCGCAACCGCAGATTCGTGCGTCGTCGGCCGCCTGATCCAACCTGCAGCCGCAGATCTCAGCGTCTCCAGCAGCAGATCTCAGATTCGTGCGTCTCCAGCAGCAGATCTCAGCGTCGATCGCCGCCCGACCATACAAGCCGCTCTTCCATTGCCGATTCCGGCTGTACAAGCTCCAGCCCGCACCTCCAGCACCGTTTCCGGCGCCGATCCCTCTTCTGCCGTCGTCTTCCAACTCCAGCCCGTGCCGCTTCCCGCACCGGCCGACGGCATCCCTATCGGGAACCATCTATCTTCGTCAAACCGCAACCCTGCCACAGATCTCCCAGCGCAACGCTTCGTCCCACGATCGTCGTCCGCCTGCGCCATTTCCTATCCCGTTTTGTACGCCAGCCTTCCTGTTCTCGAGCCCCCCATAAAGCAGCCCCCTCCCACTTATTGTTTTGTCCCTTCCTTATTTGTCTTTTTGCCCTTGCCCCATCACATCGCAGTGATCCCACATCACCTCTCCTTTTTCTTCCTTGCAACCCATGCTAGCTGCCAGCAATTTCCCATCATAAACTCTCAATGCCAACTCACCCCCTCTTTCGAGGACAAAAATAGTCTGTCGTCGTTCCCTGCGATTATAACCGTTGCCGACATTTTGAAGGACCCCGACATTTTTTTTTTTGTCTTGACCTTGGGGACAAGGTCAATTTTCAAGCGCGGCCTATTGTTATGATTATGTATCCGCCAACGCACATCAGCTCGCAGGAGGAGCGCATATGGAAACCACCATAATTAATGTGTAATTAATTGGTATTAATTAATTAATTAATCTTAATTAATTAATATTAATTAAATCGTATTTTATGTTTTGATTATGTGAGCCCCCCCTCCCTATATAAGGAGGGGGGTATGAGAGTGTTTATTTCATCTTTGGATCATTAGGGTTGGCTATCATTTTGAGAGAGGGGTCTTAGGAGGAACCAACCTCCTAGATCTTGGCCGGCGTCCGCGCCGGATTGTATCCGTTTTTCCCGTTTAATGCAAGCATGCCTCTTGATTTGTTCAATACTCTATTAAAATCTGTGCCCTCAAATAGAGCCCTAGAGCTTGGGTTGACAAATTCAGTCAGGTTATTTCCACTATTAATTTTCATTGAAGCCATGCCGACCGCTCAGTCTTTGTGAGAAAGAAGGATAAATGACTTAATATTCTCACATTTTATGTAAATGATATTCTTCTTACAGGTAATGATACATTTGGTATGAAAGATATCAAACTATATTTGAGAAGACACTTTGTGACAAAGGATATAAGAGCTCCTCGATACTTTCTTAATATTGAGGTTACCAGATGCAACAAAGGGATTGCCCTATCACAAAGTAAATATGCTTTGAATTCTTTAAAGAAACATGCTTACTTGGAGCACTATCTTCTCGTTCTTCTATGGTTCTATGTCTATGGGGATTGACAGTCTGTGGGATGAAACATCACCATTACTCCAAGATGTGATGGTGTCGACGTTTAGTTGAGAAACTAATATACCTTATTGTAACAAGGCATGGCAATTCATTTGCAATGGAGAAAGTTAGTCAATCATGCACTCATAGAGAATGTCATTTCATTGCGGATATGAAGATTATAGATTACGTCAAATGCTCTCCTGACAAAGGCCTGTAGTTTAAGAAAAATGATCATGTGCTTATTGAAGCATAATCTGACGCTAGCTACAGTAATGATAAGAAAAATATTTGGGAACTGTACCTTCCTTGGTGAAGACTTGGTCAAATGGCGAAACAAGAAACAAACTGTTGTTTCTAGATATGGTGCAAAAGCAAAGTATCATGGAATTACACAAACGGCTTGTGAAATAAAATGGCTCATGATCTTTCAAAATAACTTAGGAGAAACTTACAATACACCTCAATCTGACAATAGGGCAACCATATTCATATATACATATATACTATATTTAAAAGGAAAAGTTGGGTGACGATAATCTTGAAATAGGACCATCAAATGAATCTGAGCACTTCAATTTTACTTTCTTTAATTTAACGGATAGCTTGAATTTTTTTTAATATATAAACTATTATAAATCAAAAATAATGTTGCTCGATATCCCATCGGACTCAGAGGGATTGTGCGCGGCAGGAGTACTATTGAGCATGGCAAGCGACATGAGATGTCGAGTGAAGAACGAGTTTTGTTGGGGTCATATACTATGGACACAGACATTGAGTTGTAATAAAGTACTGCCGCAATTGCACACTGTTCATCGAGATGGCGGTGGTAGGGCATGGTCGTGGGCAGGATATTGTCGCGGTCGAATGGGCGGCCAACGTGCACGATCACTCGTATATATGTATTCAAAAATCTGATGTTTCATGAAAGAATGAAACATATAGAAATGGATTATGATTTCGTTAGAGAGGAGGTCATCAATTGACTCTTAGGCATTCTATTTGTTGCGTCAAATAAAGAGTTGATCGACATATTCAACAAAACTCTTCCTTCATTCTTCTCTGATATATTTACCAGACTGGACATGATTGATATATATGTTCTAACTTGAGGGGAAGTGTTAAAACACATTAAAATAAGCTCATTATTAGGGTCCATTATTGTCTTCACTTTTCTTTTGTCCCACATCTCTTAAAGATTGTTGTACCCCTCTATAGTATAAATAGAGGAGTGTTTCATTTTATTGAATAATGAAAATGATGCTTTGATTTCAGGATTGAACAGTTCTATTTCTCACTTTAAAGGTGAAAAAAATCTACATTACTCATCATATGTCCAGTTTTGTTTCATATCATGATATTATTCTTGAATATATAACTTGTCTTTTCTTTATCCTCATTAGTTGTTTCTAAACATTGACATGATGCAATTGATTTACCTGCATGGAAAAAATTATGGATGAGGAAATGTAGGCATTGGAAAAAAAACATCAGAGAAGGGAAATTGCCCTACTTCCTCCTGGAAAGATGGTGGTTGGATCAAGATTGATCTTCTTCATAATGAAGAATCATGCTTGTGGAAAATATAAGGCAACATTAGTGGCTCAAGGATGCATCAAATCTATGAGGTTAGAACCTTCGCCCTTGTTGTTAAGATGGACTCCATCTGGGTGTTGTTATCATGTGCAACATGTCTAGGATGGAGGTTGCAACATGTGGAAATTGTCTCTTTTCATAGAGATTTAAAAGTGTATATATGAAATTTCCTACTGGATTTACTCAATAAGGATTACAAAGAAAAGTGTCACTTAAAATATATTTTTATGGTATGACAATCTCATAAGGTTTGTTTTGGTCAATTCCAAAACTATGACATCTTTTTGATATGAATGAGGACACTCAGATTTCTTAATGTTAATTAAAATGCAAAAAAAAAATCCAGCTCCAATTGTTTTGTTGATGATATTTTCATCACGACGATTGACACTAGGGAGATTATTTGGTTGAAAAACATTTGTGGAATGAATTTGTGGTTAAAGATCTGGGATGATTCAAGTATTTCTAGGGATTGAAGTTACTAGATCCAACCAAGGGTTTTTCATATCCCATTGAAAATATGTTCTTGACCTTCTAGGAGAAGCCAGAATGCTAGGATGTGCTATAGTGGAAACTTCTATTGAGGCTAACCACAAGATTGATGGAGATAAAGACCGAGATAGGATTGAGATCTCAAGCTAACAAAGACTTTGATGGTAGATTTATTCATATATTCCATGCTTGTCCTGATGTCACATGCAGTGAAAATGTTGTAGGTTGTTATGAACCTCCTTGCGAGATTCAAATTTGGGGTTGAGGAGCTGGTGGAGTTGGGAGTCTACTCTAGAGGGGAACGTTCCTTGACTCTGTTGGCAGCGGTTGGAGGCAGAGGGTAGATAAATAGTCTTGCCATGGCTACCAGAGAGCATGGTCCTAGGGGGACCGCCAAAACCCCTTGACCTAACTATGAGAACTTAGAGGGGAGAGGAACTCAAGATACTTTTTGCTTCATACTCATTCCATGACCCAAGGGGTCTATATGTAACTTTCAAAATGACATACTCATAATGAGTCTAAAAATTTGGTCTTATAGAAAATACTCAAAAATAGTAATGGACAATAATGACTTCTAATGATTCCTGCATAATGACCTGTAATAAAATACATAAAAGACTTAATAAAAGACACTTAGAATATGACTCCTAATAACACATGAAAGCCGACTCATAAAATATGACCGTAATAAACTGACTTGACATAAGGATACATAAGATAGGTACATGCGCACCAATGGCCCGACATTAGGAGGTTGCTTATCAAGTCTTAAGGTATCTCAAGAAGGCTCTTGAGCGTGAAATTTTATTCTAAAAAATGATAACTTGAAAATCAAAATATTCGTTGATGCTGACTAGGCTCATAGTCAGGATGACATAAACTTTACCTCTGATTGCTTGACTTTTGTTGTTGGTATGTTAATGTTGGGTTTTCTACATACCATTCATAATGATAATAGCATATCGTATATGCACAGCGGAAGAAACAACAAGAACAACCCAAAGAGTAAGGATCTTGCGGATTTCATGAATCAAGAGATTAGGAAAGCAAAATGCGATATACCTTTCAGGGATTGATTCAATACTCAACCAAGATGCTCCAAGAAGAAATCCGGTAGTCGAACTTCGAGTTCCAAGGACTGAAATGGATCGGCCCTTCTACAGAGATCCACACAAGGAAGGAGAATGTTATGAGCTTGGTTCGTTGCCGGATTGTTGGAGGCGGAGATACAAAGGGCAAGCCCTAAAATGGTGGAGGAGGGGATGAGAGAGGAAGAAACCCTAGAGGGTGGAGGAAGGAGAGAAGAGCTTAGAGAGAGAGGGAGAGGAATTTAGAGAGAGAGAAGGAAATTTTCATAATTCATTTCTTAATTTCCAAAATGCATGACTGGGTCTAATATATAGAACCCCCGGGGGCAACCCCGTAATTACATCACAAATCATAAAATATAAAAATGCATAAATATAATAAGACTAGACCCACTAAAACACTTAACTTGACTAAATCATAATAAAGACTCGACATAACATACTACGAATATAATATGATAACTGACGGTGGATCATAACACATAACATTCCACCCGTCCTTCTTTTTGAGCTTGTCCTCAAGCTCAAACTCCAGTAGGATGGTCGGTTTCTCTGGCTCCTTGATCTCGCGCCAAAATAGCGCCTGGTAGTCCGTCGCGGTGGTAGTGGCGGCGAGGAGTAGCGACGACGCCTGTGGGAAGACGAGTGGCGGAAGGAATGAGGCCGGTTGGTCTGGTGGAGCTGCGGGAGGCCGGAGTAGCAGGGCCACCGAAGGGGCAACGTCCGGCAAAATGAAGGGGTCCGGCGGGAACGACGGTGTGGTGCGAGGCAGTAACGGCCATGCGACCAAAAGGGCCGACTAAGTAGTGGCCGACAGCAGAGGCAGCGGCGTGGTCGGAGGCAGCAGGGACGGCGACGGCGGCGGTGGCGGGGACGACGACGACGGAGGCCGCACAAGTTGTGCGGGCTTGGGGAGCGGGACCGGCAAGGCGGGGGCCGGTGGCGTAGGCGGCGGTGGAATCGGCCTCGGGAGGCGGTCAGAATGGGCCGAGGAGGCGGCTGAGGAGAGCCGCGGAGCAGAATGTATCGTAGGTGACGGTGGAGCGAGAGGAACCTCGGCGAGCGGAGGGACAATTGGCGTAATCGGCGGTCCGAAGTGGCCCGACGTGACCCATTTGTCGAGGGTGGTGTTGAGGCGAGATGCGGAAGCCTGAAGAGGCTGCAACATTTCCCACAACTTCGAGCGAAGGGCGGCGGCGTCCGCGACACTTAATTTTATATTGCATAATTGCATGTTCATCATAATTAAGTGATTAAGTTATTAATTCACTTAGAATTAATAAAAATCAAGTGGAGAGGGCATGCGGGACAGGCGCAGAGGTAGCAGCAGAATAGTGGCGTCGGTTTCGATGAGAGCAGAAAAGGCACGGGGCTCAAGGAAAAGCTGCGTCGGTAGGGGAGGATGTGTGACGTGCGTGCCGAAGAAGTCTCAACAGAAGAGCGTCGACAGGGGAAATCGGCTAGCGGGCGGGATGTCGTGTGGTAGCGCGAAACGGAGACGATGAAGGAGAGAGCGTGCGGCGATGAAGATGGAGGAAGACGTGAGGAGGGAGGCTTGCGGCTGAGCGGTAGCTGACAGGGAGGTTGCGTCTGACAGTGGATTGGCTGTGCGGAAAACAGGGGAGGCGGCGGTGTCGAGCTGCGGAGAGTAACACCGAGGAAGGATGGCTCTGATACCAAGTTGTTATGAGCTTGGTTCGTTGCCGGATTGTTGGAGGCGGAGATACAAAGGGCAAGCCCTAGAATGGTGGATGAGGGGATGAGAGAGGAAGAAACCCTAGAGGGTGGAGGAAGGAGAGAAGAGCTTAGAGAGAGAGAGGGAGAGGAATTTAGAGAGAGAGAAGGAAACTTTCATAATTCATTTCTTAATTTCCAAAATACATGACCGGGTCTAATATATAGAACCCCCGGGGGAACCCCGTAATTACATCACAAACCATAAAATATAAAAATGCATAAATATAATAAGACTAGACCCACTAAAACACCTAACTTGACTAAATCATAATAAAGACTCGACATAACATACTACGAATATAATATGATAACTGACGGTGGATCATAACACATAACAGAGAACCCCAATGCCTTGTCGTACAAGGGATGGGTCGGAGAAGAACGGTCCTCTGCGTCCCCACAAACTGTTAGGTCCGTTGAAGGGGAGGCGGCGACGGTCGGCGGCGGACAAGGTCGGCGGACGGGGCGAGGTCTGCGGACGGGGACGAGATCTATCAGAACGCTTCCGAGTCGCGAAAAGTATCGATCTACTAGAAGACCTAATCACATCCCTTTTATACGCAAGGCATAAAAACAAGTTATCCGCAGACCAGAGTAAACAGAACAATTCCGTCATGTTTTATATATTCGTTGAATAGTATATTTCGTCTAAACACTTTCAACGAATAGACATAATTTCATCGAAACACTTTCGACAATTTCGTCAAAATACTTTCGACGATTTTGTCGATACAATTTCGTCGAATCAATTTCAGCGAATTTGTATCTTATTCATCGAAACAATTTCGACGAACTCGTCTAAACACTTTCGACGAATTGACACATCTCGTCGAAACACTTTCAACAATTGTCTAGTATAAATCCATTCGTCGAAACCCTTTCGACGATTTCGCTAAGTCTTAAAGAATTCGTTGAAACCATTTCGACGATTCTTCAAGAGTACTTATTTTCCGTTGAGACATTCTCAATTTAATTCCGAACAGTCACATGATTGGTCCTCCACTCATATCCAATATGAGTAAGGCCAACACAATCCTTTCTCCAACTTCTCCAAACGCTTTTATGCGCGACCCTATAGGCTCATATTGCGTTGGCAGTAAGACTAACTGCTTGTTTGCTTTGAGATCACCTCAGAAACTCCAACAGTTAGTAACATAGTGAAGTAGAAAATATAAAATGTTGTCTAGATCTATTGCAGAAGCAAAGTGTCAGACTATGCCATAATGTCTGTTCGAAGGCCTATGATTGAGATTTATTCTTCATGATTTTGTACCTGAAGATAAACCCACACTTCTATATTAGGATAATGAAACCATCATTAGTATTGCTCATCATCCAATCCAACATAGCATGTCAAAGCATGTTCAAGTGAACAAAATCTTAATCAAAGATCACCTGGATAGAGAAAATTATATACTCATTTTGTTTATTCCAAATATCAATTGATGGATCTTCACCAAATGAGTTGATAACGCATCCAATTTGGAAACAATTGATATCTTTTCTTGGCTTGAGAGAGAGAGTTGAATAGAATCAATTTAATAGCTATTTAGTGTTTCTTCTATGTTTCATGTATTTTTCCCTCCTATGTATGTCTTCTATTGTCATACCCCTATATATAGGTGTGTGGTATAACCTAGTTGGAGTAGATATTGAATTTACTGTATTCCACTTGATCCTCTACCTATGGTGTATTTTTTTGTGTGTATTCATTTGTGTGAATAAAGCTAATGACATTTATCTGTTAATCAAATATATCTCATGTCATCACGGAAATTTATGTTCATGTATGCACCTATTACTTGAGCATTATTTGAAGCATTTACAACTCATTGTTTTAGTATTTTATTTATCTTTTTGTCTATCCAGATCACCTTCAATTCACGTATGCATTAGATCTATCGCTCTTCCTATCTCTTGTGCGTGTACATGTGCATGCCTGTACTTCTTCCTCTTCTAACTGATCCTTTGAATGGAAAAATTTAGGCAGACATTGACAATAGTGGTACAATAGATTATGGGGAGTTCTTAGCTGCAACAATGCATCTAAACAAAATCGAGAGGGAGGATAATCTCTTTGCAGCCTTTTCATATTTTGACAAAGATGGCAGTGGCTATATCACTTATGATGAACTCCAGAAAGCCTGCGAGGAGTTTGGGATGAATGATGTCAGCCTTGAAGAGGTCATCCGTGAAATAGATCAGGACAATGTAAGTACTGTAATCCCCTAAGGAAAAAACTCTAAACTGTGTTTTCATAAAAGAAAAAAGAATCTGAAATTTTCTTGTAAATTTGGATATACCTTTTTTAGGATGGCCGAATAGACTACAATGAGTTTGTCGATATGATGCACAAAGGAAATGTTGGTTTCGGCAAGGGTCAGCAAACTGTAAGCTTTGGTCTTAGGGAGGCCTTGAAGATTGATTAAGGTAAAGATTACCACAGTTTTTCTTGTTAACCCTGACTTGACGCTGGTATTAGTTGGCAATTGGCATAATTTATTGGCAGCGCATTATTTTAAGCATGATTTAATCACTACCAAATGTGCTCTAAGAGAAACGAGTCTAGGGACCCTTTTAACTAGTTAATTTTGTTAACGGATTTTTTTCAGAGCACATGTTTCCATCATTTTTTTTTGCTTCTTGGTTCTTAATATGGGAGAAATTATTTATTCCTTTCTTCATTGGAAAGATTAATAATAATTTTCAGTTCACTGCATTCTTATGATTGCCGTACCAAGGACTATGTTTTGTAAGAATTCTTTCTAGTGCAATACTATTTGTATGACTGTCTCTCATACTAAACTCTCATCCCCTTCAAAAATGAGTAGCATTTGGTGCTTTCTTTGAAAATTGTATTTCGCTTAAATAAACCTTTACATCTTACCTCTATATATACACATACAATGATAACTACAACACCGTACTAGCGGTGTGGGACTAAATAGAAAAGGAAGAGACCCGCTATTGGCACACCAATTTGTGCTATTTGCACTCCAAATACCAACATTCCCCCTCAAGGTGGGCGAAAGATATCCACTAAGCCCATCTTGTCACTTAATCTATATAAGTCCAGTGAGCTGAGTCCTTTGGTTAGACAATCATCCACTTGTTCTTTTGTAGCAACATGTCCCAACTTTAATGTTCCACTATCCAGTTTTTCTTTGATAAAGAATCTGTCGATCTCTATATGATTGGTCTTATCATGTTGGACAGGGTTATTTGCAATGCTAATAGTTGACTTGTTATCACACCACAGTGTCATTTGTCCTCTTTGATCTATATTGAGTACAACCAGTAAGGCTTTCAGCCATAACATCTCCCCTACGCTTAAGGCCATGGCCCTATATTCTGCCTCGTCTATAGATCTCGCAACTACAGTATGCTTCTTGCTTTTCCAGGAGACGAGGTTGCCTCCTACAAACATACAATATCCTGATGTTGATCTTCTGCCATCTGCACAGCTAGCCCAGTCAGAGATGCGGTAGCCCTTGATGTTTAGATGTCCATTCTTCTGGAAGATCATTCCCTTCCCGGGTGCGCTCTTCAGGTTCAACACATATTTTCGTTGGGAGAGAACAATTCCTCGTGCGCCGCAAGCTACCTCAATCCCAAGGAAGTATCGTAGCTGACCCAAGTCCTTCACCTCAAATTCCTTGCCCAATCTTTTCTTAAGCTGAGCAAAATTTTTCTCATCATTTCCTGTGATGATCATATCATCTACATACACAGCAAGTACTGTGATGTGAGCTTCATGCCTCCTAAAGATCAAGGTGTGATCAACATTGGTCTGTTGATATCCTATGGCTATCATGGCTCTCCTGAGCCTGTCAAACCAAGCTCGAGGAGACTGCTTCAGCTCATATAGTGACTTCCTGAGTCTACACACCTTCCCTGTCGTTTGTTTTGTGCCAAAGTCTGGCGGTACTTCCATGTACACCTCTTCCAACAGTTCTCCATGAAGAAATGCATTTTTTACGTCAAGCTGATGTAGTTTCCATCCCCCATTTGTCATCAAGGATATCAACGTCCGCACCGTGCTCATTTTTGCAACGGGTGCAAAGGTCTCATCGTAGTCGATGTCATAAGTCTGACTGTACCCCTTTGCTACCAGTCGGGCCTTGGATTGCTCGATCAGT
Organism: Dactylorhiza incarnata; assembly: GCA_033032865.1. Classification (NCBI taxonomy): domain Eukaryota; kingdom Viridiplantae; phylum Streptophyta; class Magnoliopsida; order Asparagales; family Orchidaceae; genus Dactylorhiza; species Dactylorhiza incarnata. Next base: position 4,989,318 of record JAWHQI010000177.1, on the reverse strand, counting down.
CCCTCTGGATTTTGTTTTACGGTGAAAACCCACTTGCACCCAACTGCTCTTTTTCCTGGTTGTAGCGCCACAAGATCCCAGGTTTTGTTCTTTTCCAATGCTCCGAGTTCTTCTAACATTGCAGTTTTCCATCGGGGATCCTCCTTGGCCACCTGCCAACACTTAGGAATAGAGACTATGTCCAAAAATGCAATAAATCCCCCATGAACAGGTGATATGTGAGAATAAGAAACAAACTTATCAATATCATGAGGAAGTCATATCGATCAGGTGAGACTCCCGCATTCTTGTGGGTACTCCTCCTTACCGGTATAAGAGTAGAAGTAACAGGATGAGGAATTATATCACTTGTGAGTTCAGATGTTGAAGTGGGTTGAGCAGAGATTGAGGTTGATGGAATCGGCGTTTCAGGAGACGGAGTAGGCAGTGACAGGGGACTCAACACGCGTGGCTCTGTGGGCATTGTTGTCTCACTCTGCTTCCTTCTTCTTGTATATACTATCGGCTCCCCCTGGGTAGGCTGGGTGTGAGGTCCACTTTCCACAGTTGCATTCTGCTCATGCACTGACATCACACCTGACTCCATGCTTGGTAATACGGAGTAAGGGATACTTATTACTTGCTTCTTACCACTACTGCTATCTTCTTCTTCCTGCCTCGTACCATCTGTAATTAGTGAGTCCCCAAATGGTGAGTCAACTGGAGAGGAATAATATGGCTCATGCTCGCGAAATGTGACATCTATACTAACAAACAATCTCCTCTCTACTGGGCTCCAACATACATACCCTTTTTGGGTAGCTGAATATCCAACAAAAATACACTTCAGGGACCTTGGATCCAACTTTCCCACATTTGGTCTATTATTTTGCACAAAACATACACATCCAAAAGTTTTAAAAGGAAGAGTATCTCCACTTTTTCCTCGCAGCATCTCGACCGGAGATTTCCAATTTAAGACTCGCGGGGGCATCCGATTGATCAAATATGATGTTGTCAGGATAGCTTGTCCCCACAAATGCTTCGACACATTCATCAAAAACATCATACTCCGGGTTACTTCAAGATGGTGTCGGTTCTTCCGTTCAGCTACACCAATCTGCTCTGGTGTGTATGGACAAGTGGTTTGGTGTTGGATCCCATGTGAGGACAAGTATTCCTCAAGTGCTTTGTTGGTGTACTCTGTCCCATTGTCCAACCTCAATACCTTCAACACTGCACCGTATTGCGTTTGAACCTCTTTATGAAAATCCTTGAAGCAGGCAAACACATCATTTTTGTTTTTCATTAGGTAAAGCCAAGTCATACGTGAAAAACAATCAATAAAGGACATGGTCCTCATACATCAGAATGAACAAGATCAAATAAATTAGAACTCCTTCTCCCGGAACTTGAGTAGGAGTTTCTGGTATGCTTTCCCAGTTCACACGCATCGCATACAAGTTTTTCTTGATTGATTTTTTCAAACAAACGTGGATACATTTGACTCAAAATAGAAAACGAAGGATGACTCAGGCGCCTGTGATGAAGTATGAGTTGGTCCTCCACGCTCTTTCCTACTCCCGCAGTATCCTCTATAGTGTGGAAAGGGCCGAGTCCAAGCTTTCCTTATCCAAGTACCACAAGCCCTTACGCCATGTGCCAATCCCAAGTTTCCTGCCAGTCTCCTTTTCCTGAAATATCAACTTTGGGATATCAAACAAGACAACACACTTTAACTGAGATATAATGACACTAATTGATAAAAGATTTACGGGAAAGGAAGGGGCATGCAAAACATTGGACATAGTCAAAGTGTTGGTACACTGTACGGTACCCTTACCAACCACAAGTTGAGCCGTGTCGTCGGCAGTTTGAATATGTTCTGGGACTACTATGGGGTATATGAAAGAAATTCCCTAGCATTCCCAGTAACATGTTGGGAGGGTCCTGAATCGACTATCCATTCTGGTGATCTAGTGATGGATATAGATGAGAGGGCATGTGTATCACATGTACCTATGGCGGAGTGTGCAAAAGAGACAATATTACTCATAAACGCAGTTGAAGTGGGTGTCATCCATCACACCTTTCCGTCTCCTTTGCATCAGCTGGTGGTATGCATTCAAAATCTCCTGCTCCTTTGGGTGACCCATATCAGCAATACCTCCTTCTGCTACCTCCTCGCTTATCCTGAGATTTGCTCGATAGCCTCCTCGTCCACCACCTCTACGCCTCCACGACCGCGCCCACGACCTCCAAGCTTTCCCCGTTCACCTGCATCCCGCTCTTTTGGTGGCTTGGGGCAAGTTAGCCGGAGATGACCTATTTCACTACAATTGTAGCATTGTCGTGTCTCGCTCATGTATCCCTCGTGTCCTTGATTGGTGACCGCTAGAGCCGATTTCTCTCCCGGCAGAGTGGTTCCACCAGACTAGAGCCTAATCCTGCTCTCTTCCTGCATCATGGTTGAGATTGTCTCATCCAGGGAGGGAATCTTTGGCTGAGCGAGCAACATCGCACTTCTTTGCTCAAATGTCGGGTTTAACCCCCTCATAAAGTGCATAGTCCTCCGCTGAGCATCTCGCTCCCCTTTCGTACATTCAGGGTCTTTGCAGCATGCGGCTGGTGAGAAATAATCATAGTCTGCCCATAGTCGCTCTAGATCTGCGGCATACTCCTGGATCGAGCGATCTCCCTAGGTTACAGTCTCTATCTCCCGCTCGATCTGGAACACGCGCATGTTGTTGTCGACTCCTGCGTAGAGCCTCTGTAACTTCCCTCAAACATCGCTTACAGTCTCTATGTCATCCATCGTGATAGCGATAAACTCGATCTTTGAATTAGGAGCCAAGTGCGTAACAGACTATGCGTAGTTTTTCACTCGTACTCATCCGAGTCCTTCTCTGGCTCCCCCTTCTCGCCAGTTAGATAGCCCTTCAGGTTCCTTCCGGAGAGAGCCCTCTTTACCCGACACGACCAACTCAAGTATGTGGCTGGTCGGTCGAGCTTCAGCTCCACAGGAGGGAGATCGAGCTTCACCGGAGGCAGTTGTGACTGAGCGGATCCTTCACCTTTGGACATCTGTAAGAAGTCGAAGAACACCTTGAGGTCTGCCTCCTCCAGTTTGGCCACTAATTTCTCAATGAGCGCGCGGTATCACGCAAACCTTATCGCACCCTTCTTCCTCTTCCCTCCGCTTCAGCGTGGTTCCGCTCTGTACGTTGTTGTCGCGCGCTCCTTTGCTTGCGCATTGCGGTTTTGTCGCGGTTTCGCTCTCCTCTACTGTGCTTCCTGCGCAAGTGTTGTGTTGCCACTCCGCCTGCGTAAGCGCCGCACCTCCCGTCTAAGTGTCGCGTGTCTTTTGGGCTACCGCACCTCCTCGCTCACCTCACCTCCCGCGCAAGCTATTTGGGCTGCCGCACCTCCCGCGCAAGCTCTCTGCGCTGCCACACCTCCCGCGCAAGCTATCTGCGATGCCGCATCTCCCGTGCAAGTCTGTGTTGCCCCTCCTCTCGTGCAAGCGTCGCGCCTCTCACGCGTCTGTCGCACGTCCCGTGCAAGGCTTCTGCGGTGCCGCACCTCCCGCGCAAGTCTGCCCTGCCGCACCCGGTATTGTGCAATCACCGCACGTGATATCGTCGAGCGCGCAAGTGCCGCACCTGGTATCGCCGAGCGCGCAAGTGCCGCACCTGGTATCGTCGAGCGCGCAAGTGCCGCACCTAGTATCGTCGAGCGTGCAAGTGTCGCACCCCTCCTCTGCGCAAGTGTCGCGCCTCTGCGCTAGTGCCACCCCAAAAGAGCGCAAGTGTTGTGCGGTCTCCTTTCTCCAAGGTGCCACAGCCCTAGTGTCGCAGCAAATCCGCCAGAGAAATCACCTCCGGAGTTCGCCCCGCTGCACTCTCTCGCACCAGATCCGAACCTCGCTCTTCCGAACCTGGCTCTGATACCAAGAAGAAAATAAGGAATTATATTTCGCTTAAATAAACTTTTACATCTTGCCTCTATATATACACATACAATGATAACTACAACACCGTACTAGCGGTGTGGGACTAAATTTAAAAGAAGGAGACCCGCTATTGGCACATTAATTTGCGCTATTTGCACTCCAAATACCAACAGGGATTGTGGATAATAGCAGTGTCCACCAAGCAAAAGATTGGCAAAAAGTGGATGCTCACTGATGAGGGGTAGAGAACTCGTGCTCAATGAAATAATGTCTATTGTGGCTCTCGAGTAGTAAATTTTTGCCTTCAGACAAGAATACTTAGGCTTCATTTGGTTTAGCGGTTGCGGTTGTAAAGGGAGCTGTTGGAAAGGGAGGTTTGTAAATGGAGCTGGTGGAAACTGACAGGTGGAAATGGAGATCTGTTTGGGTAATCTCTGTTTTCAGAGCTATTCAAAACAGAGAAGCATTTGGAAAAACTGTGGTGCCGTTTTGTTAATAAATTTTATAATTTTTTTTAAAAAAAAATTTATAAGAAAAAAAAATTATATAAGAACATATACACGAGTCACAGTTCAAACATATACAAGAACACATGCCACAGTACAAACATATACAAGAACACATGCCACAGTTCAAACATATACAAGAACTCCAAATACTTCTAATAAGATGTAAACAACCAAATAGTGAATAATCAAAATACAACAAGTTACTACGCATCAGCGGCCACATCAGTTCAAGCTCTTTGTAGTTGTTCGGCAATGGAGTCGCGCAATGCCATCATCTCATCCACCCCTACCCGAATCCCTCTAACATGGTCTCCACCCTCACTTTCATTAATCTGTCCTGTTGTTCTCTGAAGGCCCACCGGGTAAATGAAGTTCTCGTCTTCATCGCAGGCACGAAAATGGGTGTCTGAGCGGGATGGATGCCTTCGAATGTAATTATGTAAAGCCATTGTTGTAATGACAATGTCCCGTTGTTTTGCCAAACTGTACGGTGACATATCTCTCAGTATTTTCCACTTCTTCTTCCATACACCGAATGAACGTTCTATGACACTGCGTAGTGACGAGTGAGCCTGGTTGAATATTTCCTGTCGCCCTTGTATTGGCCTACTGCCCCGTCTAAAATCCGGTAAATGATATCGTGTGCCTGAATATGGTTTTAAAAACCCACGTTGTAGTGGATACCCGGCATCCACTACATAATATTTGCCTGCGAAAATTTATATTGAATGTTATATGTCAATATTATAGATTACAAGTGTCAAAATTATTTTTAAAAATGTAGTGAATATTAAAAGCTCACCAGGTGGCGGATATGGAAAATTAAAACTTGGGTCCATAAGAGCCTGCTGAAATATACGGCTATCATGAGTTGAACCCTCCCAGCCTGCTAATGCAAAAGTATAGCACATGTTGAAATCACACACCGCCATGACATTCTGTGTAGTGGTACCATGCCGGCCAATGTAAGCAACTTGTTGATCAGCAGGAACTCGAGCGTCAACATGTGTTCCATCAATCGCTCCTATGCAATCTTTAAAGAATGGCATGTATCGAGCATCATTTAAGATTTGTGGGGGAATATTCATAAAAAGATGATCTGCAGGCCTAATAACATCAGCAGACATTCTCTTAATTGTTATGATACCCCGTGCAAAAAATCTACTGATCGTTTCTGTGGAGTGTTGAAATCGCTCGCTAGCAAGTTGCATGCTTACGTTATGACCTAAAATGTGCAGAGTTACCGCGAGCACTTCACGTGTTAGAGTTCTCCTGCTTCCTTGCAACCCATATTGTTGTGTGAGTAGTTGAAGCAAGTCATTGAAAATTACCTTGGACATTCTAAGGGCACTAAAAAACCTGACCGGGTGGCCATTGAGTAGTTCACCAATCCATCTTGCCCCTGTTTGAGTAGAAGTCATGCAAGGTGTAATAGAGGATCCTGTAGATCTGCTCAAGTGATAATTAGTTTCTAACACCGTTTGACGCCCAGCCACTACTCTAGTACGGTTATACCGGCCAGCTACTTGTACTTGAATCTCCTCATCAGAACTATCGACATCATCACTGGAGGCCATAATCTGTGTCAAATACATACAACATCATTTGCGAACAAGTATTAATAAGATCTATTATAGAACACAACATATAAAATAGTCCAACACAACATATAAAATAGTCCAACACAGCAAATAAAATGTCCAACACATGACACAATAATAGAAGATGCAAGTGAACCAAAGAAATCAACTAATTTGTCTTGTTGGCAAAACAAGACTCCAGCCACTCCACACGTCGATCCTTTCGCATGCTCATGAAAGTCTCGCGGTTGTGTTTGTCCCTCAGAAACAGAAGACAGTAGTGGTAGAAGTCTTTTCTAGCAACATCCATAACCTCTGGAATGTTCTCGATCTCCGAGATAGCCTCTGGAATGGTGTACAATGAGGAAGAAATCTGAATAGGTGGGGGCTCCATCATGCAACGCCCAATAATGCGTGAAGTTTCTGCTAGCTCGTCCATCGTGGAACTCCTCGCCCTTTTGAAGCTATTCTTGTTTTTCCCCTTGGCCGGTCGTTTCTCCCTCGCATCTACAGAACCAGGAGAGTCGAAATTGTCTTGTGTGGCATCTCCGTCAGGCAACGCATGTTCATCGATATATTCATGGTCGAAATTCCTAGAATTTGGTGCCCAAGCCAGATCTCCACCTGCTACTACCTGCCCAAACATCATGTGTAGCTTTTCCTCTAGCTCTGGAGCAATGCCTGAAAACTGAAATTTTCTAGCTCCATTAACAACCTGAAATGAAAATCAGGATTATTAGTACAGGCGTTCCTTCCACCAATCCTTTAAAAAAACAATCCTTTAAAAAATAATACCTTCAGGCGTTCCTTCCACCAATCTTCTGAAGCAGCTATAGTCTTCCGAATAGGATCCCATCCCAAACCTGTTTCACGGCCCTTAAGATCGCGCCATAATTTCCAATCCTTTTTAAGCTGATCCCACTTATTTTTCATTTGAGTTCGATCATAAGCCTTACCGGTCCGAGCAAAGAAATTGGTTGTTAGGTTATTCCACCCATCCCTACTAAAGTGGGTGGTGGGACGATTACCCAGCTCTATTTCTTTCAAACATAAGTCACAAAAAATCATAACATCATTGGAGTCCCAATTTGCACTCACACCACCTTCTTTGTGTTTACCCATATTCCTACAAAAGTCTTTTAAAACATCACCCACAACACAGTATAATCACATAAAAAAGTAAACACTTAACACACACAATCACTTTTAGGCACACACACAATCACTTAACACACACAAAAATACTTAACACACACACACACACATACACAATCAAACATACACACACAAATACATACAATCACACATACACTCACAAATAAATACAATCACACATACACTCACACACAAACACAATCACACACACACACACCACACACATACACACACACACAAACACAATCACACACTCATACACATATAAATAATCACATAAACATAAATACTCACATACACATAAATACTCACATACACACACACCATTCAACTACACACACAAATACATACACATACACACATACACACATACATACACATACACACACACACATACGCACATACATACACATACACACACACATACGCACATACATACACATACACACACACACACACACACACACATACACACATACACACACATACACACACACATACACACACACTAATACACACACACATCATTCAACACACAAACACACACACATTCACACTAAAATAACACACACACTCACATCAACACACAAACACACACATTCACATTCACATAATCACATACAAACACACACATAACATTTAACACACACTCATTCAACACACACACACACATATCATTTACACACAAAAATAACTCACACATTCACATTCTAAACAAAAAACAAAATATCGTCTTGAAGACACACACACACTCACAATCATTCACACACATAAATAACACACACACACTCACACATTCACACACAAACACAAACACAAACACACACATTTCACACAAACACACACATTCACAAACAAATACACACAAAATTCACACTTTTCAAACAATCAAACACACATTCACAATAAAATAACACTCACAAAAAAAATACACACATCATTCAACACAAAGCATTTGGATCACAAAATATTGCTAGCATTCAAAACAAAATTCTACAGAAATTAGCAATGCATATTGCACGGAATGAGAAATAGGAAGCCGCAAGATACCTGCGCTCGGTCGGCGTATGTGCAGCTCCTAGAAGATCCGATAACGGCAGATCCGGTAGTGCGAAAACTGGATAAGGGCAGATCTGATCGCTTCACTGTAATGGCGCCGGAGTTCCGCCGTCGTCGTCGGGCGGGATGGAGAAAACGGCGAAGGAGACGATCTGCGAAGGGAAGACGATCTGCGAAGGGAAGACGATCTGCGAAGGGAAGAAGACGATCTGCCGAAGAGGAAGACGATCTGCGAAGAGGAAGACGATCTGCGCTAGGGAAGAGGAACGATCTGCGCGCGAAGACTGCGGCTGAGAGGAGAACCCTCGCTGCGATGGAGGTCGGCGGCAGAGAGGCTCGAGAACACTCGCTGCGATGTTTCCGCTCAAAACGCCCTAAACTGGAGGTTGTCCCGAGTGTTTCGAACAGCGGCTGTTTTTCGAAAGCCAGCGATTGATCGCTGATGGAAACGGAGGCGGCAAAACAAATGGGATAGCGGGAGTTTTTGCGTTTGACCTTAACGTGATGGAGCAAAAACGCTAAACCAAATGGGTTCTTAGTCGAGGTTAACCTCCTTTGCCTTTTGTAGGGAGAAAATTTAGAGAGAGAAACTACCACTTGATGACATCCTTCAAACTAGGAGAGTTCACCTCGCATCTAGTTGTCAGTGTTGTGTTCGTGTTGAATCCCTTCATATTTTATTCTCTAATGACACGAGTAAAGATATTTGGCCATGATATTCCTCCCTATTTCAAATCCTAAATCTCAACCTCTCATCGATTGACTCAGACCTCGCTTCCTGGAAACACTCATCCTTTTGGGTTAGTACATGACTCACTCTTTTTACCCCTTCTTTATCCTTTGTGTTCTATGGACCTAACGAAATGAATCCTAGCACGAGAACTTGTTTTGTCTCCCATCTTTAAAATCGAACTTCGAATAGATAATCTTGTTAACTTTCTTTCTAAAGCAAAATTTCTTAATCCATTGAGTAGTGAAATCCTTTTTGACTCCTACTTTCTTGTGCCCAGTTCTCCTGCTCCATCTATTTCTACCCATGTACCTCCCTCTCGTTGGACTCGCCTTCTGCTGGGAATTTTAAGGTTTAATTTTCTGGTTACTTTAAGATTTCTCCTGGACTTCTTGGTGTGGGAGTCATCATTAAAGATTGGAGTGTAATATCGTTACAATTTTCCAATTCTTCCAAAACAATCTTTCTCTTTCTTCCGTGTATCTTTTTGCTCATAGTTGCGCTTTTCAGCTTTCGATTTCCATTCCTCTTTAGAGTATCTGGATTGAGTGTTATGGTTCCTCTTCTATTGATGCACTATCTCCCTCATTTGGATACCCCCAACCTGCCCCATGTTTGGTTCTTATACTTACACCTGGAACTACAAATAGTATGATCCTACTTAGGATCTATCAATCTTATAGGTGATGCAGGACGGGCATCACCACCCGCCTGCCACCCTGGATACCTGGCATCCCACCACGGCCCAGGGGTCCCACCGGGAGTCCACCCGATGAGCCTTATCAGGTCCCGCGGACCGTACACCCCAACCCATCCCCGGTCCCACCACAGGGCCGATAGGTTGTTGAGGCCAGGGCTCGATCCCCCGACCTCCTTGATAAAGAGCTCTCAGGCAAGCTCTCATCACCAACTGAGCCGCTCTCATCACCAACTGATCCGCGGCTCAGTTGGTGATGAGAGCTTGCCTGAGAGCTCTTTATCAAGGAGGTCGGGGGATCGAGCCCTGGCCTCAACAACCTATCGGCCCTGTGGTGGGACCGGGGATGGGTTGGGGTGTACGGTCCGCGGGACCTGATAAGGCTCATCGGGTGGACTCCCGGTGGGACCCCTGGGCCGTGGTGGGATGCCAGGTATCCAGGGTGGCAGGCGGGTGGTGATGCCCATCCTGCATCATAAAAGTGCAGGACGGGCATCACCACCCGCCTGCCACCCTGAATACCTGGCATCCCACCACGGCCCAGGGGTCCCACCGGGAGTCCACCCGATGAGCCTTATCAGGTCCCGCGGACCGTACACCCCAACCCATCCCCGGTCCCACCACAGGGCCGATAGGTTGTTGAGGCCAGGGCTCGATCCCCCGACCTCCTTGATAAAGAGCTCTCAGGCAAGCTCTCATCACCAACTGATCCGCGGGTTAGTTGGTGATGAGAGCTTGCCTGAGAGCTCTTTATCAAGGAGGTCGGGGGATCGAGCCCTGGCCTCAACAACCTATCGGCCCTGTGGTGGGACCGGGGATGGGTTGGGGTGTACGGTCCGCGGGACCTGATAAGGCTCATCGGGTGGGACCCCTGGGCTGTGGTGGGATGCCAGGTATCCAGGGTGGCAGGCGGGTGGTGATGCCCGTCCTGCATCAATAGGGATGCCCATGCGTGGTACGTAGGTAACAGATCTTACATGTTTTACCTTCCTTTTTCTATTTTAGTGATTTTGTTAGTGTACTAGTCATCGAGAGGTTGAAAAGTATTTACCTATCAAAGCTATTTTATCTCACCTATTTATATTATAATAATGAATAATTTTTATTTTTATTTATATTCATCTGTTTTCTAAAGTTTTAATCTAGTTAATGCTGTGTTTGCTCACCTTTAGATAAAAGTTAACGTTTGGTGGATAGAAATGGTTCAACAATATTAAAAAGTTCAAATATTATAAAAAAAGCTGCAATGTCTGGTTTGTCAATCATATAAAGGTGTTTGACGCATTTGAGAGGTTGAATGAGATAACCATCCACTTGAACTAGTCTTGTATCTTAAATGTCTTTTTCCACCCAACCCCAAGATCAAGGTTGTAGATGTTCGATATCGGGGACACGTCGGTTTAGGTTTTTCATGTCGGTTTTAATATGTCGGGGGATATATCGGGTATATTTCATATATCGGGTTTTAATATTTAATTATTTATGTGTAATGATATATAAATTTAATCATTTTATAATTTATATATATTAATAATTTGATATTTATTGAACTCTTAAAATTTTCAAACTAATATAAACATTTTGTGCTACATAAGTAATAACGGTATAATGCGTGAAATAAAGTAAGATGAAGCATAAAGCCAGGAAGTTGTCAATGACAATGGAAGATAAGGAACCTTTAGTCCATAATTCAAAGACCATGCATAGTTGAAGTCGATGACGGACTTGAGCAAGGAAGAAAGCCAGAGGAAGGAAAAAAAACATAAACAATGAAACAATTTCAGTTTATTGTCTATTAGACCATAGACAATAATTAAAATAAATTGAAAAAAAACCGTCGATAAAATATCGGGATATATGGGCAGATATATTGGCGAATATATCGGTCAATAGAAGATATATCAGAGGATATATTCCAAAATGATTTTTGCAAAAAAATATCGGAAACGTGTCGTTTTGTCCATGAAACATTTATATCGGTCGACATGTCGGCCATGTCGGAGGATATCCACTGTCCACAACAGAAATGCATATTTGATGGTAGCCACTCTATAAATTAATCTTTTAAATGACCTCAACATAAATTTTTTGGGTCTGCCATATCATCCAGGCATGGGATGAAAAACTTTTAGTCGATCATGAACTTATTAATCTGTCGATTGTACAAGCACATCCTATAAGTCCCATCTTTCTTCCACCTTTTCCCTAATAATTTTACTCTCGCTGGACTCATGCGATAATGAGAGCTTGGTTAAGCTCCCCCAGGCGAGGTCGATATAATTTAGATGTCTTGTATTAGTAGCAAACTGCCAGGAAGTTTGTGTGAGAGGATGTTATGGAGTCACTGAGGATTGACATTACTTCTTTGGGAACCGCAATAGTGTTCTCAACCTCAAGTCTCCCTTTGGCTATCAACACATGCATTTCACATGCCTACTTGATTTGCTTCGTGACCTCTTTTGATTATTCCATCAATGAGATTGAATGGCTCCACATCACATTCTCAAGATGGCTCAAGCAAGACGTTGCATATGCCATGACCATCAATAATGTTGCAGTAGATCTCTTCTTTCTAGGTGTCAATGGTGAATGATACTGGATGTTTATCAGACACCTTTAATGACCAACACCTTCTAAACCCAGTTGATTATGGGTTAGGGTGAGGTTTTACTTTGAGACCTTCAACCATTTCCCAACTAATGCTGTTTTTTTGGTTATAGTTGTCTTTGACAACTCCAAATGGCCTATCATTAACAATACACTTGATTGTGAAGAGTCAATTTCTTTGTGAGGAGTCATTTACCTCGGGTGATGACATAATCTCTTGCACTACCCCAGATTGCATTAGTCTCTGAGTTTCCATGGATAAACACTTTGTCATCTGATTCTCCCCCGAAACCTTCTATAGGGTGCTTGCCTGCTAGCCTCTGTTTCCCCAAAGAGTTTTTTTTACAATTGCCATGTTGATTTTGGTAGTTACACCGAGTCGATTTCCAAAGTTATGAAAATTACTCTTCCCATGACCTTTAAGTTGTTAAAGGCGCGCCTCAGGCGCGCCTAAGGCTCAAGGCTCATCAGGCTCAGAGGTTTGCGCCTTAGTGCGCCTTTTTTGCGCCTTTGGAGCATAAAAAACACGTCTAGGTGCAATTTCTATTATAATTTTTCCCAAAATAATTAAAGAAATAATGTAAGAACTCAATATTTTTTTTGCATGATTTAGTGTTTGTGAACCATAATCGAGCGTTAAGACTTAGATATGATGCAAGTGATCACATTGATTCTATTTTTTAAGAGATATAAATGATAGTAATGAATTATTAATGAGTAGAATAGATGAAAAAATCTGATTAAGAAGATGAAGTGGTGTTTGATGTTGATTATTTAAACTGAATATGGTTGCGCCTTGCCTTCGTCAGGCGCGCGCCTGCGCCTTGAGCCTTGCGCCTAGGCTCCAAGACCCCTTTGCGCCTTGGTGCGCCTTGCGCCTTTAATAACTAAGTGTCGTTCACATATGTCGTGCCTTTGTTGATCTTGGTAAGACTTCATATCAATTTTGTGATCTCCATTTTGTTCCCTCCTGGTAAACCCCACCTCTTACTCGCTCAAACTCGATCAACTCATTTTGGGCTTCCTTTGGAGGTGTTGACGGTGTATCGATTTTTAACATCACTTGAGAGGTCACAAGCTAGGTTCATTTTTGCCGCCATTTCAGGTAATTGGAACAATTTCTTGTTAGAGGTCTCAATGTGGTCGACCTTCATAAAATATCTTTCGGCATCTTGATTTCTATAACTATGTTGGTTGTCATCACCGTATTGACTTCTATCATGCTTCAGGAGCTTTAATTTGGTGTGGATTTAGAAATGTCGATCGTTGGGAGCCAACGACCCAACACAAACCAGGTTTGAAGTATTAGTCATCACCCACAGCAAGAAATATTATACTTAGATTAAAGGATTCAGCCCTTGTTCAGTATTTCTTTCTACTACTTATATTAACGGTTTTTCTTCGTATGGTGTGTAAATAATTACATCAAGTAAACAAACAACACTCAAGCCTTTATCCCACCATAGTGGGGTTGGCAATTACATCAAGTAAACAACAACAACACTCAAGCCTTTACCCCACCATAGCGGGGTCGACTATATGGATCCTTTGTCGCCATTGCGCCCTATCTTTAGTCATAATCTCACTAATGTCTGAGTACATCATGTCTTTCCTTATAGTTTCATTTCAAGTCTTTTTTGGTCTTACCCATCCCCCGTTTAACATGCTTAGTGGCTAAACTCTCACAACGCCTAACATGTGCCTCTAATGGTCTCCTTTGTACGTGTCTGAACCATCTTAATCGAGCTTCTCGCATCTTCTCTACAATTGGTGTCACTCTTGTCTTATCCCTGATCCATTCATTCCTAATTTTATCCAGTCTCATGTGTCCACATATCGACCTAAGCATTCTCATCTCCGCAACTCCCATTTTTTGCTCATGTACATAATTCACTGCCCAACACTTAGAACCGTACAGCATCACTGGTCTAATTGCAGTACAGTAAAACTTGCCTTTAAGTTTTAATGGTACTTTACGATCACATAAGATCCCAAACGCGCCTCTCCACTTCAATCAACCTGCTTGGATTCTATGTATCACATCTTTTTCTGCACCTCCATCTTTTTGAACTATCGATCCCAGATATTTAAAGCACTCGCTGCGAGAAATATCTTGGTCACCCAACTTAATAACAGAGTCATCTATCCTTCTTGCACTACTAAATTTAAGCTCCATGTACTCCGTCTTTGTTCCGCTCAACCTAAAACCCTTCTTTTTTAAATTGTCTTGCCAGGATTCAAGTTTCGCGTTTACACCCTCACGTGTCTCATCGACCAAAACAATATCACCTGCAAGAAATAAACATAAGGTATTGCTTATTGGATATGTCCGGTGAGCTCATCTAAGTCAAGGGTAAGGAGATATGGGCTTAAAGCCGACCCTTGATATAAGCCAACAATAATAGAGAATTCCTGTGTTAATCTTCCAGGTGTCCTCTCCATTGTCACTAAATTTGTATACATATCTTTGATTACGTCAATGTATGATACATTTACGCCTTTCTTTTATAAGACTCTCCATAAGACCTCCTTGGAGCCCTATCATAAGCCTTCTCAAGATCGATAAACAGCATATGCAAATCTTATTTTTTTTTCCCGATAGTTGTCAATGAGTCTCCTCAAGAGGTGTATAGCTTCCATGGTCGACCTCCCTGACATGAATCCAAATTGATTCTCCGAGATGCTAGTTTCTCGTCTTACTATTCTTTTTATTACTCATAGTTCCACGGCACGACTCATTAATTTAATTCCTCTGTAATTGACACAATTTTGTTTATCTCCTTTGTTCTTATACAAAGATATCAAAATACTTTCTCTTTATTGGTCTGACATCCTCTTTGTCTTCAGTGTCTTATTGGAGAAACATGTAAGTCACGATATTCCTCCATTTCCTAGGCATTTTCATACTTCGATCGGTATATCGTCTGACACAACCGTCTTTTCATTTTTCATCTTCTTCAGAGCATAATTTACCTCTGATGCTTGAATTTTATGATAAAAAGTTATGTTCTTATACTCCTCCAATTTACTTAACTCTTTCAAGCTCAGTTCATTGTTTTTTCTTCATTATAGAGTTGATAAAAATATATTTTCTATCGCTTCTTAATAGTCATATCACCCATCAAAATCGTATTTGTTTCATCATTTATGCATTTAACTTTGCTATATATATCACACTTTCCATCTTTGGTATCATGTCGCTTGTAAAATTCTTCGTAAGTTTGACTTCTTGTTTTACTTACTGTCTTTTTAGCTTCTTTCTCGACGACTTTATATTTTATCAAGTTTTCATCATTCCTACAAGCGTCGAGTGTTTTATAGCTAGCCCTCTTTGCCCTCACTCTATCTCGCGCTTCTTCTTTCCACCATCAAGATTCTTTATGTGGGGGTGCACGATCTTTTGACTCTGTTGGAATATAATAAGCCTTCACCTGCAAAATCCCGAAAAAGGATAAACAAAAAAGAAAAAAAAAACTTTAGAGCTTATTATTTTATCCACCGAATGTTGATGGGCTGAATGTAATGATGACCCATGCCACCTCTTTTGTATCATTTCAACCACATATATATTATCTAGATAAAACCTTGTATTTTTACTTCTTTGCCCCCTTGATTGCCTCTATATATATGAGGTTGTTTTTGTGTCTGAAGGTAAGGGGAAAGACTCCCATCTTGTGAAGTAATGTAATCAATAAGTTTCTCACTTGTCTTCGCCCCCACCTCTCTTGTTTTTCGTATATTTTCTTCTCTAAAATCCAACATGGTATCAGAGATAGGTTGAGTTGGTTGGTCGATCTCGTCGGCGAAGTCCTTGTGAAATCAAATCTCGGCGTGGCTATGTCGAAAAGAGGGGCCGATAAAATGCGGATTACCCGGTAGCTCGTTTGGGCTTTGTCTCTCAAGTTCTACCTAAGCGAGGTCGCGTGTGGGTGGGTTCGTCTTGCCGCAGAGGCGTCGTTTGGAGTGCAGAGTCAAGGATGACCATGACGAGTGGGACCGGAAAAGAAAACGGAATATCCCTGGTGGCACGTTGAGTTCTGTCCCATTTTGCCTACCTGACAGCGTCCTCCTACCTCCTTCCAACAAGATCCATCAAAAAAAAATCTGTGGAAGAAATTATGTTTTGCAGTTCTTGGCTTAAGAGGGGGTGTTGGAATATAATAAGCCTTCACCTGCAAAATCCCGAAAAAGGATAAACAAAAAAGAAAAGAAAACTTTAGAGCTTATTATTTTATCCACCGAATGTTGATGGGCTGAATGTAATGATGACCCATGCCACCTCTTTTGTATCATTTCAACCACATATATATTATCTAGATAAAACCTTGTATTTTACTTCTTTGCCCCCTTGATTGCCTCTATATATATGAGGTTGTTTTTGTGTCTGAAGGTAAGGGGAAAGACTCCCATCTTGTGAAGTAATGTAATCAATAAGTTTCTCACTTGTCTTCACCCCCACCTCTCTTGTTTTTCGTATATTTTCTTCTCTAAAATCCAACAGACTCTTCAAGTATATTTTTTCCACTTTTCCTTAAATGTGAATACATAGCTTCCCATATGACACTATGATCAACATATGAATCATCAACTAGTTGTTCCATAAGAGCTGTCTTGAAATCATAAATTATCATTTACACTATGTTAGGATTATAGATAGAAGTTCAAAAATGAGAGCCAGGCCCGAGTTATTGTGCCGAGTGAAGAGCTGGCCTGCAAGAGCTCAACAACAATAGTTATTCAAAACAACTCGGCCCAGAGACTTCAAGTGGTCAGATTGCCCTTGTTATAGTGCTCACGTCAAAAAATATGGACCAGATATACAAGTCGTCAAACATATTTTAACTCATAGGTTCCGTTTGGCGGGATGGATCCTGCGCGGACCGCACCGCCCGGCCGCGGGGATCTGCCCCACGGTCGATTTCCACCAATTTTCCACGGATATCGACCATGCTGAGGCCACCGTAGTCATGGTGGCCTCCTCGCGGATTGGCTCCGTGAAAAATCCACGGAGCCAAACGAGCCCATAATCTTAAGCGTATATGGATAACTGCCAACTAATTGGTATTTCTATGCTGATTTACTTTTTTCACCTATCTAATGTCGGATTAAAACCAATACACACATATACATAACATTTACCCTTTCACTTGAGCTTTCTCCACATCAGCCACAAGCGGAAGCTTTTCAACTTCAAGTTTCGAAACAAGGGTCAATCAACGACATGAATCCATTGTGGGAGTCATTATCTCTTGAATCTCGCTCAACAATAGTATAAATCACCAAATGTCCCATGGGAGTATAAAATACGTGAATATATTTTATCTCAGCCGAATCATTGGCTCTCTTAGCATTGTTTAAGGACTGTGACTAAAGGGAGATCAAAGTTGTACCAGATACACTAGTAGTTTGCCACCCAAAAATACGATATCTTTTATCACTTGATATTTTTCTTATCCTAAGAGAATAAACCAAAACATTTGCATGTCTTGGTAGATACAAATATCATAAAGGTGCTAAAATCCATATCTACCATATGTTGCTACATGAGATTAAAATATGTATAGCAACTTTAGATAAATCTATTAATTTTTGATAAAAGCACTCATTGTAGATGGGCAAAAGCCTCCGCCTGAATCAAAGATCCGATGTCGCTCAAAATGGTCGAGTATTGATGAAGACGAAATGAGTGACTAGCAATAGTATGAGCAACATTATTGGCTGCCCAACATATTAAGGAGAAAGAGCAGTGATCCAAGAGAGGTGTACCAAGGCCAAAATATCTCGTATGAAAGAAGAATCAATCGGCGAGTGATCAGGGTCACCAGAGGTCCAGAACTGAGCCTCACAAGGCTTGCACAATCACCCTCTATAATGGTAGACTTCCAGCCCATGGAGATTGCCAAATCTAGAGCCTCTGGTTGCAAAGGCTTCGGCTAACTTTGGCTCCTAGAATGGGGAGTATTGTCGAGCAGACCATGGCAAGCATGTACCCCAGCTGTTGTGAGCTACCAAACCCAACACCAAAAATTGAAGGGAGGATGACCTAATGGAACCATAGTAATTGACCCATGAGTCAGGAGGGACACACCAAATAGAGGTCGCGTGATGGAGTTCCTGGGAGGGAGTGGTTTGAGAGCTAATGAATCTATTAATTGAACACTTAGATATATAAATTGGTGGTAAGAACTGAAACCTATAACCATGTACACATCAGATGGAATTTTTTGAATCTTGATAGAGCTCTAATCAGATTTGAATCGGTGTTACACTCGAATTTTAACCAATATGTTTTTGGCGTCCACTTGGTCACGTCGGTTTAGTGAAATGATTCCAACTGAAGGAAAACTAGACGGTTGACGTAACTGTCTGTTTGCCCCTACTTTAGGGTCGTGGTGGGGCTCCCTCGGATAGCCACCGTGGAGCGGTCTTGTCGGGGAGGGTGCACTGAACACTGCTTGGTGCGTGAAACATCCGATTTGGCACTGCTTTAGGGGCACGGCGGGATGCCCCCCAATAGTCACCGTGGGGAAGCCCTATTGGGGAGGGCGTAGTGGACACCGCTTGGTGCTGCTTTAGGGGCGTGGTGGGACACCTGGTGATAGCCACCGGGCGGCGGCCCTATTGGAGCGGGTGCTATTGACACTGCTCGTTCCGTGAAACACCTGCTCTAGGGGTGCGATAGGACGCCCTCCGTTGCTGCCATGGGGCGTCGGATTGGGGTGGGTGCCGTGGGACTGCCCTCTGATAGCCACCGTGGAACTGCCCAATTTGGGTGGGTGCGGTGGACACAGCTTGGTGCGGGAAATAGCAATACACTACTACCCCCGATCCCTCTTCTGCCGCAAACACTCAGCCCGCATTTGGTGGAAGAAAACAGCGTAGATCTAGTGGTAGAAACGGTGCCGAACTGGGTCCAAGCCTGTTAATGATGTATCACATATACTAGCTTCAAGAATTTAAGTCATCGCGTCTTCTTTGCACCTTTTTAATATGAAAAACTGCTGCTTTCTGAACAAGAACAGATTTTGGCCATTGCTGAACAGGTTTGTTGCTCTCAAAGGGGGTTTCAGGAGTGATGGCATGCCGTCAACATTTGTCATGATTTCAAAGGGGTTCTTATTTTGGGACCTGCGGCCTACCTAAGTTTTGGTATGTACCAGCTGCCTCTGGTCAATTTTTCTGAAAGCCATTTTACATCTGCACAAGCTACTTCATTAGTTTTCTACATTTTCCTGCTACCCGTGTCTATTACGCCTTAGGGTTTGTTTGGCCCAGCGGAGTTGCGCTCAGATCCTGACTGCTATCAGGCTCGTAGGTACTGTTGGAGCAGGCGTGCGGTCTCTTACAAGCGAGAAAGTCGTTCTGCTCTCAATCCAGACCGCGCTTGCCGCGCAGTATTCGGCGCCGGCAATCTGAAACTTGAAGGCTCCGCCAAACAGACCCTTAGTGGTATAATTCTGATATTGATTCAGCTTTCTCAATATTGAACTTAGGCTGGTGGTCCCCGGCATTGATGACTGGCAAAGATTGGCAGCACAACTATTACAGCCAATGTTCATCCTCCATACCCCACACATTGCTCATGCAAACTCCACCTTAAATGTATATGAATCTACAGTTAGGTTAGATACCAGTTTGATTATATATATATAGATATATATAGGGCCATTTACCGGGACCACCCCTCTAACTTTGCTAAATTACTGAGAACACCCATCTTATTTTCGAAATTACAAAAATCTCCCCTATAAGTTAGCATAATTACAAAAACTTCCCTTGAAGTTATTAATTTCATTACAAAAACCCCCATCGGTGTACAATTTCATTACAAAAAAAATCCTGAATTTTTGTTCATGATGTTATGAAATGAAAAGTTCAGGGGAGGTTTTTGTAATTTCGAAAATAAGAGGGGTGCTCTCAGTAATTATGCTAACTTACAGGGGGAGATACGGGTAATTATATATATATATATATATATATATATATATATATATATATATATATATATGTGTAAGTTTGTTTTTCAATGATTATTATTAAATTTGTATAAAGCTGCATTGTTTTTCAAAAGGAGGAAAGAAAAGAAAAGCCACCCAGTTTAAATTTGCTGTACATTCAGTGGGCTTTGTACAGTTCTTGAAAGAAAGCAGGGGCTATAGATTGAGGGCCGTAAAAAACGCAACCTTAATTATAAAATTCGTTTGGGAGTTATCCGGTCACAAACGCATCCGCTGGAAAAATCAATTTTCACGTGTTTCTCTACCTTAATTTTCGACCGAGGCTGCGGAAATATTCGTGCGGTTTGAAACCTATAAGAAAACAATCCCACCATGAATCAGCAGCATCATGTTTGATCAATTATCTATTAATTACCTAAACTTTCAATGCGAGTTAGCATAATTGCAGGTTGCATCCCTCTATCTTTTGAAATTACAAAAATCTCGTATGTAAATTTACATTTCGTAGCATGCATGCACGAAAATACCCCTTCAGGGCGCCCGCTCCTTGGGGGTATTTTTGCGCATGCTAGCTATGAAAAATATATAGTTACATTAGAGATTTTTGTAATTTCAAATGATAAAAGAGCATACTTACAGTCAATAAACAACCCCATTATCTAATTTTATTTCTTATATGATTGGCATCATAAAATTTCTTTTATTTTCTTTTCGTAAGAGGTTTTAAGTTCATGAGGGTCAACCCTATGTGTATTATATGCATACAATAAATTTTCTTAAGAGGTCTTAAATCAATGTTCTTGTGTGCATGATCAATTTCCTAATGTAGGAGGAGCTCTTTACACCGGCCATCACTTCCCCTTGAATAGAATTATTGTTTAGATATACTAAAATATTGCATATCAAGAGCACAATCAATAGTGTTTGAGTCCAAAGTTGATGAGACCAAGGGTCTATTTGGTGCGGTGACGATCGTGAACTCGGTTGTTGTTTTAGTTATTATCAAGGCGGGTAATATTTCTTTTCGTCTACGACCGTATCTTTTGATGAAGAGATAGACAGGGTGCTAACAAGAAGGATCGCGCGACGGATCCTGCTGGGGGATGATAAAAATAAGACGTGATTTAATTAATTTGGCAAAATTAAGGATGAAAAAATTTGAAGGGATGATTTGAAAAAAATGTTGAAAGTCAAAGCTGAGCAGGCACAAAAGAGAGGGGGGGGGGGGGGTCTTCAACTTCTGTCTATGGAGGGTCTAATATGCGAATAGTCATTCCATGCCTATGTTGATACGAGATACCTATTTTTCAGATGAGCTTACTCTGGAGAACATCTGAAGTTGGCGAGCTGAAGGAGACCGCCTTATGTGAGGTCACCAGAGTTGGACTCGTTACGGGCGAGCTCGTTGAACTGTAGATCGCCTAGGAAGAGAGCTCGTGATTGGGCAGGGGACCGCGGAGTGAGCTCGCCGGCAGGCTGATGTACATCTGCTGAGCTCCGGATGAGCTCTGCACACCGAAGAAGAGGGCTCGCAGGCGAACTAGGGAGGAGCTCTCCGACGAGCTGATACACTAAATTGTCGAGCTCCTAATGAGCTCCTTGTGTCTTCGATGATGTCTTTCCTTCTAGTCAATGATCAACCTTCTAAGATTTGGGCCTATAATTAGTCCTGGGCCAATATATTTTAAAATTTAGTGTGCACATGCATTATGCATATACGTTTTTTCACATTAAAAAAAATAAAATAGTTAATTGTCAGCTTGTGCATATAGTAGAATACGTTGAGATGGTCATAATTATTCATGGATAGTGTGAACAGGCCTGTCCAAAAAGCCCGCCCGGGCCGGGCTGGTATCGGGCCTGATGGACCCGGGCTTTTGTCACTCGGGCCTGGGCCTTGCTTTAGCCGGGCTCGGGCCCTAGCCCCGGCAGGGGGCCTGCCAAGGCCGGGACAGGCCGGGCCCGGTTAATGAATCCCGCCTATAGGCGTGATTTATTAATCGGGCCCGGCCCGGCCTGCCCCAGCAGGGGGCCTGCCAAGGCCCCCAAGGCCGGGCCGGGCCTGGTTAATAAATCTCGCCTATAGGATTAATAAAATCCCGCCCATTTAGTTGGGATTTTATTAAAATCCCGCCTAAATAGGCGAGGTTTTAATTAAATCCGGTCTAAATGCGGGATTTAATTAAAATCCCGCCTGTTTAGGCGGGATTATTCCGCCTGGTGCCAGGCCCAGTGCCCAGGCTTAGGCGGGCCGGGCTTTAAGTATATATGGGGGCCCTGTTGGGCCCCCATAGCCCGGCCTGGGCCTGGGTCGGGCTAGCCCGGGCTTTTTCTGGGTCGGGCCCAGTTTTTTGAACACGTCTAAGTGTGAATGCTACAAAATGGTGGAAAAGGGAGAAATCTAGAAAGAGGTACCTATAAAAAGTGTGGAGGGAAAGTTCCTTTGAGGATATACGATGCGGCGGCCTTCCCTTTATAGCAAATTTTTTGTTTCCGCTTCCCGGACTTCGGCAGATTATTGTTACTTGTTGTATTTCTAGGTATAGGTCATTGCTGTTCAACCATTGTTGTTCGCTGCAAGCCGGTTCCAACATTACATCTCCAATATTGAAGGATCACATTTTGGAAAGCTTAAGGGAGGTATAAAACTACTAATTTGAACGTATTATAATTTTTTTGGTGTATGTTATGTGAGAATTGTGATTGTATAAACTACATATTTGAACATGTTTGCATTGTTAATGTTAGTGATGGATGCAAATGAAAATATTTTGAGTAGCGAAGAGAGTTCTCAATCGTTTGAACTAGATGTTGGTAAACATTTCATTACGGACTTAGTGTTTCCCACCAAAGATGAGTTGGTAGAATGGGCATGTAACATTGTAAAGGGCATAGGGTTTGTTATTATCATCCAAAGAGCGGATACTATAACAGCAAGGGCAAGGCCTAGAATTATGTTGGGTTGTGATAGAGGGGGGGGGGGGGGGGGGGGGGGGGGGGGGGGGGGGGGGGGGTTTCATCGTGAAAATCAATACAGTAAAGGCTTTGTTAAAAAGGACATTAGAAAGAGCAGTTCTAAGAGGTGTGGTTGTCCTTTCTCCATACACGGACAGAAGGATGCAACTCTAGATGAGTGGAAAGTTGTACTTAAAAGTGGGGTTCATAATCATAATTTTGTACACTTAGGAAGTTGTGAGCATTACATGATCTACTTATTCTACATATTTTGGGTATAATATTAAACATATTTTATTATATGCTTCCTTCAAAAAATAGTGAAAACTATTTATCATGTTCTTTCTTACATGCAGGTCAAGAAGATTTTGAATACATCAATGTTTTGTAAATCTTTTGGTGCTATGTGTAACTTGACCAATTACTTTTGTGTTCATTTGTATGACAAGTTTTTCCCACGAAAGAAGCATTTAATCATAAAAATTTGTACAATAGTTACTTTTGTTGTGTTTGGGATTGTATTTGAAAATCATGTATTTGTGATAATTATGATTATGAAGACAATTGTTGATGACTTCTTTTTTACAAAGATTAGATCATTTCATTCTTTTTCACTTGTTACTACTATCAATCCAATAGCATTTGGTGGCAAAAGACAGGAATATACTCTTAGTATGCTATAAAAAGAGACAAAATTAAAATAATTTTTTTTTTAATTTGGTGTGCATATAACAATATGGTCTGCATTTAAAATTTTAGGATGTGCATCTATCACTGGTGTGCATATAATAAATTTTGATGTGCCTTTAACACAACCCTAAAATTATTATGATATATTTTACAATTTAGCGTGCCGTGCACATACATTATGCATATATGTTTTTTCACATTTTAAACAAATAAAATAGTTAATTGTCAGCTTGTGCATATAGTAGAATATGTTGAGATGGTCAGGGGGAAATCTAGAAAGAGGTACCTGTTGAAACCAGTTTCCCGGTCTCAGCGTTCGAAAGGGGGTTGCGACTAACCCTTACTTGACCTAAGCCTAGACCCTTGACCGGTCACTAGGAACTGAAAGACTTGGACTTGATGAACACTTGAATCCACAAATGGACCCCTTAAGCTGCAGCGCGGAGGTCCCACCACACACCCGGAAGCCCGCTCGGAACTTCCCCTCCCAAGCCAATGTTGAGCCTGGGCACCTTGGAGGGCACTAAGAACCACCTCACTGTCAGCTGAAGGATGACAAGGGAGGGGGGTGCTTGCTCACAAGACACACGCGAGGGGGGGGGGGGGGGGGGGGGGGGGGGGGTAGAGACCAACCCTTCCCAAGGTGCCTATGGGGGTCAATTTATAGACTTTCCCAAAAATGGACTGCAGATAGCCAAGATCCGGCTATCCGCAGTCCAACCATGACCACGAATGATCAACGCGTGAGGGGAGGCGAGTGGGACCCGAGGTGCCCACTTTCCCCCTCACGGGAGGCCATGCCGGCCTCCCCCCAATGTACCGGGCGAGTGGGAGAGTTCCTCCCACTTGCCCAAAGGGGGTGGCGAGTGGGAGGGCCCCTTCCCACTCCCCCTCAAGGTGGCCGGCGAGTGGGAGGGACCCTCCCACTCGCCCGGCTAGTGGGAGGGTCTCTCCCACTCGCCCGGGTAAATGGCGAGTGGGAGGGACCCTCCCACTCGCCCGGCGAGTGGGAGGGATCCTCCCACTCGCCCGGGTGAACGGCGAGTGGGAGGCTCCTCCCACTCGCCCGAAGGGAGTTGGGGGAGCGGGTGCTCCCCCCGCGTCCCCTGTGGCCTCTCTTTGCTTTGACTGGTCCCGGCCGCTTATGCGTGGCCGTTTTGACCGTCTCGACCACCTTGAATTGTCTTGGTCTCATCCGGGTCGGGTCACACCGACTCGGGAAATATGAGGGTTGTACACAATCCCCGCTCTTTGCGAGCTTGACTCAAGCTCGGAAAGAAAGTCCAACCCACCTATTGACCGAGTAGGTGGGACCCGGAAGGAATCTTTGGAGGGCTCCACCCGATACTGGCCAATCATCCCAACTTTGAGATGGGGGAAAGGCCACGGACCCTCTTGGCGAGCCTATCGTCCATTGGGATGAGGCGATGAACTGGGTCTCCCTCACCTCCCAGCGGCCTTCGTGGGCTGAGGGGGATGTCATTGATGGCGCGGCGCAAAGCTTCATCCATGGCATCTACGGTCGGCAGGACGCGACATCTTATAAGGAGATGTCTATGCGCGACCTTGCGTATGCGAGTTCCCAGGCCCAACTTCGTGCGACCGAGCTCTCCCACATGGCCGCCTGCCGAGGTCTTAGTCTCTCGTACAGGTGGATGCGGACGGACGCGTCGAAGTTGGATGCGGAAAAGAGAGGACCACTGACCTTGCGGCCCGCTTGGCCACTGCTGAGAAACTCTTGGAGGAGTCATCCGGAGGCTTGGTTCGTGCCCTTCTTAATGAATTTTCCTTTTCTCCTTTCGATTCGTTATTATTCGTTGGCTCTAATTTATCTGCCTTGTTGGCCTGCAGGGGCCCGGTGTCGCCGACTCGCTCAGGAGACGATGCAAGGAGTCGGACCAGGAGGTGCAAGACCTGAGAGCTCAGCTTGCAGAAGCTCATAGTCAGTTAAGGGAAGGGGAAAGAGAAGGAGATGCACCTTCGAGGGCGGCGATGCCGGCCCCATCTCAACCTGCTGAAGTCGAGCGTGCTCGGGGGAAAATTGTGACGTCAACGGCCCGAGCTCTGGTGAGTCGCCTCCATGACGTGGACGCTATTCGAGACAGCTGGAGGGGGGTCTCTGCCAGCGACATCCTTCCTGAGTTCTTTCCTTCACCTGGGCGGTCCGGCTCGCCCCCTAGCAGCGGCGGCTATTCCCCATGATCGTGAGGATGGCCTGTGACGTCTCCTTTCTTCCCGTTCCTCATGGGAACTATGTGACTTTCGTGTTTGCTTTTCTCTTTCAAGCCTGCACATACTTACTTGAATCGACCGTCGAGTAGTCGATTGAACCGATGAGTTTCCCATCTGCCGATATGACTGATCCTGGAGAATGGTCGTCTTTCGTCGGGGATCTTACCGGTCGGAGGCGGAAGTACCCATCCATGTCCTGGGAGTCTTAGCTCAACCGGGGGTGGAGGAACTCAACGCACTCCTGATCTAACTGGAGGTGGTAGTACCCATCCACGTCCTGGGAGTCTTAGCTCAACCGGGGGTGGAGGAACTCAACGCACTCCTGATCTAGCTGGAGGTGGTAGTACCCATCCACGTCCTGGGAGTCTTAGCTCAATCGGGGGTGGAGGAACTCAACGCACTCCTGATCTAACTGGAGGTGAGAGTACCCATCCATGTCCTGGGAGTCTTAGCTCAACCGGGGGTGGAGGAACTCAACGCACTCCTGATCTAACTGGAGGTGGTAGTACCCATCCATGTCCTGGGAGTCTTAGCTCAACCGAGGGTGGAGGAACTCAACGCACTCCTGATCTAACTGGAGGGGGTGGTACCCATCCACATCCTGGGAGTCTTAGCTCAACCGGGGGTGGAGGAACTTAACGCACTCCTGATCTAACTGGAGGTGGTAGTACTCATCCACGTCCTGGGAGTCTTAGCTCAACAGGGGGTGGAGGAACTCAACGCACTCCTGATCTAACTGGAGGGGGTAGTACCCATCCACGTCCTGGGAGTCTTAGCTCAACCGGGGGTGGAGGTACTTAACGCACTCCTGATCTAACTGGAGGTGGTAGTACCTATCCACGTCCTGGGAGTCTTAGCTCAACTGGGGGTGGAGGAACTCAACGCACTCCTGATCTAACTGGAGGGGGTAGTACCCATCCACGTCCTGGGAGTCTTAGCTCAACCCGGGGTGGAGGAACTCAACGCACTCCTGATCTAACTGGAGGGGGTAGTACCCATCCACGTCCTGGGAGTCTTAGCTCAACCGGGGGTGGAGGAACTCAACGCACTCCTGATCCAACTGGAGGGGGTAGTACTCGATGCTTTCGCGACACAATTCCGCTTCGTGGAACCTTACCAACTTGTGTTCCCATCGGACAGAGTAACTATCTTAAGCTGGAGTAAGATGCATGACCAAAGAGATAATCAACATATTCATTAAGGATAAAAATGTTTAAGATCGTCGTCACTCCAAGTATTCCCAAGGGGGATTCCCTCAACATTCTGAAGGCGATACCCCCCTGACCTCAGGGCCTCCAAGATCACATAGGGCCCCTCCCAATTGGGTTGGAGCTTTCCTACGTTCGCTGACCTTCCCGCGGCATCGACCTTTTTGAGGACTAGATCTCCTGGGATGAATTGTTTGATTCTAATGTTCTTATCGAAGTACCTGGCCATCTGACGCTTCACTTCCTCTTGTCGAACCGTGGCGAGGTCCCGGAGCTCCTCAACCATGTCCAGCGAGAGTCGTTGCTCCTCTTCGTTGCCTATTCTCCAGTCCTCGTCCCCTTCCTCGGCAGCTACGACCCGGGGGGATCTGACCTCGAACTCCACTGGGAGCACGACTTCTGACCCGTGGGAGAGTTTGAATGGCGTTTCGCCCGTTGCTGTGTTGGGAGTTGTTCTCAAAGCCCATAAGACCGAGGGAAGTTGCTCCACCCAGTTCCCTTTAAGGTTTTCCACCTTCTTCTTCAGCAAGTTGACGATGAATTTGTTGGCGGCCTCCACCTGCCCATTGCTTCGAGGATGGTGGACAGAGGCAAAGCGGAGGTCGATGCCCACTTGACCGCAGAAAGTGATGAGTTCATTGCTAGCAAATTGTGGTCCGTTGTCTGTTACTATGGCAAGGGGGAGTCCGTGTCTGCAAATTATTTCTCCCCAGATGAAATTCTTTATCACCTGCGAGGTCGTCTTCGTCAAGGCTTTAACCTCCACCCACTTGGAGAAATAGTCAATCATAACCAGCAAGAATCTCCTCTGACCGCTAGCCTGAGGGAATGGGCCGACCAAGTCCATCCCCCAGATGGCGAAGGGCCAGGGCGCAGTGATCGTCCTGAGCCTCTGCGCTGGTTGAAGTTGGAGCGGCGCGAAGATTTGACACTTCTGACACTTTTTTGCAAACTCCATGGCATCCTTCTGCAGAGTCGGCCAGAAGTACCCTTGCCTTAGCACCCTCTTTTCTAGGGTCTGACTTCCCGAATGGCTCCCGCATTCTCCGGAGTGGATTTCCTCCAAGACCCTCGGAACTTCATCTTCCGTCACGCACCTTGCTAGGAGCCCAGCCAAGGTCTTCCTGTACAGGCTTCCTTCGCGCATCATGTAGTATGCTGACTTGTACCTGAACCGCCTCTTTTCTAGGTCTCTTTCCGGGAACTTGCCCGAGGTCAGGAAGGTGAGGATCGGGTCTATCCACGAGGTTCTTCGATCAATCTCCATCAACTCGCCTTCCTCGATGGATGGGTGGAACAGCTCGGTCACCGTTCCTCCCGTGCGAGGACCGTGCTTCGCCAACCGGTCCGCTCGGGCGTTCTCCTCTCTCGGAATGTGTTGAATGGAGAAGGTGTGGAACCATCCGACGAGGTCCCTAACCTTCGCCAGATACCTCTGGAGGGTTGGCTCCTTTGCTTCGAACTCCCCTCGAACCTGGGAGGCCACCGCCATTGAATCTGTGAAAACCTTCACGTCCCGGATCTCCAGCTCCTTTGCCAGACGGAGCCCTGCCACCACTGCCTCATACTCGGCCTGGTTGTTGGTCACAGGGAACCAAATGTGGATCGCTTGCTCGATCCTGGTCCCATGTGGGCTGA
Organism: Dactylorhiza incarnata; assembly: GCA_033032865.1. Taxonomy (NCBI): domain Eukaryota; kingdom Viridiplantae; phylum Streptophyta; class Magnoliopsida; order Asparagales; family Orchidaceae; genus Dactylorhiza; species Dactylorhiza incarnata. The sequence continues at coordinate 4,960,369 of JAWHQI010000177.1, read as the reverse complement.
CCAGGATCACCCCTCCGCCGAGGGAACTTTTTCCTGATGCTCCATCCGCGAACAGATCCCATGCCACCAACCCGGCGGGCTCTGGCCCGTCCACCTCTTTGACGTATTCTGCCAGGAAGTCTGCTATCGCTTGTGCTTTCATCGACAACCGGGGGATGAAGCTGACATCAAACTCGCTGAGCTCCACCGACCACTTTGCCAACCTGCCTGAATGCTCTACTCCCTCCATAATGTTGCGAAGGGGGTGGTCGGTCACCACCCTGATTGAGTGAGCCTGAAAATATGGGCGGAGTTTCCGAGCCGAGATGATCAAAGCAAATGCTAGTTTTTCCAGGACAGGGTACCTCAGCTCCGCCTTCTTCAGGACTCTGCTAACATAGTAGATCGGCAGCTGCTTCTTCCCCTCCTCCCGGACCAGAACCGAACTCACTGCCTCGACCCCTACCCCTAGGTAGAGAAAGAGGTCTTCTCCTTCCCTCGGCCCCTGGAGTAAGGGGGCTCGCGTTAGTTGTTCCTTCAAGGCCTGAAAGGCTTTCTCACACTCTAGTGTCCATTCGAATTTCTGACCCTGGCGCAGGGCCCTGAAGAAAGGAGAACACCTCTCTCCCGCCCTGGAGAGGAACCGACTCAGCCCTGCTAACTTCCCGGTCAGCCTCTGAATTTCTTTCGCGTTCTTCGGCGATTCCAGCTCCAAGATGGCCTTTACCTTGTCTGGATTGGGTTCGACCCCCTCCGGGGTGAGTAGATGACCCAAGAACTTTCCTCGACTTGCTCCAAAAACACATTTGGAAGAGTTCAGCCTCATCTTGAACCTCTGAAGGGTAGCGAAGGTCTCCACTAGGTCTTGCAGGTGGGACTCCACATCCCTGCTTTTAACCATCAAGTCGTCCACGTAGACCTCTAAGTTGCGCCCCTTCTGCTCTCTGAAGACCCGATCCATCGTCCTTTGATAGGTTGCCCCCGCATTCCTCAACCCAAACGGCATCATCTTGTAACAATAACATCCATCGTCCGTGATGAACGAGACGTCCTTGACGTAGGGAGAATGCATTCGAATTTGATGGTAGCCGGAGAATGCATCCAAGAAGCTCATCACAGAGAATCTGACTGCTGAATCTACCAGCGCATCGATCCGGGGCAACAGGTAGCAGTCTTTAGGGCATGCTTTGTTCAACATAGTGAAGTCCACACACATTCTCCACCTCCCGTCTCCCTTCTTCACCATTACTACGTTTGAAACCCACCCTGGGTATTGGATTTCTTCCACGAACCCGGCCTCGAGCAGCTTCCCCACCTCCTCTCTGATTGGCCCGGCGAGGGTGGGCTAGGGGTGTAAACGAGTCGAGCTCGAGTCGAGCTTGGCAAAAATCCCAAACTCGAGCTCGAGCTCGAGCTAAATATTTCGAGCTCGAGCTCGTCGAGCTCACCCTGCTTGGCTCGAGCTCGAGCTCGAGACCAGTATATTGAGCTCGAGCTCGAGCTTTCGAGCTCGCGAGCTCGAGTCGAGCTCGAGCTGCTCGCGAGCTTTTTGCTCATGAACCCATTTTTATTTTTATTTATATATATTTTTAAAAAAAATACCCAAAAAAAAAGCTCGCGAGCCGGCTCGCGAGCTCATGAACAAGAGTAATCGAGCTCGATCTCGGCTCGAAATCGAGCTTTTTTCGAGGCAGCTCATCGAGCTCACGAGCCGGCTCGACTCAACTTACAGGGCTAGGGTGGGCGACACTTTCCTCTTCTTTTGGCGAATGGGGCGGGCGTTCGGGTCGAGGTTGAGGCGATGACATGCCACATCTGCGTCAATACCCGGCATCTCCGCAGCACTCCATGCGAAGATGTCTACGTTCTGCTGGACACATCTTCAGATCTTCTCTTGATCTGGCCCGCTCAGCCTCCCGCTAATTCACACCTTCTCCGGCCTTCCGCTGCCACTAATGACCTCTTTCTCAGTCACTTCCTCTGCCACCTCTAACTTGGTCAGATCACCCAACATATGATCTGCCTCTTCTGCCTCCTCCCCCCTGTCAATGGCCGCAACATGCTGGGGGGAGGTGACCTCCCCGGTTCTTTGCTTCCCGCCATGAGACTCGGCTCGGAGCTTTCCGAATTAGCCGCTTCCACGCTCACCGCACCAGAATGTTGAAACCAGTTTCCCGGTCTCAGCGTTCGAAAGGGGGTTGCGACTAACCCTTACTTGACCTAAGCCTAGACCCTTGACCGGTCACTAGGAACTGAAAGACTTGGACTTGATGAACACTTGAATCCACAAATGGACCCCTTAAGCTGCAGTGCGGAGGTCCCACCACACACCCGGAAGCCCGCTCGGAACTTCCCCTCCCAAGCCAATGCTGAGCCTGGGCACCTTGGAGGGCACTAAGAACCACCTCACTGTCAGCTGAAGGATGACAAGGGAGGGGGGTGCTTGCTCACAAGACACGCGCGAGGGGGGGGGGGGGGGGGGGGGGGGGGGGGGGGGGGGTAGAGACCAACCCTTCCCAAGGTGCCCATGGGGGTCTATTTATAGACTTTCCAAAAAATGGACTGCAGATAGCCAAGATCCGGCTATCCGCAGTCCAACCATGACCACGAATGATCAACGCGTGAGGGAAGGCGAGTGGGACCCGAGGTGCCCACTTTCCCCCTCACGGGAGGCCATGCCGGCCTCCCCCCAATGTACCGGGCGAGTGGGAGAGTTCCTCCCACTCGCCCAAAGGGGGTGGCGAGTGGGAGGGCCCCCTCCCACTCCCCCTCAAGGTGGCCGACGAGTGGGAGGGACCCTCCCACTCGCCGGGCGAGTGGGAGGGTCTCTCCCACTCGCCCGGGTAAATGGCGAGTGGGAGGGATCCTCCCACTCGCCCGGGTGAACGGCGAGTGGGAGGCTCCTCCCACTCCCCCGAAGGGAGTTGGGGGAGCGGGTGCTCCCCACGCGTCCCCTGTGGCCTCTCTTTGCCTTGACTGGTCCCGGCCGCTTATGCGTGGCCGTTTTGACCGTCTCGACCACCTTGAATTGTCTTGGTCTCATCCGGGTCGGGTCACACTGACTCGGGAAATATGAGGGTTGTACAGTACCTATAAAAAATGTGGAGGAAAATTTCCTTTGAGGACATACAACGCGGCGACCTTCCCTTTATAGCAAATTTTTTATATCCGTGTCCTGGATTTCGGGATGATCTCTATAGATATTGAATGGACCTCCAAAGAGATAGAAACGGGTTCACTTTTTCTTTACGGTTTTTTATTTTAGATCTCAACCATTGTTTTTTTCACGTGGTAATATGTCACGAGGCCCGGACTCTGATTTCGAAAAGGGACCCGGATGTAAAAATCTACCCATCCAAGATGGAGCATGAAATTTGTCTATCTTATTCTCTGTTGTGAGTGAGTCCACTAGAATTTATAGGATTGTATGACGACCTTAGAGAGGCGGGAGGAGGGATAAGGAATTGTTAAGTTTTAATAAAATGAGCTCAGCACAAATATCAATAAACTTTAGAGACAAACATGTTCAAATAATTATATTAATGTTAATGAAATTTTCAAAATTTGGATCTCCCTAAGACTGAAGATCGGAGGCGATGATTCTTATTCTGTTTGTTTTGGGGGATCGGTTGAAAGCTCTCTTGAAGGTGAATTTGTATTTGAGGCGTCTTGGTGTGCAAATAAAAGGGATGTAGGGATTAGAAAAATGGAGAATTCGTGTTTATTTGGCTCATGAATTTCTATTAGCGTTTTTTTTTTGTTCTTCTCGTGAATCATGATTATATTCTGTAATTTGTTTTTATCAGTTGTGTTTGGAAATTAATAATTTATTAGTTACATTAAATATAATAATAATCTTGTAAAACGAGAGCATTAAAGGGTCCATAGCTCAGTGGTAGAGCAATTGACTGCAGATCAATAGGTCACCGGTTCGAATCTGGTTGGGCCCTTTTCTTTCTTTTTGAAAAAATTATTTAAAAAAAGCGCTAAACAAACCAAAAAAAAAGGGCCCAACCAGATTCGAACCGGTGACCTATTGATCTGCAGTCAATTGCTCTACCACTGAGCTATGGACCCAGGTATGTCAAGTTTTGCTAATATTTCAATTTATTTAGAGTTAATAAATATAATAAAAATTAAATGCCCAAATTACTGGCCGGTGACACGTATCTCATGATTATTGCACCGATGAGCACGTGGCAATGCGGGAGAAAAATTAGCAACCTGATTTGGATAAGGATTAGATATATTGATGCACCTTAGAATTGAAACTCTAGAATCATGTACTAAAAATCGAACATGGTGGCAAAATCATTACCATTATTTTAAAAATTAATAAATAATACGCGCTTGCTTTTATTAATCCAATTTCATTGTATATTATTGTTACGAAATATGTATGTATATGTCATTTTCTTGCTTTATATTAAACTCATGTATTTTAAATAAACAATTAGCAATTTTCTTCTATTTAATGTAGAATATACTATATCTTCTCAATGCAATGAATATTTCTGAACTTTTTTTATTTACAACATGCTATCATCAAAATAAGCATCAATTATATTTTAAATAATTTCATTGGATGTATATTGACGCCCTATTTTTTGTGTGAGTATTGGTTTCTTTCAATGCGGTGATCCTCTCGATGACGTCGTTGTCTTCTGGGTCACAAATTTCTTGTTCACGTTGATTATTATAGGAGCTTACGAGTCTTGCGGACCAATCATTCTATGATACTCAAAAAAACATTATTAGATACAATAGAATTCATAGTTTTATTTACAAAATCGCATGCACATCATTGCATAAAAATATTAATGTGAATGTCTTCCTAGCAATGATGACTTGATCTGATTTATATATGGGCATATATATGTGGTGTTGTCTCAAGATCAACCATATGACTCGAGTTCTCACGTAGGTGGGGAAAACCAACCGCGGTGGGCGTCAAGAGGTGCATAATACAATGGATTGAGAATTTTAATGTACTTTATCGAGAACCACATTGACATGATCCGTGCTTTTCAGTGATCGACAGAATCCTAGACGTAACTTACCTTGGAGAAGTAGTCGCACACAACATCAACTGCCAAGATCCTTTTCTCTAGGACAACCACAAGAGTCGTAGTCACTCCTTCGGCCTCAAAACATAAGAGATGAAGTAGCACATGATCGACGCCCAATGACCATTGATGAGCATGAGCAGTCTTTGGATAATGACGGAGGGTGGGTTGTGTAATATCCCCCAAACAACTAGACCCCCAGGATGGTTTTGTCATGACTAGGGCATGAAAAAACCATAAGAAGCACAAATGGAGCATAAAAGCTTAGGAAGGAAGGAGGAAACCATCTTGGCCTGCAAATAGCAATTTCTAATTACCAAGCTTAGGGTTGGATTTTAGGACCTCACCTTGACCCTTTGGCCCCACCATAGCATACCTAACCATTTGGGGGTCCCCTTAGAGCACTAAGGACACATTGGGGTCAACCAAATAGGTCAAGTTGACCAAAGTCAACCCTAACCTTAAGTCAACTCTAGCTCTATTTTGGTCAAATTGCCATATTATGGGTCAATTGGCCTCCACCTTGCCATTTGACCCTACCTAGACCTTCCTAACCCTTAATAGAGGCCAATGGGTCACTAGACACCCATTGGGGCCAACCCAAATGGTCAAATTGACCAAAGTCAACTTCACCCTAAATTTAGGTCAAAATGACCTATTTGACCTAATCAAGCTCAATCCACTTGGGCTAGGCCTAATTGGAGTAGCCCATTATCTTAGGAGGCTGATAATTATCAGGAGTTGCCACTCAATTTCTGTAAATGATGTCTAGGAGAGAGAAACCTCATTTTCCCCAAACATGGAGGAGAGAGAAAGAGAAGGAGAAATGAGATTCATGGCTTAGAGAGATCAATAGCCACCAATTCCTCCTCTAATGTCTCCATTCAGTTTCCCCAATAAATTTGAAGGAGTTTAATGGCCATTCCCGGCCACATATAGGGGGAATTTGAGGAGTTTTCACTTGGCCGAAAATGGCCATTCATGGCAATTAGGAGTTACACTCTTCCCCCTCCCCAATTAAGCCATATAACTCCTTCAGTGGATGGAGAGGAGGAGTTTCCCCACCTTACCTGAAGAAATCGAGCCCCCAAGATAGGAGTTGACATGACACCCAAAAGCTTGAGGCCGACCATGGAGAACCACCTAATCAGCAAGCTTCAAGGCTCCACACAGGTCTGGTTCTTCCCCTCTCTCTCTCTCTATGGATAGATCCCATCAGGTTGGCTGCAAGGATTGGGGATAATTGGTCCCCAATTGGGTAGGCGAAAAGCTCAATTTTTGGAGCTTTAATCCCGCCTCCATACCCCTGTTCCGGCCACCTTCGGTCGGCCAACCACCGCTAATCATTGGCCACCACCTCAACGAAGGTGGTGGTGGCATTGGCCGGCCGGGGCGGTGCTTAGGTGGCCGAGAAAATAAGGTGCAAGGCAGCCCAGGTCGGGGCAGTCTCAGCCGTCGGCTAGAGGAGGAAGATGAAGGGATGGCATCCATTCTGCGTCAAGATTCGTGCGGCTCTATTGTATGAAATGAGTTATTATTATATATATTTCGGTCACATATTTTGTTGTACCTAGATTTAATTGCTAAAAATACTTAGGCCCCTCTGAACATCAAGGTTGTAGCTCCTGGTGTGTACTTTATTTCAAAATTTGTTTCAGCCCAAAAGGATCACTGTAGCTCCATGTAGGGCCATTTTAGTGGGACTGGTCCCTAGGGTAGGACAATCACTATTTCTTAAATAACTTTTGATAGGTAAATGATATTGACTTGAAAATTGAAACATAGGCTATTTGCACCTACATCCTTAACATATCCAAATATGGAAATTTTTGGAGAACATTTTTTTAAGGTTTTTGTAAAAATTTAATAATCCATAAATTAATTAATTATAATGTCTAATGACCTCTAATCCCATCCAAATTTTGGTGGGTGCTTCTTAGGGTTATTATATGACCCTGGTAAAAATTTCATCCCTATTGGGACTGATTTGGTTGGGTAATTATTTAACCCAAGTTTGGTCAAACTAGGTCAAAAGTGCACATGATGGAATTAGGTGGTCAAATCTCATCAAAGTGGTGTGAAACTTTGGCCACTGGTTTAGAATCACATAATACACCACCATGAGTAATTTGGGGTGATGTGGGGTGGATATGCCCTAGGACCCTAGTTCTAACCTTAGGGTTGCACTTTAAGCCTTGTGAAGGACATAAGAGCATATGTCCTTGAATGGTCATAAAACTTGGTAGATTAGTTCATGGGGTATAAATATTCCCTAGAAAATTTTATGAGAATTTTAGGAACATTTATCCCCTCTAATTTAAGTTATAACATTTTTAAGGAACCTTGTTATAAGAGAAATTTACATGCTCAGATTATCTTGGATGTTGATTAAAGTTAGGTAGTACCCTCATAATCATGATATAGACCTCTGATAATTTTTGTGTAATTATTGTATTGAATTAATTAGCACTTTATTTGCAAATCATCTATTTTGTCTTAGGAATATATTAAAAACAATTATGGCCAAATATCCTCGAAAAAATTATGAAACTTGGTGGTATGACATTTTAGGGCATTAGAGAGCTCTGTAAATTTTTGTATAATTTTTGGAGTTATTTATCAGTAGGTTACTTCACAATGTTCCCTAGTATGGGTTTACTTGGAATATTAATTTATGTGACTAATTTATCCTATTAAATTCTGAAATTTAGTCAGTAGACTTTTCTAATCAATATAAAGGTCTGGTAATTTTCCCATAATTTTTGGACATGTATTTTTTGTGGTTCCTTCATTAATTTCTAATTTTGGATAAATGTTCAATATTATAATTAGAGGTCAATACCTTATTGCAAAATTGTGATATTCTGTATTTACTGTTATTTTGACATAATAGATTTTCCATAATTTTATGGGGGTCATATCATAAGAAGATCTTACACTTCATGTTATATTTCATAGTTGGTCAATGTTGGAGAAATTATAATAAATGTTAAATAATTAAGGAAAAATATGATTCTTTGGATTTAGTCTTATAATATCATGATAGACTCCCAATAATAATCTTGAGTCGATTGGATGAATATCTGGAGTACCTCCTCTCATACAACTCATATAACTCAATTGGTCTGCGTATAGTAAAACTGTAAAATTGATTAGATTGAAGACCAATAGGTGAGAATGGAAGGTAGTTGGTGTACCTAGGGTTAATTCAAGTGAAATGTTAAGAGGGGTATTCTTTTGGGTAGATACCAATAACACTAAGTGTCTTGAGAAAGGGAGCTTTGGGCTATCATCCCATCGTAGCTCCTAGTACCGTTGCGAGCCCTTCACATGGTAGACATCGGGAAGTCCAAGACTAACCCTAAGTTGTAGGACTAAACTGTTGTGCAAGATTGTCTTAATAATACACTCACTTACACCCCGTGGTTACGGGTAGTTTATTGGTTCGGTCTTACGAGCGGTAAGCCCGGTGGTTGTTGGCACAGACGGATTAATCCGGCGAGCCGGTGGCTCGGAAGGTTATTGTGTCGAACAGGTTAGTCTGAGGAGCTTAGGGCTCGGAGATAGATGGTATACATGTTTGCATGTGCATAAAGGTGGTGCGTCTTCGGTATTGGACGGTCGTTCACACCGACGTCAATATGTTGACTCGGCAAGTGTGGAATTTGCACTTAGCCATGAAAGTCTAGTGGTCCTTCCAGTAAGAGTACGCAGATGCTCCGCGGTTTTGCGTTGAGGCGTACGATAGGTCTAGGTTAGGTAGTGTGAATACCAACCTAGAGGTGGGCGAGGCCCAACCCACCGCTTCCGTTTGCCACTACGGGAGTATCCTGAGAGTCTTGCTAGCTCCAAAAAGGGGGAACTAAAGGTCTGTGCGCATAGAGTCGAAGTGCGTGAGTTGCACTTGTGTGAACATAACATAAACATCATAACTCTGCATGTCATATCATAAGCATTGCATTTCAACCCCTACACCTATCGTATAAATTGATTATGGGACTTTTTGTACGATAGACCCTGCTAAACGACCCCTTGGTCTATTGGTTTGTATGAGCATTCCTATAAATCAATGGTTACTTTTCTATTATGTACTTATCTTTACTTACTGTACTTTACTTGCTCTTTACTATGCTCTATTACTGCTTCAATTATCTATATACATGTGTAGTGGTAGACATTCTTGTAGACTATAGATCCGTCGTCATCTGCTTTGTCCTTTGTTGATACCTTTGTACTTTTCCTTTTGTATCTTTACTTTCATGTTAGAATTAGGATCTGATGTGTATCATGCTTGAAATTAATTGTGTTTATACTGAATATTTTTCGTGGGGCCAAATTTAACTCCAATCGCCTTTGATATGTGCAAACTTTCTTTTGTTTATGTATAAATTTATTGTGCAAATTTTCTTGTGTTTCAATTAGTTTACTTATTGCATGTGCAACTTTTGTTGTTCACTGATACTTGGTGGAGATTTAGTTAAATTCCAAAGACCATATACTCTCTTTCATGAAATGTACATTCATAATTTCCCATTTACAAATGACAGAGCCCTTAAGTTATATTAAAAATTAATGTGCACAATCCATGCAAATAGATATAAAAATGGACCATCATTCATACTATTTTTTGAATTGATATGTGCACGTTAAATGAAGAAGAATGGTAATGCTTATTGCATAGTTAGCTTTGTATTAAGATGTGTCTTTATGAGTCTCATCTAGGTAGCAGGTTGTCTAAAGAGAATGGGGGAGAAAAAGTATGATGATGCACTTTACAGTAAAGTGCGGGTATCCAACGGTCCGTGTGGATACTCGCACACATATCAAAGTGAAACTATAGCAAATAGATACTCCAAATGAAATCGTGTCGCACGCTTATGCAAATAAAAATCATATTTGGTAAATTTGTTGATTGGGCTATCTATTTATCCATGGGAGTAGGGTGGTGCATTCTTATATTGAGCTATCATTTTTGGTGAAGTGGCTAGTAAAAGATAATTTGTTAGCAATGTTCTTGGCAAATATAAGATTGAAGACATAATTTTTTTTGATTCAATATCTTTATTTGTTGAACTCACCGGTATATGATAATTCAACATTTATTGTTCATTATTCACAATGGGCGATTACTCACAACCTTTTGGTAATTATGTAGTAAAAAAATTTGAAATTCTAATGGAAATAAGATGTGGATAGTGTGAGTCGCATGTGAAATTTGATCATTCAGTTTCAAAACTAAAAGGAATTTTTTAGTTAAAAAATCAAATTTATATATTTGCATTAATTGATTCTAAATTAATTATTATTCATTAATATATTTCAGGTAATTGGTTAAATTATAATCTGATATATATTATATGTTAAGAAATTTTATTTACAAATATTCATTTCATAAATATTTATTGGAGCCTTGTATGGTGTTTGGTGTTTGGCTCCTCATTATAGATGAAAAGCTCCAAAATCAAATTGGAGGGAATCCAAATTATTTGGAGGGAAACCTTTCATGAATGAAAGGATGAACCTTTAGTCCCACCTTGCTTATTAGCTCTCTAGCCAAAGAGTTTATATATGTTTTCACACCTTCTTATTTGTTCAAAAGAACATAAGGAGAAACTATGAACCACACGCGCGCACGCGCCGCACCGGACCGGATCCAGATTTGGGGAATAATTAAATTGAATTGTATTTTTTGTTCAAAATAGTTTCAGAGTTTTACTCGGAGTTGCGTCGATTAGAATTCGGAGCTGCGTCGAATAGATTTTGACGTAGCGTCGTCAAGCCGCGAAGTTGGCGTGGCGTCGAATGGAATTCGACGCATGCGTCGATAGAACTCGACGCTTGCGTCGATAGGTCCTGCGCCGATAGAACTCGACGTAGCGTCGATATGATGTCGACGCAACGTCGAATTGCTTTCACGCGTTCTGCCGTTTAACGCGTATTCTTAACCGCTCATTTACGCGTGTTTCTCGCCATTACTTACGTTGAAAATTTTCAACGTTATTACGTGCTTTCCAACTATAACTGTTAATAATTATTACGCTTTTAATATTGCCGTTTTCCGAGATTCCTTTCCGGCGATTTACTGTCTTTATATATTGTCGTTCTTCTCAGAAAGAACGATCGATCTGATATACGCTCTCATATGCTCTTCTTCTCTCTCTGTTCTGACGATCTTCTACGTGATTCCTTTTCTTCACATTTGCTTCATCAAGTGGTTGTTCAGGTGCTCTGTGCTTCTTCGGTGTCCGCGCACATCGGAGTTTCGGGATCTAGCCGGGTGTTGTACCTTGGAGGAGTGAGCATCGGTTGAAAGCCCTGCCGGAGGGTGGTGTAACTTCTTTAGGGCAGTGACCACACGCCTTACCCAGGCTCGATTCTGAACTATATAAATTACTCTATTTTATTTCTCACCTCCTTCATGCAAAATTATTGATATTGTTGTTATATATATATTTTTATATATCTGTTGTTTCTGTAAACGTTTTAAAAACGAAAATATATCATATTGTATATTAATATAGGAATATAAAAGAAAATATTCCAACAATCTAAAGAAATTAGTAATTCCACATTAACAAAATAAATAAAATCAAATGTTTCTGTCTGTTTTTATCTTCATATGTATAGAAATTTATTGTTTATATTTTAAATTTCAGAAATCTCTAATGGCTTCTAGATCTGAGGATTCTGCCGGGATCAAACCCGAGAAACTTAACGGTAGCGGTTTTCGTCGTTGGCAAGCACAGGTCGAATATTGGTTAAATACCCTAGGTCTTTTGTCCGCCATCTTCGATGCCCCTCCTTCAGAAATTGAAATCCCTAGCGCTGCAAATGCAGTTGCTTCGACTCTACCATTGTCCTCATCCTCAACTGCAAACACCACTAGAACCTATGTTAGACGTGTCGCATATAGAGATCCGGTGGACATTGAATATCATTGTCGTAACCGAATCCTAAGTGCTTTGTCCGGTAGCCTTTACAATGTCTTCCTACAATATCGTACGGCTAAGGAATTGTGGTATGCACTTGAAGCGCGCTATAACCTTGACAATGCAGGTATAGAACGTTACAATGTTTCCAACCTCCATAAATTCAAGATTGATGCCTCCGAGCCTATCAATCCTCAACTCCATCAACTAGATGAGATGTTGTCCAAGATCCGAGCCGATGGCTCAATCCTTTCCGAAAATTATCTTGCGACATGTCTTATTGATTCTCTTCCCGATTCATGGTCCGGCTTTAGCACTAGACTAAGGCATGACCAATCAAACCTTACTTATGTCCAGATCCAAAATGCTATCCGCATTGAGGAGGAACATAAGAGTAAAAACTCTAAAGTTCCCAAAGACCTTGCTCCAAGAGTAAACCTCACCGAATCGCAAGGCAATCCTTCTTCCCACCATCACTTCAAAGCCAAAGGAAAGAACCATAAGAAACCTTTCCGTCCAGGTTCCCGCCATCAAAAATCCAATCATTCCAAACCTAGTTCCTCAAACCAAAACCCAGGTAAAGGGAAATGGTGCTTCATCTGCGGCCGCACAAACCATCTGTCTACCAACTGCTTCTACAAGAAGACAGAACTCGTGGTTGGTAAGTCTCGTGGAGACAAGCCTCAGGCCAACATGATCCAAGCACCGGATCAACCTATCTTCAGGACATCAGTGGAGGAAGCGTGATCTTAGGAGATGCTTCATCGGCACAAATACTTGGATGTGGGCGAGTTGATCTTAGGTTGACATCCGGGAAGACACTAGCCTTGCATGATGTGCTTTATGTGCTGAGAGTTAGGAAGAATCTTGTTAGCGGATTTTTGCTAGTGAAGAAAGGCTACAAGATTGTCTTAGAGTCAAATAAAGTTGTAATAACATTAAATGATGTTTTTATTGGTAAAGGATATATCTGCGATGGTTTATTTAAATTGAATATTGCTGATTTAGAAGTAAATCAAATTTCTTCTTCTTCCTTAGTTTCAAATTCTTCTCCTGATTTTTGGCATGCTAGATTAGAACATGTGAATTCTGATTGCATGAAAAGAATGATGTCCTTAAATTTGATTCCCAAAATCAATATTGCACCAAGTGCTAAATGTGAAATTTGTGTGCAAGCTAAATTTTCTAGAAAGCCTTTTAAATCAGTTGATAGAACTTCAAAACCTTTAGAACTAATTCATTCGGATGTATGTGATTCAAACCGCCAACCTACTAGAGGTGGAAATAAATACTTTGTAACATTCATAGATGACTTTACAAAGTATTGTTACATATATTTATTAAAAACCAAAGATGAAGTATTTTCATACTTTAAGATATTCAAAGCCGAAGTAGAAAACAAATTAGGATCGTCAATCAAAATTCTTAGATCCGATCGAGGTGGAGAATACACTTCGAATGAACTAACCCAATTTTGCCAAGAACATGGGATTATTCATCAAGTGACTGCTCCATATTCTCCTCAATCGAATGGTGTAGCTGAACGTAAAAATCGGACCTTGATGAACATGGTCAATGCCATGTTAGCCGAGTCCGGTGCCCCGGAAAATCTCTGGGGAGAAGCGTTGCTCACTTCCTCCTTCATCCTTAATAGGATTCCATCTAAACAAAATGATAAGACACCTTTTGAATTATTCAAATTAAGAAAACCTAACCTCCAAATTCTTCGAGTGTGGGGGCGTTTAGCTAAGGTAGCAATTCCTGAACCTAAGAGAAAAAAAATAGGACCAAAAACATTAGACTCTATTTTCATAGGATATGCATCCGATAGTAGTGCTAATAGATTTCTTATCACTAATTCCCTAATTAGTGAAATATCTAACAACACCATTATAGAAACTAGAGATGCAGCTTATTTTGAAGATAAATTTCCATTTAAACTAAATAACTCATCTCAACATTCAACTAGCTCAAACCAACCTTCCACTTCTTCTATAGAACCTATAGAAAATGATGAACCTAGAAGAAGCAAAAGAGTTAGAACCGAAAGATCCTATGGGGAGGACTACTTCACTTATCTAGTTGAAGGAGATCCTAATACATATGAGGAAGCAATGACCTCATCTGATTATCCTTTTTGGAAAGAAGCAATTAATCTAGAAATTAATTCTATCTTAGAAAATAAAACTTGGATCCTAACCGATTTACCTCCCGGTGCCAAAGTCATAGGATGTAAATGGATCTTTAGAAAGAAATTAAATCTGGATGGATCCATAGATAAATATAAGGCTCGCCTTGTTGCTAAAGGCGCCCAAAAACAAGGAATAGATTATCTAGACACATATGCTCCCGTAGCTAGAATAACCTCTCTTCGTATTCTAGTCGCCTTGGCTTCGATCCACAGGATGATCATTCATCAAATGGATGTCAAAACCACTTTCTTGCATGGAGACTTAGATGAAGAAGTCTACATGTCTCAACCCGAAGGTTTTGTGGTCAAAGGCCAAGAAACCAAAGTTTGTAAATTAATTAAATCTCTTTACGGTTTAAAACAAGCACCTAAACAATGGCATCAAAAGTTTGACTCCGTAGTCTTAACTTTTGGTTTCAAATCTAATGAATTTGATAAATGTATTTATGCCAAACAAGACGGAAATGAAATTGTCTTGTTATGTCTCTATGTAGATGACCTTTTAATCTTTGGAAACTCAATTAAAATTATTAATGAAACCAAAAATAATTTATCATCCAATTTTGATATGAAAGATTTGGGGGAAGCAAACATTATATTAGGAATGAAACTAGTTAAAAATGATTCCAGCGTATCATTATCTCTTTCACACTCGATTGAGAAAATGTTGATTAAATTCAACTTATTTGACTTCATTCCCGCTTCTACTCCATATGACGCTAGTGTAAAACTTTGTAAAAATACTAATGAACCTGTTGACCAACATAGGTATGCACAAATGATAGGATCACTCCTATACATAGCTAACCGCACTAGGCCCGATATTTCCTATGCCGTAGGCCGCCTTAGTAGATATACTAGTAATCCAAGTGATGAACATTGGATAACACTAAATAGAATATTTAAATATCTTCGTAGAACTATGGATTATAGTTTAGTGTACACGGGATTTCCCGGAGTACTAGAAGGATATTCAGATGCCAATTGGGTAACTGATTCGTTAGACGTTAAGTCAACGACGGGCTATGTATTCCTCCTTGGAGGTGCTGCCATTTCATGGGCTTCTACAAAACAAACAGTTATTTCTAGAAGCACCATGGAATCGGAGTTTATAGCTTTGGACACTACATGTGCCGAAGCAGAATGGATTAAAAATTTACATAGTGAAATTCCTTTAATTGAAAACCTCATGCCTGCTATCTCTTTACATTGTGATAATAAAAGTGTTATTGATTTAACTGCTTCTAATAGTACTAATTCCAAAATGAATAAGTTCATGATAATCAGGTACAAGTCCGTGAAGCAAAGAAGAAAAGAAGTGATATCACTCAACTATGTAAAGTCAGAATTGAATCTGGCTGATAATCTTACCAAGGGATTGTCCCAAAGGGAGATATTGTTGTCATCGAGGGGAATGAGACTTAAGCCCACATGATTTGCTGCCAACGGTGGATACCCAACCCATGTGATTGGAGATCCCATGAAGTGGGTTCAATGTGGTAGAAACGAAACCGTTGATGTAGCGTAGTTGGGAGCACAAAATATAAGGTTGAGAAAACCTTCTCCCCATTCCTATGATGTTGTGCTCTACGTAACAAGTTAGGATGAACTTAATTAAGTTCTTAATGGTTGCCAAAGGCATGTTTCTTTGCGAGATATTGGTTACGAATATCTCTTGAGGCACCACCTATGTGGGGGTTGTTGTGAGGCCGCAACTTTGGGATCCGGGCTGAACCCAAAATAACTCTCATGAAAAATCAAGGAATGCGCATGGCCATTAACGCGCTCACCGCCATAACCCAAGAACAACCAATCTTTTGTGTGCTTATCTAATTTACCGGTCAAAAGTTTATAATTCAAAGCCTCTGGCACATTATACTCTTCGGTAGAGGAAGTAAGTACTAAGTATAGATTCAAGGTAATCATTTCATCTATACTCATTGCATTAGATACAACTTGATGAAGCAAACTTGTATTTGACTTTATTTATTATTAGTAATATCATATTTATGAAGTTCGCCTTTTGGTTTTTCGCTTTTGTGAGGGATTGTTAGAAATTTTATTTACAAACATTCATTTCATAAATATCTATTGGAGCCTTGTATGGTGTTTGGTGTTTGGCTCCTCATTATAGATGAAAAGCTCCAAAACCAAATTGGAGGGAATCCAAATTATTTGGAGGGAAACCTTTCATGAATGAAAGGATGAACTTTTAGTCCCACCTTGCTTATTAGCTCTCTAGCCAAAGAGTTTATATATGTTTTCACACCTTCTTATTTGTTCAAAAGAACATAAGGAGAAACTATGAACCACACGCGCGCGCGCGCACGCACCGCACCGGATCCGGATCCGGATTCGGATTTCGGGAATAATTGAATTGAATTGTATTTTTTGTTCAAAATAGTTTCAGAGTTTTACTCGGAGTTGCGTCGATTAGAATTCGGAGCTGCGTCGAATAGATTTTGACGTTGCGTCGTCAAGCCGCTGATGTTGTGCTTCATCAAGTGGTTGTTCGGGTGCTCTGTGCTTCTTCGGTGTTCGCGCACATCGGAGTTTCGGGATCTAGCCGGGTGTTGTACCTTGGAGGAGTGAGCATCGGTTGAAAGCCCTGCCGGAGGGTGGTGCAACTTCTTTAGGGCAGTGACCACACACCTTACCCAGGCTCGATTCTGAACTATATAAATTACTCTATTTTATTTCTCACCTCCTTCATGCAAAATTATTGATATTGTTGTTTTATATATATTTTTATATATCTGTTGTTTCTGTAAACGTTTTAAAAACGAAAATATATCATATTGTATATTAATATAGGAATATAAAAGAAAATATTCCAACATTATATTCAACCCGATCATGTTTCTTATTTCAATATATTCTTAGTGTGTGACTTCATAAATTTATATTACGAAAATTGAGAGCCCGGTTGTAACTTCCAAAATTCGATGAGGGTGGTTCAATGAGGGTGGAGAGTGCTTTGAGAGCACTAAAGCCCAAACAAAGCAACTCCTAGCAGACTTATAGAATGACAGACTTCTACGTGAAAGAAGATTCATGAATTAACCGAATCTCACATCGAATTGGAAGAAAAATTGTTCGTCTTAAGTAATAAGTTGGACCTCAAATATCAGAAACACCTTTTCTGAGCACGCGGTGGAGTTGTGTTGGAAACTCAATAGTTCAGCTCATTATTGGTTGAAATGAACCAAAATGGACAATACTTCTGATATTGCGAGGGTTATGTCTTTCCAAATGATATAAGTGTAAGATCTCCTACAATATATGATGTATGATTTGAGGTGAATCATGTGGAAGCTGGTGGGCCTATAATATCATGAATCTGATAGGAGCGTGGAGTGCCTTGGGGTAGTGAAGCATAAGCAAAACAGCTTCTGACATGCTTCTAAGATGATAGACTTCTAAGATGACAAACTTCTAAGATGACAGACTTCTAGGTGAAAGGATATGTAGGAACAAACCATATCTTACATCAGAATTGAAGTAAAAGTTGTTGTGCTTAAGTAATAAGTTGAACCTCAAATATCAAATGCATCTTTTCAAAGCAAATTATGGAGTTGTGTTGAAAACTTCATAGTTAAGCATTCTCCCAGTGGGAGTATTCCTGAGATGAGTGATCTTCAGAGAAGTGCTCATAGGTCATCTATTAAAAAGGGAAAAACTATGTGGTTAGCTCAGTATGGTCTGGGATGAACTAAAGAAGATTATATTTCTGATATTGTGTTGGTTGGATCATCATAAATGATATTAGATCCAAGATATATGTTAAGAGTGGAAACAAAAGAATTATAGAGTTACATCTTTGGACATAAATTAGTCAACTTGAGTGGGGTATACACAAATAAGAGTTGATAAAGACAATTATAATAAAGTATTGTGCTTGTGAGAACGAAATTTATGTCATCTAATTAGTGTTTAGGAAAGTGGTTATGGGTGACCCACTATCCCCAGAAAGGTCGGTGGTGTATAACAGTACATATTGCAACCATTGACATTACGCTTACTTGACCAATGTGTTACTTAATCTAGAAATTATAGGGTATGTGTGACATTTGAATTAAATATTGTATGGGGTTTCACATTGTGTAGCTCGCAATTCATTCATTTAGTCTTTAATGTATGAGCAACCTTAACGATCAACCTGGGCAATTTACAACTAAAAGAAGTTGGAGAACTAGAGTTGATCCCAAAATGCATATAAATTGGACCCAATATCTGGAGCGAAGAGATCCTGCCACGTACCCAAAAGTTTATAGGAACTTTCCCTCTCAAACCAAGACTGAGCTCGACACAAGGAAGGCACGAACTTGTTGTTAGAGGGTTTGGCCGCTCAAGATATTCTATGGTAGACCATCGAGTTTGGAATGACTACTTATAGTACCTCCAGCGTAGTAGGTTGACACGAAACTCACTAAGGCCTACCGAGTCGGTTCGACATGCGCGGACATATTATTAAATACCTTAACACTTGTATGAAGGAACCTTGGGGGTGTCAATGTATCTTTAAGCTGTGCATTGAGGTTCTATTTATATGCAATCCAAGGGGTTACATGGTTTGCGTACAACCACCCCGACGGGGTGAATTCTATCGAGTTGGGCAGATGAGGTCAATGTTGTTAAGCTGGGATGACGAGGTCAAAGTTGTTAAGCTTGGCTAACAAGGTCAAAGCCGACGAACTAACTTATGCAGTCTGCCGAGCCGATCCATGCAAGCTGCCAAGGTGAATTCTTAAAACCACTGAGCGGGGCTTGTGAGGTCTCTTCCTTATACATTTTTAATCTTGATGAATTGCGAGTTATACATCCATAATCATGAGGGTGCGGTTCTTAGTTGCATATGTTGAACGATTTTAGGTGCGTAGGGCATAATCGTCATTGTCACATGGGGCTTGGAAGTAAGTAGTGTGTTGAGCATGATTGTAAATGGCATGCGGGGAGTGGTACTCATTGTGTGAATGAGTGATCTTCAATTTTGCATGGATCTATGTTTTTGACATCATACTTAAATGTTGCATTCAAATTCGCCCAAGTTGTGATCTTCGATGTCATTAAGGTTGAGTGGTCTTCAACATCTAGTTAGTTTTAGTGGTCTTCTGTGTCACTCAAATGGCGCGGTCTTATGCATCTGTTAGATTGAATAGTGGTCTTCAACATCTAGTTAACTTGCTCATTTTGAGTAGTCTTTGGTGTCGCTCAAACTGACTAGTCTTTGGCGTCGCTTAAACTGAACAGTTTGGTATTTTTTTTAAACCTAGATTATTTTCAATAAAAGCAAGTTAACAGTAGGAGCTTACGCTTGCAATTGGATTTTTGTTCTCTCTCAAATGAGACACATGTACTCTCTTATATATATTTTGAGAGTGTTTTGAGGTATTTCGAATATTTTGAGTGTGGGCTAACAGAACAGTTCAGTTTAGTCCTCGTATCACAACTTTGTGAGGATGGCGATCTTACTCTCAAAGCACTTTTGGGCGGATTTTGAACTTCAAAAGTCCGAAGACCAATTGAAAATGTTCTTGTTTTTTCAACTCCACCAATACTTGTAAAAGTTCACTAATTCCTTTACTCTGAGAGAATATGCCAATTTATATAAAGCGGATGTCAATAATATACATATCTAGTTGTCATTTAAGTATCAACAATTCTATTTGTGTAAAATCAGATAAATATAATTTAGAAGATGAATCAACTTTTTGTTGTTCAAATGTAGCAAATCAATCGCTTGGGTCAAACAAGAAACATATTGAAGTAGATCGGTGTTCACTTCATTAAAATAGTCTTTTAATTTATTTAAAATCAAATCGAGGACTGTATTGAAGATTTCAATCCGGAAATTAAATGATGAAAATTTGTAATATCAAGTGCATTAACTAGTAATTGTTTAAAAACTTTACAAAGTTCATTGTATTAACAATATCTTAATATTTCTTTTGTAATGTTTGTGATTGTTGAAACCAGTAACCCGGTTTCAGCGTTCGAAAGGGGGATGCGGCTAACTCTTACTTGACCCGAGCTAAGACCCTTGACCGGTCACTAGGAACTGAGAGACTTGCTCTTGACGATTGCTGAAACCTGTAAACAAACCCCTGAAGTTGCAACGTGGAGGTCCCACCACACACCCGGAAGCTCACTCAGAACTTCCCCTCCCAAGCCAATGCTGAGCTTGGGCACCTTGGAGGGCACTAAGGGTCACCTCACCGACCACCTTCAACGACAAGGGGAGGGGGAGGGGTAGTGCTTGCTCACACGTGAGGGAGGGGCTAGAGACCAACCCTTCTCAAGGTGCCCAGGGGGGTCTATTTATAGACTTTCCCAAAAACGGACTACGGATAGCCAAAATCGGACTGCGGATAGCCAAAATCGGACTGCGGATAGCCAGAATCCTCCGAAAGATGGAGGCCGGGCGAGTGGAGCACTCGCCCATGGCCTGGGCGAGTGCTCACTCGCCCAAGGTCGGGCGAGTGGAGCACTCGCCCATGGCCTGGGCGAGTGCTCGCTCGCCCAAGGCCGGGCGAGCTGAGCACTCGCCCATGGCCTGGGCGAGTGCTCGCTCGCCCAAGGCCGGGCGAGCGGAGCACTCGCCCATGGCCTGGGCGAGTGCTCCCTCGCCCAAGGCCGGGCGAGCGGAGCACTCGCCCAAGGCCGGGCGAGTGCTCACTCGCCCAAGGCCGGGCGAGTGGAGCACTCGCCCATGGCCTGGGCGAGTGCTCACTCGCCCAAGGCCGGGCGAGTGGAGCCCTTCTCACCCGTCCGATCCGCTTTCATCTTAGCTGGTTCCGGTCGCTTGTGAACGGCTATTCCTCTCAACCGTCTCGATTCTGCTGAGTCTAGGTTAACCAAACCAGCTCGGCAAATATGAGGGTTGTACACAATCCCCGCTCTTCTCGAGCTTGTCTCAAGCTCGGAAAGAATGTCCAACCCACCTATTTGATGAGTAGACATAGTTTTTTGGGAGAATCTTTGGAGGGTCCCGCTCGATGGCTATAAAAACCTCGAAGGGGAGGTGAGGAGAGCACCATTCCTGAGGGCCTCCACCACTTCCCCAATCGACCAGGATGCATCCACCCCGAGATTTCAGGGCTCGCTTCAAGGCTCTTTCTGGAAAGAGTCAAACCGACCTGTCGGAGCTGAGAGCTTTGGTTCGTGGACCTCCGCCTTCCCCCACTCGGTCAGTGGTGCGATCACCGCGGAAGAAATCTCGTCCCGACCCGGTGAAGGAGGCGGCATCGTCATCCTCCCATGGGATGACTGAGTTCGTCCGAGACCTGGAGCTAGATGCGGTAGTGATTCTTCCCCTTCTTTCCGCCTCTCGTTTGCGGTGATTGCGTGACGATTGAGACGCGTTTCTTAACTTCTCGCAGCTTCTTTCGGACGGAGGCGAAGGGGGTCGGGACATGATGGAGATGACGGGTGCGGTTGCCCGGGTGAGCCCCGCCACCCTTGGTCCGGAACCCGTCGCCTTCTCGATCGCCCACGACGATCCTTCCTCGAAAGGTGGAGGGCTCGAGGATTCGCAAGGTAACGTTACTTCAAGGTCCTCAAATAAACTGACATGTTCGAGAGTCTAACCCGATTTCTCTTCCAGGAGGGGGGAAAACTTCAACGGGGCAATCGAGCCGTAGGGGGGTTTCCCCACCGATCCGATCCCCCACCCTGGTGGAGGAACCTGCCGAGGACCAGTCCAACCTTCTCGAACGCCTGAATCTCTTGGCTGAGACAGTGCGGAGGCAAGAGGCCAATCTTCTCGAGCTGCGTGACGGAAGGTGGTCCAGTGGACCTGACCCATTTGCCCGTGTCTGCGCGCTGGAGCGGCGGTCGGAGAGACTGGAGAATGAGCTTATTCAGCTGAGGGGGGAAGTCCGGCTCGTGTCCAGAGGCATAGCTGCGCCACTTGCTGACCACCTGCGCCGCGTTGAAGCTAGCTACCACACCACTGGTGAGGAGATCGCTGCAACGAAAGAATGCATCGGGTCTATGCAGGGGGTGCTGTCGAGCACCCAGGAACAGGGTTTCTGGAAGTGGATGCCACGCTGAGCGGCTTTTATTTACGACCTTTCGTTTATTATGTAATAATAGGGGTTGGCCTCGTATGATGGTTCAACTCGTCTTGCGATCGAACGCTTCGGTTTCTGTTGATTCATGTTCTGCTTACATCGTTGCTCTCTCACTAATCAATATGTCAAGGTAAGCGACACAACGTTGCGGCCACCGACCAGCGGATGGGAACCAAAGGCAACGAATGGATGATCTCGGGACAAAGTGGTTGGGCAGTGTTAGGGGGTGGTACGGGTGAATGGACCTCTCGATCCTCATCCCCATGCTAGACGAGCGGATCACAAGGTCCGCCCATCTCTGTCGGGCGAGTGGACGATGAGGTCCACTCCTATGCTTCGGGCGAGTGGACCTCGAGGTCCGCTTGCCTGTGCACGGGGCGAGTGGACCTTGCGGTCCACTTGCCCGGGACGAGTGGACCTCGTGGTCCACTCCTTCCCTTGCCCTGGGCGAGTGGACCACGTGGTCCACTCGCTTTTCTTGCACCCCTTCCCCTATAAATACACCTCCCCTTCCTCCTTCCATGTCCTCATACTCACCTTCTTTCTTGTCTTGCCTTCTCTCCGAAGCCTACTCCTTCTCTTTCTAACGATCCTGTGACATGGCCCCTAACCGTCCTCCTGTTGTGAGAAATGGTCGGGAACAGAGAGCGGCCAACTTTTCAGAACACTCCTTCCCCGAGGGGAGGGTGTCCAAGGAGGACTTCTTAGCCTTTAAGAGCTCTTATCTTCCTGCGGGGTGGTCGTCCCGACGTCCATCGTCGGGCGAGACCATTAATTCCTTCTACGAGGACTGGCTCGCATTCCCCCTTCCTCACTTCGAGGCCGGGCTACGGCTCCCCCTGTGGCCCGAGGTGAAAGAATTTTTTAACTACTTTGGCGTAGTCCCAGCTCAGGTTAACTCGAACACGATCTCGATGTTGACGGCCTACGCCTGCTACTTGCGGGAGGAAAGGGTCGAGTTCGACCTGAACGTATTCCGCAAGGTATTTGTCTTCCGAGCGACTCCGGATGGAGTTTGTTTCTTGACTGGCTCCCAGGTGAAGGTAAGTGAGACCTCCAACAAGGTCCGCCATTGGAACCACTCCTTCGTGTTCGTTCGGGGTGACCTGGGTGACATCCCCTTCTCTCCCATCCAGAGATCCGAGAAGGTCTGCCGAGCCCCTCCGCTACATGGAGAGGTCGCTGAGCTATATAGTCGCCTTGAGGGTGTGAGTTTTGAGGTTGAACACCTCCAGAGGAACATTGATCGGCTCGCTTACGTGGAGCCAGGGACAGGTATTCGGATCCCACTAACGTCCTTTCCCTTCTTTTTGCCTCCATCTAACGTTGATCACCCCTCTTAACTTGTGCAGGTGAACAATCCCTCCCGCAATACCCTCCCTTCGCGGGGGGAGGCTCCTCCCCCGCCCGCTGGTTCATTGAGGAGGACGCGGCTGCCCGTGTTTCGGGCCCGAAGGTTCCCGAGCCAAGGCAAAGGAGGGACAAAGGTCCGGCGTCAAAGGAGGGGGCACCTTCTTCCCCCCCCCCCCCCCCCCCCCCCCCCCCCCCCCCCCGAAGGGTCCGAGGATGCGACGGGGGAAAGTCATCTGCCGGAGGGGTTCCGGGGTACCACCTAGGGAGAGAGGAGAACCGAGCGATCCTCACGCGCTGGCGAAACATCCCAACTTCGGGATGGGGTAGAAAGTCGTGGACCCCTTCGATGACCCCATCATTTTCTGGGATGAAACGGTGAACCGAATCTCGCTCACCTCTCAGCTCCCTTCGTGGGCCGAGGGGGATGTCATTGATGACGCCGCATACAACTTCTCCTTCGGCATACGGATGGCAGGATGCCGCCTCTTACAAGGAGAGGTCCATGCGTGATCTCGCGTGCGCAAGCTCTCAGGCCCTGCTTCGCGCAACCGAGCTCTCTCACATGGCCGCCCGTCGAGGTCTCAGTCTCTCGAACAGGTGTAGGCTAGCCGATGCGTCGAAGCTGGCGGCGGAAGAGAAGGCTGCCAACCTCGCGACACGCTTGGGCATTGCTGAGAGACTCCTAGAGGAGTCGTCTGGAGGCTTGGTTTGTGCTTGTGTTTATGGCTTTTCCTTTCCTAACCCCTTCACCTATACATGCTCCAATCATTCTGTTTTGCCTACTTGCAGGGACCCGGCGCTGCCGACTCGCTTAGGAGACGGTGCGAGGAGTCGGACAAGGAGGTGCATGACCTGAGGGCTCAGCTAGCTGATGCCCAAGGACAGTTAAAAGAGAAAGGGAGGGAAAGAGGCGGACCTTCGAAAGCATCGACGTCCGTCCCGCCTCGCCCGGTTGAAGTCGAGCGTGCTCGGAGGAAGATCGTGACGTCAACAGCTCAGGCCTTGGTGAGCCGCCTTCACGAGGCGGATGCCCTCCGGGATACCTGGAGGGGGGTCTCTGCCGATGACATCCCGCACGAGTTCTTCCCTTCTCCCGGGCGTCCCGACTCATCTCCTTGCAGCGGTGGTTATTCCCCCTGAATTTCATGGTGGTCAGGGGCCCCTTCTTACTTGCTCCTTCTTATAGGAATCATGAATCTCTTGCATGTGCTCTTTTCTTTATCCTGCATATATCAGTAAGGGTGAAGCAACAGTTTATGTAATATATGTCGCTGCCGAACAGCTATTGTTCTAATGAATCTCTTAGCTTGTTCTCCCTTACTTCACTTCTCTATCGCTTAGGGACTCGATACCCTCTTGAGCCGATCCATGTCCTAGGTGCTTTATTTATTTGGAGACGGGGGAACTCAACGCCCTCCCAATACAATTGGAGGCGGAAGTACCCACCCGCGTCCTAGGCGCCTTGCTTACCTGGAGACGGGGGAACTCAACGCCCTCCCAATCCAATTGGAGGCGGAAGTACCCACCCGCGTCCTAGGTGCTTTATTTATCTGGAGACGGGGGGACTAAACGCCCTCCCAATACAATTGGAGGCGGAAGTACCCACCCGCGTCCTAGGCGTCTTGCTTACCTGGAGACGGGGGAACTCAACGCCCTCCCAATCCAATTGGAGGCGGAAGTACCCACCCGCGTCCTAGGTGCCTTGCTTACCTGGAGACGGGGGAACTCAACGCCCTCCCAATCCAATTGGAGGCGGAAGTACCCACCCGCGTCCTAGGTGCCTTGCTTACCTGGAGACGGGGGAACTCAACGCCCTCCCAATCCAATTGGAGGTGGAAGTACCCACCCGCGTCCTAGGTGCCTTGCTTACCTGGAGACGGGGGAACTCAACGCCCTCCCAATCCAATTGGAGGCGGAAGTACCCACCCGCGTCCTAGGTGTCTTGCTTACCTGGAGACGGGGGAACTCAACGCCCTCCCAATCCAATTCGAGGCGGAAGTACCCACCCGCGTCCTAGGTGCCTTGTTTACCTGGAGACGGGGGAAACCTAACGCCCTTATAATCAGTTGTTGGGCCGCGAGTCGACCTGACGAACCCCCTATCTGCTGGCATGACCAAGCCCGGCGGAGGGTCCGTAGTCAGGGATCTTGAACCAGGATATTTACCTAGAACCCACTTTTCATTCATAGTTGACCTGCTTACAACTTCCTTACGCTACGCCCCTCCGGGCACCTCATTACACCTCGCCCTTTTCTTGGCACTTCATTACATCTCGCCCCTCTCGGGGCATTTTACCACATCTCGCCCCTCCCGGGTTCACTCGGCCGAATGCTCCTTGGCCATCTCCGCCATTGCTTCTTCTATTTCTTCAGCTCCCTGCATCCATCCGATTGTATTGACTGCAGTGACATAGCACTGACGCGCCTCCCGGGGATCTCCCCTGACTCTTATCTGGACCTCTCCTGAGTTGTACTTCAGGCATTGGTGGTAGAGGACGGCACGCACTTGTACGCGCTGATGAGGGGGCGCCCAAAGATAGCGTTGTAGCTGCTCGGCGCGTCCACGATGACGAACCGACAGTTCTTCGAAGTTCCCCCCAGGGTGATGAGGAGTTCGACTCCTCCCTCCACCTCCTTCCTCTCCCCGGAGAATCCGAAGAGTGGCCCATCTGATGCCAGCACTCGCCTTGCCTCGACCTTCATCCCCTCGAATGCCTTCTTGAATATCACGTTCACCGAGCTCCCGTTGTCGACTAGGATCCGGGAGACCGTGGAGTTCTCGATCGCTGCCTTGATGACAAGTGCGTCGCAGAATGGTTCCTCATGGTCCGGCAAGTCCTGGGTCGAGAAGGTGATCTTCTCGCTCGACGGTGGGGATCGGGAGGTCGAAGCGATGCTCCGACGGTATATGGCGTGGAGGCTCCCCTTTCGGGTGGCCTCTTTGCCCACTCCTCCATGGATGACCCTGATCCCTCCCAGGGCCCCTACGTCGACCCTCTCTTCGCATGGGTCATCCTCCTCCTTGATCTTCCCCTTATCTCCTGTCCGTGGACCTTCCAGGCACAACTGCTTCCCCCCTGCTGGGGCTCTTCCTCCTTCTCTCATCTCGAGGAACTCCGGGCAAGCCGCGGTCGCGTGACCTTCCTGCTGGTGAAAGTCACAATACAGCAGCGCCAACTCGTTCCCTTGCTTCTCCCAATGTCCCCTCTTCTTCCCTCCTTTCCTCCGGCCAATGGCCATGGCTTGCAGGGGCTGGACTTGTAGCGGTCCCGAGTTCTGTTGCCACCCTGCAGGGCCGAACCGCCCATGCCTCCCCTGAGAACCTCCTCCTTCCTGGAAGTGGACCCTTCCTTGGCCCTGAGGGGGACCTCTGCCTGTGACCTCCAAGCTGGTCGGGCGACTGTTGGTTGCGACGTCCAACCTTGCTCCTGTCCAACGGGGGGTCCCTGGTGTCCCTGACTCCTCACTTCCTCCTTCCTTCTTCCTCCATGCTCTTTCCTCTCGTCCTCTGCTATCTGGGTGAATCTTGCCACGAAATCTTGGTTGCTGGCCTCACACTCGATTTCTCGACCAGCTCGCTCCATCAACTCCTCGAAAGACAAGGGAGGTCCCGAGTCAGACTCATCCTGAACATTCCCTGCTGTAGCCCAAGGGTGAAGGCTAGCTGTAGGGTGTGCCCGGGCACCTCGATAACAAGGAGGACCTCCCCCTGGAATCTATCCATGTAGCTGGCCAGCGTCTCCCCCGGCTTTTGTCGGATCGCGAACAAGGCCTCCACCCCCTTCCTCCTCTTCTTCGAGGTAGAGAACCTCAACAGGAAACTTCGGCGCAGGTCCTCGAAGCCGTAGATGGTACCCACCGGGAGCTGGTGGAACCAGTCCCTCGCCTTTCCCTGAAACGTGACAGCGAAGAGCCTGCACTTGAAAGCATCCGACATCTGCCTGATCGAGGACATGTCTTCGAACCACTGAAGATGTTGGAGAGGATCAATGTTCCCTTCATAATAAGACATAGCGGGTTCGCGGAACCCATCCGGAACGGGTGCTAACACAATCAGCTCGCAGAAAGGGCTCATCCATCCCCCTTGGCAGAAAGGGCTAAGACCCTTGACCGGTCACTAGGAACTGAGAGACTTGCTCTTGACGATTGTTGAAACCTGTAAACAAACCCCTGAAGTTGCAGCGTGGAGGTCCCACCACACACCCGGAAGCTCACTCAGAACTTCCCCTCCCAAGTCAATGCTGAGCTTGGGCACCTTGGAGGGCACTAAGGGTCACCTCACCGACCACCTTCAACGACAAGGGGAGGGGGAGGGGTAGTGCTTGCTCACACGTGAGGGAAGGGGTAGAGATCAACCCTTCTCAAGGTGCCCAGGGGGGGTCTATTTATAGACTCTCCCAAAAACGGACTGCGGATAGCCAAAATCGGACTGTGGATAGCCAAAATCGGACTGCGGATAGCCAAAATCCTCCGAAAGATGGAGGTCGGGCGAGTGGAGCACTCGCCCATGGCCTGGGCGAGTGCTCACTCGCCCAAGGCCGGGCGAGTGGAGCCCTTCTCACCCGTCCGATCCGCTTTCATCTTAGCTGGTTCCGGTCGCTTGTGAACGGCTATTCCTCTCAACCGCCTCGATTTTGCTGAGTCTAGGTTAACCAAACCAGCTCGGCAAATATGAGAGTTGTACAGTGATAACTCGTGTGTGTTGGCTAAAATACTCTTCATTAAATGCATGAGGAACATAAAAAGTCAAGAGATTTTTAGTTAGATTGTTTGTCATTCCTATTTGAATTACATATGCCCGTCAACTTTGATCATTTCAAGTGCCTCAATAATAGATGAGGGCATTCATATAAAATTTAACATTGTGTCGTAATGTAAACTTCATCGTGTGTCTCCGAAAAGTTTTAATTCAAGTGGTAATTGGCCCCTCAACCACTTTCTAAATCTCCGCAACTAAACCCTAGAGTAATTCAATTCTATCAATTTCTAATCTGTCATGGCGTTTACAAAAGCATCCAACAACATTCAACACAACGTTAATATGTGTGAAAATTTATGCAACAACTACTAATATTAGTTTTCATCCATTTTTTCACTCCAAATGATCTATCGATGTGGTGGAGGTGTCGAGCGATGGTCGATCGCAGCCACAGATTGATACCTAAGCGGCTAAGCCCTCTATCGCGAAGAAGAAAGCAACCTCTAGCCTTCTCTGTTTGTGGAGTCATCGCCCGTCGAGGAGAAGAAAACACTAACTAGGGCAAACTCTGACTGCGACGACAATAATCGACACATATATCTTTTTCGCGATTTTTACAGCGTCGGTCTGCCCATGTTTCTACTGTTTTTCATGCTAATCAAACATTTTTTTTCTCTCATACCAACATTTTGAATTTCAAAGTTACCCTATCAGACTCTATCAGTGATAGTAAAAAATTATTATAACCCCTAATTGATGACGTAGCGATGGTGTCATCATCCTTCTAAAAAATTAATATATGCAATAAATCATTGAAATCATTCCAATCATTAATATTTATTAATTATTTTCTAATATAATTTTTTATGAAAAACGCAGCCCGTTTAAGACGTTGCCTAAAAATGATTCGATGGCCACAGTCTCCATAACGTGTAGGGATGTAATGGTCAACATTTTTTTCCTTCTCAATAACAGACATGTTTCGAATAATTATTGGACAAGATTGAATGTTTCCTGTTCTGATCCTCGTAGACGCCATTTTCACGGGAAAGCTGGATAAAGAAAGTCTGTGGGCCCCACTGCCACGTGGTCCTTTAGGACCCTTTAATTAATTAATTCTGGCCGACCCTCCAGGTAACGCAAAAGTCGGCAGGTCAACATAATTTCAGTAACGCGATCCTACGGTGGGAAATACAGCCGTATTTTTGCAACGTGGAGGCCAGATGTTAATGCGTTGCGTACTTAAAAATTGTTGGTCAAAAATAAATTAAGTCAATTGTTATTCGCAGACCATCAATGTCTATAGTCACACCAACTTTTCTCATTTTATTTGAGTTTACAAATTGTTATGCGCAGATCAATTTTAAATTTGATCTGTCGATATCTTTGTTCTCTAGAGCAATGCCGGCAACGAAGGAACATCTCTGACGAACTTATGATCACTTCAATGTGTGCACGGATCGTGATTCATAAAATAAATGCTCGTATAGAGACCAAGTTGAGGAAGACAAACAGTTTCTTCATTACCTATTATTTCTTATCAACTCTATTCTTTACTCGCAAACCATGACAAAACCCCTCTGACTTCCGAAAATGCCATCCTCACTATTCCCGTCTTCGCCGCCTCCGTCGCTACCTTCAACCGGAGGGGATCCCAATTCCCTAATATATAATCCCCTAAAAATCCATCTTGCATATGTCACGCGGTCATCTGTCTCGATCTGTAAGTCCAATAGCGTCGATGGTAACGTTCCTTCAGTCGACTGCGGCGGATCAAAGTGTCGTCGGACACTATATTCGCTGCGACGGTGTCAACTTTGGAGGTGGGCATATGAATTGTGGTCTCTCCTCGTGTCGCTCTTCTGTTTTATATAATCATTTATAATCAACATTTGAATGGAAACATAACTATTAAAGTTTGTTTTTTTTTTTAAATTTTTTGTGCTGCGGTTTAAAAAAATTATTTACTTAAAAGTTAAATTTTTAAAATTTTTGAATTACGGTTAACAAAAGATTGCAGATAGTCAAATTTGAGCGACCGGTTTTATTAGTAATTATTTAGCTTCATATATGTCAAAGATGAATTTCTAAATTTGTTAATAAAAACGTTTGTCTGAAAGAATACTTTATAATTACATTTTATAAAATAATAATATGGTAAATAAGTCTTAACATATTTTGTATAGTTATTAAATTTTTATTACATATGCCGAGCCGATATAATTTCTTGAGAAAACGAGGGTTAATTAATTTATCGGATTCCTTATAAACGGTACATTTTGAGTTGTTAGGTTAAGGTCATGTTTGGCGAGACCAATCCCGCGTGGACCGCTGTGCCTGAACGTGACCGCGCATAGCTCAGTGGGATCCGCTCTGCCGAGGGATTTTCCCAGATTCCTACGGAAATCCATTGTGGGGAAGCCAGCGTGGCCGCGGTGGCCTCCGCACAAATTGACTCCACGGGACATCCATGGAGCCAAACCGACCCTAAGTTTTTTCAAATAGGGATGCACCTCCAAAATGAGCAAAAATTTTAAGGTAGGCAACCCGTATATTTGATCAGTGCGGGTAAAATCTGAGCCGTTCGATCAGCCGATCAGACGAAAAGATTAAAAAAAAACTGCTCCAGATTTTCGGCCGAATTTTAAGAGAGCCCTAGATTGCTCCAGATTTCTGGTCGGATCCTGCACCAATCAAATATGTGGGATGCCTTTTTTCAAAAATGAGTTATCAAGTAGAATTCTCTTCTTTGGGTACCCCCACGGGCCGACTCGGTGAAGATCAACTTTGATGAGCTGACAAGTTTAACTCGTCTACTCGGGGTTGGCAGACGTACTGTTCGATATGTTTTTGCGAGATTAATCGAGTGGCAGATAATGAACATAAGCTTATTGCGGCGGGTCTGTTAGCATAAGCTTATTGCAAAAACATATCTTTTATCACTTCTAGTCGTCTTGCAATAAGCTTATGCTAACAGACCCGCCGCGGTCCCGCCCGCCCAACTCCGGCACCGCCAAATGATTCGCGGCTGCGAACGCCGCGGGATCTGTAGCTGGAGGAATGCATACTCCAACAAGCCGTATGAGTATGACTAACGGCGGGTGATCGGATGCAAACGGTGAGGAGAAGAAAGCGGCGCCTTTAACGGTTGACCGGTCAAAAAGGCTTGAAGACGTCAACGTCATAACGGTGATCTAAGCCCCAGCCATCCATTTAAACCGAGGTGGGTATTCGGCATTATTTATTCCGTAAATAGCCATCCACTCCGCTAACACTTCGCTGTTCTCCGGCGGTTACGTTATAATTAAAACCTTCTTCCCTCCCCTGTTATATTCTGCATCTTTTAAAACGACGACGACAGAAGCAGAGTAGAGAGAGAGCGAGGAAGAGGAAGAAAGAGAGTAGAGAGAGAAAGAGATGGAGAGCTCCAGGTGCGTGGGCCTGATGGCGGTGCTGGCGGTTTCCAGCAGCGTCGCTCTCGTCGTCCTCCAATTTCACAAGCGTCTCGTTTCAGATTTCATGAAAAGGGCCGAATTTGAACTAAGTAAGAATCATTCTTGGAGTTCTTGTTCATCCCCTGTTCTCATCTCCGTTCGTTCACTTTAATCTCCTTCCCCCGATTTCATTTTGATCACGGCATTCTATTCCTGAGATGATCTCTTTTGCATTTTACGAGAACGAATCTTGCATCTTTCTCAACCGATTGTTTTCCATTTCTCTGTTCGTGATTCATGCTCTGTGACGCTCTGTTTTTTGGTTTAGTTCAATTTCGCTGACTTTGGTTGGAAATTGAAAGGCAGGGGGAGGAGTAAAAGGCAGGAGGAGAAGAAGAAGAAGGTGAGTTTCGCCGCGGACGTGATGGAGCCGGCCAATGACAATAAGGAGTACAGGAGGAGGAAGAGATCGAGCCGCGTGGAGGAAGGTGGAATCTACATGGCTGGATAGATTAGTGATGGTGGATGATTGATTAGCTGTAGAAGAACAATCTTGAAGATATGAATAGAGCTGGTTTAATTTGATTTTTGTTGTTGTTGTTGTTGTTGTTGTTGTTGTTCTGTAGATAGGTTTAGGGAGCCTCCATGTAATTATTTGGTGGAAAGATTTGTGACCGTTGAAAAGCAGCTTAAATGATAGCCCTGTTTCTGGTAATTTATAGTTGTAGCTGTTGAGTTAGTTGGCATTTATTATCTTACTACTCTTACATTTACACACGTGAGTGATAGGGACGGGTCTCGCTCCTACGACCAACCGCCGGGATAGTATTTATGTTGCATGAGGCAAAGTTAGTTTTTGATTTGTTGGGATTACGAACAACCGTGGAAGCGCAATCCCAGACACAGCTAAATACACACGTGAGTGATAGGCATGGGACTTTGCTCTTACGACCAACCGCTGCAGTATTTATGTTGCATGAGGCAAAGTTAGTTTTTGATTTGTTTGGATTTCGAACAATCGTGGAAGTGCAATCTTCAGACACAGCTAAATGCAGATTCACAAGAGAGAATATGTACTACGAAAATCTGTAGAAGAGTAATATGAACTTAACTGAAATCCATAAAACGAATGCTCACAATTCGTATCAGAACGACCAATCACCGTCATCACCACCGAGAAGAGATCCAAGTCAGGACTTGGTCTTGCCGCGAATGCACAACCCGCCAACATCACCACTTGTGCATAATCACCACCGTCCACTAGCATGCAACCATTGAGCACCGCGCACCTTGCTGCAGCCCGCGAATCTTACGCTTTGCCGCTACCAGCACACTTGCTGCTCTCCAATGCCAACGCAACGTCTACCGCGACCTTCAACCTTGCACTACCGCTCTCCTCCTTCGAGGTTTTTTCTTTTTGATTTGACTTTTTGGTTTGGTTTCAAGGTTTTGCTTTCATCTCATTTATAGAGCCCAAAAACCTATAAATTAAGAATATAAATCACATGGGTAATTAAGTGGGGTGATTAGGTATGATGTTTAGGTGTGAAGAATAGGGCTTCGTTTGAAATAAGTCTATGAACTTTTATTTTTCTTATCTTAGCCTCAAAATTTTAGGTTGAGTTTAAAATAGGTCATCAGACCAACTTCTTTTAATTTTTTTGATGATTTAGATGATGTGATGCTATATATGTATTACCCCGTTTTCCCTACACTAGGATTTGCGCGTTAAACTCCTTATGGGGTTGTGCATCTGTTTGTGTGTAACAGACCGAGGTGAGTCTGAACCCTGTTTCTTTTGGGGTTTCACGCGTCCAATGGCACACCCAAGCCCCTTTGCCAGGTTGAAACCCGCTGAGTACGTGGCCACGAACATGGCAATGTAAATTGGTCATTTACACAACACACATTTATAATTTTTGACTCATTTTGAGCCATTGATCAGGATTGTACGGCCAAGGTTCGTTCCCGAACCATTTCGGTCGAGATTTTAGGCTGCCCACCTCATTTTGGCGCTTCTTTTCCTTGGGTTTTGAAGAGGGGGAGAGTGGTGGAGAGCTTGGAGGAAAAGGAAGACCATGGAGCTTGGAGAATCATCCATCTGGCTCTATCAAAGCGTAGATTCTCATCATCCCAAGTGCAAACATCTATTCATGATCAAGTTTCCATGGCCAGAAAGAAAGCTAAGAAGGAAACAACCCCCTTTTCTCTGATTTAGGAATCCATTGTTCTTTCAATCTAGTTATTGCACCGCCATTCGCCGTTCTTGCTAATTAGTGGAACGATTGAAGTCATAGTTCGTATGAACCAACGAGGCGTGGGATTGCGATCTCATCATTTGTAGAAGCATATTCTCGATGATCGATTTCGAGCTTAGGTATTCTAGGGAAGGCGTGGGAGCCTTGTTATGGTGATGTGTGTTTGTCGATTCATGTAGGATATGACTTAGTTGTCCGTAGCGGGTAATAATCAGCAAGATCATTGTTTCTCTATGATGTATATGGTACATAGTTGTATTAAATTCATAATGTGATTAGAGTTTTTGACAATAAATCCCCAAACCGATTTTCACCCTTGATTGTGAA
This sequence comes from Dactylorhiza incarnata, assembly GCA_033032865.1. Lineage (NCBI taxonomy): Eukaryota > Viridiplantae > Streptophyta > Magnoliopsida > Asparagales > Orchidaceae > Dactylorhiza > Dactylorhiza incarnata. The sequence continues at coordinate 4,926,062 of JAWHQI010000177.1, read as the reverse complement.
TGATGATTGCCATAGGTAGAGCAAACTAGTTGTTGAATTAGAAATGGAATGTCAAGATAGTGTATCAGAAATAGAATGATTGGGTCGTGTGCAGTGTCTAGGCCATGAATTCGATGGCGCTTTCTTGAATGTTTGAAAGCATCTCGAAGGGTACAATAAGCTATTGTCGCAAGGCCGGTGGAACTTCCTCATGTGACAAGTGTTCATTTATATGTGACTATGTGACCTTGCTATATTTTGGTATTGTGAGTGTGCAATGTTGATGTGTTGTTGTCATGTGTAGAGTAGAACATATTAGTCAGTAAGCCCATTTATAACATGCAAACTTGTAGATGACATGTATGATGTCCGCAACATTTCACATATACAAGTGATTGTTTGTTTATTGCTTTACCTGTATATGTTATATGGAGAAGTGACGATCATGCAATGATATATTGTAATAGTTCCCAGAGAACCCTAGGGTCACTACAACATTTTTGACCTTTAGCAACACTTCAAAATTGTTGCCTAAAACTGCAAAGTGTTGCCAAAACAGTGAAAACTGTTGCCATATGGGTGTTGTCTAAACACGTGTTACCAAAGGTCCAAGGCAACAGTTTTCATACCTTTAGGCAACACTATATAAAAACTGTTGCCTAAACTCTTAGAATAGGCAACAGTTTTTCGATGAACCTATTGCAACATTTTAGAAATGTTGACTTGTAGTGTTATAATTAAAAACTGTTGTTAAAAGGTACAAAGGAAACACTTTAAAACTGTTGTCAAAAAATTGAAAATTTAAAAAAAAAAATGCAAATCTCGCGGCATTAAAAAAAAAATCTAAGATGGTACAAATTATAGCGATAATCACCAAAATGCACGTCGCGCCAGGTGGAGCTTGAGCTCCCTAAGTGGAGAATGTTGTATGGATCGCTTCTCATTTTATAGATGTTTTTCTCATGTAGTTGTTGTTGATGTCATGCACTTCGGCCATAGATTGGCTTTCTTTTGTACTGTTGGATGATGGTAATGACCATAAGAGTGTTGAAGATATGGAGTCTGATCGTACTGGCGATTCATCCACTGATTTTTGTTAATTTAAAGCAGAGATATTTATGTAATTTCATTATTACAGTTGCCCTAAACTTGAAGTATAAAATGACTTCTTTGAATCTCGCTTCTGTAATCGAAAAAGAAATAGTGAAACCCCTAGTGCGGCCATGAAAATAGGCAAGGTTATCGAACCGCGTAAATCTGTGTGTGTTTTCTGCGTTGATTTGTTGTTCTTTCTTCATTGCTTCCGATCTTCGTTCCTAAGAAAGAGACCTTATTATTTGTACTCCTATTTTGATAGAAGTATTTTATGAACACTTCTTTAGCTCAGTGCTTTCATTGTTGTTGTACTCGGAATTGATTGTTTGTGGCTGATTTGTTCTTTCACCATCTTCTAACATCTTATTTGTTGAAGTTGTATGTGGTGAGGTCAGAGTCATACTCATAACGTACCTCTGATGAAGGCGGGTGTTACAACACGGGCGGCAATGTACCCCCGATGTAAATATTTAGTATTATTCGACAGTCCCTCCGCACGACCCGCCGGGCATTCGGTCTTAACTCTTAATTAAGCATAAAATGATAAGATTAAATTATTTTTAGTATTTAAAAAAAAAATATGAGTAGTAAATATCTACGGCAGCGAACTTTATCATCTCAGCAATATCACATCATCTGAAGTTGGTCTAAGAAATCATTTCATACTTAACAGAAAGTAGTGCAACCCATATAAAGAAAATAAAAGCTTATAAATCTCGAGCATTGTTACGAGCACATCAACTTTGGCTATGTGCACATCTTTAATATTGGCACACCGCAAAATTTTATTTACAGCACATTTTTTAGAGTAATTTTAAGTGCAAATCGATTTTGGCTACGTGCAAATCATTGTTATGTGCAAACCATAAAATTTTACGTGCAAACCAACTTGTTAAGTGCAAACCAAATGAAAATTAAAAACAAAATATATATATATATATATATATTTTTTCATCGGCCTTCTCTTTACTGCCCAAGGAGTCTTCTTCAGCGGCTGGCTGGCGGAGTCTTCTACGTATGAGGTAAAAGAATATTCTTTATAATTTCATACTCCATTTCTAAGATGTCGTCTTCTTAATTTCACTTTATTCAGGTGTTAACATCCTCCCACATTTAATGCTGGAACTTTAATTATTGAAGATCTCCATCCATTCCGCCTAAAGCAAGCAAGATTGCACAATCCCCTGTTTCTACAACTCCGACTATATTGCAAGAAGAGTGGAAGAAATCTGCAGAAGCAGGGACTCGAGTTCGCCGGAGATACTGAGGAGTACGACAGCAGCCATGGGGAAAATGGGTTGCGGAGATTCGAGACCCGCACAAGGCGGCCCGTGTCAGGCTCGGCACCTTCGAGACAGTCGAGGACGCTGCCAGGGCCTACGACAAGGCTGCAATCCCCTTCCGTGGAAACAAAGCCACGGCCATGGGGAGGAGAGAAGAGGGATTCCTCCGTTTCCGGCAACGGCCTCCGGCCGCCGTCGGGGATGCTACTGAAGGATTCGCCGGCCGCCGAGGGGTCTTCTTCCACCGGCCCCAGTCAGAGATGCAGGTCTTTCGCTCGCGGAAACGAGAAGAGAGGAGGTTTTTTGAAAAAGTCATATGGTTTGCACCTAGCCATAAGGGTGTTTTGATTATTTTAATCAGTTTTATTATTTGATTTTTTTCGGCGGTTTGCACCTAGCCATAATAAGTTTGCACACGACTCTTTTTTAAGTGCACATCAATTTGAATCTTTTTTATTAAATTTTGTTCTCATTACCATAAGATTTGAAATTTGGCTTTACTTCAAAATTGATTTCACGAAATTTATTTGAATTCTAATTCTACACTTCAAGCGTGCAAATAAATAACAAAATTGAAATTTGAGGCGCACATCGGCGAAGAGGGGTTCCTTGGCTCGGCGTGATGGAGACCCTCTTTTTCCGGCACCAACGAGAGCTTAGTGGTCGGCGCAGTCGGGCTGGGAGGAAGAAGATTAGCACATGAGCAATCCGACGGGACGGGCTGGGAGGAAGAAGACGAGCATAGGGTTTCACGGGCAGGGCATGTTGGGATCACGGGGGAGAGAGAGAGCACGAGATAAACAGACGTGTCGCCTAAAAGACTTATGGTGGAGGAAAATAATCAGGTATTATTTTACAATTTGGTGTGCTCATAGTCAAATCGAATGTACCTTTAACAACACTCTAAACCTATATCAAACTTAAGCTAAAATTTAGAATATGATTTAAATACTTTGCTTTCAATTAATCATCACAAGTGGCATGTGTGAACCCTGACAAAGAAATAATTGTATATATAGGCATATGCTATATATATATATATATATATGTCGCGGATAGGCATATGCTATATGCTATATATATATATGTCGCGGATAGGCATATGCCTATATATATATATATATAGGCATATGCTATATATATATGGTGTGCTCCGGTAGATAGGACTAGATCGGCATGTCTTAGCCCGGGAGCGTTTGAGCGCGCAATCAGTCACAGAAAAAAGGGAAAGCTGACAAGGCAATTTTTTTAACGTGGAAAACTCGTCAACTGGGTGAAAAACCACGCGGCCGGGTCTGTGCCGGCCGAAACCTCCACTATTTGTTGGTTGTTGTACAAAGCTTTTTTGAAGAACTCGAGGGCGACAGACCGCCTCTCGTTACAATTGTTGAGAGAGAGATACTCGGAGGGTGACAAGTCACCGCTCCTGGAGCTAAGACTTTTGTCTGATGCAGAGTGGGATGTTGCGCTCTAAGCGCTCTAGAGGTTTTGACTGCAGCTTGAAGGTTGGATCGATGTGCTATGTGCGTCTTTGTCTCTGTCGGTTGTCTCCTGCTGCGCGAGAGGAGTTTGGAGTGATGTTCTTGCTGGAGGCTGGAGCGTTTGTTCTTGAGTGCGCGGAGTGCTTGTTGCTGAGTACGTGGGGTTATGCTTGGACGGTCTTGAGAACGGAGCGCGCAGAGGCGCTCTTGGAGCAGACTTCAGAGCGGAGCGCGCGGAGGCGCGCTTGGAGCGGTCTTGAGAGCGGAGCGCACGGAGGCGCGCTTGGAGCGGTCTTGAGAGCGGAGCGTACGGAGGCGCGCTTGGAGCGGTCTTGATAGCGGAGCGCACGGAGGCGCGCTTGGATCGGTCTTGAGAGCGGAGCGCACGGTGGCGCGCTTGGAGCGGTCTTGAGAGCGGAGCGCACGGAGGCGCGCTTGGAGCGGTCTTGAGAGCGGAGCGCACGGAGGCGGGCTTGGAGCGGTCTTCAGAGCGGAGCGCACGGAGGCGCGCATGGAGCGGTCTTGAGAGCGGAGCGCACGGAGGCGCGCTTGGAGCGGTCTTGAGAGCGGAGCGCACGGAGGCGCGCTTGGAGCGGTCTTGAGAGCGGAGCGCACGGAGGCGCGCTTGGAGCAGTCTTGAGAGCGGAGCGCGCGGAGGTGCGCTTGGAGTGGTCTTGAGAGCGGAGCGCACGGAGGCGCGCTTGGAGCGGTCTTGAGAGCGGAGCGCGCGGAGGTGCGCTTGGAGTGGTCTTGAGAGCGGAGCGCACAAGGAGGAGGCGCGCTTGTGAGCGCGCAAGGAGGACGCGCGCTTGTGAGCGCGCAAGGAGGGCGCGCGCTTGTGAGCGCGCAAGGAGGGCGCGCGCATGTGAGCGCGCAAGGAGGACGCGCGCTTGTGAGCGCGCAAGGAGGACGCGCGCTTGTGAGCGCGCAAGGAGGACGCGCGCTTGTGAGCGCGCAAGGAAGAAGGAGGAGAGAGAAAATTCGTAGGAGGATTTTCCCAGCCGGAGAGAGAGAAAGTCTCAAAAGAGAGGAGAGATGGAGGAGGAGAGGAAGATGGTCCCAAAAAAGAGAAGCCTTGGGGTTCTATTTATAGTTTTTGAGAGTGACACTTTCGTAATTAAATGGGTGGTTAGGGTAGTTATGGTGGTTATGCGGCTACCCGCACACCATAACCAATTTATGTGTTATACGCACACTTATCATGAATATAGCTACGCGCACACCAGTTTGTATAGTTTTGCGGTGATATGTATTCATATGACGGATATGGTTATGCGCACACCATAACCATATTATTTGCTATACGCAGACCGTATTGAAGGATTTTACTATTTGCACCCCCATGTTGGAGGATTTTACTATTTACACCCACATGTTGGAGGATTTTACTATTTACACCCACATGTTGAAGGATTTTACTATTTGCACCCCGTAATGAGGGATTTTACTATTTGCACTCCATGATGGAGGAATTTACTATTTGCACCCCCATGTTGGAGGATTTTACTATTTGCACCATATGATGCAGAATTTTACTATTTGCACCCCCATGTTGAAGGATTTTACTATTTGCACCACATAATGAGGGATTTTACTATTTGCACTCCATGATGGAGGAATTTACTATTTGCACCCCCATGTTGGAGGATTTTACTATTTGCACCCCATGATGCAGAATTTTACTATTTGCACCCACATGTTGAAGGATTTAACTATTTACACCCACATGTTGGGTGGTTACGGGGATAGTGGGGTTTCTTTGGATAACCGCACACCCATGAATGAGGTGCGGTTAGCGCCTTCAAGGAAACCCTATCAATATATATATACTTTTACAGTATATATACACTTAGATATATACTTAAATATATATATACTTATATACAAAGATGTATGGTAGCCTCTTTTGGTGTAACATTGAGGCCGATCAGGCGAATTTGAACCCTCTGATCAAGATCTAAACGATCATATCAATTCGGCGGTGGTCGGCGAATAGCCTGTCAGTTTTACATTGGTTTGCTATTCGCAGACCACTGAAGTCTGCGAATAGTCAAACAGTTTAGCGTTAGATGATTATTCGCAGACCACCCGCGTAAAGTTTTTTTTTTAATTTTGAAAAATTATAATAAAATATAAAAAACTGAAATAATTTTAAAAAATTTAAATATAAAAAAAAATTAAACAAAAATATTAAAATAAGCCCGCCGTTCGGGGGTGTGCGAAGCAAGCCGGTCAGGATTGGGCGAAGAACGTCGTGTTGAAATTGTTGAAGTGGAAGTGAAGGAGGCTTTTGGACCTGGGCGGTCTGGGAGGAGGTCGGGCGGTCTGATGTGACCGCACGGTCTGGCGGTCTGTCTCTGCGGTCTGGCTTGTCTAGCCCAGCTGCGGTTTCCCGGGTTGACTGCTGGTCTTGTCCAAAGTCTGCTGAAGGTGGGGCCGCGCGGTCTGTGCATGACCGCGTGGCATGCTGTCCTCTTCAAGGCTGTGGCGGTCTGGTGTGACCGCACAGTTTGATCCAGGTTCTCTCCGGAATGCGGTCTGGTAGCTGACCGGGCTTTCTGGGGGTATTCGAGGACTAAGGGTCTTAGTCGCGCGGTCTCAGTTCGCGGTCTCAAGAGGAGACTGGTATGGGAGCTGGTTGCTGTTCGCGGTCTCAGGAGGAGATCGGCATGCGGACAGGAGTTCGCAATCTGATGGCGAACTGACTGTGTTCGCGGTCTCGTGCGAACACAGGTGGTGAATAGCTTCGGGCGGTCTGGCGAGCTCTTTGTGGAGTCGCGGTCTACTGTGAGAGTGGCGGTCTCTTATGGCGACATTGAAGCTGGCGGGTTCACCAAAAATGAAGCAGGAGTAATGTTGCTGATCGCGCAGTGTGACCGGTCAGGTCGCGCGGTCTGGGGGTGGTGATCCTATCTCATAGGGTGGTGACTGGATCAGGTCCTGTGCCTATAAATAGGAGCCACTGTTGCAGCAATCTAGAACACATCAAGTGTAAGCTGAGTTCGCTCTTGCTCTTGCGGTCTGTTTATTTCTGACTGGGCGGTCTCTGATTGAACTCTTATTGTGCAGCTTCTGCGGATAGTGTGGGCAGCAGCGATCACCTCTTCCTCTGAAAGTGTTCGGGCGGTCTGCGGCTTGGAGTTGTGGTGCTGGAGTTCGGGAGAATCAGGAGGTCGGAAGGAGGGAGCGGTTTGTGCAGCGGTCTGGTGGTGTTCTGTGGTCGGCAGAGAGTTGCGGTCTTGCAACTGGCAGAGATCGCAGGGGAGGTCGCGCGGTTTGGGCGGTCTCCAGTTATCCTCAGTTTTTTGTATTTCTCTTTGGAGTTTTGTGCTGACGAAATCATGTCTCGTCAAGCATGTCTTGCCCTGTAATTGAAGTTTGCTATCAATAAAGATCGTTTGTTTGCCTAAGATTGTTTCTGGTTGTTTTGGCTAGTATCTCTAGTTGTTATTCCTGCTTGCTCTCACAAGATTCGAGAAATTTTCACATGGTATCAGAGGGAGGTTAGAGTGGATAGAGCAGTGAATAACTTAGAGTAGTCATCGCCTTTGTGAAGAAGGAACCAGAGGAAAAACAATGGAAGGTGGATTTTCAAGAGGTCTTGGGATTGAGATGCTTACATCGACTAACTTTAAGAAGTGGAAGTCGTGTATGCAGAGCTATCTTCTAGGGGAGGACCTCTGGGAGGTTGTTGGAGGAGATGCGACAGAAGAGGTGAAGGCAACAGAAGCGGGTGACAATGGTCCGGCCGTGAGGGCGTGGAGAAAAACCAATGCTAAGGCCGAGTTCACTTTGAAGCGTGCCATTTCACCTGATCTATTTGATCACATCTTAGGGTGTGGATCAGCTGCCGAGATCTGGAGAGACCTGGATGGGTTGTTTAACAAGAAGAATGTAGCGAGGCTACAGTTCTTAGAGAATGAGCTGGCAAGGTCGACTCAGGGTGATCTTTCTATCTCAAATTTCTTTCTGAAGATGAAGAACCTCTGCGCTGAGATATCAGCACTGGATCCTGACGAACCAATTTCTGAGGCGAAGCTGAAGAGGCACATCATCCGCGGCTTGCGGAAGGAATATGTGGCCTTTGTGACGTCGGTACAGGGTTGGGCTAATCCGCCGTCTCTGATAGAGCTGGAAAATCTGCTAGCATCGCAGGAAAGTCTGGCAAGGCAGATGGCGGGGGTGTCCGTGCCTGGGGGAGATGGCGAAATGCTCTTCTCGGGAAAGAAGAAGAAGTGGGATAAGAAGAAGAAGACCGCTGGAGGAGGCTATGGGCCTTCAACTTCTGGGCAGCAGGAAAGGAGGTATGCTCCCAAGGCTGACGGGAAGAAGAAGGGTGAAGGTCCGAAGTGCTTCAAGTGTGGCAAGTATGGCCACATCAGGAAGGATTGCAAAGTGGTCACCCAAGCTGGGCATGCTGCGAAGAAGGAGGAAGCTGAGGCCAGGCACATTCAAGGAGGTTGGGGAGGAGCCTTCTCGGCTTCTGTTGGAGCTTCTGCTCCTATCAACTATCTGGAGGACTGGATCGTGGACTCGGGGTGTGGTCATCACCTCACCGGAGACGAGTCAAAGCTTTCTTCTGCACAGCCCTATACAGGTAACAATGCAACCATTACTGCTGATAATATTGTGCATCCAGTCGAGAAGGTCGGGGTTGTTTCCTTGGACAGTGATAGAGGGCCATTAACTTTGAAGAGTGTCTATCATGTGCCTGGTATGAGGAAAAACCTCTTCTCCGTGACCAACGCTGTTGACGCTGGGTATCACGTTCTGTTCGGCCCAACAGAAGTGAAATTTCTACGTAATATAGAGGTTGTGAAGGCCGAGGTCGTCCATGTCGGGAGGAGAGCGAAAGACTTGTTCGTTTTATCGACAAGTTCTTATGTCGACAAGATCAAGACGAATGATGGTGCCGTGATATGGCATGAGAGGTTGGGGCACGTAGGGATGGACAAGCTGAAAGCTATGGCTGTGAGAGGTCTGGTCAAGGGCCTGCCAAGTCTATCTTCCTACGGTGAAGGTCATGTTTGCGAGGGATGTCAGTTCGGCAAGTCTCATCGACTACCGTTTGACAAGTCGCAGACAAGGAGTAGTGTGTCGTTGGAATGCATCCACGGTGACTTGATGGGACCAACTGCTACCCCAAGCCTCGGAGGCAGCAGGTATATGCTGGTGTTGATCGATGATTACACCAGATATGTCTGGGGTTTTTTTCTGAAGGAGAAGGCGGAGGCGTTTGCCAAGTTTGTGGAGTTTAAGGAGCTCGTGGAGGGTCGGCTGAATCTGCGGATCAAGAAGCTGAGGACGGACAACGGAGGGGAGTTCACCTCTGCTGAGTTCTCCAGTTTTTGCAGGAAGGCAGGCATCCGGAGGGAGCTCACTTGTGCTCATACTCCACAACAGAACGGAGTTGCAGAGCGGAAGATCCGTCATCTGACGGAAACCTGCAAGTGTTGGCTGCATGCCAAGAGTATCCCAAAGTCCTTCTGGGCGGAGGGAATGTCTTATGCTGCCTACGTCATCAACAGGATGCCTCTGAGCCCCATCAACATGTTAACTCGGCATGAGATGATGTTCAAGGAGAAGCCAAGCGTGGCACACCTTCGGGTGTTTGGATCCACCTGCTATGTGCACGTTCCAGATGTGCTTCATACGAAGCTAGATGCGAAAGCAAGGAAGCTAGTCTTCGTGGGATACGATGAGCGCAAAAAGGGATGGAAGTGCATGGACCCGGAGACGCGGAGATTTATTGTATCTCGCGACGTCGTGTTCGATGAGGTGACATCTTACAGGGGGTCTTCTGATGCGGAGCTACCAGAAAGCAGGATGGAAATGTCGGAGAAAGCTGTGGAGAATCTTCAGGTGGAGCTACCTGCGTCACCAAGTGGTCCATCGGTTTCTAGTTCTGAGACGGAGGCTTCTGGTTCAAGGAGCAGGGGGAGCGGTGCTCCTAGCACGTCTGGTAGGGGAGCTAGAGAAGAAGCAGCTGGAGACAATGCGGTTCAGGGGAATGAGCTGAGGAGGTCGAAGCGAGCGATCACCGCCCCTGATCGCTATACAGGAGGAAATGCAGTGAGCTTTGTCTCATGTTTCTTCGCTGGTCCATTGGATGAGAGGGAGCCGTCAAGCTTTGAGAAGGCCAGAGGCGTGAAGGAGTGGGATATTGCGATGCAAGAGGAGATGGAAGCTCTCGAGAAAAATGAGACCTGGTCTCTAGTGCCCAAGCCAAAGGGCACCACTCCGGTGACATGCAAGTGGGTCTACAAGCTCAAGAAGAAGGCTGACGGCAGTATCGAGCGGTACAAGGCTCGCCTTGTGGCTTGGGGGTTCTCGCAGCAGTACGGTGAAGACTACGAGGAGACATTCAGTCCGGTGGCAAAAATGACTTCAGTTCGGTTTATCATTGTCTTGGCGGCATTCAATGGATGGAAGATTTGGCAGCTCGACGTCAAGAACGCCTTCTTGTACGGCGAGATCGACAAGGATATCTTCATGGTCCAGCCGCCAGGCTTTGTGTCTGAGGATTTTCCGGAGCATGTCTGCAAGCTGAAAAAGGCCCTGTATGGGTTGAAGCAAGCGCTGAGGGCGTGGTACGGGAAGATCGCAGAATATCTCTTATTCTGTGGATTTGTTGCTTCAGACTCAGACTCAAGCTTGTTCGTCAAGAAGAGCGGGGAGCTTCAAGTCATCGTGCTGCTTTACGTCGACGACATGATCGTGACGGGGAACTCGAAGGAGGAAGTAGCTCAGCTTCGGGCCGAGCTGGCTTTCAGGTTCGAGATGAAGGACTTAGGTGAGCTTCACCATTTCCTTGGACTCGAGGTGCAGAGGAAGGAAAGTGGAGTGCTGGTGTCCCAGGCTGGATATGCGGAACGAATCGTGGAGCGATTCAGCATGAAGGAAGGGAAGTGCATCTCTACACCTCTGGAGAAGGCTATGAAGCTTCGGAAGGATGAGGGGAGGATTATACAAGATCCGTTGGTGTTCCGAGCTCTGGTTGGGAGCTTGATCTATCTGACGATCACAAGGCCGGATATTGCATATGCAGTAGGCAGAGTGAGTCGGTATATGACGGAGCCACGGGTACCTCATCTGCTAGCGGCCAAGAATATTCTGAAGTATGTCAAGGCGACCTCGGACATGGGTCTCCTATACAGGAGGGATGCGGGCTTCGAAGTGCATGGATACATGGATGCTGATTACGGGGGAGATTCGGATGATCGAAAGTCGACGTCTGGATTCGTCTTCATGGCGGGCCCCACGGCTATATCATGGTGCAGCAAGAAGCAGGATTCTGTGTCGGTCTCTACCACGGAAGCGGAATACAAGGCTTCGGCCTTGGCAGCTCAGGAAGCCATCTGGCTTAGGAGGTTGGTGGGAGACGTCCACAAGGAGGTTCGGGAGCCGACTCTGTTACGCGGTGACAACGAGAGTGCTCTCAAACTGGTAACCAATCCAGTTTGTCACGCGAGGACCAAGCATATTGAGATCGAGCATCACTTCATACGGGAGAAGGTGCTCGAGGGATCTCTTTCGGTCGGGCATGTGCGGAGTGCGGACAATGTCGCAGACATCTTCACAAAGGCGCTGGCAAAGGGGCCGTTCACACGGCTAAGGGAGCTACTTGGGCTGGTTTTCACTTCCCACTTCAAGGAGGAGTGTTGAAATTATTGAAGTGGAAGTGAAGGAGGCTTTTGGACCTGGGCGGTCTGGGAGGAGGTCGGGCGGTCTGATGTGACCGCACGGTCTGGCAGTCTGTCTCTGCGGTCTGGCTTGTCTAGCCCAGCTGCGGTTTCCCGGGTTGACCGCTGGTCTTGTCCAAAGTCTGCTGAAGGTGGGGCCGCGCGGTCTGTGCGTGACCGCGTGGCGTGCTGTCCTCTTCAAGGCTGTGGCGGTCTGGTGTGACCGCACAGTTTGATCCAGGTTCTCTCCGGAATGCGGTCTGGTAGCTGACCGGGCTTTCTGGGGGTATTTGCGGACTAAGGGTCTTGTACAACCCGTATTTGGCGAGTGGGTCCCTCGAGTTAGTTGATGGGACAGGGGTCAGCCAGACCATTCGCCCGTACCGAGACAGGAAAAAGGATCTCCAGATTAGTGGGGGTAGGCTGCAGGCGAGAGGGAGCCTGACGAGTGGTGCCTCCACGGACCATTCGCTCAGGGGCTTGAGCATTCGCCCAGTCAAGCGGGAACTCGGCGAGTGGTTCCCTCACGGACCACTCGCCCAGAAGGCAGTGAGGAGGAAATGACCATAATACCCCTTGTGGTCTGCATATAGCCCTTCAGAACAGCGGAGTTAGGCTATTCGTAGACCAATTTGGGGTGCGTTTAGTAAAATTAAAAGGCGGATTCATGCTATTTGCAGACCAGCCTAGGAAAAACTATAAATAGACCCTTAAGGGCACCTTGGAGGAGATCCGATTTTGAGAGAATCCTCTCCTCTAGGCTAGTTTTGGTTGGCAGCCAGTGCCCTCCAGGGTGCCCGGTTGAGCTTTGGTTTGGGAGGGGAAGCTCTCTAAGATCTTCTGGGTGTGTGGCGGGACCTCCTCGCTTCAGCCTTGGGTCTATTCCGTTTCCAGCATCCACCGTCAAGAGAGTCTAGTGAAGGAGAAATAAGCATCGGCTACACCCCCAGTGGGTCCGAACTCAAGAGACCAGTTGCTGGTTTCAACATTTTTGGTGCGGTGAGCGTGGACCGTAGCCGGTGAAAGAAAATCCCAAGCTGGTTTCGATGACAGGAGATGGAGGAAATGGTTCTGACTCAGGTCACTCGCAGCCACCAGCGGCAGGCGAGTGGCTGGAAATGTTTGAAAAGTTCAAGCGAGAGGTCCTGCAGACGGTTCTCGCAGCAAGGACTGAGTGCGAGACCCCGGTGGTCCCAGTGGTCCCGCCTTTGCAGATTGGCGAGAACGCACCGGGGCAGCGGCCGGGGAAGGAAGTGCCAGCAGAAGGAAGTGCGCGAGACCTCCCCGGACGGCAGCTGTTCAGCAGTCCGGCGAGTGCTGAGGTGTGTGAGTTGGTCCCGCGCGAGAGGACCACTCGCCGAGCAGGGGAAGGGAGCCCCTTTTGCGAGATGATCCTCTCGGCCCCAGTGCCAGAAGGGTTTCGTGGGCCGGAGATGTCCTACTACACCGGCAAGGAGGATCCAGTTGTGCACCTGCAATGGTTCGAGGACATGACTTCAATCCTCCCCATGTCGGATTCTTTCCAATGCCGACTCTTCGCGACCACCCTGAAGGAGAAAGCAAGGGACTGGTTCCACCAACTTCCCACAGGTTCCATCTATGCGTTCGATGATCTGCGCCGAAGCTTCCGATTGCGTTTCTCGACGTCAAAGAAGAGGAAGAAGGATGCGGAGGCTCTCTTCAAGATCAGACAGAGGGAGGGGGAATCCCTGGCTAAGTACGTGGACAGGTTCCAGGAGGAGATACACCTAGTGCAGGAGGTGCCAGGATTCGCCCTCCAGATGGCATTCATCGTAGGGCTGCGAGAGGGGTTCTTCAAGATGGACCTGAAAAGAAGACCTCCTGTATCCTTCGAGGAGTTGATGGAGAGAGCCGCGGAGGAGATTGAAGGGGAGGCAGCCAACCCCGAATTCTATAAAAGGTTGGCAAAGATGAGCGAGCCCGAGGCGAGGCAGCCAGAAGGAAGAAGGCGAGAGGAGCCCAGGGGCCAGGGGTTCGAAAGACCACCTCGGGTTTGGAGGAACCAAGAACCCAACAACAGGTTGGGCTGGAGGAACCAGGAAGGACCAGCGCGAGGTCAGGATGAAAGGTACCAAGGAAGGGAGGCAGGAGGAGTGAATCAGGGGTGGAGGCAGGGTCCCAGACCCCCTAACCCCCCGAGGGAGCAAGACATGGCGGTAGGCCGAGGGAGAAGAGGTAGAGGAGCAAGAGGAGGAAGAGGAAGAGCTGGAAGAGAGGACAGGGTGGCGTTGCCTTACTGTGATTTTCATCAGGAAGAAGGTCACGCGATCGCCACCTGCCCAGAGTTCTTGGAAATGAGGGAAAGAGGACAGCCGCGGCGGCCGCATGCCAGAATTGAGGAGGTGCTTCCAGAGGCAGAAGAGGACCGGTGTGAGGATAGGGCAGATACAGGAACCAGGGGGGAATCGGGGTGATTCACGGTGGGGTTGGGATAGAGGCCTCTCGCAAGAGAAGCTTCCAGGCCATGTTCCGAAGGGACGTCGCGTCGACCTCCCAGACCCCACCCCCCTCCGAGAAGCTCACCTTCTCCTCAGAAGATATGCCAGACTACGAAGACCCATTCTGCGACGCCCTGGTAATCCAGACGGCGATAGAAAACTTCACGGTCTCTCGGATCCTGGTGGACAACGGGAGCTCGGTGAATGTGATCTTCAAAAAAGCTTTCGACGCGATGGAGGTAGAGAAGAAGAGAGTGCAGGCCTCCGACGGACCACTATTTGGTTTCTCAGGAGAGAGGAAGGAGGTCGAGGGAGGCGTAGGTCTCCAGGTGACGCTAGGAGTCCCCAGGAACTGCCGGTTCGTCATCGTTGACGCTCCGAGCAGCTATAACGCCATCTTCGGACGACCTCTCATCAGCGCCTTCCGGTGCGTGCCCTCATCGTACCATCAGTGCTTAAAGCTCCATAGTGGAGGAGTCCAGATCCGCGTCCGAGGAGATGCTAAGGTGGCGAGGCAGTGCTACGTGACTGCCGTCAACACCATTTCATGGATGGCGGATGCCGAAAAGATGGATGAAGAGCTGGTGAGGCCGGAGGGGCCAGGAGAGGAAGGGGAGAAGGGAGAAGAAGGGGGAGAGGGCGATGCCCGAGAGGAGTTGTTGGAGGTTGCTCGTGAGGAGCAGGAGGTCGAGGTGTTGGAGGTTGCTCGTGAGGAGCAGGAGGTCGAGCCGATGGAGGCGGAAGGAGCTGCAGGGGAAAAGGCCCGGGAGGAGGGGCGAGAAGCAAAGGGCCGGTGGGAAGAGCCAGCCCGGCTCGAGCCGGCAGAAGAGGTAATAGAGATGGAGGTTACCACCCAGGCAGGAAGGGTGGAGAAGGTGCGGATCAGCGGGGGCCTCGGCCCGGAGGACCAGAGAAGGATGCTGGAGTGCATCCAGAAGAACATGGACATCTTCGCGTGGAGCGCAGCGGACATGCCAGGCATCGAGGCGGACGTGGCTTGCCATCGTCTCAACCTCGATCCAGAAGCCCGCCCCATCCGGCAGAAGAGAAGGGCTATAGCTGACAAGCTCGAAGGACCGATCCGCGAGGAGGTGGCGAAACTCCTCGAGGCAGGTTTTGTAACGGAGATCCAGTATCCAGGCTGGGTCTCCAATGTCGTGATGGTAAAAAAGGCCGATGGCCGCTGGCGTATGTGTGTGGACTTTTCATTGTTAAATAAGGCCTGTCCTAAGGATTGTTATCCCTTGCCTCGGATCGACGCGCTGGTTGACTCAGCCGTCGGTTTTTCTGTGATGAGTTTTTTGGATGCTTTTTCAGGTTATCACCAAATAAGAATGCACCCACCGGACGTCAAAGATGTCTCGTTCATCACCAGGGAGGGATGCTACTGCTATAAGATGATGCCCTTCGGGCTGAAAAATGCAGGAGCAACCTACCAGAAGATGATGGATCGGGTATTTAAGAAGCAAAGGGGAAGGAACCTGGAGGTCTACGTGGATGACCTTATGATAAAGAGCAAGTGTGTGAGCTCTCACATCCAGGACCTCGAGGAGACCTTCGCCACCCTACGCAAGTACCAGATGCGCCTGAACCCCCTGAAGTGTGTGTTCGGGGCCAGCAAAGGGAAGTTCCTCGGGCACCTTCTCACCCCCTGGGGGGTAGAACCTAACCCGGACAAGGTTAGGGCTATAATGGAGCTGGGGTCGCCACGGAACGCCAAGGAAGTTCAGCGCTTGACCGGAAGACTCGCCGGGCTGAACAGGTTTCTATCCCGGGCAGGGGAAAAATGCTCCCCCTTCTTCAAAGCGCTACGAGGCAATCAGAAGTTTGAGTGGACGAGAGAATGCGAGGAGGCCTTTCAGGCCTTGAAGAGCCAACTCACCAAGGCTCCGCTACTGCAAAGTCCCAAAGAGGGGGAGGATCTACATTTATATCTCGGGGTCGGGGCGGAGGCCGTAAGCTCCGTCCTGGTTCGAGAGGAAGGAAAGAAGCAGCTGCCAGTCTACTACGTAAGCAGGGTCCTGAGGGAAGCGGAGCTCAGGTATCCAATTTTAGAGAAGTTGGCCTTTGCCCTGGTCATCGCAGCAAGGAAGCTCAGGCCATACTTCCAGGCTCATTCGATCCAAGTAGTGACGGACCATCCACTCCGTCGGATCTTCGAAGGAGTGGAGCACTCGGGAAGACTCGCAAAATGGTCGATCGAGCTAAGTGAATTCAACATTACCTTTGTCCCTCGATTATCTATGAAGGCGCAGGTGGTGGCTGATTTCATGACAGACTTTGTGGCCGAGTTGAGAGAAGACGGAGCCCCTCGTCACGTTCCATGGAAGCTGCTGGTGGACGGGGCTTCGGGCAAGAACTCTCTCGGAGGAGGGGTGGTGCTGGAGAGTCCCCACGGAGTGAAGATAGAACAGACGCTAGTGATACACTTCCCAATCACCAACAACCAGGCGGAGTATGAGGCTGTGATCGCCGGCCTGCGGTTGGCCCGGGAGCTCGGGGTCCATGACGTGGAGGTACTCACGGATTCCATGATAATAGCTTCTCAGATAAGGGGAGAGTTCGAAACAAGGGAACCTGTGCTCATGAAGTATTTAGCAAAAGTCAAAGGTCTCGTGGGGACGTTCAAAACTTTCTCCATCCGGCATGTCCCTCGAGAGGAGAGCACCCCGGCAGATCGGTTGGCAAAATCTGGTCCTCGAGCCGGAGGGACCCTGACGGACCTATTCCGTCCTTCGATTGAAGAGGGAGAACTCATGGAAGTAGAACAGCGGCCCTCCTGGAAGGATCCCTTCGTCACCTTCCTTGCAACGGGAAAATTTCCGGAGGAAGTTCCGAACCAGAGGCGCTTCCGGTATAAGTCTGCCTACTACGTGCTCCATGAGGGTGACTTGTATCGGAAGACCCTCTCGGGCCTCCTGGCCCGATGCATCTCGGAGGAAGAGGTCCCAAGGATCTTGGAAGAAGTCCACTCCGGCGAGTGCGGCAGCCACTCGGGGAGCAGGATGTTGGAGGCAAGAATAGTGAGGCAGGGGTACTTCTGGCCAACCCTAAGCAAAGACGCGGCAGCCTTCGCCAAGAGATGCCAGAAGTGCCAAATGTTCGCCCCGCTTCAGCTCATGCCAGCTCAGAGGCTGAAGAGTATCACGGCGCCCTGGCCATTCGCCATATGGGGAATGGATCTGGTAGGACCCTTCCCCCAGGCTAGCGGGCAGAGGAGATTTCTCCTAGTCATGATTGACTACTTCACAAAGTGGCTGGAGGTTAAGGCGTTGGCTAAGGTCACCTCCCAGGTAATTCGCAACTTCGTATGGGGGGAGATCATTTGTCGACATGGGCTTCCGAAGGCCATAGTCACGGATAATGGACCGCAGTTCGCAAGCGAGGAATTCATCAGCTTCTGTGGCCAGCTGGGGATAGACCTTAGGTTTGCGTCTGTCCACCATCCCAGGAGCAACGGGCAGGTAGAGGCAGCGAACAAAGTCATCGTGAACTTGCTCAAGAAAAAGGTGGAAAATCTCAAAGGCAATTGGGTGGAACAGCTCCCCTCGGTTCTATGGGCTTTAAGAACCACCCCCAACATCGCCACGGGAGAGACCCCTTTCAGGCTCTCTCACGGCTGCGAGGCGGTCATCCCCATAGAGTTCGAAATTACAACACCACGGGTCACGGTCGCCGCAAATGGAGAGGAAGATTGGAGAGCCGAGAACGAGGAGGAGTTGCGGCTCTCCCTCGACCTCATCGAAGAAGCTCGGGATCGAGCAGCCATCCATCAAGAAGAGGTCAAGCGGCGGATGGCCAAGTATTTTGACAGGCACGTCAGGATCAAGCAGTTCGAGAAGGGAGATCTGGTACTCAAGAAGGTCGACGCGGCTGGGAGATCCGCCGCGGTGGGAAAGCTTAACCCCAACTGGGAAGGCCCCTATGTCGTGGAAGAAGCACTAAAGTCTGGGGGGTATCGCCTTCAGAACGTGGAGGGCCAGCTCCTCAGCCACACATGGAGTGGCGACGACCTTAAACGCTTTTATCCTTAGTACCATGTAATAATGACGTTTTTTGAATAAAAGCATTTAGTTTAAACTATGTGAATGAAAATGCTGCTGCAACTCGCAGGAGAGACCCTGGATGTTCAAGAGGTTGGCCCCGAGCAGACCCGCTGTCCAGGCTCTCATCTAGCTGGCAGGTCCGAAGGCTCACTCGGTGGCAGGTTCTATGTTCCAGAGGTTGGCCCCGAGCAGACCCGCTGTCCAGGCTTTCATCTAGCTGGCAGGTCCGAAGGCTCACTTGGTGGCAGGATCTATGTTCCAGAGGTTGGCCCCGAGCAGACCCGCTGTCCAGGCTTTCATCTAGCTGGCAGGTCCGAAGGCTCACTCGGTGGCAGGTTCTATGTTCCAGAGGTTGGCCCCGAGCAGACCCGCTGTCCAGGCTCTCATCTAGCTGGCAGGTCCGAAGGCTCACTCGGTGGCAGGTTCTATGTTCCAGAGGTTGGCCCCGAGCAGACCCGCTGTCCAGGCTCTCATCTAGCTGGCAGGTCCGAAGGCTCACTCGGTGGCAGGTTCTATGTTCCAGAGGTTGGCCCCGAGCAGACCCGATGTCCAGGCTCTCATCTAGCTGGCAGGTCCGAAGGCTCACTCGGTGGCAGGTTCTATGTTCCAGAGGTTGGCCCCGAGCAGACCCGCTGTCCAGGCTCTCATCTAGCTGGCAGGTCCGAAGGCTCACTCGGTGGCAGGTTCTATGTTCCAGAGGTTGGCCCCGAGCAGACCCGCTGTCCAGGCTCTCATCTAGCTGGCAGGTCCGAAGGCTCACTCGGTGGCAGGTTCTATGTTCCAGAGGTTGGCCCCGAGCAGACCCGCTGTCCAGGCTTTCATCTAGCTGGCAGGTCTGAAGGCTCACTCGGTGGCAGGTTCTATGTTCCAGAGGTTGGCCCCGAGCAGACCCGCTGTCCAGGCTCTCATCTAGCTGGCAGGTCCGAAGGCTCACTCGGTGGCAGGTTCTATGTTCCAGAGGTTGGCCCCGAGCAGACCCGCTGTCCAGGCTCTCATCTAGCTGGCAGGTCCGAAGGCTCACTCGGTGGCAGGTTCTATGTTCCAGAGGTTGGCCCCGAGCAGACCCGCTGTCCAGGCTCTCATCTAGCTGGCAGGTCCGAAGGCTCACTCGGTGGTAGGTTCTATGTTCCAGAGGTTGGCCCCGAGCAGACCCGCTGTCCAGGCTTTCATCTAGCTGGCAGGTCCGAAGGCTCACTCGGTGGCAGGTTCTATGTTCCAGAGGTTGGCCCCGAGCAGACCCGCTGTCCAGGCTTTCATCTAGCTGGCAGGTCCGAAGGCTCACTCGGTGGCAGGTTCTATGTTCCAGAGGTTGGCCCCGAGCAGACCCGATGTCCAGGCTCTCATCTAGCTGGCAGGTCCGAAGGCTCACTCGGTGGCAGGTTCTATGTTCCAGAGGTTGGCCCCGAGCAGACCCGCTGTCCAGGCTTTCATCTAGCTGGCAGGTCCGAAGGCTCACTCGGTGGCAGGATCTATGTTCCAGAGGTTGGCCCCGAGCAGACCCGCTGTCCAGGCTTTCATCTAGCTGGCAGGTCCGAAGGCTCACTCGGTGGCAGGTTCTATGTTCCAGAGGTTGGCCCCGAGCAGACCCGCTGTCCAGGCTCTCATCTAGCTGGCAGGTCCGAAGGCTCACTCGGTGGCAGGTTCTATGTTCCAGAGGTTGGCCCCGAGCAGACCCGCTGTCCAGGCTCTCATCTAGCTGGCAGGTCCGAAGGCTCACTCGGTGGCAGGTTCTATGTTCCAGAGGTTGGCCCCGAGCAGACCCGCTGTCCAGGCTTTCATCTAGCTGGCAGGTCTGAAGGCTCACTCGGTGGCAGGTTCTATGTTCCAGAGGTTGGCCCCGAGCAGACCCGCTGTCCAGGCTCTCATCTAGCTGGCAGGTCCGAAGGCTCACTCGGTGGCAGGTTCTATGTTCCAGAGGTTGGCCCCGAGCAGACCCGCTGTCCAGGCTTTCATCTAGCTGGCAGGTCCGAAGGCTCACTCGGTGGTAGGTTCTATGTTCCAGAGGTTGGCCCCGAGCAGACCCGCTGTCCAGGCTCTCATCTAGCTGGCAGGTCCGAAGGCTCACTCGGTGGCAGGTTCTATGTTCCGGAGGTTGGCCCCGAGCAGACCCGCTGTCCAGGCTCTCATCTAGCTGGCAGGTCCGAAGGCTCACTCGGTGGCAGGTTCTATGTTCCAGAGGTTGGCCCCGAGCAGACCCGCTGTCCAGGCTCTCATCTAGCTGGCAGGTCCGAAGGCTCACTCGGTGGCAGGTTCTATGTTCCAGAGGTTGGCCCCGAGCAGACCCGCTGTCCAAGCTCTCATCTAGCTGGCAGGTCCGAAGGCTCACTCGGTGGCAGGTTCTATGTTCCAGAGGTTGGCCCCGAGCAGACCCGCTGTCCAGGCTCTCATCTAGCTGGCAGGTCCGAAGGCTCACTCGGTGGCTGTTTCTCAGTTCTCAAGAGATGATCTCAAGAGCATTCGCATAAGACCACGCGCCGGAGAGAGGATCACACCCCACTCTCTTAACTACTTAAGCGAAACCCCATGATACGCGAATGATATGGTCCACTGGGAAGCGAGAAGTCGAAGAGGGGCAACACACCTAAGTCATCTCCGAACACTCGCTGGGTAGCCGGGACGGTTACTCTACGACCTAACGTCCTGGTAAGCCTAGCGAGACGTTGCAGCGAATGATAATAAAGTTGGAAATAGCATAAAAACTGAGATTACGCAGAAATTGAGATAGCACAAAAATTGTAATCCATAGATATATCTTTCAGGGGCATTCGCCCAATTCGTGGTTACACCAGAAAAGGAAAAGGTAAATACAACAAAAAGAGGAAAGTACAGAGGGCCCCCCTCAAGGGTCACCAGACTCCTCCGAAGAACCTTCGCTCTCATCCTGGGCGGGGGCATCTTCTCGCGGCGCGACGCTGTCGTCCTCCGGGAAAGGAATCGGAATGTAAAGCTCCGGAACTACTTGGCGAGTGGTGAGGCATTCGGCCTCCGGCTTCAAATACCCAGCCTGCCGCAGCACCTGCAACGCGTGCTTGACGGCGCGTTGCGCATTCTCCTGAAGCAGTTGCTCCAGCTCGTGATGGGGGTAAAAGTGCCCCCCATCACCCGGGGCGAGTGATGTCATCCCGGCTTCTCGCAGCAGCTGGGTCTCGGCTTTGGCGAGACGGACTTCCTCCTCGAGGTCGACCACCCGCGCTCGGAGCATCCCAGCACGTGTTGCATCCTGGAAAAATAAAGTGATCATGATGAGAGGAATATGGGACAGTCAGTAATAACCATTCGCAGGAGTAAAAGTAAATGTACCTCTACAACCGGGCGGTTGGCGAGAAGAGCTTCCGCGGTTTTCAGTCTTTCCCTGAGATCACTCGCCTCCTGGGAAAGAAGAGCCCTGGTCTCCTCGACCTTGGCCAGGTTCCGCGTGACCTCAAGGCTCCAGCGAGAAGACATATGCGAGAGCTCGAGAGCGCGCAGCATAGCCCGGGCGGCTTCGTGGGCGAGAACTTGAGTCTTCTCCAAATCGAAGACCTCGGCGTCCTCCCGGCCATAAAGTGCATACGCCAGGGCATAGGCCTCGCCGCTAGCAATGTTGGTCTCCACCCAAGATGGATGGAGAGTGGATAGCGAAACCCTGTTCGCGTTCCTATCCCACTTCAGCAAAGGAGCCCCGGAGGGGTCCACATACCTCTCGCCGTTCGCGAAGTTGCGATGGTCCCGGGGCAACGGAGGCGGCGGCAGCGCCGATTTCTCCGGAGGAGCATTCGCACCAGGCGCGTCGGTCCCCAGGGTGGAGGGTGGAGCACTCGTCCCAGAGGATTCGCCCAGAACCCCCTTGCCCTTCGCCGCGGGTGGACAGGGCGACTTCGAGGGAGGAGGGGAAGAAGCCTTCACCGACTTTCGCTTCCGGCCACTACGCTTGGAAGAGGAAGGTTCCTCCCGGCAGGCGTCCGCGGCGGCTTGCGCGAGAGGTGGGCAAAATCCAGGAGGACGCGGCGGATGAACGGGAAGATTACGCACACTTGCATGATATTGCGAGTAGTTTAGGCGAATGGTGTAAGAATCGCAACCAAGATGAATTCGAAAGTCTTGGAATCTTACCCTCGCCCTGTGGAATGAACGGGAGCGTGTCGACGTTCCGCCGGAGATAGACAAGGTCCATCCCGTACTGCAGAATGTATTGATGGAGTTTCGCCTCATGCCCCCCTAGGGTCGGGGGGCGGAAGGTTGACTCCTCCTCCTGCACCGGGGCGAGAAGGGTGTTACCTAGGCTCCCGCTGACGAAGATGAAGCGGCGAACCCATTCGTGGTTCTTGTTCGGGAGCCCGTAGTGTTTGAGAGGGCTTAGACCCGAGAAGAAGGAGATGCCGCCGGTGCAGCGGAAGGTGTAGATTTTGCGGAAGACGGGCAGCGAGAACTCGATCCCTTCTTCTCGCAAGTAGCTCGCGTACCCGACCAGCATGGCTATTGAGTTGGGGTTGAGCTGGGCGGGCACGACCCCGTAGTACCTGAAAGTCTGGCGCAACTCCGGCCAGATGGGGAGGCGAAAGCCCACCTCGAAGTGCTCTAGCGGGATCGCGAGAGCACAAGGCGAGATGGAGTTCAGGCGCTCTTCAGGCCTGGGCTTTCGCCCCTCGAACCCCCCAGGGACGTAGTCAGCAACTGCCATCAAGTAGGCCTCTTCGGAGAGGTCGCAGGAATCAAATACATGATTGACGAATGCGCTGGCACACTTGCCCCTTCCTTCGGCATCGGCACCCATCTCGCGAATGAGGGGAAAGAAAGGAGCAGCAAAGAAGGGAGAGGTGCGAATGCTAGAAGCAAGGAAAGAGAGGGAGCGAATGGTGATGTATTTATTACGGTAGTTGAAGGGCCTATTTATAGAGGCATTAAACGGCGTTTGGGCTTTCGAGGCAACGGGGGGTGCGGATAGCAATCTGCGGCAGCCCGGCGCCTCGAAACCCGGTCCAAATCTCTCTCGCCCATTAATGGCGAGTGACCTGTAACTATTCGCTCAACGGCTTTGCGAGAAGGGTTAGGAAAGCATTCGCAAAGCATATCATTCGGTAATACCTAGGCAGGTTATGAAAGAAGCAAAAATGGTCAGGTAAGCATTCGCAAAACATATCATTCGGCGATAATCAGATAGGCTGAGGAAAGTAAATCGCGATAAACAGAGCATTCTCAGAATCATAATATACAAAGTTATTACAGACAAATATTAATGTTCGACACTCGCGGCGAGGCGGGTAGGAAAAGAAAGAGATTATGGCATCTGGGTCAGTACTCCACCCAAACCCATCGACCTCGCTTTCGCGACCCGGCTTCTGGGGGCATCCGCTGACGATAGTATGTCATCACGTTGGTGATCTCGTGCGAAGCCAGTTGGAGCTGGTCCCGGGCTCTCGCCGCGTGCCTTTCAGGCGACAGCTCCCCACCTTCGTCCCCCAGTCGCTCCACCGTCGCGAGAAGCCGCGAGTAGTCCCTCCAGAGTTCCTTCAGCTCGCGCTTGATCTCCAGCTTCTCCTCGTCCACCTGGCCGGCAGCATTTCGCTGAAGGTGGATAAGCTTCCCAGGCGGGGGGGGGGGGGGGGAGGCGTGGGGTGAGACCCCAGGCGGGGGGGGGGGGGGGCGAGCTCCTCTCGCCCCCCGCCCCCAGCAGGGGGCGAGCTCCTCTCGCCCCCGCCCCCCAGCAAAAGGGGGCGAGCTCCTCTCGCCCCTGCTCCCAGCTCGCCCCACCCCAGCCCAGTGAGGGGGGCGAGCAGGGGAGGAGGTCAGTCCCCTCTCGCCCGGACCCGAGAGGGCGGTCTGAGATGCGTTTAGCGCCCCTAAACAACGGGATTTGACTGTTCGCAGGCCAAATCCGGGGGTATTTTTGTAATCTCGTAGGCCAGCTTTTGGCTATTTGCAGACCCGGTTCCAAAAACTATAAATAAGCCCAAGGGGCACCATTTGGAGGGACTTCTCTTTGGCTCTCTCTTTTGGCCTTCTCTCTCCCTTAGTTACCTTGTTGGGTGAAGAGAGTCTCCAATGGTGCCCAAGCTTAGCATTGGCTTGGGAGGGGAAGCACTCTAAGATCTTCCGGGTGTGTGGTGGGAGCTCCTCGCTAAGCCCTTGGCCTTGTTCCTAGTTCCTTAGCCCCTTAGCCTTGAGCTCTCCCTTGGGGGGAGTAAGTGTTGGTCACCCCTCAACTTGTTGAGGGCCCGAACTCCATAGAGACTAAGTCTTGTTCTCAAGTCTTGGTTTCAACATGCTTGACGTGACAACGGGACCGTACCCAATAATTATCTCAAAATGAAAACTAGTTTTGAATAGTGGATGAATTTCTTAGGTGAGGTCGAGCATTCACGAACGACGGTTCATAAGAAATCCGCACCACCCCACCGCGGTTGCCGCGGCGCATATGAAATCCGCACCGAACCTGAAAAGCTTGATTAAGATTCTTTATAAAAGCTTGATTAAAGATTCTTTATAAAAGCTAACTATACAGTGTAAACAAAATTAATTAGAAATCTGGGGGGAATCTTTTGCTGACGTAAGGGTGACGGTAGAGGTGCATTAATTTGTTTCTTATTGATCTTAATCTTGGAAGCAAATATTTTTAATCTCGTGATGAACTCATTTATAAAGTTACACAATTAAACGGTTAATATTTGTTTTTAACGGGAGATTAAATTTTATTTATTCATGTTGCGGGTCACTCAGAGGAGCTCTTGAACCGGTCGAAAATGAACCGTTTAGGTGCAATGTGCACGGGGTGCAATATGCGCGGGGTGCAATGTGCACGGTGAAATCCCCAAGGGGTCTTCGAAGACATCTGAAAGATCTTCGAAGGTCTTCGAGGATTCGTTTGAACGCACCGGGAGATCTTCGAAGGATTCTTGGATCGGGAGCTCTCTCGTGCATTGGAAGCAGGGTCCCATGAAAGGAGGACATGTGACCCTTTTTATAGGTTTTGAGGATGACATTTTCGTAAATAAGTGGTTTGAGTGTTTGGCTATCCGCGCACCGTAATCAATTTATGTACTATGTGCATACCCATCATAGGTAGTTTTATGGCTATATGCACACCCATGATGTATATGATTATGCGCACACCATAACCATATTATCTGCTATACGCATAGTTATTCGCATTTTTGTTATGCGCACCCCAATCTCTTATATTTTATTATGCGTACATTTATGTGACTGGTTATGCGCACACCTATGATGAATTATATGGTTATGCGTGCACCCTAACCATATGAATGAATGTACGTACAATGTTATGTGAATTTCCGCTATACGCACACTGTCATTTACATTTTACTATGTGCATATTCACATTAATATAATTGGCTATGCGCACACTCATTATGGGGTTTTGGTTATACACACTACCCATAATGAGTGGTTAAATAGAAGTTGCACGGCGGGTGGCGGAAGTTGGGAGGCGCCTGAGGGGCCGGCCGGTGTAGGCCGGCCGAAGGCGGAGGCCGACTGGTGGATGACGGCGGATGGAGGTCGGCCGACGACAGAGGCCGTCCGGGAGTGCGGCTTAAGAGGCCGGCATGCAGCCAAGAAGGTCCGTCGGGCGGGCGACATGCATCCAAGAAGGTCCGTCGGGCGGCCGGCTGGGCGACCAAAGGGGTCGGCCGGGGGGGGGGGGGGGGGGGGGGGGGAGCACGACCTAGGAGCTAGGCCGGATGGGCGCGCAGCCGCGCGGAGGCGCGTCCAAGAAGTCGTGTTACTGCGCTTATGGACGCGCGCTGCCGTGCGGTCGCGCTTATGGTGAGGCCGCGAGCACGGGCGCGCGCTATCGTGCGGTAGCGCAACCATGAGGCTGCGAGCACGGGCGCATGCGGTCGGGCAGCAGTCTGGGTTGCGCCGATTGCTGCCCGGTGCCAGGGTGGTTCGTTGCCGGCGGTCGCCGTCATGCGTCGTTGCGCGCGTTGATGCGGTCATGGCGTGAGTGGGGTTAGAGAGTTGACTTTGGTCAACCCCAGTCACCCCTACTTTCTCCACTAAAGAGGTGGATCTCTTAGCTATTAGCAGCCCAAAATTCTTATAAATTGGAGGGGCACACATCAATTCATATTAATGAAACTCGTACGGATCATTCTGTTTGCTAGAGTGCTTCCATTATTTTAGCGTTATATTTTGGCAGTGGTTATTAGCATCCCACTCTTAACTATTTATAATTATTTAATAACCACAAATCACTATTTTCAAAAAATTATAATCGGAAACAAAATTTTAGAGAAATAAAAACCTAAATCATTGTAAACCAGAGCTCTACAAATATCATCTATATCAAAGTACATCCATGAAAACATTTCATGCGGCTTTCGGGCGCACGGGCTTTGCACACGACAGTTGATCTCATAATCGAATATTTTGATGACATTCTTATTTTTAAAAATAAAAACTATTTAGAGTTTCTAATTTTGTGTGGTCACTATATTGGTTAGATTCTATATCTAATAATCTGTTGGGCCTGCAGTTATATACACTGTTAGTGGGCTGGGCTCTAATTCTCATTTCAGCCCATTTGGCATGCTTTATCGGTTGAATAGCCTCATGCTTTTCAAGAGATTATTTCATCCCGTCCCCGTTTTCACTCTTAAATATTTAATCTGTGGGCGGCGACAATCGGCGGGAGCGATGTCATTTGACGGGGGCGGCAACATTCGACAAGAGCGATAATATTGGAGGGTGGGGGTGGGGAGGGTGGACATTATCCTTAATTTGGGTTTTAAGTTTTTGGTCATTCTCACACTGCATTCAGTTGGTATTGCCAATGTATTGAAATGATAAGGAGGATATGTATGAGTGAATCAATATTGCAATCACTTAGCTAATCTAAATTAAACCTAAGCACAATGAAGATGAAAATTTACTATCAGTAACAGTCCGTTCATTTGAACGGAATTGGATTTCTGAAATTAGCTTTTCGACGAAAACCAATATCTACATGAATTGGCTTTGTACAAAATTCCAATTTGTTGTTCGTCTGTAAGAATGAATTCAGTCAACAGAATTGAAATTGAGCCACAAAAATTGTTCGGCTGAATGATGGATTGGTATTGAAATTGACATTATACAATAATTTTATAAAACTCAAAATAGGCGTTAGCGTCGAACGCATTAAATTGCATAATATATTTGAAGACACGCATTTTTCGCCCAAGCGCAATTTTTTCGCCCAGGTGCGCATTTTTTTCCCGGGCGCGCATTTTTCTCCATGACGCGTGTTTTTCGCCAAGGTGTGTGTGTTTTTGGCCCATTACCGCATTTTTCGCCCGATCGCGAGTTCTTCGGTTAGGAGTGCATTTTTGGCACGGAATCCCACTTTTTGTCTAGACATGCATTTTTAACCCGTGCGCGCATTTTTTTCACTAGCGCACATTTTCGACCGAGCCGATGTTTTTCGGCTCAGATGTGCGTTCTGCGGCCCGGGCAAAAAATGCGCGGTGGGAGAAAAATGCACGCCCGAGCAAAAAAAACAAGCGCCAGGGCAGAAAAAATGCGATTTGACGAAAAATGTGCGCCCGGGCGAAAAATGCGCGCCCTGGTGATAAAAGCGCGCTCGGGCGAAAAACGCGCGCCTGGGCGAAAAGCCGGCGCCCGAATGAAAAACGTGCGCCCAGCTGAAAAATGCGCGCCCGGCTGAAAAACTCGCGCCCGACTAAAAAACTCGCGCCCGGCGAAAAACGCCCCCTCGGGCGAAAAACGCGCGCCCGGACGAAAAATGCGCGCACGGGCGAAAAACGCGCGCCCGGGCGAAAAACGTGCGACCGGGAGAAAAATGCCCGCCCGGGCGGAAAACGCGCTCCCGGGCGAAAAATGCGCGGTCGAGCGAAATACCGGCACCCAAATGAAAAACGCGCGCCCGACTGAAAAACGCGCGCCCGACTTAAAAACTCGCGCCCGGCTGAAAAATGTGCCCCCGGCTGAAAAACTCACGCCCGGCTGAAAAACGAGCTTTCGGGCGAAAAATGCGCGCCCGAGCAAAAAAAGCGCACTCAGGCGAAAACGCGCGCTTGGGCGAAAAACATGCGCCTGAATGGTAAAATTTGCGTCAGGCTGAAAAACGCGCGCCCGGGTCGAAAAACGCGCGCCCGGGTCGAAAAACGTGCGCCCGAACGGAAAAAATTTGCGCTGGTCAAAAAATGTGTGCCAGGGTCGAAAAACGCGTTGTCGAGCGAAAATCGTGCGCCCGAGCGAAAAAAGAGCTTCCGGGCGAAAAATGCCCGGCAGGCCAAAAAACACCCGGTCGGCCAAAAAATGCCCGCCCGGGAGAAAAATACGCGCCCGGGTGAAAAATGCGCGCTCGAGCGAAAAATTGTGCTCCCGGGCAAAAAACGCCCGCATAGGAGAAAAATGAACGTCCGGTTGAAAAGCATGTGCCCGACCGAAAAACTCGTGCCTGGCCGAAAAACACACCATGCAGAAAAACGCACGCCCGGGCAAAAAACGCGCGCGTAGGTCGAAAAACTCTAGCGAAAGCATTCGATTATACGGTAAACCCATGGGCGGAGATAAGAATTGGTTATTTGATTTTTTTTAGTTCTGATGTGTACTCATACAAGACTCTCATTCATTTATATGCATAAGAAGAGGTGGTTACTCCCCAAAGCCACTAGCATGATGAGGGGAGAGTGGGGAAATGGGCAAGCTCACTTACTCTGTAACCAACCGCTCTCGTCGGACCACAACCCCGCCGTAACCAATCGCTCTCGTCGGACCACAACCGCACCGTAACCAACCGCGCCGTAACCAACCGCTCTCGCCTAACCGCACCCGTAGTGGGGTGCGGCCAAGCCGCACCCCTAGTGGGGTGCGGCCAAGCCGCACCCCTAGTGGGGTGCGGGTGACTAGCCGCACCCCTAGAGGGGTGCGGCCAAGCCGCACCCCCTTGCGGGGTGCGCCAAGCCGCCCCCCCTTGCGGGGTGTGACCAAGCCGCGCCCCCTTGTGAGGTGCGGCCACGCCGCATCCCTATGGGTGCGGTCGAGCCGCTCACCTGTAGAGGGGTTCGGGCGTGTCCCCCCTCTCCAACCTCGTTGTGCGCCCTTTGGGCTCCGGATTCCGTTCAGAATGCTTCCCTGTGCGCCCAGAACGCTTCCCCGTTCGTTACGCGCTCAGAACACTTTCACATTTCGGGCACGCTCACTTTTTGTCTTTCTGACATGCTCACATTTTGTCTTTCTGACATGCTCACTTTTTGTCTTTCTAGCATGCTCACATTTTGTCTTTCTAGCATGCTCACATTTTGTCTTTCCAGCTTCTCAGATTTCTGGAACAATCCGTCGCCTTTTTCGCCTCCAACAAAACTGCCCGAACTGCCCGAGGGGCAAGATGGTCATTTACGAGAAATGGCAATCCGTGTGCTCCAAACTGGAAAATATGATTCGTTCGCCAGGTGGTTACGGTGGTTACAACGGCGAAATTACCGAGCTACCCCCGGCCAAAGCTATAAAAGGAGCCCCAGGGCTTCATTTCAGGGGACCTTGCCTTCTGCACCCGGGAGAGCTCCTTGAAGATTTTCACAGAATTCTACTTCGGCGCTTGGAGATCTCCTTCGTGGACTTGAAGATTTCCTTCATCCCGAAAGGCGACTCACCATTCTCACTTTTGTTCTCCGGAGCATTCTCACTTTTGTTCTCTGGAGCATTCTCAGAAGGAAAAAGACTTAGTTTTCCGAGACGTGGTCTGTCACCTTCGAAACGCTCTCTCTCTCTCTATTATTGTAACGAGCGGCGGCCTGTCGCGCTCGAATTCTAAGTACCTGATTGTAACCCCCCAGAAGATAGTAAAGTTTGGTCGGCACAGCTCCGGTCGCGTGGTTTTTTACCCTTTCCGGGTTTTCCACGTTAAAAAGTCTCAGTGTACTCAACGAATCTCTAATTGACTGTTTGTGCGCTCAGTTCGCTTCCGAGCTAAGGTAGTTAAATTCGACCGGTCTACCAAAGCACCCGAGCAACCCGCAACAGTTTGGCGCCGTCCGTGGAAGGAATTCCCAATGTTCTGTAAAGACTCACCGGATGTAGTACTTGTCGCCAATTGCAATGGCAAGGAGAAGTGCCCGCACTACTGAATGATCAATCCCAGAGGGGCGCGTCTACCCAGCTCCCTCCCACTCGCTTATCAATGCGCCTATCGTAGAAGAGGTAGTGTCTGCACCCGCGACAGTACTGGAAGGGCGCGTACGACAGATGGAAGAGCAGCAAGCCGAGATGCTGGCTCTTATAAGAAATCTTGGGGCTCCTCGAGCTCCCATTCAACCCCCAGCGTTGAACGTTACGCCGCCCCCAGCTCCGGGTCATGCTCCGAACGAGGAGGTCGTTCGAGAAGGAGAAGCTTCAGAAGGATTCTCCAACGAAGCAAGCTCCGCTCACCCTGCCCCGACAGCTAGAGGCCCAGAAGCTAACCACCGTCACCATCACCCTGGAAGAGCTGCCCCTGATCGAGCAATAGAAAGAACCACGCGAGAAGAAATACACGATATGATAGAAGAGGAGTGCGTCCAAGCAGGGCGACGCGCAGCTCTCGCCCGCCGCCCCGCACACCACGGATCCCCACTGTCGCCTCAAGTCTTGTCCCATCCAATTCCGAATGGTTTCAAGCTTCCCAACATCGAAACATTCGACGGGACGGACGACCCATTGGAACATGTCAATCACTTAACCACCATCATGAGGATTTACAGCGCCCCCGATCAACTCCTCTGTCAAGTGTTCCCGGCAACCTTGAAGGGACAAGCGCGCACTTGGTTCCACTCCCTGCGAGATGGGGCCATCAGCAACTTCGCAGAAATGGCGCAACAGTTCGTGGACCAGTTCATCGCCAATCGTAGGATTGTCCGAAATCCCTCCCATCTCTCGGGAATCCGCCAGAACGGCGGAGAAACTCTGAAGGATTTTTTCCGACGCTTCACCTCTGAGGCTCGACAGATGCAGGAGTCGACCCCGAACTTTTGCGAGGAGTTTTCCTTGGAGGTCTTCGCCCAAGTGGCTTTTACTCAGCTCTAATGAGAGAAACCGTACCAAGCTATCCTGACCTCGTTCAGCGAGTCGAGGCCCAGATTGCAGCAGATGAGGCAATTGAAGCGCACCACCGGTAGTTCGAGGGGAGCTCGAAGAGGAAGAAAGAGGAGTCGCTGCCGCAGACAGTTCCCAATAAGAACAACAAGCATCATGACAACCCCAGCCGAGACCGAAGATCTCACCAGCATCAGGACTACACTCCCCTAAACACTACCAGGACTAACGTTCTCCTCGCCATCCGTGATAACAACGCGCTACGCAGGCCTGAGCCGCTTGCACCAAACAGAGGAAACCAGTTGCAGTATTTTGACTTTCATCGCGGGCATGGACACAGAACTGAAGGCTGCAATCGATTGAAGGAGGAAATCGAGCGTCTTGTCCAACAAGGCCTCCTCGGAAGGTTTTTACTAAACCAATTCCGGAACCAACGTGGAACACGGGCTGACAATCCAGTAGAGGACGACGCAGTACCCCGACACGGATGAACCAAAGATACCGAGCAGGGAAACTTTCCCCCTAATATAGCGCACACAACCCGCATTTCATTTATCATCAATTTCTATTTTCCACTTCTTCCAGTTTTCTGCTTTTAAAAACAGTAAGCCGCAAGATTATACTTGTGCACATGTACCCATTATGTATTTGAAATTACTACATTTACTTTCTAGCTCAATCAGCGGTGCGAATCTTCTAAAGTAAGGCGCCGAAAAGTTAAGGCCACGTACGACCCTCAGTATTACTACCAAGCAGCAAACTCGCCAACGTAGTGAAAAGAAGAGGCCTCTCACAAGTGGAGAACATGCGTCGAGTCCGACAATCTAAATTAAGTCCACAAAAAAGACAACATCGCCCCCACGCTGCAGAGCGTCATGCTCCCGCGTTGCAGAGCACACCGCTCTCACGCTACAGAGCATCACGCTCCCGCGTTGCAGGGCACACCGCTCCCATGCTGCAGAGCATCATGCTCCCGCGTTGCAGGGCACACCGCTCCCACGCTGCAGAGCATCACGCTCCCGCGTTGCAGGGCACATCGCTCCCACGCTGTAGAGCATCATGATACGCCCATAACCGATGTATAATTTAAACGCAAGTGCACGTGCCGTGTCAAGTAGTAAAGTAAGAGTTGAGATCGTTTCCACGGAGAGGTGGATGATTCAGTGCTTGTAACTACTAGTTATTCTTTTTCTTTAAATCCAAGTGATTCATTAACAAGGTTGTGAAATTTAAAGACAACTATAGATGAAATCTAATTGAAGTAAACTTCGATAGCTTGGAGAAAAACTTTTGTTAAAATTACGAATTGGAGAAATAATCTCGTGTCATGATTTCCCAAATCTAGTGCGATGACAATATGAAAGTGTCTATGTGAAACGAATGAGGTGAAAATCCTTGCAACGATTTTATGAATAAAAATCTGTATCTCTCGATAACGAAAGTCCCTAGTTCTTTTATCCCCCAGATGGTGAGATAGAGAACCGCTTAAAGAACGAAAACCTATGTTGCTAACATCAAGGGAAACTCATGGTCTCCCTTCAAATGCTATAACGAAATCAAGATATACTTGCGCAACTCCTCTCTCGAATTATGAAGCGCAGTAAAAATATAAAAACCTCGGTTAAACATTCATGCAACTTCTCTCTCGAATTATGAAGCATGAAAATAAATTCTTCATCCACTTGTTACGTAGCTCCTCTCTCGAATTATGAAACGCAACAAAACGACGAAGAACCGAAATTCACATAATAATGATCACGAAATTGATAAAAGAAGTTCACCACAAAATCACTTAGAATAGTTTTAGGTTTTTATCATCACACAAGATAAGGTACTTTCACAACACAAGATCTAGAGAATTTAGCCCATGATAATGGGAGAAAACCACATAATAAGGTAGATCTTACAGCACATGATGATCAAAGTTCAGTAAATACAGGAATTTGTACTCAACACGCTTCCGAAGTCGCCCTTCTCCAAGATCCGGAAAAACAGCCCTAGTTCTTCTTCTCCAAGATGAGTTCTCCCAAGTTCTTTTTTTCTCCTTAGTCTCCCTCTCTTCTTGTCTGAAAACTCCCCTTAAACCTCTTCCAAAAACGAGCATAACCGCCTCCCTTAAAGGTGTCTTTTCATTTTTGAAAAGGCACTAATTTAAAATTTTACGTTTTTAAATTCGCCCAGAAAAAAGTTGCAACCACTTTTTCTGACTTCTGATATTTTTTTGTCTAGATCAATATTTTCAGCAGTTTTCCATCCTCCAATGAATTCCTTTGATGAATCTAGCAAAAATACATTGCAAAAGAACCAAATGAGTCATACAATCATAAATATAAATTTTACTTTCATTTTAATATTATTTAAACACTATTACAACTGTTTTAGCTAATGATAAGTAAAAAATAGGGCCTAGATAACTTCATTTAGAGAAGTTATCACATCACGCTCCCGCGTTGCAAGGCACAGCGCTCCCACGCTGCAGAGCATCATGCTCCCGCGTTGCAGGGCATACCGCTCCAACGTTGAAGAGCATCACGCTCCCGCGTTGCAGGGCACACCCCTCCCACGCCGCAGAGCATCATGCTCCCGCGCTGCAGGGCACACCGCTCCCACGCTGCAGAGCATCACGCTCCCGCATTGCAGGGCACACCACTCCCACGCTGCAGAGCATCACGCTCCCGCGTTGCAGGGCACACCGCTCCCACGCTGTAGAGCATCACGCTCCCGCGTTGCAGGGCACACCGCTCCCACACTGCAGAGCATCACGCTCCCGCATTGCAGGGCACACCACTCCCACGCTGCAGAGCATCACGCTCCCGCGATGCAGGGCACACCGCACGCTGCAGCACCGCTCCCACACTACAAATCATCATGCTCCCGCGTTGCAGGGCACACCGCTCCCACGCTGCAGAGCATCACGCTCCCGCGTTGCAGGGCACATCGCTCTCACGCGGCAGAGCATCACGCTCCCGGTAGCAGAGCATATCGCCCCCAAGCTACTCAGGCTTCAACGCCGAATGACAAGCTCATCACAATCTCCAACACAATCACAGGGCGACGAGCTCGCAACCGAATAAGGCGAGATATAAATTTCTCCCACAACTAGAGCCGAGCGACGACTTCCGGAAAGCACGCGCGACGAGAGGCTCATAATTGCGCTCATAGTTGCGCAAGTCGCAACAACTTACCTCCAGCATGGTACGACGCGTCGCTCGAAGACGACGGTGGTCTGAATTGCCATGGAAAAATAAAAAACCTCCGAACTCCTCCACGCAGTAACTTGGACTCCGAAGGTTTGGGGGGCTTATGATGCGTACTCATACAAGAATCTCATTCATTTATATGCATAAGAAGAGGTGGTTACTCCCCAAAGCCACTAGCATGATGAGGGGAGAGTGGGGAAGTGGGCAAGCCCACTTACTCCGTAACCAACCGCTCTCGCCGGACCACAACTGCGTCGTAACCAACCGCGTCGTAACCAACCGCTCTCGCCGGACCACAACCACGCCGTAACCAACCGCGTCGTAACCAACCGTGCCGTAACCAACCGTGTCGTAACCAACCGCTCTCGCCTAACCGCACCCTTAGTGGGGTGCGGCCAAGCCGCACCCCTAGTGGGGTGCGGCCTAGCCGCACTCCTGTGGGTGCGGTCGAGCCGGTCACCTGTAGAGGGGTTCGGACGTGTCTCCCCTCTCCAACCTCGATGTGCGCCCTTTGGGCTTCGGATTCCGTTCAGAACGCTTCCCTGCGTGCCCAGAACGCTTCCCCGTTCGTTACGCGCTTAGAACACTTTCACATTTCGGGCACGCTCACTTTTTGTCTTTCTGACATGCTCACATTTTGTCTTTCTGACATGCTCACTTTTTGTCTTTCTAGCATGCTCACATTTTGTCTTTCTAGCATGCTCACATTTTATCTTTCTAACTTCTCAGATTTCAGGAACAATCCGTCGCCTTTTTCGCCTCCAACAAAACTGCCCGAACTGCCCGAGGGGCAAGATGGTCATTTACGAAAAATGGCAATCCGTGTGCTCCAAACTGGAAAATATGATTCGTTCGCCAGGTGGTTACGATGGTTACAACGGCAAAATTACCGGGCTACCCCCGGCCAAAGCTATAAAAGGAGCTCCACGGCTTCATTTCAGGGGACCTTGCCTTCTACACCCGGGAGAACTCCTTGATGATTTTCACGGAATTCTCCTTCGGCGCTTGGAGATCTCCTTCGTGGACTTGAAGATTTCCTTCATCCCGAAAGGCGACTCACCATTCTCACTTTTGTTCTCCGGAGCATTCTCACTTTGTTCTCCGGAGCATTCTCAGAAGGAAAAAAGACTTAGTTTTCCGAGAAGTGGTCTGTCACCTTCAGAACGCTCTCCCTCTCTCTCTCTATTATTGTAACGAGCAGCGACCTATCGCGCTCGAATTCTAAGTACCTGATTGTAACCCCCAAAAGATAGTGAAGTTTGGTCGGCACAGCTCCGACCGCGTGGTTTTTTACCTTTTCCGGGTTTTCCACGTTAAAAAGTCTCAGTGTACTCAACGAATCTCTAATTGACTGTTTGCGCGCTCGGTTCGCTTCCGAGCTAAGGTGGTTCAATTCGACCGGTCTACCAAAGCAACCGAGCGACCCGCAACAAGTTCATAGTCAAAGCCATGAGTTTTCACATGAAAGCCAATATCCGCTTAAATTCCGTTGCGCCGAACATTAGAATTGGATTTCTAATCTCCAATGTCAATTCCAGAAAGCCAATTCCGTCCAAACGAACGGACCCTAAGAGATTTTTGAACCAATGAATCCTCTTCAAAAAATATGATGCATAGCACTTTGACCAAAAACATTCACGCTAACAGTATTCGAACTTCTTGCAGCGAATTCCCAAATAATTGGAGGCTTAAACCGTGAGCGAATTCCCAAATAATTGGAGGCTTAAACCGTGCCTACCTACCTTAAGATTGCAACTGATTAATTGCTGCAAAGGATTCGCTAGTCGATGGAGAGCTGCGATTAAATCATCGCATAGCAATTTAGAACTCGACGTGGGCGTTAGGATTGGGAGCGCGTGAGCGTCGTCGAGCGGAGGTACAGTCGTGGTCGGGGTACCGTCGTGCAGGGCACAGCGACGATTGAAGGCTAACTTCTGACAATAGAAGGCTAACTATATCACAAACCTGAAGAAGAAGAGGACACGAGCCTCTCTTGGGTATTAAAGCTCCTCCCTCCACCCTCCGTTACTCCTCTTTGGTCATCTAAGTGGCCCGATGCGTGTAATTAGAGTTAATCACTTGCTAAATCTTTTCATAATTAGACACCATCACTGCCAAAATATAGATGCAAAATATAACAACACCTTTGGCAATGATTAGTAAATAACATTGAAACATAATTGTTGATTGAATCCGGTAATTAATGTAATGGATAAACAAAACAAAAAACTCACTAACCTTGTAAATTGTAATGTAGCTCTTAGAGGTTGAATGAATTCCAAAAATATAACATTAGAAAGGCACAACAATCATTGGCCAAGACTTTTCAATTAAGTCCGGAGGAGGAGGTGAAGCCGCACCTGAGAAATAGGTCGATTTAGCCTGGATGGGGCTTAGCAAGCCGAGAAAGATAATACGAGAGACAAGACCGTTCAGTTAAATGAATGCCCTAAGTAGGTCAGTTTTGGCTCGGCCAGACAGTGAGATGTTTGCTTCGGTTGTGTCAACTTAGGCAAAATAATTTGTCGATGCGCGCTTAGAAGTTAATCAAATTAATCAGAATTGCCTTGTTAATCATTTGAAATATATTGCTTAGATAGGACATTTTTGGGTTGACCTACCTCATTAGAATTGAAATTCAAAATTAGTTCTTTGCTGGAATAGTTGTGGTCATTTGAACAATGATCTTGAAAATAAAATTGAATATATTTTTCTTATGTAAAATGAAATATCAGTCCACCATGGCTGAAAGTATAGAAACTCATGATATCATAAAATC
Organism: Dactylorhiza incarnata; assembly: GCA_033032865.1. NCBI lineage: Eukaryota > Viridiplantae > Streptophyta > Magnoliopsida > Asparagales > Orchidaceae > Dactylorhiza > Dactylorhiza incarnata. The sequence continues at coordinate 4,889,044 of JAWHQI010000177.1, read as the reverse complement.
AGAAGAAAATGCTTAGATGAATAAACAAACTATAGGGCTTAAAAATATTATAAGCTTCTGTTAGAATCAAGCTTGAAAGCGTGACTCTAGATTTACAGCAGTAAGCAAACCATCATCATCATATAAGTTTCGATCACTGAGAAACAATAATTGTTGGAAGAGTACATTTACAGTTGGCAAACCTTTGGAACTGATTTGAAGTTCGACTTGGGCTCCGTTTGACATGACTGTGGTGGTCATGACCGCGGTGGATATGAACCGTAGTTCGTGAACGCCCGACCTCACCGAAGGAATGTCGTCCACTTTTATGTTCAAAACTAGTTTTTTTTTAGGCATAGTCGTTGTCATGCCAAACACACATTTTATGATGTTGGCGTTTTTGTCCAAACCCATTGGAATAAAAACATTGTGTCGAACGGAGCTTGGTCTGCTTCACCCTGAGAAAAGGAAAAAATCTTTGTTGATACAGTCACCGAATAATAATAATTCCTGGAAGTGGACGGAGAGAAAAAGCCAAATCTTCGGAACTGAATAGAAGGTTTACTTGATGTGCTTCACCCTAAGCAAAGAAAAAAGCAGTTGATGGTTGTACAACTCCGTATTTGTCAAGTGGATTCGTCAAACCATCAAGAAGAAGTGACGAGATTAAGCCCAGGCGAGTCGTAGGGGAGAGGGAACCAAGGGTGTTGCACTCGCCCCCCAGTTCGGGGCGAGTGGTGAGTTCCCAGCCTCACCGGGTACTCGCCACCCCCAGGCGAGCAGGCCTCAAGCAGCTTGGACTCGCCTCTAGGTGTTGTGGTCTACTTTTCCAGGGAGGGTATACCACCTTGGATTGCCATTAGCCACTCCAAACAGCGGGATTCCACTGTCGGCAGACCAATTTGGGCCGAGTTTAGTAAAATCAAAAGGCGGGATTCCGCTATCCGCGGACTATTTTCAGAGAACTATATGTTAAAATAATTTATTTTAATTAATTAATTCTGAAATTATAATGTTAAAATAATTAAGTAATTAATTAATTTCGAAATTATTTTAATTAATATGGTCAATAACTTCCCATGATGGGATAACTTCTCATTTAAGTTATGGTCAATAACTTCTCACTATACGGATAGCTTTTCAATTAAATTGAATGACCAATAATTGTCTATTTTGAGAATAACTACCCATTAGTGGTAACTACCCATTGAGTGGATGTGATTGATGGCAACACATCTATAAATACCTATGGAGGGGTACTCGGTCCCTAAGTTCAATCACTCATTCATCCTACACCATCTAGAGGGAGTGATCGAGGGCTTAGAAGATCGTTACTCGCGTCGGATCCCTACTCGGAGAAAGCATCAATGGCCGGAGGTTTGATCATATTCTTCCGTCTTAAGTTTCATTCCGCATACTACGCGTTTTATGTCGTCGTTCGCGTATATTTTTGTCTAACATTTGGTATCAGAGGTAGGTTATTAACCTCTGTCTTGATGCGAAATCCGACGTTGATTTCATATCCGTATGCGAACTTAATTTCAGAAGTTTTTTTTTCCGGTGATCTTTTTTTTTTCGCTGTTGGAATGAGTTTGTCGCGCTTATCTTCGTACCAATCATGCACAACAATTTAGATAGAGAGATATAATTATACATTAAGTATTATAATAAATTAGGATCACATTTAGATAGAAAGATATAATTGTAATTAATTATATTAATATAATAATTTTATCCCACAGGAATTTTGTTATATTTAATATAATCAATTAGGACAAATATCAAATATATCATTTTTAATTTACCCACAGGAATTAAAATTTGACATATTTTGATGATTTTATCATTAAGTCTTCAAACATAAACCCACTTTGAATTAAAATTTTAGCCCACAGGCAAGTTTTATGTCATTCGATTTATGATATAATTTACATTGGTAAGTTATATATATAGTTTTATAGTCTTTTATTGAAGAGTAAGCATGTGTATTTATTTATTTTTGCAGTTATTCAACCTATTAGTACTTCTGATTTGAAACATGATGTTCCTGAATTAAGATGTGATAATTATAAATTTTGGAAGGATTCAGTTCTGCTTCAGTTAGGGTGGATGGACATTGACTATGCAATAAGGAAAGATGAACCACCTACAGTAACGGATGCTAGCACTGCAGCGCAAATTGTTCTTTATGAACAGTGGGAGCGGTCTAACCGCCTCAGTGTGATGTTTAGTAAGAGCAAACTTTCTTCTAGTATTCGTGGTTCGGTTGAACATCATATCAATGTTAGAGCTTTACTAAAGGCAATTGATGAACAATTTGAATCATCAGCAAAAGCTCATGCCATGACCTTAATCATGAAATTTTCATCTCTAAAACTCACCAATACTAGAGGTGTGCGCGAGCACATCATGAAGATGAGAGATATTGTTACTCAGCTAAAGAACCTGGAAGTGGATATATCTGAATCCTTTCTTGTGTATTACATCATGAACACTCTACCTCAATGTTATGGGCCTTTCAAGATCTCTTATAATACACATAATAAGAAATGGTCTATTAATGAACTCATGACCATGTGTGTTCAAGAGGAAGAAAGACTCAATATGGAAATGGGAGAGAGTGCTCATTTGGCAACACATGGAAAGTTTAAAGATCAAGGCAAGAAGAAAGCAAAGGTTGTTATTCAACCTAAGGCTGACATAAAGAAGGAATCCAAGTGTTTTTTCTGTAAAAAGAAAGGACACATGAAGAAGGATTGCGCTAAGTTCAAAGCCTGGTTTGAAAAGAAAGGTAATCTACTCTCTTGTGTTTGTTATTAATCTAATATGGTAGATGTAAGTCATAACTCTTGGTGGATTGATTCTGGATCAACAATCCACATTTCAAATTCCTTGCAGGGTTTTCTAAGCCACAGGAAACCATTGGGAAGTGAACAATGCATCTTTTCAGGAAACAAGATGTGCTCGCATGTGGAGGCTATTGGAACATGTAGACTAGTTCTTAATAGTGGTTATCTTTTGTATCTTGAAAAGACCTTTTATATTCCTAGTTTCTCTAGAAATTTGATTTCTGTATCAAGACTTATACCTTAGGGTTACTCCTTTACATTCTCAGATTTATCCTTCAGTTTATCTTATAAATCTGAAATTATTGGAAATGGTATTTTGTCTGATGGTCTTTTTAGAATTAATTTGCAAAATGATGACTATAATAATGCAATGCATGTTCACAATAATGCGGGAATTAAAAGAAATGGTATAAATGAAGAATCCTCTATGTTGTGGCATCGGAGATTAGGACATATCTCCATGGAAAGAATCAAAAGATTAGTAAATGATGGAGTACTTAGGACTTTAAATTTTACTGATCAAAGGACTTGCGTTGACTTCATTAAAGGAAAGCAGACAAACAAGTCGATGAAAGGTGTCAAGAGGAGTACTACCATATTGGAGATCATACACATAGATATATGTTGCCCAAATATGGACACATATGGTCAAAAATATTTCATTACCTTTATATATGATTACTCACGTTACATGTATCTCTACATGCTTCATAATAAGTTCGAAGCATTAGACGCTTTTAAATCTTTTAAGGCCGAAGTAAAGAAACAATGTGATAAACAAATAAAGATTGTGAGATCAGATAGAGGTGGTGAATATTATGGTAGATATACTGAGGATGAACAAGCACCTGGTCCTTTTGCGAAGTTTCTTCAAGAAAATGGGATAGTTGCCCAGTACACTATGCCTGGTACCCCTGACCAGAATGGTGTAGCAGAAAGAAGGAACTGAACATTACTAGACATGGTGCGGAGCATGCTTAGCAGCTCAAAACTTCCTAAGTCTCTATGAATAGAAGCTTTAAGAACGACAGTGTACATATTAAACCGTGTTCCAACCAAGGCTGTTACAAAGACGCCTTTTGAGTTATTCAAAGGTTGGAAACCGAGTTTGCAACATGTACGCATATGGGGTTGCCCTTCAGAAGTAAGAGTATATAATCCACAAGAGAAGAAGTTAGACCCGAGGACTATTAGTGGATATTTCATTGGATATGCTGAAAAGTCTAAGGGATATAAGTTTTATTGTCCATCTCATACGACTAGGATTGTGGAATCAAGAAAAGCTAAATTTCTTGAGAATGATTTAATCAGTGGGAGAGATCTTTGTATGGATTCAATTCCAGATAAAGATCATTTAGATACACAACCTTCCACCTCAAGTCATCGATTTGTCATTGCTCACAACTCTCCTATAGTTCAAATAGATGTTGATGAGCCACTTATTGAGATTCCACAACATGTTGACATTGATTTGGTAGATCATAATGTTCAGCAATTACCAGTGTCTGTTGAACAACATGCTCCTACAGAGAATGTTAATACAACATTAAGAAGATCTACTAGAGAAAGAAAGTCAGCAATTTCTAGTGACTATATTGTATATCTACAAGAATCTGACTATAATATTGGAGCTGAGAATGATCCTGAAACCTTTTCACATGCAATGAATGATGATAAATCAAATTTGTGGTATGATGCTCTGTTAGAGGAGTTAAATTCTATGGCATATAATGAAGTCTGGGATTTGGTCGAGTTGCCCAATGGGGTGAAGGCCATTGGCTGTAAATGGGTCTTTAAGACTAAAAAAGATTCATTGGGCAACACTGAACGATATAAAGCCAGACTTGTTGCCAAAGGATTTACTCAAAGGGAAGGAATCGATTATATAGAGACCTTTTCTCCTGTATCTAAGAAAGATTCTCTTCGTGACATATTAGCATTAGTAGCACATTTTGATATGGAGTTACATCAAATGGATGTGAAAACAGCGTTTCTTAATGGAGATCTAGATGAAGTGGTTTACATGAAATAACCAGAAGGATTTATCTCTAAAAGTGGTGAGCATTTGGTATGCAAACTTAAGAAGTCTATATATGGATTAAAACAAGCCTCTCGCCAGTGGTATTTAAAATTTCATGACATTATTTCTTCCTTTGGATTTGTAGAAAATGTCATGGATCAATTTATATACCAAAAGGTTAATGGGAGGAGGATTTATTTTCTCGTACTGTATGTAGATGATATTTTACTTGCAACCAATGATAAAATGTTGTTATATGAGGTGAAACAATTTCTTTCTAAATGTTTTGACATGAAGGATATGGGTGAAGCATCTTATGTCATTGGCATTAAGATACATAGAGACAGACCTCGTGGAGTTTTAGGTCTCTCTCAAGAAACCTATATTAATAAAATTTTAGAGAGATTTCGGATGAAAGATTGTACACCAAGTATAGCACCAATTGTAAAGGGTGATAAGTTCCATTTGAGCCAATGCCCAAAGAATGATTTTGAAAGGGAACAAATGAATAACATTCCTTATGCTTCTGATGTTGGAAGTTTGATGTATGCTCAGGTCTGCACTAGACCTGACATCGCTTATGTTGTCGGAATGTTAGGAAGATCTTAAAGTAATCCAGGTATGGACCATTGGAAAGCTGCAAAGAAAGTGATGAGGTATCTTCAAGGTACCAAAGACTATATGCTTATGTACAGACAGACTGATCTGTTGGAGGTAGTAGGGTACTCTGATTCCGACTTTGCTGGATGTGTTGATTCTCGCAAATCAACATCAGGATATATTTTTATGTTTGCTGGCGGAGCCGTGTCTTGGAGAAGTGCAAAGCAGACCTTAACCTACTTCTACTATGGAGGCAGAGTTCGTTTCTTGTTTTGAGGCTACTTCTCATGGTGTATGGTTGAGGAGTTTCATTTCAGGGCTTAGAATTATTGATTCTATTTCTAGGCCATTAAGGATATATTGCGACAATTCAGCTGCTGTCTTTATGGCTAAAAATAACAAATGTAGTAGTCGAAGTAAACACATCGACATTAAATATTTAGCCATAAAGGAATGTGTTAAGGAAGGAAAAGTGGTCATAGAACACGTAAGCACTGAATTGATGATAGTCGATCCTTTAACTAAAGGCATGCCACCTTTTAAATTTAAGGATCATGTGGCTAATATGGGTTTGAGTCACATTATGTAGTCTTTCATTGTATGATCAATGTGATTTATGAAACTTTTATCTTTTGATATTTTTCTCATATGATTGTGTACACTTAATATTGTTGAGAAAAATTATTCTGTGTCGGACCTAGTATAAACATATGGTTTATTCATTAACTAATGTTACCATATTTAGATTATATCTAAGAAGTATTTTACATGTGATACATGGATGATATTACTCAATACATTAGAGGACTTATCGCCATGATTCATCTATTGTATTTCTTAGAGGGGTATATTTTTAGATTAAACTAAGTGGAAGTATTGACCAAGTGGGAGAATGTTAAAATAATTTATTTTAATTAATGTTAATTAATTAATTCTGAAATTATAATGTTAAAATAATTAAGTAATTAATTAATTCCGAAATTATTTTAATTAATATGGTCAATAACTTCCCATGATGGGATAACTTCTCATTTAAGTTATGGTCAATAACTTCTCACTATACGGATAGCTTTTCAATTAAATTGAATGGCCAATAATTGTCTATTTTGAGAATAACTACCAATTAGTGGTAACTACCCATTGAGTGGATGTGATTGATGGCAACACATCTATAAATACCTATGGAGGGGTACTCGGTCCCTAAGTTCAATCACTCATTCATCCTACACCATCTAGAGGGAGTGATCGAGGGCTTAGAAGATCGTTACTCGCGTCGGATCCCTACTCGGAGAAAGCATCAATGGCCGGAGGTTTGATCATATTCTTCCGTCTTAAGTTTCATTCCGCATACTACGCGTTTTATGTCGTCGTTCGCGTAGATTTTTGTCTAACATTTGGTATCAGAGGTAGGTTATTAACCTCTGTCTTGATGCGAAATCCGACGTTGATTTCATATCCGTATGCGAACTTAATTTCAGAAGTTTTTTTTTCCGGTGATCTTTTTTTTTCGCTGTTGGAATGAGTTTGTCGCGCTTATCTTCGTACCAATCATGCACAACAATTTAGATAGAGAGATATAATTATACATTAAGTATTATAATAAATTAGGATCACATTTAGATAGAGAGATATAATTGTAATTAATTATATTAATATAATAATTTTATCCCACAGGAATTTTGTTATATTTAATATAATCAATTAGGACAAATATCAAATATATCATTTTTAATTTACCCACAGGAATTAAAATTTGACATATTTTGATGATTTTATCATTAAGTCTTCAAACATAAATCCACTTTGAATTAAAATTTTAGCCCACAGGCAAGTTTTATGTCATTCGATTTATGATATAATTTACATTGGTAAGTTATATATATAGTTTTATAGTCTTTTATTGAAGAGTAAGCATGTGTATTTATTTATTTTTGCAGTTATTCAACCTATTAGTACTTCTGATTTGAAACATGATGTTCCTGAATTAAGATGTGATAATTATAAATTTTGGAAGGATTCAGTTCTGCTTCAGTTAGGGTGGATGGACATTGACTATGCAATAAGGAAAGATGAACCACCTACAGTAACGGATGCTAGCACTGCAGCGCAAATTGCTCTTTATGAACAGTGGGAGCGGTCTAACCGCCTCAGTGTGATGTTTATTAAGAGCAAACTTTCTGCTAGTATTCGTGGTTCGGTTGAACATCATATCAATGTTAGAGCTTTACTAAAGGCAATTGATGAACAATTTGAATCATCAGCAAAAGCTCATGCCATGACCTTAATCATGAAATTTTCATCTCTAAAACTCACCAATACTAGAGGTGTGCGCGAGCACATCATGAAGATGAGAGATATTGTTACTCAGCAAAAGAACCTGGAAGTGGATATACCTGAATCCTTTCTTGTGTATTACATCATGAACACTCTACCTCAATGTTATGGGCCTTTCAAGATCTCTTATAATACACATAATAAGAAATGGTCTATTAATGAACTCATGACCATGTGTGTTCAAGAGGAAGAAAGACTCAATATGGAAATGGGAGAGAGTGCTCATTTGGCAACACATGGAAAGTTTAAAGATCAAGGCAAGAAGAAAGCAAAGGTTGTTATTCAACCTAAGACTGACATAAAGAAGGAATCCAAGTGTTTTTTTCTGTAAAAAGAAAGGACACATGAAGAAGGATTGCGCTAAGTTCAAAGCCTGGTTTGAAAAGAAAGGTAATCTACTCTCTTGTGTTTGTTATTAATCTAATATGGTAGATGTAAGTCATAACTCTTGGTGGATTGATTCTGGATCAACAATCCACATTTCAAATTCCTTGCAGGGTTTTCTAAGCCACAGGAAACCATTGGGAAGTGAACAATGCATCTTTTCAGGAAACAAGATGTGCTCGCATGTGGAGGCTATTGGAACATGTAGACTAGTTCTTAATAGTGGTTATCTTTTGTATCTTGAAAAGACCTTTTATATTCCTAGTTTCTCTAGAAATTTGATTTCTGTATCAAGACTTATACCTTCGGGTTACTCCTTTACATTCTCAGATTTATCCTTCAGTTTATCTTATAAATCTGAAATTATTGGAAATGGTATTTTGTCTGATGGTCTTTTTAGAATTAATTTGCAAAATGATGACTATAATAATGCAATGCATGTTCACAATAATGCGGGAATTAAAAGAAATGGTATAAATGAAGAATCCTCTATGTTGTGGCATCGGAGATTAGGGCATATCTCCATGGAAAGAATCAAAAGATTAGTAAATGATGGAGTACTTAGGACTTTAAATTTTACTGATCAAAGGACTTGCGTTGACTTCATTAAAGGAAAGCAGACAAACAAGTCGATGAAAGGTGTCAAGAGGAGTACTACCATATTGGAGATCATACACACAGATATATGTTGCCCAAATATGGACACATATGGTCAAAAATATTTCATTACCTTTATATATGATTACTCACGTTACATGTATCTCTACATGCTTCATAATAAGTTCGAAGCATTAGACGCTTTTAAATCTTTTAAGGCCGAAGTAGAGAAACAATGCGATAAACAAATAAAGATTGTGAGATCAGATAGAGGTGGTGAATATTATGGTAGATATACTGAGGATGGACAAGCACCTGGTCCTTTTGCGAAGTTTCTTCAAGAAAATGAGATAGTTGCCCAGTACACTATGCCTGGTACCCCTGACCAGAATGGTGTAGCAGAAAGAAGGAACCGAACATTACTAGACATGGTGCGGAGCATGCTTAGCAGCTCAAAACTTCTTAAGTCTCTATGAATAGAAGCTTTAAGAACGACGGTGTATATATTAAACCGTGTTCCAACCAAGGCTGTTACAAAGACGCCTTTTGAGTTATTCAAAGGTTGGAAACCGAGTTTGCAACATGTACGCATATGGGGTTGCCCTTCAGAAGTAAGAGTATATAATCCACAAGAGAAGAAGTTAGACCCGAGGACTATTAGTGGATATTTCATTGGATATGCTGAAAAGTCTAAGGGATATAAGTTTTATTGTCCATCTCATACGACTAGGATTGTGGAATCAAGAAAAGCTAAATTTCTTGAGAATGATTTAATCAGTGGGAGAGATCTTTGTATGGATTCAATTCCAGATAAAGATCATTTAGATACACAACCTTCCACCTCAAGTCATCGATTTGTCATTGCTCACAACTCTCCTATAGTTCAAATAGATGTTGATGAGCCACTTATTGAGATTCCACAACATGTTGACATTGATTTGGTAGATCATAATGTTCAGCAATTACCAGTGTCTGTTGAACAAATAGTTGAACAACATGCTCCTACAGAGAATGTTAATACAACATTAAGAAGATCTACTAGAGAAAGAAAGTCAGCAATTTCTAGTGACTATATTGTATATCTACAAGAATCTGACTATAATATTGGAGCTGAGAATGATCCTGAAACCTTTTCACATGCAATGAATGATGATAAATCAAATTTGTGGTATGATGCTATGTTAGAGGAGTTAAATTCTATGGCATATAATGAAGTCTGGGATTTGGTCGAGTTGCCCAATGGGGTGAAGGCCATTGGCTGTAAATGGGTCTTTAAGACTAAAAAAGATTCATTGGGCAACACTGAACGATATAAAGCCAGACTTGTTGCCAAAGGATTTACTCAAATGGAAGGAATCGATTATACAGAGACCTTTTCTCCTGTATCTAAGAAAGATTCTCTTCGTGTCATATTAGCATTAGTAGCACATTTTGATATGGAGTTACATCAAATGGATGTGAAAACAGCGTTTCTTAATGGAGATCTAGATGAAGTGGTTTACATGAAATAACCAGAAGGATTTATCTCTAAAAGTGGTGAGCATTTGGTATGCAAACTTAAGAAGTCTATATATGGATTAAAACAAGCCTCTCGCCAGTGGTATTTAAAATTTCATGACATTATTTCTTCCTTTGGATTTGTAGAAAATGTCATGGATCAATGTATATACCAAAAGGTTAATGGGAGGAGGATTTATTTTCTCGCACTGTATGTAGATGATATTTTACTTGCAACCAATGATAAAATGTTGTTATATGAGGTGAAACAATTTCTTTCTAAATGTTTTGACATGAAGGATATGGGTGAAGCATCTTATGTCATTGGCATTAAGATACATAGAGACAGACCTCGTGGAGTTTTAGGTCTCTCTCAAGAAACCTATATTAATAAAATTTTAGAGAGATTTCGGATGAAAGATTGTACACCAAGTATAGCACCAATTGTAAATGGTGATAAGTTCCATTTGAACCAATGCCCAAAGAATGATTTTGAAAGGGAACAAATGAATAACATTCCTTATGCTTCTGATGTTGGAAGTTTGATGTATGCTCAGGTCTGCACTAGACCTGACATCGCTTATGTTGTCGGAATGTTAGGAAGATATCAAAGTAATCCAGGTATGGACCATTGGAAAGCTGCAAAGAAAGTGATGAGGTATCTTCAAGGTACCAAAGACTATATGCTTATGTACAGACAGACTGATCTGTTGGAGGTAGTAGGGTACTCTGATTCCGACTTTGCTGGATGTGTTGATTCTCGCAAATCAACATCAGGATATATTTTTATGTTTGCTGGCGGAGCCGTGTCTTGGAGAAGCGCAAAGCAGACCTTAACTGCTACTTCTACTATGGAGGCAGAGTTCGTTTCTTGTTTTGAGGCTACTTCTCATGGTGTATGGTTGAGGAGTTTCATTTCAGGGCTTAGAATTATTGATTCTATTTCTAGGCCATTAAGGATATATTGCGACAATTCAGCTGCTGTCTTTATGGCTAAAAATAACAGATGTAGTAGTCGAAGTAAACACATCGACATTAAATATTTAGCCATAAAGGAACGTGTTAAGGAAGGAAAAGTGGTCATAGAACACGTAAGCACTGAATTGATGATAGCCGATCCTTTAACTAAAGGCATGCAACCTTTTAAATTTAAGGATCATGTGGCTAATATGGGTTTGAGTCACATTATGTAGTCTTTCATTGTATGATCAATGTGATTTATGAAACTTTATCTTTTGGTATTTTTCTCATATGATTGTGTACACTTAATATTGTTGAGCAAAATTATTCTGTGTCGGACCTAGAATAAACATATGGTTTATTCATTAAGTAATGTTACCATATTTAGATTATATCTAAGAAGTATTTTACATGTGATACATGGATGATATTACTCAATACATTAGAGGACTTATCGCCATGATTCATCTATTGTATTTCTTAGAGGGGTATATTTTCAGATTAAACTAAGTGGAAGTATTGACCAAGTGGGAGAATGTTAAAATAATTTATTTTAATTAATGTTAATTAATTAATTCTGAAATTATAATGTTAAAATAATTAAGTAATTAATTAATTCCGAAATTATTTTAATTAATATGGTCAATAACTTCCCATGATGGGATAACTTCTCATTTAAGTTATGGTCAATAACTTCTCACTATACGGATAGCTTTTCAATTAAATTGAATGGCCAATAATTGTCTATTTTGAGAATAACTACCAATTAGTGGTAACTACCCATTGAGTGGATGTGATTGATGGCAACACATCTATAAATACCTATGGAGGGGTACTCGGTCCCTAAGTTCAATCACTCATTCATCCTACACCATCTAGAGGGAGTGATCGAGGGCTTAGAAGATCGTTACTCGCGTCGGATCCCTACTCGGAGAAAGCATCAATGGCCGGAGGTTTGATCATATTCTTCCGTCTTAAGTTTCATTCCGCATACTACGCGTTTTATGTCGTCGTTCGCGTAGATTTTTGTCTAACACTAAAAATATACCCCAAGGGCACCTTTAGAGAGGACCTTTTTTTGCTTCTCCTCTCTTTTAGCTAGTTATGGTTGGTGGGAGCTCCAACACTCAGCTCACCCAGGTTTCCGAGTTTGCATTTTGGTGCTCTCACGTGTCCTCTAGGGTGCCCAACTCAGCTTTGGTTTGAGAGGGGAAGATCTTTCTGATCTTCCGGGTTTGTGGTGGGTCCTCTACGCTACAGCTCGCGAGGTTTCTTTTTTGGTTAACCATCTTCATGAGCGAGACTCTTTGTTCTAAGTGACCGACACAGTGCTCCCACTCGGGAGAAGTAAGAGCAAACTACATCCTTTCGATCCGAATTCCTTTGCACCGTGATTTTTGGGTTCAACAATGATGACTTGTTGGCTTCATCCCTCGTTACTTCTTTAAAACAAAAAAACAAAAACAGAGTTCTAATAGAGTTTATGTAGAAGGAATACTAAACAAAATATGAAATTTTAAAACTATTTCGTACCCTAAAACGAAACTGAAAATCCCGCTTTGACTTCCATTGAAACTCCTGTAAAAACGAAAACTTTTAAGAATGCAAAGATCTAATAGAGACAATGTAGAAGGGACAATGAACGAAAACTGAAATTCACGTTTTGATTTCCTCCATCAAAACTCATGGTAACTAAAGCGAAAACTAAAATATATGAACCTCAGGTACAATGAAAAAATACCTGTAGCCGGCTTTGGGGGGATTTGAAAGATGATCCAGCCCTTGATATGACGGTCGACAATGTTTGCAGAAGTGGAGGAGCCGCATCCCGGAAGGTGCTTAGCCGTCGAGAAAGCCGGCGAATGACGTGGATGACGATGGTGGCGTGCGGGAACTGTTGTGTCGTTGTGGAGGAGGAGGCCGACAGTAGAGCGGAGCCATAATTGCGAAAATGCAAAGGCGGCTTCGAATGAGATGGAGGAGTGATATTTTTGTGGTCGAAGCATCGGACGGGCGCCTTTTCCAAACCCTTGATGAACGGTTTAGGTAAGCCTGATGGATTTTTAATTCCATCAATTTTGAAGTCATTCATATATCTTTTTAGAATGGTATTAGACTCGGACCATTGATTCAAACGGGGCCGACTCCCTGAATACTCCCTCTTCGATTTCTTATGCTAAAAGTGTTGCCAAAAGCTACTCTATAGTAAATCCGTGCTTTGAAATTCTAGATAGAGATCTCTTCTTCACTGTGAATAGCGATCAAATTGCGGTATTCAATAAAGGCTACATTTGGCGCGGCTTATTTACTTCGGTGAGTTTAGTCAAAAACGTCATTATCATAGAATCTATGTTTGGCAAGACAAAGGTTATGACCGTTATCAAGAAAATAAACTAGTTTTGAGCATAAATGCATGACTTTTTGTAGGTGAGGTCGGGCGTTCACGAACGACGGTTCATGACCACGACGTTCACGGCTGCCGCCACCGCGCCAAACGAAGCCAAAGCGGATATGGAGCTTGTCATTGTACCATTGAAATTTGACATGTGGATAAGTGCACATATGAAAGACTAACCTCTTCCATTCAATTCTGAGAGACTTATTAGGCTCCGTTGGTTTCGGCGGTGGCGTTTTGGAGCGGTGGGAATGAAGGTCATGGGCAACTTTGGCGTTGAAGGCTAAAAATGGTGTTTTGAAGCGCTGGGAATGGAGATCGGTGGTTTACCAAACAAGTTTTTTCAGCGTTGGCGTTTTCCCCAACCGGAGAAAAAATGTCAAAACAATCAGAACCTTGGACTCTGTTTGGAGCGGCGGTGGCGGTGGAAAAAAAGTGGTTGGAAGTCAGCATTGGCATTAGAGCTGTCCAGAAATCTGTTTTGAAAAAGTTATGAATTATTTGAAAAATTTCCATATAAGTTTTTGAATGAATAACTTTTTAATAATAGCTGTTTAGATTTTAATAATAAAAGTATATTTTATGCTAATTATTTATCGCATATATAAGTAAATATTATATAAATCTTAAATAACCACATTGCAAAAGGTCAGCAGCGAGAAGCAAAGATAGCGAATGAGCAAAGAATTCCGAATGGGAGAAGAAAACATTTGCAACGGCGAGATGGAAGAAAGACATATCGTAAAAAGAAATAACTGAAAAAAAAACAGAGAAAGTGGTATATAGAATGTTGTGTTTGACCGATTGCTCAAAAAACACTCAAACATATTTCTTGAAAAAACTCTTTTGAAAAAGCTACTCATCCAAACAACCTAAGAAAGAACAGTGACAGCAAAAATATAGCTTTTCTCACCGCCACCACAGCCCCAAACAAAATTGTATAGTTCAGCTTTGTTTTATGGAGTGTACGTAGTTGTTATCTTTAACTACGAAGATTTCAATTCTCTAATTAATTCTGCAATCTTTAACTACTCTTAAATTAATATTTAAAAGCAAAAAAAAAATGAAGTAAACTGATATTTTTGTATATTCAATTTCAATTGTTGATAACATTTTTATTTAATAATTCTGTAATTACTTTTAGTGAAGAGATTGCTTGACGCTATTTTTGTAATATATTCAATTGCTTTATTATTGTCTATTACTCGGCATTATGTAATATGTGATGACTTCCAACTTCCAAGGCAAGTTGTGGACTTCAAATAGTAAAATCTTAAACATAGTTAGGAATTAGGATATAATAATACTCATTAATCCAATGTTATTATTTTATATATAAACGAGTGGCAGGGCACCTTCTCTGTGGGCGGCGACATTCTGCGGGGACGGCGATATTCGGCGCGCGGGGACGGCGACATTCGGCAGGGGCAACGACATTCGGCAAGGGAGGCGACATTCGGCGAGGGCGACATTCGGCAGGGGTGGCGACATTCGGGGGGGCGGTCTATATTTATATACATATATATATAACTTAATTCAATGTTGTTCAACAAAAATCATATGATGTGATGATTGTTATCTTTGCTTGACAAAGTGGAAACTTGGGTTCAATTCTCACAATTGACTATTTTTGTGAGATTAAAAAATAGGTCATATACCCTTTCTTTTTCAATAAATATAGGGGTAAAATCATAATTTCATGTTGTAGGTACTCTACATTTTCATAATTTTAGGTCACCTCATAGTAGGTTTAGGAGACCTACGAAAAAGTGGAGAGAGAGAGAGAGCGATTTGATCCGACGACTGATGAAATGTCATGCCAGATTCGACGGCCATAATCATTTCAATGAGTTTAAAATTCATAGATTTGATATTTCTTTATGTATGATAGAATAACAAAGAAATAAAGTAGGCGTGAAACATGCCCGCATACTAGCTTTATTTAAATGATATTATTTTTAATAAGACTGCGTTTGTTTGGACTTTTTTTGCTCATTTAAGGGTATGTTTGGGAGGAACAATAATTTGGTACGTTGAACGTTCCCTAGCATGATACGTTCAACGTTCGTGATGCATACATCAAAGAAAAGCACAAGTTGATCGACGGCTCAGATGCAACCCGCGTGCCATCCTCCATTTACGTTCAACGTACCTACAAATTATACATTTGGGAGAGGGGTGTTGGTTTTGAAGGGAGTGGTGGTAAATGAAGGATTGAAAATGGAGCTGTAGAAATCTGGTTGTTACAAATGGAGATTTGTTTGGATGATCTCTATTCAGAACAGATAAATTCATTGAACTGTTTGGCAAAACACCAGTGCGATATTTATGATTAAAAAAATTATTTAAAAATTGATGGAGCACATACAATGTTTTTGAAAAAAAAATCTCATTGCTTCAATTCTAGAAAAGCATACATACATCAACTCGAACAATTAGGAAATGAACAAAAGAAATGCAGAGTATTGGAGGTTTTTGTCTGTGGCTGCTAACAACAACAAAAAATATCGAAAAAGCTTGCGTTTTTAACGAAATGCAGAGAAACAAACCCTGCCGAGCTGCTGCGTTGCGTTTTGACAGCTGCGTTGCGTTTTGACAGAACTGAACGCTTATTCAAACAAGGCCTAAATAACCTCCATTTAGAATTGCTGATACATCAAAGCTTCATTTTTTGTCTAATACTAACCGCACTCTATGGGCTACATTCAAAAACGATGTTCTTATCTCCATCTTCACTCGCTGCATCTCTAATCGCCGCCCAGACATATCCTAAGGGTTCGTTTGGCATGGCGGCTACGGTCGTTAACTTGTTGGTCGCAAACCGTCGTCCGTTTTGCGTGACTTTTGTGCTCCGGTGATTTTAGATAAAAACGCAAATCACATAAACACCCTAAATCTTTTATTTAAAATGCATGTTCACCAATTTTGCCTACAATTTGAAGCCAACCAAGTTTTTTTTAGCAAGACATTAATCCCAAAAAATTATAACCCGTTTGAAATAAGCCTTTAATGTGTCATGAACGTTATGGAGAAACATTCCACAGAAACGGCGGTAGCGGCCGTGAACGTGGTGGCTCTAAACCGTCGTTCTCACTTTTACGTTCAAAACTAGTTTTCTTTTCTTGATGGCGGTCATAACCGCTGTCATACCAAACATTCTATGACGATGACGTTTTTGTCCAAACTCAACGGAGCCTTAAGCAGAAAATTTTGTAGACTTATTTAAAATTAAAAATAAAGCTGATAAATAATATTATAATTTGCCAAATTAATTTAATCTCATAAATAAATAAATATATCACCTGAGGTGTAAATGTGTAATAGATAGCGACAACTAAATAAATTTCAATACGCAACGGACACCATTAACTACAAAGGGGGGGCATTTCTGTAAATATATACAAAACCGCCGGCTCATTTTTGTTGAGTTGTAAAAAAGCTCAGTGTCTTTTTCTTATACAAAAAACCGCCGGTTCAAACCGTTTTGTTGTCACTATTCAAAAGTGCCCATGGGGAATACCCTCATAGAAGCATGGATTTACATCCATACCACTGTGATGTCGCGAAGGTACTATGAAGAGATAAATCTCGCTGCGAATATTTCTTTGTACATCATGGAGTTGGTAGGCTGTTGGTGTGCTGATATAACTAAATGCTCACAAACTCGTAGTCACAATTTTTAGTCGAAGTTCCGATAGGGTTTATTAGGACTCGGAAAAA
This sequence comes from Dactylorhiza incarnata, assembly GCA_033032865.1. Lineage (NCBI taxonomy): Eukaryota > Viridiplantae > Streptophyta > Magnoliopsida > Asparagales > Orchidaceae > Dactylorhiza > Dactylorhiza incarnata. The sequence goes on along the minus strand of JAWHQI010000177.1, from coordinate 4,871,709 downwards.
CCTTTTGTCAATTTGAACCTTTAGGGCAATTGGGGAAAACATGGAAAGAAATAATACAAATCTTCAATATGATCGATGACGATAAAGCCTAGAATAGTGGATTATTTGAACATTAAAAGGGGTAAAAGGGTAAAAGGCGGAGTTAGGGATTCCTAGAGCGTTGATAATGACTGTCGATCTTTTTAGATTTCTTATCATCTCACGATTATTTTATGATGCGTCAATGGTGTTTGATGTTTGAGCTTTACATCAATTGACGATAAAAACTTAAAATCATTTGGAGTCAATCCAAATATTTGGAGATATTAACCAAGAATCTCGCGGCAGCAGCAAGAACCAGTCTTTGGCATCCAGCAGTTAGTGCGGTTACAACCTGTATAATCGCACCATCTCCTCCAGCCTCAGCAGTCGACAGATCGGCCAGCCTCAGCACAAGTCTCAACCTCGAGAGGTTTGGGCAGACATTCTAAGTAACCACCCCAGCTCCTCTCTCCTCGGCCAGTCCTAGGTGGGGCGGTTACAACATGTTGTAATCCCGCCCTCTCTCTCATTTCTCTCTCATGTTCGGTTCTCCTGTATCCAAAGCAGTCCGTATTTATTGCACCTAATCATTTGGGCAGCCCTCTATTAGTATAAATAGAGGGACAAGGGTTCCCATAGGGATACACTGAACTTGAGTCAGAACATCCTCTATAGTTGGTGCGGTTACAAGCTCCTGTAACTCTCTGTTGCCTCGATTTATGTCCCTTAATTTGGTTGTAATAGCTTTGTAATAGTTCTTTCTCGAGTAATAAATCACCCGCACCTGAGAGCTTCCACAGTTGCGAAAAATCTGGTGTAGCTGCTCGCGGCAAGACTTCTCCTCCCCCTCTTCTGTTCGCCCCGACCCTTTGTGGCTAGTAGTTGGTTGTTTGCAGTACCTGATTCCCCCGCTCTCATACGGTCTGTGATTGAGTGTGGAGGTTGGATACATTTTTGACACCAACAGAGGAGAAATCATTTCATAAAAGGATGAATCTTTTTATTCTCATCTTACTAAACTACTTAATTCAGTTTATATGAGTACATAAACAATATCTATATAGCATTCTTATTATGTTGAAAGAAACAAAAATTTTATGAACCACAACGAGCGCTCCACACATGCACGCTTGCACCGGATTTGAATTGTTTATTGTGTTCAAAATAATATTGAGTTTTCCTTCATGTGTTGAACTGCACGCAAATAGTGAATTGTCGTTAGCCGGCTGCAATAGTCAATTTCTATTCGACATTTGTCATTTTCTATTCGACGATCACGCTTGATATTATGTGTGTTTTTTCTCCGTGTTCATTAGCTAATTATCATTACTTTTATATTCGTTGAGATTAAGTTTTATATCATTAATTCTTGTAGGTTTTCAATATTACTTCTATATGCGATATTTTACGAGGATTTGCGATCTTATTATGCATGACAACGGTTATGGACGCCACCAAGAAAAGGAAACTAGTTTTGTACATAAAAGTCGATGAAGTTAATTTCTTAGGTGAGATCGGGCGTTCATAAACGACGGTTTATAACCGCCACGTTCACGACCGCCACCGCCCTGCCAAACGGAGCCTTTAGTATACTTTCTTTCATTAATTACTCGTATTAACGGTTAAGTTGCTCATTTTAATAATAATTTAAAAATAATAATAAATACTATTCTACTATGGCTTACCTGAAAAAATTCAAATTTTATATAATGCTTTTTTTGAAAGGGCAATTTGTATCCCTAAATAAAATTATTATTTAAATTGAAAAAATCGTTAAAATTAAAATATAGCCAACGCATTCTTTAAATTTTGAGATATATTAAAATTAAAATATAGTCAATGTAAAAATTATCTTTATTATTTAATCTAATGTTATCAAATTTTTTTATTCAAAATAATTTAAATTATAATATTCATTTACATAATTACGCATCTAAAAAAAATTAAGTTGTAAAAGTAAATTGCTAAAATGAAATTTTGAAGTAGTGTAATTTACTATATTAGCTAATTGTGACTGTCAAATCAAATAAATAAACATGACTTATTTTGAAAAGAGAAATGAGAAAAGAGAGAGAGGGGGGCATCACGTGTGAGGCTGTGAGCCGCAAAAATGTCGTCGCGTCGCGACACTGTGACGACCGGAGTGCTATCGCATTATAATATCCATTTACGTAATTATGTATCTAAAAAAATTAAGTTGTAAAAGTAAATTGTTAAAATAAAATTTTCTAAGATGTAATCGTAATTTTTATATTAGCTTTTGTGACTGTCAAATCAAATAAATAAACGTGACTTACTTTGAAAAGAGAAATGATAAAAGAGAGAGAGAGGGAGGGAGGTATCACGTGTGAGATTGTGAGCCGTGAAAGTGTCGTTGCATCGTGAGTTCGTGACACTATCGTGACTGGAGTACTGTCGTGGCCGCATCCCCCCCCCCCTATTATGTCCCTCTTAATGTTTAAAAAAAATAGAATTAGGAGAGAGGACTAAATTAATCATAAAAAACCCGCATTTTAACTATGCGTTGTGTTATGGGCAAACCTACTTTGGCTAATGACAGCTCAAGATTAATAGCAGACCGAAAATGTTAATGTCAGACCGAGCTCTTTAATGTCAATCTATATTTTTATTTGTAGATCAACATGTAAATTAAAGTAATTTATTAAGCATGTAAAATCAAATAAAATGTCCATAATTGCAACTTAAATTACAAAACATATCATTTTAGGCACAAAAATTCCAAAAATCAATCTAAGGGTTCATCATGCAAAAAAAAAATTTATTTGCAAACCAATACGAAAATAAAAAATTAAACTAAGCATGCAAAATCCAATATAAAGTCCATAGTTGCCACTTATATTACAAAACAAATTATTTTATGCACAAAAATCCAAAGTGCAATCATTCCTAAGGGATCAACATGCAAAAAATAAAAATATTTATAATTAATTTAAATATGTATATTAAAATATGTATACATACTAGAGAGAAGTTATAATGCATATCTAAATTTCATTAATCGAATTGTAGTGCAAAAATTGATTGTCCCCCATTTTGTACAATTAGGAAGATAAAAAATGTTATTATAAATATGCATTTGAAATTACAATTTTAAAATTATTAAACTAGTAAACATATATAAATCAAGAGAAATTAAATATTTTACTATTATTTTGTATGTACCCTAACCACCTATGTAATTTCAAAGCATAATTCAGAATAATTACTATGTCTGCTTAATCAACTATGCATTAAAATCAAAAAAATCAAAAAAAGATCAATAAAATTTCTATGCATTAATCAATTTCTATGCAACAAACAAGAGGTCTCTGATTTCGATATACCTGCTGCAGTATTGAACGAAGAGAGGAGGTCTATGATTCCTCTCCCGTTAAATTAGGCAGATGTGGGGCTTCAGGCAGCAGCCCGGTTTCAAGGAGAGGCGTGACATCGGGCAGAGGAAGGTCGTCGACGGCTTCGAACGGAAGGTCGGAGATGGCTTCGAACGGAGAGGGTGGTCGGATAGGAAGGATCTTCGATGGACGGGGGGTCGTCAGAGAGTAATGACCATCAGGAGGAGGAAGGAGATTCGATGGAGTCGCCGTCGGGGAAGAAGAAGCGGGCGGCGGCGAGGAGTTGGGTTCGCTGCTCGCAAGATGCGGACGGTTAGCTAGGGTTTTCCATCAAGAGATAGAATGGGGATGCCACTAGTCGAAATGAGGAGAAGGAAAAAACTCATCCTTTTTAGATTATCTGATCTGCCAATAGCTAAACTAGGTCTGCCCATATAATTAGAGAGTTGATATACGCACTATATTAATCGATATCCGCACTCTTTATGCCAAATTTTAGGGTTTTTCAATTGCATATCCGCACTCTTCATTTCTGTCGTCCGTTTTTCACAAAAACACTCCCTCTCTCCTTTCGCGAAACAGCCGCTCCCCCGACCTCTCATTTGGATTCGCCGTCAGCAACGCTCCTGCCATTATCGCCGACCACCGAAAGCACTCCGCCATTATCGTCGGCGTACACCACCGAACGTCATTAGGTTCCCCTTCTCTCCCTGGTGTTTCGCCCCATTTAGTACTCTTCCTCCCGCTTCAGATTTTTTTGTCTTTGTGCTTATCATTTGTTTCTTCTTCATCGTTGTATGTGTTATTAGGGTTATGTATATTGTCTTTTACACAACAAATTAACTTTCATTTTTTATTGAAAACCCTTAATAAAGCCCAAAATGAAATGCTCTTTTTTTTTTTGAGAAATTGTTTGTAATGACCAGTGATTTATAGTTATTCACATTTTTTTGCCAAAATTCAAATAACAAGCCGTGAAATACGAAGATGTTGGATTCAACGAACGATTTAAAAATTGCATGTGTAGCTATTACTAGTATGGAGATGCGCATCTTTTTTGGCTTTTCAAAATGCATTATTTCATTTGTTATTTCTTAGTCATATGTTGTTCTTTAATAATTTGAAAATCCAAACGTTTTTATTGAAGAAAATAAATTGAAGGCGGAGATTGATGTTAGCAGTTATTTTGAGACCGAAAATAATGTGTTTCGTTCTAAGGAAGGATTAGTGGATTGGGCTCGTGGTGTTGGAAAAAGTCTTGGCTATGTTGTAGTGATTAAGGCCTTCACTAAGGTTGTTGGCCGGTCCAACCCCCGCATATTGTTAGATTGTGATAGAAGTGGTTACTATCGAGAAAATCAGAACATAAAAGGGTGGATTAAACAAAGACTTCGTCGAACGCCCTCCAAACATTGTGGATGTTTATTTGCTCTAAAATTAAATAAGAGAAGGTAAAACATTTAGATGAGTGAAGAGTGAGAGTGATTTGCGGAGTGCACAATCATGAGAATGCACATTTAGAAGCACATGCATATTCGGGAAGGTTTAATATGGAGGATGACAAGTTATTTAAGCGGATGTACAGTGCATCTATCAAGGGTAAAAACATTGCAAATACGACTGTGATTAAAATAATTTATAATGCAAGGGCTAAGTTACACATGAAACAGTTAGATGGACACGCTTCTATTCAGTTTCTATACAAGTGCATCACTAGTGCAGACTATGTTTGTTTCAATAAAGTCAATAATAGTACTAGAAAGTAAGAGACGATCTTTATTAAGAGCAATCATCGTACTCTTTTATATGATGTCATTTACGAAAGCAAGAGACACTTGGAATTATTAGACTCTCTACAATGTACATAAATTTTGGTTCCGTTAAGTAAGTAGATGACACTATCGGATATGGGGATTGTTATCTATTCGTGCTACAACATATATAGACTTGGTTCAATTGTTTAAAGTACAAAGTTTTACATTCTTTCCGCTACATTCATTCATTTCGGATGTGTCGACACTTATTTGCATTGGATTTTTAAATGACAATTACTTCATTTGGTTGCATTTGAACGCTTGCTCTCATTTTCGAACATTATTCCATCTTGGATGAGATATCATCAACATATGGCAAAAGGATGAGGAATACACTTCAACCAACGTGTACGAGAAGCGCAACCGGTTACGCAAACAACTACGTTGGCACACTTGAATGACCTAAAATGATTAGATGTATGAATTTATTTTTATTTCTTAACTTATGCTCCAACGTTTTGTAAACCAAAAAATATATCATTTGTTTTTTCCATCAAAATTTGAAGACATTACTATGAAGAAAAAAAATGATTACTTTTGAAATTTTGATGTTTAATTACTTTCATGCAGTCCAAAGACTGCAAATTATTTACTTCGGGTTAATATTTTGGAATGTTTTTTTTACTAGAAGATATAATCGATTTTGTTTTAACTTGCTAAATTTTTCATTTTTTGTTTGCGGATAACAATTCTGCTTGTTGATCTTTTTTTTTTGAAAAACTGTAGTGCGGATAACAAATAGTTGCAGATAGCGAATATTGCAGTGCGTATATCAATTTGACTATGATTACCCTTAACTATTAGCCATCTGTGCTATTCCGACTCATTATATAAACCCTTCGTTGTCATCTCTCTCCTCTCTCTCCTCTCTCTCTCTCTCTCTCTCTCTCTCTCTCTCTCTCTCTCTCTCTGGGCCTTTAATTTCAAAGCCATTATTCACTTGCAATTTCAGTCAAAGCAATCCAAAAATTCGCCAATCCGTATTCGATTGCTTAAAGCCTCCCTAATCGCCGGAGCCCCGGCTTCGGAGTTTGGGATTCGACTCCGAAGGAGATAATGAAAGGCAGATCGCGCATAGGGGAGATCGCCGGAAGGACGACGGCAGACTGTGTTGTGATCTGCTGTTGCTGCCCTTGCGGCCTTCTCAACATTCTTGTCCTCGCCGCCGTGAGGCTTCCGGTAGGGCTATTCTCACGGGCGTTTCGCAAGCGGATCCTTCTTCGGGGGCGGAGGAAGAAGAAGAAGAAGAAGGATGAGACGCTTCTAACATCAGCAGCCCAGATTGGGTGGTTGGCCACGGATGACGACGTGTCAAAGGACGATTTCTCGGATTTGGGGATCGCCCTGACCGTCGGCGATCGATTGCCGGAGATGTCGCCGTCGATGGAGCTCAGCGAGCTCGAGAAGGAGGCCTGGTCCAGGCTTAACTGCAGGGGATTCTGGTACGGCCAATCGGGAAGGCAAGAAAAGTAATTAACGGCGTTAGAGCTGAATGGTAACGGAGTCAGATTGACATCGACCGCCAAATACAAAATATTTAAAATAAATTGTCCCCCGTTAGTTTAAAATAAATGGTCTTATTTAATACTAGTGGCTGTGATATCTATTGGCAATATTTATACGCAGACCGATTTTAGCTATTTGTACGCCTTTCAATTTGAAAATGACTATATGCAGGTCAATTTTTGAACGGGTTCACACTTCCTATAGGTTTATAGTTTTGCCTGCATTTGTCCTTAGACTGCATACAATCATGCTCACTCATTCACGATAAAATTATTCGTGTCTCTAATGTATCAAAGATTACCGTGGGGATGCGCCATCACACTGTTATTTTTCGCGAGCATGACTTTTTACGCATGCTTGATCTAAAATATGGCTGTATTTCAAGATGATCGTATTACGCTTGTATTTGCGCAAACAATCTTTACCGTTAAAACGTTGATCATCTGGCTGTATTTTACTCCGCAGGATGATCTTTGATGATCACCGTGCGTTACACGCACTAAAAGATCATTGAGGATTGAATAAAACTAAAATAAACTCAATGTTTAATTAAAATGAAAATTTTCTCTAAAAAAAATATGAGTAAATTATTGATAAACTTTTTATTTTTTTAGTGTAAATTGTTGATAAGCCCTCTAAATTTTTCATTATTGTCAATATCCCCTTAATCTTTATAAATAGGTTGATACACTTGATCTTAGCCAAAAGGGTGAGAAAGGTAAATTATAAATAAATAAATTAGGTTATGCACTTACTTTTAAAAATTAGGGGATTTAACACTTTTTAGCACATTTAATTATATGAAAGTAAATTTTTTGGGATGAAATAAAATATTGCACTCACTCACGGGAGCAAAAAGGTCGCGCCAAATGAAGTCTTTGTAAATACTAACTTTTGAATGTTTTATAGCGAGTCATTTTTAGAAATCGCCAATAATACTAATGAAATACTAACTTTGTAATATATATTTATAAAAAAATTCTAATTTATTTAAATTTAAATGTATTCTTTCACATACTAATGAAATTTTGATTTATGTGATAAATTATTACATGTCTTACAAGTATTTATTTAATGAAAATTGTTTTCATATAATTCATATAGATTCTCCACAAATTTAACTTACAAGAGAATAGTTTTCAGGTAAAAATAAAATCTATGAATTTATATTTGTATGCTAAATTATAAGTGATTAAAAAATTAAAATCAAATTAATTCCAAATTATAAAATCTCATTCAACTGTCTTATGTAGTTGAATTATATTTTAATTAATTAATATGTAAGTATATAATTATATATTTTAATTATTTTGTTAAATTTTTTTACTTAGAATTTTAAATAAAAAATTCTAACAATTTTTTATCAATTACTAAGCTACCTAATATTAGATTGAGAGTTATACACCTATTTCTAAAGATTATGAGGCTATTGACTATGGGGGAAAAGATAAGTGATTTATACACCTATTTCTATGAAATATGTGTATATATAGTGAATACAGTAAAAAAGATAATGTGGTTATACACTTATTTCTAAAGATCGAATAGATAAATAAGTTATTAACAATGATGAAAAAGATAAGGGGTTTATCAATAATTAACTCTAAAATAAATAAATATTAGTGGTAGTACATATATATATCTCTTTCTGCATTAATGTGTGACAAAATTACCATGAGAATTTATTTTTCTTAGCCCCTTGTTGTATTCTCATATGCTAAGTGAGAAACACACAACTTCAAGTCAATGTTGAAAACTTTCTTTAATATTGTAATAATCTTCTCAAATACTAAGTGACAAAACACAATTTTAAGGCAAATTTGATTTTTTTATAAATATTATAATACATATTAATGGTAGACAAGTCCGTCCTCCTGTGCATTGTTCGACAAAATTACCCGTTGTCTGGGAGTCAATCGAATCTGCACACAATCAAAAAATTATAAACATCGGAATTTTTTATTTGGAAAATCACGGGAAGACAAAAAAAACTTTGTGAGCCAGGCTCGGTTCATAAAAATCCACCGGTGGTTGTTTGAATATAGCTGTTAAGATGTGGGGGTAATAAACCACCTCCAATTTATAAGTATACAAATAAATAAAGTGACAATAAGCTTGTATTTTAGTGGCGCGTGAAGACTCATTTTTGTCGATGCGTGTTGCATTTTTCAGCTGGGCGCATGACGCATTCTTTGCAACGATTTTGAATGAGTTTTTTTTATTAAACATGACCTTTTAGTAGCGCGAAAGGGGGCATACTTCAGCTGAATGCATGTGAAGGCATAATCTCAGGCATCACTCTTATTGAGCATTCTTCTTATGCGGATTTCGAGAGTATTTTAGTAAATCTCTTTTTCCATGTACATCAAGAGCACACAAGGCAACACTTTTTAGTGAGGTTGAGCGGGCGTATTTGATGATTACTTGGGCTTCTTCTTTTTGTTTTATAAATAAAAGATAACCTTTATATTAAGAGTTTAGAATTGGCGGATATTTTCGAAGAGTCTCGCAAGTACTCCTACTTTGAGAAATTAACCGTTATCCTATCGAAGGATAGAAGTAACGATCTTTTTCTTCTTTCGGAATATTGACAATTACGCTTCGGCTACAATGCCGAATTCTATTGAATTGAATAGTAGAAAAGGAGAGTTTTGCACTAAATGAGTTTGAAAAGCTGTGTTTGAATTTTTAGTCCAAATTAATCATTTGATAAAGGCAAGTATACCTTATCGCAAGTAATACAGGATATTTTTAGAAAATATCGGGATCGTATATTTCCGCGGGTCGTGTTGATTATGCTACTTCGAGGGACGAACTATTATTTTATCGGAGTAATATTTTTAGTTGGTTTAACTAGAGTTCTAAATGATAAAATGCGAAAGATGATTTAAGCGATTTACTAGAGTTCTAAGTGATGAGAAATATAGCGCGCGACGTCGAATTACCTTGAGACGAAAATAGATTTTTCGTAGAATTAAAAGTGATGACTTTTCAAAATATTAAGATGACTTGGCCGTGGAGGTTCCATAATTATGAACGCTCCTCTCTCGAGGGTACGCCCACCTGAGATTATGAATATTCGACCGAACTCTCGTTCTACAATCGAATGTTCTTAATACTCGCTTTATGTTGCGAACCCCGCTATTGGGTTTTTATTTCCAATTCGGGAGAGTTACCTCGTCCTCTCTCGAGGGTAAAGCGCACTTCTCTTTACCCGTGAGTGATCAGTCCGTACACACGAGCCTCTCGGCTAACTAGGTACGAAAACGGAAATGAAAACCACACATCGATTATGTGGCTCCACTCAACGTGATTCTCGGGTAAACCTTAAGCGTTAATTATTTTAGAAAGAGATGTTTTAATTTTTATAGAAAAACTATTTTTGTGTCCCAATGCTCTTCGACGTCGTGCGCTAAAGGAAATTAGCCACTCATCGGAATGGAGACGGCATTATCGGTTGAAAAATACATGTTTGATAATTAAAGCGGATATAAGCGGATAAAAAGGAAATAAAAAGACTTATATAAAAACAGTAATAATATCCGTCCCAACCACCTTAAACAAGTGCTAAAAAGTTCTTAGCCTCTTATTTAAGAAGGGGGTGGTATAGAAATGAAAAGACTTATAAAGGTGCAGAAATAATATCCATCCCAACGGACTTAAATAAGTGCTAAAGTAAATTAGCCTCTTATTTGAGAAGGGGGTGGTATATAGCAGTTATATAAAGACTGAAATAAAAACTAAGCTACAAAAAAGGAAAATACTATCTCATACACGCACACACTCTAAAAGAAACTGAAAAAGAAAGCGTTTAAAATGAAAGCGATAAAATAAGGCGAAAAAGAAAACGATAAAACTATTTTATGAAAGCTTGTAAATCTAAGCTATGAAAACAGTAAACCTAGATTATGAAAGCAATAAAACTAACTATAAAAGCAATAAAACTAAATTATGAAAGCAATAAAGCTAAACTCATACACGCACACACACTAACATTAATAAAAAGAAGATGATCCAAATGAGAAAAACATCATTTTATTTCTGAAATCAGCATTACAACTAGACTAGGAAGACGAAAAAAAACTACAAACGAACTTAAACTGAATTGCAGAAGAGAAGCTCACAATCACTCAAAAGAACTCACAATACAACAAAAACCACTCAAAATTTGGATGAAAATTACTTCAGCCGAGCCCCTCTATTTATAGGGAAAATTTGAGTTTTACACGCCCTAGGTCACGGGCGTGACTTGAATGTCACGACCGTGACTTAGGGCGTGACATTTGCTCGGCTGTATTCGCCGCCTTCTGGAAGGTCTGGCCGTCAAACATGGCTGCACACGGGCGTGACTTGGTATGTCACGGGCGTGACTTGGTGAGTCACGGGCGTGACTATGGGTGGCTGATGTCGGCAGCATGGGTGCGGCTTCGAGACGTGACGCGCTGGCGGCTCACGGGCGTGACTCTGCTGGAACACGGGCGTGACTTGTAGAGTCACGGGCGTGACTTGATCAACTCTTCGAGATTTCACCTGAAAACGGCTGCCAGCTGGAAATTTGGCTTTTAAAATTACACGCCCTTGGTCACGGGCGTGTCTGAGGGCGTGACCTGTGAAAATTTTGCAAAAAATTGCAAAAACAAAAATAAAACTAAGTTAGAAACCAGAAATAATAAAGAAGCAATTTATTCATTAATTTACATAGAAAATTCACAATATTAATTAAAACTATACTAATACTTATACCAAAAATACATATATTTTATTACTTATCAAATACCCCCATACTTAAGCTTTTGCTATTCCAGGGCAAAAGTAAGAGAGATCTATACGGGTTTAACATAAGTTCTAATTTTTGGCTATCGTTTTATTTTAATCATAAGAGACTGAAAAATAAAAATTCGGAGTAATAAGAGTTAAGTCCTAAATTATGCAAATGATTTAAGTAGAAGAAATGTCCTGGCCAAAAGACTTCTTAATTAACCAAATAGCAAACAAAATTGCAATCATTAGTAAACGAGATTAGATCGAAATTATAATAACCTTTGTTTAAAGAAACATAAAGGAAAAATATAAGTTACTAATTATGCTCTCAAATGATTTTTTGAATTAAAACTAGAAACAATAATTTGGTTAAGGGAAAAGGGGGTAAAAAGCCTTGGCAAATAGAAGAGTACTTGGATTAGGGGTGATGAATTGTATCATCTCACCCCTCTTATAAAGTTTCCTTTGACTCCCATCGTTGGTGTACGAGGGACGAGGGAAAATTGACCTTTTTAATTAACCCAATGTCTGTGTTTACGGAATTTGCAATTCCCATTGACATAGGATTTCTTTTAACAAATATTGGGTGCCTATGTTTACGGAATTTTTGTATTCCCATTGACATAAGATCTTTTTTTTTCTTCTTTTTGTGTTTTTGCCATGCTAAATTGGTGTATACAAGGGGTTTTCAAGAGAAATTCTAGAATAATAAAAAAAAGTTTTGAGAGCAACCTTAGTAAGTTGAATATTCCTAGATTCCTGAAGACATAAAGTAGGGATAATTGCAGTCTAAAGTTGTTTTGCTAACATAATACACATGTCTCTATTTTAGCTAGTAGAAGTAGTGCTTGATAACAAAGCCTCTATTTAAATTAAAAACACAAGATATTCTTTAAAACTTAACCCCGAACGTTTAAATCTATCGATCTTAGATAAACAAACAAATAGTAAAACGAGCGATTATGAAAATCCACAAACATATACTCTCGAAACTAAATGCTTTAAGAATAAAAGTAAAGTAGGGTTTATTATTTTTGGAGTTTTTTGCTTTTATTTTTTTTTTGTTTTTATTTTTTTTTGTTGTTATTTTTTTTTTTTTTTTTCAACTACAAAAAATACATATTATTTTTTTTTTTTTTTTTTTTTTTTTGAAAACGGGAAATACACCCCCATACGTAAAACCCAACATTGTCCCCAATGTTGTAATGTAAGTATGAAGAAGAGAAAATAACAATGCAATATATACAAAAGGAAAAAGGAAGCAAAAAGGCATCCCTGAAGTAAAGTTGGCGGGGTCGGAAGAAACCCTGCAAAAATAGAGAAAAAGCATAATAAAAATATTAGATAAATATGGGGTGCCTCCCACGAGCGCTTTGTTTACCGTCGCGTAGCTTGACGCATTTGGCGTGGTGAGATTATAAATTGGGGAGGGTTAAAGATTCTGTGTGTCCGTCCACCGGATCGCCCGCAAGATATAGTTTTAAACGGTGGCCGTTGACTTTAAAATCGCCTTTTTCGGGGTGAGAGATAAGAACGGTCCCATACGGCCAAACCGCTTTGACTGCAAAGGGGCCGGACCAGCGGGATTTGAGCTTACCCGGAAAAAGACGAAGACGTGAATTATAAAGAAGGACAAGATCGCCCGGCGCGAAAGTTTTTGGAAATTTAATTTTTCGATCGTGGTAGAACTTAGAACGCTCCTTATAAAATTTATTACTCTCATAAGCGTTCGCACGCCATTCATCGAGTTCATTGAGTTGGAATTTCCTATTCTCGGAGGCTAAGTTCGAATCGAGATTTAAAAATTTTAAGGCCCAAAAAGCGCGGTGTTCTAATTCTACCGGTAAATGGCACGCTTTGCCGTAGACTAATCGATAGGGCGTACAACCGATAGCGGTCTTGTATGCCGTACGATACGCCCATAACGCGTCGTCGAGTTTTGAGGACCAATCCTTCCTATTTAAAGAGACGGTTTTTTCCAGAATGCGTTTTATCTCGCGATTTACTACCTCTACTTGGCCGCTCGTTTGGGGGTGATAGGCGGTGGCGAGCTTATGCGTGACGCCGTATTTAGATAAAATTTTTGAAAACTGGGCATTGCAGAAGTGCGTGCCCCTATCACTTACTATTGCACGGGGCGTGCCAAAGCGAGAAAATAATTTTTTTAGAAAATGGACGACGACTCGCGCATCATTGGTGGGCAGAGCTTGCGCTTCCGCCCACCTAGATACATAGTCGACCGCCACTAAGATATAGCGATTATTAAAAGAAGGAGGTAGGGGGCCTACAAAGTCTATGCCCCACAAATCGAAAATTTCGCATTCTAAATAAAAATTTTGGGGCATCTCGTCACGACGGGAGATGTTACCCGACCGCTGGCAGCTATCGCATATACTCACAAAAGTGTGAGCATCCTTAAAGAGAGTGGGCCAATAAAAGCCTGACTCTAACGCTTTCCGCGCGGTCCGGTTGGCTTGATAATGCCCTCCAGCCGGCCCCTCATGGCAGTGTCGCAATATTTGCGCACCCTCCTCGCTGGAAACACATCTTCGTATCACTTGGTCTGCGCAGACTCGAAAGAGAAAGGGGTCCTCCCAAAAGTAGTTTTTTAAGTCAGAGAAGAATTTCTTCTTCTGCTGAGTCGAAAAATCTTTTGGAAGGACCCGCGCGACTAAATAGTTCGCGTAATCTGCAAACCAAGGGGTAGAGGAAGTTTTGGTATTATTTATGATTAAAAGTCGCTCCTCAGGAAATCGATCGTCTATTTCGGGTTCGACGAGCGCTTCTGCGACGGGGTGTTCTAAACGTGAGAGGTGGTCGGCTGCTAAATTTTCAGCCCCCTTCTTATCCCGGATCTCTAAGTCAAATTCCTGTAAAAGGAGGATCCATCGAAGTAAGCGAGGCTTAGCATCAACTTTGGCCAAAAGATATTTCAAGGCGGAGTGATCAGTGAAAACGATTACATGTGAAAGGGTTACGTAGGGTCGGAATTTATCAAAAGCAAAGATGACGGCGAGAAGTTCCTTTTCCGTTGTGGTGTAGTTAGTCTGTGCGGCATTGAGTGTGCGAGAAGCGTAATATATTGGATGAAAATATTTATTTACGCGTTGGCCTAAGACAGCTCCTACTGCGATATCGCTCGCGTCGCACATAATTTCAAACGGAAGAGACCAATCTGGCGCCACCAGAATTGGAGAATTGATAAGTTGCTTTTTAATAAAATTAAACGCCTCTACGCAGGCCGTGTCAAAAATGAATGGGGAATCTTTTTCCAGGAGGTGAGTTAGCGGTTTGGTTATTTTTGAAAAATCTTGAATGAACCGCCGATAAAAACCTGCGTGGCCAAGAAAACTTCTAATTGATTTGACGTTCGAAGGAACAGGAAGTTGTTCAATTATAGCGACTTTGGCCTTATCGACCTCCATCCCCTTGGAAGAAATTTTATGGCCGAGGACTAAACCCTCTCGGACCATGAAGTTGCATTTCTCCCAGTTCAAGACTAAGTTCGTCTCCTCGCACCGTTGGAGGACTCTATCTAAATTTTTTAAACAATTTTTAAAAGAGTTTCCAAAGACGGAGAAGTCATCCATGAAGACTTCCATTATGTCTTCTACTAGCTCGCCAAATATTGCCAGCATACATCTTTGGAATGTAGCTGGCGCGTTACAGAGGCCAAACGGCATCCTCCGATATGCGAAGGTGCCGAAAGGGCAAGTAAAAGTCGTTTTTTCTTGGTCCTCGGGTGAAATAGGGATTTGGAAAAATCCCGAGAGACCATCAAGGAAGCAATAAAAAGGGTGACCGGAGAGACGCTCTAAGATTTGATCAATAAACGGTAACGGAAAGTGGTCTTTTCTGGTGGCATCGTTTAGTTTTCTGTAGTCGATGCACACCCTCCAACCCGTAACAGTACGAGTTGGGATTAATTCGTTATTCGTGTTTGCCATGACCGTTATACCGCCCTTTTTCGGGACGACTTGTACGGGGCTTACCCACGTACTGTCGGAAATAGGATAGATAATCCCCGCATCAAGGAGTTTAATAATTTCAGTCTTAACGACTTCCCGCATGTTCGGGTTAAGTCGTCGTTGAGGCTGAATTGTTTTGCGGGGGTTTTCTTCGAGAAAAATTTTGTGGGAGCAGAATGAGGGGTTAATTCCCCTGATATCAGAAATTTGCCATGCAATTGCACGGCGATGTTTAGATAAAACTTCAACCAATTCGGATGTTTCTGAATCAGTTAAAGTAGAAGATATTATAACCGGAAGCTTTAAGTTCGCGGCTAGAAAAGCATATTTTAGATGGTCGGGGAGTTGCTTAAGCTCCAAGACCGGAGGTTCTTCGTAGGAAGTGGAGATTTTTAAATCTTTCGAGTCGAAAGGCTCGAAAGGCGAATCTGGCGGTAATTCTTCTAAAGGAGGTTGATTCGCCAGATCCGAATCGTCTATCATTAAGGATAGCAATTCTGAAAGAGAAGAACACTCGTCCACAAACGCGGATTCCAAATTGAAACAGGAATCATCATTCGATAGTGAGTTCCGCATGGAGGGGTTGATATGTAAAGTAACTTCGTCGTCTCCAACTCGAAGGAGGAGGCGACCGTTACTGACATCGATTAACGCACGGGAGGTTGCGAGAAAGGGGCGACCGAGGATGATGGGTACCTCGACGTCCTCCTCTATGTCCAGGATGACAAAGTCTACCGGGAAGATAAACTTGTCAACCATGACCAGAACATCTTCCGCTACCCCGATTGGGTACTTTACCGAGCGATCCGCGAGTTGGATGCTCATTTTTGTCGGACTCGGGACGCCTAAATTGAGTTTTTTGAAAAGAGAAAAAGGCATCAAATTGATGCTGGCGCCTAAGTCTGCAAGAGCGTACTTTATTAACATATTGCCAAAGAGACACGGGATGGAGAACCGTCCCGGGTCGTTTAGTTTTGGCGGCAATTTGTTAAGGAGAACTGCCGAACATTCCGCATTAAGGGAAACACGCGAAACATCCTCGAGTCACTTTTTATTAGAAAGCAACTCTTTAAGATATTTCGCATATTTCGGCATTTGGGAGAGTGCCTCGCAGAAGGGGACGTTTATTTGAATTTGTTTTAAAATACGCAAAAATTTTTGATAATTTTCGTCCTCCTTCTCTTTATTAATTTTAGACGGGTAAGGAATTCGAGGACTCGAAACATTTGGCACAACCGGAGAAGCTGGAGCAATTAGAATCGAAGAAGAGGGTGGAGGGGTCGGAGGCGAAATGCATACCTTAGGCTCAACCCGCAATGGGGAGACGACCTCCTTGCCGCTTCGAAGGGTTATAGCGTTGGCATTTTCCCTTGGGTTTGGCTCTGTATTCCCTGGTAAAGCTCCGTATGGCCGCTCGGAGACCATCTTTGCAAGTTGTCCAACCTGGTTTTCCAAGCTTTTAATCGATCCGGTAAGATTCCGGATATTTGAATCGTTGGACGCGATGTATTTAGACAAAATATCTTCGAGCGGCGAAGGTTTTGGAGGAGGAGGCTGGAATCCCTGCGGAAATCCTTGCGGAAATCCCTGAGGATTCATATTTTGGGGCCTCTGAGCATTGTTAGGATTGCTCCAGGAGAAATTAGGGTGGCTCCTCCAACCTGGATTATAAGTATTACTATACGGGTTGTTATTAGGGTTGAAGGGGGGCCTAACCGGATTACCGAGGTAATCCATCGATTCTTCGATTACGTTATTATTATTATTATTATTATTCCAAGCGGGAGTGGAGGAGGAAACAGTCATCTCCGCCACCTGCTTACTTAGCCGCTCTACCTGTGAGGCTAAGAAAGTAGTGGCGTCCACTTCAAAAAGACCAGCCGGTTTAGTAGGACGCGACCTTGGCACGTTCCATTGGTACGCATTCATGGCCATTTCGTCGATCAGAGCTTGAGCGGTCTCTGGGGTTTTGTTGTTTAACGTTCCCCCGGAAGCCGCATCAATCATCTGCCGTGTAGAAAAATTTAAACCATTATAAAACGTTTGGACCTGTAGCCAAGTTGGTAGCGCGTGATGAGGACACCTACGCAAATATTCCTTAAAACGCTCCCAAGTCTCATAAAGAGACTCGGAATCGAATTGCACAAAGGATGTGATATCCGTGCGTAGTTTTGCGGTTTTTGACGGAGGAAAATACTTAGTTAAGAAAAATTCCGTCAATTGGGCCCACGTGGTTATGGACCCTCTCGGAAGAGAAGTCAACCATGATTTGGCCTTTGACCGTAGCGAAAATGGAAATAAGCGTAAACGAATGGCGTCATCAGTGACGCCATTAATTTTAAAGGTGTCGCATATTTCTAAAAAGTTTGAAAGGTGCTGATTTGGGTCCTCATCTGGCAAACCGTCGAACTGAATCGACTGTTGTACCATTTGAATTATGCTGGATTTTATTTCAAAATTATTATTATTAACTGTCGGGCGAGTAATACTGGATCCTGTATCTTCCAAATTCGGCCGGGCATAATATGCCATGGTCCGGGCCGGGGCCGCATTTGGAATTGGATCGCCCATATTTACAGTATCTCTGATTGACTCTTCGGGGGTTTCGAGTAAGTTTTGATCACGAGATCGGATGCGCTCACGAAGAGTGCGCTCGATTTCGGGGTCAAAAGGAATAGTCGAATCGTCCGAGGAGTTTCCTCGGGTCATAAACTAAAAAATAATATTTTTGGATTTTCTGTTTTATTATTATTATATATATTTTTTTTTTTAATATAAGTTTTTATATTTATATAATTTTTTTTTTATTAGTTTTGTAACCTCTTTTTTTTTGTGCCTTTTTTTTTTGTAATATATAGATAAGGAATAAAATTAATAGCAGTTCCTACTTTCAAATAACAACACAAAGGTCCCCGGCAACGGCGCCAAAAACTTGATGATTACTTGGGCTTCTTCTTTTTGTTTTATAAATAAAAGATAACCTTTATATTAAGAGTTTAGAATTGGCGGATATTTTCGAAGAGTCTCGCAAGTACTCCTACTTTGAGAAATTAACCGTTATCCTATCGAAGGATAGAAGTAACGATCTTTTTCTTCTTTCGGAATATTGACAATTACGCTTCGGCTACAATGCCGAATTCTATTGAATTGAATAGTAGAAAATGAGAGTTTTGCACTAAATGAGTTTGAAAAGCTGTGTTTGAATTTTTAGTCCAAATTAATCATTTGATAAAGGCAAGTATACCTTATCGCAAGTAATACAGGATATTTTTAGAAAATATCGGGATCGTATATTTCCGCGGGTCGTGTTGATTATGCTACTTCGAGGGACGAACTATTATTTTATCGGAGTAATATTTTTAGTTGGTTTAACTAGAGTTCTAAATGATAAAATGCGAAAGATGATTTAAGCGATTTACTAGAGTTCTAAGTGATGAGAAATATAGCGCGCGACGTCGAATTACCTTGAGACGAAAATAGATTTTTCGTAGAATTAAAAGTGATGACTTTTCAAAATATTAAGATGACTTGGCCGTGGAGGTTCCATAATTATGAACGCTCCTCTCTCGAGGGTACGCCCACCTGAGATTATGAATATTCGACCGAACTCTCGTTCTACAATCGAATGTTCTTAATACTCGCTTTATGTTGCGAACCCCGCTATTGGGTTTTTATTTCCAATTCGGGAGAGTTACCTCGTCCTCTCTCGAGGGTAGAGCGCACTTCTCTTTACCCGTGAGTGATCAGTCCGTACACACGAGCCTCTCGGCTAACTAGGTACGAAAACGGAAATGAAAACCACACATCGATTATGTGGCTCCACTCAACGTGATTCTCGGGTAAACCTTAAGCGTTAATTATTTTAGAAAGAGATGTTTTAATTTTTATAGAAAAACTATTTTTGTGTCCCAATGCTCTTCGACGTCGTGCGCTAAAGGAAATTAGCCACTCATCGGAATGGAGACGGCATTATCGGTTGAAAAATACATGTTTGATAATTAAAGCGGATATAAGCGGATAAAAAGGAAATAAAAAGACTTATATAAAAACAGTAATAATATCCGTCCCAACCACCTTAAACAAGTGCTAAAAAGTTCTTAGCCTCTTATTTAAGAAGGGGGTGGTATAGAAATGAAAAGACTTATAAAGGTGCAGAAATAATATCCATCCCAACGGACTTAAATAAGTGCTAAAGTAAATTAGCCTCTTATTTGAGAAGGGGGTGGTATATAGCAGTTATATAAAGACTGAAATAAAAACTAAGCTACAAAAAAGGAAAATACTATCTCATACACGCACACACTCTAAAAGAAACTGAAAAAGAAAGCGTTTAAAATGAAAGCGATAAAATAAGGCGAAAAAGAAAACGATAAAACTATTTTATGAAAGCTTGTAAATCTAAGCTATGAAAACAGTAAACCTAGATTATGAAAGCAATAAAACTAACTATAAAAGCAATAAAACTAAATTATGAAAGCAATAAAGCTAAACTCATACACGCACACACACTAACATTAATAAAAAGAAGATGATCCAAATGAGAAAAACATCATTTTATTTCTGAAATCAGCATTACAACTAGACTAGGAAGACGAAAAAAAACTACAAACGAACTTAAACTGAATTGCAGAAGAGAAGCTCACAATCACTCAAAAGAACTCACAATACAACAAAAACCACTCAAAATTTGGATGAAAATTACTTCAGCCGAGCCCCTCTATTTATAGGGAAAATTTGAGTTTTACACGCCCTAGGTCACGGGCGTGACTTGAATGTCACGGCCGTGACTTAGGGCGTGACATTTGCTCGGCTGTATTCGCCGCCTTCTGGAAGGTCTGGCCGTCAAACATGGCTGCACACGGGCGTGACTTGGTATGTCACGGGCGTGACTTGGTGAGTCACGGGCGTGACTATGGGTGGCTGATGTCGGCAGCATGGGTGCGACTTCGAGACGTGACGCGCTGGCGGCTCACGGGCGTGACTCTGCTGGAACACGGGCGTGACTTGTAGAGTCACGGGCGTGACTTGATCAACTCTTCGAGATTTCACCTGAAAACGGCTGCCAGCTGGAAATTTGGCTTTTAAAATTACACGCCCTTGGTCACGGGCGTGTCTGAGGGCGTGACCTGTGAAAATTTTGCAAAAAATTGCAAAAACAAAAATAAAACTAAGTTAGAAACCAGAAATAATAAAGAAGCAATTTATTCATTAATTTACATAGAAAATTCACAATATTAATTAAAACTATACTAATACTTATACCAAAAATACATATATTTTATTACTTATCAGTATTTTTTGTGCGCATGAGAGAATGCTTATTTTTGCGCTCTCAAAGGGGCGCTCTTTTTAGGCTCTCAAAGGGGGCGCTCTTTTTACGCACTTGAAGTAGTGTTCCATGGACTTAGATTTATTCAACACAACCACCATCATCCCAGCCTTAACATCCAGAGTTTCAATTTTTTTCTTTGCCCAAATAAAAAAAAACCTTATTTTTTATTTTTTTTAAAGGGCGCATTGGGAATTTTGTTGGTGCGCTTATTGCAAGGACAAATATATTTATCCGAATTCGGCTCTTCATGTTATCATTACTCATGGTACAATTTTGACCTAAAATTTAGGTGTCACTACGAAATTTTATATAGTCGAAGCAACAATAAACACTAAATGCAGTGACTCAAAGGTCTGAGGATGTTGTGAAAAATGATAGTGATTTGTCACATCCTAGTTATAATGTATAAAAAAAGTTTGCAAGTAAAGGTGTTCACAAATCGAATCGAATAGTTCTTCAATTGAATCCAAATTGGACATAAAAATGCAGAGATTCGGATTCAAATTTGTTCGAATATTCGGTGTCGGATTCAAATTCATCATAAAATGTTGGATTCGAATTCAGTTTCGAATTCGGATTCGAACATGGATTCGAATTTCATAATATTTAATTATATATAATGTTCAAATATAATTATATATAATATTTAATTACATATTTAAATTTTATTTAACTATATTTTCTACTATTTGCGAATCTTTCGAATGAGAATAAAATTATTCGGATTTGTTTTCGAAAAATATAAATTTTAATCGAATCTTCACAAATCAAATCCTGAATTATTCACGAACTATACCATTTGTGAACATCCGTCCCTATTTGCAAGTGTATGAAAGTGTTTTAGGGGTTAAGTACAGCTAAGCTAAACTTTGTGAAGTTCCTAGACCAAGAACCCCGCCTAAGTACTTAAGATGGAAGTTGATATGAATTTTGGTAAGTCCCTGGGGGCGGAGTGGTGCGGAATTTGAATAATTCACCAGACACGAAGTTACACTAATTTTGGATTAGTCCCAAGTAATTTTAGGACTGTATTGGAATCTCAATTGTTGCGGAGCTATATTGTAAGAACTCAACCTCCACAATATCAAAAGAATTGTGCGCGGGCTTTAGTTCATCTCAACTCATACTAAACTGAACGACACAGTTTTATCATTTTCACATGTGACCTACAAGTACTTTACGGGTGATCACCCATCGAAGAACCACTCACACCAGAGCACGCTTAGCTATATAGTTTCCAACATAACTTCAACACTTGGTCCAAGAAGACACCTCTAATATTTGAGTGTTCAAATTTTTACTTAAGCCCGATAATCTTTCCTCAAATTTTGATGTGATATTTCGTTCATTCATGCACCTCTTTTCACCTAGAAACATGTCAACTTAGAATCCCGTCAGGAGCTACTTCGCCTGAGTTTCACCACTTCTAAAGATACTCCCGTCCTCGCAGGCTGTCCTCATCAGATTCAGGATATTACCGAGGGCATCTCTAACAACGTCTATAATGGAAGAAAAAAACTAGTAGTTGCGAGTTTATCTGAATGCAAGCAGTTGAATCAGTAGCTAAATGAATAGTAGTAATATGGTGAAAGTTGCTTACTTTGTGAAAATTTCAAGTCTCCTCCAATTTTGGTGTGAGTTGTTTGTGTTGACTTTTGATTTTACTCTTAATTAGACCAAATGCTCTTTCTTGTTGTTGCCCTAGATCGTTAAAAAGCCCGATCAATGATGAAAAAAATGGTATATTTCAAGAAGTCGAAGACTTGATACTACACAACTTATTTGTGACTGGGCAGATGATCTAAGGATTCATTCGTCACTGCCAATTGATTGATACATAATACCTCAAGGTCGTTTTCTATTTCTGCTTGCACTTTGTTTATTAGGCGCTTCTGGTGCTGCGCCGGGTCTTACATTGAGTCTCCGACTAGCTTTCGAGTTGCTCGTGTTGAAAGGTCGCATCCGTTGTTTGAGTGGTTGGCTAGGCTCCTTGTTTGAACTGATTTTTTCTCTCCATATTTTGGGGTATATTATTTACTATATATTTGTAATGCATTCTAATATTTTCTAATAGAGAAATAGTCTATATTGCTTTGTAGGATATGCCCTTTGTGTCTATTTGTATTCAAAATTTATCACTTTAATAATATTTTCCTCTTAAAAAGTCATATTTGAAATGTGTTTACAATATTAAATGTTTTTTTTGCTTGGTGACATTTGTTGTGATGTGATTAATTATTGTTTAAATCATTATTATCTTTTTATCATTTGGCTAAATTATTTTTTTGTGGAATATGTTTGCCAGCTGTAATATACAAAATTTAACTATATAAGACGAAAAAGGGATTTGATTTGGTTCAAGGAGTTAATTCGGATGTTTATAAGTCTCATATTTACGCACTTCTTAATGTTCATATATACTTTGAGCCTTAAACTATAATAAATTAAGGCAATTGTTATTCGCAGATCATAAATGTTTATCCGCAGAGCAACTTTTCTTCACTTTATTTGAGTTTATAAATTGTTATCCGCAGACCAATTTTAAACTTGAGCGGCCGATGTCTTCATTCTCCTGAGCATGGCTCGACAACGAAAGAACATCCATGACGACCTTCTGAGCACTTCAATGTGTGCACAGATCGTGATTCATAAAACGAATGCGCGGACAGAGACTCAGGAGCTGCTTCGCCTGATTCACAACATATTTGTGAATAACAAATTTGACTTTAGAGCTGCGAATAGACTAAATCTGCGAATAGACAAAAGTGATTTGCACAACTATCTACTTAAGTGAAATTTATAATACGAGAGACAGTGCATGGGCCCCCCTATGCGCGCGGCCGCTACAGTACCCCAGTCGTGACAGCTAGTACACGCTCGAGGCTGTGAGTGGAAAAAGTGTCGTCATCCGAAGCTCGTGCGCCCGAGGAAATGCTCTTAGGTTTGACTGAGGTGAAATGAATGGCTGGTTATAGAGTGGGCCACCAAGAAAAGATTACTAGTTCTGAACATGAATGTGGATGAAGGTCCTTAGGTTAGGTCGGGCGTTCACGAATGATTGTTCATAACCATCGCATTCACGACCGCCACCGCCGCGCCAAACAGAGCCTTAGTTAGGTGAGACCGGGTATTCACGAACGACAGTTCTCAACCACCACGTTCATAACCACCGCCACCATGCCAAACAAAGCCTTAATTACTTTCATTAACGTTAAACAAATTTTGTTTTTTAGCTTAATAATAATTGGCTAATTAACGAAGGTGATTATTATGTGCAAATCATTATGTGTGCAGATCAAAAAATTATATGTACAGACCAAATTTTTATGTGCAAACCATCTTTGAAGAATTGGAACACATTTGAATCTCGTGCTTCTCTAAAGTTGGAGGAGCCTGGAAAGTAGAAGAAGATGAGGGCGTTAAAGATGACTGTTCTTGAAGAAGAAAACGGAGCGTTCTAACTTACAGGATTAGATCGAGAGCTTCGGCTGAATCTGGTGTCTTCCAAGTGAAGCGCGCCGGTTGGATCCGGTGGCTTTCAAGTCAAACAAAGAATGTCAAAAAGTAAATCACCGCGAACGCGATGAAATTCTTCATCCTCACATCTCACATGGAAGACCATGAGAGGTTGGATTAATTTGAACCACACTGACTCATAAACATCATCAGTCAAAGCAGAGTGAAGCAGGTGGAACAAGAAAAAGGATTTTAGGAGAATAATTAACAGTTGGTGTAAATGCAGCTGTGAAGAAGATGGATCTATAGACAAATTTGCAAAGACGCGAAGAAGGGGACGTAGAGCGAGAGGGAGAGGAGAGGACCTGCTTGCGATGTGAGGAAGCGTGGAAGCGGAAGCAGGGAGGGGAGACGGGCGGAAGCAAGGAGACTAGGGGATTTGGTTTGCACCTATCCAAATGAGAGTTTTTTGTTTAATAATTTAATAAGAATTTATTATTAATAAACTGGTTTGCGTATATCCAAAATAGGTTTGCACGTAAAAATCACTCTTTACCTTAATCAAGGGTGTTTACATTGACAACCCACGAATGGCTATTGGCAGCCCAATGATAACAGCAGCCCAACAAAGCGACGCAGCCCAAAATGAAAATAAAATTTAAGCCAAACAAATCATATCTACTGAAAAAGCTCCATCTATTTTCTCACTAAATGGTAAATTAAATGAAAAATATTATTTAGGAGATTCAAAAAAGTCAAAGGTAGAAGAAAAATAGGAGAAAACGTATGAAATTTTGGAAGGGTTCGTCGGTGTCGCCAAAAAATATCCAGAGGAGTTCGACGGTGTCGATGAGTTCTTCTCCGGCGGTTGTGGGAGACCGGCGGCGAGAATTCAGGAATTTTAGGGGGATTTGGACGAGAACGGGAAAAAACAAGCGGAAATGAAGAGTCTTTAAGTGTGGTTGCTATTAGAGAAGAGTCAAATTAAATTTTATGTGTTTTATTTAGTTTATTGGGGCTGCCAATAGCCATTTGCGGGCTGCGATTAAAGAGATGGGAAAATTAATGAAAAGCCTATTTCGGCATCGCAGGCAAATAATATATATAAATGCCTAATGGGCTTATATGGGCTTTAAAAGATAATTCTAATAAAACCAGCCATTTAAGCCCATGTATTTAATTGACATTTACTTGAATAATTATTCAATTAAACTATGATGAAGTCAGAGAAGGTCTTACCTACTACATAGCATTTAAAATTTTAAATATGATATCACAATTGAGTTATTATTATAAATTTAATAGTGACACACTAATAATATATTATTTCTTATATATATAGTGTATGAGTCGAACGGCACGGGCCTCCGGCCTTCTGTTAATGCAACGGTGGGCTTCACCCGCAGAGCCCGCCGTCGGGCGGACTTCAAGAAAAATTGCAGTTTTTCAAAAATTCTTGTAAAATTAGGTGGTCTGCAAATAGCACACAGCACAACATTTTTTACTATTCGCAGACCAATGTGATCTACTAATAGCGGCTAACGCAAAACTGTTTGGCTATTCGCATACCAACGTGGTCTATGAATAGCGGTTAGCACAAAACTATTTTATTATTCGCAGACTACCCCAAGAATAAAGTAGGAAAGGTCAATGTTTAACCAATGGGGGTTCCCTTTTAATATAGTATAGATTAATAATTAATATGTTAGTGTCTCAATAAAGTTTCATCTTGACTTTATAATAGGTTAGGCATCATTTTTGCTTTATTTTTTAGCAATAAATTTGAAACATTTCTATCAAAATTTTCATGGTTTGCGAATAGTGGTTATATATATATGGTTAAACTCTGAGACTTCCTCTCAGAGTTTGCATAATTATTTGCAATTTTTTTTTTAAAAAGTATAGTTGGTGGGAGTCAAACTGTCAAAGGAGAGGTTTGATAATAAATTAATGCACAAAAAAAATAAAAAATCTATATATATTAGTAGTTTAGCACTAAGATTGCATTTATTATTCTAATGAAGATTTGATAAAATGCATCATCAAGCAATTGGATGGCGTCATCAAATTGGTTTTCGTCGGCGGTAATGGTTCGGGTACCAAAAACCCGTTTTATAAGGCTCCGTTCGTTTGGTAGGTTTTGAGAGACAGGAATTGGTTTTGGCCGAAAATCTATAATGCGGAGGTTTTGGAAATAGGCAAAAAATAAATTCTTGTGTTCGTTTGGAGAAGGTTTTGAGAGAAAAGAATTCTAAGTTGAAGTCATCGCCCGATCTCAATAGGCGAAACTCCGGCCAAAATGATGATGAACAACGTCAAAATTGTCCCAAAATCCATCTAAATAGGTAAGTTTTGGGTACATAAGAATTTTTCAAAAAGCAAAACTCATGGGTTTTGAGCCAAAACCAATACCCTCCTTTAAAATAAGCAAAAAAGGCTAGAATTGATTTTGGTCAAACATGTTCCTCCAAAACTTTTAGGTTTTCTGTGAATGTCAATTCCTTCCTAAAAACATCAAATGAACAAAAAATTTGGAATTGTGATGAACAATTGCAATTCCTTCCCTCCAATCACTGAGAAATGAACGGAGCCTAGGGGTCCGCTAAGTAACCCATCAGCTCAAATGAAGAGCAAACACCAGCCCAAGAGAACACAAGTCCATGTTTCTAGCTATTTGAGTTAAACACAATAATATTGTTTTTCAAGCATCTTAAATATTGATTAGTGCGCAATCCGAATCCTACACCGCTTACGAGTGCATGTTCGGGAAAGCGGGCGCGACAATATGCATGTGGCTCACAAACAAAAGACTCGTGTCTGGGGGTTGAGACACACGGTACGATCCTGAACAATGTCAAATTGCCAGAAGTTAGCCTACTATGTTACTCGAGAACGAGCGATGCGACTTGCCTCTGGTCGTGTTCGTCTGGTGCGACAACTGTCACCCAACCGAACAGGTCGGGCATGAAAGAACCGTGTAAAGAGTTTGATATTTACATCCCCAAGTAAGTACTATTCGATCAGTGACAATTTTTATTGTCACAATAATGTATTTCCCCATTGGTTGAACCTTGAAAAAATGACGTGTCATGTTCTTATTAATGAGGGAGATTTGCTCCATCAATTGAATCATGATCATTCAATTACTTTTATATTTTAACTATGCAAGCAATTGTGCATGGGGGACTCAGTGAGTGGGCGATGGGCGATATTTGGCGGGAACGGTGAAAATCGGTGGGGACGGCGACATTCGGCGGGGGCGGCGACATTCGGCGGAGGGGGGAAGACATTCGGCAGGAGCGGCGACAATCGGTGAGGGCGGCGACAGCCGGCAGGGTGGACGACATCAGCGGGGGCGGCGACATTTGGCGGGGGGGGGGGGGGGGGGAGGGCGGCCATATTCAACGGGGGCGGCGACAATTGATAGGGGGCGGTGACATTCATTATCCCAACCATAGGTACCATAGAGAATGCTAAAAAATACAAATCCAAAAATCATATATGGAATGCTAAAAAAATAAATTATGTTGGATTTGTTGGGATATGACCCACTTTGCACAAATCGGGCACTAAATAAGATAATAACATCGACAACAACATAGAAAAATAACAACCATAAAGGACACAAACTTTTACCTGAAATACCCTCTCTAAAGCAATGAGGGAAAAATCACGAGATGGAGCACGTGAAAAATACACTATAGAAATAAGGATTATAAAAACAAGAAAATCTTGCTTTGCCCAACCTAGAAACCCCCTCTTGGACTCACAAATCGAATCCCCTCACAACTCTCCACCGTGAAAAAACTCTTCAAAAGGAAACAACTTCAAATCTCTTCAAACAGGTAACGAAGACGAAATGAAGAATCTTTACAGAGAAGAGACAAATGCACCGATCTGTGAGAAAAATGTTGACAAAACTAAAGGTGCGTGTCGCTACTAAATTGTATTATCGAAGAATTAAGGATAATTAATATGCTGAATGCAACGACGACAGAACGCACAAGGATCGTTCTTATCCAAATATTATTTGTCTCAAACGGAGTTCTAAACGCAGGCTATATTTTCTAATTGATAACGCAAATTGAGAAACACGCAAATAATATAAAACTGAATCGAACGGTATAATAACTGAAGTGCGGAAATTAATTTATACCGTTTTTGGATTCCTGCTCGTGTTTCATGATGGAGGACATTCGCAACAGCTGAGATGTGTTGTTCTTAATGAAATCCGCCGCGGCCGAATAGTTCACTTGCATATAAACGCGTCTATAGGATTCTCTAAAATCAAGAAATTAGCACAAGCGAATATATATAAACGATTGTAATATCTGATTACTACTACAAGCAAGTTTTGACGCCTCTTGATCCGTACAAATACAGTGACATAAAACACATAGGAAGTAGATATTGTATGAGCATAGATCTAAGGGTAATGAGGTTAATCTTGATTCTAAATATACCTGAATGCAGATCTTGATATATATATATATATATGTTGTACACCCGTAAAGGCCTTAGGACGCACCTGAGGAAAGCCCCGGAAAAAAGAGGCGGGGTCGACAATCAAAGAGCGCGATAGCACGCAGGCTGCACCCCCCGACCGCACCGCCTTTAGGGGTGCGGCCGGCCAAGGCGCACCCCCCAAGGGGGTGCGACCGAGCCGCACCCCCCTTGGGGTGCGGCCAAGCCGCACCCCCTAAGGGGGTACGGCCAAGCCGCACCCCCCAAGGGGGTACGGCCAAGCCGCACCCGTTTGGGGGTGCGGCCGGGCCGCACCCCCCTTTTGGGGTGCGGCCAAGCCGCACCCCCCCCCCCTTGGGGTGCGGCCAAGCCGCACCCCACAAGGGGGTGCGGCCAAGCCGCACCCCACAAGGGGGTGCGGCCAAGCCGCACCCCACAAGGGGGTGCGGTCAAGCCGCACCTCTTGGGGGGTGCGACCAAGCCGCACCCCCCTTGGGGTGCGGCCAAGCCGCATCCCCCCTTGGGGGGTGCGGCCAAGCCGCATCCCCCCTTTGGAGGGTGCGGCCAAGCCGCACCCCCTTGGAGGGTACGACCAGTCCGCACCCCTCCCTCCTCGGGGTGCGGTCCGGCGCCCTCTCCTCGCCAAAGGATCCCGGTCCCCCCTTTGGGGGACAACTCCCCGTCCGCCGTCCGCCCGAGGCGTCCCCGTGGTTCGTTGCGCACTTGGAGCGCTTCGGCGCTAGCACGCGCTCAGAACGTTTCTGAGCGCGATCAGGAAGTTTTCTCGCTTTTTGTCTTTCCGGCTTCTCACTTTTTGTCTTTCCGGCTTCTCACTTTTTGTCTTCCAGGCTTCTCACTTTTCAGGAACGGCCAGTCGCCTTTTTCGCTTCCAATAGAGCTGCCCGAACTGCCCGAGCCGCCCAAGCTGCCCGAAGGGCATGGTGGTCATTTACGAAAAATGGCGATCCGTGTGCCCCAAACCGGAAAATATGATTCGTCCACCAAGTATTTATGGAAACTGCCAACGACAAGATTACCAGACTACCCCCGGCCAAAGCTATAAAAAGGGCCCTGGGGCTTCATTTGAAGGGACCTTGACTTCTGGATCTGGGAGAGCTCCTTGCAGACTTTTGCGGAATTCTCCTTCGGTGCTTGAAGATTTTCTTTCCGGACTTGAAGATTTCCTTCATCCCGAAAGGCGACGCAGCAGCTCACTTTTGTTCCCCGGAGCAGCTCACTTTTGTTCCCCGGAGCAGCTCACTTTTGTTCCCCGGAGCAGCTCACTTTTGTTCTCCACCTTTCTCAGAAGGAGAAAAGGACTTAGTTTTTTCCAAGAGGCGGCCAGTCGCCTTCGGATTTCTCTATCTCTCTACTGCGGTAACGAGTTGCGGCCTGTCGCACTCGAGTTCTAAGTCTCACTTTGTAACCCCCCTGAAGATAGTGGAATTTGGTCGGCACAGCTCCGACCACGTGGTTTTTTACCCTTTTCGGGTTTTCCACGCTAAAAAGTCCCAGTGCAATCAACGAATCTCTAATTGACTGTTTGCGCGCTTAGTCCGCTCACGAGCTAAGGCGGTTCAATCAAACCGGTCTACCAAGAGCCCTAAGCGTTCCGCAACAGTTTGGCGCCGTCTGTGGGAACTTTCCCGAAAAACTCTTCGAGAGCCAACTGCTATGGCGAGGAGGAGTGCTCGCATTACTGAAGGATCGATGCCGGAAGGACGCGTCGACCCAGCTCCTTCCCACTCACTTATCAATGCACCTCCCGCAGAGGAGGCACTGCCAGCACCTGCAGCAGATTTGGAGGCGCGCATGCAGCAGATCGAAGAACATCAAGCTGAGATGTTGGCCCTCGTGAGGAATCTTGGGGCTCCTCAAGTTCCGAACCAACCGCCAACTTTAAACGCACCGCCGCCCCCGGCTCTGAATCATGCCCCGAACGGGGAGGCTGTCCAAGAAGACGAAGCTTCAGAAGGATTCTCCAATACGGCAAATACCGCTCACCTTGGCCCACCAGCTGGAGGCCCAGAAGCTGATCATCGCCGCCACCACCACGGAAGAGCTGCCCCCGAGCAGGCAGTGGAAAAAGCTACGCGGGAAGAGATACGCAACATGATAGAGAAAGAATATGCCCAAGCAGGACGACGCGCCGCTCTCACCCGCCGTCCCGCGCATCATGACTCCCCGTTATCACCTCAAGTCTTAGCCCATCCAATTCCTAATGGCTTCAGGCTTCCCAACATCGAGACGTTCGACGGGACGGACGATCCACTGGAGCACGTCAATCACTTCACCACCGTCATGAGGATTTACAGCGCTCCTGATCAGCTCCTCTGCCAAGTGTTCCCAGCAACCTTGAAGGGACAAGCGCGCACTTGGTTCCATTCCCTGCGGAATGGGGCCATCAACAACTTCACAGAAATGGCGCGGCAGTTCGTGGATCAGTTCATTGCCAACCGCCGAATTGTCCGGGATCCCTCCCACCTCTCAGGAATCCGCCAGAGCGATGGAGAGACACTCAAAGATTTCTTCCGACGCTTCACTACCGAGGCTCGACAGATCCCAGGAGTCGACCCCGAGCTCCTGCGATGAGTTTTCCTGGGAGGACTCCGCCCAAGTGGCTTCTACTCGGCTCTCATGAGAGAAACCGTGCCAAGTTATCCCGACCTCGTTCATCGGGTTGAAGCACAGATAGCTGCAGATGAGGCTATCGAAGCACACCGTCGGCAATTCGAAGGAAGCCAGGGAAAGAAGAGGGGATCAGATCAAGCCCCTCGCGAACAAGAAGAACGTCGCGGCGGGGAGCGTCGCGGCGATGAACGTCGACGTAACCACCAGAGGGATCTGGGACCACAGCCGCCCAGGACCTACACCCCGTTGAACACCACCAGAACGAATGTGCTCTACACCATACAAAACAACCCCGAGCTCCGCATGCCCAGGATACCCCCGCCAAATCCAAGGGGCGACCAGTCCAGGTACTGCGAGTTCCATCGGGGAACCGGGCATACCACTGAGGAGTGCACCAGACTCAAAGACGAGATCGAGCGCCTCATCCGCCAGGGACTCCTGGGTAGATTCCTACAAGGCCAGATTCCCAATCAGCCCCAGCAGCCTAAGGATGTAGGGGAGCAGCCTCCCGCCCCCCGTGGCACGGGGGGAGGAAGGCCGATGGTAGGAGAAATCGAGACGATCGCCGGACCCCCCGTCTCAGCATCACAGATCCTCTCAATTGCCCAGCCCGCAAGAGACCACGAAGACAAAAAACTCAAGCAAGATATTACGATAGCTTTCGGAGACGAAGACTTGCAAGGGTTGCGGCTTCCGCACCAGGATCCACTCGTGATCAGCGCAGGGATCGGGGATCCCTGCTTCAAGGTGAAGAGAATACTAGTCGACAATGGAAGCTCGTTCGATGTCTTATTTCTCTCCACTTTGCAAAGTATGAAGCTCACAAAAGACCAGCTTAGTCCTGCGGCCGGGCCCGTCTACGGCTTCGATAACAGACCTGTCCCGGTGCAAGGCATGATCGTTCTCCCAGTCACATTGGGCGAATTTCCAAGACAGTCAACGCACAACATCCAGTTCATGGTGGTAGAGTCCACCTCCGCCTACAATGCCATCTTCGGGAGACCGCTCCAGTCGATCTTCGGGGCAATCCCCTCCATTCCACACCTAGCTATGAAGTTCCCCACTGCCGCAGGAATAGGAGTCGTAAGAGGAGACCAAGAGGCAGCCAGGACCTGCTACCTGAAGCAGGCCCAACCAGCAAGGGCGACCGCTCTCAACATCAATAACTTCGACCTGCGGGACGAGGCTACTTTGCAACGAGGAGCGCCCGTTGAAGGGCTGGTAGAAATACCACTCTCCCGGCGAGACCCGACTCGAACTGTTCAGGTCGGGTCACTCTTAACCCAAAAAGAGCGGGAAGAGTTCACCACCTTCCTGCAGAAGAACGAGGACGTTTTCGCTTGGAGCCCGGAAGACATGCCCGGGGTAGATCCTAACGTTATCTATCATTCGCTAAACATCAACCCCGCCTGCAGACCTGTGATTCAGAAAAAGAGGAACTTTGCCCCCGAGCGTTTAAAGGCGATCGAGGAGGAGGTAGCTAAGCTCCTAGAGGCGCGATTCATACGCGAAGCAGAATACCCCACATGGCTCGCCAACGTAGTCATGGTGAAGAAGGCCTCGGGAAAGTGGCGGATGTGCGTCGACTACATCAATCTGAACCAAGCATGCCCGAAGGACAGCTTTCCCCTCCCAAGGATTGACCAGCTCGTCGATGCCACGGCAGGCCATGAGCTGCTCAGCTTCATGGATGCTTATTCAGGTTACAACCAGATAAGGATGAACCCCGTGGACGAAGAACATACTGCCTTCCGCACCGACCGGGGAGTCTACTGCTACAAGGTGATGCTCTTCGGCCTTTAAAACGCCGGAGCCACCTACCAAAGGCTGATTAACAAGGTCTTCAAGGACCTCATCGGAGAAACGATGGAGGTTTACGTGGACGACATGCTAGTAAAGAGCGTCCACCGGCGCGACCACTTGGAAGACTTGGAAAAGTGCTTCCAGCTTCTCCGTCGCTTCCAGATGCGGCTCAATCCCAGCAAGTGTGCGTTTGGTGTGACGGCGGGGAAGTTTCTAGGTTTTATGGTAACCCATCGGGGAATTGAGGCCAACCCCGAGAAGATCAAGGCGTTGGAGGATATGTCGCCACCTCGCTCAATTAAGGAAGTACAACGCCTAAACGGGAGGATCGCTGCTTTGTCCCGTTTCCTATCACAAACGGGAGACAAGTACCTCCCCTTCTTCAAAATCCTCCGGGGAGCACGACATTCAGGTTTCCAGTGGACGGACGAGTGCCAAGTGGCCTTCGAGCTTCTCAAGCAGTACCTGGCTTCGCCACCGCTTCTGTCAAAGCCCACCCCCGGGGAAACTCTGTTCTTGTACCTGGCCGTGTCGCCTACGGCCCTTAGCTCAGTGCTCGTGAAAGACGAAGGAGGGGTGCAGTGACCAGTCTACTACCTCAGCAAAGTCCTCACCGACACCGAAACCAGGTATCCGGCAGCGGACAAGACAGCCTTGGCTCTTGTTTTCTCAGCTAGAAAACTTAGACCCTACTTCCAGGCTCATGCGGTCAAGGTGTTGACGCAACTCCCATTACGGGCAATCCTCCAAAAGCCGGAAGTCTCGGGGAGACTTGTAAAGTGGGCCGTAGAACTCGGCGAGTTCGACATCCAATTCCTGCCTCGGCCCGACATAAAGTCGCAGGTGCTCGCCGACTTCGTGGTGGAATACACCATCCCGCCAGAAACAACCCTCATCAAAGACACCACTAGCCCCCGTTGGACCCTCTATGTCGACGGCGCCTCTGGAGCTGAAGGGGCCGGGGCAGGATTGCTCCTCATAAGCCCCGAAGAGATCACCCTGGATTACGGACTCCGACTAAAGTTCCCCGCAACAAATAACATCGCGGAATACGAAGCACTGATCGCCGGACTCCGACTCGCCATCGACTGCAAGGCCGAGAACCTAACGATCTATACAGACTCCCAACTCGTGGTCTCACAGGTTGAAGGAGATTACGAGGCTAAGAGCGAACAGATGGCGAAGTACCTCGCATTCGCGAAATCACTTCTCCAGAAGATCTCATCGTATCAGATTCTACACATCCCCCGAGAGCAGAATTCCAGGGCGGATGCTCTATCCAAGCTCGCCACCTCACCCTCCAGCTACCAGTCTCGAAGACGCCGAATCGAAGAAGTCGTGATCCCAAGCATTCAAGGGGCATGGGAAATCGCAGTCATTCACCAGGAAGGGTCATCCTGGATGACCCCGTTGCGAGCTTACCTCGAGCAAGGGGACCTTCCCGAAGATCTCTTAGAGGCGCGAAGGCTACGAATGCGGGCAGCATCGTTCACCATTATAGATGGGGAGCTTTACAAGCGGGCATTCTCAGGACCATATCTAAAATGCCTGCCAGCGGGCGAGGCAGACTACGCCCTCAGGGAAGTACACGGAGGAGTCTGCGGAGAACACCTATGCGGGAAGGCATTAGCGCGAAAAATACTGCGACAAGGCTTCTATTGGCCAACAATGAGGAAGGACGCGACCGACTTTGTCCAGAAGTGCAAAAGCTGTCAGCTGCACGCCAACATGCCTCATCAACCCCCGGTCTCACTTTCCACGCTGCAGAGTGCATGGCCATTTGCGCAGTGGGGGATCGACCTCCTCGGTCCCCTGCCTCTAGCATCCGGGCAGAGGAAGTTCATCATCCTAGCCATAGATTACTTCACCAAATGGGTGGAGGCGGAGCCCCTGGCCAAAATTACGGAGGAAAGCGCCAAGCAATTCGTCTGGAAGAACATCGTCTGCCGCTTCGGCATCCCAACTGCGATCATTGCCGACAACGGCACTCAATTCACTGGGAAGTCCTTCACCAAGATGTGCGAGGACCTGAAGATCAACCTGCGTCACACGGTCGTGGCACATCCGCAAACCAACGGACAAGTAGAAGTCACAAACCGCACCATCCTCAAAGGACTGAAAACACGCTTGGAAGAAGCCGGGGGACAGTGGGTAGACGCGCTCCCGAATGTGTTGTGGGCGTATCGCACAACAGAGAGGACTCCTACAGGGGAGACACCTTATAACCTCTGTTACGGAACCGAAGCTATCATCCCCATCGACATCGGCGTTCTGAGTGCTCGAGTACTAACCTTCGACCCCAGCAAGAATGATGGACTGCTCCGAGAAAACCTCGATCTAATCCTAGAAATTCGAGACAGCGCTGCTCACCGCGCTGCACTCTACCAAATGCGTGTCGCCCGGACCTACGACAGGAGGGTGAAGCCCAGACCAATCAACGTAGGAGATCTCGTCTTACGCAGCGTCGAGGCCGCCGGCAAAGGCCCCCAAGGAGATAAGCTCTCACCGGCCTGGGTGGGCCCGTACGTAGTCACCACAGTCGTGAAACCCGGAACATACAGGCTCAGGACGGCGGAAGGGAAGACTTTGCCACGCACCTGGAACGCTCAAAACCTGCGCCGCTTTTACCAGTGATCCATGGACCTCTACCATGTACTAAGCCACGAGCTCAAGCTCGCGCAAACTTATCTTCAATTTATGTACAAGCCGCGAGCTCAGACTCGTGCACCTATCTAATATTTCATGTTATGTAAAAGCCGCGAGCCCAGACTCGTGCACCTATCTCATCTTACATAAAGCTATGCACCAAATGATTTCATACTGTAAAACCATATTTTGACACTTACACTCACTTAAGAAAAAACTTTATAAAGAGGCCCTGCCTCGGAGGCTTTGCACCGCCGTCGATTGAAGGTTCGCCCTTCTCCTCCGTCGTCGAGTCCCAGCGTCGTAGGGGCCTGCCCCCCTTACGTTCGCCCCCGGTTTGAATACACCAGCTATTCACCGGCCACTTCGGGGCCCTGCCCCGGGGACTTTGCACCGCCGTCGATTGAAGGTTCGCCCTTCTCCTCCGCCGTCGAGTCCCGGTGACGTAGGGGCCTACCCCCCTTACGTTCACCCACGGTTTGAATACACCCGCAATTCACCGGCCAAGCCGCGAGCACAGACTCGTGCAAAAAAGCCGCGAGCGCAGACTCGTGCAAAAAAGCCGCAAGCACAGACTTGCGCAAACTAATTCTCTATTGTGTAAAAGTCGCGGGCTCAGAACCGCGCAAGCTAATCTGTCATTTTGCAGAAACCCCTCAGCCCATACGGATATCAGAGCCGGACAGCAAGCCCACAACGACCTCAAAAAACAACACCCTCCGACATCACCTCCTACCAGAAAAGCGCCGCACGGAGGACAATGGGTAAAGCCGCCGCAGAAAAAGCCAAAACCTTCGAACTCCTCGCTCCAGAACTCGGACTCCGAAGGTTTGGGGGGCTTATGTTGTACACCCGTAAAGGCCTTAGGACGCACCTGAGGAAAGCCCCGGAAAAAAGAGGCGGGGTCGACAATCAAAGAGCGCGATAGCACGCAGGCTGCACCCCCCGACCGCACCGCCCTTAGGGGTGCGGCCGGCCAAGTCGCACCCCCCATGGGGTGCGACCGAGCCGCACCCCCCAAGGGGGTACGGCCAAGCCGCAACCCGTTTGGGGGTGCGGCCGAGCCGCACCCGTTTGGGGGTGTGGCCGAGCCGCACCCCCCTTTTGGGGTGCGGCCAAGCCGCACCCCTTGGGGGTACGGCCAGGCCGCACCCCCCTTGGGGTGCGGCCAAGCCGCGCCCCCCAAAGGGGTGCGGCCAAGCCGCGCCCCCCCTTGGGGTGCGGCCAAGCCGCATCCCCCCTTGGGGGGTGCGGCCAAGCCGCATCCCCCCTTTGGGGGGTGCGGCCAAGCCGCACCCCCTTGGAGGGTACGGCAAGCCTGCACCCCTCCTTGGGGGTGTGGCCAGTCCGCGCCCACCCCTCCTCGGGGTACGGTCCGGCGCCCTCTCCTCGCCAAAGGATCCCGGTCCCCCCTTTGGGGGACAACTCCCCGTCCGCCGTCCGCCCGAGGCGTCCCCGTGGTTCGTTGCGCACTTGGAGCGCTTCGGCGCTAGCACGCGCTCAGAACGTTTCTGAGCGCGATCAGGAAGTTTTCTCGCTTTTTGTCTTTCCGGCTTCTCACTTTTTGTCTTTCCGGCTTCTCACTTTTTGTCTTCCAGGCTTCTCACTTTTCAGGAACGGCCAATCGCCTCTTTCGCCTCCAACAGAGCTGTCCGAACTGCCCGAGCCGCCCAAGCTGCCCGAAGGGCATGGTGGTCATTTACGAAAAATGGCGATCTGTGTGCCCCAAACCGGAAAATATGATTCGTCCACCAAGCATTTATGGAAACTGCCAACGACAAGATTACCAGACTACCCCCGGCCAAAGCTATAAAAAGGGCTCTGGGGCTTCATTTGAAGGGACCTTGACTTCTGGACCTGGGAGAGCTCCTTGCAGACTTTGCGGAATTCTCCTTCGGTGCTTGAAGATTTCCTTTCCGGACTTGAAGATTTCCTTCATTCCGAAAGGCGACGCAGCAGCTCACTTTTGTTCCCCGGAGCAGCTCACTTTTGTTCCCCGGAGCAGCTCACTTTTGTTCCCCGGAGCAGCTCACTTTTGTTCTCCACCTTTCTGAGAAGGAGAAAAGGACTTAGTTTTTTCCAAGAGGCGGCCTGTCGCCTTCGGATTTCTCTATCTCTCTACTGCTGTAACGAGTTGCGGCCTGTCGCACTCGAGTTCTAAGTCTCACTTTGTAACCCCCCTGAAGATAGTGGAATTTGGTCGGCACAGCTCCGACCACGTGGTTTTTTACCCTTTCCGGGTTTTCCACGCTAAAAAGTCTCAGTGCAATCAACGAATCTCTAATTGACTGTTTGCGCGCTTAGTCCGCTCACGAGCTAAGGCGGTTCAATCAAACCGGTCTACCAAGAGCCCTAAGCGTTCCGCAACAATATATATATATATATATATATGTTAATTCATAAACTTATAGACCTTAATTTTCGCGTACGACTTTATTGGGACGTCTCGATGAATCGAGTCCACTAAACGGAAAATTTCCAACAAAAAATTGCTCTTCCTCCTGAAGAACACCTCCGACGTCAATGCAGAAACGAAAAACCCTTTTGTTCTTCTTCAAATGACGGCTCAAATCTGAATCATTACTTCTGGAGAAGGCTCTGCCTATTTAGGGCAAAAGGGTGAACTTATCTTGACCCTTGAAACAAGTTCCAAAGCGATCCGACGGCTCCCGGTCGCAGATTTACGAACAGTTTTCCTCTGCTACCGCCCGACAGTAGCTACCGCGATGTGCTAGCTCAAACTGATAAAGGTCGTCTCGATGATATCAGAGACCCATCTCGTCAATATGAAGGCCGATATGGACCATGCCAAGTCGAACATAGTGAAGTCAACACGCTGTAGACATCAAGTCGATATGCTACCGTCGGTGGTAAGGTTATTGCCCGGCGATAGTTTCCCGCTCCAGAACTGATTTCACTTTTTAGGGGCTGGAGATTCACGGTCAAAGCTTTCTAGGGCAGCTCCTTCAGGCGAAATCCAGAAGTGATGTACACATAAGATTTTAGGTGTGCACTGTTTACCCGGAAAACCGCTTCTCGGGTTGGATCATTCTCGGACCGGGCGAACTGCTGGGTCAGGCCACTGGGTCCCAGGATCAGTGGCTCTCAGTTCAGGGTAAACCAGGCCAGGTGGTCTGATGTCATTTTCGGACCGCCCCCAAGAGTGAAGGTCGTCAAGGGCCAAGGCAAGAAGGCTATCCGCGGTCTCAGGTAGGAGACCGCGCGGGTTGTGCCACAGAGACTCAAGGTTCAAGCCCGGAGAACAAGCCGCGGTTTCAGATCAGAGACTATCCGGGTTGCCTCACGAAGATCAGCCAAGCCATGTCCAGAAGGCAGACCGTGGTCTCAAGTCAGAGGCCGCTCGGTCTGCATCCTTGACTTGGTCCCAGTATCTTCAGCCTCAGGTCAGACAGGTCGGAATAGCAAGCCGCCAAGCCGCGCGGCTTCTTTCTTTTTCTTCTTTGTGCATCCCGTCACCACCTGCCCGTTTCTCCTGTACCCGGGCAGGAGGTAATTATATCCCTGCCCATTCGGGCAGGCCCCCAAGCCTATAAATAGGGGGCGGCACTGTTCACAAGACACGCACACTCGAATCCAGGAGCTCGCTTGTTTGAGCTGCGGTCTCGAGTTTCCCGTCTTGCGGACTGTCTGACCGGCCGGCTTCTCTTTTCTTACATTTATAA
The DNA here is from genome assembly GCA_033032865.1 of Dactylorhiza incarnata. NCBI lineage: Eukaryota > Viridiplantae > Streptophyta > Magnoliopsida > Asparagales > Orchidaceae > Dactylorhiza > Dactylorhiza incarnata. The sequence continues at coordinate 4,832,271 of JAWHQI010000177.1, read as the reverse complement.
CCGCTGTAACCGCTTCATTTTAATCAAAGGAAAGCCCGTCGCAGGAGTGGCATTTGCCGCGGCGGGCGAAGTCCGGCCTCGACCGCTGCTAGCGGTCCGAATTCTCTAACCGAATAGTAACTGATAATCTGCAACCCTCGATTTCCTTCGGAGGCGCATTTTTGAATCGAACAGAAACACGCGACCTTCAGATCACGGACTGTCAGCGAAATCTTTGGTTCAGAATGTCAGACCGCCAGTTCCCTCCAAGAGACCGATCCGACCATAGCGATGACTCTTTGTGGGAAGCTCTGGAGCGAACAAAGAGAGAAGCCGACCAGGCCCAGAAAGCAACTGATCAGCGTCTGGACGCGATCAGTCAGGCTCTAACTATGTTAACCGAGCGGTTAGCCCCCCAGCAGGCCGCGGCTAACCAGGCAGTAACTCCTGTCCTACCTCCTCCACCTCCATACCCATTTCCGCAAGTCGCCCATTCCCGACCACCACAAGAAGGTTCTGCGGCTCGGCAGAATTTCTACCAAGAGGTCGCGCATTGTATGCCGGCTCGGGTCCTCGACTTCCAAGGGGCGGCTTCTCAGGCCGCTCACTTTTCCTATCCGCCTGAGGTCGCCGCCTACCAATCCTGCCCGGCTGGAGCCCCTGCCCGCTCCTATCAGGCGGCCTGTCCGCAAATGACCGCAGCAGAGATCCCCTACCACCCTGCTTTCCCTCTGTACGAGGATACCGAGGAAAGTTCTCCCTTTACGGACGAAATCCGAGGAGAGCCGTCCCCAAATAACTTTCGAGAACCACGCCTGTCAACATATAGTGGGGAGTCCGATCCGGCAATTCATCTCCAAGCATTTGAATCGGCTGTTGCTCTGAGGACCATCACCGATGCAACTAAGTGTAAGCTCCTGGTGACGTCCTTTGATGGACAGGCCAGAGAATGGTTTTATGGACTGCATCCTCGATCCATTAGATGTTTTGCGGAATTGCGTAGAGAATTCCTGCTTCGATTCTCTACCTCTAAAAAGAGGAAGAACGGTCTGGCAGCCCTATTTGAGATACGGCAGCAAGAAAACGAAACGTGGGCCCGCTTCGTCGACCGTTTCCAAAGGGAGATAATGGAAGTGCAAAACATGGATCCGGAATTATACAGGGTCGCTTTGATGCATGGCCTTAGAGAGGGGTCGTTGAAATTTGAAGCCCAAATCAGGGAACCAAAGACATATCAAGAGATGATTAGTCTGGCTAATAAGTTTATCAGGGGGGAAAAGACTAATCTTGGTTATGTTGCCAAGTTGCTCAGCGACAATGATCAGTTTAGTTCCGCATCAACCCATCAGCAACGCTACAATCATCCATCTCGGCCTGACTTCGAACCTCGTGCTCAGAGGGGAAGAAATCTCAAGCCTAAGCAACCATTTCTTGGCCATCAACGGTTTCAGGATCAGAAACCGCCGTTGGCCATCGCACCCACTCAACCCATGGGGGTTCCGCAAATAATGCCCGTGTATCTGCCGCAGTACATCGCACAACCATCCCCAACTATCCCGTCCATCCGATATGATGAATCACAGGAGTCATTCACCCCTCTTAACGTCACCATGAACGAGGTCGTTCAAATTCTCCAAAAGAGGCCTGACTTCAAGAGGCCCCCTCCTTTGAAATCGGAAGTTCGCAATCGGAACCCAAACCTCTATTGTGAATATCACAAAGAGGAGGGGCATCAGACTGAGGATTGTCGGGCCCTCCGGTGGTTGATAGAAAAACTCCTGAAAGAGGGGAAGCTCCGAGGGTTGATTCGGCAAGAAACCCCAGTTGAACCACGAACCGAGAAGAAGAAGGAAGCGGTCGAAGTGACCGGGGAGTGTGCTGATGTAGAAGAGGCAGGTTGTTATGGGGATATACATCCTGCAACCGAATGTATAGAAGTGAATGATGTTGGCCCCCTTGGCAACGTCTATTGCATCCATGGTGGAGCAGGGGTAGAATCCTCTCGGAAATCTAGCATCGGGAGAGTTACAAAGCAAGAAGTGGCAGTCGCCTCCACTTCTGCTCCAGAAAGGGCAGTCGTTACTTTCGGCCAAGAAGATCTTCCCCCAAATGCAAATCCTTTCGATGATGCAGTAGTGATAAAGGCGGTTATTGAGAACTACACCATGCACAAAATTCTGATTGATACCGGCAGCTCGGTTAATCTCATTTTCCGCCAAACATTTGAAGCCCTTAAGACTGGAAAGTCTTTGCTCTCCACGGAAGGGCCCCTTTACGGCTTCTCAGGAGAAAAGAAAGAAGTGGAGGGGTGCGTGAAGCTTTTGGTGTCGCTGGGAGGCATAACGAAGCTGATAAACTTCGTAGTGGTGGAAGCCCCAAGCAGCTACTGTGCAATCTTCGGGAGACCAATCTTGAACGCTTACAAAGCGATAGTGTCCACTTTCCATTTGGCCTTAAAGTTCGCTGTCGAGGGGCGTCAATATCAGGTCCGAAGTGATCCAAAGGTGGCTCATGAATGTTATGTGAAAACAGTTAATGTGATCACCGAGGCATCACTTCCCAAGGTTCAGGATGACATCCATGAGGTATCCAAACTCCCTGAGGAGGCCGAGGAAAGCGCAGAACGGAAAGGGACTTATCTGGAATCTGCCCAGGAGACCCAAGAGATCCCCATTGCTGAAGGAGAAGGGAAGAAGCTGATCATCAACGCCGAACTATTAGAAGAAGAGAAGGTTCAGTTGATCTCCTGCCTGTTGGAGAATCTGGACATCTTCGCCTGGTCAGCAGAAGATATGCCTGGAGTAGATCCAGATGTTGCATGTCATCACCTCAACATCTCTCTTGAATTCAAGCCGATCCAACAGAAGAAGAGGGAGGTAGCAACCAAGCTGGCGGTACCCATCAAGGAAGAAGTTGCAAAGCTTCTTAAAGCCAATTTCATTTCTGAAATCCAATACCCCACTTGGATGTCAAATGTAGTAATGGTGAAAAAATCTGGGGGGAAATGGCGCATGTGTGTAGATTTCACAAAACTCAATAAAGCGTGCCCCAAAGATTGTTATCCCTTGCCTCGGATAGATGTTTTAGTAGATTCCGCGGTAGGATATAATTTCATGAGCTTTCTAGATGCATTTTCTGGTTACCACCAGATTAAAATGCACAAACCTGATATCCCGCATACATCCTTCATTACCAATGATGGGTGTTATTGTTATCTTGTCATGCCTTTCGGACTCAAAAATGCGGGTGTGACGTATCAGAGAATGATGGACACGGTTTTCAAAAAGCAGAAAGGAAGAAATCTTGAAGTATACGTCGATGCCCTTCTTCTGAAAAGTAAAACTTTTTCAATCCATCTGAAAGACCTCGTAGAGACGTTCGCTACTCTGCGGAGGTTCAAATTAAAACTAAATCCATTGAAATGCGTGTTTGGGGCAAACAGAGGGAAATTTCTTGGACATCTTCTCACTCCCAATGGCCTCGCGCCAAACCCAGATAAAGTAAAGGCCATTCTAGACATGACCCCTCCTCGTAATCAGAAAGAAGTGGAGCAACTTGGGGGGAGGCTGGCAGGATTGAGCCGATTCATTTCCAAGTCAGGGGATAAAAGCGCTCCATTCTTCAAGACGCTTAGGGGAGGATCTAAGTTTGAATGGAATGAAGAGTGCGATAATGCTTTCGAACAATTGAAAAAGCAGTTAACCTCAACCCCTCTTCTTCAAAGCCCTCGCGAAGGGGAAACATTATTCTTGTACTTGGGGTGGGTCCAGATGCCATAAGCTCTGTCCTGGTTCGGGAAGAGAAAAAGAAGCAATTCCCGATATATTATGTCAGCCACATCCTCAAAGATGCGGAAACTAGGTATTCAATCCTGGAGAAATTAGCCTTGGCTTTGGTCATGTCATCACGAAGGCTCCGCCCCTATTTTCAGGCTCATCCTATTCAGGTGGTTTCAGATCATCCACTAAGAAGTATCCTGGAGAAGCCGGATCATTCAGGAAGATTGGCCAAATGGGCAATCGAGCTGAGCGAGTTCGAAATATTGTACATTCCCAGAACGGCAATAAAGGCACAAGTATTGGCAGATTTCTTGGTAGACACGATGGAGTCTAATCCTGAACAGGTAGTACAATCTCCTTTGGCTTGGATCATTTATGTGGATGGGGCTTCTGGCAGAAACTCCGTGGGAGCCGGGGTAGTTCTGATCAGTCCAAATGGCATCAGGCTGGAGCAAGCTATCAAACTCTTCTTTTCAGTTACAAATAACCAGGCCGAATACGAAGCACTCTTGGCCGGCCTGAGACTCGCAAAGGAGCTTGGGATAGAACATGTTCATGTGAAAACTGATTCTCTTGTGATGGCTTCGCAGGTTCTAGGGAACTACGAAACAAGAGAACCGATATTAAGAAAGTATCTATTCCTAGCTAAGGAAGAAATCGGGAGATTCAAATCCTTCATCATCGAACACATTCCGAGAACACAGAATGGAGAGGCAGACGAATTGTCAAAGTTTGGTCTTCCATCAGGAGGGGTGACCTCGGAACTCTTTCATCCGGCAACGGAGGAAGAGGAGCTCATGCAGATCGATCAGCATCCTTCCTGGAAAGACCCCTATGAATTGTTTCTGTCAAAAGGAGAGTTTCATCCATCAATCAAGGACAGAAATAGGTCCAGAAGAAAGGCGGCCTACTACTACTTAATAGCAGGAGTCTTGTATAGGAAAACTTTGATTTCTCCCTCAGCACGGTGTGTTTCAGAAGAAGAGATCCCGATCATACTTCAGGAAGTTCATTCTGGGGAATGTGGTAGCCATTCAGGGGCAAAAACCTTAGAAAAAAGGATCCTGCGGCAAGGATATTTTTGGCCGACTATGAGAAAGGATGCTGAAGCATTTGCCAAGCGGTGTGTGCAGTGCCAAAAGTTCGCTCCTCTTCAGCATTTGCCTGCTCAGTCACTCAGATCAATAACTGCGCCGTGGCCTTTTGCAGTATGGGGAATGGATCTTATGGGACCTTTTCCAATAGCCAGCGGTCAACGTCGTTTTATCATTGTGATGATCGACTATTTCAGTAAGTGGATTGGGGCCAAAGCATTAGCAAAAACTACTACCCAAATCGTCAGAAACTTCATCTAGGGAGAAATAGTCTGCCGGCATGGAATACCGCTGGCAATCGTCACTGATAATGGCCCACAGTTCAATAATCCGGAGATGATAAGCTTTTGTGATCAGGTCGGAATTGATCTTCGGTTTGCCTCGGTACATCATCCAAGGACCAATGGACAAGTAGAAGCAGCAAACAGGCGAATCCGGCAGCTCTTGATGAAAAGAGTCTTAAATCAAAAAGGAAATTGGGCGGACCAGCTTCCTTCCATCCTTTGGACTCTTCGTACTACCCCATCTTCAGCTACAGGGGAGACACCATTCAAACTATCTCATGGCTCGGAGGCTGTTGTTCCTGTAGAGTTTGAGGTGGTCACTCCAAGAGTTGTGTATGCAAAAGAGGAAGGAGAATCATGGATAGATGAAAATGATGAGGCTATCAAGTATAGTCTGGATCTGATCGAAGAACTTCAGGATGAGACAACAATCAGACAGGAAGAAGTTAAAAGGAGAATGGCGAAATATTTTGACAAGAATGTCAGAGTGAAGCAGTTTACAGTTGGGGATTTGGTATTAAAGAAAGTAGATGCTGTAGCCAGGTCTGGCAATGTTGGAAAGCTGGATCCCAACTGGGCAGGGCCTTTCATTATCAAAGAAGTATTAAAGAATGGGGCCTACCGTCTCCAAACCAGCGAAGGAGAAGACATCGCACGCACCTGGAGCGGTGACGATCTTAAATGATTTTATCCTTGAACTATCTCTTTCATTCTTTACGTTTCTTTTGGTATTAAATGAAAAGCCCTATACTGACACTTCTCCTTGTCTGATGGTTCTCTACATTATAAATACATATATACATATCTCACTCCCTGAACCTCTGAGATATCGCCAAATTCTGCTCGAACCCCCTCGGATTGTAGTCACAGCGTAAAACCCACCAAGACCATGTGATGCGAGGAGTTTTCGCACACATGTAGTGGTAGCTTGCCAATTCCGCTGCGGTGGTCTTCAGAACTTTGGATCCTGGCCGATATCTGACACACCCCTGCATCAAGGGAGGTCTAGGTGATTGTCAGCTCTATCATGCCCCGAAAGAGATATAGTTACAGCTTTGATGATCTTTCTGAGGAAAGCAATGTTCGCCGCCGAGGCCCACCTGCCCAACTGATCATCATAGCCTGTGACCATCGAATACTCTTAGGTACTCTCGAAACGGTGCCTAGTTGGGCCCACAACTGAGTTGATCTCTCTGAGGAAAGCAATGTTCGCCGCCGAGGCCCACCTGCCCAATTGATCAACTCGGCTTGTAACCCTAGGCAAGAGAGCAGATGAGTCGCTTACAGCTCTTATGACCACTTGAGGAAAGCAATGTTCGCCGCCGAGGCCCACCTGCCCACTTGGTCATCTGAGTCTGTACATGCTTTTCTCTTTTTTCTCTCTACAGCTCTTATGACCACTTGAGGAAAGCAATGTTCGCCGCCGAGGCCCACCTGCCCACTTGGTCATTTGAGCCTGCAGATTATCCTTTTTCCCTACAGGAAGGCATTCACCTCTTATGGTTTCTTGTATAAAAACCGTTCGAGGAAGATATTATTAAAACAGGTGCAGGTGTTCGTCTACCCTAATAAAGGGTTGTGATATTAAGACCGGGCGGTCTGAACTTTCAAACTGAACGGTCTGATTGTGTATAAGTTAGGGTATTTCTGGACAATTACATGGTTGCCCGGGTTGTATTCTAACCGGGCGGCCCTATCCGTCTTTTATAAGTTAGATGTCTCTGGAACCAGTTGTATGATTGCCCGGGTTGTATTCTAACCGGGCGGGTTTATCCATCCTTTATAAGTTGGATATTTCTGGAGCTAATTATATAATTGCCCAGATTTCATTCTGACCGGTCGGGTTTATCTATCTCTCCATTCTATCGGGTTAAATGTTCCTGAATCTAATTATATGATTGCCCGGGTTGCATTCTAGCCGGGCGAATCTGTCCATCTTTAAATTAAGTTGGATATCTCTGGAGCTAATTATCTGATTGCCCGGGTTGCATTCTAACCGGGCGGGTTTATCCACCCTTTATTGAGCTGGATATCTCTAGATCTAAATATTGATCGCCCGGATTATGCTCTAACCGATTGGGTTGAGTTATTCCTTAGCAAACGTTCTCTGGATACAATGGATTACTCGCCAGGATTGAATTCAAACCGCGCAAAGTTATTATTCATTATTTATATCAGCAAGGATAAGATATCTCTGAATGATAAGAAGCCGGTCGGTCTGAATTGCAGTCGCACGAGTCTATCCGTTATGGATCATATTATCGAATGTCGGATATCCGGAGGTCTAAATGAGTAACCGCACGGGATGAATATAGATCGTCCAAAATCATCAAATCATCACTTATGCTCAGATCAGGATAACCGCACGGCTAGATCATAAAAGGCAAAAGGTAAAAAGAAAGAAAAGAGACAAGACATCAGCCATAAGTATGTAACAATAGAAGGACAATTAAATAGGTAAAATTTCTATTCATTCTTCAAAGTGTGTTAACAAAATGTTATCCGCCCGGCTAACAAAAAGAGACCGGCGGTTACACAAAAAATAAAATCAAGACAAGGGCATTAGTCTGCCGACTTCTTCTTCTTCTTCTTGACAGGAGAACTCGAGTCCACACCATCAACATCAACGTCGGGCGAATAACCTTCACTTGACGTGGAAGAAGAATCCGATGAATCACTACCACTAGACCGCCCGGTCTTACTAGCGGAGCCAGTTGTTCCAGAGGACAAGCTGTCCTCATCATCATCATCGCCGGCATCATCATCCGCATCGACCTCCTCAGCGGCTCCACCACTTCCATCACCTCCTTGATGAAGTACAATCTCCCTGCCCGCATCGGCTTCAGCCTCCTCACCCACCTTGGCTTTTCCTTTCTGCTTTCGGCTGATCTCATCAAGTTGGACCTTCAAAGCAGGGAAGAGGTCGGAGAAAGTAGTACCCCCGAATCCTTCGCACAGACCGCCCCGGTCTTCCATAAGACCCAAAGCTTTGTTGATCCCTTGGGCCACATGAGGCAACACCTCATCCTGGAAGGCCGGGTTGGTCATCTCATATTGTTTCTGCAAGAAAGGAAAAATAAATTAGGTCGCTCGGTCTGAACAAAAGAAGCCGCGTCATCATTTGTCAAACTCACCGCCACAACTTCTTGAAGCCGCGCATTCTCTTCTTGAAGCCGCACATTCTCCGCGACCTGCTCCTCGTACTTCTTCTCCAGAAATTTCTGGACAGAAACCAGCTGCCTAAACGACAAGGCCATGAAGTGATTGGTCGCGAACCCCCATGCGCCGGCTTGCGCCGCTAGCCGGGGAAGCTCTTCTTCCGGAGTTTTCTTCAACTTCTTTAAAGTCTTTCGACCATACATAGCAGCCCCGGCGGCTAGCGCATGGCGGTTAATCTTGTCACTTCCCCATGGAGGAAGTGCAGTGGATACCCGGATGCGGCTCCCATCCCTATGCCAGAGGACAGTCGGGTTGCCCTGCAGGTCGGGCGGATTTCCGCAGGAACGAAGAAGTTCGTATTCATCAGGAGAAGCCGGGCCCTCTTCCTCTGATGATGGCGACCTGTTTCGCCGCTGCCTTTTTTCTCTCTGGGTCAAAACCGGGCCGGCCGGAGTGACCGGCTTGTTTGCAGGGACGATGTGGGCAGCTGCAAGGTAAAATCAGAATTTTAAACAAAGAAGTCTGTGCGGTCATATGCAAGCGGTCTAGAAGAACTTACTATGCTCGGGGAGGACATCCTCTAGCTCTGAGAACAGCGGGATGTAATGATTGATGTCCAACCGCTCGTTCTCAAGAAACGTGAAGGTGTCCATCTCGATCTTTCCAACCTGGGGGATCTGGAAAGCCTCTTCCCCCCAAACTTGCGGGTTGGTTTGCAACAGCCCGAAGTTGCCTTCGAGCATTACGAACCGCTCAGACCAGTCCGAGACCTTGTTCGCTAGGTTAACGATCTTCAGTCCGTAGCAGCCAAAGTAGAGGTGCCCCCTGAAAGTTGAAGTCCCCACGTCGGAGACAGCCCGCACCGAGAAGAACTTCCTGAATAGGTCAAGGGAAAAACTGGTTCGCTCGAACCGAAGGTAGGAAATGAAACTATATATGGAGGCGATGGAGTTCGGTGGAAGTTGGCCGGGTACAACCCCGTAATGGTCGAAAATGGCTATGACTTCAAGTGGCAGCGGAAATTTGAAGCCATATTCAAAGTGGTCGACCTGGACGGCTATTTGGTGCGGATTGGAAAAGTTAATCCGCTCGTCGCGCAAAGGAAGCCGCGCGAGCAGGTTACTCCCTGCCATGTGTTTTGCAATAAAATCATCCAGTTCGCTCTGGGTGAGTCGGCACTCTGGGTGGTCCGCCGAATGAAAGGCCAAGGCCGCATCCGCTCGGACGGCTTTAACCTTAACAGGCCGCTGCGACTTGTTCTTAGATCGCGCCATCTGGAAATCGTAAAAATGACTTCGAAGAGTCCCTACTTATAGATTTTTACGATCTGCAAATAGTAAAACTATGTCGCGGCTATACATTCTAACCGCGCGGTCAATAGCCTGCATGGTTAGATTCACCAGGAAAACAAAAGAAGCAAAGGTATTCAGGAAAACAAGAGCAAGCATACATCACAGATCGTGCGACCTGTAATCAGTTCGGATAAAACACAGAAGAAACAGAACACAAAACACAGCGGCTAAACAAGAACCCGCACGGGTTATTCAAATAAAAGACATAAAGTAAAAAAGAAGCATTGTCTAAACAGAGGCCGAAATCAACAAGCCGCATTCATATTACAAATTGTTCTCAAAAGCCGGTCACGGCTGACAGTGTTCTGGGGAGACATCCTCTCTGTGAAGTCGCGCGACCTGGTCGCTGGTGGTGTTCAGAAGGGAGTAAATCTGGCTGGTATGATAATGGAGGTGGTTGATTGTGCTATGAAGCCGCCCGGCATCCCTTTCAACCCGCGTAGCGGCGATCATGCGGGGGGTTGCAGTGGCTTCATCAATCATTGGATCAGCCGCCCGAATCGGGGGAGGATTTGAGCCCGCCCCAACAGTCGGGCGGCTAACAACCTGCGTTCCATCATTCATACTTCGTCGGCCCGCAGCGACTTCCCTGATTAAGCGCAGGAATTTATCCTGGTAATATCTCGAGTCATCCTCGAACTTAGCAGACGCTTTCTTCTCCTTCTCGAGTTGGGCGGTCAGAGTAGCGACTTGCGCCACCTTGGCTCTCTTCTCGGCCTCCACTGCAGCTCGCGTGGCCTCCACCGCAGCTCGCGCAGCCTCAAGATGAGTCTCCAGGCCATTCTCCCTTTCTATCCTGGATTTCCTGTCGATCTCCACCTGCGCCTTCAGCGCCTCTTCAGCCTTCTTCCTCGCCATTCGCTCGGCCTCCAGAGCAGTATGAGTGCCGGCCTCCCGGTCTTCCACCTCCTTCAAACGAGCCCTCAGATTTGCTAGATCCTCCTCGAGATGCTCGAACAATTGCGGCCCTTCTTGCGAAGTCGTCGCACAGGTTGATATCGGGGGAACTAATGGAGGCAGGCTGGCCTCAAGGTCGCCCGGCTTCGCAGTCTGATCCCCGCTATCTGCAAGAAGCCGCGCGGTTATAAAAAGCAAGAGCATGCAACGCCATATATATATATAAATGAACATAAATATAAGATCAATGTCTGGGCGCACAGGCCGCTTAGACTGTTCCGGGTCCATCCTCCGTCGTTGCTCACGCCAGAGTCTCTCCGTACTCTGCCTAGCGGAAGAGGACCAGGCCGCTAAGGGAAAAAAGCTCGGCGGTGGGTTCAGTAATTTATTGCGACGAGGCCGCGGAATGAAGAAGCGGATAGCTTTATAATCCGTGGAGCGCTTACCTGACGCAAAAGGATCAGGCCGCAGCGGCTTGTTTAAAGACCGTTCCGCCCCTTCCTTCTTCACCATCATTATCGATCTCCTCCCCGGTCATCACCGGGGGAACCTCCGCCCGCACTTTCAACGCTTCTTCGAGTTCCCTCGCTTTCTCTTCAACCTCCAAGGCGGTCCGGGCAGCAGCTTCTCGCTCTTCGGCCTCCGTCTGAGCGGTCTCCTCAGGCTGGGCTGTGTTATCTGTAACAGGGGCAGTTCGCTTTGAAGCCATCGGGCTGTCAAGAAGCTTATCTCGCCCCATCAGCACATCCATATCCTGAAAGATCCCATTAAGTGATAAGCTACTCGCCGAGTCCGGAAGCAGGTCGCCCGGTTTCGCATCAGGGGTAGCTGGCGAGTCATTTACCTTAGTGGATGGAGGAGTCGCTAGGCCAAGCTCCTCTTTTAGTCGCGGATTGGTCTGGAGGAGGGACTCGGCTGGTTTCTTAAAAGCCGCCCTTTCCTTGGAGGCTAGTCTCTTAACCTTCTTGGTTATTCGCTCGGTCACTGACCCGGCCTTCTTCCTTTTCTTCTCTTTCTTACCCGGAGCTGGGCTAATTTCTTTGGGGGGACTGGGGTAGTCGTCCACGGACAAAGGAGTACTCAGTTCGCCCGGCCTTGGAGAGTTAACCGCCTCCTCCCCCAAATCTCTGACTAGCAAGTGAGGATTCCCGGATGGGGTGATTTCCATGCCAAACGAGTCGGTCTCGCCGACCTTCTTCGAAGGGCTACCGGGGTCAACTTTTCCAGAAGGGGCGGCCTCCCCTTTGTTCAGCGGGCTAGCAGCCTGTTGGCCAAGGTCTCTGGGAGGAATCAGCGAGTCGCTGGGGGGAGGCCCCGAACTGTCCGCTGCGGGCTCCGCGGGAGTCTTGAGGGTTGTTGAGTCCACGACGGACTTGGGATTATCCGCCGCGGCTTTCTCAGCCCGCTTCCTCTTTTTCCGGTCCTTCCGGTCCTGCTTTTCCTTCTCCTTTTTCGACTTCTCCGTCGATTCGCGCCTTTTACCTTCCACCTTCTTTTGATCTCCGGCGGGATCCACGCGGTCTAACACGGTGTCTAGGAAGTCCATTGTTGAAGAATTACCGGTCTTAAAAATTCTAACCGCAACTGGCGAGCAATATCCCGTGATTCCAGAAAAAAAACTCTGCAGAATGAATTCTCTGGCTCTCTTATAGAATTCAGGGCAAGTCGGATGCGGTCTCCCGGCTAAAGCTAATATTTTCGAAATTCTCTTGAGATTTGAAAATATGCGGGGATTATGTTTACCCGGAAAACCGCTTCTCGGGTTGGATCATTCTCGGACCGGGCGAACTGCTGGGTCAGGCCGCTGGGTCCCAGGATCAGTGGCTCTCAGTTCAGGGTAAACCAGGCCAGGTGGTCTGATGTCATTTTCGGACCGCCCCCAAGAGTGAAGGTCGTCAAGGGCCAAGGCAAGAAGGCTATCCGCGGTCTCAGGTAGGAGACCGCGCGGGTTGTGCCACAGAGACTCAAGGTTCAAGCCCGGAGAACAAGCCGCGGTTTCAGATCAGAGACTATCCGGGTTGCCTCGCGAAGATCAGCCAAGCCATGTCCAGAAGGCAGACCGTGGTCTCAAGTCAGAGGCCGCTCGGTCTGCATCCTTGACTTGGTCCCAGTATCTTCAGCCTCAGGTCAGACAGGTCGGAATAGCAAGCCGCCAAGCCGCGCGGCTTCTTTCTTTTTCTTCTTTGTGCATCCCGTCACCACCTGCCCGTTTCTCCTGTACCCGAGCAGGAGGTAATTATATCCCTGCCCATTCGGGCAGGCCCCCAAGCCTATAAATAGGGGGCGGCACTGTTCACAAGACACGCACACTCGAATCCAGGAGCTCGCTTGTTTGAGCTGCGGTCTCGAGTTTCCCGTCTTGCGGACTGTCTGACCGGCCGGCTTCTCTTTTCTTACATTTGTAACCGCTTCATTTTAATCAAAGGAAAGCCCGTCGCAGGAGTGGCATTTGCCGCGGCGGGCGAAGTCCGGCCTCGACCGCTGCTAGCGGTCCGAATTCTCTAACCGAATAGTAACTGATAATCCGCAACCCTCAATTTCCTTCGGAGGCGCATTTTTGAATCGAACATGCACAAAGTCAGAAGTAGCGTGCAAGTGACACCACACTATATATACATATATATATACGAGTGACAGTGCACGGGGGTGTCATTTGTCATGGGGAGACATTTATCGTGGGGGCGGCAAATGTCGTGGGAGCGACATTTGTCGTTGGGCCGACATCTGTCGTGGTGGGCGAGATTTGTAGTGGGGCGACATTTGTCGTTAGGGTCGGCATATGTCGTGGAGGAGGCCTTTGTCGTAGGAGGGCGGCATTTGTCGTGGGGGACGACATTAGTCGTGGGAGGTGATATTTGTTGTGGTGGCTGCATTTGACACATAACTTTAACCAAAAATGTATGCTAGAAAGTACGTTTGCTCAAGACCTAGATAGTATAGTTTTATGCACTAAAAAACATATTATGACATTATAAGTAAGAAAGAACGTATTGTTACAATATATTGATTAAGAAGTAGGTTGGAGATGTGATTTAACAAAACACTTTTAAGGCGCATTATTTCGTTTGGACGCAACTCTTGTAAATATTTTCCTGAACACTACATTTTTCGTGTAGACACCTTCGTGGCCGTCTATTAATCCCTTTTTGACCAGTATTATGGTGTTTTTTTCTGAAACACCTCTTGACAATGCGACATATAGTTGGCCGTGGCTGAATACATGATTAAGCAGGTAAATGCCCACATTTGCAATCGTTTGTCCCTGAGCTTTGTTAATAGTTAATGCGAAGCATAAGCGAACTGGAAATTGTCTGCGTGTCAGCTCAAATGGCATTTTCGCATCTTCCGCAGTCTGCAAAGGCAATCTGGGCATCTTCAACCATTGATATGACATATGTAGGAAATGTTGATATACAAAGTTGAAGTAAGTATTCGGGTAAATTTGTAGATGTAATGACGGCATACCTGCACCATTGGAAGATTCGACTTGAGCGGAAGACGGCATTGTTGGTGTGTCAATTGAATCGATCATGTTTAGAACCATGCTCATTGGCTGTTGCGCCGACGATGAATTATGTGTTCTTCATAGTTGTAGGGTGTCTCGCGATGCTCGCGTTGTTGTGACGAACGATGTTGTAGTCTTTGTTGTCGCGTTGATGTAACCCGATTGTATGTGTGTGTCTCCGTGATATTACGCCTTGGTCTCCTTATGCGAGTTCTATCCGGAAGTTGTTGGTTGACTGCGCACTGATAGTTGGTAAACTTTTTGTAGAAGTTTTATCACGTTATTAACAAAATGGAGTGTCTTGATTAATACCTTGGGTTTCCAATGTGTGATCTGTGTTATGCTGGGTTATTGAAGAAGATGCAATTGGATAAGGTTGGGTGGTCCCTTAAGTGCGGCGGCGCTGGCGCCTATTTGCGTTGTGTGCCTCACATTCCTCTGCAGTCATTCGTTCTCTCCGTCGTCGAACTCGGTTTCGAATCAGTTGTCGTTGGTGTTGAACTGCATGTTTGTGTTGATTTAGTGTGTACAAATAAGATTAAAGGATTGTTAAGGATGGGGGATGTGTTACCTCGGGTAGATTGTTGATCGATGGTGGGGTCTTCTTGCTGAGTTTGAATATCAGACAATGTTTGGGAGCGTAGTGTGACATGAGTGTTTGCGTTGTGGAGTGGTGGCGACGTGGTATGAATTGCTGCTCTTCGAAACGCTCGGAGTTCGCGCCTCCGTGCATTCCGTGCATCACGTTGTTCTTGCGTTGGTGGTTGTCGTGATCGTCTAGCACGCGGTCGTTCCATTATTTTGTGTTGTAGTCGAACCTTCAAAGAGGTATGAAAGCTTAATTTCAAAGAGGAGTGTCGTTGTGTTGGGAGCACATACTGAGTTTAAATTCCCGGCCTTTGAAAATTTGGCGTAAAAACAGTTGAGTAATGTGTATGTTAATTAATAATTAGATCATATTTTTGCAGTTCATATTTTTGCATGACATAAATACGTCAAAGTAAATGCATAGAGTAGGAAACCTCAATGTAAATACCTCAAAATAAATGCACTTCATATTTTTGCATGACGGAAATAAATAGGAAGAGCAGTAAAGAGACACTCCTCCACAGAAGAAGAAGGTCAATGAAATAAGCGTATTCTTGAAATCAATGGTACAAATTAATACCCAGGCGTAGCCCCGGTTAAATCAAAGTGATAATTAAAAGGCTTCGTTTGAGGGAAAATAATGACAAAGCTGAAATTGCATTAAAACGCATTACTGGGCAATTCATAAGATTCTCATATCCATTACTAATAATTCACGAAACAGCTTGTATGCATTAGCAGGCAATTCATCAAACACCTCGTATGCATTGGTTAAGTAGTTAGACAGAAATTTTTAGAAGAAGAGAATGGAATTAATGAGGAAGCTGAAATTCCATCGAAGTTGAGGATTATAATACCTGCTTTGATGCCGTAAATTTCGTGTTAACTGATGGAGTTGTCGTTGGTGTCCCCGGTTAGCATGACCCGAACATTACTGTGGAGAGCCCCAAAAGTCACTCTGTTTCGAGCTGCTATTCGGGAGGGCGGCGGCGTGAAGGAGCGGAAGATGGGTATTATGCCTCCCAGGAGAAGCTGCGCGGAGTTTGAAATTATGTGTTTGAAATGAGTTTGATCCGTGCACCATCAGATTAATGCACATCTACCTTCCCGAAGCCGTAATCCTCCCCATTTTCCCCTACAGCGTTTTCGTTTCATCTTAACTCATTACATGGGAAAGTGGAGGAGAAGATAAAAATGGAGGGGAAGATAGATTATTTAACGACGTACCTGTGGGAGGTGGTGACGGTGAGGTATTGTCGTAAGCGATGGGAAGACCGAGGTGATGCCCTAAGCAAGTGAAGAAGACGCACGGAGGAACGCCCTGCCGAATCTCCGTTGCGGGTAGGATTGGATGCCGTCTGTGGAGTCGCCGCAGGAGCGTTGGAAGGTTGGAAAACCGTAGAGCGCCGGACGCTGGTAGAGGCTGTCGGGGTGGGAGTCGTGGGAGGCGTCGGGCGTGGTCGGATGCGTGGGTAGGTTTTGACAGTATTTAAGCGAAGGATTTTGGCTGATCGAACGGAGAAGGAGCATGTTGATATCGATCGGACGGAGAGGATGCATCTGTAGACCGGGTTACACCATAAAGCAATATCTTTATATAATAGTAATATATATATATATATATATATATATATATATAATTTCTTCTATTTATATTTTCTGTTTTATTTTATATTCTATTATTTACTCAAGCCTATTTGAAAATTTATCTCATAACTTGCAGACAAAATATAGACATAAGAGTTGAGTTAACCTCAAAGATTAGGTCAAATATGTGTAATATATTAATTTTTAAGATGGTATTGATAGTGCTAGATATACTATTCAATTAAATTAATTTTCCTTATTCTTAAGTAATATATTAATTAGTCCATACATGTCAAATGTTAAAGTGTACATGTTAAAGTGTACATACACAATATTGTATAATGTAGAATACATATAGTCTCCCACTTGGTGAGTTCAAAATTAATAAAGGCATGCACTGAAAAATGATGGTAATCAACAATATTGTAAGTACAATTTAGAGAATATTAATGCCCAATGGAGCTCTTCTAGATGCTTGCAAACTATGAGAATCGAGTGCGAGTTGGATATTTGGATTTTTAGGAAAAGATAGTCACACAAGTATATCGAGTGCCGCATTTTTTATACTGTATAAGTTCGACTTCAAGCATTTCCTAAATAAGAATTCAATATAACAATATACGGTCTAATAAAGGAGAGATATTTAGGTACGTGCAACACACGGTGATCATAATAAATTACCGCACATGATCAAATACAGTCGTATGATCTGTGATTCAACGGTGTCGAGCCAATATTCGTGTAATAATTAAGGCCGTATTAAAAACTGATCGTATTTTAGATAATCATGCGCGAAAATTTTTGCTGGCAAAAATAGACTGCGGGATTAGGGCTCCCACACGGTGACCTAAGGTTTGATGGTCAAGGGGGCGTTTGGGTGGTAAGTTCGGTAAAGATATCTTAGTATTTGTGTAATAAATGTTTGAAGTGTTTATCAGGGTTTGATTTGGTTTGACGGGTGAGTTTAACTAAGAGACAAATTAAGCAAGTTGATTTGGAGTTTTGGGAAATATTATTTTTGTAAATGAGTATTAGAAATTGTGCTAGTATAGTTTTGTTGTAACGCTAGAATTGGTTGTCTGTGGTGACGAAGCCTAATATTTTGCGGGCATCAGACACTCAGTACTAGTTCAGCACCTTGAGGATGAAGAACGAATAGAAAAATGAAGAATCATGAGGTTTGAATATTAACCACAATTTGAGAACAAACTCCTTTTGCTTGCCAATTCATCACCATTGCCAACTTGCATATGAAATTTTGGGATAACCTTAATATGGAGATCTAGAATCTGTCTTGCGAGAAGAACAAATGAAATTATGGATGCCCCCACCATCATTCAGATTTGCACGAATGATTCTAGATGTTGATAATTAAGCATAATGATTTGGTCGAACATTGTCAAACTAATGTATTGTACAAAAAGTTTTGTGCATACACGTCCAATAAAATCTTATATTTGCAAGGTCTGCTTGATAATTTAATTCACAGTCAAGAAGTTGAAGTACTCCTTTGTCAAACTAATGCATTTGTCGCGGAATTGTAGTGACTAAATTTGGGAAAGGCGTTCAGAAATGGGTATGGGTTGGTCGGGATTTGTGGTAGTAAACGAGTTTACTTAATTTGGAGAGTATATTGGCGAGGAAGGTGCTATGTTCGGTTTATTGTATCGCAGTTTGAAAGGCTTATCATCATAATTTAGATGGTTCTCATAAACTTCGTGATACACAAGGTTGTTCTCAGGCTCTTCTTCAAGAGATAGTATCATATGACGAGTTCCTTCGACCACGTTAGCTGGAGCGGTTCGACGCCGGCCAATTTCATTACATTTGAGCTTTATTTAATGAAAGTTCATTTTTCATATCAAATATTGCAGTCTTCCAAGTGCAACAATCTTCTTATAGGGCATGCGGTGCCACGTGTCTTCATCTCCTTGCAGCCAAATGCCTTCTCTCCTCTCGTGTTCTATCAGTACCCTGTCTGAGCTCATCTCATTCACGAATTTTGTTTTGTTAACGGGTTCTTACCATTCGTCAACAACTGATAGTTGTCTTTATATTTTCTTTCTTCGTATTGCTTTTATTGGCTGAGCTTAGTTGCAATTGTCTGATCCCAATCAATTGCCTATGACAAATTGACATTGATGCTAGTATAAAATACGAAACAGTCTCGAATCCTTTCTATATTCGTAGCATAAATACTTCTATATTGAGGTTAGTTGCACCTTCTTGAGACACATTCTAAAAAAAATTAAATAGGAATTTGACTTGCTTAAGGCTCTGTTTGGGGCAGCTTATGTTGATGGATAATCTCTATTCAAAACGCAAACGCAGTTTTACAGCTGTTTGTTCGTGCAGCTGTTAGAAAATCACTTATTTTAAAATTTCTGATAAGCTGCTTTTCATCATCTGTCTGGGTTCATCTTATAGCTTCCCATAAGCGCTTATCTCTTAAAGGGAGAAAATTTGCAGTGACTTTCTGAGGCTTCGATACTTCCAAGCAGTCTGTACAACCCTGTATTCGCGGAGTAGGTTCTCGAAGCACAGGAAGTATTTTCGAACATCATTCTTCAAGATAAACCTAAGCAGGGAGAGAGGAGGGCGAGCTCCTCTCGCCCCCGGCGCCCCCAACAGCAGGGGGGCGAGACCCCAGGGGGGGCGAGACGCTAGCGCCGGCGGTAGCGATACCGCCGGGCGCTAGCCCAGCTCTCGCCCAGCCCCAAGGCAAGGGGGGCGAGCTCCTCTCGCCCCCGTCCCCAGCAGTAGGGGGCGAGACGCTAGCGCCGACGGTAGCGATACCGCCGGGCGCTAGCCCAGCTCTCGCCCAGCCCCAGCAGAGGTAACCCCTCACACCCACCAGAAAAGGAGGGGGGTTGGTCTGCGTTTAGCATCCCAGAACAGCGGGATTTGGCTATTTGCAGTCCGATTTTGGCTATTCGCAGTCCAGATCCGAGGGTATTTTGGGTATTCTGCAGTCCAGTTTAGGTTATTTACAGCCCAGATCCGAAAATCCTATAAATAGGACCAAGGGGGCACCATTTGGAGGGATCTCTCATCCTAGGCTAGCTCTCTCCTTCTCCCTCTCCCTCCCCAAGTCTCTCTAGGGGGTGAGGAGAGGCTCCAGTGGTGCCCAAGCTTAGTAGTGGCTTGGGAGGGGAAGTTCCAAGGGGACTTCCGGGTACGTGGCGGGACCTCCCCGCTAAGCCCTTGGTCCAGTTCTTAGTTCCGACACCTTCAACCTAGAGCTCTCCCTTGGGGGAAGTAAGGGTTGGTCGCCCCTCAGCCTCGTTGAGGGCCCCGAACTCCACAGAGACCGAGTTGTCGGTTTCAACATTTATGGTGCGGTGAGCGTGGAGTGTGATCGATTCAAGAAACCCTCAAGATGAGCTCCATGGGCGGAGGTGGAGGAAGTTCCGACCCGGGTCACTCGCAGCCCCTGGTGGCTGGGGTGATGTTGGAGATGTTCGAGAATTTCAGGCAAGAGGTCCTGCAGACCTTGCAGGTGACTTTCGCCTCGATAGGCGAAATCAGGAGAGGAAGTGGTTCGGAGGTCTCGCCCCGACAGGAGGGTGAGATCCCTCTCAACCAACCAACCAGAGAGGTGCCAGGAGGTGGCGAGTGGGGAGGCGCCAGGCCCCCACTCGCCCAGCTCCAAGGTGGCGAGTGGGGAGGCGCCAGGCCCCCACTCGCCCAGCCCAAAGGGGGCGAGTGGGGAGGCGCCAGGCCCCCACTCGCCCAGCCCCAAAAGGGGGCGAGCACGGGAGGTCCCTTTTGTGAGCTGATCCTCTCAGCCCCAATTCCGGAGGGGTTCAAGGGAGCAGAGATGTCTCACTACTTCAGCAAGGATGACCCCGTCCTGCACCTGCAATGGTTTGAGGACATGGTCTCCATCATGCCCATGTCGGACGCTTTTAGGTGTCGACTCTTTGCGACAACCCTGAAGGAAAAAGCTAGAGAGTGGTTCCACCAGCTCCCTGCGGGATCCATTTATGCCTTCGAAGACTTGCGTCGAGGTTCCTTGCTACGCTTCACGACGTCAAGGAAGAGGAAGAAAGATGTCGAAGCACTTTTCAAGGTCAAGCAAGAGCCAGAGGAGTCGCTGGCTCGATATCTAGAACGGTTCAGGGAAGAGGTTCACCTCGTCGAAGAGGTTCCCGGGTACACCCTCAAGCTTGCATTCACGTTGGGGCTGCGGGAGGGCTTCTTCAAGGTGGACCTCAAGAGGAGGGCTCCTTTGTCTTTTGAGGAGTTGATGGAAAGGGTGCCCGAAGAAGTTGAAAGTGAAGAGGCCAACCCGGAGTTCACAAGAAGGCTGGCCAAGCTGAGTGAGCCGGAGGAAAGGCAGTAGGGGGGGAGAGCAAAGGCCCCCAAGAGGAAGTTCGACCAGGAGGAAGACAACTTCCAAGAAGAGGGGACCGACCTCCCAGGATGGAGGCAGGGACCGAAAGCACCCTCTCCACCACCCCAGCAAGCCATGGTGATAGGCCACAGAAGAAGAAGAAATCGTGGAGGAGGAAGAAGGGGCGTCCGAGTGGAGTTACCCTACTGTGACTTCCATCAGGAGGAAGGCCACGCGACATCCGCCTGCCCTGAGTTCTTGGAAATGAGGGAGGCGAGGGGCCCGAGGCCGCAGCATCGACAACCAGAGGAGGTCGGGGAGGACCATGCCGGGGAATAGAAGTCCGAGTCTCGGTCTCCGTGTTTTGTTTTTTCTTTGAGTCCATGTAGTAGGAGAGAGTGTTTCCCTACTTAGTTTTTCTTGCATGTAACCGAATGACTAATGAAATGAAAGCTTTTTGAAGTATTGTTCCCCTTGGATGGTTCCGCTGACCGGGCTCTCACTAGACGGCAGGCCAGGTTGGCCTCCTAGGGAGGAAAAGAGATGTTCCCCTTGGATGGTTCCGCTGACCGGGCTCTCACTAGACGGCAGGCCAGGTTGACCTCGTAGGGAGGAAAAGAGATGTTCCCCTTGGATGGTTCCGCTGATCGGGCTCTCACTAGACGGCAGGCCAGGTTGACCTCCTAGGGAGGAAAAGAGATGTTCCCCTTGGATGGTTCCGCTGACCGGGCTCTCACTAGACGGCAGGCCAGGTTGACCTCCTAGGGAGGAAAAGAGATGTTCCCCTTGGATGGTTCCGCTGACCGGGCTCTCACTAGACGGCAGGCCAGGTTGACCTCCTAGGGAGGAAAAGAGATGTTCCCCTTGGATGGTTCTGCTGACCGGGCTCTCACTAGACGGCAGGCCAGGTTGACCTCCTAGGGAGGAAAAGAGATGTTCCCCTTGGATGGTTCCGCTGACCAGGCTCTCACTAGCTGGGTGGCTCTCACTAGTTGGGTGGCTCTCACTAGTAGAGCTCGCTCCTAGGAGTGTGTCGACCCATTGTCGACCACTAGTGGAGCTCGCTCCCGGAGGCGCTCAGTCCCGAGCAGACCCCCTAGCCGGGCTCTCATTAGCCGACAAGGTTGGAGGACCTCTTCGGAGAGGCTACGTGTTTTTCCGAGATAGCACCGTTAGCCGGATTCCCAGCGACACTCGTCGAATATACAGGGTTGGACATTTCTTTCCGAGCGTGTGCCTCGCTCGAAAAGAGCGGGGATTGTGTACAACCCTGTATTCGCGGAGTAGGTTCTCGAAGCACAGGAAGTATTTTCGAACATCATTCTTCAAGATAAACCTAAGCAGGGAGAGAGGAGGGCGAGCTCCTCTCGCCCCCGGCGCCCCCAACAGCAGGGGGGCGAGACCCCAGGGGGGGCGAGACGCTAGCGCCGGCGGTAGCGATACCGCCGGGCGCTAGCCCAGCTCTCGCCCAGCCCCAAGGCAAGGGGGGCGAGCTCCTCTCGCCCCCGTCCCCAGCAGTAGGGGGCGAGACGCTAGCGCCGGCGGTAGCGATACCGTCGGGCGCTAGCCCAGCTCTCGCCTAGCCCCAGCAGAGGTAACCCCTCACACCCACCAGAAAAGGAGGGGGGGTTGGTCTGCGTTTAGCATCCCAGAACAGCGGGATTTGGCTATTTGCAGTCCGATTTTGGCTATTCGCAGTCCAGATCCGAGGGTATTTTGGGTATTCTGCAGTCCAGTTTAGGTTATTTACAGCCCAGATCCGAAAATCCTATAAATAGGACCAAGGGGGCACCATTTGGAGGGATCTCTCATCCTAGGCTAGCTCTCTCCTTCTCCCTCTCCCTCCCCAAGTCTCTCTAGGGGGTGAGGAGAGGCTCC
Source organism: Dactylorhiza incarnata (assembly GCA_033032865.1). Classification (NCBI taxonomy): domain Eukaryota; kingdom Viridiplantae; phylum Streptophyta; class Magnoliopsida; order Asparagales; family Orchidaceae; genus Dactylorhiza; species Dactylorhiza incarnata. The sequence goes on along the minus strand of JAWHQI010000177.1, from coordinate 4,809,833 downwards.
AGTGGTGCCCAAGCTTAGTAGTGGCTTGGGAGGGGAAGTTCCAAGGGGACTTCCGGGTACGTAGCGGGACCTCCCCGCTAAGCCCTTGGTCCAGTTCTTAGTTCCGACACCTTCAACCTAGAGCTCTCCCTTGGGGGAAGTAAGGGTTGGTCGCCCCTCAGCCTCGTTGAGGGCCCCGAACTCCACAGAGACCGAGTAGTCGGTTTCAACACAGTCGGTGCACGTGGGTCGTCCATGTCAATGACTGCATGAATATTAGCGCACTGATTCTTATACTCAGCATCACATCTTATTCTTTTGAGAGAGATCAGATTGCATTGTGACATTCTAACAATCAAAATATATGTGCACGAATATATGATCAAATTGTATTGTGCACTTTAATTAAGTTATTTTATTATAATTAGAATAATGCAGTTAAGAATTTGTCCAAAATCAAGGGTAATGAATCGATACGTTGACTGCGTACCTTATTTTTCATGATCTGATCTTTGCAAATTCAATCATGTGCGACTGCGACAATTGTTAACGACACTCCCACGACTCTCAACCTCACGCGTGACACATCTCTCTCTCTCTCTCTCTCTCTCTCTCTCTCTCTCTCTCTCTCTCTTATGTCATTTCTCCTTTTTCAAAATCACATTTATCTTAAAATATAATAATTAAGATAATTTAAAAACATAATTTTGTCAACTTGATTATAACATAATTTAGAAAAATACATTATGTGCATCTAAGTACAAACAACATGAATTTTTTTTTCGATCAGCACTTATGCACAAACTGTCTGCAACTTATTCATCGCTGCTTTTATAACAGCTATATTAAATCAGCTCAATTCAATCAGCAGGACAACAACTTTTTCATCAGCATAAGCTGTCCCAAGCAAAGCCTAAGATAAGATCGGTATGCATTCAATAGAGGCTAACAAAGGCATAAGTTGTTTAGGTGCAACTTCTTTGCATTTTGGCAGGGAACTAGATTCTAAATAAATAAAAAAATTTAGACATTATTTGAAATTCTTATGACATGATATTAGCAAGCCCTCTCAAAACCAACCCCCACCCGATGCCAAAGCAATTCTAAGCCTCCCGCCTGTACCAATATCACAAATTTAGAATACTTATAACCAAGCTTTTAAAATTCAGATCGGACCAGCCGGTTCAACTGGTCGGACCGTCGACCGGACCCCCGAACGGTTTGGTCAAGGCTCAAGGACCGCTATGGCAGCGGACAGCCCAACCGGAAACCAGGCACCGAAACCAGGCACTGGTTTTCAAAACCGGCAGGGCACAGCCCTGGTATTTACATCTGAGAAAAAAGAAGTCACCAAAATTTGAACCCCAATCACGTCCAAATGTATCAAGAATGAGAAGCACTGCATCATTTGATGTTTGATTGATGAACTTTATGGAAATATATAATATACATATTTATATAAATTTAAATTTGATTGAATATTAAATTATTAAATTATTTTTTTAAATGAATTTTATGATAAATTTAAGATATATTTTTAATATATATATATATAGGGAAGCCTTCATATGCGGGCTAGCTTAGGTGCGGGTATACGGGCACCTCATTTTGGGGGTCAAGATGGCTTCAAATTGAAAGGTGACAAGCATAAAAAGTTGGTCACTTTTCGATTTGGAGCCATCTTGATCGTCAAATCTGAGTCTGAAATCGGTTTTTTTCGTAGGTCTACTGTAGCAGTCTCGCCGCCCCACATTTCGAGCCGCAATTAGGGGGTCAAATAACTCCCAATCAAAAAGTGATCAGCATGAAAGTTGTTCGTCTCGACTAGATCTGCAACTTTCATGTTGACCACTTTTTGATTGAGCGTCGTTTTGACCCTTGCTCGTACGCCCGCACACAATTTGAAGATATATATATATATATATACGAGCATCTTCACACGGGCTACGCCCGTGCTCGATGCTCTCGGGCAGCCTTCGGCCGCATCTAGGCGGGCTCCGCCCGCCTCCGGCGGGCTCCGCCCGCTCCCGGCGGGCTACGCCCGTGCTCGATGCTCTCTGGCGGCCTTCGGCCGCATCGAGGTTTGTAAGGTTTTATGATATTTGAGCAGTGACTCAAGCATTTTTTCAACAGATACAATTATGAATAGATGAGTTTGTCTTTTGATTTCATGAGACTTTTTTATGATTTTGGTTCTGAATACTATTGCCTGGACTCTGGAGATGCTCTTAATAAGTTAATGTGCTGCTATTGGATTTGGGGCAGTATTGTTGGCGGGAATATTAGGTCTAAAATATTAGCGCTCATGTGTTGTGATTTTTTTTTGTTATATTTTGTTCGCGTTAATTTATTTTTTTCTGGAGTAATTGCTTTGCAACATACATTAACTATTCGATTTGTTTTATTTTATTTATGAATTTTTATCGGGCAGGTTCATATCCTTCAGGTTTTGTTGGGCCGGATGTTTCATATGCATTTTGAGATTTTTCTCACGAAATTTAACTTGATTAAGCTTACTGCGCCCGCCCCCGACGGGTCAAAAATCAAAAGCAGGGTGAGTGCGGGACAGGTGCTCTGGTAGGCTGGGACAGGTGCGGGTCCGGTAGGATCCGGCGCGGACGGGTGGTGCAGGCGCTTGTTGTGAGCCCTTGACTGGCTTCGCCCGCCGGCCGCCCCCGACAGTTATTTAAAACCCTAATAATTTAAACTATTTTCAATTTTAAATTTATTAAGAAATTTAAATATTCTAAATTATTAATAAAAATATTCTAATTAATAATTAAAAAAATATTGAAAAAAAAAACAACCCAAAATCCCCAATGCCCCCCCCTGTTCCGCTTCCGCCCACACCCGTGCCCGTGCATCCCGTTGTCGCCGGCGGCCTGACCGGCGCGCACCGGCGGGTCCGCCGGCCTCCGGCGCACCCGCCGGGGGTTGTCCGGCGGCGAGCAGGCAGGGCCACCGCCGGCGGTGGCCCTGCCCGTGAGCCCGAAAACTGGGGATTACGGGCAGGGCCACCGCCGGCGGTGGCCCTGCCCGTGAGCCCGAAAACTGGGGATTACGGGCAGGGCCACCGCCGGCAGTGGCCCTGCCCGGTCGCCGCCGGACAACCACCGGCAGGTTCGCCGGTGGCTGGCGCACTCGCCGGTGGTCGCCGGTCAGACCTCCGACGGCGGTGGCGCCGGCGGCGTGGTGAAATGGGGAGGCGCGGGTGGAGACGGGAGATGCACGGGAAATCTGAGAGCTGCAGATTTGGAAATGTTGATTGAATCGCTAAACACAGTCCTCCCCCCTTAAATCGGACAGCCAGATTTTGATCACGCTTTGATCGAACGGTTCAGATGGGATCTATGGTGTTAGCAGAATATGCATACTTCCTTTATAGTATAGATATATATATAGGAGAGTGATCTTGTGCGGACGTACGGGCAAGGGGCAAGGAGATTTCAAATCGAAAAGTGATCAACATGAAAATTGTAGATCTCGTTGAGACAAATAACTTTCATGCTGATCATTTTTTGATCGGGAGTTGTTTTGACCCTTGATTTGAGACTCGAAATCTGGGGCGATGAGATTTCTACTGTTGTACTACAAAAATCAGATTTTCGGGCTCTGATTTGAGGGTCAAAACAGCTCTAAATAAAAAAATGATCAACATGAAAGTTGTCATATTCGGCTCGACAAGATCTACAGCTTTCATGTTGGATCACTTTTCGATTTAAAACCATCTTGACTCCCAAAATTATCTGCTCGTACGCCAGCACACAAGGATGCCCGCATATGAGTTGAATTCACACGCACACGAGAGACAGGCACGGGGCTCCGCCCCTACGGCCAACCACGGCAATACCTCAAATGCGATAGTACATTGGGGGGGGGGGCCTGCCCCGCGCGACATTATCACGGCCACGACATTGTCCCGATGCGACAACGCACCCGCCGCTCGCAAACCCCTAAGTATTATACTCCGCTCGTCGCTCATTTTTGCGGTGTGCACATGAATTTACGAGCGACGAAGAGAACACATTTATCTATATTTTAAATATATGTATGTACCCAATTTTCAAAATGTTGCTTATACCTCTTCTTTGTTTGCTCTTTCCCCATACAAATTTAAAACTCTGATATAAATAAAGCAGTCACTCGCCCAGTCGACGCTTACCTCAGCAAACGACAATACCTCAAATGCGATAGTACATTGGGGGGGGGGGGGTGACATTATCACGGCCACGACATAGTCCCGATGCGACGGCGCTTCCTCCGCTCGCAAACCCCTAAGTGTTATACTTCGCTCGCCGTTCATTTTTACGGTGTGCATATGAATTTGCGAGCGATGAGGAGCACATTTATCTATATTTCAAATATAATTTCAAGCTCTGATATAAATAAAGCAGTCACTCGCCCAGCCGACGCTTACCTCAGCCGACGACTATCGGCACACGGGAGGCTACAGCCAGCCTACCGCCAGCCTGTTCGGAAGCTCTTGATTGCGCCACGTGTTCCACAAGGACTAAAATATAAATAGCATATATATAAACTAAAATTGTAATGAAAAGCCCAGTTAATGCCCAAAAGCGAAGAATGGGAGGAAGAAGATATAGTGACTGAAAGTGCAGGGGAGAGCTCCGAACCAAATATCTCGCCACCATCACCGCCAATTCCGGCGGACATGAATTCTCCAATCTATGGTGGCTCCCTCCTCCTCCCACTCATTTTCACCACTCTTCTCTGCTCCACTCCGCCTGCATTGCCGTCGGCGTTACCTACCTCCGCCGGCGGTCAGATCAACTCCAATTCCGTCCTCGTGGCTCTCCTAGACTCCCATTACACCGAGCTCGCGGAGCTCGTGGAGAAAGCCCTGCTCCTTCATATCCTGGAAGAGGCCGTCGGCAGGCACAATCTCACCGTCTTTGCCCCGCGCAACGAAGCCCTTGAGCGGGATCTCGATCCCGAGTTCAAGCGATTCCTTCTCGAACCCCGCAACCTAAAATCCCTCCAAGCCCTCCTCCTCTTCCACTTCGTCCCGACTCGAATTCCCTCGTCCTTCCCCTCCGCCAGTCACAGCACCCTCGCCGGAGACAAAATCCGCCTCTCCCTCTCTGAATCTGGCCCCCATCGCGTCGATCTTGCATCCATCGTCTTCCCCGAGGCCATCGTCCGTCCCGACGGCGTCATACACGGCATAGATTGTCTCCTCGTGCCCAGATCCGTCCAAGAGGATTTCAATCGCCGCCGGAATCTCGCCGCCATCTCCGCCGTACTGCCAAGCGGCGCCCCTGAGGTCGATCCCCGCACCCACCGTCTAAAGAAGCCCGCACTCCCATCCCCTGCTGGCTCCCCACCCGCCCTCCCCATTTTCGACGCCATGGCTCCCGGCCCTTCCCTCGCTCCAGCCCCTGCCCCTGGTCCCGGAGCCGGCAAGCATTGGTTCGACGGCCACCGCCAGATCAAGGATTTCATCCAAACGCTCATCCTCTACGGTGGCTACAACGAATTCGCCGACATTCTCGTCAATCTCACCTCCCTCGCCACCGAGATGGGTCGTCTGGTCTCCGAAGGCTACGTCCTCACCGTGCTCGCCCCGAATGACGAAGCAATGGCGAGGCTAACCGCCGACCAGCTCAGTGAGCCGGGGGCGCCGGAACAGATCATCTACTACCACCTCATTCCAGAGTACCAGACGGAGGAGAGCATGTACAACTCCGTCCGGCGGTTCGGAAAAGTGCAGTACGACACGCTTCATCTCCCGCACAAGATTGTAGCCAGGGAGTCGGACGGATCGGTGAAGTTTGGACAGGGAGAGGGATCCGCTTACCTCTTCGATCCGGACATCTACACCGACGGCAGGATATCAGTGCAGGGGATCGATACAGTTCTGTTTCCTTCCGACGAGCCGCATCCGCTTCCTACCGCCGCAAACACGAAGAATCCTGCTCCGACGGTGAAGGCCTCGGACCTCAAACTAAAGCGAGGTGAGTAGATTGTTAATCTTTGATTTTCCATGCAATGTGTGCCGCGTCGCGCTTCCCCATTGCCGGAGTTGGAATATTCCGGCAATGCCGCTGTTAGATCCTTAACGCAGTACTCTTTCGATTTCACTGAGAAGTGGCGGTAAACGTACTTGGGAGGTGTTCGCACGCCATCCATCTGTCGGTTTGCTCGGTAGCGAAGCTGGGAAATGGGAAGGCAAGCTGGCAATGTCAATATGGTTCCATTTTTTACAAAATTATTTTTCATTAATTTAATAACATAATTTGTTGTTAAATTATTTTTTTATTTGATTAATTAGCGAACTGCAATTTTAAACAATTACTTCACAATTAAATACATTATTTGCAATGAGGCGCTTTATTTTTGAGCTTTGACCATTATTTTCTTTTTAAAAAATAATTTTGGTTATTGAGGGAAGTAATTAAATATATGTTTTAAAAATAATTAGTTTGCTTGGCTGCTTTTTGGTTGAGTTAAACAACCTTTAAAAAAAATGCAAAAATCATTATTATATTATTTTAATATTCAACCTCGGCTTTGTTTGGCATGGTGGTGGCGGTGTGGAGTTGATATTAGCAGTGCGGATCTGGCTATTCGCAGTCCATCGCTATTCATAGTCCATAAATTTTATTTGTAGTCCAAAATTATTTTTGCTCTCCACTCCCAATCCATATAAGCGAAACAATTTGTTGATTTATTAAGTACTAGAGGCATAGAAAAATATTTTAAAGACAAACAATTTAAAAACCTAGCAGAAAAACAAGTTAAATGACATGCATTGAGAAATTAACTCTAAACCAAGTTAAATGACATCCAAACCTTCCTCTAACCAGAAAACTAACTATTTTTTTGAGATTTTTGCTGGATAATTTCCTTCTTTTTTAAGGTGAATCTAAGAGGAGAGGGGGGGGGGGGGGGGGGGGGGGGGGGGGTGGGGGGGAAGGGGGTGGACGACGCAATCGATAGAACTACTGCAAAAATTTAGACAACGGGAGAGAGATGGAGCTGAGGTTATTTGATGGAGTATGATTAGCGAGAATTGGGCTGCGAATAGAAATAGGATTTTTTAATAAATTTTGGGGTGCGAATAGCGAGAATTGGACTCCTAATATCAAAGTAATTGAGAGATTATTATTTATTTATTTAAGATTATTTAACATGTCCTATTGAAACTATTAATCCAAAAATTAATGCATATGATTTTTTGCCCTTCGCCTTAAATCTTATTAAGAATTTTTGATACTAAACATCCTCCAACTAAGAAGTTTTTACACATTGCACTGTAGATTTTTAACATTTAATACTTCCCCCTCACAAAAGCATTAATATTGGTATTTTGCATCTTTCTGATAGAATATTTAGGATGCAAAATGTCAAAATTAAATCTTTATGCTGCAAAGTGCAAAAATCTCATAAATTGGGCAAAAAAAATGTCGGATATAAAAATTTCGCCCTAATTGATGGGTGGTTACGGCCAAAATTCAATCGTATAATTCATTTTTTTTTGTTGAGTATTCATGATTATAAATATTATTTCATTTATTTGAATATTATTATTTTTAGTTACCGTATCTCTTTCAGTAGCTAACACATCTACATCAGTAACGCCTTACATTTTTTATATTTTATATATATTGCTTTTATAAAATCCCATTACACACTTTCCATGGCGAGAGAGTTCAGCTGTCGTCCTCAAATCACGATATGATTAAATACCCGTAAATTTTTTAAAATCCATTGGCTTTTCCTTCTGCAAGTTGTCTTTTATTTTAAAATTAGGGGCTTGGAATCAAAATATTAATAAATTAAATAGCGCGCAATTTATGAATTAAATATTTAATTATTACAGGGAAATTGCTGGAGCTGGGATGCCGCGTGCTGGGTGTGTGGATGAAGCAATCTGTCTTGACTCAATGCCAATAGAGAGACAGAGAGAGGCTAAAGCGAGTAAGCAATCAGCCACTTTATTCTTTGCGTAATAACACGAGGGGGGGGAAGCTTCGGTGCGGAAAAAAGATGTATTTTTTCTTCTTCTTCTCCTCTTTAAAACAGTGGATTTGTGGAGGGGATTATTGTAATATGGCTTTGTTCGGTGGGGGGGGGTTTCTTTGCTCAAATTTAAACCAGCTGGGCATTATGTAAAGGAGAGCGCTTCTTCTTGTGTCTGTTTATTGTTCGTTCATTAAATACAAGTTTTGTTTCGCTGTAGCCTGTAACTATCTCATCCCATACTTAAAAAATTCATATTGCTCCCACTAGAAACAGAGACCGCTGTGTTATTATTTGGGGGCATGCATGGCATTTGAGTGAGCGGCAGGTGATGTAAACTTAACGACAATAGATTTAGGCTCCATTAGGCGCGCCGGCCGTTTTTCCTCCGGCTGGTTTGGACAAAATCGACACCATCATTGAATGCATGCTTGGCAAGACAATGGTTATGACCGCCGCCGAGAAAAGAAAACCAGTTTTGAACATAAAAGTAAATGGAGTTCCTTAGGTCAGGCGTTCACGAACGACGGTTCATAACCATCGCGCCAAATGGTCTGCGCCAAATGGTCTGGCTTGTGTTTGGAACTCTTTTGGGGGGTGTTGGAGCTGCAGTCGTCGCTAATATGTGATGGAGCGAATGATTGGGATAATGTTTTCACCAAAACTACCATTTTTAAACTGTTAGCAGCTCTTTACAAACCCCAAAAACCATAAAAAGGAGAAGATAAAATGAGAGCCAAACGCTTCTTAGGTGAGGTCGGACGTTCACGAATGACCTAAAGAGAACTTGATATTTTAGTTACTCTCACAATCCAAATCCCATATTATACGAAAAACGGACACACGGAGGCTAAACTAAATCATCTGTTGCACTAAAGAGAACTCTCTTTTTAGGGCTACATTGAAGCTTCCCTGTCTATCTTTTTTTCCATACAACTTTTATAGAGAGAGAAAGAAATTTGCAGGTAAATACCACGTGCCAAAATACTAGATATGGTTAACAATCTTTACAACTTTCATGATTTCAAGCCTACACAAAAGAATGGAGTGGAAAAGAATCTAATAATAATAATAATAATTCAGCTTAGAAAAAAGACATCATGATTCTTTCTACCTTTTGTTTTTGTTAGCCAAGCTTCAGAGCCTCCCTAAGACCAATACTGAAGCTATTCTCCAACCCCTTCTTCCCAATTCCCGCATTACCCTTCTGCATCATTTCCGCAAACTCGTTGTAATCGATGCGTCCATCCTGCGAACAAAAGAAGAAAAAAAAAAGATACGATTTTTACAGACAAGGCCGCGAATATGTTCTCGTTAAAGATTCTGAAAATCAAAGGCGAAGATTTTACATTGTCTTGATCCACTTCTTGGATTATTTCGTCTAATCTGATGCTCTCCATGCCAAACTCTTCGCAGGCAAGCTGGAGTTCGTCGCAGGTTATGTAACCGCTGCCATCCTTGTCGAAATAGGAGAATGCGGCAAATAGATGATCTTCTCTCTGTATCTTGTTTAGATGCACCGTCGCAGCCAAGAACTCGCCGTAGTCGATGGTGCCGCTGTTGTCAACATCCGCCTACAAGATCCGATTTTCGTGTAAGGCGTTGCAATAAACAGTGGAGGACCCGACGCTCGAATCATAAGAATTAAGGTTCTGTTTAGGGTTTAGGGATTTTGAACCGGCGCACGGGTGGCGGAATGCCCACGCCGAATGGAGAAACTTTCCTTTGGCGTGCATTCCGAGCGGAACGCGAAAGCTCATTTCTATTGTTTGGGGGTGCTACCCTCGAGCGGTTTCGCACCGGCGAGCGAAAGCAGTGTTAATTTTGTATTCATTATTCTTGTTAGAGTGATGCAAAATGTGTTAATTATATTCTAGTTGAATATTACTTCAATAAATGTTGCTTTAATATTCTAGTTAATTACATTCTCTCTGCTGGTCCATCATTAGTTTTTTTAACCTCTCAATGTACTTCAGCACATTGCTTAAAACAACTGGAACTTAGTTTATACTATCTTATCTTTAATAAATGTCGCTACCACCGTTGATGCGTGTCATAAAAGCTCGATGTTCTTGAAACACTCATTTTCGATTCAATAATTGTAGCGACTAACTCACACAACTCGATATGTGAATAAAAACCGTTTTACTCGAGCATTTATTTTTACCAAAAAAAAATCATCGAACGTGTTTGGAAAATCGCCGGACACTTAAAAGTCATGAGCCCTAAAGAATGTTATGCTATGAAAATCACTAACTTGTCACGCTACCGGAGCCCGAAACACTTCTCCCGTATCTCGCCGCAAACCGTTGCTCGCTCGTTCATCTTCCTCCAATCCATTCCCCAGCGATCTTCCATGGTTTGATTGCATGCGTTATTGCCCTGATCAGCCCTCGCAGCAACGTCGACACGTCTTTCGGACCTCTAGCTGACAGGATAGGGTTCTTATTCCCAGTCCTGCGCCCAATTGGCTTCAAACTTGGAGGGATACTTTGAATTCCACTTCATATCAACATACATGATTTATGCCACGTTCCAACAGTTGTATGCTCCGAAAATTTGGATATAGGTTTTTCTTGCTTGCAAAAAGGATTACTCTTAGCTTAGAAATGATAGCTTATATGAACTTAATCCTCTGAGGACAATTGCAAAAAGGATTACTCTTTAACTTAGAAATGGGAGCTTATATGATCTAAACCCTCTGAGGAAAATTACTCAGAGGTCTTCTATCATCCTGGTGGAGGTGTTTTTTCTCGAGGGGTGGTCTTTGATGCACTTTACGATGCTTTTTCGGGAGACTTGAAACCTCTTCCTCATGTCGGATGTGGTTGAGTCTCGTAGCTTTGTGACTCCCGTTGGATCTACCCAGGCTTTACCATCCTAGTGGAGGTGTTTTTTTCCAGCGGTAGACTTTGATGTACTTTACGATGCCATTTCCGGAGACTTGAAACCTCTTTTTCATGTCGGATGTAGTTGAGACTGGTAGCTCTATGATTCCCGTTGGATCTACCCAGACTAGTCATGACTACAATGTCTCATAGATCACTACAATCCGCTTGGACGATGCAAACTACGTATCACTACAACAAAAGTCATCTACAACAACGTTTTATTTGCGGTGTTTTCATAAACGTGGCGGTAGATTTTAGATAAGCATTTTTTAACAGCGTTTTTAAAAAAAAACGCCGCCGTAGGTAACACATTTTTCTTTTCGTTGTTTCCCGTACACTGAGCGCCCATATTTGGGTCTTCGGCGCGTGTTTGCTTTACTTTTCTGATACCTCACGTGCCCTAATAGTGATATGCGCCCCTGAATAAACCTCTGGTCGTCAACGTTGATCGTCATTGATAGCTGCTGCTCGTCGACGAAGGTTCTCTCGATCGCCATTAATAGCTGCTGCTTTTATTCCTGAAGCAGTTTCTGCCGCCCGTGACTACTGCTCTCGACAAAGGTTCTCTCGACGCAGTCTCCAACGTGCGAAACCTCTCCTGCGACTACTGCTCTCCCCCAAATCTACTCATTCCAACAGGCGAAAGCACCTCCGGTAAGACCTCCCTTCTACCTTCTATTTCTTCAGCCTCCTCAATACTCCTAAACATTTAGATGTTCCCTTGCAATTCCTCCATCAGTTCCTTGGGGCTTCGGCGATTCAGAGCTTCTGCTTGCCTTCTGGTATGATTCCGAGATTCTTCTTGCCTTCCAGCACGATTCCAAGCTTCCATTGCTGCTACGGTATCATTCCTTTCCACCCAAATATTTAGATGTTCTCATGCAATTAACTAGGGATAGTTTCAGACATTCACAAGCCCTAATTGCAAATCTTGTTCAGTATATCTCATCAACTTTAAACCTTAATTATGTAAATACTAGCTTACTTGTAAAGCATAGTTTTCACTATAAAAATAAAAAGAGTGAGTTTATCATGATTTCTAGTGGATCAAAGTGGTAGAATCCTATTGTGTTTCGACTACCCTGGGAGATTGATGTTTACCTTAAATCATATCTCGATTTTAAATTTATGATGAAATGTTCAAACTTTTTATGAAATATTCCAGGTTTATCATTTCAGCATTGAATAGAGGCTGTAAATATATTTAGCTGTGATACATCAACTCTTGTACTACTTGATGTCTTCTACGTTGCATTCTAGTGTTTGTATGTATGTGCTCCACAATTTTCCTGTTTCGTGTAGCCATGCATAGAAGTAGCACCAGGTGGGGCCATTTGGTAACTAAGAAATTAGCATCCTTCTCTACCACAAAGAAATACATTTCCACAAATGTGGGGTGTCCACTCTTGTGTAGTTTTTAATTAGCTAATGGTTTTACAATGCAAAACTATGAATGCAACAATTCTTTCTATTTTACAGAAGATCAAAATCATTGAGGCCATTTGAACCCTTTCCATTGTCTTTGAAGGCTAGTCAATACCACATGAGTTACCATTCTAAACAAGAGCTTGTCCAACAATCTGACTAAAATACTTGCTTCTCTGCTATACGTAATTATAATGTTGAAGTATAGCTATTTATGATTGTTTTTGAAAATCCCATTTGATGAGTAGGAAATATTTGCTATGTAACTACAAGCAGGATAATATTCTAGAAAGCTATAAAAATATAATCCATGGGTAATGGCAATTTTGTAAATAGAGGGGCTCCACGATCCCCTATTAGAAATCGAGGACTTTTCGATTTCTTGAATGAGACTTTTCCTTAACAGTTTTGCTCTTGCCCAATGATCAGTGAACCCAATGATCAGTTCTAAATTTGGGAACTATAAAATCATAATTAGGGTGGGGATCATGCACGGGTCCTCAGCGTTAAGTGATGAAAAGGTCATTAATATCTAAGTAATGCGTAAAAGAAATGAGAATGCTTAGATAGATGAGTCAAGAAACTAGGAAGGACAAAGGGGTGACTAAATTAAAGGAATAGTTAGGCTGGTATATATGAATAATCACGTAATTGAAAAAAGTGTTAGGATATTTGAAAATGTATAAATGCACTCATTAGACAACTTCATAAAATTAGCAAGGGTTAGAAAAGAGAAGGGAACACTAAGGAGAAGTGTGAAATTATTTGTGTGTGCTGATTTGGGTAAGAAAAGAGAAGGGAACACTGAGGTGAAAGTGATGGAAGGATACCTGACTCTCTCTGGCTTGCATATCAACAGGCTTCTTCCTACTCTACTCTGCATATACAACTAATTATTTGATAAAACAATCGTCCTATTATGAAGGGTTCATGCTTTGGTTAAAAATGATTGTTTGCAATAAAAAATATCAAAAGCCACATAGGACCTAAAAATGATGGCAGACTCGATGATGGGGAATCGGAACCATTCATTTTATGCGGATCGACGATCGTAGCAGCTTTTGTTCTTGTCATTTTTTTATTTCGAGTTGTAATTTTATGTATTTTTGAGTCGGGACGTTCGGCCAATCATAGCCGTCTGTTGCCCCTAGGAATCTATAAATAGAGGGTGAGGGCTCTCATTTTAGGCATTGAAGATTGGAGCATAGAAGCCTAATCTTTGGTCATTTCGGTGCCGAAGCCGAGCCGGGGTGTGAAGCCTTGGTCCCCCCCCCCCCCCCCCATCCATCCTTGGCGTGAAGCCTTGATTTCCCCTTCCCCCACCTCCTTTGGCCGGCTACAGCAACACCTCCTCCTCCACCTACAGCAGCTGGCCAACCAACCCCTCCACCACCTACAACAGCCGGCCAACAGCCCCTCCTCCTCCACATATAGCCGCCGGCCAACCAACCCCTCCACCACCTACAACAGCCGGCCAACAGCCCCTCCTCCACAAACAGCAGCCCTCCATCTCCCTCCTCCCTCACCTTGCCGTGGAGCCTCCTTCACCAACAGCCCCTCCTCCTCCACAAGCAGCAGCCCTCTATCTCTCTCCTCCCTCCCCTTGTCGTGGAGCCTCCTTCATCAACCCACCACCCTCCTCCACCTTCTAGTAGCAGCCCTCATATCTCCCCTCCAATTCTCCTCCAAAAACAGCCCCCAACATCCCATAGAACATCTCCGGCGATCACCGGAGTTCGTCTCCGGCCATCTCCGGTGGACCTCGCACACCTCCTCTACATATTTCTTACATTTAACGTTTTCCGGCGATCGTCGGAAAACCACTCCGACGACCTCCACCACCATTGGCAACCACCTCCACCACCACCGGAAATCACCTCCAGCCACCACCAGCCACCAACCTCCACCACTACCCATAACCACCATAACTACCTCTAACCACCCACTAACTCCACCTCCTAAATTAAAGGAGTTATTTCCTAACTTCAAGCCATAACTTCCTCCCACCATTCCCACTTACATCAGTCATCCCCCTCTCCTCAAACCTCCCTCAACTCCCACGTGAAACTAAAGCCCACTAAATTCCCAACCCAACCTCTGTTACTCTCTCTCATTAATTTCCCTTCAGTGGATCCACCCCACATTCTTTCCCCTACCTGCAAAGTCTGTTTTACCTTCTGCCTCCCACTCAGCAGCCCAAAACCTCTCCGGAATTGCTGTCCAGCCATCCTGCTGCCACCCACAACCCCTGCCGCACCCCCACTCCCCCTCACATAGCCACCCCACCCTCAAGAATCGCTGTCCAGTTCTCCGGAACAGCAAATTTCAGTTGTTTGTTGCTGAAAGCCACCTCCATGCACCTATCCAATTGCTGTCCCTGTTCTTGGGCAGTCCCAAACCATTTCTGAATGCTGAAAATCAGCCCCAGCAGCCTTCTAATAGCACCTCCAGCCCTCCCCTCTACATTGTTTGCAAAGTTCAAGGTTTGTTTGTTGATTTCTTTATTGTTGGATCATGTGTTTGTTCTCTACTTGAGAGATAGTGGTTTATAAGTTTGCTTTCAATTGTTTTTTTTCTTTGTAATCTCCCATCTAATTAGTATTTGATTTTCTGTCACTCTTACACTTATACGACTTCACGTGTTTCCATATTTGAGAGCTTTAACTCTTTGTGGTCAATCAAATTATTATTGTTTTATAAATATTCATTGTTGCAAGTAAACCGTCAGATTTATGCATGGTCGTATGTAGTAGTTCATTCATGTGCTTTCACATCACATAGGACCGTCCTGCGTCAGATTGGTATCAGAGGGCCAGGTTCAGGCTTAGTTTATAATACGCGGGACTAGAACCTATATGTTTCACCATGTCATATCATAGTAGCAATTGTTACTCCAATCCTTTATTTGATAAACATGAGTCCACTCATTTCGTTAATCCTCTATTTGAGGAACCGGATTCCACCACTGATCATGAACATAGAGTTCCCTTGGGAGGACCCTCATACTATCATGATTTTCCTCATCACCAATACGTCACTCGTAGAAATCGTGCTAACCTTTTTTCACACTTTGATTTTTCTAGAGGTAATTACCTTGAAGAATATCAAGAGCCTTATAGAGGTCACCACCATCAAGATAATATCACGTGTAGTGACCTCCCTAGTGTTCCGAAAACGGATATGTCGGTAGCCGAATTTCAACGATGGGTCAGTGATCAATTTGATCGCTTGGATGTTCATTTTGATGATATAAAGAATGCCTCAAAGGGAACCCGTAGGAAAAAACTTAAGGATTTAGGTCAAGCCACCAATGTGTCTAGTAGTGCTCCCACTGACATGAGAGACCCGACGCTAGATTTTGATTCCTCTCGTATTGAGGAGATTCAGTGCCCACTTGATTTTGGGGTCGAGTCCGATCTTGATCATGTGATATCAGTGGAGAGCGACACTAGTATGATTAGTGAACATGGTCACGAGAGCGAGGACGAACGGCCCAGTGATACAGTGATGGTATATCCATTCTCTGCACCTCACTTAGTCCTAGTGTCCCCTATGGGTAGAAAGCCAATCCTCAACATTACTATCGGGAGCCGAGAGCCTAGTGTTGTGTACTCAGTGATGACTCCTTTTATATTTAAGGTCACTCCTGATATTCCAGGGACATATGTTGGTAGTCGTCGCATTTGCGACGAATTTCATTATACCCCTCCCGATGAGCCACCTGATGAGTTTCTACTTTATGGAAGCATTCTACACATCATGGAATGGCATCTCAATACCAAAGTCTCGCATAGCCTTCTGAGTGTTTATCTTACACTCGACGAGTATTTCTACACTCCACCAAAAGAGCCTCCAGATAAGCCACCACTATTTAGGTACGTGTCCACTATCTTTGAGTTAGTCGAGGGTGAGAGTGCTCTCGATGATCTTGGGTTTAGTTCCATCATTGTTAGTGCAGACACTTCAGGTGTTTATTTATATGATCATCGCCCCGGAGATGAATTTTTTTACACCCCACCCCCTGGTGCCCCTGATCATGTGCCCCTCTAGTATGACCACATGGAGGGATGCAGAGTCTCTACATAGCCGTTCTGTTATGTTTGTCGGTCATCATTCATTGTCACTGTGTAACATGCATGAGTCTATTTGACGTAAGAGCACTTGCAATAAAATTATTTATAAATCTTATGATGATAGCCACATGAGATTGCAAAGCTTCAACGAAGGAGGACAAGTGATGATTTGTATATGTGCTGAGAGGTTTCCCAAGGAATTGCTCAAAAATTGAATGCTAAGTGAATGGGTCATTACACTGTGCTTAAACAAATTGGAGCAAATGTTTATGAGCTGGATATCTCGCCGAGTATGGGGATTTCACTTGTATTCAACGTTAAAGATTTGACTTCATACTTTGAGCCGCATGACTACATGTACCCTTCATCTTCTACTTCCATATCCTCTCAGCCTCCGTCTGCATCCATCACTCCACCACAGCCTCAGTTACCACCATTCTCGCCTTCCACCTCGCCGCATCAGCATCAACCTTCACCTACCACCTAGCTTCCTCCTCAGCATGAGTCCTCGGCACCGACTGTTCATCCGGCTTCTCCAGTTCCTATCTCGTTCGTCACCAGCAGTTCCACCGTCTTCATCAGTACCACATTCTCCGGCACAGGCATCATTTAGCTTCTTCCACAGCAGTACAGTACAGTGTTCGACGTCGACGACAGTAGCAGTACCTTCTTCAGCATTGATGCCCAGCACTCCGTCCCCGACATCTTCGACATCATCTCTTTAGCAGCAGCACCAGTTATAGTACCATCGTCAGCTTCAGCAGTACCATCCTCGGTTCCATCATCATCAGCTTCAGCGACCTACGAGTTCAGAGCTACAGGGTTTCTCTTTGCCTTCAGACAAGAGCACGCTCATCTTCATTCATGGAGATGAATGATTTCAAGGCGGGGGGAATTGATGGGGAATCGGAACCATTCATTTTATGCGGATCGACGATCGTAGCAGTTTTTGTTTTTGTCATTTTTTATTTCGAGTTGTAATTTTATGTATTTTTGAGTCGGGACGTTCGACCAATCATAGCCGTCCGTTGCCCCTACGAATCTATAAATAGAGGGTGAAGGCTCTCATTTTAGGCATTGAAAATTGGAGCATAGAAGCCTAATCTTTGGTCATTTCGGTGCTGAAGCCGAGCCGGGGTGCGAAGCCTTGGTCCCCCCCCCCATCCATCCTTGGTGTGAAGCTTTGATTTCCCCTTCCCCCACCTCCTTTGGCCGGCTACAGCAACACCTCCTCCTCCACCTACAGCAGCCGGCCAACCAACCCCTCCACCACCTACAACAGCCGGCCAACAGCCCGTCCTCCTCCACATACAGCCGCCGGCCAACCAACCCCTCCACCACCTACAACAGCCGGCCAACAGCCCCTCCTCCACAAACAGCAGCCCTACATCTCCCTCCTCCCTCACCTTGCCGTGGAGCCACCTTCACCAACAACCCCTCCTCCACAAGCAACAGCCCTCTATCTCTCTCCTCCCTCCCCTTGCCATGGAGCCTCCTTCATCAACTCACCACCCTCCTCCACCTTCTAGCAGCAGCCCTCATATCTCCCCTCCAATTCTCCTCCAAAAACAGCCCCCAACATCCCATAGAACATCTCCGGCGATCACCGGAGTTCGTCTCCGGCCATCTCCGGTGGACCTCCTACACCTCCTCTACATATTTCTTACATTTAACGTTTTCCGGCGATCGTCGGAAAACCACTCCGACGACCTCCACCACCATTGGCAACCACCTCCACCACCACCGGAAATCACCTCCAGCCACCACCCTCCACCACTACCCATAACCACCATAACTACCTCTAACCACCCACTAACTCCACCTCCTAAATTAAAGGAGTTATTTCCTAACTTCAAGCCATAACTTCCTCCCACCATTCCCACTTAGAGCAGTCATCCCCCTCTCCTCAAACCTCCCTCAACTCCCACGTGAAACTAAAGCCCACTAAATTCCCAACCCAACCTTTGTTACTCTCTCTCATTAATTTCCCTTCCGTGGATCCACCCCACATTCTTTCCCCTACCTGCAAAGTCTGTTTTACCTTCTGCCTCCCACTCAGCAGCCCAAAACCTCTCCGGAATTGTTGTCCCGATGCTGTCCAGCCATCCTGCTGCCACCCACAACCCCTGCCGCACCCCCACTCCCCCTCACATAGCCACCCCACCCTCAAGAATCGCTGTCCAGTTCTCCGGAACAGCAAATTTCAGTTGTTTGTTGCTGAAAGCCACCTCCATGCACCTATCCATTTGCTGTCCCTGTTCTTGGGCAGTCCCAAACCATTTCTGAATGCTGAAAATCAGCCCCAGCAGCCTTCTAATAGCACCTCCAGCCCCCCCCCCCCCCCCCCCCCCCCCCCCCCTACATTGTTTGCAAAGTTCAAGGTTTGTTTGTTGATTTCTTCATTGTTGGATCATGTGTTTGTTCTCTACTTGAGAGATAGTGGTTTATAAGTTTGCTTTCAATTGTTTTAGCCTTTGTAATCTCCCATCTAATTAGTATTTCATTTTCTGGCACTCTTACACTTATACGACTTCACGTGTTTCCATATTTGAGAGCTTTAACTCTTTGTGGCTAATCAAATTATTATTGTTTTATAAATATTCATTGTTGCAAGTAAACCGTCAGATTTATGCATGGTCGTATGTAGTTCATTCATGTGCTTTCACATCACATAGGACCGTCCTGCGTCACTCGACAAATGAAATACGTAGACGTAGCCATTTCTTCTTGTAGTGCATTGAGCATTTGTCTTATCACCCGCCATGCATTCTCATTCTTTTTACATCGCCTTCTAATGTCACCTTTGATTTTTTTTCTTATAAAATGTATTTTGTTCTATAATAGTTTTTGTTGTTCTTTATGTAGGTACCTAACTAAATATTTTATATAGTAGCAATGGATAAGAAATGGATGTTAGAGCCACGTCACTCAAAAACTTATCTGAAAGGCATGAAATATTTGCTAGATATATATTACGCATTCACACCAATTGGGGAGAAGTGTTCATGTCCATGTAGAAAATGCTTAAACATGAAGATGTGTGATCAAAATATGGTAGAAGAACATCTTGTTTGGAATGGTATAATGGAGAACTACACAAATTGGATCTATCATGATGGACGACTGTCTAACAAAGATAAATGCCCTTTTAATGCAAATCCATTACACCCAAATTACAACTCGAGTGATCCAATAGCTGAACTATTGCGTGCAGCTATTTCAAATCTACAACATGATGAAAACTTGGATGAACATGATTTATTTCATGATGATATTGGTGAAAACGAGATATTTGAGCATCCTAAAGCTTCCGTAAATACAGATGCAAACAATTTATACACATCTCTTTTAAAGGAAAACAAGTCATTGTGGGAAGGATTCCAAGAGTACACAAAATTATCTTTTTTGTTAAATCTCCTTCATATTAAGACTCTTGGAAATTGGAGTAATGTACATTTCAATATGTTGTTGAAGATCTTACAAGGTGTTGTTCCAGGTGGTCATAAATCAATTCCCGCTAACTATCATGAGGCCAAGAAAATCACTTCGAAATTAGGTCATAATTATATTAAGATTGATGCATGTGAGAATGATTGTTCTTTGTTTTGGGGACCACATCAAAATGATAATATCTGTTATGTGCGTGGTAAGTCGCAATGGGTTGCAATACTTGAAGATCAAGTGGTTCACAAGTCAAGGAAACGTAAGCAACAAGATAAGAAAAATGCAAAGATTCTGAACAAAGTTTTTAGGTATTTTCCATTGAAAGAACGGTTGGAGCGATTATTTCTTTGCAAGCAAACTGCTGACATGATGAAAAGGCATGCCAATAATCATGACAACTTCATGCATCACCCTAGAGATGGTTTAACATGGATAGACTTCAATAGCCATCACAAAGAGTTTTCTAGTGATCCCATAAATATTCATCTTGGCCTTGCCACTGATGATTTCAATCCTTTTGGAGATCTTAGTAGCATGCACTTGGCCAATTATGTTGATAGTATACAATTTGCCACCTTGGAAGTGCATGAAAAAAAGATCTATCATTATGTCAGGTCTGATTCCTGGTCCGAAAATTTCTGGTAATAATATTGATGTGTATCTACAACCATTAATAAAAAAAGTTGAGTGAGTTGTGGGAAGTTGGGGTACAGGTACTTGATGTTTTAGATGAAAAAAAGTTTACACTACATGCTGCATTGTTGTGGACTATCATCATAATAATAACATCAATCATCATATTTATCTAGTGAATTTTCTATAATCAATCAGTCTTCAACTACTGAAACACTACAAACTTGCAGGTAGAAGTGATCTGGATGGTCATCCTTATTCTCAGCATCATCCAAGCAACTAGGTCGGTGCTCGTGATGAAGACGATGGGGAAGACGAGGATGAGTTGTATGTGCAGTCTACTCCTAAGTGCTTAAAATTAAAAAAATATATATATTTTGTCTGTTGGGTTACTCATTTCTTCTCTTCCCCCTGGTCTGTGGGTTGCGCATTTGACGATCCGCATTTTGTCTCGCAGCGAGTGATGCTTGTGGTTTTTGGAAGGCAGTAATATTTAGTCTCTATGGGTTAGAATATGATGCATCGTTATTATTGCTATTTTTTTGGAGTTAGTTTTTTTTAATATGCGGGGGAGCCTTGCATGTTTTTTTACTAGCATCCAATTGATAACTCTTTCATGGCGCTGTAATTTTTTTTCTTAATTTGTAATTAAGAAAGCAATAACTTTCATCTTTACTAGTTTGTCATATTAAGAAGTATCTTGTGACTTTGAGTTAAATACTCCTATGGGGCATAGGTGATTCAGATTTTTTCTTCATATATTTTCTGAAATGTGTTTTTGTATGGAAACACCTCTCTAGAAATGCACGGGCAAGACTGCTTGCAACAATCTTTCACAGACCATGTTAGAAGGCACTCTAGGTGCTGGTAAATAGTTATCTCTAGGTCCTCATTACAGTCAAGTAATATGGCCCCCCTCTTCACAGACCATGTTAGCAGACAATCCGAGTTTAATGCAACAGGTTATCCAAAAATGTCAACTTCGAGAAGCAGTCTTGGAGAAAGCAGGCGGCCTAGATTCATTAGGCAAGGATTATAAGATCTACCAAGTTTCACAATTACCATTTTACATTGCAATTATCTAAAAACAAATCCTTCCATATCAGATGTTGAAGATGGATTGAACTGAAGTATGGGACAGCGGCAGTTATTTTGCTTGGGATGTGCTCTGCTAAAGAGAAGCCGCATACTCGTGCTTGATGGAGCCACGACATCAGTTGACAATGCCCCCGATGACATACTTCAGAAGACTATAACAGAATTTACTGATTGCACGGTCATTACGATTGCGCCATCAACTTCTCCGTGCCCAGTGGGGTTAGCCCGTATGTGTCGCAACGGCTGAACCGCCTCAACGTAGCAGAAACCTCCATGCAGATTCATATCTTCTTACAGTAGTACAGCTGGAGAGGATGCTTGAACTAAGTCTTGTTATTTTTTTCTATGTAGCTTGAACTAAGTCTTGTTATTTTTTTCTATGTAGCTTGAACTAAGTCTTGTTATTTTTTTCTATGTAGCTTGAATTATTCTTGTTAGTTTGTAATTCATAATAATGTATATGAATTCAGATTCTATATAAATTAATAATTTGGGTTGTGAGAACTTCATCCTTTCTAGTTGTGAAGCTGGTGTACAATGTTAGTTTACTTTGTTGAACATTTGTAACAATGCTTGATAACCATTTAAAAAAAATCAAATATACATTCCGGCGCCATAGGGGGCTGCCGTTTTTTTAAATGGGATAGCAATGGCGGCGTTTCTTCAATAAGCGCCGCTATTAGGTTAAAAACCTATTGCGGCGTTTCTGCTTAAAAGCTACGTTTTTCTTAAAACGCCGCAATAGGCACCTCCATGTAGATCAGTGGCTACAACTATGTTTTTTCTATAAAATGCCGCAATAGGCTACGGCGACGATGGCAATTGCAGCGATTTTGCGACACTTATCAAAATGCCGCAAAATCATTTGCGGCGTTTGAAAAGCGCCGCGAAACCCCACAAAAAACGTTGTAGCAGCCTATTCTTCTTGTAGTGTATCATGGTCTCTCTATATTACCTTGTCCCTGGAGGCGCCTATTCAGTTATGTCAATGGATCCACCAGAGAACGTGCCAAGAACTCCACGACTTGGTCTCAATAGGAGTCATCCTCAATTATGTTATGGCTTACGAATTCCGTGCAAGAGTCGATTTTTCACGATTACCTATCCCTAAGTACTGCAATGGATATATGGAAGTGAGTTGAATCTGCATACACATGCAAAGGGAATACGGCCATAGGGGAGGAGCTGCACCATGGGTAGGACATGGTCACTAGAGATCTCAAAGGGGAGACGAGTACCCTTATTTCACTATGCTCATTTGACTGAGGTCCCGGAGGAAGGTTCTCCCAGAATCTTTTGCCCTAACTCTACTCCTCAGCCGACCACTTTCTCTACTAAGGAGAAATAGACTCTTCGATTGCTGATGCATAGTCTTTCATCTGAGAATACCTCTGGCTCATCGTCTACCTTTGCTCACACTAGTACTCAGGGGCACATTCTGTTATTACTTACCCCTTCCACTCATTGGAGTATTGACTTAGGAGCCACTGATCACATGTTTGGCTAAGTTTCAAGTTTTGTGTCTTATTGCCCTTTATCTGGTAGATGGTTCTTTTTCCTCCATTGCAAGAAAGAGATCCAGTCATTGTTCTTCTCTTATTTTATCTTTTGTTCTTCTGTCCTCCATGTTCGTAATTTCACCCACAATTTACTTTCTGTGAGTCACGCGACTAACTCTCTTCATTGCTTAAGTACGTTTTTTTCCATCTCATTGTGTTTTTTTAGGACTTGAAAACGGAGAAGGTGATTGGATTTGATAGCATGCAAAATGGTATGTACGTGTTTGGCTCCTCCAAAGTCACTGTCTCTAAAGGCTCTCCACACTGAGCAAACCTCTACCTTGATCTCCTGGTATTGTCGTCTTGTCCATCCCTCTGTTGCTGCAGCATTTAATTCCTCATATTTCTCCTCATGTTTTTAAAACTCTTGTTTGTGATATATGCGTTCTTGCTAAACCTCGTCATGTTCGTGTTAATCATGTTTCATTACACAGCAATACTCCTTTTCATATTGTGCACACTGATGTTTGAGAACCTTGTCTCACTACTTCTATTTTTGGGTGTCATTGGCTTGTCACATTTATTGATTATTTTTCTCACATTATTTGGGTATATTTGATATAAAATAAAGGTGAAGTGCTTCTGATTTTTTAAAATTTTCATAAAATAGTTTCTATCCAATTTTCTGCCAACATTAAAATTTGTCGTGGTGATAATGTTCGGGAGCATATTGACTCCTAACTCCCATTTTGTGCACTACTTGGTTGAGTTGGCATCATCAATCAAACCCTGACGTTTACTCCCCTGCTCATAATAGAGGGGCTGAGAGGAAAAATTGTTACATCTGAGAGGTTGTTCGATGTTTACTGTTAACTATGCATCTTCTCTTCATATTATTGGAGAGATGTCATTACATCATCAGGGATGTGTTCTAATCAATCGCATGCCTGCTGAGTTCTTAGGAAATAAAATCCCTCTACTTACCTAGGGTATCCCCTCCACTCAACTACAACCCAAAATCTTTGGATGTGTTTGCTTTGCTCACATGCAACACATAGGTCAATCTAAACTTGACCCCAAACTTGAGAGGAAGTGTTGGTAAATAGGTCATTATTTTGTATCTATACTCTTGTTTCACCTCTCAGTATAAGAGGAGACAACTTTCTTATTAAGATATATAGGGCCATTAACAGGGACATCCCCTATAAGTATGAAAAATTATAGGTTGCACCCCTCTATCTTTTGAAATTACAAAATTCTCCCCTGTAACTTTAAGTTTCATAACATGCATTCACAAAAACATCCCCTGAAGGGGAGCTCCACGGGGATATTTTTGAGCATGATTATATATATATATAATTCATATTTCCATCTAATCCAACATATCTCTAAATGATTATATCAATATAATCATTATCAATCTATCCTTCCTAAATTTGGATGCATTCAACTTATAATAATTAATAATTTTATTTATACGACTCTCAACATAGTAATTATCACTCAATGAATATTGCAATAGGAGCCAAAAATCAAAATAAAAAGTCTAAAAGAACAAAGAAATTCTCCAACTACCACAAGTCTACTATATGTGACTAATGTGAGAATACATGAGAAAACTTCAAATTAACCGACTCCGGTAATGTTCAGAATAACCATAATACTTGAAATATTTGAGACATAAGAATAAGAAATTTTCATATTAAAGACTCACCGCTTCCATGAGAGCATAAATCTCAGACTCCTTGAGATTTGCACCCACTCTTTCTAGTCCAGCTTTGAGCTCATCAAATGTTATCTGCCCACTGTTGTCAGTATCTAACATCTTAAACATCTCTTTGAGGCCGGCAATTTCGTCCTCTGAGAGGTTCTCCGCGATGACCTGAAGAACGAAAAAAAGATCCAAATTTCAGTCAGAAAAACATGAATCAAACTCTTATAACACGGAGATTCAAAGGAAGCGCAAAATGCATCCAAACAATTAAAAATAAAAAACCATATTGTACCGAGTTATAGTGTGCAAGGAATTTTATATATTCATAATAATTAGTACTCTCGTTGATCCGAGTAGAATGGTGAATGCATAGTACTCTCGTTGATCCGAGCAGAATGGTGAATGCATAGTACTCTCGTTGATCCGAGTAGAACGGTGAATGCATAGTTTAACAAAAGAATTTGGATATTTTGGTAGATTTCTCATCTCTCTCTTTCTTTTTTGTAGTTGGCCAATAACATATCCAATGAAGAGGAAAAAATGAATGAGAACTAAGGAAGAAATTGATTTCTTTGTGAAAGAGAATTACAAAATCTAGATTGATACTTTATCCCCAATGTTTCTATTATACTCCTCTGGTCGTCCTCAATGTTGAATTTATAGAGGTGGGAGTCGCGAAAATTAAGGTGTCAATTACAATTGCTTGTGATCTTCATCCCTTAAATATATGCATTTAACTAATAGTGTGAATGCCACAAAATATTTCAAAAACTACTTAGCATGACTATGTAAGAGGGTACGTTGGCATCTACACCTCCTACTGGTGGATCACGTTGTACTCCTAACAAAGAGAAGCACTCAACTCGATCAGAAGGGTCCAATGGTCATTCTAAGCAGAGCAAGAAAAATCTAGCATCTCTTACTTATGGCGGACTTGCTATTGAATTCTTGACCGACAAGACTAGTGAGTGTCAACTACATGTATTACGACATAGAAGCTTACCGATGTGACATGCGTCACATAAGGATGATGAAGGACCCAGTACATTTTAATTTCCGCAATATAAGTGTTTCTTACATTATTTTATTTCTGCAGTCCGACTCACACCCTTTCGTTTTCGCATTGCCATCGAGAGTAGGTTTGGTTCTATTTGGTACCCATGCTCCAAGGGTTAGTTTTAGTTGAGTTTAGTAGTATTAGTATATTTATGTATGAGTGAGTTTAGTCCCACATTGTGGGTTTATTCCCACATTGTGGGTTTATTCCCACATTGTGGGTTATGTTTGTGAGTCCTTTATAATTCCTATAAATTAGCCCCTATGAGGAAGAATAACATTGCACCATTATATTTTCCTTTCATCTTTCTACTTGGTATCAAAGGTGGAATTGACACCTCCCTGAATTTTTGACGTCATGACCTAAGTCCTCGGGGGCTTCCGCTCTCCGATTTCCGCCTCTTCGTCCCTCTCGTCACGTCGAGCCGATCCTGCACTGCTAATCCCCCCCCCACCCCGTCGAGCCTCTCTGTTCCCGCTCCCGTCGACGCCTCGACGATGGAGTTTCTCTGCGCTATCCTCGACGAATCCGTCTCTACTCCTGCGATCCTGTCTAGTCCAACTGCTTCCAGAGGGAGCGACATCTTCCCCCGGCGATCCCGTCGACAGAGGGCTCTGTGCTGCTTCCCGTTAATCGTCCTCCTCCCGTCCGCGTTTCTGTCGCAGATTGTCGACGACGATCCTACTCCCAATTGGTCTTCCTCTCCGCTGCAGCATCCCTTCTTCTAAGATGAGATCCAGAAACCCCTTCCCTCTTCTAAGATGAGATCCAGAAACCCCTTCCTTCTCCCGCCATCAACAACTCCTTTTGCAGTGATCCCGTCCATAGGTGCAGTTGCCGCTGTTTCTCTTCTGTCGATCCAGTTGACCTCTTTTCTCCCGCAGATCTCACTGCTCCTGTCGCCGAGTGTAGTTGGTGCAGTTGTCCTTGATATCGGCGGTTGTTTCCATTCTTGACGCTGCTTCCCGACGCAGTTCCTGTCGACGACAGAGCTTCTTCTGCTGATGCCTACTGTTGATCCGGAGCTTTCACGTCTCTATGGGTTGTTCACTGCTGCTGTTCTGGAGCCTCCACTCCTTTCCCTGTATGGAGCTTCCAACTCCAGCCGCTGCTCTCTTGCCACTTCATTTGTCAGACGATTCCAGCTGCTTCCGGCCGCTGCACTCCTGTCTCTGATGACCAGCTGCTGCTACCCCTTCCGGGGTGTTCATCTCTCGCCGATGATGGAGTTTATTGCATTTTTAGTAGTTTTCTTTGTGTTTTTTTCTTGGTTGTTCATGTTTGTTTGTGTGATTTATGCATATATGCACGTGTTTTTCACGTGAGGGGGAGTGTTTGGGACAAAGGCGACTCAGATAATCTTTTCCAACCTTTCTCCTTCGTTCCACACAGCCTCTAGGCTTATGTCGTGTGTTGTTTGTGTCTCCCCATGTCTTTTCCATGATGATTGGTAGGTGGTATGGTCTCCGTTGGTTTTTTCTATCTCTCTTTCTCTCTTATCCCCACGGTCCCGTGGATCTGTGTGTGGTGTTATCCCCGCAGGTCTCGTGGATTCGTGTGTGTGGTGTTATCCTAAAGTAAATGTAATCAAAATGATCTTCATTTCATAAAGCAATTTTTTACAAAGCATAGTGCCCGCACTTACAAAAAGATACTGCACAGACAATCATCCATGAAAAATAAAATACAAGTCTCAGTCTTCCTCTGAAGAAACCGCTCTTTTTCCCTTGGCTTCTTCTTCGAGTGGTACTCAGAAGTGCTCGTCGTTGAAGGGCTCTTCATACTACGCTTGCCTGAGCTATTGTCGGTCTCTGAATTTGGGTAATCATCCTCGTCGGTGCTGTCTCTGTGGCGTCTTCTCCGGCACTGCTCTCCTGAGAACTAGTACTCGCATCACCTTGAGAGGTTGCGTCTTCTGATTCTGAGAATTGAATATCCCCGAACTCGGTATACAAAGTCGGCTAGTCGATATCCACAAACTCCTTCAAGGCGCCCCTCTTTCTCAGAAGATCAATGGTAAGAACCGCGGATTCCCTATTGTTCCTATACAGCTCATGACAAAACTGTTGATTCTCAAGAGTATAGACAGCCTACAGAAAGAAGGATCAGAACATTGGTAAGTGTGGTCAGGTATGAAATAACTTTTCCTATTCAAAAAATTATCTTGTACCTTCAATTTCTATTGCAGGCGAGTATTCTCCAGCAACGCCTCCTCGAGCTCGCACCCAACTCGGTGATTTAAAGTAGCCGCCCGCAGAGTCGCGGTGGCGGATTTCTTAGGGAGAACATCCACGGGGTATTCTCCAGCTCTCGAAGGTTGTCACCGCCATACAAGACAGAAGCGACCGCAAAGGCATGCGATTTCACCCTATCACCCTCCCTCCAGGAGGGAAGGATAGTATTGATTGCAACAAATCCACCTTCAGTGTGTTAGTGCATCGATTACCCGCGACATCCGATAAGTTCTCCCCAGCATCAAAAGGAGCAAACTCTTTCATTTCTTCTGTCAAAGCCTGCGCGGACTTTGCCCTTCTCGAAGGAGTACTCGTGCCACCTCCCTCAAGTGTTTGCTCTCTCTGTCGTTCGCAGAGACGCTTCCGCTCGCTCGCAGTTAAGACATTAGTAAGCGGATTGCGCGGTTTCTTGTCTGGGACCATCAGAATAACTGCAAGAAAAAGATCAAGTCAGAAATCAAACAAGGTAAGTGCGGTTTCATGTTTAGTAACCGCCCATACTTACAATCTTCATTGCTACTTGCAGGGCCACTTGCGCCCGCGGGACGTAGTAGTCCACGTCCAGGGGAGAACCTATGAGAAATTCAAAAATCCTTCTCTCAACCCCCTAGCTCTCAGCTCTTTGAAGACGTCCTCACTTCGCATATCGGGTAGAGTGGAGAGACCGCCAAAATCACCTCTGAAGAAGGCGAATCTCTCTATCCAATTGCGGACTTTTTTGGGCAAGTTAAGCACCCACAACTTCCTCGAGCCAATATTCATTTGTCCTTCACCTTGAGCCCGCACATGAAAGAGGTTGCGGAATAAGTCGAAAGAAAATCAAATTCGCTCCGCCCTGAGGTATACAACGAACAAAAATATAGCCGCAAGGGAGTTAGAAGGCAACTGGGCAGGTATGACGCCAAAGAAGCTCAAGATTTCAACGACCTCCAGAAAGATCAGAAACCTCCATTCATAATCAAAATGGTCAAAGGGAACAACCAATTCTTCGTCATAGACAGTGTTCAATTTCTCCTCGCCCCTCGGTAACCGCGCTGCGTAGCAAGGATTAAGCAGATGACGCGACATGAAATTATTAAACTCCAATTTAGAAATGGAAGGAGTTTCAGGCGTAGCCGACAGAAAGGTCATAACACAGCCAACTCTCTTGGAGACCATCATCAGAAACCGCACAAGCTCACTCCTCAATCAAGCACAAGTAAGATGCTAAATGAGCATTCAGTCCTCTTTGCAATTACTGTTTTCCCCGTCTTCTAGCTGTTCGCAGCTAAGCGTGGAGGTTGGGGACACTTTTCGCCCCAACGGTTGTCTAGGACTTTGCTCCTCTTCTACATTGTGGACTTCATCAGGTATAATAAATTCAATTCATAGAAATAATCTTTTTGCAATGCTGGGATAAAGTTATTTGTGTGAACCCTCCCCGGATCCTACAATGTTGCGATCTCCATCATCCATGCACTCGGTATTCATTATTTATCGGAAAAAATAAATACAAAAGGAGACGATTTTTCCCAGTTCACCTAAACATAGGAGTAAGCACTATAGGAGAGGCAGAGTTTGACTCACAAAATCTGTGAAACATGTTCTTAGTACAAAAGCTTAATCCTATGGGAGAGAAACAATCACTTGATGTTTATACACCAACATATCTCTCACTTATCCAATGTGTGACTAAACCCTTTATCTCAAGTGCCTTAAACTCGTAACAGTTGAGAGCTCTACACATTATCCGTCACTCCCCACATACATAAGCAATGTCACATCGCCACCAACCTCCTCAACAAGACAACAATATATCATGAAAGTCACTGGCTCTTAACCCTTGTTCAAACATGAAATAGGTTTGGGAGTGTGAAAGAAAGGGGAGCAAAATTGGATTTAATATACTAAAGGTCAAATCACTTTAAACCCAAAATATTAACTATGATAGAGATTAAACCACAAATTACTGTGATAATATATTTTCAACATATTCAATGTGGAAAAATATACCAAATGTCTCATATGTCTTGACAATGTAATGGTCCAAGGATTTGAATTTTTGATAAATATGTAATGATATCCTATGTCACTAAAAGAAATATTAGCACATGGCCTAGCTAAATTAAGAAGCTAAAGAATCATAAGATGCCAGTTCTCAAGAGTGCCAACAAAAAGTACATTGTATATATAGAAAATATAAATGAAAAAGCACCGAGAAAATTTACATCAAGCCAAGTGAAATCATGTTGTCTATTTTTTTAAACAAAACTGTAGCATCAGAAACTCAGCTATCTGTGTATGGGATTTGAACCTTCTAGTAACTTACCCTTAGAGCCATCTTCTTAAGCTTGTTCATCGCCGAGAATTGCTTTAAGCGAGATAGAACTGCAGAATCTAGAGGTTTGTCAGGAGCCACACCATCAACCTGCACCCATGGATGGGCTGCGAAAAGAAATTTGGTTTTTAACTCAGATCCGCGAAAGATTCTTACAACATGCATCATAGTGATACTAGATAAGGAAAAAATCATTAAAATTTGAAATCCTCCCAGCTGTTTGGAGAAATTGATCTCTTATGTATTATTTATTCACTATTTACCTTATTTTCCTCATAGGCTTGTTAAAAATAGTTCGATGCGCAAACAGATAAAGAACAATTCAAGTATTGCTATTTTGTCAAGAAAATGAACCGAGCTTGAACACATTTTTTTAGCTTGTTTACTTCGCAAGACAAAAACAAAGAAGAGTTTGATCGACGATGTTTGGCACGTTAAGAGCTAAAGGGCAGCCCGGTGCACAAAGCATCCCCGCGCAGCGAGGGTCCGGGCAAGGGTCCCACCACAAGGGTGAAAAGTAGGCAAGCCTTACCCTACATTTTTTGCAAGAGGCTACTTCTAGGACTCTAACCCGTGACCTCGAGGTCGCACGACAATGTTTGGCACGTTAAGAGCTAAAATAGTAAAATACAAATGTATATATAGCTATTTATATATACAAGTTCATTTTACTCATGAATTTTATTACTAAGAACTATCAAATTTACTTCATGGTACTTAAGTGTTTCATGCTCTACACATCTCATAGGAAATTGTCCGACAAAAATGACAAACTTAATTTTCACGCAATTGAAGCTGTAAATTTTAAAAAAAAAATGTGAGTGTTCGGCTTGATAATAAAAAGTCGAATAAAACAAAAAAATTTAGCTCGTTAACAAAATTGATTTCCTTCTTGTTTGACTCCATTTTAATAAAAAATGTGAGTGTTCACGGCTTGATAAAAAATGTGAGTGTTCGGGTTGATAAAACAAACTAAACTGAAGAGAGATATGACTCCATGTGCAACTGTTTACGCCCAATGCTTCAGTCCCCACTCAAAGAAACCTAAGCACAAGTAGAAACGAAATGGCATATTGTGTTACAAGTTGCTTGTAAAGCTATTTGAGTTTGAGAACTCACATAAAACTTCATGAGCTTTCAACCTCTTTTTTGGATCTCTTGTGAGCATTTTTTTCACAAGATCTTTGGCGCTATTCGAGATACTGGGCCATGGGTCTGACTTGAAATCAAGCTCACCATGAAGAACCTCATCAAAGATAGCTTGCTCACTTTCTGCCATTACAAAAAGTTAACACATAAAAGAACTTAAGTGGTTGAAAAAAGATGAGGTGTGAAAGATCAGAACCTGCCCAAAAAGGAGGCACACCACTAAGAAGGATGTAAACTATAACTCCAGCACTCCAAACATCTGCCTCTGGGCCATACCTCTTTTTCAATACTTCGGGTGCTACATAGTAAGGACTACCGACAACATCGGTGAACATTTCCCCTGCAATGAGTAACTACCAATAAATAATTACAAACGACATTGATAAAATTTTAATATCCTAACACCGAGAAGAATTATTCAAAAGTTAGTATGTTTGGTTTGCGTTGTCATCAATGTAGCTAGCATATTTACCCGATTTATCATCAATGTTAATAGTAGGGATATTCTCTCATTAGTCATTATAAGAGGTAAATATTTTGTATTATAATTTTTAGATTTGCTTTTTTGTAAATTTTCTTCTACATAGTTTAGCTAGTTTATAAATTAGAAATCAAAAGAGAAAACTTCTCCCATGTCCAACTTTTTTCCTTCTTACATGGTATCAAAACATTAGGGTTCCACGTCAAGTTTTTCCTCATGAGGGCTAAGGTTCATCTCCTGCTTCTACCAAACTACAATCCGGCACTGGCTGAGATTCTTACACGGTGTATTGTTTCTTCCCCATCGACAATCGCCGATGGTCACATTTGATTTCCTTTTGCTTTACATTTATATATTGTACTGAATTTTGGACATTTTTAATTCATGCAGGTGCTTTTTCATGCCATAGGTTAGACAAAAGCATGGTCATTGGGGATGATCGGTTTGAATATGATGTGCCCCTCATAGTCAGCAGTTTATGCATTATATGTATTTTTTGGTGCTCCTTGATTTATTACCAATTTACCCTTCGAGAAGTTGGTTTGGTTTATTGAAAAATAAAATTTATAAAAAAAATGAAATAATTTTTTTTTTAGTTTTCTTTTAAAAAACATTCAAAATTTAGAATTTAAAAATATAGAAAACAAAAATATTCTCATGTGAATATCCAGTAAATTGGTTTCAAATTTTAATACACAACCAAACCTATTAAAAAACAAACCCAGCTACTTACGAAAAATTAGCTGAAAGCCCTAATTTTGGGTCAGAAGCCGGCTGAGAGTCTAAGGGTTCTCATTTCTCCTCCTCATTCATTACATTTCGTCTAGTGTTTCTCTCTATTCTTCTCTCTAAGATTTCCGCCACAATGTATCTTATTTCTTACTTTATTGTTGATTTTCTATGCATTGTCATTATATTTGTTCAAAGAGTTTACTAATTTTTCTTGGATCCACAGCCGAGTGCACCTACATCTTGTGTTACCTTCTAAGAAGATGAAGTAGAGAGAGAGAGAGAGATAGAGAGGAAGAGGAAAGGGGGCTAGGGTTAGAGGAGCAAGAGGGAGCAGCCCTCTTCTAAATTTCGGTTGATCAAAAGATGGAGCCAACATACAAGGTGATCCCCCTTTATAGGGGAGGATCCCCCACATAATATTCTGAAATAAAATACATTCCCAAAATAAAACACATTCTGAAATAAGACTTAAGATAACGCCGCTGGTATCGCCGCCCGCATGTCACGTTGATACCGCCAGCCCCGATCCCCGCTAACGCCGCATACTGCCGCCAGGCGATAGCGCCGTCCGGTACTGCTACTCCGTAGCTTCCGATCCGCCCGGTTCGATCTGTCCCGCGTCCTGTTGTCCAGTTCGCCCTTCTGTGTCGCGCTTCCGCCTTGAGTACATGATGTAAACAAATCTAAATTTTAAAATAAATACTTGTTATTTTATCTTAAAATAGAGCAACGGTCGAGGAACCAAAATGAGGTTTTGCGCGCGTAATCAATCTCATCAAGTTGTACTTAGAAATTCGTTGATAGCGTCCGAGTAGACTTTTATTATATTCGTGGTTTCGAACCTCTTCGAGATCTAACTTATCACAAACAAGATTTACACACAAAACTTATGAAATAACGATAAACAAAACAACTAGAACGCTAGGGCAAGCTCACGGATCATTTAAAAAAGGCGCGTAAAATTAGCTAAAAAGAGGAGCAAGGATACGGTTACGTTGAGGAGACTTGAGACCTTCCGAGCCGTTGGCGTGAAGCGAGGATGCCTTGGAAGTAGATGGACTGGAGGTGCTGGAGTGGCCGTCGGCGTCCCCGGGAGGTGCTGGAGGAAGTCGTCGGCACCCTAGAGGACGGGATCCAGATGGAAATCGCTGGAGTCGACGGATCTCGTCGGGGAAGGAGGTGCCGGACTGGGAGGGAACTTCCGGGAGGCAACGCCCGTGCGGCGGAGGTCGGAGGGATGTCGGCGAGGAGGGGCGCGGGGAAGCTTCGCCGAGAGCAGGCGCTGTTATCGCTGCTGGATGGGAAAGGAGAGGGGCGCGGTATAGGTGGAACAGAGGAATCGAAAATCTCGATTCCTGTTCCTCTGGTCTGTTCTTTTTGCAGCAGGGTAATAAGTAGGGCCTTTTCTTTAGGGGGAGGCCAATTGTTATTTCCAAATAGGATGAATTTTATTTTGGGTAATAATATTTTGGCCTTAAATAACTTCTCCAAATTTGTTGCTTTTCTTCTATTTTGAATGGCTGAGTCAACTTCCTAAATGAACCCCTTAATTTAGGTATAATATTTATTAAATTATACACACATATATTTAGATTTTAAATATATGTATAACTTAATAACAATTATTATTTTACACGAATTTTAAACGAAATGAGCTTGCCCTTTCTATCCTAGCTACTTTGATTACCGGACCTTTTTATTTAAGGACACGTCGGGTGGTCAAACCGGCGCGCCAAAAAAATAACGATGGATGCAAAAAATAAAAATACATGAAATAAAAGACGAAAAATAAATGCTGTAAATTAAGGTGCGACGAAGGTCGCATCAATTCTCCCGGGGTTGAGAGAACTCGACCCCGTCGAGGACTTGCACAAACTTGCAATGGATAGATCTGGGCGGCGGCGCTGTAACTCATCCGTGCTAATCCAGGAACTGTCTGTAATGTCTCGTCCCTTCCATGATACCAAGTAGCGCTGGTACATCCCGTGGCGAGTGCTGAACTCTCGTACGTCAAGAACCTGGTCGATCTCTTCGGTAGTAGGCGTCGGTGCCGGCACGAGGTCTGGTGGTATCTCTGGGGCTGCAACAGGTGTACTGGGGCTGGAACTATGCGGGGTCCCGTAGAATGGAGTCAGATCTGCCACGTTGAAGGTCGGTGAAGTACCGAATCCAACGGGCAAGTCTAATAGGTATGCATTCTCACCTATACGCTTCAGGACTTGGAAAGGTCCAAACTTCCTCTGCTGTAACTTATGATATATCCCTGGAGTGAATCTCTGCTTTCTGAAATAAGCAAACACCCAATCTCCTTCTGAAAAATATAACGCTCGGCGATGACGATCGGCCATGGCCTTATATTTTTCAGAAGTTGCTCGCAGCTTTTTAGCAATATCTTTATGCATCTCTTTTAAGTGATCAATATGAGCTTGCGCATCAGAGGAAACACGTTCATGAGAAGGAAGAGAGTGTCGGTCAAGTAGATGGGGTATGGGAAACCCGTAAACAATCTCGAAAGGAGATTTATTAGTGGA
Organism: Dactylorhiza incarnata; assembly: GCA_033032865.1. Lineage (NCBI taxonomy): Eukaryota > Viridiplantae > Streptophyta > Magnoliopsida > Asparagales > Orchidaceae > Dactylorhiza > Dactylorhiza incarnata. The sequence continues at coordinate 4,774,596 of JAWHQI010000177.1, read as the reverse complement.
GCGATTGATAGAGTTATTGAATGCAAATTCTGCTTGTGATAGAATGAGATCCCATTGCTTTGGGTTCTCCCCCGTCAAACATCTAAGAAGGTCTCCCAAACTCCTATTAACGACCTCAGTCTGTCCATCCGTCTGAGGATGATAGGCACTACTGAACTCCAGTTTGGTGCCTAATCGGCTCCACAATGTTTTCCAAAAATAACTCATAAAACGTGTATCCCGATCGGACGTGATAGATTTCGGAATGCCATGTAAAGCGCACTACCTCTCTAAAAAATAAATTAGCGACATGTACCGCACTAGAGGTTTTCCTACACGGAATAAAATGCGCCATTTTTGAAAATCGATCAACTACGACAAATATAGAATCTACCTTCCTCTGAGTGCGAGGGAGGCCCGTCACGAAGTCCATCGAAATGTCGTCCCACGGCCTCTCGGGAATAGGTAAGGGGGTGTATAAACCAGTATTTTGAGCATGCCCCTTATACAACTGACACGTCGTGCAGTGCCGGATGAAATCAACAACGTCCTGTTTCAACTTCGGCCAATAATATCGAGCGCTGGCGAGGTCCAATAACTTAGACTGCCCAACATGACCTCCTAGTCCCGAGGAGTGCAACTCTCTAAGTAACGCCTCACGTAATGGACCCTCACAAATACACAGGCGCGTGCCTCGAAATAGGTAACCCTCACTCACGACGTACTGAGTAGTGGTGTCAGTTCCAATGTGACTACAAGACCGCCAAATGTCTCCAAAGTAGGGGTCAGTCGGGTATAGGTCATGCTGTGTGTCTAAAGAGGTGATGCGAGGCTGAAGGGTGACCAACAAGTGGGAACGACGACTAAGTGCGTCTGCTACTCGATTTTTGACACCAGGTTTGTGCTTCAGATGGAAAGTGAACTCCTGCAGGTAAGCAGCCCACTTGGCATGACGCCTGATCTCCTTCTGGGAGTTCAGGTGCTTCAATGCCTCATGATCGGTGTTCAGCACAAACTCGCGCTGGATCAAATAATGTCGCCAATGACGAAGAGCCTGTACGATGGCATAAAACTCTATATCGTACGTGGAATATCGAGTTTTTGCCTCGTTCAGCTTCTCGCTGAAGAATGCGATGGGTCGACCTTCCTAACTCAAAACAGCTCCAATCCCTATAATAGATGTGTCACAGTCGACCTCAAAGATCTTTTCAAAATCAGGGAGAGCTAAAACAGGAGCGCTAGTAAGTCTATCCTTTACTAATATAAAGGCTCGCTCAGCTTCCTCAGTCCAGATAAAAGTACCCTTCCTCAAGCAGTCAGCCACGGGTGCAATCAGGGTACTAAAATTTCTAATGAATCGCCTATAAAAGGATGCTAGCCCATGAAATCCTCGAGCCTCCGTGATCGTCCTAGGGCTAGGCCATGATTCTATCACCTTGACCTTCTCCCTATCAACCTTAATACCATCAGACGAAACAATGTATCCTAAGAAGGTCAGGCTATCAGTCAGAAACGTGCACTTTTTAAGATTTATATATAATTTATTTTCTCGTAATATTTCCAAAACTTGCCTAAGATGAATCAAGTGTTGATCAGGATCAAAACTATAGATCAAGATATCGTCAAAGTATACCACTACGCAAACTCCTATGAGTGGTCTAAGCACTTGGTTCATCACTCGCATAAATGTGCTGGGAGCATTGGAGAGACCAAAAGGCATCACCAGCCACTCATATAATCCCTCCTTGGTTTTAAACGCAGTTTTCCACTCATCCCCGGGTCGAATCCTAATTTGGTGGTATCCACTCTTTAGATCAATCTTTGAAAAGACGCGGGATCCACTAAGCATGTCCAACATATCGTCCAAACGGGGGATGGGAAAACGATATTTAATGGTAATTTTATTAATCGCTCTACTATCGACACACATGCGCCAAGTCCCATCTTTCTTAGGAACTAATAATGCGGGGACGGCGCATGGACTCATACTCTCCCTAACGTGACCCTTCGAAATCAACTCGGTCACCTGCCTATGGAGTTCCTCATGCTCCTTCGGACTCATACGGTAATGTGGAAAGTGAGGTAAGCTAACTCCTGGCATCAAGTCTATGCAGTGCTGAATGTCTCTCATCGGGGGCAGCTGATCGGGCAACTCCTCCGGCATAATCTCAGAGAACTCATCAATAAGAGGTCGCACTGTACTAGGGATGTCTTCGGTGGTGGGGGTGGTGTCCATACCAGATAACATATAAATGACCTCACTATCCTTCATCTCCTCCTGAAATTGGGGCCCTGTCAGTAACATCGTGGCGGAGGGGAAGGATATAGCCGACACGGTAGGTGTAGGGGGTGAAGATCTCTCAGGGGCTCTAGGAACAAGACTGTTCTTCTGGGGAAGAAGAACGATCTTGCGCCCATTGCGCTCGAAAGAGTGAGAGTTCTTCACTCCATCATGGATAACTCGTCTGTCGTACTGCCAAGGTCGTCCCAACAGGATATGACAGACCTCGATAGTGGCGACATGACACCAAACAGCGTCCTGATAGATGCTACCGATGGAAAACTCTACGAGACACTGATGTGTGATGGGGATAGTCGTGTTATTCGTGACCCAAGATAGACTGTAAGGTTTTCCTAACGGTTGGGACTTCAGCTTCAGCTTATCTACCATACGTTGAGAAACAAAGTTCTCCATACTACCGCTATCAATGATGATGGAGCAGAACTGCCCCTGAATGCGTGCGGTCGTACGAAAAATGTTGTTTCTCAACCATTCGTCGTCAGTGGGAGCTTTGGGCGTTAGGAGACTATGTTGGAGAACGCACACTAACGATTCAGGCTACTCTCCCTCAACTTCGTACTCACTCTCTAACTCGGGCTCAGGAGTCGGGTCAGGATGGGAGTCACTAAGGAAGACCCCATACTCAGGTTCTGACCCACTCTCAGAATCAATGACGGCGACGAAGTGGCGTCGCGGGCACTCAGAAGATTTGTGTCCCGGCTCCATACACTTGAAACATCTAAAGGTGCCAGCTTGCGGTCTAGTGCCGACAATCTCCTTGCCTCTAGTGGATGTGGCGGGTAAGGCGGGAGTGCTCGGAGGCAAAGCGGGACGAGGGGGTCCGGCAGTCCGAGTCACCGAAGTGGACGTGTGAGTAGATGGGGGTTTATCAGTAGACCTAAACCCGGATGTCCTCTTCTGCGAGGCCTCGGCTCTACGCGCGCGGCTCGAAACTTCTCCTAAGTCCTTATAGTCAAATAACTCCAGTTGATCCCTAAGGGAATATCGTAATCCATTCAGATATCGAGAGACAACCATGTCGTCGTCCTATCGGAGATTGAGGCGAGACTGGAGTACTAGGAACTCGTTCGTATACTCGTCTACCGTTGACTTATCTTGTCTTAGGTTGTGGAACCTACGATATAGGGTTTGCATGTAATCAGGAGGCACAAACCGCTTTCGAATTTGTTCTTTAAATTCTGCCCATGTGGTGACGGGCGGCATGCCTAAATTAAACCTAGTTCGCTCTATTTGTTCCCACCAAACTAACGCGGGACCTTTTAGTCTCATAGTGGCGTACTCAACCTGCCTAGCTCGGGGCATTTGCTTCCAAGCCAAGTAGCGGTCCATCCTGGCACACCAATCTAAGCAACGTTCAGGTTCTAAATACCCTTCAAAGTCACCTACATCTAACTTGACTCCCCAATCCCATCGGGGACGGTCATGAGGTTCGTCAAGTGGCTCGGGTTCGGGTTCAAGTTCGGGTTCAGGTTGTGCAAGCTCTAGTGGCCTAGGGTTCGGATTTGCTCCGTTCACGGGTGCGCGGTTTATGTGTATGGTGCCTTCGATATTATTAACCGAAGTACGCAACCCATTCATAACGTGTATGACACTACCCATACCCGTGGTGAGAGTCTCTACCGCTTTCATTAGTTCATTCATTCGTTGGGCTAAGTCCCCAACACTAGTTTCTAAATGATCGACACGCTTATCCATTTTTTTTTTAGATTTTAATTTATAAAAAATAATTTTAATTTTCAAACAAAGAAACAAATATTAGAAAATTATTTTATAATTTTTTTTTAAACCATTTTTTTAAAAAAAAAAGAGATTTTACCCGAGCGGGTAGAAAACAAAAAATTTATTTTTTTATTTTGATTTTAAAAAGAAAGGAAAAATTTTGGAATGAAAGGGAAATAAATTTCTTAAAAAAAACATATATTAAATAGATATAGATATATATTTTTTTTTTGCAAAATCGGATCGCTTGATTCGCAATAGAAGCGAATCAAACCCCTCTGATACCAAACTGATGTAAACAAATCTAAATTTTAAAATAAATACTTGTTATTTTATCTTAAAATAGAGCAACGGTCGAGGAACCAAAATGAGGTTTTGCGCGCGTAATCAATCTCATCAAGTTGTACTTAGAAATTCGTTGATAGCGTCCGAGTAGACTTCTATTATATTCGTGGTTTCGAACCCTCTTCGAGATCTAACTTATCACAAGCAAGATTTACACACAAAACTTATGAAATAACGATAAACAAAACAACTAGAACGCTAGGGCAAGCTCACGGATCATTTAAAAAAGGCGCGTAAAATTAGCTAAAAAGAGGAGCAAGGATACGGTTACGTTGAGGAGACTTGAGACCTTCCGAGCCGTTGGCGTGAAGCGAGGATGCCTTGGAAGTAGATGGACTGGAGGTGCTGGAGTGGCCGTCGGCGTCCCCGGGAGGTGCTGGAGGAAGTCGTCGGCACCCTAGAGGACGGGATCCGGATGGAAATCGCTGGAGTCGACGGATCTCGTCGGGGAAGGAGGTGCCGGACTGGGAGGGAACTTCCGGGAGGCAACGCCCGTGCGGCGGAGGTCGGAGGGATGCCGGCGAGGAGGGGCGCGGGGAAGCTTCGCCGAGAGCAGGCGCTGTTATCGCTGCTGGATGGGAAAGGAGAGGGGCGCAGTATAGGTGGAACAGAGGAATCGAAAATCTCGATTCCTGTTCCTCTGGTCTGTTCTTTTTGCAGCAGGGTAATAAGTAGGGCCTTTTCTTTAGGGGGAGGCCAATTGTTATTTCCAAATAGGATGAATTTTATTTTGGGTAATAATATTTTGGCCTTAAATAACTTCTCCAAATTTGTTGCTTTTCTTCTATTTTGAATGGCTGAGTCAACTTCCTAAATGAACCCCTTAATTTAGGTATAATATTTATTAAATTATACACACATATATTTAGATTTTAAATATATGTATAACTTAATAACTATTATTATTTTACACGAATTTTAAACGAAATGAGCTTGCCCTTTCTATCCTAGCTACTTTGATTACCGGACCTTTTTATTTAAGGACACGTCGGGTGGTCAAACCGGCGCGCCAAAAAAATAACGATGGATGCAAAAAATAAAAATACATGGAATAAAAGACGAAAAATAAATGTTGTAAATTAAGGTGCGACGAAGGTCGCATCAGTACACTTGCCATGGTGGGTCTTCCGGGTGCATGCCGGTAACAATACCGCCGTCTGGAAAATTGGCTTTGTCCTCAAGGCAGTAGTCCGTAAATTGGCGCCGAAAATCATCTCGCAGCAGCCATGTCGCGGCGGAGGTGGGGCGATTGCGCCAAGCGACCCAGATCTCTTCTGTCGTGGTGTCTCCCGGTGTGTGAGGGCGTTGAGCCAGGATGGCCTCCAGATAGAGAGGTTCGGCCTCGGAATAGTCGATGGCGGCGGGTATGTGGTCAGTGACGGGGTGGTCGCCGATGACACGTCGGAGTTGCGACACATGAAAAAATGGATGAACGCGACTGCTATCGGGAAGGCGGAGACGATAGGCCACGGCTCCAATGCGACTGATGATTTCGAAAGGCCCATAGAAACGAGGGGCCAATTTGGGACAGGAGCGGCGAGCAACTGTGAGCTGTCGGTATGGATGCAGTTTGATGAATACCCGCTCGCCCACTTGGAATGAGAGGTCCCGACGCTCACGGTTGGCAAACGAGATCATCTTGGCCTGTGCCCGCCGGAGGTGGTGCTTCAAACTGTCCAAAATAACATCCCGGTCATGTAAGTGATCGGCCAAGCTAGGAACGGGGCACTCCCCTGGAAGGTAGCGGAGCACGGTCGGGGGTGGGCGTCCGTAGACCGTCTCGAACGGGGAGGTGTTGGCGGAGTGGTAGTACGCTGTATTATAAGAGTACTCCGCCCAACATAACCACTTTGCCCACGTGCCGGGTCGTTCGCCAATGCAACACCGCAGATATGTTTCTAAACATCGATTAAGCACCTCCGACTGCCCATCCGATTGCGGATGGTAAGCCGTACTCATCCGGAGACGTGTGCCTTGGAGGCGAAACAGCGACGTCCAGAAACTGCTGAGGAAGAGCGGGTCACGGTCGCTCACTATGGAACGGGGAAAACCATGCAGTCTCACGACCTCCGTGATGAAGCTGTCCGCCACGGATGCGGCGGTGTACGGGTGTCGGATGGCGATGAAGTGGGCATACTTCGTGAGGCGGTCGACGACCACCAGGATGCAATCGAAGCCATTCGAACGAGGTAAGCGGGTGATGAAATCCATTGCAACGTCCTCCCAGACGCGCTCGGGGATCGGCAGTGGCTGAAGTAAACCGCTTGGGAACATTGTCTCATATTTCGCCTTCTGACAGGCCAGACAGGCCGTCACGTATGCCTTCACCTGGCGGAGTATGTTGGGCCAGTATAGTGAGGCGGCTAATCGCCGATATGTACGGAAGGCTCCTGCGTGATGTAACATCCTGCCAGTACGAAGAGTATAACAGCAGGTCCGGCCGGGACCCCACGCCATACAAACCACACTAGCTAGGAGTTAAAAGGTGATAACCAGAAAAGTAACAACTAAACGAGAGTACAAAACGTAAGCGGAAGCATTAATTAAACCATTCAAATAGAACTGTCCACTATCATAGGAATGTATCCAGAATAAGAGTTACGGCCTTAAGGCCTTACATTCATCCAATGCACAAAACTCCATAAGCATACATCGGCACGCAGGCCGGCCATACATGAATAACAGGAAAAGGGCTGGCCTTCGAGGGCCAACATTGCAAAGGGTCATCGCCCGCTATTTCCCACTAGGCTCACCTGCACCTGCATAAGAACATTCCACCAAGCGGTGGCAAACAAAGTAACGGTCAGCACAGCTGACCAAATTATAACGACCCCACCCCTTTTCCGGGGTGGCGGAGCTTCTACCCTGCAAGCAAGCCATACTAGCACAAGTACTAAATATAAAGAAAGTGCAACTACACGAGGTGAGATTTCAAGCACAATCAATCTTCTAGGTTGAGCATCAAAAGAAGGGAACCTAGGTATGCACATGATGTTGGTTGGGTTCACCCGAAGGTTCCCCACAACCGCCTAAGCAATCGCATGAGGCTAACATAACATCCATTTCACAAAACACTCCACCGTAAGGGCCACAACCTTGGGTGGAAACAAGAGCTTTTGGTCGGTCTAGGTATGACACCTTCCACGACCTCTCCCATGATCACACGGCTTTCCTGAGGAAAGGACCTCTTACCGATCTGCATGGAAACGGGTTCGGTTTAGCTTTGCCCGTGCTCTAATCGTCGCGATCTATCGCACGACGCGGGTACGGCTTCGCCTCGGCCCGTAAGGGTTTAGCACTTTCAAGTGCTACACTAAATATACGCTACGCACATAACCCCTTCACAAGGATCTAGGTTTCACGAATACTCATCAAGGGAGGTGCAATACACTCCGCATCAATTTCGTGGTGAAGGTTTGCCTTCATCCAAAACTCAAAGCATGGGGCTTTTGTTAGGATCTTCACAAGACGCCTACACTTAGTTCCCGCAATACTATAGGTGAGTTCACGGAGTCATTCTCCGGCACGCATTCTAGGCCTAACCTAAATGCAACGTCGCAAATCAAGCATCACCGATTCGGGCTCACGGCCACGAATAGGCTTCACACAAAATGCCTAAATCCGCACGACTACCGGATTTTCTACTTGCAATAATGCCGGGGACGGACACAATCTACCCGGAGTTCCGAAGAACTTGAGGAAATCCTACACTTCACCCATTTGGTGAAAGAGATACCTCATGCAAACATAGGAAGAGGAATGAAAGGACAAATACAAGTCCAAAGTTCCGGAGGAAGAATCGTTACCCTAGACGCGTTCTTTTTCGCCATAGATCCGAGATTCTACACGGAGAGAAACGACCGCACCGGGCTGCACTCTCCAAATCTGGAAACGGCTCGCGAAACGGAGCTCCGGAGCTCCGTCAATGGCGGGATCTACCTTCTTCTTCCTTGGCTCCTCCTTCTTTCTCTAGGGTTTGGAGAGAGAATGGCTTAGAGAATATGAGGGTTTAACCCCCTCTCATCAGCCCTAAAGGTCTCCCGCAACTAAACCTAGCCGTTGGATCAATTTCCAAAAGATTTGGACGGTCCGATCTTCTTCTCCGCTCAAAATCGCGGAACAGAATAAACAGGGCGCACGATCGCTGGCGCACGATCACTGGTCGTGCGCGAAGAGGGAAATGGTCGTGCGCACTGTCCGAGACAGAACTCGATTCTCTTCTGAATTAACGCACGATCGCTGGCGCACGATCGTCGGTCGTGCGCGATGAGGCCACTGATCGTGCGCTAAGAGCAGAAAGGGAAGATTTAGCCTGCTTCAAGTGCAGCACTACCACTCCGCCTACTTCGCTGAACCACGATTTTTGGGGTGTTACAACTCCACCCTCCTTAAAAGAATTTCGTCCCGAAATTTATAAAACAGAAATATCAAGAAATTCAGCTATAATTTACCTGAGAGAAATAGCTCGGGGTACTCCGCAAGCATCGCTTGCTCTCTCTCCCAAGAGAGCTCCTCTCGGCCGCAATTATCCCACCGGACTTTTACCATCCGAATGGACTTGTTCCGCAGCTGCTTTACTTCGGTATCTTCGATGCGTAAGGGCTTGACCTTCGTCGACAACCCACTATCAACCGGAACTTTGCCGACCGCAACGATATGAGTAGGCTCTTGCACTGCCTTCCTCAACACTGAAATGTGAAACACATCGTGCAGACCGCTCAGCTCTGCAGATAGTGCAAGCCGATAAGCCGCATCACCAACACGCTCCACGATCTCAAACGGTCCTAAGTACCTTGGACTGAGCTTTTTCAAGCGTCGGATCCTTGATACCCCTTTGCACGGTTTGATCTTCAAGTAAACCCGGTCACCGACGGCAAACTCTAGGTTCCTATGCTTGGCATTGAAATACTTTGCTTGCCTATCCTGGGCAACCAATAGCCTTTCACGTATAGTCCGGATCGTCGAAGTTGCTTCTTCAACATCCTTTCGCTTCAATAGCTTAGTATCGCCCGTTTCCGCCCAAGACAACGGCGTACGACACTTCTTACCATAGAGGGCTTCGAAGGGAGCCATCTTTATACTGGCTTGATAGCTATTATTGTAGGCGAACTCGATCATGTAGAGATGATCTTCCCACCTCTTTCCAAAATCTAAAGTGCACATTCGGAGCATATCCTCCATAGTCCTGTTGGTTCTCTCGGTCTGTCCATCCGTTTGCGGGTGGAAGGCCGTGCTGAACTTCAATTTCGTGCCCAACAGTTCATGGATAAGCCTCCAATCTTTCGATGTGAAACGCCCGTCACGATCGCTGACGATACTACGGGGGACACCGTGCAGTCTCACAATACTATCTACATAGAGCTTTGCTAGCTTCTCTACAGAATCATCCTTCCTGTTCGGAATGAAGTGTGATACCTTCGTCAAACGGTCCACGATCACCCAGATGGCGTCGTTTCCATGCTGCGATCTCGGTAATCCGTGCACGAAATCCATCGAAATATCATCAAACTTCCATTCCGGAATCGGCAAGGACTTCAGAAACCCACCGGGACGTTGACATTCCGCTTTCACCAACGCGCAAGTATGACACTTGACCACGTAAAGGGCAATGTCTTTCTTCATACCCAGCCACCAGAACAATTTCTTCAAATCCATATACATTTTAGCGCTCCCCGGGTGGATCGAGTACTTGGTATGATGAGCCTCGTACAACAACTCCGCCCGTAGAGTGCCAACGTTTGGGATGCACAACCTTTCCTGTTTCCACATAAGGTCGTCTTCAAAGGAGAAATCAGCGTTTAACCCCTCAACGGTTTCCGCTTTATAGCGTTTCATGCTCTCGTCCAGCTCCAATGCTTGTCGAACTCGGTCGGCAAGGTCGTATTGAACCTCCGTCCAGTTCAAGCATGCTGAAGTAGACGTTCTCCTATCAATGCATACGATCTCCATTTCCTCTAGCTCACGGATTAGACGCTCATCGTGCATCAAAATCCAATTTGCTTGAGCGGGAGCCCGACGACTCAGCGCGTCCGCTACTACATTTCCCTTACCGGGAGTATAATTGATGTCGAAGGTGTAGTCCCCAAGGAACTCCAACCACCTCCTTTGACGCATATTCAACTCCCTTTGATCCAGCAAGTACTTGAGGCTCTTGTGGTCGGTAAAGATATCGATCTTCACGCCATATAAATAATGCCTCCAAAGCTTAAGAGCGAATACCACGGCCGCTAGCTCCAAATCATGGACCGGGTAATTCCTCTCATGAACCTTCAGTTGCCGGGAGCCGTATGCAATTACCTTCCCGAACTGCACTAGGACACAACCCAAACCACTTCCTGAGGCGTCGCTATAAATTTCGTAGCCTTCCGTACCTTGTGGCGAGCATAGAATGGGCGCCGTGGTCAGACGGCTCTTCAGTTCTTCAAAAGCTCGTGCGCACTCGGGCGACCAAACGAACTTATGATCCTTCCTAGTCAGTTTTGTGAGAGGAAGTGCGATCCTCGAGAAGTTTTCCACAAAGCGCCTATAATAGCCGGCAAGTCCTAAGAAACTTCGGACTTCCGCTACGTTTTTCAACAAAGGCCACGCTCGGATCGCTTCTATCTTCGACGGATCTACTGCAATTCCATCTCCACTAACGACGTGACCAAGGAATGCTACTGACGGTAGCCAAAACTCGCACTTGGAGAACTTGGCATAGAGCTGACTCCTCCTCAAGGTGCTCAGAACGGCGTGCAGATGCCCTACATGCTCCTCTTCCGATTGAGAGTATACCAAAATGTCGTCGATAAAGACGATCACAAATTGATCCAAATACTCACGGAACGTCCTGTTCATTAAGTCCATGAATACCGACGGTGCATTGGACAGACCGAACGGCATCACCGTGAACTCATAGTGCCCAAAGCGGGTACTGAACGCTGTTTTTGGAATGTCACATTCCCTTATCCGCAGTTGGTAGTAGCCGGACCTTAGGTCCAGCTTGGAGTAAACCGTCGACCCCACCAGTTGGTCGAATAGATCATCGATTCTTGGAATCGGATATCGGTTCTTCTCGGTCAACTTGTTTAGCTCTCGATAATCAATGCATAGACGCAAGCTCCCGTCCTTCTTTTTCACAAAGAGGACCGGTGCACTCCAAGGCGATGAACTTGGACGTACGTAGCCTTGCTCTAGCAGCTCTTGCAATTGAACCTTCAGCTCTGCCAATTCCTTTGGCGCTATCCGGTACGGTGAGCGGGCCACAGGTTTGGCACCTGGCACCAACTCGATACAGAAATCGATCTCCCGCTGAGGCGGAGCCCCAGGGAGTTCGTTAGGAAACACGTCGGCGTACTCCGCTACAACTGAGACATCACATAACCTGGGCATTGGCTCTGAAGTCTCCAACAAGGTGAAGAACAACTCGGCGCCTTTTCTCACCGCCTTAACCACCTGGAGAGCAGACATCAGCGTCTTGCTCGCTCCTCGCATACCGGCGAACATGGTTTATCCTTCGGTGTCCCTTCCCAGAGTGATCTCCTTTGTATTGCAATCTATGCATGCCCGCTGCTCCGAGAGCCAGTCCATGCCGAAGATCACATCAAATTCAGCTAACGGTAATAACGACGCTTCCAAGTCGAAATCCTGACTTCCGATCCGCACCTTCACACGGCTCTTCCTATCCGCACTCATTCGAGATCCATTGGGTAGCACTACTTCCAATCTATCCTCTACGAAGGTAGACGGCACTCCGATTCGCACAACGAAGACCTCGGACAGAAAAGAGTGTGATGCACCCGTATCAAATAGAGCTCTCGCCGGATAGTTGAAAATTAGGACGAAACCTAATTGCACACAAATAAAGCATATAGTCGTACCACAGTATGAATTATATATATAGCTGTAAAAGCTAACTTCTAATTCGTACCTGTGACGACATCAGTTTGTCGTATAGCTTCTTGTTGGCCAAGCGAATAGACTCTCGGCTGAGTCGGAATGTGCTGGGAAGCCGAAGACTCCGCAGCTTTACCCTTTTCCGCAGTACGAGCATAATCCACCGCTCGATTACCAGCCTTCGGGGGACCACTTCGACACACCGCAGCTTTGTGTCCCACCTTCCCGCATGTGAAACACGTAATAGGAGTCCGCGCGGTCGTGGCTCCCGAAACATTTGAAGGAGCTGGTTCCGCCTGTTTGAACTTCCTTTTGTTCCTTCTGAAATCCGACTTGGACTGAGAGGCCGGCGCATGAAACTTAGGTTTCTTTACAACACCCCTTGCTTGTACCCTCTTCATGTCCAACTCCAAAGATCTGGCAGTTTGCACCATCACTTGGAAGCCGAACGTCATAGGGCCTGCAAGGAGCAGCCTCAACTCGTCCCGAAGCCCTTCATAGAACTTATTTGTCTTTGCCTCCTCATCCTCCACCAAGGACCTCGCATAGCGACTCAGTCTGGTAAACTCATGCAAGTAATCGTCAACGGAGCGATCACCTTGTGTCAACCTCAAGAACTGGTTTTGTAACGCAATGCGCTGGGCAGAGGGGATAAACCTTTGGAGGAACGACTTTGAAAACTCAGTCATTGTGATTTCAGTAATATCTCTACCGCAGAACTTATGCAACTCCTGCTCTTCCCACCACAGCACAGCCTCTCCATCAAGAAGGAAAGTGGCTAAGGTGACCATCATGGCTTCGTCCGTCGCTGTCGCCCTCAGAGTTCTTCTAACTCTTGACAACCAGTCCTCTGCCTCCGTTGGGGACTCAGATCCCGAGAAGGTAGGAGGATTAAAGCTCAGGAAATGCTTTAATTGCTGGTCACGCGCTCGCCCCGCAACTACTTGCGCAACTTGAGGTTCCACCCTCGGCGCTACCGCAGGTTCTACTGCAGCTACAGGCACAGGGGCCTCCACCCTTGGTTCCGCCGCAGGTTCCACTGCAGCAACAGCCTCAGGGGCCACATCCGGAGTAGGAGTAGCAGGCTGGACCAGCCTTTGGGGTTGAGCGTTGATCATCGCGAAGACCGCTTCTGCGACTAATTTGATCATTTCAGCAGAAGGAGTGGTCGCTGGCACTTCAGCCGACCCACTACTTTCAGCGGTGTTACGGGGTCGAGACTGCCCCGCAGCACTTCTAGTCACCTATAATCATGCAAAGCACAATTTAGTGACCCAAAACATATCAAACATCACTCATGGAACGCTCAGGTTCCGCAAACAAGTATGTTTTCTTTTCATTCCTAAGTGGACATTCTTATTAGTTTTTGTCGTTTTAGGTGAATGCACAACCCGTGCGCACCACCCCTTAAAAGGAATTCGTCCCGAATTCGCTAAACTATGGATCGACGCCTTAAGTCCGATACCAAATTGTAACATCCTGCCAGTACGAAGAGTATAACAGCAGGTCCGGCCGGGACCCCACGCCATACAAACCACACTAGCTAGGAGTTAAAAGGTGATAACCAGAAAAGTAACAACTAAACGAGAGTACAAAACGTAAGCGGAAGCATTAATTAAACCATTCAAATAGAACTGTCCACTATCATAGGAATGTATCCAGAATAAGAGTTACGGCCTTAAGGCCTTACATTCATCCAATGCACAAAACTCCATAAGCATACATCGGCACGCAGGCCGGCCATACATGAATAACAGGAAAAGGGCTGGCCTTCGAGGGCCAACATTGCAAAGGGCCATCGCCCGCTATTTCCCGCTAGGCTCACCTGCACCTGCATAAGAACATTCCACCAAGCGGTGGCAAACAAAGTAACGGTCAGCACAGCTGACCAAATTATAACGACCCCACCCCTTTTCCGGGGTGGCGGAGCTTCTACCCTGCAAGCAAGCCATACTAGCACAAGTACTAAATATAAAGAAAGTGCAACTACACGAGGTGAGGTTTCAAGCACAATCAATCTTCTAGGTTGAGCATCAAAAGAAGGGAACCTAGGTATGTACATGATGTTGGTTGGGTTCACCCGAAGGTTCCCCACAACCGCCTAAGCAATCGCATGAGGCTAACATAACATCCATTTCACAAAACACTCCACCGTAAGGGCCACAACCTTGGGTGGAAACAAGAGCTTTTGGTCGGTCTAGGTATGACACCTTCCACGACCTCTCCCATGATCACACGGCTTTCCTGAGGAAGGGACCTCTTACCGATCTGCATGGAAACGGGTTCGGTTTAGCTTTGCCCGTGCTCTAATCGTCGCGATCTATCGCACGACGCGGGTACGGCTTCGCCTCGGCCCGTAAGGGTTTAGCACTTTCAAGTGCTACACTAAATATACGCTACGCACCTAACCCCTTCACAAGGATCTAGGTTTCACGAATACTCATCAAGGGAGGTGCAATACACTCCGCATCAATTTCGTGGTGAAGGTTTGCCTTCATCCAAAACTCAAAGCATGGGGCTTTTGTTAGGATCTTCACAAGACGCCTACACTTAGTTCCCGCAATACTATAGGTGAGTTCACGGAGTCATTCTCCGGCACGCATTCTAGGCCTAACCTAAATGCAACGTCGCAAATCAAGCATCACCGATTCGGGCTCACGGCCACGAATAGGCTTCACACAAAATGCCTAAATCCGCACGACTACCGGATTTTCTACTTGCAATAATGCCGGGGACGGACACAATCTACCCGGAGTTCCGAAGAACTTGAGGAAATCCTACACTTCACCCATTTGGTGAAAGAGATACCTCATGCAAACATAGGAAGAGGAATGAAAGGACAAATACAAGTCCAAAGTTCCGGAGGAAGAATCGTTACCCTAGACGCGTTCTTTTTCGCCATAGATCCGAGATTCTACACGGAGAGAAACGACCGCACCGGGCTGCACTCTCCAAATCTGGAAACGGCTCGCGAAACGGAGCTCCGGAGCTCCGTCAATGGCGGGATCTACCTTCTTCTTCCTTGGCTCCTCCTTCTTTCTCTAGGGTTTGGAGAGAGAATGGCTTAGAGAATATGAGGGTTTAACCCCCTCTCATCAGCCCTAAAGGTCTCCCGCAACTAAACCTAGCCGTTGGATCAATTTCCAAAAGATTTGGACGGTCCGATCTTCTTCTCCGCTCAAAATCGCGGAACAGAATAAACAGGGCGCACGATCGCTGGCGCACGATCACTGGTCGTGCGCGAAGAGGGAAATGGTCGTGCGCACTGTCCGAGACAGAACTCGATTCTCTTCTGAATTAACGCACGATCGCTGGCGCACGATCGTCGGTCGTGCGCGATGAGGCCACTGATCGTGCGCTAAGAGCAGAAAGGGAAGATTTAGCCTGCTTCAAGTGCAGCACTACCACTCCGCCTACTTCGCTGAACCACGATTTTTGGGGTGTTACACGTGACCTCCGGATGGTGTGGAGTGGAATTCGGCGAGCAATTGCGGAATGCGGGAGGACGAGGCCGAAAGCACCAAGCGGTTCCGATGAAACAGCCGGCCCCCCACGAGGGAATAGGGCGGACGTGCCGCCGGATCGGCTAGTAAGGCCGCCCGTATGTCCCGTAAATGAGGGTCGTGATCTGCCTCCTGTTGAAGAGTGGCTGCGTCTTCCCAAATTGGTCTTGAAATAGCAGTCAACTCCGGCACGTGCGGGTGCCGAGAGAGAGCATCGGCCGCTCTATTGGTCTTGCCTGGACGGAACTCGATTGTGAAGTCATAACCGAAGAGCTTGGCCACCCAAATCTGTTGCGTCGGCGTGGCGATTTTCTGCTGGAGTAGGTAACGGAGACTATGGTGGTCGGTGCGGATGATGAAAGGACGGCCTAGGAGGTATGGCCTCCAATACTGCACCGCCAAAACGAGGCCATGAGCTCGTTTTCATAGGCTGAACGACTGCGCACGGCCGAGGAGAACGCCCTACTGTAGTATGATATGGGCCGGCCGACTTGCATTAAGACCGCCCCTACGCCGACACCCGAAGCATCACATTCCACCACAAACGGTTGCCGAAAATCCGGCATGGCCAGTACCGGGCCGTGCACTAATGCTGCCTGCAGAGCGGCGAACGCCGCCATTGCGGCCGGCGGCCACACAAAGGGCACGTCCTCCGATGCTTTCAGTAACTGAGTGAGAGGGCGGGCCAACCCGCCATAGTTCTTGATGAAGCGCCGGTAATACCCGGTGAGCCCGAGGAACGCCCGCACGTCCCGTATAGAAAACGGAGTCGGCCACCGAATGACCGCCTGGATTTTCTCCTCGTCCATGGCGACGCCGTTGGCGGAAATGGTATGGCCCAAGTAGCTCACCGTGGTAGCCCCAAAAGTACACTTCTTTTTGTTGACGGTGAGGTGGTGGAGCCATAGGGTTGTGAACGTCTCCCGGACGTGGCGAACGTGGTCCTGCCAAGAGTTACTAAACACGAGTATGTCATCGAAAAAAACAAGAACCTGCCTACGGAGGACCGGCCGGAAGATATCATTCATAGTTGCCTGGAATGTGGCGGGGGCGTTGGTGAGGCCAAAAGGCATGACCAAGAACTCAAAGTGGCCGTCATGCGTTCGGAAAGCCGTCTTCGGCACATCTTCGGGTCGGACCCGAATCTGGTGGTATCCGGCGCGAAGATCCAACTTGGTAAAAAATGCCGCACCATGAAGTTCATCCAAGAGTTCCTGTATCACCGGAATCGGGTATTTGTCGGCCACTGTCGCTTTGTTGAGCTCGCGGTAATCCACACAAAACCGCCAGCTACCATCCTTCTTGCGAACCAAGAGAACCGGACTGGAGAAAGGACTAGCACTTGGGCGGATGAGTCCCGCCAACAACATTTCCCGTACGAGTCGCTCGATCTCATCTTTCTGCGCATGGCCATACCGGTAAGGCCGAACGGATACCGCCGCTGCTCCTGGTTTGAGTACTATGGCATGGTCAGTTGGCCGAGTTGGTGGAAGGCTTGGCGGTGCGACAAAAACATCGGAGAAAGCCGTCAGCACTTCCTGAAGGTCGGTTGGGATAGGCTCGGGTGTGGCCGGTGAGGTTGACTCGAGAGGCCATAGCCATGCCGAGAAGTCGACGTCCGTGACACGTGTCATAGCCCGGAAGGAAATTGGTGATCGGAGGAGAGTGGAATCGCCCACTAGGCGACACGGCCGCCCTTGGTGCTGGAAGGACATAGTCATGGAAGCCCAATTTACACGAACATCCCCCAACGTTTGTAGTCATGCCACGCCCAAAATAGCGTCGAGGCCGCCCAGTTCAAACAAGTAGAAGTCGGCCGTGACCGTGACCGGTCCTAACGAGAGGGTAACATCCACACATTGGCCCAAGGTGGGGCGGCGGCGACCATCGCCGAGGCAGACGGAGAAATCCGGGGAGGGGGAGTGGGGAAGCGCCAGGTCGCGGGCGAGGTGAGACGACATAAAGTTGTGGCTAGCGCCGCTATCGATCATCACGATAGCTGGCCGGTCGTTGATCAGAGCCGCCAGTTTCATGGTACGAGGGCCGGTCAGACCGCCCACCGAATAGAAGGGTAGCTCTAGCACATTAAGGGGGGGGCCTCCTCGGGGTCCGGTGTGGGTATGTCCGGCGGAGCCGGCGCCAAATCTTCAGCGTAGCCGTCGCCGTCACTGTCGCCAATAATCGCATGAAATTCCTTGATCGGACATACATGTTGCGGTGAGTATGGTTGGCGGCACCGGAAACACAACCCGCGGCGGCGTAGTTCGTTGTACTCAGTGTTGGAGACACGATGAGGATTGTCCGGGCGAGGGGGGCGGCCGACGGCCGGTGGGGGCTGCCGAGGAGCGGCCTCGCGCTGCTGGGAAGGCCGGAAAGTGGGGGCGGCGGTGCGGGGTCCGATGTCGGCTTCCACTGCCCGAGCTAGTTCCAGTGCTTCCGAGACGGTCCGAGGGTGGTGGGTGCGTATGCGGGAGCGGATATTGGGCAGAAGGCCCTGCAGGAAGAACCCCAGGTAATGGTCGGGCGGGAGGCCCGGAACCTGAGTGACGAGTGCCACAAATTCGTCAATATACGCATCCACCGAAGTCGTCTGGCGGGCGGAGCAAAGCCGCTCAATAGCGGAGCCGGTGTAGCGGGAGTCGTATCGACTAATCATTTCTTGCTTGAACTCATGCCAGGGAATGAGCGGTTGAACTTGGCGGAGCCACCGAGCCCAATGGAGGGCCGAACCATCCATGCCAACCATGGCCGTGCCAACGCGGTCCACTGGGGGGGTGCCATTAAGATCGAAGTATTGTTCCGCCCGAGCGATCCAGCCCATGGGATCCGTCCCGGAAAAGGAGGGCACGTCGAGAGCGAGGGGGGGCCGAAATGGTACGGGTGGCGGCAGGGTCGGGCCAAGCGGAAATTGGGCCTGCGCGCGGTAGGCCGGCGGTAGCGGGGAGGGCGGTGTGCCGAGCACCGAGGCGGTATCGGTCGGTGCTGTCGCGGCAGGCGATATTGCGGGCGAGGTCGGTTGCGGCTGGAGGGACACGAGTTGAGCGAGGATAGCGTGCTGGGTTGCGACGATCTCGTCGACGGCGGATTGGAGGCTCGCGAGGTGGGAGTCGTGGCTGGCGAGACGGGCCGCGGTGGTAACGGCTTCGTCGGAGGCGGAGGCGTCGGAGTCGGAGGCGGAGGCGTCGGAGTCGGAGGCGGAGGCGGAGGCGTCGGCGGCATTCAAGCGAGTAGTGACCGGCATGATTGATTCCGGCGGCGCGAAGGGCGGGCGGAGCGGCAGGTCGAACCAAATGTTACATTCTAGGAAGATGAAGTAGAGAGAGAGAGAGAGAGAGGAAGAGGAAAGGGGGCTAGGGTTAGAGGAGCAAGAGGGAGCGGCCCTCTTCTAAATTTCGGTTGATCAAAAGATGGAGCCAACATACAAGGTGATCCCCCTTTATAGGGGAGGATCCCCCACATAATATTCTGAAATAAAATACATTCCCAAAATAAAACACATTCTGAAATAAGACTTAAGATAACGCCGCTGGTATCGCCGCCCGCATGTCACGTCGATACCGCCAGCCCCGATCCCCGCTAACGCCGCATACTGCCGCCAGGCGATAGCGCCGTCCGGTACTGCTACTCCGTAGCTTCCGATCCGCCCGGTTCGATCTGTCCCGCGTCCTGTTGTCCAGTTCGCCCTTCTGTGTCACGCTTCCGCCTTGAGTACACTTGCCATGGTGGGTCTTCCGGGTGCATGTCGGTAACATCTTGCATTGCTCATTGAGATCTTTCATATCCTAAGTGATTCTTACTTCTGTCTAGTTGAGTAGTGGTAGATTCTAGTTATTTTTCAAGGGGATCTTGCATTGGTGTTGTATTTCTCTAGTTGGGACATTCGTTGCAGATTGAAGTTTATTACTATTGGTCGTTATTCACTACTGCGGGTTCCTCCTCTTTGGGTTGTGTTGTGCTTAAAATTTGATTTAACTTCTTTAAATATGTATGGAATTGATATTTTAATTGTTTTTAGGTATTTATCATCACGTTCATTAGTAATTAATAGCAGATTCCTCCTCTTTGGACACAGATTTGAGCTCAAATTCCTGTGAGTATAAATTGCAGTTCAAAAGACCCACTTATGCAGTTCACATGACATGTTTCAAATCGTAGAAGTTCTATGAAAAAGCACATATAAATGTCCCCTTCACTCATGTATAATTTAGTCTCACGTCTCGGTTTCACTCCTCCATCCTATAAATATGTGTACAAAATGCTTTGTATTTTAGGTTTTATATACATGAAGTAATAATCATTTATGTTTTGTATTCCATTGTTCTATATGGTATCAGAGTCACTCGATTCCTCTCATAGCACTCTCGATGTTTGAGCCTGCTCTCGTCGATTGAGATTTTTTCTCAACCTTTTGTTTCAAGTACTCGCAGCCACTGCCTCCGGTACTATCCAACTTTCTGTGCCCAGTCTCTTGCCAAATATCCATCCCCGCCTGGCCTATAGACTAGCCACATGTGCGTGTACTCGCAGAACCTCCGTTTGGTACTCGCCGAATGTTATGACCTCGCATAACAACCGGTTCACGGGTCAGCAATACACGCGTCGGCGGAAGGAGGCAGCACAAAACAGGGTTGAACCTACCGGTTCAGCCCTCCCCAATTAAACCGCGACGGCTTGGGGCTGAACCTGCAGGTTCAGCCCACATGGGGGGGCCGGCCGGCCCCCTCTTGGCCCAGAGGTACAAATACCACTAGGGCTTGGTCGGCTAGGGCAGGCAAGAACTCTTCAGGTAATTTCCCTCTCTTCCTCTCAAACCTTAATCCCAAATTCTCTCTTCCCCCTCTAATCTCTATTATTCTCCATTACATTCCTAACACCAAACCACACGGCCTGCGACTGCCTATGCAGGAACTCACCAATCCCTGCTCTTGTAGATCTCGCAGCTCCCTCTCTTTAGATACCAACGTGATTAGAACTCGTTATTGCCTCTGTCGGAACTCGTCGATCCCTACTCTTGTGGATCTCTCAGCTCCCACTCTTCAGATCCGTTAATCAAAACTCGTTACTGCTCCAAGCTCTTGCAGCTCTCACATCTCTTGCAGATCTCGATGCGACACTGTCGGAACTCGCCGCTCCCTGCTCTTGTGGATATCGCAGCTCCCTCTCTCCAGACCCGCAAATTAGAACTCGCTACCGCTCCCGGGCTCTTGCGGATCTCGCCGGATCGCTGCTTTCGAGCTCGCTGCACCTCCACCCAACGCTCAGTTCACTACTGCTCGCTACTTCCAGAGGCCTCCACTTCATGCCTACCCGTTGCGCTCGCTGACACCTTTTGTATGTGTACTCGCGGACAATGTTGGCATTCGATGATGCTCTAGGACTCGCACCACCTTCCTACATCAGTAGTCACAGCTCCCTTGCTCCGGCTCTCACTACTCCAGCTCCTACTGCGCACCGCCACCTCACCACTCCAGGCTCAGAGCTCGTTGCCTCCTGCTCCTATAACTCGCCGCTCGTTATGCCTAGTACCCGAGCTGTCTTTTCAGCTCGCCTAACCCTATTTTTGTTCAGCACTCGCTGATCCTTTTCTCAAGCGGTTCCCGACTCCTTTCCCCAAGCATTTCCTGATATCATGGGGATGAATGATGTGTTTGCTTCTTCTACTCTCCCAGCACTCGCTCCGACTCCTATCCCTGACATCCATGATGAATTGCGCATCACCACTATCTCCCTCATCGGGAAGAAAAAGTTTTGTTGAGGGGTCCACTCGGTGCGTCGAGTCCTCCAGACCAAAGGTCTTCTTCTTCATCTAACTCGTGGCCCACCTGTTGAGCCTACCGAGCAATGGCTTCGGGATGATGGTCGTGTGCAGTCCTGAATTTTAAACTCCACTAAGAGTGAGCCCTATCGGATGGTCATGCACCACGAGACTGCCAAGGCCATTTGAGATGAACTAAAGTCTCTCTACTCTGAGCAAGATAATCTTCAACACTTGTTCAGTCTCTTTAGAGGTCTCCAAACCGTCGAACCAGGTCTGAATGGTGACCTGTCCTCGATTGTCGCCCAATACAAGACTCTCATCGAGGCTTGGATTCAACACCAACCTCCAACTTTGAATTTTGCAACCCAATGAGCTCGGAAGGGTGTTGTCGGCATAACACTAATGATGGCGCGGCTACAACTCATATATACGGTGTTCGTACTAACATCTTATCCTCTCCCACTATTACATCTTTCTCATATGTGTGCTCCATGATCTTGAAGGTGACTCCGCCCATCGATGTCTCGGTGACTCCTTCTCTGGCCCTACTTCAGCACTTTGCTGAAGCTCACCCTTCACCTCCTGGGAACCTTGGAGGTCGACAAGGGTCTTTACGCGATGGGCGCGATGGTCTCAAAGGGGCAAAACACTCGTATATGTACTCATTGTGGCCGGACGAATAATATTGAGGCCACATGTTACAGGAAACATGGGTTACCGTCGTAGCCTTTTAACCCTCGGCACCATGCTTCCCCAGTGGTGGATGTTCCAACCACATCCCGCACCGACATTGATACCTTGCGGGAGGAACTTCAGCATCTACGAGGGTTGCTTACTCGAACTTCCGGCTTCGTTGCCTCTATCTCCAACGAAGGTATATCGTGTTTTTCCCATAGTCCCTCCTGGATAGTAAACTCCGGAGACACGAATCATATTACTCCACAACAACCTTCTTGGTACACTGACTCTGCTTGTCCCAAATTT
The DNA here is from genome assembly GCA_033032865.1 of Dactylorhiza incarnata. Classification (NCBI taxonomy): domain Eukaryota; kingdom Viridiplantae; phylum Streptophyta; class Magnoliopsida; order Asparagales; family Orchidaceae; genus Dactylorhiza; species Dactylorhiza incarnata. The sequence goes on along the minus strand of JAWHQI010000177.1, from coordinate 4,752,131 downwards.
ATCACTGCAGTCAATGGAGCCACCACCCCGGTCCGCGGATCTGGAGATGTGCCTCTTACTCCGTCTATCTCTCTCCGCTCTGTGCATCATGTTCCTGGCTCCCAATTTAACTTCCACTCTGTTATTCTTCTTACTTATGATGATGACTGCCTCATCACCTTTTCCTCTTATTCCTTTATGGTGCAGGATCGATGGACGCGAAATATCATTGATAGAAGACGACTGTCAAATGAGTTATACATTCTGGACCTTCCCACCCAGCTCTCTCCTTTGTCACCTTTGTTGATTGACAACAGTGTCTTGGCCATGCTCCGCTCCCTATCCTGCAGAAAGCTCTGCCTGGGTTTTTTTTTCTGGATTTACATGTGAATCTTGTATCTACAAGAAACAACATCGCTTTACTGTCTCTCATCAATGCACTAGGAGCTCTTTTCTCTTTGATTTAATTCATTCAGACATTTGGGCCCCGTATAAAACCGCTAGCTTATTTGGATATCGTTCTTCTCTTGCATTTATTGATGATCATTCTCGCAGGATATGGTTGTATTTATTGCGCGATCGCTCTGAATTACAATGCGTCTTTCACTTCTTCATCTTCGAGATCCGTAATCAATTCTTGCGCTCAATTAAAATACTTCGCACTGATAATGCACGTGAATATATGAGTTACGACTTCAAGGAAACTTACAACACATTGGGTATTCTCCACCAAACATCACGAGTCTATACACCGTAGCAAAATGGTGTGGCCGAACGGAAGAACCGTTACCTCCTTGATGTTGTCTGATATCTTATGTTTCAAATGCAGGTCCACAAGATCTATAGGCAATTCGCATTCTCCACCGCAGCTTTTTAATTAATCGCATGCCCTCGTTCATTCTCAACTTTGTGATGTCATTCTCCATCCTCTTTTCTTCAACATCCCTCTTCCCCTTGACTCATTGTGTCTTTAAAAATGTTTTATCCATCATCTTGGCACTGCCATGGACAAACTGTCCCCTCACTCTACCAAATATATGTTTGTTGGGTACCCTTGCACACAAAAGGGTTGTGTGTTACTCTCACACTGATTGAAAAACTGTTACCACCGCTGATGTCACCTTCCTCGAGGATCAACCCTTCATCTTGACTCCTTGTGATAACCTCCCACCTTCTTTCCCGTGTCCTAACGTAACTATCAACAACACCACACATCCCCTCCTTCCAACACCACTTCTCGTGTTCCCCACACCACCACCTCCTCATTTCTGTGTGTACACTCGTCGTCCTCGGTCTAATATCCTAAGATAGTTGTCCCTACTAATGACTCTCCACGACAGGTTAATCCGACTACGATTCCCTCCAGGATGTAGTCCATTCTACCGCTCACCCTCTCTCTCATTATGTCTCGCTTCACTGCTTATCTTCAGAACTTCATAAGTTTGTCACTTCCTTGGCTTTTAGTTCCACCCCCTCTTCTGTGCAAGAGGCTCTTCAGCATCCGGGGTGGTGGGCCGCGATGGATAAGGAAATGGATGCCCTCTGGGCAGTTCAAACATAGGACCTTGTTCCCCTTCCTCATGGACAATCCCGTGTGGGATGTAAATGAGTCTTTACTGTGAAGCATCGTCCTGATGAGACCGTTGAGCGCCTCAAAGCTCGTCTTATGGCCCGCGGTTTCACTCAACAATATGGCATCGGCTATGAAGAGACGTTCGCTGGTCCTGATCTACTTGGTAGTTCATCGTCATTGACAGTTGCATCAACTTGGCATTAAAAATGCATTCCTTATTGACGATCTTGCAAAGACTGTCTACAGCAGGTCAGCAGCAACCTCATGGTTATGAAACCACGGAGGAGTCTTTTGTCTGCCATCTCAAGAAATCTCTCTATAGCCTCAAGCAGTCCTCTCGGGCTTGGTTTGACAAATTCAATCAGGTCGTTCTAGATTTTGGCTTCATTGAGAACTCAGCAGAATTCTCCTTATTTACTCGTCGCCGCCCAACAGGCACAATGATATTTCTTGTATATGTTGATAATATTCTCATTACGGGCGATGATTTGAACGACATATCAATGATCAAGGAGCAATTGGCCTCACACTTTCAGACCAAAGATTTAGGTCACCTCTGATATTTCTTAGGTATTAAGGTAGCTCGTTGACCTGATGGACTCGTCTTGTCTCAAAGGAAGTATTGTCTCGATCTTCTTCACGATGTTGGCTACTCAGGATGCAAGCCTGCTGACACACAAATGGATGTTAACCACAAGCTAAGTGCTCAAGCATCCGACTCTGATTTGTTTCTCTCAAATCCGGAGTACTATCATCGTCTTGTTGGCAAGCTTATCTATCTGACTATCACACGACCCGATATATCATTTGTTGTTGGGGTGGTCAGCCTCTTCATGCATGCTCCTCGGATGTCCCGCCTTCAGGCTGTCGAACAAATCCTACGGTCTCTGAAGAATGTTTTGAGACAAGGGCTTGTGTATAATCCTTCCTCTTCTTTAGCATTAAGTGTATATTCTGATGTAAAAACTATGGCGGTTCCCTTGATGATCGTCGAACTACGAGTGACTACTGCGCATATTTTGGGAGACGATAACTGGTCACTTGACGAAGCAAGAAGCAGACGATGGTGGCACGCTCTTCGGCGGAGACTGAGATCGTTCAATGACGTCTGCTATTTCTGAACTCATGTAGTTGGAATGTATTCTTACTGATCTTGGTGTAAAGCTCCCCTCTCCGACCGTTCTCTATTGCGATAGTCAAGCAACCATCCATAATTCCATATCACTGAAAATCCTTTGGACTGGGCACCAACCAAATTTTCGATGTCCTCACCAAGACCTTACCACGCCCACTATACTGACAGTTCGTTTTCAGGCTTGGCATCTACAATCTATATGCTCCAGCTTGCGGGGGAGTGTAGAAGTTCTATAAAAAAGCCCATGTAAAAGCACATGTAAAGCTCATGTAAAAGCTCATATAAAGGCTCTCTTCTCTCATGTATAGATTAGTCTCGCAAGTCGTATCTCCCTTTAGAGTTGAGGTTTCACTCCTCCATCCTATAAATGGGCGTACAAAATGCTTGCATTTTAAGTTTTATATACATGAAGTAATAAACTTTTATGCTTTGTATTACATTCTTCTACACACATCTGAACAGCTAGATACAAATCATTCTTATTTCAGAACTCAGAAGCAATAGAAACTCGATCAAAAAAAGATCACCATAGAACTTAGATATATATGATTCATGCCCACCTTATGCCAAGAACTACTAGAACATGATTCTGATGTCTGTCCAAAATCATGTTAATGCACTAATGCAAGAGGGAGAAGTTACATTGTCTTTTTCCTTTTCAGGTCAGCTGTCTCATTTAATACTTTTCTAATGATGTTCAAAAGTCAACCACATCAATGGTAACTGTTAATTGCATAGAAGATGCTAGATAGTGTGCACAAGCTACATCCATCAGACAAATGAGACAGTTTTTGCAGAAAAACAGCTGAAATAGTTTTAAAAACAGATCCAGGCAGATGAGAAGTTACCAGGCTGGAAGAATATCGAAAGCCCGAAGTCAATCGTCTTGAGAAGTGACTCCTCCGATTGGCTGACAAAAAGGAAATTCTCCGGCTTCAAATCCCGATGCATAACCCCTAAAGCATGGCAGGCCTCAACAACACCGACGATCACCCTCGTAAGCTCCGCCGCCTTCCTCTCCGTGTAATGGCCCTTCTGAACAATCCTATCAAACAACTCTCCCCCGGCGCACAAATCCATGACGACATGAACAGAGACTGCATCTTCATAAGCCCCCTTGATCGAAATAACATTATGGTGCCCGGCTAAATGATGCATTATCTGAATCTCCCTCCTGACATCCTCCACATCCTCTTTAGAAGTCAACTTCCTCTTGGCAATGGATTTGCACGCGTATTCTGCACCAGTGGCTTTTTCCACGCAAAGATATGTAGTTCCAAACTGACCTTGGCCAAGTTTGCGTCCTAAGCTATAAACATCCTTCAGATTTACAGTTTTTCTCCTCAGGACTGAGCCAGCTAGTAGACCGGCACTCGATACTCTCCTCACTTGTTTGGGCTTCTTCGGTGGATTCTGTGGAGGGTGATCGGAGATTGGTTTGACCTCTGGGTCATGAGTTTTAGTCGGAGGGGAATTGGATTCTTGGATCTTAACTGGCTCAGGGGGGATGTTTTGCAGGGGAAACGGAGGATCGCCGGAGTGGGGTGGAGAAGGAGAGCTCACATTTCCGGTATCCTCAGTTTTAGCGTGAGTTAACTGACCGGGTTGACCTTGTGTGGGCCATAAGTTTGCAGATAGGGTTTGGAAGATTCCGCTTTTCGAGAAGTTTGGGCCGACACATGTGTTCCCCATCAGCTTCAAGATCAATGCTTCAATGCGTCTTCATCCACTCCCTCGGCATCTGATTTTCCGCAGAAAGATTGCGGAATTCGACGGGAGCAAGGGGAAGAAGGTTGAGGGGGTGTACGAAGAACATAATCCAGCTGATACCCAGAAAATATACACTGAAAACCGCTCCCCGATCGAAGCGGAGTTGGTTTAAACTGTATTCGCCGATCCGCCCGCAGAGAAGTCCAGAGATTCTCCAAGCGCAGTAGAGATCTCAAAGGGAAGTGATGGTAGCGTGGCGGTGGGAATAATGGATTGGTGGGTGGGGGAAGAGAAGAAGTTGACGCGGGGGAGGAGCACATGGGCACGACGGTCATTTCGGCGTGCGGATTTGCTCTCTCTGGGAGTAAAACAGACGCGCTTACTGCATTTGGGCGAAAGAAATCGGCAAATGTAACCATTTTCGGGGATCGAGTTGCAGATCGGCTTGGTTAGGGCTAGGCGGGATCCTTGATCGAGGATGGAAGATGGGCTACAGCCTACAGGTGGGAGAAATTTTACCTGCGTGGACCATTTCAGGATTAGGTTACGGTCAGGGTTGCCGGTTGGGGTCAGGGTCACTGACATTAGGCGCCGGTGATTAGCAGGTCTCGCCGGCCGCGGCCGGCCGGCTCTGCAGAAGAGAAGATGACTTTTACCTGAAGTATTTTTACTGCTCACAGCCTCACATGAATGCATTTTAGTAAAAATACCGTCACAAATATGGATTTCCTCCATCCACATTACCCCCTAAATATTTCAGGCCATTATTATTCGCAGATCACAAATATCTATTCGCAGCCCAATTTTTCCCAACTTTATTTGAGTTTATTAACATTTATTCGCAGATCAACATTAAACTTAAGCAATCGATGTCTTCGTTCTCAAGAGCAGGGCCCGACGACTCCATCCTGAGCCGAGCCCGACGACGGCGACAGTATTGTGATGACCTTCTGAGCCCAGGCCCGACGGCGACACTGCTCCGACAATCTTCTGAGCACAAATCGACGACTTCATCCCGCGCATTGAAATTGAAGAATCAAAAGTAAGAGCGCAAGAGGAAGCACGCACTTACTCTCCATATAAATCCAGAGATGAAAGCACGTCTCGTGTCCCTATCGGATACATATTCGCTCTATTATATCAAGGAAATTAAGTTATACATCCCAAATTCTAATCTAAAAGATTAAAAAAAGGATAAAATAGAAATTAGATACCCAAAGGGTTCGTTTATTTCGACGGAATTGAGATCCTGGATTTAAATTTAAGGTATAATTCCAATTTTATTGTTCGTTTGCGTGCTTTAACATTGAAATTGGAATTCTAAGTGAATTCCATGGAATTCCTTTCGAACTAAAGCCAATGCTTTTCCATCTATATAAAAATTAGATAATTTCAGTCAGGGTGCGTTTTTCACACAAGCACGCATATTCACCCGGGCAGGAGTTGTTGCGGATTTCTCGGATACTTTGGTAGACCGGTCGAATTGAACCGTTTTAGCTCGGAAGCGAACCGAGCGCGCAAACAGTTAAAGAGTAAGCTAGTAAGTGACACGAGAACTTTTAACGTGGAAAACCCAGAAAGGGTGAAAAACCACGCGGCCAGAGCTGTGCCAGCCAACTTCCACTATCTTCTGGGGGTACAATTAGAGACTTACAGCTCGAGCGCGACAGACCGCTGCTCATCACGGTAATGAAGAGAAGGAGAAGACTCCAAGGGTGACAGGCCACCTCACGGAAAGCTAAGTATTTCCTCTTCTGAGAACAGGAGTGAGAACAAAAGTGAGAATGCTGGTGAGAACACAAGTGAGATGACTGAGTCGCCTTTCTAGACCCGAAAGAGATCTTCAAGCGCCGAAGGAGATCTCGGAAGAAATCTTCAGCAGAGCTCTCTCGGGTGTAGAAGCCAAGGTCTCTTGAAATGAAGGCTCAGGGCTCCTTTTATAGCTTTGGCCGGGGGTAGCCCAGTAATTTTGCCGTCGCAACAACCTGATGAGCGAATCATGTTGGTCGATTTGGAGCACACGGTTCGCCATTTTTCGTAAATGACCGTCTCGCCCTTCGGGCAGTTCGGGCAATTCAGGTAGTTCGGGAAGTTCGGCAGCTTTGTTGAAGGTAAGAAAGGCGACAAGCGAGTCCTGCAATCTGAGAAATTAGGAAAGACAAAAAGTGAGCATTCCCGGAGTGCGGAAGTGCTCTGAGCGCACTCAGAAGCGTTTTGAGCGAGCAATGAACACGAAAATGTTTTGGGCATCCAACGAACACGAAAGTGTTCTGGGTGCGCTATGAGCACGGAGCGTTCTGAGTGAACGGAGGAATGATGAGTCGCGCCCTCAAAAGGGGAATTGGGCACCGGTTGCACCCGACGAGGGGCATGACTTCGACCGAGCCCTCCACGAGCCCCCCTACGAAAGGGGGGAGGGGGCTTGGTCGCACCCTGTTGCGAAGAGGGGTGCGGCTTGACCGTGCCCCTTGGGGGTGCGGCTTGGCCGCTCCCCAAAGGGGGTGCGGTTAGGCCGCACCCCCGTGATGGGGGGTGCGGTTAGGTCGAACCCCCCATCATGGGGGGTGCGGTTAGACTGCGCTCTGTCGAGCGGGGGCGTGGTCTTGGTCGCGCCTGGCAACGCCGGAGCGTGAACTGTCCGTAGCGGATTTCTCCGTTCTCGCGATCATGGGTTGGACTTTGACTCAACTAACTCCACTCTCTCTTAGTGGAGCTTTCTCTAAACGCACCCCGCGGCTATTATAAATCCATTGATGAACGTCATCTTTACGGGTGCACATCAGGAGCCCATGTATAAATGCATATCAGGAGTTTTTCGCCCGTGCGCACATTTTTCGCCCGGGCGCGCGCTTTTTTCCCGGGCGCGCATTTTTCACTCAGGTGCAAGTTTTTCGCCCGGGCATGCATTTTTCGTCCAAGCGCGCGCTTTTTTGTCAGGGCGCACACTTTTTTGCCCATGCACGTGCTTTTTCACCCAGGCGAGCACTTTTCGCCCAGGCACGTGATTTGCGCCCCGGCGCGCGTTTTTCGTCCACGCACGCGTTTTGTGCCCGGGCGCACTTTTTTTTTCTTGGGCGCGTATTTTTTTTTTGCCAGTGCGCGCGTTTTTCGCCCGAGCACGCTTTTTTCACCTAGGCACACGTTTTTCTCCCTAGCGCATTTTCTCCCAGACGCACATTTTTCGACAACGATCATTTTTTGCCCGGTCGAAAATGTTAGGTTTTTCATAATATATGTGAATATTTGGTTTTTCATCATTAATGATAAAAATAATAATTCTTAGAATAAATTTTATTTAACAAACGTAAACCAAAATTGATCAATTAGACAATATTCTTCAATTCTGTTTATTGGTCGAACAATATAATTGGAAATTTGGCATTATACCAATTCTAGTTCCTAGAAGAATTGAAATTGATCTTAATTCTAATATCTAATTTCAATTTCATCCAAACGAACAGACCATAAAAGACACGGTGATTGTCCTCATTAGAGTTGGATACTTTTTTTGTTGTTGGTCTGCACATAACAAAATTATTTGCGAATAAAACAACAAGACCCATTTAAAGCTGCAAATAAGAAAAATATGCGAATAGACAAATCCGATCTACGAATAACAATTGTCATATTTAATTTTAGTACATTATATTGACATAGATTTTAATATTGACATTTTGCACGCTCCTAATTAAATATTTTTACGTCAAAATACCATCATCTTAATGCTGATGCACTGAAATTTCAGCTAAAATTTTGGCGCTCTCATAAATCTTGGTGTCTATTTTGATGATAATAAAGGGTGCTGTTACTAGCAAACCCGATTTGGCTTCTAGCAAACCCAAATTCTGCCCAAAACTTATTTTTTTACGTTATTTTGAAAGTCTCTATTCCGCTGCTAGCAAACCCAAGCCCTATTTCATTTCCGCCGCTTCGTTACTCCCGTCCGTGACTCTCCTCCCTCTCCCGTTCGCAACTTCCAGGCCATCGTCCTCCTCCATCCCCGTCAAACGCAACAAATCCACGAACAGCGGCTCCGAAAGTAAAAAAATAAACAGCAGATCTGCACTGTCGACATCTAGCGCGCAAACCAATAGCAGAAATCAAGCTTATTAATTATCGAGCACAGCCAGGAACAAATGAGAACGATGAACATGTTATTGAGCCCTCTGGCAACGACGATCAACCCTCGGGACTTGGCAGTCAACCATCTCCATTATCGTCAAGCAATGACGTCCTCCGGGAACACAAACGTCATCGATGGAAATTAATATCGGATTGAGAGATTGTTCATAGTTCTCAAGCAAGCCTCTGTCAATAGAAACATGCATGAGACCCTCACGATCCACTCACTGATACCATGCTATACCTTTATGAAGTCCACAGTGAAGAGGAGTAAAGCCCTAGCGTAGTGCTTTAATTTCTGATATGTTACCAGGAGCTTTACTTAAAGGATCTGGTTTGGATTCTTTGACTAGCTCAGTTGGATGAATAGATGTGTGATCTGGTTTGGATTCTAAGTTATGAATATTGTTGATAGACAATTTCTGTTGAAGTTTTTTTTATTTTTAGGGTGGTTTGCTAGTAACAAAATGGTTTTCAAATAGCCATTTTTAAATTTGAAGGTTTGCTAGTAGTAATGGTTTGCTAGAAGCCAAATCAGGTTTGCTAGTAACAGCACCCATAATAAACTCGAGATTAGCGGGACTTTTGCCCTTGTGGTGACTGTGCTCAAAGTAGAGACTAATGTGTTTCACCTTGTAAGATAATCTCTTGTGCCGCTAATTTGAAGGTCACGACGAATGCTCCGTTTGGCGAGGCGTTTTTGCTCTGGTGAGTTTGGACAAAAACGTCACCGTCATAGAATGTATGTTTGGCATGACAACGGTTAAGAGCACCAAAGAGAAAAGAAAACTAGTATTGAACATAAAAGTGGATGAAGTTCTTTAGGCGAGGTCGGGCGTTCACAAACAATGATTCATAATCACCGTGTTCGTGACTGCCACCGTCGTGCCAAACAGAGCCAAAGTCTACAAGATCTCATAAAAACGGCCCCACCGCGCTCAACCTTTTCAAGTTGACTAAGGGTCTATTTGGCACAATGTTTTTGCTCCAGTGGGTGTGGACAAAAACACAATCATCATAAAATGTGTTTGACATGACAACAGTTTTGACTGTCACCAAGAGAAAAGCTAATTTTGAACATAAAAGTGGATGAAGTTCCTTAGGTTGCCACCACATTCACGGCTGCCACCACAGTGCCACTTCAGTCTTTTTCAAAAAAAATGTTTTAGGTTTTTTTTTTTGTAAGAATGATTTTTAAATAATAGTTGTTTAGCTTTTTAATAATAAAAATATAATTTATGTTAATCATTTATCGCATTAAATATTATATATATCCTAAATAAATAGCTTACAAAATGTCAGTGGTGAGAAGCAAAGATAGTGAATGGATGAAGAATTGCGAATGAGAGAAGAAAATATTTGCAGCGGCGAGAAGGAAGAAAGACATCGTGAATAATCGGAGCGTGACTTTCATAAACCCTCAAATAAAAGAGGAAAATCTAAAAGTAGATAAAGCATTTTTTAGAAAGCTCTGTTGGGCTGGCTACTCAAAAAGTCTCAAAACATCTTTCTTGAAAAAGCTCTTTTGAAAAAACTCATCATCCAAACAACCTAAAAAGAGCGATGACAACGAGAATAGAGCTTTTTCCGCCTCCACCACCGCCCCCCAAACAGAGCCTTCATATGCTCATCTTTCTATAAAAAAAAAGGTTAATCAATATGTGATGGGTTTCTAGTGGGCATATCATATCTACAAAAAAATAAGCATATATAAAACAAATGCATGAAAAACATTATGATAGGCTTGTATTGGAGAACATAATATTGCATTGGTGCATGAATCATCAAGGAATTATCTTGTATTTAAGGACATAATCACATGAAAGTAAGAATAAAGAAATAATATAGCTAATATAACATGATATACATAGACAACATGAGGGAGGCACTTTATAAAAATGTGATTTGAGGGTCATAAGCATAATCCGTTTGGCATAGCGGTGGCGATCATAAACACGATAGTTATGAACCGTCGTTCATAAACGCCCAACCTTACCCAAGGAACTTCATCCAACTTTATGTTCAAAATTATTATTATTTTCTTGATATAAGTGAAAACATGAACAAAATATCTCTCCATTGGGCAATCAAGATCAAGAACCAGATCAATCTCGATATAACAATGCAAAGTATTTTGTCTATAGGGACAACAAAAAAAGATAGGATTACTCAACCCACCAGCTAAAGAAAGAGCTGATCCAGGCCGTGAAATGAATCCCCTCCATTTGGGCAAAAAATCAACTGAAAGGATTAAAGAACCACTAATCTAACAGAGATGAGTTAATAGAAACTATCTCCACTAATCTAACAGAGATGAGTTTATAGAAACTATCTCGGATAAAATTCTCTACTTTCTCGACACCACCTGATAAACTAAGGCTCGGAGAACTTTCAAGCTTCATTGGTTGGTGAGGGGCGGTTGGCGAAGGGGCAAAGGAGATTCATTTTTAAGTCACGAAAAAGGAGATTTCTCAATGACTCCTAACGCACTCTACCTCACACGGAGAATTGCTACATGGATGAAAACCTTAACCAATGGGAAAGCTTTTACTAGAGTTGCAAAGTAAAGATTAAATTAAAAAGGTAAAAAAGAGAGAGAGAGAGAGAGAGAGAGAGAGAGAGAGAGAGAGAGAGCTAATAATAAAAATAACACATGAACATTTAAGTTTGCCTATTGAGTATTGAATGAAGTTTCCCTCCATCTGAACCATCAATTGGATGGATAGAAAAAGAAAAGTTACATACAACAATAATAGTAATAATAATGAGAAATAATTACCAAAACTTTCCTTGGAAGTTAACATAATTATAGGTTGCACCCATTTTATTTTTGAAATTACAACAATCTCCCCTATAAGTTTACATTTCATAACATCCATACACGAAAATACACCCTTGGAGTAAAATCTTCATGGGGGTCTTTTTGTGCATACTGCATAGATGTTATGAAATGTAAACTTTCAGGGGAGGTGACACAGGACGGTCCTATGTGATGGGAAAAACACATGAATGAACTCTTACATGCGACCATGCATAAATCCGACGGTTTACTTGCAACAATGAATATTTATAAAGCAATAATAATTTGATTGGTCATAAAGAGTTAAAGCTCTCAAATATGGAAACACGTGAAGTCGTATAAGTGCAAGAGTGCTAGAAAGTCAAATACTATTTAAATGGGAGATTACAAAGACTAAAACAGTTGAATGCAAATTTATAAACCACTATCTCTTCTAGTAGAGAACAAACACAAGACCCAACGGTAAAGAAATTAACACACAAACCTTGATTACCAAGACTATAAAGAGGGGAGGGCTGGAGACGCGTTAAGAGGGTTGTCGGGACTGGATTTCAGCAAGTAGGGACTGCACTTGGCTGTCCAGGAATGGAGACAGCAAATAGGAAGGTGCAGGGGGCTGTTTTCAGCAGCGAGCAAGAGGAGTCTACAGTTCTGAATGGTCTGAACAACAATCAGGTTGGTAGGGTGGTTGTATGAGATGAGTGGAGGCTTGGTCGGGCTTTGGATGGTTGTAGGGTGGCTGGATTGCATTCAGGCAGCAATTACAGGGAGGTTTTGGGGGCTGCTGGAGGTGGTAGAAGGTGGTTCCACGTGAGATTCTGAGGGAGAGGGCTGCTGTAGGGAAACAGGGAGGTGGTTCCACGTGAGGTTCTGGGGGAGAGGGCTGTTGTAGGGAAACAGGGGGAGGAGGTTCGGCTGTCAAGATGATGGGGGAGTTAGAGGGCTGTCAGTTAGGGGGATTTATAAGTGGTTCCACGTGAGAATTACTAGAGGAATAAACATAGGGATGACATCAATTTGAAGGGGAAGTGGGGCGGAGTTATGGCTTGAAATTAGGAAGTAACTCCTTTAATTTAGGAGGTGGAGTTAGTGGGTGGTTAGGGGTAGTTATGGTGGTTATGGGTAGTGGTGGAGGGTGGTGGAGGGTGGTGGCTGGTGATGGCCGGAGGTGGTTTCCGGTGGTGGTGGAGGTGGTTACCAGTGGTGGTGGAGGTCGTCAGAGATGTTTCAGGCGATCGCCAGAAAACGCTAAATGTAGGAAATATGTAGAGGAGGCATGGGAGGTCCACCGGAGATGGCCGGAGACGAACTCCGGTGATCGCCGGAGATGTTTTATGGGATGTTAGGGGCTGTTTTTTGGAGGAGAATTGGAGGGGAAATATGAGGGCTGCTGCTAGAAGGTGGAGGAAGGTGGTGGATTGATGAAGGAGGCTCCACGACAAGGTGAGGGAGGAGGGAGATGGAGGGCTGCTGCTTATGGAGGAGAGGGGTTGTTGGGCGGCTGTTGTAGGTGGTGGAGGGGTTGGTTGGCCGGCTGCTGTAGGTGGTGGAGGGGCTGTTGGTTGAGGTGGAGGAGAAGGTGTTGCTGTAGCCGGCCAAAGAGGTGGGGGAAGGGGAAACCAAGGCTTCACGCCAAGGATGGATGGGAGGGGGACCAAGGCTTCGCGCCCCGGCTCGGCTTCAGCACCGTAATGACCAAAGATTAAGTTTCTATGCTCCAATCTTGAATGCCTAAAATGAGAGCTCTTACCTGCTATTTATAGACTCTAGGGGGCAACGAACAGCTATGATTGGTCGATCGTCCCGACTCAAAAATACATAAAAATACAACTCGAAACGAAAAATGAAAAGAACAAATAATGTGACGATTGTCGATCCGCATAAAATGCACGATTCTGATTCCCCATCAGGAGGTTTTTGTAATTTCAAAAGTAAGAGGAGTGCAACCTGTAATAGTAACATACGAACAATCAAAAGGCGGCATTATAATGGCAACAATATCAAACTTCCATTTTTCAAACCTGCAACATAACATAACTGCTAGAGTGACAGATTTATAATGATAACCGTGTCCAAAAAGGCTTCATTCGATGCAATTTTGTTCTAAAATTTAAAATCTTCAGAATCTAATTACATGATAAATGCACCAAAAAAACAAAGATTCTTACTTATTAGTTATTATTAGACGTCTCTGATCTCCCCGCTTAATTCGGCAAAAGCGGAATCTGCCATCTCCTCGGATGGGCTGTTCTCGGATTGCCTATCGGCGTAAGGCCTTGTGCGTTCCAGGGGAGGCCAGCTACTCCGAACAGAAGGAACGCCAAAGGAGTTGAAAAATTCGGTCGTAATCTTCTCCGCCGCCTCCATGAAATTGCTTAAGCCGCCAGAAAATTCTCGCTCTATCGACTCCAGGTCACTGCGGAGACCTGGAAAGGTGAAAGGCTCGAGATTATTTTGCTCGAATGGAAGCAGCCCCTGCCCGACTTCATTGGTGACATCCTCTTCAGTGAGTTCGGTTTTTGATTCCACCACTTGTGGGGGCCTGGGAACAAAGAAGACACCGTTCAATTCTATCCATCAGCCAACAAACAAGGAGAAGATTACCAGCCATATGAAAGACTGTGCGAAAGAGAGAAATCAGCCAGTGACAATATTCAATTGACCCAGGAAATGATCCACTGTTAAAATTTAGAGGCAGCGGCGTGTCAATACAGCGTGCTAAAGCATACGACGATCCAAATTCTCGTCCGAGGAGATTTTCATTATCTGAAATCTCATCGATTTTTTTGTTCTCTTTTTAAGGCCTTGGCGCACCGGTTGAGTGCTGTCGTGTGACCTTGAGGTGACAGGTTCGAGTCATAGAAACAACCTCTTGCAAAAATGCATGGTAAGGTTCGCCTACATTGCACCCTTGTGGTGGGACCCTTCCCCGGACCCTCGCTGCGCGGGGATGCTTTGAGCACCTGGCCTTTTTTTGCTTTTTTTAATGCTAAACTGGTTGGATTGACTGCACCAAGGCGACGCTTTTCTCTCCTCTCTCTTTAGCATTTCTCGGGCAGTTTGGATGCTATATTTCGATGATAGCAGTTTGGATGCTATGTTTCGATGATAGCAGTTTGGATGCTATGTTTCGATGATAGCAGTTTGGATGCTATGTTTCGATGATAGCAGGTTGGATGCTATGTTTCGATGATAGCAGGTTGGATGCTATGTTTCGATGATAGCAGGTTGGATGCTATGTTTCGATGATAGCAGGTTGGAATGATCCAACCCTCAATATCGAATGTATTGCTGATTTTGGTTCAACGCATCACATACTAAGTTAAACCTCACAGTTTGGAAGTCTACTAGTATTTCATAGGAGGTCACCCATACAAGAACTACTTTCACTCAGAGCTCGTTTAACTATAAAGTTCCTAACAAAACTCCACAGCTTGTTCTCAAAAAGATTATCTATTATTCGGAGGGACCCTTTTTTTGCATGGAAAGTTAATGAGGATCTCTACTACCTCAAAGAATTTTCTTGGTCGGCCCTAAGCTAAATATACCAATAATCCAATAGCTGTCCCCTCCCCCCCCCCCTGCGGGGTTAAATAAAAAGTGGTAATAAAAATACGTAATTAAAATATGTTTCCATGCTATGATCCAGCCCACGGCGGTTCCATCCTGATTGTTTTCGTATGAGGGCAAGACGGTGTGGTTGGACTCCGCAAGACGGCGTCCTCCGTGAGTGTCTATAGTTGTCCTTTCCAGTCGACGGACATAGTCAAGCAGACATAGTTGAAGTGGATGTCCCCAGGTGTTTGAGGCCATGCAAAGTACCAGTGGAAGAACATAAAAATATGTCGTGATCGGACAGGTACCCAATTGGAGCTGAAAGTGCCAGGAGAGGCTGCGGTGGATGTATGGTGGTCGGGTGCCATGAGAGCAAAGAAACTTAGGGATGGATCAATTGGTAAAATAAATTACGACTCACCCCATTGTCAATCAAAATCAGGATGGAGTGACCCTGAATTACCCATCCAATTGCATAGGACGGGTTCTTGAGAGCCTGATGACGGAGCATGCAAGATAGAACCGGTAAAACTACCTTCCACTAAGATTATGGTATCGGTGTTGTGAACCTCCAAGGCCTCAAAATCAAGGAGAATGATATCTGATTTGTCGTCCCTAGTAATGCCACCCCTAGTAATGCCACGCAACTCCTTCATGGGGGAATCATGAATTGGTGAGTACGGTTGATTGCAATGAAAGTAAAGCTCCCTGCAGTGAAGTTTACTATATTTGGGGTTGGAGAGGCAGTGGGTCGGTGGTAAGCAAGACAATCAGTTTGGAAATGTGGGTTTGGGAGGTGGAGAGTGAGTGTTGGAGGTGGTGTTTTGATCGGTGGTGGACAGGTTGGATGAATGAGGGTGGTGGTAGGCTGGATGTGGGTGTAGGGCGTGGAGGGAGAGGTGAATCAGACACGATCAGGGGTCTTGACAATAAGTCCGCTTCAACCACCCGAGAGACTTCTGGAGTCTGAAATATTCAAGGGTGATGGGTACGGATACGAGAACAGATCTGCGATTGTAGCTCTTGCATAAAGAACCAGAGATAGTGGTTAGGGGAAACTCCTGAAAAATGGTTTGTGATCTCGATAAGCTCGTCGATCTCATTGCCAATTGTAGTCGTATGAAGGAGACCACATACACTACTCTCCACGGTATTGCCAAAATAGTGTTGATCATACACCTTGACGAGGGCCTCCTTCAACGATCCCCAAGTGAGACCGTCGCACCCTATGAAGTGTGGATCCCTCCACAGGCGAACTAGCTTAAGACATGCCCGGGCACGTGCCCGGGCGTGAAATTAGCGCGATTCGGCCAGGTATCGCATTTCCTCCTCCTGTGATTTATCTTTCGCGCTAGACCTAGACTCTGCCCGTCCTCCGCTAAGACGCTTCAGCCATGTTCGTCTACGTGCTTGACCTAAACGCAGTGTGCCTAGACGGCTAGAAGGCAGACCGCAGACCGCAGATCGCCGCCCTTGCTTCCTCCTCGTCATTGACGACGTCCCTCGTGACCTTGTCGACTGTGTCTTTTCCATTCCGTCAAGCGGTTGAGATCGCTTTCCTCGTCGACGAACCGAGCAGAAGCAGCCAGGTACAGGTATGTCTTCCGACTTTCTCCATTCTACATTTCTAGTCTACTGTCTACTCTTCCATTTCTTCGATTTAATCCTCTGATTTCACTCACTTTATGTATCCCCTTTCTTTCAAGCAGGTTTCTACGACATCCCATTTCATGTCTTCGATTTCCTGGAGGCTGGTCCTGGTTGGAGTTTGCTTCATTGCTGCCTTGATTTCTCCACAGTCATCAGCTGAGCAGGTAACATTTCAATTCCAGATTTAGGGCTTTTGTGTTGTGTGCATTTCGATTCTAGATTTAGGGCTTTTGTGTTGTGTGCAATGGCTAGTGTTGAAAGAATATTTTCTGCAATGAAGATAATAAAGAATCGTTTGCGAAACAGAATGAGGGATAAATGGATGAATGATTGTTTGATTGTTTATATTGAAAAAACTGTTGCGGATACAGTTACAATTAAAACAATTATTTCACGCTTCCAGAGCATGTGTCAACGCAAAGTATCTTGTTGATCTGTAATTTTTTTGTAATGCTTTGTTTCTATAACTTGTATCATTTTTTAAATGTTATTGCTCAAAATTTAAAAGATTGATCTTATATGTTTTGATTTTGAATTGCGGAAAATACAACAACAAAATTGAGTAATGTTTTTAACAATGATTTGTATGTTAAAAATTATTGTGCCCGGGCAACGCCAAAATCCTAGTTCCGCAACTGGATCCCTCTATCATGGGGAGGACGATCAGTACCTTTTGTGCGGTTGATGTGAAAGAATTGCTCAACGCTGGTCATCCAATACATCAGATCGGAGCCATTGAAAAATGGACCTCCAAAGAGTGTGGAGTGTTGAAACCAGAGAACCGGCTTCGACAATCGCAACGGGTATGCAGCTGACCCTTACTTGACCTGAGCTAGAACACTTGACTAGTTGCTAAGAGCCGAAGGACCTTGCCCCTACGAAGACCTGAAGACCTGAACAGACCCCTTAAGCTGCAGCGAGGAGGTCCCATCACAAACCCGGTAGTTCAAAAAGAGTTTCCCCTCCCAAGTCAATGCTGAGCCTGGGCACCTTGGAGGGCACTAAGGATCACCTCACCGTCAACCTTAACTGACGGGGGGGGGGGGGGGGTGGAGTGCTTGCTCTTAAGTCACGCGCGAGAGAGAGGAGAGACCAACCTCTCCCAAGGTGCCTATGGGGGTCTATTTATAGACTTCTTGAAAATGGGCTGCGGATAGCCAAATTCTCCTATCCGCAACTCAACCACGAACCCACGTGAACAAGGCAGGAGAGGGGACCGAGGTCCCCCACCTGAACAGGGCGAGTGGACCTCACGGTCCACTCAGCCAACTGGGCGAGTGGACCATTCGCCCAGAGCTTTGGGCAACTCGCCCAGAACCTTGGGCGAGTGGACCTATGCACATTTGGCGAGTGGACCCATGGTCCACTTGTCAAAGTTGGGAAGCCTCCTCTCGGGCCTTTTTTCTTGGTTCGGTCGGTCTCAATCTAGTAGATTTGTTGTGTCACGGCTACTTTCACTATTGCGACCTCATCTACGTCGGGTCATACCAGCTCGGCAAATATGAGGGTTGTACACAATCCCCACACTTTTCGAGCTTGTATTAAGCTCGGAAAGAAAGTCCAACCCACCTATTTGACGAGTAGATGGGACTTTAGAGGAAACCCTGGAGGGCCCCGCCAATCGGTAACTCTAGTCGAGCTCTCCAGCTGGACTCGACCTGAGGCGGAAGGCAAACATTTCTCCACTTAACGACCCTCCTGTGAGCCGAGCTCAACTGGAGGTGGAGAAAGCTCAACACCTCTGGTCGAGCTAAACTCGACCTGAGGTGGAGGAAAACTCAACACCTCTAGTCGAGCTGAACTCGGCCTGAGGTGGAAGGAGAACCTTTCCCCACTAAACAACCCTCTTGTGAACCGAGCTCAACTGGAGGTGGAGAAAGCTCAACACCTCTGGTCGAGCTAAACTCGACCTGAGGTGGAGGAAAACTCAACACCTCTAGTCGAGCTGAACTCGACCGGAGGTGGAAGGCGAACCTTTCTCCACTTAACGACCCTCCTGTGAGCCGAGCTCAACTGGAGGTGGAGAAAGCTCAACACCTCTGGTCGAGCTAAACTCGACCTGAGGTGGAGGAAAACTCAACACCTCTAGTCGAGCTGAACTCGACCTGAGGTGAAGGAGGACCTTTCTCCACTTAACGACCCTCTTGTGAGCCGAGCTCAACTGGAGGTGGAGAAAGCACAACACCTCTGGTCGAGCTAAACTCGACCTGAGGTGGAGGAAAACTCAACACCTCTAGTCGAGCTGAACTCGACCGGAGGTGGAAAACGAACCTTTCTCCACTTAACGACCCTCCTGTGAGCCGAGCTCAACTGGAGGTGGAGAAAGCTCAACACCTCTGGTCGAGCTAAACTCGACCTGAGGTGGAGGAAAACTCAACACCTCTAGTCGAGCTGAACTCGACCTGAGGTGGAGGGAACTCAACATCTCTAGTCGAGCCGAACTCAACCTGAGACGGAGGGGACTCAACATCTCTTGGCGAGTCGAACTCAACCTGAGATGGAGGGAACTCAACATCTCTGGTCGAGCCGAACTCAACCAGAGATGGAGGGAACTCATCTTTAGTCGAGCCGAACTCAACCTGAGACGGAAGGGACTCAACATCTCTCGGCGAGTCGAACTCAACCTGAGATAGAGGGAACTCAACATCTCTGGTCGAGCCGAACTCAACCTGAGATGGAGGGAACTCAACATCTCTCGGCGAGTCGAACTCAACCTGAGATGGAGGGGACCCAACATCTCTCGGTGAGTTGAACTCAACCTGAGATGGAGGGAACTGAGCACTGCCCCGGAATAACTGAGGGTGGAGAACTTCAACACTTCCTAGGGGCTTAGCCCACCTGGAGGCGGAGGAACTCAACACCTTCCCAAACCAACTGGGGGCGAAGAACCGGTCCACGTCCTAGGAGCTTAGCTCACCTGGAGGCGGAGGACTCAACACTTTCCCAAACCAACTGGGGGCGGGGAACCGGTCCACGTCCTAGGAGCTTAGCTCACCTGGAGGCGGAGGAAATGAACACTTCCCCGAGCCGGTTTCTCTTCCTGAAGCCTTAATTGTAACGAGTCGACCCGATGAGCCTCCCAACTGCCGGCATTACTGAGCCCGGTCAGTGGTCTCTAGTCGGGGTCTTACCTAAGGTGCTGACTCTAAACCCTTTTCATCCATCATAGGTAGGTTACATATCTATTACAACGCGCCTTCTCGCGCCTACTCGGTCACGTGCATCTCGGCCATCTCTTCCATCACCTTCTCTACTTTCTTCGCCTTCTTATTCCTTCTCTTTCTCCTGGTCCCTCCTGCTTCTCTGGTCAACCTGGAGGTGGAGGACTTGTTCCTGGAACCGATCTGCGTAGCTTCCCAGCATCTCCCCCTGCTTCTGTTGAATCAAGAACAGGGACTCCGCCCCTTTCCTCCCCTTCTTCGAGGTGGAGAACCTCAACAAGAAACTCCGACGCAGGTCCTTGAAGTTGTAGATGGTACCTGATGGGAGCTGGTGGAACCAGTCTTTTGCCTCTCCCTTGAAAGTGATGGCGAAGAGCCTGCACTTGGAGGCGTCCGTCATCTGTCTGATCGAGACCATGCCTTCGAACCACTGGAGATGCTGGAGAGGGTCATCCTTGCCAGTGTAGTAAGACATGGCAGGTTCACTGAACCTGTCTGGAACGGGAGCTGAGGTAATCAGCTCGCAGAAGGGACTCCCCCATCCTCCCTAGTGAGACGAAGGCATTCTCCCTACCTCCTCACTGGGGCAGCTGGTCCCAGGCGAGCTGTTGAAGAGCACTCGCGCTTGGAGGCTCAAGCCTTCCTCTGAGGCTGGCCCCTTTCCTTGCCGACGTGCTTGCTCTGTCTCCATCAAAGACGGCGAGGCGAGCACGGGTGTTGGTGGTGTCGAGCACTTGCCCTGAGGGAGGAGTGCGACCCGCAAGAGTTCCAGGATCGACTTCCTGAACTCTTCGAAGTTACCCTTCTTCACGTACTTGCTGGTAGGGGGTGAGTCCTTCAGCTCATCGCTTCCAGCCATGAGACTTGCTCAGAGCTTTCCGAACTAGTTGCTTCCATGCTCACCGCACCAGAATGTTGAAACCAGAGAACTGGCTTCGACGTTCGCAACGGGTATGCAGCTGATCCTTACTTGACATGAGCTAGAACACTTGACTAGTTGCTAAGAGCCGAAGGACCTTGCCCCTACGAAGACCTGAAGACCTGAACAGACCCCTTAAGCTGCAGCGAGGAGGTCTCACCACAAACCCGGAAGTTCAAAGAGAGCTTCCCCTCCCAAGCCAATGCTGAGCCTCGGCACCTTGGAGGGCACTAAGGATCACCTCACCGTCAACCTTAACTGACAGGGGGGTGGAGTGCTTGCTCTCAAGTCACACGCGAGGGAGAGGAGAGACCAACCCCTCCCAAAGTGCTCATGGGGGTCTATTTATAGATTTCTTGAAAATGGGTTGCGGATAGCCAAATTCTCCTCTCCGCGGCTCAACCACGAACCCACGTGAACGAGGCAGGAGAGGGGCGAGGCGAGGGGACCGAGGTCCCCCACCTGAACTGGGCGAGTGGACCTTATGGTCCACTCAGCCAACTGATATTGCGACCTCATCTACGTCGGGTCACACCAGCTCGGCAAATATGAGGGTTGTACACAGAGCATGGGTGTTGGCCTAGTCAATGGAAGGGGGCAGAAGATGTTCCGGTGGCATGCTGAGTATGGAGGAAGAAGCGTCCATCAACAGAGAAGGTGGTGAGAAGCGGATGTGGAGAGTGTGTTATAAGCAGTCGTCGATCCATTGAAGGGTGTGGGCCTTAACGCCATCAGGAGCATCAATCATCCTACGTGAAGGGCATACACTGCAAAATTGCATAAAGGAGGTGGCTGACGAGGGGCGTTGGATGGACGACGGATTGGTCGCCAACAAAGCGGCTTGGAACGGAAGCTCGCACACAAAAGCCGACGATTGGCAGAACGGACAAGGTCGTTAGCGGGTTGCAGCCTTAGCAATCGCAGCAGAACGTTGAAGCAACGATGTCTCACAGGACAGGTCAGCATAGAGATCGCGAGCAATTGATGTCGTTCAAGGACCGGCGGCCATGGCCTGCATGGAGTAGGGGTCGAAGTGGCCCTAAAAATCTGAAATGGTCAGCTAGAAAGCGACTCCCCCCCTCCGGTCGAGTGGGAGTTTCGCATTGGCTGGGGAAGGTGCAAGCAATATTGGGTGGGTCACGCTCACGTTGGTGGTTGGGGTTGCGCAGGACACTTATCCATCATATCTTGGGGATCATTTTACGGGCTAGGGCACTGGGTCGTACGTGGAAGATGGCCAAGGCAGTGACTATCGTGCGTCCCAGGCTTCGCTGTCCAAGATGACCTTGGCAAGCATGTCCTGGAGTTCCGCGAGTTGTTCTCGTTCGTTATCCATGAGGCTGAGCAGCGGAATTACATTTCTGCATCCGTCATGGATCCTCGCACGTTTTCCTGGAGGTGAATGTGCGCCCCCAAAAGACATCCATAACAATATATTTGCATACTCTAAATGCATGGCAAATGTTCGAAAAGAGATTAGAAAAGCCCATGTAATAGGCCCATCTTTGGGCCCTTTATTCCTCCTCCTTATTAGTCTCACACCTTGTATAGGTTTTTCTTACTCTCTTTTTCTACTATAAATATGTACTCTCCCTTTGTATTTATACATGTGAAAATATATATAAAAGTTTTGGGGATTTCCAACATGGTATCAGAGCCAGGTTTCCGTTCTGAAATCGCGTCCCCAATCTTGCCTGCATGATCTCCTCTTCGTTTTTTTAAACCGACCCCCCCCCCCCTCCTGGGCGGTCTTCCTCCTTCTGTGCGGTCTCCACTTTGTGAGACCCCCCCCCCTCTTTCCTCCTCTCTCTCCTTCGTGCTCCCTCCTCCTCTTTATACTCTCCCTGCTCTCTGCCAACTGGGACCCACCGCTGCTTCAGTCCGCCGCTTCACCTATTCGCGCGAGCTTCTCGGCCAGGCCGCTCGCTGCTCAAGCTCAGCTCCAGCTCGCACGAGCTGCTCAAATCGCTGCTCCAGCTCCAGACCGCTGCTCCAGTCCGCTACTCAGCCCGCTGCTCCAGCTCCAGACCGCTGCTCCAATCCGCTCTCCAGTCCGCCGAACGCGGCTCTCCTCTTCTCGCGCGGGCTTCCCCTACTCGCGCGGTCTCGAGCAGTCAGACTCTCTCTCTCTCGCGCGCGCGGCTTTATCCTGCTCGCGCGGTTTCCCGATCTCGCCCCGGCTCTCTCTCAGTTCGTTATGACCGCGCGACCTCTTCTCGCTGCTCTGTTCGGTTTCATGGGTTTCTCGGTCAATTCCTCTGAAGTGCTTGTGCTCGCGTCACTCCTCCCGAACTCCGTGATGAGCTACGGATCACCACTATTTCCCTGTTTAGAAAGAAAAATTTTGTGCCTTGGGTGCACTCCATTCGCCGGGTCCTTCAGGCAAAAGGACTCTTCATCTCACGCAAGCACCTCCTTTCCCTTCTACCGACGATTGGCTGCGGAATGACGGTCGAGTTCAGACATGGCTTTTCAACTCCATTGATGGCGAACCCTACCAAATGACCATGTATCACGAGACAGCCAAGGGTATGTGGGATGAGCTTCATTCCTTGTACTCAGGCAAGGACAGCCTCCAGCACCTCTATGACATTATTACTGATCTCCAGGCCCTGGATACGGGTGGGGCTGCGGACATGACCTCCTTTGTTGCTCGTGCTAAGGGTCTTACTGAAGCATGGATCCAGCATCAGCCATCTACCACTGATCTCGCGACTCAACGCGCTCAGAAGGAAACCGTTTGTATTGCTATGATGATGGCTCGTGTTCCTCCACATCTGCACAGTGTTCAGGCCCAGATACTCTCCTCCACTACCACCCCTTCCCTCCATGATGTTTGCTCTATGTTACTCAGAGTAACTCCTCCCTCTGAGACTCCCACAAGTTTCTCCCCGGCTCTTCTTCAGCAGCCACTTCTTCCCACTCCTGGTTCTTCACGTGGCTCCTCCACTAGGGGAGGCCGCCACCCGTCTTGCGGACGCGGACGTGGTGGCCGCTCAACTATGCGTTGTACTTACTGTCACCGCGAGGGACGTCTTGAAGCCACATGTTACTGCAAGCATGGCCTGCCTCCTCACCTTATTGCCTCTGCCTCCGCTGGAATGCCTTCACAGGAGTCTGTCTCTCCTACCAACCAAGACATCAATGAGCTCCGCACCCAACTCCAACAGCTTCAGGGTGCTCTCAACCGCCCTGCTGCCACCGCTGCCTCATTCTCCACCGAAGGTATAACCTGTCTTTCTCAGAGCCCCCACTGGATTGCCGATTCCGGTGCTACTCATCACATCACCTCCCAGAGGCCTCCAAAGTATATACAGTCGGCTCATCCTAAGTTCATCACTGTTGCTAATGGTGACACCACCCCGGTCTCTGGCGCAGTTGACCTTCGCCTCACTCCAACTCTCCCTCTATCCCCGGTTCTTCATGTTCCGGGCTTTCCCTTCAATTTACTCTCTATTAGTCGTCTAACACGGGAACTTAATTGTTTTGTTACCTTCTCTTCTTCATATTTTGTTGTGCAGGATCGTCGCACGCGGAATATCATTGGTAAAGGGCGGTTGGAAAATGGATTGTATCTCATGGATATCTCACCTATCACTCTCTCTGCTATCTCCACCACTGATTGGCATCGCCGCCTTGGGTATGCTCCCCTTCCAGTTCTCAAGAAAGCTTTTCAGGGTGTTCCCTTACAAGAGTTTACTTGTGAATCCTGTATCTATGACAAACAACATCGTTCGTCTTTTCCCCCTACTTGTACCCGGAGTAGTACTACATTCTCTTTAGTTCACTCTGACATATGGGGCACCTATAAAGTCCCTAGTATTTTTGGATATCGCTACTTTGTGACATTTATTGATGATTACTCACAGCTTACTTGGTTATATTTACTGTGTGATCGTACTGAATTAACATTTGTGTTCCGCACCTTTATTACTGAGATACGTACACAGTTCTCTACTCCGTTAAAAATCATCCGAACTGATAATGCTCGTGAGTACACCGGTCGTACTTTCTCCAATCTTTGCTCCGAGTTTGGCATCATCCATAAAACCTCTTGCGCTTATACTCCCCAACAAAATAGTGTGGCCGAACGCAAGAACCGACATCTCCTTGATGTAGCTCGGTCCCTTATGTTCCAAATGCAGGTACCCACAAAATATTGGAACTTTGCGGTTTCTACAGCTTGTCATCTCATCAACCGCATGCCCTCGTCCGTCCTTGCTTTCGCCTCCCCATTCAGTCTCCTTTTCCCCTCCACCTCTCCTTTCCATCTCATACCCCGTGTCTTCGGCTGTGTTTGCTATGCTCATCTCCTTGGCCCACCTACCGACAAACTTGTTGCTCGTGCCGTCAAGTATATGTTCGTTGGTTATTCACGAACTCAAAAAGGTTATGTCTGTTACTCTCCCACTGAAGGCAAACTAGTGGTCTCGGCTGATGTAACCTTCTCTGAGGACCAACCATTTCACTCCCTTACCTCTCACTACTCTCCCTCTTTCCCGACTCCTCTTCCTCGACCAGCCATCCCGGCCACGACTCAGTCTCTACCACCAACTCCACCTACGATTCACATCCCTCTCGTGGCACCTCCACCTCCTCTGCGTGTTTATACTCGCCGAAAATCCAAGAATGCTCTCCTACAACAGTCTCCTGATGTCAATGACATTCCGCCAACGGCTGATCCAGCGACCACCTCTACGGCTCATCCCTTGGCCAACTACGTATCTCTACATCGTCTCCCCCCCCCCCCCCCTCTCCAACAATTTGCCACCTCTCTTTCTTTTGTTTCTCTTCCTAACAATATGCAGGAGGCTCTTCACCATCCAGGTTGGCGGGCAGCCATGGACGACGAAATGACAGCCCTATGGGCTAACCAGACATGGGATCTGGTCCCCCTTCCTCGTGGCCACTCCTGTGTTAGCTGCAAATGGGTGTTTGTTATTAAACATACTGCTGATGGCATCATTGATCGCTTGAAAGCTCGACTCGTGGCCAGGGGTTTCACTCAGCAACAAGGACTCGATTATGAGGAAACCTTCTCCCCGGTGGCCAAATTGAACATTGTTCGTGTTCTTATCTCCTTGGCTGTCCATCGTCATTGGTCCCTCTATCAGCTAGACATAAAAAATGCCTTCCTTAATGGTGATCTGCAGGAAGTTGTCTATATGCTCCAACCTCCCGGGTTTGAGACCACGGGGGAGTCCTTGGTTTGTCGTCTCTGGAATTCTATATATGGTCTCAAACAGTCACCGCGCGCTTGGTTTGACAAATTCAGCAAGGTTGTTTGTGCTATGGGATTCACTCGCAGCACGACTAATTTCTCTCTATTCACCCGCCATCGGTCAACCGACACTGTGATTCTTCTTGTATATGTTGATGATATCTTCATCACTGGCGATGACACCACAGGAATACAATATGTTAAACAGCATCTACACTCGGCATTCCAAACAAAAGACCTAGGAAATCTTCGATACTTCCTTGGGCTTGAAGTAGCGAGACGACCTGACGGTCTTGTTCTATCCCAACGTAAGTACTGTATTGACCTCCTTCAAGATGTTGGATACTCTGGGTGCAAACCTGTGGACACTCCTATGAATGCAAATCACAAGCTCTCTGCTCATAGCTCTGACTTCGACCAACTGCTTACAAATCCCAAATACTACGACGTTTGGTTGGAAAGTTAATTTACCTTACGGTGACACGACCGGACATCTCATTTGCTGTAGTAGTAAGTCGGTTTATGCATGCTCCTCGGACATCTCATCTTCAAGTCGTTGAGCGTATTCTTAGATATCTAAAGAACGCTCCAGGACAAGGACTGTTGTACAAACCTTCTACCTCTCTATCCCTTGTCGCGTTCTATGATGCTGACTACGCAGGATCTCCTGATGATAGGCGCTCTACCACTGGTTTATGTACATATTTCGGTGGACATCGCATTACCTGGCGTAGCAAGAAACAGATTGTGGTTGCTCGCTCCTCTGCTGAGGCTGAGTACCGGGTCATGACAGTCGTTACTTCTGAGTTAACCTGGCTTGAGAGCCTTCTGAATGATTTAGGTGTAAGACTCTCATCCCCGACAATCCTTCTTTGCGATAGTCAAGCTGCAATACACATTACCAAGAACCCAGTCTTCCATGAACGAACAAAACATATCGACGTTGACTGTCACTTTATCCGGGAGAAGGTCCAGTTAAAGAAGATAGAATTACAGCATGTTCCCGCTACAAGACAGGTTGCTGGCATCTTTACTAAAGCTCTCTCCAGGCCTTTATACTATCAGTTTTTATCCAAGCTTGGTGCATACGACTTGTACGCTCCAGCTTGCGGGGGAGTGTTAGAAAAGAGATTAGAAAAGCCCATGTAATAGGCCCATCTTTGGGCCCTTTATTCCTCCTCATTAGTCTCACACCTTGTATAGGTTTTTCTTACTCTCTTCCTCTACTATATATATGTACTCTCCCTTTGTATTTATACATGGGAAAATATATATAAAAGTTTTGGGGATTTCCAACAACAAACTAGCTCTGAATATACCAATAGCTACTATATACATTCAAATTGAAAGTAAAAAATCTGAAGAGAAAGAAAATAAATAAAGAAAAAATAACTCCTCCCTTTTTATGCGAGTTACAAATCAGAAGAATAGAAAGCAAATGAGTTATATTATTTCCTAAATAAACAGATTTAGTTCTTTCACAAAATAGGTGAATCCGGAGAGAAAGGAATTTAAATCTAATAAAGAACAACAGTATAAAAGGGCAGCCCGGTGCACAAAGCATCCCCGCGCAGCGAAAGTCCGGGGAAGGGTCACATGTTACGGTCGCGCACGTCGACGAGACGCGCGCACGCCGACGAGACACTGGGGCGAGCCGACACGCGTAGGAAGGCAACGAATACTAGCTCACCGGTCATGGAAGAGACCGTTGATGCTCGATCTACTTAATTATTTCTATTTCAATGTTGCATTAGCTTTTACTATTTGCAGACTATTTTGTTATTTGCACCCCGCTACTATAAAGGGTGTAGTGTGCTTGTATTAGGTTTTATCTTTGGATGTATGAGATTTAGGGCTGCTCCCTAATTGTTTTCCTCTCAATCCCGCTTCCTTTCTCTCTTTACCTCCAAAGGCCCCCCTCCCTGGCCGGGTTCTTCCCGAGTTGGTAATATTTGGTCTGATCATGCCTCACCGCCCGCTGCACTCGCCGCCGGTGCTTTACATCGTCGTCCAGCCTCGTGCGCACCAGCCTAGTCCGCGTACAGCGCACCGCTCGCTCTGCCGCCTCGCTCCGCCTTCTCTCGGGGGAGTCCCGCCAGCACCCAGATTTGCCAAGGAAGCCTTCGTTCGGCCGTCCGATGCCCAGATCTGCCGGATCCTGTTCAGATCTGTCTCCTTCAGGCACCGTCCGCCAGATCCAGCCCATGGCTCCCAACACACGCTCCTCCGGTGACCCCGCTTCCAATACTGCCTCCGACACCCTCAGCCGTTGCGTGGATGCTCAAGATCAGCGCATCACCTCCATGCATGCCTCGCTCCTCGCCCTCCATTCCAAGATCGACTCCCTCCAGGCGCCGACCACCCCCTCAGGCTCAGCCGCGGATGGGGGCTCCCTCCTCGGCGCAATACCGGTGAGACCACCCGAGCCGCAAATCCACCCGGTTCCCGGCCGGTCTGCTCTCTCCCTCGACATTCCGTCCTTTGTCGGCATCGACCCAATGGGTTGGATCTTTAAGGCGGAACAATACTTCGACCTCAACTTCACTCCGGAACAGGACAAGGTGTCCACCGTTCTTGTTGGTCAGGACGGCTCTGCACTCCATTGGGCCTGGTGGCTCTGTCAATCGAATCAATCCCTCTCCTAACCCGAGCTCAAGTAGGAGATGATTCGGCGGTATGACAACAACTACTCTGGTTCATCCGCTATCGAGCGCCTCTGCGGCGTCCGCCAGACGGATGGCCTTGACGACTATATTGATGAGCTTGTCGCCTTGGTCACCCACGTTCCCGGTCTTCCGCCCGACCATTACCTGGGCTTCTTCATGCAGAGCCTACTGCCCCACATCAGCTCTCATCATCGCACGCACCACCCTCGGACGGTCTCTGACGTCCTTGACCTGGCGCGTTTGGTGGAGGCTGACCTCTCCCCTAGACCCCTTGCTTCTCCGGTCGGGCACCCCCTTCCGTAGACACCATTGCGACCGCCCGCCCCGGTTCCTCCGCCACGCCCTCCGCATGGGGGGACAACGCTCAGGGCGCCCATCGGCCCCTCAACGCCTCTCAAGCAGTGATTACAATAATCTCCACAGCAAGGGCCTGTGTTTTCGGTGCCTCCAACCCTAGTCCCCCGACTATGAGGGCTCCGTGAAGGAGTTCCATGCCATCTTTAGCGACGGTGACCCTGAGGTTACCCTGGCTGACTTTGAGGCCCTGGAGTTTTCGGTGGAGGGTCCCTCCTTCGACCCCGCCACGACTACGTTCCACTGCTTGGAATTATCTTGTCTCTCGGTGGGCGAGATCTCCGGAAAGCAAACCATGACGCTCCCAGTCACGCTTCGTGATCGCCCGATCATTGTCATGGTGGACAGCGGCGCGAGCCACAACCTCATTTCCGAGCGATTGGTGCAGCGGCTCCGAATTTCCTCGGTTCCATCCCCCGATTTCTCGGTCCGCCTTGGCGATGGGTGACGCCTACCGACTCAGGGTCGTTGCCTTGCCGTGACTCTCTCAGTGGGGTCCTGTTCCGTGACCGCGGTCTTCTACGCATTCGGCCTCGGCGGTATCGACGCCGTTTTGGGGGTGGCTTGGCTCCGCACACTTGGCAGTGTGAGCGTCAATTGGGCGACTATGACCATGCAGTTCCTCCACAAGAGCCGGTTGTGTCGCCTCGACGGTGACTCCGCTCTCCGGTCTCCCTCTGCACGATCCAGCGGACCATGAACGTCGACCTTTCTGCGGGGCTGCGGCCCCTTTTGGGACTGTCCGATGCGCCTCCCCCCTTCCCCGACGGACCTTCCGGAGTTTCCCACCGCGCTCGCCGATGACATCCAGACTCCGGCAGAACTGCCACCAGCCTGGCCGACAGCCCACGCCCATTCCCTCCAGGCTAAAACCACAGCAGTCTCGGCGCGGCCGTAGCGTTCTGCCCATGTGCGGAAGGATGAGCTCGAGCACCTGGTGCTAGAGATGTTGATGGGGGGCCTCCTCTGTCCCGATGCGAGCCCATTTTCTAGCTCGGCCCTTCTGGTCCGGAAGAAGGACGGCCATTGGCGTCGTACTATCCAGCCAAGATACTTGATCGCCGCTACCACCTTCAGGGGGACTCTAGTTCGAAGGAGGTCCTTATTGCTTGACTTAACTGTACGGAATCCGAAGCCACGTGGCTGCCCTGGGATGACTTCCACCGCGAGTCCGCCGACTCCTGCCTTGAGGACAAGGCACCTTTTCCAGACGACGGCATTGTTACTGTCGCGCACGTCGACGAGACACGCGCACGCCGACGAGACGTTGGGGTGAGCCGATACGAGTAGGAAGGCGACGAATACTAGCCCACCGGTCGTGGAAGAGAGCGTCGAGGTCAGTCTACTTGATTATTTCTATTCAATGTTGCATTAGCTTTTACTATTTGCATACCGTTTTGTATTCGCACCCCGCTACTATAAAGGGTGTAGTATGCTTGTATTAGGTTTTATCTTTGGATGTATGAGATTTAGGGTTGCTCCCTAGTTGTTTTCCTCTCAATCCCACCTCCTTTCTCTCTTTACCTCCACCGACCCCCCTCCCTTGCCGGGTTCTTCCCGAGTTGGTAATACTAATATCCCACCACAATGGTGAAATATAGGCAAACCTTACCCTGCATTTTTGTAAGAGGCTACTTCCAGGACTCGAACCCGTGACCTCAAGGTCACACGGCAACACCTCAACCGGTGATACCAAACTGATGCAAACCCACTATATGCCTTTTAGATGCAAGCAATCTAGCACTCTTGTGTGCTCTGAAACCACTTAATATGATCCAAGTTGTCATTGCCAACTTGGAGATGGATTGAAGGCTATAAATAAAAAACTACATGAATATTAGTACATAAATCAATACAAATGAAGAAAACCTGCAACCTGGTAAATTAAGTTGCAGATTAATTAATTAATAAGATGCATAGAAAAAAGAAGACATGACACTAATGGAGTAATGCAGGTACAGAAAACAAGCCTCAGACTGTGAATCACAAATTCCTCTTTCTTCTCAGAATTTCTCTTTCTCGAGCTTGGAGAGATAGACTAAGGCAATATTTATTAATGTCGCGCACGTCTTCGCGCATATTGTTTTATTTGAGTATGTGTGTCTGCATCTTTATCGCTCTTGTTGCTCGCGCTTGTTTGTACTCGTGTTTGTTTGTACGACTTAGTACAAGGAAGGATCTCACCGAATACCCAAAAACTAAAACTGTAAACAGTCCAAAAATCAATGGAAACAAGAGAGCTCTTGAATAAAGTGCACTCAAATCAATGCAAAGGCACTAATTAATGGCCTGTTTGCGAGGGCGTTGGAGATGAAATGGTGACAATGGAGTTTTAAAATGGGGTGGTAGGAAACTGGTGATTGTAAATAGAGCAAATTGTTTGGGTAAACTCGGATTGCAGCGATGATTAGAACTGAGAACCAGTTTAAACTGTTTGGTAAAATAATGATCCTTAGATGATGCTCTCAGACAAGAGAAAAATAATAATTATCTCAGACAGGGAAAAAATAGTGAAGAAGTTCAAGCATATATTACAATAAAAAGCGTTTTAGTTGCCTTCATCTAGCATATAACCTGGAGAGCAGGATACTTTGTATATACATATTTTATTTTATGTATTAAAGAGCTATTTAAATGTTATTAGAACTTGCATATAACAAATAGCTGCATTAATAAAGATAAAAAGACTGTTGATCCTGTCAATCTGTTTCCTCCATTCAAAGAGCATTTCATAATACTACTGATCAATGAATGAAGAAAAAATTGATCAATCCACGGACAAGTTGCAAACAAACAGAAATATAATTTGCAGCAGTGGCTATTTAGATGAGCAATTGATCAATCAATGGAGAAAATACTTATTGTATCTGAACCTTTTAAACCTCGGCAGTTCTGTGAGAAATCCTGGAAGAAGCGGGGGATGGAGAGCTGCCAAATCGTTCACGCAGGCCAGTGAGAACACCTTGCCGATTCGTCTTTGTCCTAACAGATGTCAGACTTCACCTTTGAAACAGGAATCATCAGGTTTTTCCTTCTCAGTTCTCACAGGGCTTCGCTTTCAAAACAGGCATCACAGGGCTACACCTTCAAAGCAGAAACCACCGGGCTTCGCCTTTGCCGGGATTCAGCTTCCCGTTAGCAATCCCGCAGGGAGAGGATCGCTGGAGCAGCAAGCGTAGGGGCATTGAGCTTTTCTATTCGCGATGGCAGATTAGTCCAGACGCAGAACACGCGCCGCCCTTCACAGCTCAAAACAGATGAGTAGCTGTGTTTTTTAAGCGCTGTGGTTGGAGACGGAGGTTACCTAAGCGGCTACAATTATAGCGCTTGTGCTTGTTAAAAATGCAAAGTAGAAGAAAATGCCCATCCAGACTGGTTCTAAATAGCCTCACAAAAGCAGTAACATGTTGTAGAGAGGTAGAAGATATCTCCTAAAGTTTAGGATTCGAGCCTAACAATACAAAAAAACAGTCAATATAGCAACAAAATTTTATCCCAGGGCAACAGCTCCAGTATGGTCTACAGAAACGACGATAGGGAAAGGGGGGCGAAGATATGTCAAGAGTATCTTATCAATGTACTTAATCCATTACATGATCTTCCAATAAAACATTCAACCTAATGCAAATATTCAGAGTTTGCTTGATAAGCTTGATCTTGATTTACCTACAAATAAACTCAAAAATGTATTACACAACCATCGTTACTAATTATCATCAAAATCAACCTTAGAACTCAGCCATAGGTGACGTTGATTTTTGATGATGTATCAATAACTTTGTACATCCTTTTTTTCTTTTTCCAACAGCAGCGGAATTAGCCAACCACCAAAAAATAACTGATAAAGAAACAGAGACTATACATGATAGGGAGAAGAACAATGAAAAAGAAGAAGAGATAGATGCAGTGGAAGAAAGAGATGGAGCCTAGTAATACAAGAAAACAGTCAATATGCAATCAAAAGTAGGAAAACTCCAGCCTAATTCAATAGCAGACGCAGCTACGGCTTTTAACAGGGATTACAGATCGCCGGCGGGCCGATCTGTATTGGAACATGCATGGGTCTACATACGCAGAAGACGAAGTTAGGATTGTCGTATGGACGATCCGAGCCACTGATCATGTTTAGAGCGACTAAGGAATATTTCTATGTATCATTATTATTTTTTGTAGTAATCTAGACCATCCATTGTGGTATCTACGTCTATAAATATGGGTCAACGGGCTGATTTTTGGACATCAAAGAATTTGGAAAAAAATTCCGAGCTCTCATAGTTTTTCCATAGTGCCGACTCCATGAACCCTTAGTGCAGAAGCCATGTAACTATTCCTAACCATCTCACTCAACATAACTATGTCACCAGTCAATAGCCAATAACCACAGTAATCACCCAAAAACTGCTCATAACCGCTATTTTTCCCTGTTTCCTGCTGTAATTGCCCATTTCCCCTACCCCAAATCGATATGACCACCTAACCACTATCCCTCCCTACTCATAATCACCCACTACTATCCATGAAACACCAAAATTGAACCCCCTGTAGCCTAAAACAGACGCTGCTGACTGTTCTTACCGCAGAAATTTAGACAGCCAACATTCGGATGCTATTATTTCTTCCTGTTTACCAGTCCAGACGTGCATTTCCTCAGCACAGCCCATGACGTGCATTTCTTCCTGTTTGTCAAGTTCCTGTGCTACATAATCGAATCACATCTACAACCCAAATTTTTATTTCCTGCAACTTTTCAGTCCCTGTGAACTCATGCATACTATACTCCTTCCTGCGCCTAACGGGAAACCAGAGAACCCCACAACTGCTGTCTCTACCTCCAAACTGCATGTTAACCGCCCCCAGCAACCCTATTTCAGCGTATTCCTGTACATCAAACCTGGAAAAGGTCGAACCTTCGTACTCCTACCCAAATAAGCCTTCAGTAGCCGTCCTTCCCTTCCTGGCACCCTGAAATTCGACCAGTTGCAGCTCAGGACTGCTTTCCAGCCACTTAAATCAGCAATCACTCAGTCTCGGGTCTCCTATTTCTCGTGTAAGTTCATCTTTAAAGTCAATTTCACTCTTTGTAGCTTATTCGGTGAAAGATCTTTCAACACTCCACTAACACTAATTAATTAGAGTCCTCTTATGGCACAATTGCACTACATCCACCCTGCTTCGGCTTTTTTGCTACATCAAAAGCGATATTAGTATAGCTGATGGTCAGGTAGACAGTCAAAAGAAGATTATTAAAGCTGAGACAAAAAAATGTATGGTATTTGAATTTCATATATTAATTGCCTAAGTAATGTGTCAAAACAAATATCAGTAAACCCCAAAAAATTCTTTAAAAAAAGAAGCTAATACATCAAACCACTAATCAAACTTGACAACTAAGGAAAATATTTACATATTACATGATATACATACGTAAACGCACACACACGAATATATATGTGCAAATTGAATAAATACCATATATATAAACTATTTATTTATGTATGGCGGAAGAATTGACCCTAGCTGGCTCAATCCGATCAACTTGGGTTAAGTTTTCGAACTCGAATATCCTAATTAATTGTTTTTTATTACTTTGTTCAGGACTTAAGGAAAATGGGTATTTCTATTATTTGCATTGAAGTGTGAGTGTTAATTGTAATTAAGTTCTTAATGTGAGTATTAATTATTCAACATGTGTGTGTGTGTGTGTGTAACAAAGGAGGCAAAGAAAAGTTATAAACACTTTAAAAGTGTTCTTCAAGCAATGTGGGACTACAAGTATTCATCCATTCATGAAGAAGATTTCCAACCAAATATTTTGATTTCCTCTAAATGACTTTGATTTTTTTTTTCATCAATTGATATAGAGCTCCAAAAACCAAACATTGTGAATTAGACATATATTAAACTAAAACTATACAAAAACTAACTAATTACTAAAATATTATAAAAAAATACTATAAATAATGCACTATCAAATACCCATACTTAATCTTTTGTTATTCCAGAGCAAAATTAATTTACCTGCTAATCTCTGCAAAAGAGAACTCAAAGCAGGTATAAAAGAAGATAACGCGAGTACTTGAATAAAACTCGCGATCACCTGCTAATCTCTGCAAAAGAGAACTCAAAGCAGGTATAAAAGAATTTAACGCGAGTACCCAAGAAAAACTCGCGATCACCTGCTAATCTCTGCAAAAGAGAACTAAAAGCAGGTATAAAAGAGTGTGTGGGTGTGTGTGGGTGTGTGGGTGTGTGGGTGTGTGGGTGTGTGGGTGTGTGGGTGTGTGGGTGTGTGGGTGTGTGGGTGTGTGGGTGTGTGGGGGTGTGGGGGTGTGGGTGTGTGGGGGTGTGGGGGTGTGGGGGTGTGGGTGTGTGGGTGTGTGGGTGTGTGGGTGTGTGGGTGTGTGGGTGGGTGTGTGGGTGGGTGGGTGGGTGGGTGGGTGGGTGGGTGTGGGTGTGGGTGTGGGTGTGGGTGTGGGTGTGTGCGTGCGTGCGTGCGGGCAGGCGCGCGCGCGCGCGCGCGCGTGTGCGTGTGCGTGTGCGTGTGCGTGTGCGTGTGCGTGTGCGTGTGCGTGTGCGTGTGTGCGCGTGCGTGTGCGTGTGTGCGTGTGCGTGTGCGTGTGCGTGTGTGTGTGTGCGCGCGCGTGTGTGTGATATAATATAATAATGCTACCACAACTTCGAGTTGATGACCAGTTAATGTGTGTGTGTGTGATACGAGTTCCTCCGCCCCTATCCCCAGCTGCGACAGTACCTCAGTCACGACAGTGTCCGCGCGACAGTGCTCCACCCGCTTAATTTAATTTTTACATTTCATTTATATAAATATTTATAGTTTAATTGTTAACATATATAATTATATATATATAAAATAATTTCGCATAATTTTTCCTTCAAATGATGCAGCCCGATGTGACCCCCCTCCCTCGCTCCCCTCTCTCCCCCTCTCGAATTTTGCATAATTTTTCCTTCCAATGTTGCAGCCTGACGTGACCCCCCTCCCTCTCTCGTTCTCTCGCTCTCTTTCTCTCTCCTTTTCCTTCCAATGTTGTCGCCTAGTTTTTTTAAAGGCGAATTACACAGGCGCTTACCGATGAGGCTAATTGCCTTTATAGATAGGATAGATGAGATAGGTATAGCCTTACATATGTGTGTGTATGTGTCTATAATATGTGTGTGTGCCTATCTATATATCTATATATATAGAGAGAGAGAGGGAGAGGGAGATGTATATATATATGTGGTGTGTATATATATAGATGTATATGTACGTGTGTGTACATATATATGTATTTACATGAGTATATGTGTGAAAGCACCTATACATGGATACAGATTATATGTCAAATTAATTTCTAATTCAATCAAACTAATTTATATGTAACCATATTTGATTTGGATCAAATAAAAAACAATTTTGAAAAGAACAAAGTTTGAACAAGCTTCAAGTATCATACAAAGTTATTTGTAGGATTCGATGCTTCATTTGGAAGCTTTGTCTAGATCGTCTACTCTGTCGGGCTTCTTTGCCTCCCGGAGGATGCCAAACACCTCATCATGTCCTTGATGTGGTCATTCGACAAAAAACCTAA
The DNA here is from genome assembly GCA_033032865.1 of Dactylorhiza incarnata. Lineage (NCBI taxonomy): Eukaryota > Viridiplantae > Streptophyta > Magnoliopsida > Asparagales > Orchidaceae > Dactylorhiza > Dactylorhiza incarnata. Next base: position 4,715,697 of record JAWHQI010000177.1, on the reverse strand, counting down.
ACACATCTTTGTTTCTTGTCTATGGACTAAGGAATTCTGAGGTATCTCTCTTATTCATCGTGGTCATCCCTAAAAGTCCTACATGCATCTTCTTCGCATGCTTCGGTCATGTGGATCGCTTGGTAGCTGCATACAGATGGTGGTGGAGCTCTGGATCTAAGAGATTTAGAAGGCCAAGAACATGTTTGTTGAGGGTGTCAACCTTCCACACTTGTTGGTCCTCCATGACTGGAATGCTACGAAGGAAATCTTTGAGCCCGGCGGGGGTGACTTTCAGGGTATGCAGGACACCAATCCTCTCTAGGGTTCTCGGGAGGGGCTCATTTGTCGCCCTACGATTACACACCTTTTTTGGGAACCCCCACGAGATGATTGGTCCAAGCTCAACTTTGATGGTGCTTTGAAGCACAACTTAGGTTGGTCACGTACGGAATGGGTGGTTCAGAACCACCGAAGCCTAGTCCTTCTGCAAGAGGTGTTCAGTATTGTTGCATGTTGGTTCCTACCACCGAGTTGTGTGCAGTGTGAGAATGGGTGTCAAATCATCTTCGCATTGGACGTGGAACAACTGGAGATACGTGGTCACACGTCAATGGTCATTAAGTAGATCCAACGATCGTTGGATTAAAATGATGTTAGTCATGGAGAGGTCTCCAGCCTAGCAGAGAGTATCATTGGTCATGGATGTTAGGCAGTGAACCGAGTTGCTGATGGATGTGCTAACTTTGCTATTGTTTAGGGGGGAATTTTCACCCTCTGAAGAAAAACTCCTCATTGTGATTAGCTACCTTACCATGTTGGGTGCATGTATGGGAGAATTTCTTAGTATTTATAAAACTCTCATTTCTACCCAAAAAATGCAGAATTATCAACCGTGGCGTATGAGGATTGCCGTGGTAATAATTAGAGATATGAGGAACAAATTACGTAATAAGTAGTGCAAATTACAACAAATCAATCTCAGTCAAACAATGTATTTATTCTTAACCTATAAAATCAACGAATGAAAAATCTTTCTAACAAAGAATACACCGTCCATCCAAACCCTAAGGCCCATGGGAGAACCAAAAATGACGAAAATCAGAATTCAAATCAAGAAATCGCTAAGCTGGAATGAAGGTGATATGCAGAATAATTCAATTACCTTCCGGCGCACTCACGAAGAAGCTGCTCCGACTTTTCGCACTTCCTCACAAACCTTCCAGGCTCCACCTCCTCTGTTCTGCAGCTCGACTTCGCGATCCTCCTAGTCGAGCACCTCCCTTCTGCATCGACGGAAGCTACACTTCCACCGGCGATATATTCCGGCGACGAGTCTTCCCTACCCCACGCCATTCGCTCTGTCGCTCTTCGCAACTTCGAAAACAATCCGTAAGTATTTCCACATATAATACTCATTAGTCATTAGCTTTATTACAGCAAGCGACGAAAGGGGTGCAACTTGGATCGGGTTCGGTTTGATTCTACTCAAAATTAAGAATTGACCCATATGTGTTCGGTTTCAAACTTTTGGAATCGGAATCGACCCTAAAGTATAGAATCATATCTGAGCCATTTGCTTCAGTTTGGTTCTCGATTATACCTGTCTCAAAATAATTTAAAAAATGACTCTTCAAACTCATGATTCATTGTAATACATTATCAATGTCTCAAAATAATTGAATAAAGACTCCTTATAATATTGAAGTCATGGGACTACAAGTACAACAACTATTTTCTTTAGCAATACGACTATATTTATAATTATTTTCGCGTATTAAGCAGTACGATTATAACCGTTGTCTCAAAATATTTTCTTTAACATTGATAGTCGGTTCTCGGGTCGGTTCTGGGTACCCGGCCCTTGGAATCAGGAACCGAATCGAATTGGCGGTTCTGATATTATGAGAACCTGAACTGAACCTATTTGGAACCAACCCAAACGGCAAACCATTCGGTTCGGTTTCGGTTATCGGTACTTCGGTTATTTTTTCATCCATAAATATATAAAATTAAAAGAAAAAAACATTTATTCATGCAATTACAATTGCTATATGTTACTAGAAAAAATATTGAATATTCTTAATCTAATTAGCGAGTATATGCATTTAATTAGAAGTCTCCGGTATAAAAGACTAACAATTATACGCACACATAAAATTTCAGTTCGTGAGAAACTAAAATATGATAAAATTTACAAAAAGAAATTGAAAGCTCGCATAACTTTTTATAATATTTAATTCAAATAAATGATTAAATATTTGATTTGTGGATAGAAAGTTTTGCCCTGCTTATAACAATTTATTATATTTTCCTTGACTTTCTGTTTTCTTCCATATTTGTATCCGGATTTAGAATCTTGGAGTCAATTAATTGAGAGAATTTTCTAGCAAAAAATTAAATTAATAATAGAAGATAATAGAAGTACATGATAAAATTAATATTATATTCCAAAGATAAATTATTAATCAACATTCAAATTAAAGCATTAAAACAAACCAATAAATAAATAGCCAAAGACTCACATAATGATGAGAATCGAACTCAAGACTACATAGTTAAAAGTTATAAGTTCTATTACTTCAACGTATTAATAGACTAAATTTTATTTAAAAATTATAATTAAAATGGTCTTAAATTGCTTAAAATATATAAAAAAATCTAATTTATTATGCACATAATAAATTTTCTATTTCATGTTTGTGTTATTTTTTATTGAAATTTAGCTAATTTTTCTGTAATGTGTATATGATGTCATGCATTTTTATTCTGAATGTTGTATTCTCTTTTTGGCAGATATATTTTTCAGTTACTCAATAATCTAATTATTTTATGATGATGTTAATTCTTTTGAAATTTAATAAATAAAGTCAATGTTTTAGATTGAGGGTCATTTTTTTAATTTGTCATTAAGCCTATAGAGTGTTGATAATTAATATATAGAATAGTGTCAAATCGCAAATGTATCTGAAATCTACTTATGATACACATTATATTATGAAATATCCTCCTTCATATTTGTATTTACCAATATAAGCAATTTGTTTATGATATTTTTATATTAAAACTATGATTTATTCAAAAAATAGGTTGTAATATCTAACGATCCATTTAATATCTTAGACTAATTTGCATATAATTAATATCATGTATTTTCCTCTAAATGTTTGTTTATGGTCATAAAAATAATTTAATTAACCCAAGGTTAGCTCAGGAGAGCTTCTAGCACCCCAACGAGCCACCCTAGCCCATGTGGGTCCCCAACGGACTCAAGTGAGCCCTATGGACTCCAACTCATGTTTAGGTCAAGCCAAATCAACCGAGCGGGTTGACCTAGTCAACCCTAACCCTAATTAGGTAACCTTGACACCATCATGGACTGAAATTGTGGCAATGGGTCCTCCATGGGTCCCACCTCATGTTGTGACAAGAACCAAGTCAACCAAAAGGTTAATTCTTTTAAAAAATAATAAATAAAGTCAATATTTTAGATTGAGAATCTTCTTTTTATTTCACATTAAGCATATGAAATTATGGAGTGTAGATAATTAATAGAACAATTTCAATGTGCAAATCTATCTGAGATCTACTTATTATACACATTATATTATGAAATCTCCTCCTTCATACTTGTATTTACCAATATAAGCAATTTGTTTATGATTTTTTTTATTAAAACTATGATTTATTCAAAAATTAGGTCGTAATATCTAACTATCCATTTAATATCTTCCCCTAATGTGCATATAATATCATGTATTTTTCACTAAAGATTTGCTTATGGTCATAAAAATAATTTAATTTTATTTTATTTTTATGTGGAGTTTTCAAAATATTTAATAGATACATAATTTTGGAATAAGTCTTTTTTTCTCATTAATATGATGTAAGAATAATTTCTTTCATAAAGCATCTTACAAAATAAAATGCAACACCTTAATTATTAAAACAAGTAATATTTTTTTTGAGATTATATATAACATTAGAATATTACTCTCAATTGTCAATACATTATATGGAATTATTTTCCTCTTATTTACAAAAAACTAAACAAAGATGAATATTAAAAATTCCAACTTTAATGAAGTATCTATATCATACAAAATAAAATGTAATCTCTAAGGATTATTAATATATTTTTAGACTTTATTATACAACAATTCTTTTTTAATTCCCAATATTTTATTGTTTATAATATAAATTATATTAAAAAGGAAATTCTTCATTTGATGAAAGATTAGGACTTTCTATTTTATCCTTCATTTTCTCTATTTACCTAATAAACGAGGAGGTAAAGAGAGGAGAGAAGAGAGTAGGCAAACGGATATGTAGAAATATAATTATTACTAGGGATGTTCATCAACCGAATTGAATAGCTTTTCAATCAAATATTCGATTGCAGATTCGGACTCATTCGAATATTTGATTTCGGATTCGTTTGAATATTCAATTTCAAATTAAGATTCGTTCGAATATTTGAATTCGAATTCATCTCAAAATCCTGGATTTGAATTTAGATTCGAGCTTGGATTCAATTTCGCTTCAAATGGACCAAATAGATTTTGTTCGAACGACCAGGATCATCTTCATTTATAATAGGATTTGAATACCACTCGAATCCGAATTTGAATTCAAATATGGATTCAAATTCAAAAAATACTAATCTTAATCAATCTTCACGAACTATTTGATTTACGAGCATCCCTAATTATAAATAAGCAATCAACAACACATGATATGTAATTCAGCAATCAATAAACATGCAATAATGTCAACAAGATAAAGGCACATTATAAAAATTAAATTCACATATGAAAACTTGAAAAATTTGTGATCAAGAAGGATAAATAATGAAAAGATGAATATTTCGCCGAATAATATTTTCCCATACACAGATTTGCAATTATCAGCATGTCATGATGTGCTCCAAATCAGATACAATTCAATGATTCAATAATCAGTAGCATATGACATCAATTCAATATCATCAACTTGCAATATTACAAGACTCAACCATCCCAAAGTGCTCAAAAACGTATTACACGGCTCACGAACGCATACGCGGCTATAAAAAATGCAAGTGGCATTTGGGTAAATGAAATCAAGTGGTGAGCGGTGACGGTTGTGAACGCAGTTATAAAAAACACAAGTACCATTTAGATGAATGCAGTCCACAAAATGTCATAGCGGTCATGCAGGTGTGATCAGTGTTAGCGGCGGGGAAGAAGCTCCATTCAGAATAGAGAATTTAGCTCCAAATTCTAGTACAAAAAAAGGGAGCAAAAAATCAGGTCAATACTAGAGCTGCATCAGAGTATAGAAAAAATGATTTCCCAAACAGCGCCTAAAACTCCGGTGAAAAGTGGAGTATCCTCGCCCCGGAGGAAGAAAAAAAAGGCGTCCCAAACAGAACGTATGTTTACCACCACAGTTTCACATGTCTCAAACAAAGCCCAAGTTCATGTATTTACCCTAAAAATATAGTACAACAACAACACTCAAGCCTTTATACCACCCTAAACCTTAAAAATATAGTAAGAAACATAAATAGCCCATGTTACAAAGCACCATCTCCCAAAGCCAAATACATTATGAGGCAAAAGCATCATAATATTCATAGATGCAAAGTTTAAACTAAAGACTATAGTTAATAGATAACATGTATTAAAATGACAAACATAAATACAGAAATCCCCCAGAAAATCATTTTTTTCTAAAGTGCAGACAATTTTATCAATAATAACGACCGCCGGAACTATACGCTCTGCCACCAGGATACTGACCTCGAGATTCAAAGTCGCGGATCCGAGCATCCCCGGCAAACTCCGGCTGTTCTCCGTACGACTCGAAACTGCCTCGGCCAAACGCCTGGTGCGGCCCCCCTAAATGAGGATCAGCAGAAGCCGGACCGTAGCCATAAGATTCCCTCGGCCCAGCACTCTTCTGATAACCGATCGCGCTCGACTGCTGGTACTGCTGATGCCGGGCCTGCGACTCCAGGCGAAGAAACTCGTCTCGGAGGGCGGCCTGGCGCGCACGGATGGCTGCCAGTTTCTCTTGATATTGCGTATTAATATCAATTAGCCTCTGAAACCATGCGGTAATCCAATCGTGAGAAACAGATTTAATGCAGGAAGAATATAAAAAAGGGGCAGCCCGGTGCACAAAGCATCCCCGAGCAGTGAAGGTCCGGGGAAGGGTCCCACCACAAGGGTGAAAGGTAGGCAAACCTTACCATGCACTTTTTTGCAAGAGGCTGCTTCCAGGACTCGAACCCGTGACATCAGGGTCACACGGCAACACCTCAACCGGTGCGCCAAGGCCTCCCTTCTAATGCGGGAAGAATATACGAAGAAAAATTTACCTCCTTGTGCCTGGAATTTTCTTTGTCCTCGGCTTCGTACTGTTCCCTGGACAGTTTCATCATGTCCTGGAGGAATTTCTCTTCAAGGCCTTCGAATGTGGGGGAATGATTGATGTCTTCGAAGCCGGTTTCTTTATCATCCTGATGAGGTTGGGATCTTGAATCTCGGCCCATTTGTTTCTCTTGAGCTGTTTTGGAATCCGGCCTTTGACCATGGTAAGTTGACCGAGACGCTTCGCTTCTTTGACCTACACCTTGACAAGATTTCAAGCTCATTCAGGGAACAGCTCTAATGGTTCAGGATATAGCTGACTAGTTTGAGAGGAAAATAACAGCAAGTTTACCATTAAGGCTTAGTTTGGCACGGTGGTGGCGGTCATGAACGCGGTGGTTATGAACCGTCGTTCGTGAACGCCCAACCTCACCTAAGGAACTTCATCCATTTTTATGTTCAAACTAATTTTCTTTTCTTGGTGGCGGTCATAACCGTTGTCATGCCAAACATACATTCTATGACAGTGGCGTTTTTGTCCAAACTCACCGGATCAAAACGCCACACCAAAAGGAGCCTAAATTACACCGAGCACTTTCTTTCTACCGCGGAAAGCCGATAAGTTGTATTATATATATTATGTAAGAAAAAGTATGCGACTCTTCACCCATTTATAAATATTGTACAGTTTACTCTTTCTACTGCATGCGAATAAAATTGAAAATATTTTCACACGGTATTAGGGCATGTTTAGGGTTTCTCGACGCCTTCTCAAAGCCTCGTTGAAATCGGATTCCACTCGGTCGGTCGAATCTGATGACACTATCTGCTGAGATCGTCGATTCCCTCCGCTGGTTTCATCAAAACCTTCGACCGAGAGTTTGTCCGTTGGGAAGGTTCCGTCTTCACTGTCGACTGAGATCGTCGAAGCCTTCCGGTAGATCTATTCTTAGGACCGACGCCTTCCGATGGTTCTACTTGTTTGATCGACGTCTTCCGCTGGTTATCGACGCCTTCCGCTGAAACAAACGTGATCGCCAAAGCATCTTGAATATCCGGCGCCGAAACTGGTCTTCCTCGCATGATAGAAGCAATTCCAACAGTAGTTATTTGGATTCTCCTCTGTGAATCAACGCTCTCATTTCCTTTGTTTCTTGGGTGGGAACACTAGCTTAGCTTGAACCATTGGTCGCCATTGCTTAAATCTGTGACAATACGACGAATTTTGCGTCTTCTTTGACCACCAACCCGGTTTCTTCCATCTCCTCATTATGAGCCCAGGGATAAGCTCAAGATTACGACTAACACCTTCGCAGGGAAGAAGAGTTTTGTTGAGTAGATTCACTCGACGCGTAGAGTTATCGGGACTCCATCAACGTCACCAAAGAACCCCCAACCGATCCTACTGAGTTATGGCCACGTGATGATGGTCGTGTTCAGTGATGGATATTGAACTCTATGGATGGCGATCCATGCCGGATGGTGATGCACCACGAGTCAGGCAAGACTATGGGTTCGTTTGTTTCGCCGTTTTTTTTCTTGTTTGGTTAAAAAATGTCGTCGCCAATGGAGGATGAGATGTCGTTGCCATCGACGCTTTCCGACGGGAGCTCAGAGCTCCTTTCCAACGCCGACGTTCCCAACGCAGAGAGTCCAACCATCTGAGGCGAAGCTAGTTGTCCAACCGACGGCGATGCTAGCTATCAAACCACCTCCATGAGGAGTTGGAGCAGCCGGCAAGGTCGATGCCACGGAGAGTTGCGCTGGTCATGGTGGTGGTTGAGCTACCGGCAGCGAGGTCGATGCCGCGGAGAGTTGCGCCGAAGTGCTTCGCCGGCGGTGAGGTCGATGACTGTGCATCACCGATGCTAGCAGTCCAACATCCACCAACAAGGTCGATGCCGCGGAGAGGGACGGAGGAGCTGTGCTCCGGCGAGGGACGGCGGAGCCGTGCTCCGGTGAGCGATGGACGGCGGAGCGAAGCTCCGGCAAGGGATCAAGAAATCCATGGCAGCTTTTACAGGAGAGATGATGAATATTATTATTAATATCACTGTTATTAATATCATATATTATATATATTATTTATTATTTATTATGATTATATATATATATTATTTATTATTATTATTATATTATCATATTTTATTATTATTACTATTATAATTATTATTATATATTACTATTAATCAAAAATAAATGAAATTAATACAAATATTATTAAGTTTATTAAATTATTATTATTATTACAACTATTATTATATTATTACAAATATTATTAAATTTATTAATTAATCAATAATAAATATTAATTACAATCAAATTTAATTATAATAAAAAGGCCACCGCTGTTTTACCAAATTGTTCAATCTATTTTTCAGTTTTGAACAGCTCAATCACTGTTGTTTTGCCAAAATGTTTCTCCATTTCTCACAGCTCCATTCTCACAGCTCCATTTGCCACCGCCGAAAGAAACGGAGTCTATGTGGGGACAAGTTGAAATCCTTCTACTCTTGTAAGGATAATCTCCAACATTTGTTTGGCTTATTTCGAGACCTTCAGATTGTAGAGCACGGTCCAGATGGCAACATGACATCATTTGTGGCTCAGTATAAGGCCCGAATTCAGCATCAGTCGACCACTCCTGATTCAACTACTCAGAGACCTCACAAGGAGGTAAGTAGGTATTGCTATGATGATGATTAGAGTTCCCCCACACCTAAAACAATGTTCGGGAAAATGTCTTATCAGCTCCCACGACTCCTTTCTTATCTGATGTTTTCTCAATGGTACTGAAGGTCAGTCCTCGTATTGATGTCTCTATGACTCCATCTTATGCACTCCTCCAACAACCTTCTAGAGCATGCACTCTATTGTGGGGCGCGGGGGAGGTTGTTTGGGCTTTCGAGGAGGTAGAGGAAGAGATTGTCGTAGCCGACTTTGAGGGCAGACAATCATTCTAGACCAGTCTCTTCAGAACACCCGCATGTGCACTTATTGTGGTTGTCTAAATCACATTGATATAAGAAGCATGGATTTCCTCAGAAGCAGCAACATCCCAGACTTCATAGAGGGCCAAGTTTCTACTCCTCCTACATCCCGATTCAAGATCAATGTGTTGAGATGGGAGCTATAGAGTCTTCAAGAGATGCTCACCCAGACTTCAAGGCCCATCTCCTCAGCCTCTAATGAAGGTATATCTTATCTTTCTCAAAGTTCCTACAGGATAGTGGATTCTAGTGCAACAAATCATATTACTCCGTAAAGGCCTTTGAGATATACAAATATTATTTTTTAAGAGATCTGGAGAAGTGTCACTTACCTTTATTATCTTCTCTTCATTTTGTAATTCATGTGCTTGGTTCACACTTTAATCTTCTTTTCATTGGTTGTCTTACTCATGATCATATTTGATATTTGATCTGACATTTTCTTTTTCTTCCTTCGAGATGCATGATCTTCAGACGCGGAATATCATTGGTAAGAGTTGTTGTCTAATGGGATCTATATCCTGGTCATTCCTCCATCAGCTTTTTCATCCATTGCTTTTGTGGATTGGCATGTCATCTTGGTCATGCACCTCTTTAGATCTTCAGGAAAACTCTCCCTGAGTTTCAGTTTTCTAATTTTTCTTGTAAGTCATGTGTTTATGGGAAGCAACATCGTTCTACATTTTTCCCTCATTGTACTAGAAGCGATGCTCATTTTTCATTGTACTACAAGCAACTGTGCACATAAACTACAGTAATCTATTTTTTTGTATCGTAAGAAAAGTTTTCTGAAAGAAAAAATTTCTCCAGAAAACAATTCCTTTCAAACTCACCAAATTAATTCCATGGCATAATCTTTAGATGTTTGAGGTGAATTCTTTACAATCTCTCTTTTTTTTCTTGTGATAGATTCGTGAGTTAAGGAACACTGTAAAAAATTCACAATAAACATTAGATTGATAATTTATCTTAGTGAGTTATCATGGTCAAGCGTGCATCGTTTCCACATCTTCCTTCCTGAATCGTCTCTATAAAATTTAAAACGACATGGTTATCTTGGATTTCCAACCACCGCTCGCTTTCTCTAGAAATTATTAAAATGAAGAAAACATGATAAGGTTTTTGTCATTGATTGTTCGAGAATATAGGAAAACATATGTAAAGGCCCATATATTAGGCCTATTTATTCTCCTCTCTTTTAGTCTCACATCTCTTGTATAGGATTTCTTCCTCCTCTCTCTTCCTATATATTTGTACTCATACTTGTATTTACCTCTTAAGTGAATATACCACAAGGTTTTATACCAATTCTCTACATGGTATCAGAGCACTCGGTCCAAAATTTCCGGTCTCCCATTTTCTGACCGCCCACCCCCCCTTTCCTGTCGATCTCTCGCAGTCTCCTTTTCTGAGACCGCTCCACCTGCCGCTGCTTCCAGCATTGCTCCCACATTTCCACACCTCTTCTTGGCTTTTTATAGCCTGCTTCCTTTGGCGCGTGGGACCCATCTCCTCCTTCCGCTTCTCTGCTCTGCCCGCAGCAGCTCGCACGGTCTCCTCTACTCCGCAAAGGCTCGAACGATCTCAAGCCGTGCGATCTCCGCTCATGCTCGCTGCGACTGTCTCTTGCGCGGTCTCATCTGCTGTCGTGCGGTCTCCTCTTCTGCTCGCTGCGGCTTGCGGCCTGCTCGCCTAACGTTTGCGATCTGCGAGCCTCCTGCCAAGGTCGCGTCTACTGCGATCTGCGAGCCTCCTGCCAAGACCGCCAAGACCGCCAAACTCGCCAAAGCCGCCATCTCGCGCGACCTGCCAAGACCGCCAACTCGAGCGACCTCCCCGAGCTTTCTGCGACCTGCCGAGACCGCTCTTGCCGCTGCTCGCTCGGCCCTGGTCAAGCGGTCTATGCTGCTCTGTTTTGGCCGCTGCTCTGTTCGCTGCCATTGCCGTTGCGGGCTCCTCTCTGGCCGCTGCTCCTTGTCTCTAGCCGGCTTCTCTTCCAATGGCCCTCGACGATCTCTCCTCTACTACCACACCGTCTCTGTCTGCTGTCAGCTCCATGCTTATCAAGGTTACACCTCCATCTGAGGCCCCACCAAGTTTTTCTCCAGCTCTTCTCCAACAGCCGCTCCTTCCAACACCTACTGGTTCCTCTGCTCGCGGTGGCCGTCCCCCGTCTCGGGGACGAGGACGTGGTGGCCGACCTCCTTTAAAGTGTACTTACTGTGGTCGTGACGGTCATCGTGAAACAACCTGCTACCGTAAGCATGGTCTCCCTCCTCATCTTGCTGCTACTTCGGCACCTCCTGCTGCGTCTTCACCAGCCGATCAGTCTGGTCCTACTCGACAGGAATATGATGACCTACGCTCCCAGTTCCAACAGCTTCAAGGCAGTCTTGGCCGTTCTTCTGGCTCCGTTGCCTCCTTTTCTACTGAAGGTATAACCTGCCTATCTCACTGTTCTCATTGGATCGTGGACTCTGGAGCGACGCATCATATCACCTCCCAGAAACCACCTCAGTATCTACAGACGTCTCACCCTCCATCTATTATTGTCGCAAATGGCGCTACTACTCCGGTTGCTGGTGTTGTTGATCTGCACCTCACTCTCACTCTAACGCTCTCCTCGGTTCTTCATGTTCCGGGCTCTCCTTTCAACTTACTCTTTGTGAGTCGTTTGATACAAGATCTTGATTGCTGTGTAACCTTCTCTTCCTCTTCTTTTGTTTTTCAGGATCGCCGCACACGGAGTATCATTGGTAGCGGTCGGCTGATGAATGGGCTCTATCTCTTGGATCTCCCACCTACCACTCTCTTGACTGTCTCCACAGCTGACTGGCATCGCCGTATTGGGCATGCTCCTCTTCCAGTCCTCCGCAAAGCTCTCCCTGATGTACCTCTTCACGAGTTTACATGTGAAGCCTGCATCTACGGCAAACAACATCGTTCCTCTTTTTTCCCTTCATGTACCCGGAGCACGACTCCGTTATCTTTAGTTCATTCTGATGTATGGGGTCCTTATAAGGTCCCAAGTATTTCTGGCTATCGTTACTTTGTAACTTTTATTGATGATTATTCCCGTGTTACCTGGTTATATTTACTTCATGATCGCTCTGAGCTACCATCTGTGTTTCGTGCCTTTGTGACTGAATCACGGACACAATTCTCCACTCCGCTTAAAATAATTCGAACTGACAATGCTCGCGAGTACACTGGCCGCTCATTTTCTACTCTCTGCACAGAGTTTGGCATAATTCACCAAACATCTTGTGCCTATACCCCCCCCCCCCAACAAAATGGCGTCGCCGAATGGAAAAATCGTCACCTTCTGGATGTTGCTCGGGCACTCATGGTTCAAATGCGGGTACCTACGGAATATTGGAACTTTGTCGTCTCCACTGCTTGCCATCTCATTAACCGCATGCCTTCCTCTGTTATTAACTTTGCCACTCCCATAAAACTCCTCTTCCCATCCACTACTCTCTTTCCTATTCCGCCTCGAGTTTTCGGTTGCGTCTGCTATGTCCACCTTCTCGGTCTGCCTACCGATAAGCTTGCCCCACGAGCTGCCAAGTATATGTTTGTCGGCTATTCTCGGACTCAAAAAGGATACGTGTGCTACTCTCCAACCACCGGCAAAATCATTGTCTCACCTGATGTTACGTTCTGTGAAGACCAATCATTTCACTCTCCCTCTGTTCCAAACACATTACCTTCCACTACTGTTCGTCCTTTTGTTCCGACGGACACTACTCCCTCACCATCTCCGCCCTCTACGGTACCTCCACCATCTCCATCTACTACACAGCCTCCTCCCATCATTCACGTATACTCTCGTCGTAAATCTAAGGATGGTCCCCGTCAGACGCCCTCTGCTACCGATGCTTCTCCATCAGCGGTTGATCCAGCATCCGCCTCTACAGCTCATCCTATGGCAAACCACGTGTCTCTCCACCGGCTATCTCCACCTCTTCACTGGTTTGCTACCTCTCTTTCTTCCATTTCTCTCCCTACCTCTGTGCAGGAAGCGCTACAGCATCCGGGGTGGCGCGCTGCGATGGAAGAAGAGATGGTCGCTCTCCGAGCTAATCACACTTAGGAGCTGGTACCTCTTCCTCCCGGCCAACACTGTGTCAGCTGCAAATGGGTCTTCGTTGTCAAACAAAATGTCGATGGGACTATTGACCGCTTAAAGGCTCGTCTCGTCGCCCGCGGTTTCACTCAACAACAAGGATTGGACTACGACGAAACCTTCTCCCCCGTAGCCAAGTTAAACACTGTTCGTGTGGTGATCTCCGTCGCTGTCCACCGCCGTTGGCCTCTTATTCAGTTATGTTGTGAGGCGCATGTTATATTAGTCCCACATCGTGTATCATTTCCTTATGATGTTTCTTAATAATATATATAGACAAGGAGACCTCTATGGAGGTACGAAGTTTCTTCCCTCAATACGCGTAACATGGTATCAGAGCGAGTTTAGGGTTTCTGCTCAATCCCGTCGCGTAATCCCGCCGCTCTCTCTCTCTCGCGCGTAATCCCGCTGCTCTCGCCTCGCCCTTGCGGCTCGATCCCGTCGCGCCTCGCTCTTGCGGCCCGATCCCGTCGTCTAAATCCCGCCGCTGCACGCCGAAAGGGACGGAGGCATGGCCGATCGTTGATGCCGCCGATCGCTGCCTGCCGCCGTTCCGTCCTACTGCCATAGACTGTTTCGTCGAAGTGATGTCGATGCTTCCGTGATGCCGCCCTTCCGCCTCCCTTTGCGGGTTTTTGGGTGTGTTTGCTATGTTCGGGATGCTCGTCCCTCTGTCTCCAAACTTGATCCCCGTGCTTTGAAATGTATCTTTCTCGGGTATTCTCGGACTACTAAAGGGTATCGGTGCTACTCTCCTGATCTCCGACGATACATTGTTTCCTCCGATATTGTCTTCCTGGAGTCGGACAATTACCCCTTTCATGGATCACCCAGTCCTGACCCCTCTCTTGATGCTCTTTTAGTCCCTCGGCATGAACCTGCTATCATTTCGCCGACTGACCTGTTGACCCCCCTGTTGGGGCAAGTTTACTCTCGTCGCTCTTCTGATAGTACAGGGATGCCACCATCTCAGCCTACCTCTGTCTCAAATGATACAACGACTGTTCCTACGGAAGCACCTGAGAATGTACTTACTACCCTCACGCCAGCCAGTCTAGATGTTCCTATTGCAGTCTGGAAAGGCAGTCGAACTTGTCGGGAGAATCCCCTTTATGTTAGCTCTTACAAGGGCTTGTCAGCTTCTCATACGGCCCTGCACTCGACTCTGGATCGATATTGTCTTCCCTCTACTGTGGCAGAGGCCAAAGTTCATCCTGGCTGGGCGGCAGCCATGCAGGAAGAATTGACAGCTCTTCAGCTCAACAACACCTGGGACCTGGTCCCATTACCTGCCGGCAAGCGGGCGATTGGATGCAAATGGATCTATTCTGTAAAGGTGAATGCAGATGGTTCTCTTGACCGCTTGAAAGCTCGCTTGGTAGCCAAAGGCTATGCTCAGACTTATGGTGTGGATTATGATGAAACATTTGCACCGGTTGCCAAGATGTCCTCTCTTCGTATTCTTCTTTCTCTGGCCGCCTCCCGCCAGTGGGCCTTACACCAGTTGGATATCAAGAATGCTTTTCTTCACGGGCTCTTGGAGGAAGAGGTTTACATGGAGCAACCACCTGGGTTCGTTGCTGAGGGGGAGCGTAACAAGGTGTGTCGTCTCCTAGCGTCATTATATGGATTGAAACAATCCCCTCGGGCTTGGTTTGCCCGGTTCCGTGCTGTGGTTACTCAGTTTGGACTTATCAAGAGTACTAAAGACTCGTCCCTCTTTTATCAGAACTCCTCGGCCGGTACTATTCTTCTACTGGTTTATGTCGACGATATTGTTATCACAGGCAGCAACGTTGAAGGGATATCAAATCTCAAAGCATTCTTACACTCCAATTTCCAAACAAAAGATCTGGGTCCTTTGCGGTATTTCCTTGGGATTGAGGTTACTCATGATGATCACTCTCTCTTTATTTGTCAACGGAAATATACTCTTGATCTTCTATCTGATCTTGGAATGTCTAACTGTGGCCATGTGGATTCCCCGCTTGAACCTGGGGAAAAGAGCCTTCATGCCGAAAGCAAACCTTTTGATTCACCCGAGAAGTACCGTAGGATAGTTGGAAAATTAAACTATCTTACCATGACTCGTCCGGACATTGCATGTGCAGTAAGTAAAGTCAGTCAGTTCATGGCTGCTCCAACGGTGTCTCAATGGGAGTCTGTTCTCCAGATTGTCAGATACGTGAAGAAAGATCCAGGTCTGGGAATCTCATACAAGGATAGAGGTCATTCCAATTTAGAAGCATACAGTGACTCTGACTGGGCAGGATGCTTAGCTACTCGAAAATCAACCACGGGATTCACAGTCTTTATGGGTGGAAATCTTGTCTCCTGGAAGAGCAAGAAACAAACTACAGTTGCTAGATCTAGTGCTGAGGCTGAATATCGGGCTATGTCTCACACTGTTGCTGAGATCATGTGGGTAAGGCAAATCCTCTGTGAAATCGGGTACCCAGTTCAGGATCCCACTCCTCTATGGTGCGACAATCAAGCTGCAATCCAGATAGCCACCAATCCTGTGTTCCATGAACGCACAAAACACATAGAGGTCGACTGCCACTTTGTTAGGGAGAAGTACGAAGAAGGCCTTATTTCTCTTACCCATGTGAAGACCGGAGATCAAGTTGTAGATATTCTTACGAAAGGGGTTACGGGGACTAGAATGAACTTTATATGTAACAAGTTGGGTCTGGGAAGTTCCCACGATCCAACTTGAGGGGGAGTGTTGTGAGGCGCATGTTATATTAGTCCCACATCGTGTATCATTTCCTTATGATGTTTCTTAATAATATATATAGACAAGAAGACCTCTATGGAGGTACGAAGTTTCTTCCCTCAATACGCGTAACAAGTTAGATATTAAGAACGCCTTCTTGAACGGTGATCTCCAGGAGCCAGTGTATATGTACCAACCTCCCGGGTTTGAGACCACGGGGGAGTCTCGTGCAGCCTATGTTTGCCGCATTCTGAAAGCTCTCTATGGCCTCAAACAATCTCCGAGAGCTTGGTTTGATAAATTCTGCAGAGTCCTACTGGCACTTGGTTTTCGACGAAGCTCTGCTGATTTCTCTCTATTCATCAAAGAAGGATCCACGGGAACTGTGATCCTCCTTGTGTATGTTGATGATATCCTGATCACTGGGGACGACTCTCTGGGATACAACAACTCAAGGAGCATCTGAACTCGGCGTTCCAGACAAAGGATCTTGGCAATCTTAGATACTTCCTCGGAATTGAAGTCGCTCGTCGACCCGATGGGTTGGTCCTGTCCCAACGGAAATACTGCATTGACTTACTTCAAGAGGCAGGTTTCTCTGGCTGCAAACCTGCAGATACCCCTATGGATTCAAATCAAAAATTATGTGCAGCTGGTTCTGAGACTGATCAACTCCTTGAGAATCCAGAGTACTACCGACGTTTGGTTGGGAAGCTGATTTATCTTACAGTTACTCGACCAGATATTTCGTTTGCCGTCGGCGTTGTATGTCGCTTTATGCACACTCCAAGGACTTCTCACCTCCAAGCTGTTGAGCACATTCTCCGATACTTGAAAACCGCTCCTGGACAAGGCCTTGTCTACAAACCATCCACCTCGCCTTCTCTTCTTGCTTACTCAGATGCTGACTATGCTGGCTCTCCAGATGACAGGCGGTCCACGACTGGTTTTTGTACGTACTTTGGTGGACATCTTATAACATGGCGTAGCAAGAAACAGGTTATGGTTGCTCACTCCTCGGCTGAGGCTGAATATAGAGCTATGGCTGCTGTCGCATCTGAATTAACCTGGCTTGAAGGACTTTTGGGAGATTTGGGTGTCAAACTCTCCTCTCCGGCAACTCTTCTTTGTGACAGTCAGACTGCTATTCATATTGCCAAGAATCCTGTGTTTCATGAGCGGACAAAGGATATTGAAGTTGATTGTCATTTTGTCCGGGAAAAGGTTCAGTCAAAGAAGATAGAATTGGAACATGTCCCAGCTGCAAAACAAGTTGCTGACATCATGACTAAAGCTCTTCCTCGGCCATTATACCACCAGTTCTTATCCAAGCTGGGTGCCTACGACTTGTACGCTCCAGCTTGTGGGGGAGTGTTAGAGAATATAGGAAAACATATGTAAATGTCCATATATTAGGCCCATTTATTCTCCTCTCTTTTAGTCTCACATCTCTTGTATAGGATTTCTTCCTCCTCTCTCTTCCTATATATTTGTACACATACTTGTATTTACCTCTTAAGTGAATATACCACAAGGTTTTATACCAATTCTCTACAGTTCTCACTGAAATTTTAGTGCATAAAAAGTGTCTATTGGTTTATTTATTTAAGTATTGATCTTACAGTTGTTACTAAGTCCATAAAATAGAACTTCAATACAAATATCACATTGGGGTCATGCTCACTATTTCTATAGCTAATGAATTATTTTTTAAACACTTTAAATTTTTCTACTACTCAGTTAATATGATCTCAATACTTTATTTATTAAGAAAATTAAATAACGATTGTCAATAATTTTGTTTGCACCCAAATTTGAGATCTTTGACTTTGCCATGAGTGAAAAGTAGTCTCCCTTTTCGACTGAATTGAAAAAATATTCGGTAAATTGAAGATGATCAAAATATAATGGTATGTAGAGATTCATAATGCGAAACCAAAAAATCATATTGTAAGGTAGATTAACTTTTTTAACTGAAGATCAATACCATAAATATGCAATAGAGTTTCCACATCAAATTAACTGAGCAAACAAAAATATTACCCTCCTTATACACATCAGGTGACATGGACTTCGTTCCCTTAGGATCACCCCTTTCCCACTGCCAGTGCGCCTCAGTTTTTGAAGGCAAATATTGATGTTCATCAATTCCCGAGTTATATTGCATTCTCTGGGATGTCATGTGCTGCATCTGTGCGGCCATCATAGGATTCACACCAGCATCACCATATTGTGTTGGCCTTCTCATTCTAGAACCAGTAATATGTAACACTCTGCAAATCTACATTCAAATGATCAAGAAAATAAAATAAAAAACCGTAACTCATATCGATAAACAAGATCGTCCGATCTATATAAGGCATAAGAGTAGTATCCCATGTATTTCAAGTTGGATGTTATGTGATCGGCATAATAGTACTTTATGGGGGCCAAGAAAGTACTAATTATTTTAATGGGAAGAATTTTGATTTTTTTTATAAATAAATGAATAGGTCAACTCCTTTCATATTCCAAAAGATTACTTCTCATCATGATAAGAAAATGGTCAGTGATAGCAAACATGCAGAGAACAAAGAAAAGGGAGGTGTAATTTTTATTTGGTACATCTTGCAAAAACTTCAATCAGCTTTTTTAATCCAAATTTCTTTTTTTTTACCATGGACACAAGATTCTTATATTAATATAACCATCAGTGGTATTCAGTTGGTACCATCATTTGAAGAAAAAAATTTCCTATAACATTTTGTACCTACACACTACCACTAAATACAGACTCTCCCAGAATATTTACAATGAAGTTTTTAATGAATTGTTATGCCCTATCCTAGAACCGGGGTGGGAATGAAAGACATGAGGAAAAGATCTATCATAACTCACTGCATTTTTTTGCTTTATTTAGATATATAGATCACAATGGATTAATAAGAGATTTATAAATTAACTAATAATTCTCTTTACAATAAAAATCATACTAATACCACATTAAAAATATATCTAGTAATACAAAAACTTCATTGTAAATATAATTAGAGAGAGGATGAAAAGCTTCCTGTACAGAGGAAGGAGTAGAAATAGAGGACAAACATGTCGCAAACCTGCGCACATCGAAGGAGAGACGGTGCAAGGAAACAAAATTAGAGAGAGGATGCGTTGTGGAGGACGTGATAGAATCATCAGTCCACGGAGCATCAGTAGTAGACGGGGGCTGTCGCAGGGCACCTGGTTGAGGAGGACGGTGAGAATAGATACGAAGAGGAGGTGTTGAGGCAGGTGGTGGTGTCGGTAGTAAAGGTGGTAGAGAAGAGTGGGTAGGAACAAGAGGGCGTGGTAGAGCAGGAGGTGGCGTAGGCGAGGTGGATGATTGATGGAAAGACTGGTTCTCCATGAAAGTCACATCAGCAGACGTAATCAATTTCTGAGTGGAGTGGGAGTAACAGACATACCCCTTATGGGTGCGTAAATACCCAACGAACATGTATCAAGTAGCACGAGGTGCCAGCTTGTCAACGGGAGAACTCGGGTGGTGGACAAAACAGACGCAGACGAAGACCCGGGGGGGTAGAGGGAAGGAACGTTGATCGGGAAATAAGATAGAGAAAGGCGTCGCAAAGTTGAGAACGAACGAGGACATGGGATTAATGAGATAACAAGCATTAGAGAGTAGAGACAGCCAAATAGGTAGGGATAGTAGAAACCGAGCAACTTCGAGAAGATGTCGGTTCTTCCGCTCAGCAACGTCATTATGTTGCGGTGTATACGCACATGAGGTTTGGTGGATGATGGCCAACAGGGTGCAAGTTTCCTTAAATGCGTGACCGGTGTATTCGCGTCATTATCAGTGCGAAGTATTTTGATAATGCGAGAAAATTGCGTTTGTGTTTCAACAGTGAAGGAGCGGAAAAGGGACAGAAGCTCAGAGCGATCGCACATCAGGTACAACCAAGTCATGCATGAATAATCATCAATAAACATAAGTGACGATATCCAGATATACTAGTTGTTTTGTAGGAACCTCAGATGTCAGAATGCACTAAATCAAAAGGAGCAGTGCTCCGAGTACAATGCGAAGGAAAAAACAGATCGACGTTGTGTCTCATAAATACATGATTCACAATCAAAAGAAGAAAAAGAAAAATCAGGAAAAGCCTTCTGGAGGATTGGGAGAGGAGCATGTCCAAGGCGCTGGTACCAATCAACAGAGTTGACGGAGGATAGAACGGAGGTGGGGAAATCCATCATGTAAAGCTCATTCGAAAGTCACCCTTTACCAATGATATTTTGTGTCTGTCGATTCTGTGCAACAAAAGAGGAAGAGGAGAAAGTGATTAAACAGTCATGATCTTGAGTTAGATGACTAACAGAAAGCAGATTAAAGTGAGATCCAGGAACATGAAGAACATAGCGAAGATACAGAGAGGGGGTTAGCATCATATCGCCTGAGCCGACAACGGGGTAGTGTCGTCATTAGCCACTGTAATGAACTTTGGACACTGAGAGTTCAAGTACCAAGAGGGCATCCGAGGAGTGATGTAGTTTGTGGCACCTGAGTCCACAATCCAAGAGGGACTATGGGACAAACATGAGATACCATCATTGGGACAAACATGAGATACCATCGCTGGAGGGGCGGGAGATCAGCCCGCAAAGAAGTTGGAGTTCCTCACGTAGAGTGTCAATGTCGGAGCGGGAGATGGAAGAACCATCAACACCAGGGGAGGCATGCGTCAGAGAGGGAGCTTGCAACGGGGGAAAACCATGTTTCCAATAACAAGTCGCCTCAGTATGATTTGCCCGGCCACAATAAGTGCATAGGTGAGAGGGCTGATCCTTAGAGCGATTGCGACCATCTCGCCCACCACCCTGAGAACCAGAACGGCCGCCACGAGCAGGAGAGGGTGGAGGCTTGTTGTCATAACCATGATGTAGGCAGAGGAGAGGGCACCGGAAGTTCAGACGGCGGCCTCACCTTTAACAACATAGAACAAACATCGGACGGTGAGGGAATAGTAAGAGAGGAAAGAATATTGCCCGAACGCTGTGGAGATGAGGAGGGACCCGAGCCATCATCAAGGCAATACTGACAGCTTCTTTCTGAACCCGTTGAGCGGAAAAATCAAGAGTTGAGGGCTGGTGTTGAATCCAAGCCTTGACAAGAGTCTTGGATTGGGCAACTGTTATGAACGAAGAAGGAAGAGGACGAGATTGAGAGAGATCTAGAGAAGAATGAGAGATTAGGGTTGAGAAGGAAGAAGAGAATACCTGAAATATAGATCTTGATAGCCCATCCAGGAGAGTCCCGGGGTTATAAATACCCCGGGACTAGAGGGGGCCGGTCGGCCCCCTCAATAGGTGTTGAACCGTGTGGTTCAGCCCCCCCCCCCCCCCCCCCCCCCCCCCGGCAGCCCCCCCCCCCCCCCCCCCCGGCCTCCTTTTATTGATTGGGGGCTGAACCGGATGGTTCAGCCCCATTGCGTCGTGTGGCCTCCTTTGGTCGTCGAGCATATTGATGTCCCGTGAACCGCAACGCGTTTGGGGGCATAACAACAACATAGGACATGAGGTCCACATAACTCCCTGGTCAAAGTGTTGAAGGGCCAGGAAAATATCAAATAAGTGTTGGAGACTATCCTTCCAAGAATATAGAGAGTGGAGTTCATCCCACATTACTTTGGCAGTGTCGTGGTGCATAGTCATCTGATATGGTTCACGGTCCATGGAGTTCAAGATCCAAGATTGAACGCGACCATCGTCCCGAAGCCATGCTCCGCTCGCTCAATCGCGACTCCAGGACCCAACGTCCTCTAGCTAATAGGGGTCATGCCCCTCCCTATACGGCTACTTGGGAACATGCTACCCTCGCTCTACCGTGATTCTAGGACTCTGACTCCTTTAGCTAATAGGGGGCTTGCCACTCTCTATACGACTCCTCGGGAAAATACTAACTCCGCTCGTAGAACGAATGTCATTCATCTATGATCGCAATTACAGGACTCAACGTCCTTTAGCTAATAGGGAGTCTACCCCTCCATATACGGCTCATCGAAAATCTTGTCCCCCCAGGCTCATAAAAATGAATGTCGCAATTCCAGGACATAACGTTCACCTACTGTGAATGTTTGATCCTTCCCATTTCTTTTCATTATTGCACAATCTGAATGTATTTCATCAAATTATAATACGAGAGAAATATGTAAATGCAAAACTAAAAGCTGACGTACATCATAAAATAAAAAGGCAAACAGAAGCCTTGTCATGGCCTTGTCATGGCATGGACTACAACGACAAAATTGACTTAGAAGTAATCAGGCACAATATAGAAAAGACTCAGCACTAGAGGAATACGTGCCCTCAAATGTGGCACATCTCACATCAATCCATGATATCCACCTCTGAACAATCATCGCCAGAGGCGTCATCGACATCGAGCCCCGTTGTCGAGTACCCTAACTTCCTCTCTACTAGGCGGAGGCCCTTTCCAAGGCTTGTGATAAATGCATCCTCACGTTCCTCACGGAGAACCTTGTCCACCTCGGAAGTCACAATCTGGGAGCGAGCCTCACCCATCAAACAGGTGCGTTCATCGTGGAACTCGACAGACTCTTTATAGGCATTCATGGCAACATCTTTGGCCCTCTCAGCATCCTCTTGAGCGACCTCGAGGGTTGATATTTTGGTGCCCAATGCTTGTAGCTCCTCCTGGTGGCTCATCTTTGTGGTAACCACCTCGAGGGATGTAAGGGCCTCAGAGAGTTTCATCTCCGCATCAGAAGCTTCCATGTCCCTCCGAGTAATCATGACTCGGGTTCAGCAAGGTCTGTCTCCATCCTTTTGGCTTTAAGGGTGGCCTTCTCACTCTGAGATATTGCGCCTGCTACCTCCCTCTGAAAGTCGTTTACAGATCACTTCATCAACGCTCAATTATCTTTAAGAGTCACGCAGGTATTATTCCAAGAATTGTCAATTTCAAATAGTTCCCCTAACTGCAAAAAAGTTGAAAATATTAGAGAAGAGAAAATATATATATAATATTACCTTATGAGAATATGCCTTCATAGACGAACATACTTGATTGCTCTGCGTCGTCGCTCGACCAAGGGCGATACTTACGTCCCCCGTTGCGTTGGGATCCCCTAAAATTTTCAATGCCTCGTCAACATCAGGGCGCGTCGAGACTGCCACCTTCATCACCTAATCGAAACCTTCAACATCAATAGGATCTGGCAAGTCGGTCGCAAGAAATAGTTCAACAACATTTTTGCACTCTGACGCCTTATCAACCAATGCGAACCCAGAAAAATCTAGTTTTCTCTTATGACCCTTGCCTAAAGGGAGTGAGCTACCACGGCCAGGATCAAGAGAAAGGCCTACCACTATCAGCTTTTTTCTTCCACATAAGTGTTGATAGGGAAAAGTACTCTTGCCATCTCTCGTGCCTCAAGTATAACCGAGAATCTCACAAAAATTCTCCTCCTTACTAGACAATCGGCGGCACCGACCGTCGAACTATATGGATTTGGATAGACTGCTCGAAATGAGAAGGCGAGCGATAGCGAAGGAGAAAGAGGGGAGGGAGGTCCAAAATATTGGGAGCTTCCGCTGATTTTTGATGTAGCCAAAGGCTAACCATTCATGACAGTAGTCTGGCTTCTCCTCAAACGAAAGCCATTGTTTATTAATGCGCACACCCATTTGTTCACCGGCCCCGACGAACACATCACAGAATTTCCTGAAGATTGAAACCGTTAAACGTGACTGATGTTCACGAAAGAAGCAAATCAAGCTCATTATTCTCGTAAGCCTGGATGAAGAGAACTGGGTAATGAGAACACCGCAGATGAGATGATGTTCAAGGCCTCGTCAGACGGAGGAATTCAAAATCCCACTTTAAAGCAGCCACCAAATATTGGAAATAACCCTCCTGAGGGGATTGTGCCTGATCAAGGGGGCGCAGGATTATCACCTCCAAACTCGTCGAGAACCATACTTCTTTCGCCAAAAAACAATATAATCATTGTCTAAAGTTAAGTGTCCCCTCCCCGACTTTGGAATATTGATCTGGTTCCCGCTTGCATGAAAATAAAAGAAAATGTAAGAAAAGCAACTTAAATCGGCGGTAAAGGCGCGCCATGCGAACACCGATGGTGACCTGAGGACCCAACATGACTCGCGGCTCGTAACAGCATTCAAGGCTAAAGGGTGGACCGCAAGGCTGCACTGAACCGGACAATCCCGCAAGAAATCGACAAGGATTGGCCGCACTGGGATTTGTCAAAATCCTACTGCAGGGTTTTAATAAATCTCACTCAGCAGCGGGATTTAATTAAATCTCAACGTAAATCCCGCAGTGCAGCGGGATTTGATAAATCCCACGAGCGTTAAATCCCACAAGCGGGATTTAACGCCCATTCTGGCTGGGGTGGTACACTCTTTGTTGTACATTACGCCATTTGGAATCCGGCGTACTATGCGAGTGCGCCAAGCGTTGCGCGAGGTACATAGCGTCACACGCATTGCGTGATATGCATTACACATTGCGTCAAATGTACTACGCAATGCGCAGCATCATGTGGGGTGCGGGCTCCATCGGCACAAAGTGCGATGCACCGACTCGATGTACAAACACATCAAAGATGGCACGAGCGAATCTTGTGAGACACAAGTCTCGGCTTGACCCTAAGACCGTGTTAATGCGCTCTTGTGGTACGAGACAGGTGCAAGAATGGAGATCTCATTCTCATTTTATTTCTTCTTCCTCCGAGTGTCGTCACTTTCACGTCGATTTACGCGTTTTATTTATTACAATTAAAAAAAATTAATAACCTCGCGATTCATAGGCATGATTGCTGAAGAGTGTCGAGATCCGCATGAGCACCACCGGGCCCTCAAAAGAAGGGAGAAGAGAGAAAGTGAAAGAGATGGTGGATCTCACCTTTATGGAAGGCTATTTATAGTAAAAAAAGACATGGTAAGGAGGACGAATTCAGAGAAAACTCATACAATAAGCCTAATCTGGCGTGACCCACTGGCCGTTAAGCGATCCCTTGGTAACGTTCACGTCAACGTCAAGGGACCGATCATGGAAGCGAGTCATGGGGAGCGAGATATATTTTCGTACTTTAAACAGATGCAACCAGAAAATGGGGGGCAATTGTTGGGTACACCTAAAAATTCAATATGATCGAAATGGGAATTCGAGGTCACGACAGGGACCGCATCGATAAGACAGTTCCAACGCACCTATTTTTGTCTGATTCAAAGTATATTTGACCCCTTAAATAATTAATTAAAGGAACTGAACACGAACCGAACCGAACCGGTAAAGACCAAACCGGTTCACCCTCCTTTTCAAGCTGGGGCGGCCGATCTGGTGTAAGGGGGGCGGCCATGAGAAGAGGAAGAGTTTGAAAATTTTAGAAGGCCATAACTTTTGAATCGTTCACCGAAATTCGAATCCGAAAGCGGCAGTGGATTCGTGGCGGAAAAACACATAAAATGGATACCTTAATCGAAAGATTTGATGGAATTTTGGTGGAGATACAAGGGATGAAATATTTCGAGGTTTACAACTTTGAATGAGAATTACATTAATTGTATAGCTCCGGTCGCAGAACCGTTTCGAGGGGTAGACTCTTAACGATGAGAAGAACAATTCTGGAAAGTTTCATCGTATTCTGAGAAGTTTGATTTTAGGCAGGCGGACGCCTCCACCGGCCGCCCCTTCTCCAGCGAGCCTGAGCAACCCGCCCAGATCAACCTAAGGGGCAAAAATAACCGGCTATCAAGATCAATAATCGAAAGCGCACAATCTGGACGATCATATTCGCTATGATAGCAAAATTCCATAAAATGTACGATTAAAAACTATAACCTGCGAAACACAGATACTTAAAAATGCTTCGCGTATCGGCTCGAACGCGTATCGGATACGGAAAACGCACGGAAACGCGCGGAAACGTTTAATGCCAAAGAAGATCTTGTTTATGTGAAGAGTTTGATGATCATCATTACATATTATGATATTAGTTCTCAATGTGTACTTGTAGGCCCAATCTTGACTCTTGAGTAATCTGTATTGATAATAAATAAATCAAACTAAAATATGTACTTGTAGGCACTATAAATAATGTTTGCGCTTTTAGATACCTCAAGGAATAGATTGCATGAGCTATTCTTCATATTTTCTCTTTTTGTGATATCCAATACCTTCTCCTAGCTTAATCTTTCTCATTGTGCCTAAACAGCATGATTGTGCGTCAATTATTCCTTATTGAATGTACTGACTGGGATGATATCTAAGTTTGTTAATTGTATTTTTTATATTAATTAATACTTATATTAAAATAATTAAAAACGTTTCCCGTATCCGTATTTTTTTAAAAATCACGTTTCCCGTATTCGTTTCGTATCGTATCCCGTATCCCATTTCCGTCCACGTGCTACATAGACTATAACAAGGCGGAATAATCCTTCGTTAGGAGGGGCAACAATTTTGAGAGAGATCTTGAGTTTCTTACGCAGGCAACTCCTACTGCAAACTACACTGAGTTACACACAGTGTGGGCATAAGATCTAGGAGATCCCAAGAAAAACTTCATAGTTTAAACCAAGGTTGTCAGGATCGAGATCCTAGGTGGGATCACTTTGCGGGTTGGATCGGATCGTAGGATCGGATCGAAGATCGTACGATCCTACTACATTCATAAAGTAGGACTTAAAATATTCTATTGAATTTGGTATCATTCAATTACATAAAGAACAACACAAAAAATTAAAAAACTAATACGAATGTCTCTATAAATGTATTTATGAGAAAGTTTGAAAAAAAATAAAACATCACTGGGATTTAAACTTAGAAATATAATACTGCCATCAGGATTGGTGAATCAAAGAATGAGTATAAGCTCGAAATATTATTGAAGAAAGACTGAAAGGGGACAGCTTGTAGTGTTAATTGTTAACACATAAGTCATAAATGTTAAGTCTGAACTTTGGATTGATCTATGAAGATACGGAACGACATTACAAACTTCTGATAGTATAATAGTAGGAACATGAATCTCTCTCCGATGCTTGAGAAAGGTTTAAATACAACCAACATTCTTATACGCAGCACAATATATCAAATTTTATACTGGTTTAGACTTTCTAGATTGGAATAAATCTGAACTCCGAAGTGTATATATGGGTGTTGTGACTGTTGAGTGCTAAATAAGTAACCCATAGGAGAATGGGAGAATGATATATCAGTAATCAGTATGTGGAAAAACAATATCCAGATCAAAAAATAATAATATCCAGATCCAAGAAAAAATATCCAGGAAACAGAACGGTATCCAGGAAACAGAACGGTATCCAGGAAACAGAACGGTATCCAGGAAACAGAACGGTGCATGGAGGAAAGAGTGGAACTGGGAATGAAGAAATCAAAGCCAAAATGAAGGAGAACAGAAAAAATACCGATCTGAAAAGAGTCGAAGGATGAACTTGGGCTGTTGCACGGCGGAGAGAGCAAGATAATGTTGTGATATTTTATATAAATTAGGGGCAAGGATGTCTTTTGCTATGCCTTTTGTTTGCTTAGGGTTTGTGGTTTAAGTACCCGGTTTGACTGTGAACCGGGTATGCAAAAACATTGTGTTGTTTTGATGTTCTTGGTGCTGCTACGGGAATCTCCCCTGCTCCTCCTGCCCAATCCGTTCAGGGTTCTCCCTCAGGATTGCTTATCTTCTTAGAGCTCATAGCTTGTGTGAAATTGTTCTTGCCAGTGGGTTGTGATTTTATTGACAGGTAATACGTGGCGGTATTCTGGCGGTAGGAAGCTCGCAGCCGCATCAGGGTATCAGAGCTAATTCGGCGTTCGGAGTATGCCGGTGTTGGACGCCACTCGGTCCAAGGAGGTGCAGTCTGAAATGGAGGCGCTCAAACACAGCCAGGAGGAACTAGCGCGGTCGCTGCAAGCCATGAACGCGGAAATGCGTTCGATGTTTGAGAGTTGGAGAGGGGAAACATCTGGCGAACACAAAGAAGGACCTTCACCAAAGAGCGGAGCGCCGGTGCCGGCGTCACCGGCGGCGCACATTGCCAATCGGTTTCCAAGGTTGGAGTTTCCTCGTTTTTTTGGTGAAGATTTAACGCGGTAGATTTATAGATGCGATCAATTTTTCGAGATCGATGGCACGGAGGAGGACATGAAAGTGAAGGTCGCCTCCGTCCATTTGGAGGGGAAGGCCCTCTATTGGCACCAAGCATACATGAAGGCTCGCCTCACTCGACAATGGCCAAACTAGGAGGAGTACAGCAAAGCCCTACATGGTCGCTTCGGATCGGTCCTATTTAGCGACCCCTTGAGCGAACTGAAAAATTTGTGTCAACTTGGAACGGTCGAAAGTTACTTGGATGAGTTCGATCTACTCTTGCATCGGGTGCTTGTCTCGGATGAACATGTCATCAGTCTATGTCTCGCCGGGCTGCGCGAGGACATTCAATATGATGTCCGAATGTTTCGTCCGAAATCGTTCCAAGAAGCGTTCTCGTTGGCCCGCCTCCAGGAGCAACAGCTCTCCTTTAACAATAAAAGATATGCAACTGTTCTAGAAGACCGTCGCGCTCGCGTGGAGCAGATTGGATATACCACACGACCAAGCTTCAAAACTGGCGGCAACTATCAGGCCAACCCACCGCGGTCCAATCCTACGGAAGGGTGCAAATTTACCTCGTCGGAGATGGACGAGAAGAGGCGAAAAGGCTTGTGTTTTTGGTGTGATCAACAATATACACCCGGTCATAAATGTCCCAATCGGAAGCAGGCATACGCATTGGAAGTTCTAGTCGAAGCAGTAGATGACTCTGAATCCGAAGGAGGGGAGTTGTTAGAAGTGGAAGAAGGGGATGGCGCTCAACAAACCCTGCAAGTGTCCGTGCATGCGCTCACGGGGATGACACATTACCAAACAATGCGAGTAACGGCATCGTATCACGGCCAACCCATCAAGGTATTGATCGATCCGGGCAGCACTCACAATTTTTTGGATGAAGGAGCGGTTAATCGACCACAATGCCCATTAAGTCTGATACCTTCCTTCACGGTGGCAGTGGCGAACGGGAAGACTATTACGAGCTCATACAAGGCGATTGATTTTCAATGGAAGATGCAAGGGGCGGTTTTCACTTCGGATATGTTGATTCTACTGCTGGGAGGGTGTGAAGTAGTGTTGGGGGTACAATGGATGATCACGTTGGGACCGGCAAATTGGGACTTTGGCAATTTGAGGATGGAATTTTCGAGCCATGGGAGGAAAATTGCGCTCCGCGGATCAAAACTGGGCAACGGACCGTGGAGTAAGGAGAAACGGCTACATAAGTTGATGGCGAAGGAAGGACAACTTAATATGATGGCACTTGCAGTATTCAAGAGAGTCATATCATTACTACGGAGGAAGAGGCCTGGGGTTTCCAATCGTGGCAGCTGCAGGGGCCTCTCTCATCAGCGGTCGAGCAGCAGGCATTACGGGCATTATTGGAAACAGCCTCGGACTTGTTTGTGAAACCTCGGGAGCTGCCTCCGCGGCGAGATCAAGAGCAACGGATTGTGCTAAAAGATAGTGGGGCAAATGTCAACTTGCGGCCGTACCGTTACCCGCCATTGCAGAAGTCGGAAATTGAGTGACTTATTGGCGAGATGATGAGTACCGAGGTGATTCGATTCAGTTGCAGCCCATTTGCATCTCCCGTGGTGTTGGTCAAGAAAAATGACGGGTCGTGGCGTTTATGTGTGGACTACCGTCAACTGAACCAGAATACGGTGAAAGACAAATTTCCCATACCCCTCATTGAGGAGCTGATTGACGAGCTGCATGGCGTTGTTTACTTCTCTGAGTTGGATCTTCGCGTCGGATACCACCATGTGAGGATGGCCGATGAAGACGTACACAAAACGGCATTCCGCACACACCAAGGGCATTATGAGTTCTTGGTTATGCCATTCGGCCTAACCAACGCGCCATCGACCTTCCAAAGCCTCATGACCGCATCTTCCAAGGTCAACTCCGAAAATTTATTCTAATATTTTATGATGACATCTTAGTTTTCAGCTCTACATGGGAGGCCCACCTGGACCACCTCGCATTCACGTTCGATATCTTACATTCCAATCAATTGGTGCTTAAAAAGAGCAAATGCGAGTTTGGGTTACTAAAAGTTCATTATTTAGGCCATGTGATATCCGGGAAGGGAGTGGCCACGGATCCCTTGAAGATTCAAGCAATGCTCGAATGGCCAACCCCCACCACGCTAAAGAAAGTACGCAGGTTCTTGGGTCTAACGGGCTATTACCGGAGGTTTATTCAAGGATATGGGAACTTGGCAAGACCTCTTACGGAGCTACTCAAACACCGAAACTTTGCGTGGTCGGAGGCTGCGGAGGCGGCATTTCAGAGTTTGAAGAAGGCGGTATCCAGCCCTCCTGTGTTACAACTCCCGAACTTCCAGCTACCATTTGTGGTGGAGACCGATGCGGCAGATTCCGGGGTGGGGGCGGTACTATTACAAAAGGAGCGTCCAATCGCATTCTTTAGCAAGGCTCTAGGCACAAAAAACATCGGGCTATCAACCTACGAGAAGGAGCTCTTAGCCATCGTTCTAGCGGTCCAGAAATGGAGGCATTATCTAGTGGGGTGTTCGTTCGTGATACGCACGGACCACCAAAGTTTAAAATTTATGTTGGAACAAAAGTTGGCAACTCTGGCTCAACAACGGTATCTCTCGAAATTTATGGGGTATGACTTTAAGGTGCAATACAAGCGCGGCAAAGAGAATGCGTATGCCGATGCCCTCTCACGGGTCCATGAGACGTCAAACGCCTCATTATATGCTCTAGTCACATTGCAATCTGACCTCCTACAGCTGATCAAGCACTCTTGGCTTGAGGATACTCACCTGCAGAAGATTATAACCGCCAAGGAAAACATCGGGGAGGCATACCCGAAGGACGCATGGGTGCAGGGCATACTCAAGCGAAAGGGGAAGTTAGTAGTGGGGAACAACACGACGCTCAGGAACCGGCTACTCCAATTGTACCACGACAGCACCATGGGCGGTCATTCAGGGATTACAGCCACCTATAAATGCATGAAACAGCTGTTGTATTGGAAGAACATGAAACCCGATATTTATGAGTATATTCAACGCTATGTGGCGTGCCAACAATGCAAACCGGACAATCAACGGTCGATGGGGTTGTTGCAGCCCCTACCTATTCTGGAGCGAGTATGGCAAGAAATCTCCTTAGATTTTATTGAAGGCCTTCCGAAGAGTAACGGCAAGTCAACGATTTGGTGGTGGTTGATCGGTTGAGTAAGCACGCCCACTTCATGGCATTGCACCACCCGTACACAGCGGAGACAGTGGCTCAAGTTTTCCTAGACTCGATCGTTTGGTTGCACGGTCTTCCGGCTTCCATAGTGAGTGACCGCGACACGGTGTTTCTCAACAATTTTTGGCAAGAGTTGTTTCGGGTACTTCAGATTCAGCTCAATATGTCAACGTCATACCATCCCCAATCTGACGGTCTGACGGACAGACGGAAGTGGTGAACCGCTGCGTGGAGAGCTACCTCTGTTGCATGTGTTTTGAGAAACCTCGAAGTTGGGCTAGTTGGTTGCCCCTGGCTGAGTGGTGGTACAATACCACGTACCAAAGCGCCATCCAGCTGACACAGTATGAAGTGGTTTACGGGCAAGAACCCACAACGTTACCTCTGAATGTAGAAGGCACGACCCTGCTGGAGGCAGTGGATCGTTCACTAGCTGCAAGAGATAGGGTGATGCAGCTGCTCAAGGCAAACCTGGCACGGGCCCAGAATCGGATGAAAGTGTTGGCCGACACTAAGCGCAGGGAGCATGTTTTCAAGGTGGACGAGTGGGTTTGGGTGCGTTTGCAACCGTACCGTCAAGTCAGTCTCCGAGGACATCGAGTTCACAAGCTGTCTCCGAAGTTTTTCGACCCCTTCCGGGTGATAGAACGGGTGGGCACGGTGGCGTACAAGTTAGAGCTTTCGACGGATGCCAAAATCCATCACACATTCCACATTTCGCAGTTAAAAGCTTATAAGGGGCCTCCGGAAGGCGTTATTTATCTGTTACCGTCAGCAGTTAACGAGGAAGGAAACGTGTTAGTGGAACCTCTTGCTATCTTGGATAGGCGCATCATCAACCAGGAGGGTCGGCCGGAGACAGTTGCCCATACAGTGGAGCAATGGCACAACCGAGGGAGCAACATGGGAGGATCTCTGGTCACTTTGTCAGCGGTGGCCCAATTTTGTTCCTTGAGGACAAGGAACTGGTGATGGAGGGAGTAATGTTGTGATATTTTATATTAATTAGGAGCAAGGATGTCTTTTGTTATGCTTTTTTGTTTGCTTAGGGTTTGTGGTTTAAGTACCAGGTTTGGCTGTGAGCCGGGTATGCAAAAACATTGTGTGTTGTTTTGATGTTCTTGGTGGTTGCTACGGAAATCTCCCCTGCTCCTCCTGCCCAATCCGTTCAGGGTTCTCCCTTAGGATTGCTTATCTTCTTAAAGTCCATAGCTTGTGTGAAATTGTTCTTGCCAGTGGGTTGTGATTTTATTGACAGGTAATACGTGGTGGTATTCTGGCGGTAGGAAGCTCGCAGCCGCATCAGATAACAACGGAGAACTGCTTTGTGGACGCCGAAAATAGCAGGTGTGGAGTGGTCCCGATGGAGCTTCGTCAGAGAGCGCACGAGATTTGTTCGCAAGAGAGCACGGCGTCGTCGAAGCGCGCAGAGAAGAGAATAGGGTTTTCGAAATAGTTAGATGTGAGAGGCGAGACCGCGAGAGTGGGAAATAAAACACGTGAGAGGCTCGGTCTTTTTTATTTACGCACGGTCTGCTCGGATCGCTAGGATCGCGCATGGATCGCGATCTTAGCGATCCTAGGACCCAACGCGCGGTCCTACGACCCAACGCGTGATCCTACGTGGGCTACGCAGGAGTTTGATCACGAATGGGATCCGGATCGATTTTAAAATTCCGAATCGTAGGATCATGCGATCCTGACAACATTGGTTCAAACTGGAGGTTCCTACAACGAGAGTGGCAGGATTGAGCGCATTTTTGCGCAACGCTCATAGAAATACTTGAAAAGCAAGGGGCGGCCCGTCGCCCTTGAAAGAAGTAGAAAAATTGTATCGAAAACTTTACTAGTGGATTTTGCAGAACTGGGCATAGCCCCGTGAATTTTCATCCCTTTTGGGGTTTTCCAAGTAAAAATATTTTTGTCGATTTCATTTGACTGTTTGCGCGTTCGAATCTCTCTTGAGCTAGGACGATTGAACTCTACCAATCGGCGAGAGTGTTGAGTGCCCGCAACAATACCCTTCCAATCATCAACCATGTGTGTTCGGTGGAAATAGTGTTCAATCGTCACCGTGCACGGCGGACATATGAACAGACGCCAGTGATCATATAATGAAATCATAGACCACAACCCAAAACACACGCTTTACATAACACAAACATCAAAGCTTGATAAGATGAACAAAGAACATGTAATAATATACACATTCATTTACACACACAAAAACTACTGATTGTAGAATAAAACGGGTGGCATGCCAGGTCGAACTCTATAGTAGAATGAAGATTCAAAGCGCATAGATTTCTAAGACAAATTCAACTCCAACAATCATGATATAAGGTCAATTATCCTGTGGTTAAAGAAAATACATTAAAAATATATGAAATGAGCTGGTTATCGCGTTCAAAGCTAAATCATAAACTTAGCAAACTATCAAATGCAAAAGAGACCTTGAATCCTTGATGATTAATCACGGTTTAAGAATCACCTGCTTCAAATTTAGGGCAAGATCCACGGAATGGAAGATGACACTCCTATGTACAAGCCAGCGATTATCCAAATTGCACCGCTGCCGAGGAAATTGCCTCTCGCCGTCTAGGTTTAGGAGTTGTCGGCCCTTGTTCAATCTGACGCTGCTATCATCGCTGATGTCGTCCCCCGTCTCCCTGCGCACGTAGATCAAGTTCGCCGGCCTGTCTTCTTACTTCCCCAGTCGCCCCCTCCGTCGCGCGGCCACCCTCTCGCTTACTCTCTCTCCCAGATCCCGTGGCGGATAAAGTATGAGAAAACCCTGAATCCGTAATATACCGACATCAAACGATCCTGATTGAATCGTCTAAAAATACAGTCAAAATAAAACTAAATATTTAAAGGGCGCTGCTACAGTTTTGGCTAGTCGTACCACAGTTTTTTTGAATTTTCGCGTCTTTTAGAAATACGTCTTGTACATGCATTTTTAGGAAAATTATTCAACACTAAAGTTATAGATTTCAACGAGATCTACAACTTTCGTGTTGAACACATTTCCTAAAAATACGTGTACAAGGCGTATTTCCAAAATGCGCGGAACCTGAGTATTTTCAAAGTACGCCTTTTACATGCATTTTTAGGAAAAGTGTTCAACACGAAAGTTGTAGATCTCGTCGAAATCTACAACTTTCGTGTTGGACAATTTTCCTAAAAATGCATGTACAAGACGTATTTCCAAAAGGCACGGAAAATTAGGAGAAAGTCGGTGCGACTAGCCAAAACTGCGGTGCTAATAGCAGCACCCTATTTAAAGTACTATATTATCATTCGATATTCAAAATGCGGGCCTATTTGCCCTTTTAATTAGAGTAATTATAAGTGCAAATTAATTTTGGCTATGTGCAAACTATAGTTATGTGCAAATCAATAAAATTTAAGTGCAGATCAATTTTTTATGTGCAGACCATAACTTCTCTCTTCTCTAAACCGCCTCCAGCAAAGTACTCTGTTCTGAGCGCTAAACGGAACCTCAATCTTAACAAGGAAAAAGATTTGGAAGGTTCAGTCATGGGAAAATAAGAAATGTGATCAACATAATTTACCTCATCCCCTTTGCATTGCGTGCATGGTAATGCTCCTGTAGGAATTTTGGTATCCAGACTATCAAAATCTTATTATTTAAAATAGGGTGGTGATATGGGCAAACCTGCTTTGGCTAATAGCAGCTCAGGATTAATGACAGACTGAGAATGTTAATGTCAGACCGAGACTTTTAATGTCAAACCAAATTGACGTTGGCGGCGGCGACGATGGCGTTGGCAGCGGCGACGGCGACGATGGCGTTGGTGGCGGCGACAATGGCGTTGGCGGAGGCGACGATGGCGTTGGTGGCGGCGACGATGGCGTTGGCGGAGGCGACGATGACGTTGGAGTAGGCGGCGGCGACGATGGCGCCGTCGGCGACGATGGCAACAGGAAGTAGTGAGGAGGGGATTCCGGGAAGGCAATGGGAGGGCGGGGCTCCAGGTCTGGCATTTGAGCCAAGAAATTGTTGGGTTTGCACATAAAGTTTTTTAGAATACAATAAATTAAACTTTTTAATTTTTTTTTTCATATTTGCACGTAATCAAATTCGATCTGCACTTAACACTACTTTTTAATTATGGACAATGTTACAAGCAATCATGTCCAAAAACCCGTCTGGGCCGGGCCGGTATTGGGTCTAATGGTCCCGGGCTTTTGTCACTCGGGCCTTGTTTTAGCCGGGCTCGGGCAACAACCCCTGCAGGGGGCCTGCCAAGGCCCCAAAGTCCGAACCATGCCAAATCAGGACCGATTAATAAATCCCGCCTATAGACCGGATTTAATAAAATCCCCCATAAATAAGTGGGATTTTATTAAAATCTCGCCTAAATAGGCGGGATTTTAATTAAATCCAGCCTAATATGTGAGATTTTATTAAAATCCCGCCTGGTGCCAGGCCCAGGTAAGGCCCGGTGCCCGGGCTTAGGCGGGTCTGGGCCGGGCCAGTTTTTCAACATATATGGGGGCCCTGTTGGGCCCCCATAGCCCGGACTGGCCCCTGGGACCATGGCGGGCTAGCCCGGGCCAAGCCGGGCCCAATTTTTTTGAACACGTCTGGTTATAAGCAGTCCTATAATCGCTAAACGCAGTCCATTGATATTCGCAGTCTAATGAATTTAAGTGTTTTTAGAACTGTGAAAAACAGTTTAAAGTGTTTTAGGACAGCGAATGGCCATTGTAAGGTTGCTAAAAACATCGCCCTTAATTATTTGAAGTTCTTTGGTCAAGTTCCTTGTAACACAAGTCATCAGATGTTCGCTCTCATTCAGTTTTAGCATTTCATAGTTATAGTGAGAAAAAATAAGAGAAGAATAAGACTTCTTCATCGGGGCTGTCACAACCCGCATTTTTCCCAGAATATTTTACAATATCAGAGTAAGGGGAAAATACGCGTCGTGATGCCGCGTCCTGTAGGGGATAACTACAGACGCTCAGGCAAGCACTCTAAACGAACATCTTGAAGAAAATAGGTAATTTTAGTTAAAAAATAACTTTTTGTCATTTCACTTTTGATTTTGAGACCGTGTCCCTCGGTCATGAAGCCTTCTTAGCCACCAACAGAAAATATACGTACGCAGCAGAAAAATAGGTTCATTTATCTTAATAAAGCACGAAAACCAAGCTGGTCACCGAGGCTATCGCACATCTAGATTTACTATATATATAAGAAAAAGTTTAGTACGATTTTCAAAATAGATGCTACATGTACAACCCTGAATTCACCGAGTGTTTTTCCGAGACCCAGGAGTCCTTTAGAACATTGTGTGGTAACATAGGCCCAGACAGGAAGAGTAGGGGCAGAGGAGGGCGAGCAGGGTGGGAGCCAGCCCCCTGGCTCACCCCAGAGCCCTTAGGGGGCGAGCCGGGAGGGAGCCCAGCCCCTGGCTCGCCCCAGAGCCCTTAGGGGGCGAGCCGGGAGGGGGCCAAGCCCCTAGCTCGCCTTAGGGGGCGAGCCGGGAGGGGGCCAAGCCCCTGGCTCGCCCCAGAGCCCTTGGGGGGCGAGCCGGGAGGGGGCCCAGCCCCTGGCTCGCCCCAGAGCCCTTCGGGGGCGAGCCGGGAGGGGGCCCAGCCCCTGGCTCGCCCCAGAGCCCTTCGGGGGCGAGCCGGGAGGGGGCCCAGCCCCTGGCTCGCCCCAGAGCCCTTAGGGGGCGAGCCGGGAGGGGGCCAAGCCCCTGGCTCGCCCCCAGAGCCCTTAGGGGGCGAGCCGGGAGGGGGCCAAGCCCCTGGCTCGCCCCAGAGCCCTTAGGGGGCGAGCCGGGAGGGGGCCAGGCCCCTGGCTCGCCCGAGAGCCCTTAGGGGGCGAGCCGGGAGGGGGGCAGGCCCCTGGCTCGCCCCAGAGCCCTTAGGGGGCGAGCCGGGAGGGGGCCAGGCCCCTGGCTCGCCCCAGAGCCCTTAGGGGGCGATCCGGGAGGGGGCCAGGCCCCTGGCTCGCCCCAGAGCCCTTAGGGGGCGAGCCGGGAGGGGGCCAGGCCCCTGGCTCGCCCCAGAGCCCTTAGGGGGCGAGCCGGGAGGGGGGCCAGCCCCCTGGCTCGCCCCAGCTCCGAAGTAGGAGGCGGTCTGCGTTTAGCGTCTCAGAGCAGCGGGACTTGGCTATCCGCAGCCACTTCCGGGGGTATGTTGGTATTTTCAGGGACCGGTTTTTGGTTATTTGCAGCCCAACATCAAAAATCCTATAAATAGGACCAAGGGGGCATCATTTGGAGGCAATCTTGTTCTAGGCAAACCCTCTCTCTCTCTCTCTCTCCATTTTCTCTCTCTCTAGTGGAGGAGGAGAGTCTTCAGTGGTGCCCAAGCTTAGTAGTGGCTTGGGAGGGGAAGTTCCTAAGGGGCTTCCGGGTATGTGGCGGGACCTCCCCACTAAGCCCTTGGTCCAGTCCATAGTTCCTCAACCTTCAACCTAGAGCTCTCCCTTGGGGGAAGTAAGGTTTGGTCGCCCCTCAACTTGCTGAGGGCCCCGAACTCCACAGAGACCGAGAAATCGGTTTCAACATTATGGTGCGGTGAGCGTGGAGTTTGACCGATTCAAGAAACTCTTAAGATGAGCTCCATGGACGGAGGTGGAGGAAGTTCCAACCCGGGTCACTCGCAGCCCCCGGTCGCTGGGGTGACGTTGGAGATGTTTGAAAATCTCAAGCAGGAGATCATGCAGACCTTGCAGCTAACCTTTGCCGCGATAGGCGAAGGCGGGAGAGGAAGTGGTCCAGAGGTCCCGTCTCAGCAGGTGGGCGAGAGCCCTCCAGGCCAGCGACCCGGGAAGGAGGTACTAGGAGGGGGCGAGTGGGGAGGCGCCAGGCCCCCACTCGCTGATCCCCAAGGGGGCGAGTGGGGAGGCGTCAGACCCCCACTCCCCGAGCCCCAAGGGGGCGAGTGGGGAGGCGGCCTGCCCCCACTCGCCCAGCCCCAAAGGGAGGCGAGCATAGGAAGTCCTTTGTGTGAGCTGATTCTCTCGGCCCCGGTTCCCGAGGGGTTCGGAAGGTTGGAGATGTCTCACTACTTCGGCAAGGGTGACCCCGTCCTGCACCTACAGTGGTTTGAGGACATGGTCTCCATCGTGCCCATGTCGGACGCTTTCAAGTGCCGACTCTTCGCAACAACTCTGAAGGAGAAGGCAAGGGATTGGTTCCACCAACTCCCTGCGGGATCCATCTATGCCTTCGAAGACTTGCGCCAAGTTTTCCTGCTACGCTTCTCGACATCAAGGAAGAAGAAGAAACATGCCGAAGCTCTTTTCCAAATCAAGCAAGAGCCAGGGGAGTCGCTGGCTCACTATCTGGAGCGGTTCAGGGAGGAGGTTCTCCTCGTCCAAGAATTGCCCGGGTACACCCTCAAGCTTGCCTTCACGTTAGGGCTGCGGGAGGGCTTCTTCAAGATGGACCTCAAGAGGAGAGCTCATTTGTCCTTTGAGGAGTTGATGGAAAGAGTGGCAGAAGAAGTTTGGCCAAGCTGAGTGAGCCGGAGGCAAGGCAGCAGGGGGGAAGGGTAGGGGCCCCCAAGAGGAAGTTCGACCAAGAGGAAGACAACTTCCAGGAAGAAGAGTCCGACCTCCCAGGGTGGAGGCAGGGACCGAAGGCACCCTCTCCACCACCTTAGCAAACCATGACAATCGGTTGAGGGAGAAGGAGGAAAGTCAGGAAGGCAGAAAGAAGAGGAAAAAGAAGGGGTATGGTTGCGTTACCTTACTGCGACTTCCACGATGAGGAGGGTCACGCGACTTCCGCCTGCCCTGAATTCTTGGAACTAAGGGAGGCGAGGGGTACGAGGAAGCAACAACAACCGGAGGAGGTCGAGGAAGACCAGACTTGGGAGTAGGATACCAAGTTTTAGTTTTCTTGCTTATCTTTTTCTTTAAGCCCATGTAGTATGATGGTCTACTTTCAGACTTAGTTTTTTCTTGCATGTAATATGACAGTCAAAGTTATGAAAGTTTTTCAGGTACTTAGCCCCGATGTTGGCCCGCTGACCAGGATCCCATCAAGCTGGCAGGGCCGGGAACCACTCGGTGGCCGGATGTTTCTCAAGGTACTTAACCCCGATGCTGGCCCGCTGACCAGGCTCCCATCAAGCTGGCAGGGCCGGGAACCGCTCGGTGGCCGGATGTTTCTCAAGGTACTTAGCCCCGATGTTGGCCCGCTGACCAGGCTCCCATCTAGCTGGCAGGGCCGGGAACCGCTCGGTGGCCGGATGATTCTCAAGGTACTTAGCCCCGATGCTGGCTCGCTGACCAGGCTCCCATCAAGCTGGCAGGGCCGGGAACCGCTCGGTGGTCGGATGATTCTCAAGGTACTTAGCCCCGGTGCTGGCCCGCTGACCAGGCTCCCATCAAGCTGGCAGGGCCGGGAACTGCTCGGTGGCCGGATGATTCTTAAGGTACTTAGCCCCGATGCTGGCCCGCTGACCAGGATCCCATCAAACTGGCAGGGCCGGGAACCGCTCGGTGGCCGGATGATTCTCAAGGTACTTAGCCCCGGTGCTGGCCCACTGACCAGGCTCCCATCAAGCTGGCAGGGCCGGGAACCGTTCGGTGGCCGGATGTTTCTCAAGGTACTTAGCCCCGATGCTGACCCGCTGACCAGGCTCCCATCTAGCTGGCAGGGTCCGGAACCGCTCGGTGGCCGGATGATTCTCAAGGTACTTAGCCCCGGTGCTGGCTCGCTGACCAGGCTCCCATCAAGCTGGCGGGGCCGGGAACCGCTCGGTGGCCGGATGATTCTCA
Organism: Dactylorhiza incarnata; assembly: GCA_033032865.1. Lineage (NCBI taxonomy): Eukaryota > Viridiplantae > Streptophyta > Magnoliopsida > Asparagales > Orchidaceae > Dactylorhiza > Dactylorhiza incarnata. The sequence goes on along the minus strand of JAWHQI010000177.1, from coordinate 4,675,384 downwards.
AGGTACTTAGCCCCGATGCTGGCCCGCTGACCAGGCTCCCATCAAGCTGGCAGGTCCGGGAACCACTCGATGGCCGGATGATTCTCAAGGTACTTAGCCCCGATGCTGGCCCGCTGACCAGGCTCCCATCAAGCTGACAGGGTCGGGAACCACTCGGTGGCCAGATGTTTCTCAAGATACTTAGCCCCGATGTTGGCCCGCTGACAAGGCTCCCATCTAGCTGGCAGGGCCGGGAACCGCTCGGTGGCCGAATGTTTCAAAGGTACCTAGCCCCGATGCTGGCCCGCTGACCAGGCTCCCACCTCGCTGGCAGGGCCGGGAACCGCCCGGTGGCTGGAAGGTCTCTATGTATTTTCCTCCGAGGTGGTCTCGCTAGCCGGGCTCTCACTAGCCGGCAGAGTTGGAAGACCTCTCGGGGAGGCTATGTATTTTTCCCCCGAGGTGGTCTCGCTAGCCGGGATCTCACTAGCGGGCAGAGTTGGAAGACCTCTCGGGGAGGCTATGTATTTTCCCCCGAGGTGGTCTCGCTAGCCGGGCTCACACTAGCCGGCAGAGTTGGAAGATCTCTCGGGGAGGCTATGTATTTTCCCCCAAGGTGGTCTCGCTAGTCGGGCTCTCACTAGCCGGCAGAGTTGGAAGACCTCTCTGGGAGGCTATGTATTTTTCCCCGAGGTGGTCTCGCTAGCCGGGCTCTCACTAGCCAGCAGGGTTGGAAGACCTCTCGGGGAGGCTATGTATTTTCCCCCCAAGGTGGTCCCGCTAGCCGGGCTCTCACTAGCCGGCAGGGATGGAGGGCCTCTCGAGGAGGCTTTATGTTTTCTCTCAAAGTAGCTTCGTTAGCCGTATTCCCAGCGACGCTCGTCGAATATGCATGGTTGGATGTTTTTTTCCGAGCGCGTACCTCGCTCGAAAAGAGCGGGGATTGTGTACAACCCTGAATTCGCCGAGTGTTTTTCCGAGACCCAGGAGTCCTTTAGAACATTGTGTGGTGACATAGGCCCAGACAGGAAGAGTAGGGGTAGAGGAGGGCGAGCAGGGTGGGAGCCAGCCCCCTGGCTCGCTCCAGAGCCCTTAGGGGGCGAGCTGGGAGGGGGCCCAACCCCTGGCTCGCCCCAGAGCCCTTAGGGGGCGAGCCGGGAGGGGGCCAAGCCCCTGGCTCGCCCCAGAGCCCTTAGGGGGCTAGCCGGGAGGGGGCCAAGCCCCTGGCTCGCCCTAGAGCCCTTGGGGGGCGAGCCGGGAGGGGGCCAAGCCCCTGGCTCGCCCCAGAGCCCTTGTGGGGCGAGCCGGGAGGGGGCCCAGCCCCTGGCTCGCCCCAGAGCCCTTGGGGGGCGAGCCGGGAGGGGGCCCAGCCCCTGGCTCTCCCCAGAGCCCTTAGGGGGCGAGCCGGGAGGGGGCCAAGCCACAGGCTCGCCCCAGAGCCCTTAGGGGCGAGCCGGGAGGGGGGCAAGCCCCTGGCTCGCCCCAGAGCCCTTAGGGGGGAGCCGGGAGGGGGCCAGGCCCCTGGCTCGCCCAGAGCCCTTAGGGGGCGAGCCGGGAGGGGGCCAGGCCCCTGGCTCGCCCAGAGCCCTTAGGGGGCGAGCCGGGAGGGGGCCAGGCCCCTGGCTCGCCCCAGAGCCCTTAGGGGGCGAGCCGGGAGGGGGCCCAACCCCCTGGCTCGCCCCAGAGCCCTTAGGGGGCGAGCCGGGAGGGGGCCAAGCCCCTGGCTCGCCCCAGAGCTCTTAGGGGGCGAGCCGGGAGGGGGCCAAGCCCCTGGCTCGCCCCAGAGCCCTTAGGGGGCGAGCCGGGAGGGGGCCAAGCCCCTGGCTCCCCCCAGAGCCCTTAGGGGGCGAGCCGGGAGGGGGGGCCAGCCCCATGGCTCGCCCCAGCTCCGAAGTAGGAGGTGGTCTGCGTTTAGCGTCTCAGAACAGCGGGACTTGGCTATCCAAAGCCACTTCCGGGGGTATGTTGGTATTTTCAGTGACCGGTTTTTGGTTATTTGCAGCCCAACTTCAGAAATCCTATAAATAGGACCAAGGGGGCATCATTTGGAGGCAAGCTTGTTCTAGGCAAACCCTCTCTCTCTCTCCATTTTCTCTCTCTAGTGGAGGAGGAGAGTCTCCAGTGGTGCCCAAGCTTAGTAGTGGCTTGGGAGGGGAAGTTCCTAAGGGGCTTCCGGGTATGTGGCGGGACCTCCCCACTAAGCCCTTGGTCCAGTCCATAGTTCCTCAACCCTCAACCTAGAGCTCTCCCTTCGGGGAAGTAAGGGTTGGTCGCCCCTCAGCTTGCTGAGGGCCCCGAACTCCACAGAGACCGAGAAATCGGTTTCAACACTACATAATAATAAAAGACAGATTACACAGAAAACCAGGGAGTTCTGGACAGAAATTCTGAACAAAAATGCTAGAAAATTCTGGAACTGCACAGAGAGAACTTCTAAACCAGTCTAAGGTATAAACAGGATTCAACTAGCACAAGAAGAAACTTGATTTCCGAGAATACACAGAAAACGACTTTTCGTAGAGAATCTATCAGAACACAAGGAAGACCACAGACAGAACTTCACTTGCAGAAAAAGGGGAGAAACAATCATTAAAGAGGAAGAGGCGCAAAACCTGGAAAAAGATTAAAAGAGAAGGAAAAAAAAGGCAAATAGGGACCTCAACAGCTAGGCTACTAGCGTGAGACTATGAGTGACTTTATAAGTTAACCAACATTTAAATATAATTGCCGAACATGACAACCGTATTTTCTTAACCAAGGCCATATAACCAAATCAATTGAATGTCAAATAACAAGAATAAGCTTGAGCTAAGAGCCGATTACACAATTTGAATTAGCGAGACTTGCAACCCGAAGGCGGCCCACCAGTCATATAACAATAATTGTATGGAATATCGAAAATAGATTTTTTATATGGCAACCCCCAAATTTAAAATTTCAGAATGGAAATATATGTATATGACTAATTGGACTATATGTGTATAAAGCAGCCCAAACAGAACATTATAACAAGGCAGCCCCCCATTTAGAGTTTAAAACAGCAGCCCCTACCTAAACAGATGTCTATAAGGCAGCCCCCCCCCAACAGATTCTACAAGGCAGACCCCAAAACCAAATAGATCAGAAATATATATTGCAGCCCCAAAAATAAAAACCAACTAGATTATATGAATAAACATGTAGCAGTACCCCACATAATCATAACAGCAACCCACAAATAATGGAGACAGGTAAGAGCAGCCCCCAAATAATACAAATTCAGCAGCCCCCCAAATAATGGATAAGGGTAAGAGCAGCCCCCAATAATAATAATACAGCAGCCCCCAAACAGTGGACAAAGGTAAGAGCAGCCCCCACAAATAACAATAACAGCAGCCCCCTCCTTATAAGACAAAAAAACCAGAGCAGCCCCCCCCCCCCCCCCCCCCCCCCCCCCCCCCCCCCCCCCCCCCCCCCGCCCCCCCCCCCAAATACAAATAAAGTTATAAAATCTCTAATACAAAACCTGAAAACAAAGAGGAGCTTATAATCTGGAAGGGGCATGGGTAGATATATCATACAATCCTGGAAGGAAAACGAGGCAAGCAGAGCACAGAACCAGGAAAGAAAATCTAGCATATAAATCAAGTAGTGCGTTGACAACCCAACCATTCAAGCTAAGATCAGTTAATAAAAGAGGGGAAGGAGATGAAGGAGGAGAGGGAGAAGAGTTTCCTTGCCTCGGATTAACCGGTGATCCGCCGGATCGCGCCGAGCAGGGAGAGAGAGCTGCTCGGAACCCTAGACCCGTCGTAGGTGCGTCGCCCTGGTCCGTCTCGGGTGTTCGCGTGGTCGCGTTCGATATCCTTATAAATTCTGTATAAACTTACTTTTCTCCTTCTTCCTCCCTCCTTCCTTTTTCTCTGTTGCTCTTCTGGTTTGGGCCTATGCTGGCAGATCTGTGCTTATTTCCTAATAATTGGGAGAGGGCTGATGTTATGCTCTTGAATTTGGGGGTGCCTTATATAATTGCTCCTTCTTTTCCTTTCCTCCTTGTTGAGAGGGGGCTGCTGCTGTTAATTTATTTGGGTGCTGCTCTTGCTTTTGTCTAATTGTGGGGGGCTGATGCTATATGTTCTTAATTGAGGCTGCTGCTATATGTTTTTAATAGGGGCAGTTCTTTAGTTGTTGCCCTCTTTTGGAGGTTTTCCTTCTTTTCTATGGGCTCGTGTCAGTTGTTGACGCCCATAACTCTAGTTTTCTTGTGCTAGTTTACTTGCTAGTTGTTTTGTTGTTACTTTCAGGTTGTTTACCTACTTGCTCTCTGGGAAGCTTTATGCTAGGGTGCATTAGTTACTTTATTGGTATAAAATGTCATTTTTTGCATATCATGATTTTTATTAATTGTTACATACTTTGAAGATCGTAGAAAACCCTTTCTTACTATACTAAACCTAGACATGTGCATTTCAAATTCTGGGATGTGGATCTTCATGCTCATGTAGGCTAAAAATGAACCTATTTTCCGCTGCGTATGTATAACTTTCTACTTGTGGAGCAGTGATCCACCGGACCGAGGGACGCGGTCCTAAGCTAAAAATGTAAATTTTCTTTTTATCTCAAACATATATATGTCTTTTATAAATTTATTGTAAGGAGTGTTTGCCTGAGCGTCTGTAGTCGTCCCCTGCAGGACGTGGTATCACGACGCGTATTTTCCCCTTGCTCTGATAATATGTATTAAATTCTTGGGAAAATGCGGGTTGTGACAGGGGCTTTGTAGACTTTAAAGATTAGGTGTCTACAATGATCTATCTTCATGGAGTTAGGCATATTTTCTCTTAAATATCGTCACTATCATTAATATTGGTATCATCACTATCATCAATATTGGTATCATCACTATCATCAATAGGATAACCTTTAGGCTTGTCATCCAGGAACTGGTTCGGAAATACTGTAATAAAAGAAGCATATGAGTTTGTCGCTAGGTATTTGACCAAACATGATCGTCCAGTTCCTACAGAACCTATCACTAAAATACCTTTAGAAGGGGATAAGGCTAAGCGGAGCGAAAAGGGAGGAGATGGGGAATGAAACTATTAGCCCCGCATGAGGTTTGTGAATAAGTGATTGTCTGATAATAAGCAAGGAATATTCGTCTTTCTGCTAAACAGGGTTCATCTCAATGTCTCGAATAGAACGGATTCATTTTTCATCATGATTTCAAGGATTCACCCAATATAACAATGCATTTTTTGTGATATGACTGTTTTGGGATAGCACCCATATTTTAGATTAAGTTGGTCGAAGCCACATTTCCATTTTTGTATTATACTTCCTAAGTCTATATTAGGGTGGATTTATTCCATGATTATATGTTGTTTATAAAAAAAAAGTATTACTAAGGTTCTGTTTAAGAGAGGTTTTAGTGTGGTGGCGATTCATCAGCAGCACACCAGTAGCTCGCTGATGCTTTATAATCCGAATAATGATGGTTTAAAAACATATTTGAAATAAAATATAAATTTAAGAGACTAATTTGTAGCAAATAAAAATTAAATGACCTATTTGAAACTAAACACAAAAATAACTAGATAACAGACCAATTTAAAATAAATGAAAATTTAAGCACATATTTGAAATCATGCCAAAAATTAAAGGATCTATTTGAAGCAAATGAAAATTAAAAGATTTATTTGAAACTATACCCAAAATGAAGGGACAAATTTGAATATTTTGCAAAAAAAGAAAAAAAGATTGATGAACGGCGTGGATGCATCCACGCGCACGATTCTCCATATAATTTGAGCGCACATAATCCCCCCCTCTTTATGACTAAATTGTTTGTACAAGTAACACACCTAAGATCACGGTACAGAACCTCCAATCCCGATATCTATTTCCGCTAACACAATTTTTCGCACATGATTGATCTAAAATAAGATTAGTTTTTAATACGATCGTAATATATAAGTACGACCGTATATTTTGCAGATGATAAGAGCATTTTGGGTACGTATGCGCACCTCCCGGAGATGCGCGTGCATCTGCAACCGTAGGATCGCGAGATCCAACTGTGCATATTAATATTTGTACTGTATTACAGAAGTATTAGAGGAGTATTAGAGGATCTTGACCGTTGATCCGAGATCCTACGGTGGATCTGCTCGCGCTGGATATACCCAATTTTTTTTGAATTAGGAATTCGAGCTCGGCCAACTTCGCTGGCGCGTTCTACCACGTTACAACAACTATCCCTATTTACCCAATAAATTCGTTCTCTCCTCTTCGTTCACCACCTGCTTCAACCCTTGACCTAGGGCCGATCGTGAGCAAGCCGTCCGCTCCTCCGACTCCGCACTTTGGCCTCTCCCACTCTCCGGCAACTCCAAGGCACTTTCTCGGCAATTCCCAACTGGGATTTTTACGCTGGGGAGGTATGACTCAACAAAGTTCTGGTTTACGTGTCTCTATTGTAATCATCTTGGCTTCTAATTAACTGTGTTCTATGAAGTTTTGATTTTGTCCAAGCACCTTCAAACGCTTACAACAAGCAGTACACAGTTCAAATGCTGTTGTCTGGAAAGTCCCCACTCTTTGCTGGCTCTCGACAAACCGAATGCGTGTAATGATTTTGATTTTGAATTAAAACATTAGCATATTATCGCTAATAGTAAAATAAATCGGTTAAGTTGAAATGTAGCACAATATTCTTATAATCCTACAACTTTAGGTAGTTTTTTTTAATACTGCAGTATAAAGTTGCTGGGAATGAGGACTGAAGGAAGCCAAAGTATTTCCATCTCTTATTCTTTAAACATTTCATTTGTGTCAGGCTCTGTTTGGAATAGTTATGACATTTTTGTGATAGCGGTGTGAAACTATTGTAGTAGATGTAGTGGTAGATGTAGTGGTAGCTATGCGAAACTGTGGTGGTAAACGTAACACTGACAATAACTTCCATGACAATTTTTTTACCGTAATTCAAGTTTCTTGGGTCTGGGAGTTCATGACGGCTAAAATTTGACCACACCAGCATGTTGTGGTGATGTTTTGACTTAAAATACAGTTTTAAAAAATATCACACGTGACCGCACATATCCAAATATTGTCTGCGTTTCTAATAACTGTATTGACAACCGCAACCACACTGCAATCACTCTCTCAAACGGGGCCTTAATATCACTATATTCATTCTGATTTGATGTTGGCATCTCGCATCCCGTAGACACGAAATTCCTGTAGAATGAAAAGCGGTTTCTGATATCCATGAGTATCGTTTCTCTCTCATCATGCAATATTGATTCCATTAGGCCCCGTTCGTTTGGGATGAATTGGGAGAAAGAAATTGGAATTGACTTCAATTTCAATTTCGTTGTTCGACGCTCCAATTTTTTCGGGCGAAAATGGAATTGGGCTCAATTCCATAAGAATTTATTTTTGCCTAATTCCCCCATACTGACCTAAAGAGGTCTGAAATCACGATTTTGCCGCCACACCCTTCTCCTTCTGCTCGTGCAAATGACTGCGACTCCTGCGATCTTGCCGGCCAGAGACCTCCCTCCCCCTCAAAGGCCTCTTCTACGACGACGACATTCCGTGCTTCCTCCTCACTAGTGACTGTTACTAGGTTTTTTTTTTCAGTTTTAAGATTCTAGTAGGAGTTAGGAAACGATAAGTTTATTTTTGAGTGATTGATGATAGACATTGTTATTGTAGCCTTGTATTTAGAATTTTTTGTTGGATTTTGTGAATTTTTGTTGTGATTTTTGGGTAGGGTTTAGAGATGTAGGTATTGTTAGAAATTTATTAATTAAAACAATTATTTCAATAATATTTAATGGAGCCTTTATGGAGTTTGGTGTTTGGGCTCCACATCAATTGATGAGAATAACTCAAAACCAGATGGAGGGAACTCAAATACTTGGAGGAAAACCCTTTTATGGGAAATGATGAAACCTTTAGTCCAACCTTGCTAACTTCCACCACTTTAAGTTGGTATGCAAACTAATTCACTCATAAGGAGAATTCATGGACCTCACACACGCGCTTGCTCGCACACACCGGATCAGACCAAATCCATGGACCACACACGAGCGAATGCGTCATGGCCGCAGTGGTCGGACTCCTCCGCGACATAGATTCCATACTCCTTCAGCTTCGCCATCACCTCCAACGTCCCCAAGACTCAGTGGCCTCGACCAACCGCCATCGCCGGGACATCCAGTTCACAGAGCGGGACGCGGTGTTTGTCAAGCTTTGACCGCCCCGCCAGGTTACAGTGACCCCGCGGACCCACTCCAAGCTGGTGGACAAGTTCTACGGCCCTTTTGAGATTCTTTCCCGGGTTGTCACTCAGGCGTACCGCCTTCGCCTCCCTACGGGAAGCCGCATTCACCCAGTGTTTCATGTCTCGCAGCTCAAGCAAGTGATAGGAGATCACCCAGTCGAGGCGTCGCTTCCCCCGCCGACACCCGACGCCACACCATCGATGTTCCTTCCCCAGTGCATCTCAGACACGCGCATGATCTTCCACGCAGAGCAGCCAGTCGAGCAGGTCTTGGCGGTTTGGCCTGATCGCCCACTATCGAAGGCTACATGGGTGGGTCGATCGGAGTTGCGCCACCAGTTTCCAGACTTCTGCCTTGAGGACATAACGAATTTCCCAGCGGGTGGTATTGTTACAGACACCGACGAGGCAGAAGAAGGCGAAAGGCGACCGCCAGTGTGGCGAGTGTATCAACGTCGCGAGCATCGTGCTAGTAATACATCGGCTTAGTCGAGCGTATCGTGTTATGCCCTTGTATCTCTTTATGCACTTTGAACACGACACCTATATAAGCCGATAACTATTGTATTTTGAGCATCTTGTTTGTGGAATGAAAAATCTTGGACCCTTGTTTTTGGTTTTGGCTATTAATAAAATCAGTTATGGTGTTAAGATCAGTGGAATTCCTTTGGTTTTGGTTTTGCTGGAAAACCATGGGTTTTCAAATTGGCCTAGCCCCAAAAACCATGTATTCCCCCCAGTTTTTGCTAGGTTTTAGACGACGCCGAACCAGTCGCGAGATCTGCCTCTTCCTCCCTCGCCGTCGAGCTCTGCCGCCGGAGATTTCGTCGCCGCCGAGGTATCTCTCTGCCTTCTTCTTCTTCCTCGTCAAGGTATTTCTCTGCGTCTTCTTCAAGTGAACATTCCAGCCATGATCGTCTTCTTCGCGGCGCTGCTTTGCTCCATGATCTGCGTCCTCGGCCCGTCACTGGTGGCGCGCTGTGCCTAGCTCTGCCGCCTTCAAACAAAGGTCCCACCTGTCCGCTCACATAGATCCAGTCACCTCCTCCGCCTCCCCATCTTCGGAGTTTTCTTTCTCGCCTGAAGGTCGAGGACAACCAAAAACCTATTGGCTTTGGTTTTGTCATCTCGTAGCCGAACATCAAGATTGGTTTTCAATCAAAACCAAAACCAACCGCTTTTGATTTTGTCTAAAAACCAATTCCTTATCTCCAAAAACCTTGAACCTAACGGACCCGGGTCACATGCTGACTGCACCCCAACTTTTCTGAATTCTCTTTGCCGAAGCCAGCGATCTCGATTGAAACCGTGATCCTCCTTGCTCGCGACCAATACCCGACATTTGTTTCCAGTCCTTTTCCAGCAATCACCATCGTTCCCTCCCTCGTTTCCCAAACCGAGGTGATTTTTTTTTAAATTCCAAGATACTAATCTTTCTACCCATTGCCCTGTATTTTGGCCGTAAACCCAATGGAGGAAGTCACTTGATGTATTTGATGATGTCCATGCCCAAACTCATATCCTCCGGTGAAGGATGCCATCGTGTTCCATGACCAGTGTCCATAGGCTACCGAATTATGCAGAAAGATGAGATCTTGGACCGCTTGGATTGAGAGGCGGAGATCCCAAGACTGGCCAGAGTGTAGAGTAGCAACAAAAAAGCTGTGGTTCTATTTGATTTGCAGATAACGGTTTTATATGCGGATAAAATTTCCAAAAACTATGATTAACAATCTTGTCTGCAAATTCTTCCTAAATCTATACCCTGCAAGTCTTTATCCTCCCCATCTTTTCATCTCATCCTGTTATATCAGTTCTTTTTTTTGCTGTTTCAATGCCAAAAAACGCTTCTCTTTTATTTATTAGGTACTCATCCATGATCTAGCAAAGAGGTGCCTGCAATTATTCTAAAGAATGACAGGTGGAATTCCTCGGCCGCTTCGTGTAATGGCGTCCGCCGCCGGCGTTGTCCTCGGCGGCCTCTTTATGGCATCCTTAGCTTCTTCAATGGCTATTCGAGTACTTCAGTCGGTTTCTGATGCAAAAAAGGTATTTATGTTCCTTTTTCTTGGTTCCTTCAAAACCTAAGATTAAGGAAGATTTAGTTGATTCTAATTGTTCTTTAAAATTGTTTGTGCATTTAGAGGAAAATTTCCATTTCATGTACAAAATGTGAAGGCAAAGGCTTCTACAGCTGCAAATTGTGCAAAGGGAATTCCACGATAGAATGGTCTCCGTTGTTTGATCCAATAGCCATCAATCCATGCCTTTGCCCCACATGCGACGGAAACAGGTTTATAGTGATTTAAATTTATAAAAATCTTTTGATTCTACTAATTCTCGTCGAGATGATAATAAGTTTTTCTTAAACTGTGCCAGGGTACAACGTTGTCTAAATTGTTTGGGGAAGGGCTATACCTGAATATTCAAAATCATGTATGGTTAGTATCTTTTAAGCTGAAAAAAGCCTCTCTGGATCCTTATACAAACCCTGGATGTCCGATAATGTAGGATTTTGAACGCGTTGATTATAAAAGAATCTGCTTTGGATCCTTATCTAAACCCCAGATGTCCTACACATCATGATTTTGAACGCATTGAGATCTTGGACGTTTCAGAATGGAAATTATCATTTTATTCTTTGTATATCATATAACTTCCTGGACGCAAAAATGTCATTGTTAGGATTTGCATTGATATGGAAATGAACAAAAGAATGCACTAAACTATAAAAAAGTAGATACAAACTTGAAAGATAAGCTCCCGCTAACTCTTGAGGGCTGAATCCCCCAAAGGATTTTTATTTTCAAATGAGATCTTAGGAAGACTTGTAAGATGACCTTTTTAACACTCCTAGGTCCTCCTTATATAGAAGGATGGAAGCACACCTAATAAGTCGACATGATAACATAATAAACTACACCAATATTAAAAGATAAATTAAAGGCGACATTTTTGAATCTTTTCGTCACTGGGGTTCATCCTATAGAGTATACGTATTTGCTGATGGTGTGTATATGCATCATGCATTCTTTTAAGGTTTATCATAATGCCGCATTTGGAGATCATTTGCATAGTGTGGAGAAATCCGAAATCTTTTATATATTTATCTCATGTGTAAATACAAAGAGAGAGTACAAGTATATAGTAGAGAAAGAGAGGAAGAAAAACCTATACAAGGTGTGAGACTAAAGAAGAGGAGGAATACATGGGCCCAAAGATGGGTCTATTACATGGGCTTTTCTAATCTCTTTTCTAACACTCCCCCGCAAGCTGGAGCGTACAAGTCGTATGCACCAAGCTTGGATAAAAACTGATAGTATAATGGCCTGGAGAGAGCTTTAGTGAGGATGTCAACAACCTGTTTTGTAGCGGGAACACACTCCAATTCTATCTTCTTTGACTGGACCTTCTCTCGGATAAAGTGACAGTCAACTTCGATATGCTTTGTTCGTTCATGAAAAACTGGATTCTTGGCGATGTGTATTGCTGCTTGACTATCGCAAAGAAGGATTGCTGGAGATGAGTCTTATACCTAAATCATTCAGAAGGCTCTCAAGCCAAGTCAACTCAGAAGCAACGACTGCCATGGCCCGGTACTCAGCCTCAGCAGAGGAGCGAGCAACCACATTCTGTTTCTTGCTACGCCAGGTAATGAGATGTCCACCGAAGTATGTGCAGAAACCAGTAGTAGAGCGCCTATCATCAAGAGATCCTGCGTAGTCAGCATCACAGTATGCTACAAGGGATAGAGAGGTAGAAGGTTTGTACAACAGTCCTTGTCCTGGAGCGTTCTTTAGATATCTAAGAATACGCTCAACAGCTTGAAGATGAGATGTCCAGGGAGCATGCATAAACCGACTTACTACTCCTACGGCAAATGAGATGTCCGATCGTGTCACTGTAAGGTAAATTAGCTTTCCGACCAAGCGTCGATAGTATTCGGGGTTTGTAAGCAGTTGGTCGGAGTCAGAGCTATGAGCAGAGAGCTTGTGATTTGCATCCATAGGAGTGTCCACAGGTTTGCAACCAGAGTATCCAGCATCTTGGAGGAGGTCAATACAGTACTTTCATTGTGATAGAATAAGACCGTCAGGTCGTCTCGCTACTTCAATCCCAAGGAAGTATCGAAGATTTCCCAAGTCTTTTGTCTGGAATGCCGAGTTCAGTTGCTGTTTTACATATTGTATCCCTGTAGTGTCGTCGCCAGTGATGAGGATATCATCAACATATACAAGAAGAATCACAGTGCCGGTTGACCGATGTCGGGTGAATAGAGAGAAATCAGTCGTGCTGCAAGTGAATCTCATAGCACAAACAACCTTGCTAAATTTGTCAAACCAAGCGCGCGGTGACTGTTTGAGATCATATATAGACTTCCGGAGACGACAGACCAAGGACTCCCCCGCGGTCTCAAACCCGGGAGGTTGGAGCATATAAACAACTTCCTGGAGATTGTAACACCCCCAAAATAGTAGTTCAGCGAAGTAGGCGGAGTGGTAGTGCTGCGCTTGAAGCAGGCTAAATTTTCCCTGTATGCTCTTAGCGCACGATCAGTGGCCTCTTCGCGCACGACCAGTGATCGTGCGCCAGCAATCGTGCGCATATTCGCAAGAAATCGGAGTTCTGTCTCCTCTTATCGCACGACCATTTCTCCTCTTAGCGCACGACCAGTGATCGTGCGCCTGTGATCGTGCGCCCTGTTTATTCTGCTCCGCGATTTTGAGCGGAGAAGCCAATCCGACCGATCAAATTTCTTGGAAATTGATCCAACGGCTGGGATTTGTTGCTGGGGGGTCTTAGGGCTTTGGAGAGGGATTAAACCCTCATAATTCCATAGCCTTTCTCTCTCCAACCCTAGAGAAAAAAGAAGGAGCCAAGGAAGAAGAAGGAAGATCCCGCCATTGACGGAGCTCCGGAGCTCCGTTTCGCGAGCCGTTTCCAGATTTGGAGAGTGCAGCCCGGTGCGGTCGTTTCTCTCCGTGTAGAATCTCGGATCCATGGCGAAAAAGAACGCGTCTAGGGTAACGATTCTTCCTCCCGAACTTTGGACTTGTATTTTTCCTTTCATTCCTCTTTCTATGCTTGCATGAGGTATCTCTTTCACCAAATGGGTGAAGTGTAGGATTCCCTCAAGTTCTTCGGAACTCCGGGTAGATTGTGTCCGTTCCCGGCATTATTGCATGTAGAAAATTCGGTAGTCGTGCGGATTTAGGCATTTTGTGTGAAGCCTATTCGTGGCCGCGAGCCCGAATCGGTGATGCTTGATTTGCGACGTTGCATTTAGGTTAGGCCTAGAATGCGTGCCGGAGAATGACTCCGTGAAATCATCTTTAGTATTGCGGGAATTAAGTGTAGGCGTCTTGTGAAGATCCTAACGAAAGCCCCATGCTTTGAGATTTGGATGAAGGCAAACCTTCACCACGAAATTGATGCGGAGCGTATGTACCTCCCTTGTTGAGTATTCGTGAAGCCTAGATCCTTGTGAAGGGGGTTAGGTGCGTAGCGTATTTTTAGTGTAGTACTTGAAAGTGCTAAACCCTTACGGGCCGAAGTGAAGCCGTACCCGCGTCGTGCGATAGATCGCGACGATTAGAGCACGGGCAAAGCTAAATCGAACCCGTTTCCATGCAGATCGGTATGAGGTCCCTACCTCATGAGAGCCGTGTGATCATGGGAGAGGTCGTGGAAGGTGTCTTACCTAGTCCGACCAAAAGCTCTATTCCCCACCTAAGGCGATGGCCCTTACGGTGGAGTGTTTTGTGAAATGGATGTTATGTTAGCCTCATGCGATTGCTTAGGCGGTTGTGGGGAACCTTCGGGTGAACCCAACCAACATCATGTGCATACCTAGGTTCCCTTCTCTTGATGCTCAACCTAGAAGATTGATTGTGCTTGAAACCTCACCTTGTGTAGTTGCACTTTCTTTATATTAGTACTTGTGCTAGTATGGCTTGCTTGCAGGGTAGAAGCTCCGCCACCCCGGGAAAGGGGTGAGGTCGTTATAATTTGGTCAGCTGTGCTGACCGTTACTTTGTTTGCCACCGCTTGGTGGAATGTTCTTATGCAGGTGCAGGTGAGCCTAGCGGGAAATAGCGGGCGATGGCCCTTTTGCTGCGTTGGCCCTCGAAGGCCAGCATTTTTCCTGTTTTTCATGTATTGCCGGCCTGCGTGCCGATGTATGCTTTATGGAGCTTTGTGCATTGGGTAAATGTAAGGCCTTAAGGCCGTAACTCTTTATTCTGGTTTCATTCATATGATAGTGGACAGTTCTAAATGAAATGGTTTAATTAATGCTTCCGCTTACGTTTTGTACTCTCGTTAATTGTTACTTTCTGGTTATCACCTTTTAACTCCTAGCTAGTGTGGTTTGTATGGCGTGGGGTCCCGGCCGGACCTGCTGTTATACTTTTCTTACTGGCAGGGTGTTACAATTTGGTATCGGACTTAAGGCGTCGATCCGTAGTTTAGCGAATTCGGGACGAATTCCTTTTAAGGGGTGGTGCGCACGGGTTGTGCATTCACCTAAAACGATAAAAACTAATAAGAATGTCCACTTAGGAATGAAAAAACATACTTGTTTGCGGAACCTGAGCGTTCCAAGATTGATGTTTGATATGTTGTGGGTCACTAAATTGTGCCTTGCATGATTATAGGTGACTAGAAGTGCTGCGGGGCAGTCTCGACCCCGTAACACCGCTGAAAGTAGTGGGTCGGCTGAAGTGCCAGCGACCACTCCTTCGGCTGAGATGATCAGAATGGTCGCAGAAGCGGTCTTCGCGATGATCAATGCTCAACCGCAAAAGGCTTGCGCAGCCTGCTACGCCTACTACAGATGCGGCCCCGGTGATCGAACCTGCAGTGGAACCTGCGGTGGAACCGAGGGTTGAGGCCCCTGTGCCAGTAGCTGTAGTGGAACCTGCGGTAGCGCCGAGGGTGGAACGTCAAGTTGCGCAAGTAGCTGTGGGGCGAGCGCGTGACCAACAATTAAAGCACTTCCTGAGCTTTAATCCTCCTACCTTCTCGGGATCTGAGTCCCCAACGGAGGCAGAAGACTGGTTGTCAAGAGTTAGAAGAACTCTGAGGGCGACAGCGACGGACGAAGCCATGATGGTCACCTTAGCCACTTTCCTTCTTGATGGAGAGGCTGTGCTGTGGTGGGAAGAGCAGGAGCTGCATAAGTTCTGCGGCAGAGATATTACTGAAATCACAATGGCTGAGTTTTCAAAGTCGTTCCTCCAGAGGTTTATCCCCTCTGCCCAGCGCATTGCGTTGCAAAACCAGTTCTTGAGGTTGACACAAGGTGATCGCTTCGTTGACGATTACTTGCATGAGTTTACCAGACTGAGTCGCTATGCGGGGTCCTTGGTGGAGGATGAGGAGACAGACAAATAAGTTCTATGAAGGGCTTCGGGACGAGTTGAGGCTGCTCCTCGCAGGCCCTATGATGTTTGGCTTCCAAGTGATGGTGCAAACTGCCAGATCTTTGGAGCTGGACATGAAGAGGGTACAAACAAGGGGTGTTGTAAAGAAACCTGAGTTTCATGCGCCGGCCTCTCAGTCCAAGTCGGAGTTCAGAAGGAACAAAAGGAAGTTCAAACAGGCGGAACCAGCTCCTTCAAATGTTTCGGGAGCCACGACCGCGCGGGGTCCTATTACGTGTTTCACCTGCGGGAAGGTGGGACACAAAGCTACGGTGTGTCGAAGTGGTCCCCCGAAGGCTGGAAATCGAGCGGTGGATTATCCTCGTGCTGTGGAAAAGGGCAAAGCTGCGGAGTCTTCGGCTTCCCAGCACATTCCGACTCAGCCGAGAGTCTATTCGCTTGGCCAACAAGAAGCTATACGACAAACTGATGTCGTCACAGGTACGAATTAGAAGTTAGCTTTTACAGCTATATATATAATTCATACTATTGTACGACTATATGCTTTATTTGTGTACAATTAGGTTTCGTCCTAATTTTCAACTATCCGGCGAGAGCTCTATTTGATACTTGTGCATCGCACTCTTTTCTGTCTGAGGACTTCGTGGGGCGAATCGGAGTGCCGTCTACCTTCGTAGAGGATAGATTGGAAGTAGTGCTACCCAATGGATCTCGAATGAGTGCGGATAGGAAGAGCCGTGTGAAGGTGCGGATCGGAAATCAGGATTTCGATTTGGAAGCATCGTTATTACCGCTAGCCGAATTCGATGTGATCTTTGGCATGGACTGGCTCTCGGAGCAGCGAGCATGCATAGATTGCAGTACAAAGGAGATCACTCTGGGAAGGAACACCGAAGGTGAAACCACGTTCGTCGGTATGCGGGGAGCGAGCAAGACGCTGATGTCTGCTCTCCAGGTGGTTAAGGCGGTGAGAAAAGGCGCCGAGTTGTTCTTCACCTTGTTGGAGGCTTCGGAGCCAAAGCCCAGGTTATGTGATGTCCCAGTTGTAGCGGAGTACGCCGACGTGTTTCCTAACGAACTCCCTGGGGCTCCGCCTCAGCGAGAGATCGATTTCTGTATCGAGTTGGTGCCAGGTGCCAAACCTGTGGCCCGCTCACCGTACCGAATAACGCCAAGGGAATTGGCAGAGTTGAAGGTCCAATTGCAAGAGCTGCTAGAGCAAGGCTACGTACGTCCAAGCTCATCGCCTTGGAGTGCACCGATCCTCTTTGTGAAAAAGAAGGACGGGAGCTTGCGTCTATGTATCGATTATCGAGAGCTAAACAAGTTGACCGAGAAGAACCGATATCCGATTCCAAGAATCGATGATTTATTCGACCAACTGGTTGGGTCGACGGTTTACTCCAAGCTGGACCTAAGGTCCGGCTATTATCAACTGCGAATAAGGGAATGTGACATTCCAAAAACAGCGTTCGGTACCCGTTTTGGGCACTACGAGTTCACGGTGATGCCGTTCGGTCTGTCTAATGCACCGTCGGTATTCATGGACTTAATGAACAGGACGTTCCGAGAGTATTTGGATCAATTTGTGATCGTCTTCATCGACGACATTTTGGTATACTCTCAGTCGGAAGAGGAGCATGTAGGGCATCTGCACGCAGTTCTGATCACCTTGAGGAGGAGTCAGCTATATGCCAAATTCTCCAAGTGCGAGTTTTGGTTACCGTCAGTAGCATTCCTTGGTCATGTCGTTAGTGGAGAAGGAATTGCTGTTGATCCGTCGAAGATAGAAGCGATCCGAGCGTGGCCTTTGTTGAAAAACGTAGCGGAAGTCCGAAGTTTCTTAGGACTTGCCGGCTATTATAGGTGCTTTGTGGAAAACTTCTCGAGGATCGCACTTCCTCTCACAAAACTGACTAGGAAGGATCATAAGTTCGTTTGGTCGCCCGAGTGCGCACGAGCTTTTGAAGAGCTGAAGAGCCGACTGACCACGGCGCCCATTCTATGCTCGCCACAAGGTACGGAAGGCTACGAAATTTATAGCGACGCCTCAGGAAGTGGTTTGGGTTGTGTCCTAGTGCAGTTCGGGAAGGTAATTGCCTACGGCTCCCGACAACTGAAGGTTCATGAGAGGAATTACCCGGTCCATGATTTGGAGCTAGCGGCCGTGGTTTTCGCCCTCAAACTTTGGAGGCACTATCTATATGGCGTGAAGATCGATATCTTTACCGACCACAAGAGCCTCAAGTACTTGCTAGATCAAAGGGAGTTGAATATGCGTCAAAGGAGGTGGATGGAGTTCCTTGGGGACTACACCTTCGACATCAAATATACTCCCGGTAAAGGAAATGTAGTTGCGGACGCGTTGAGTCGCCGGGCTCCCGCACAAGCAAATTGGATTTTGATGCATGATGAGCGTCTAATCCGTGAGCTGGAAGAAATGAAGATCATTTGCATTGATAGGAGAACGTCTACTTCAGCATGCTTGAACTGGACGGAGGTTCGATACGACCTTGCCGACCGAGTTCGACAAACTTTGGAGCTGGACGAGAGCATGAAACGCTATAAAGCGGAAACCGTTGAGGGGTTAAACATTGATTTCTCCTTCGAAGACGACCTTATGTGGAAACAGGAAAGGTTGTGCATCCCAAACGTTGGCACTCTACGGGCGGAATTGATGTACGAGGCTCATCATACCAAGTACTCGATCCACCCGGGGAGCACTAAAATGTATATGGATATGAAGAAACTTTTCTGGTGGCCGGGTATGAAGAAAGACATTGCCCTTTACGTGGCCAAGTGTCATACTTGCGCGTTGGTGAAAGCGGAATGTCAACGTCCCGGTGGGTTTCTGAAGTCCTTGCCGATTCCGGAATGGAAGTTTGATGATATTTCGATGGATTTCGTGCACGGATTGCCGAGATCGCAACATGGAAACGACGCCATCTGGGTGATCGTGGACCGTTTGACAAAGGTATCACACTTCATTCCGAACCGGAAGGATGATTCTGTAGAAAAGCTAGCAAAGCTCTATGTTGATAGTATTGTGAGACTGCACGGTGTCCCTCGTAGCATCGTCAGCGATCGTGACGGGCGTTTCACATCGAAAGATTGGAGGCTTATCCATGAACTGTTGGGCACGAAATTGAAGTTCAGCACGGCCTTCCACCCGCAAACGGATGGACAGACCAAGAGAACCAACAGGACTATGGAGGATATGCTCCGAATGTGCGCTCTAGACTTTGGGAAGAAGTGGGAAGATCATCTCTATATGATCGAGTTCGCCTACAATAATAGCTACCAAGCCGGTATAAAGATGGCTCCCTTCGAGGCCCTCTATGGTAAGAAGTGTCGTACGCCGTTGTCTTGGGCGGAAACGGGCGATACTAAGCTATTGAAGCGAAAGGATGTTGAAGAAGCAACTTCGACGATCCGAACTATACGTGAAAGGCTATTGATTGCCCAGGATAGGCAAGCAAAATATTTCAACGCCAAGCATAGGAACCTAGAGTTCGCCGTCGGTGACCGGGTTTACTTGAAGATCAAACCGTTCAAAGGGGTATCAAGGATCCGACGCTTGAAAAAGCTCAGTCCAAGGTACTTAGGACCGTTTGAGATCGTGGAACGTGTTGGTGATGCGGCTTATCGGCTTGCACTATCTGCAGAGCTGAGCGGTCTGCACGACGTGTTTCACATTTCAGTGTTGAGGAAGGCAGTGCAAGAGCCTACTCATATCGTTGCGGTCGGCAAAGTGCCGGTTGATAGTGGGTTGTCGACGAAAGTCAAGCCCTTACGCATCGAATATACCGAAGTAAAGCAGCTGCGGAACAAGTACATTCGGATGGTAAAAGTCCGGTGGGATAATTGCGGCCGAGAGGAGCTCTCTTGGGAGAGAGAGCAAACGATGCTTGCGGAGTACCCCGAGCTATTTCTCTCAGGTAATTTATAACTGTAATTCATGCTATTACTGTTTTCTGAATTTCGGGACGAAATTCTTTTAAGGGGGGTGGAGTTGTAACACCCCAAAAATAGTAGTTCAGCGAAGTAGGCGGAGTGGTAGTGCTGCGCTTGAAGCAGGGTAAATTTTCCCTGTCTGCTCTTAGCGCACGATCAGTGGCCTCTTCGCGCACGACCAGTGATCGTGCGCCAGCAATCGTGCGCATATTCGCAAGAAATCGGAGTTCTGTCTCCTCTTATCGCACGACCATTTCTCCTCTTAGCGCACGACCAGTGATCGTGCGCCTGTGATCGTGCGCCCTGTTTATTCTGCTCCGCGATTTTGAGCGGAGAAGCCGATCCGACCGATCAAATTTCTTGGAAATTGATCCAACGACTGGGATTTGTTGCTGGGGGGTCTTAGGGCTTTGGAGAGGGATTAAACCCTCATAATTCCATAGCCTTTCTCTCTCCAACCCTAGAGAAAGAAGAAGGAGCCAAGGAAGAAGAAGGAAGATCCCGCCATTGACGGAGCTCCGGAGCCCCGTTTCGCGAGCCGTTTCTAGATTTGGAGAGTGCAGCCCGGTGCGGTCGTTTCTCTCCGTGTAGAATCTCGGATCCATGGCGAAAAAGAACGCGTCTAGGGTAACGATTCTTCCTCCTGAACTTTGGACTTGTATTTTTCCTTTCATTCCTCTTTCTATGCTTGCATGAGGTATCTCTTTCACCAAATGGGTGAAGTGTAGGATTCCCTCAAGTTCTTCGGAACTCCGGGTAGATTGTGTCCGTCCCCGGCATTATTGCATGTAGAAAATTCGGTAGTCGTGCGGATTTAGGCATTTTGTGTGAAGCCTATTCGTGGCCGCGAGCCCGAATCGGTGATGCTTGATTTGCGACGTTGCATTTAGGTTAGGCCTAGAATGCGTGCCGGAGAATGACTCCGTGAAATCATCTTTAGTATTGCGGGAATTAAGTGTAGGCGTCTTGTGAAGATCCTAACGAAAGCCCCATGCTTTGAGATTTGGATGAAGGCAAACCTTCACCACGAAATTGATGCGGAGCGTATGTACCTCCCTTGTTGAGTATTCGTGAAGCCTAGATCCTTGTGAAGGGGGTTAGGTGCGTAGCGTATTTTTAGTGTAGCACTTGAAAGTGCTAAACCCTTACGGGCCGAAGTGAAGCCGTACCTGCGTCGTGCGATAGATCGCGACGATTAGAGCACGGGCAAAGCTAAACCGAACCCGTTTCCATGCAGATCGGTATGAGGTCCCTACCTCATGAGAGCCGTGTGATCATGGGAGAGGTCGTAGAAGGTGTCTTATCTAGTCCGACCAAAAACTCTATTCCCCACCTAAGGCGATGACCCTTACGGTGGAGTGTTTTGTGAAATGGATGTTATGTTAGCCTCATGCGATTGCTTAGGCGGTTGTGGGGAACCTTCGGGTGAACCCAACCAACATCATGTGCATACCTAGGTTCCCTTCTCTTGATGCTCAACCTAGAAGATTGATTGTGCTTGAAACCTCACCTTGTGTAGTTACACTTTCTTTATATTAGTACTTGTGCTAGTATGACTTGCTTGCAGGGTAGAAGCTCCGCCACCCCGGGAAAGGGGTGGGGTCGTTATAATTTGGTCAGCTGTGCTGACCGTTACTTTGTTTGCCACCGCTTGGTGGAATGTTCTTATGCAGGTGCAGGTGAGCCTAGCGGGAAATAGCGGGCGATGGCCCTTTTGCTGCGTTGGCCCTCGAAGGCCAGCCTTTTTCCTGTTTTTCATGTATTGCCGGCCTGCGTGCCGATGCATGCTTTATGGAGCTTTGTGCATTGGGTAAATGTAAGGCCTTAAGGCCGTAACTCTTTATTCTGGTTTCATTCCTATGATAGTGGACAGTTCTAAATGAAATGGTTTAATTAATGCTTCCGCTTACGTTTTGTACTCTCGTTAGTTGTTACTTTCTGGTTATCACCTTTTAACTCCTAGCTAGTGTGGTTTGTATGGCGTGGGGTCCCGGCCGGACCTGCTGTTATACTTTTCTTACTGGCAGGGTGTTACAATTTGGTATCGGACTTAAGGCGTCGATCCGTAGTTTAGCGAATTCGGGACGAATTCCTTTTAAGGGGTGGTGCGCACGGATTGTGCATTCACCTAAAACGATAATAACTAATAAGAATGTCCACTTAGAAATGAAAAAACATACTTGTTTGCGGAACCTGAGCGTTCCAAGATTGATGTTTGATATGTTGTGGGTCACTAAATTGTGTCTTGCATGATTATAGGTGACTAGAAGTGCTGCGGGGCAGTCTCGACCCCGTAACACCACTGAAAGTAGTGGGTCGGCTGAAGTGCCAGCGACCACTCCTTCGGCTGAGATGATCAGAATGGTCGCAGAAGCGGTCTTCGCGATGATCAATGCTCAACCGCAAAGGCTTGCGCAGCCTGCTACGCCTACTACAGATGCGGCCCCGGTGATCGAACCTGCAGTGGAACCTGCGGTGGAATCGAGGGTTGAGGCCCCTGTGTCAGTAGCTGCAGTGGAACCTGCGGTAGCGCCGAGGGTGGAACGTCAAGTTGCGCAAGTAGCTGTGGGGCGAGCGCGTGACCAACAATTAAAGCACTTCCTGAGCTTTAATCCTCCTACCGTCTCGGGATCTGAGTCCCCAACGGAGGCAGAAGACTGGTTGTCAAGAGTTAGAAGAACTCTGAGGGCGACAGCGACGGACGAAGCCATGATGGTCACCTTAGCCACTTTCCTTCTTGATGGAGAGGCTGTGCTGTGGTGGGAAGAGCAGGAGCTGCATAAGTTCTGCGGCAGAGATATTACTGAAATCACAATGGCTGAGTTTTCAAAGTCGTTCCTCCAGAGGTTTATCCCCTCTGCCCAGCGCATTGCGTTGCAAAACCAGCTCTTGAGGTTGACACAAGGTGATCGCTCCGTTGACGATTACTTGCATGAGTTTACCAGACTGAGTCGCTATGCGGGGTCCTTGGTGGAGGATGAGGAGACAGACAAATAAGTTCTATGAAGGGCTTCGGGACGAGTTGAGGCTGCTCCTCGCAGGCCCTATGACGTTTGGCTTCCAAGTGATGGTGCAAACTGCCAGATCTTTGGAGCTGGACATGAAGAGGGTACAAGCAAGGGGTGTTGTAAAGAAACCTGAGTTTCATGCGCCGACCTCTCAGTCCAAGTCGGAGTTCAGAAGGAACAAAAGGAAGTTCAAACAGGCGGAACCAGCTCCTTCAAATGTTTCGGGAGCCACGACCGCGCGGGGTCCTATTACGTGTTTCACCTGCGGGAAGGTGGGACACAAAGCTGCGGTGTGTCGAAGTGGTCCCCCGAAGGCTGGAAATCGAGCGGTGGATTATCCTCGTGCTGTGGAAAAGGGCAAAGCTGCGGAGTCTTCGGCTTCCCAGCACATTCCGACTCAGCCGAGAGTCTATTCGCTTGGCCAACAAGAAGCTATACGACAAACTGATGTCGTCACAGGTACGAATTAGAAGTTAGCTTTTACAGCTATATATATAATTCATACTATTGTACGACTATATGCTTTATTTGTGTACAATTAGGTTTCGTCCTAATTTTCAACTATCCGGCGAGAGCTCTATTTGATACGGGTGCATCACACTCTTTTCTGTCTGAGGACTTCGTGGTGCGAATCTGAGTGTCGTCTACCTTCGTAGAGGATAGATTGGAAGTAGTGCTACCCAATGGATCTCGAATGAGTGCGGATAGGAAGAGCCGTGTGAAGGTGCGGATCGGAAATCAGGATTTCGATTTGGAAGCATCGTTATTACCGCTAGCCGAATTCGATGTGATCTTTGGCATGGACTGGCTCTCGGAGCAGCGAGCATGCATAGATTGCAGTACAAAGGAGATCACTCTGGGAAGGAACACCGAAGGTGAAACCACGTTCGTCGGTATGCGAGGAGCGAGCAAGACGCTGATGTCTGCTCTCCAGGTGGTTAAGGCGGTGAGAAAAGGCGCCGAGTTGTTCTTCACCTTGTTGGAGGCTTCGGAGCCAAAGCCCAGGTTATGTGATGTCCCAGTTGTAGCGGAGTACGCCGACGTGTTTCCTAACGAACTCCCTGGGGCTCCGCCTCAGCGAGAGATCGATTTCTGTATCGAGTTGGTGCCAGGTGCCAAACCTGTGGCCCGCTCACCGTACCGAATAGCGCCAAGGGAATTGGCAGAGTTGAAGGTCCAATTGCAAGAGCTGCTAGAGCAAGGCTACGTACGTCCAAGCTCATCACCTTGGAGTGCACCGGTCCTCTTTGTGAAAAAGAAAGACGGGAGCTTGCGTCTATGTATCGATTATCGAGAGCTAAACAAGTTGACCGAGAAGAACCGATATCCGATTCCAAGAATCGATGATTTATTCGACCAACTGGTTGGGTCGACGGTTTACTCCAAGCTGGACCTAAGGTCCGGCTATTATCAACTGCGAATAAGGGAATGTGACATTCCAAAAACAGCGTTCGGTACCCGTTTTGGGCACTACGAGTTCACGGTGATGCCGTTCGGTCTGTCTAATGCACCGTCGGTATTCATGGACTTAATGAACAGGACGTTCCGAGAGTATTTGGATCAATTTGTGATCGTCTTCATCGACGACATTTTGGTATACTCTCAGTTGGAAGAGGAGCATGTAGGGCATCTGCACGCAGTTCTGAGCACCTTGAGGAGGAGTCAGCTATATGCCAAATTCTCCAAGTGCGAGTTTTGTTTACCGTCAGTAGCATTCCTTGGTCATGTCGTTAGTGGAGAAGGAATTACTGTTGATCCGTCGAAGATAGAAGCTATCCGAGCGTGGCCTTTGTTGAAAAACGTAGCGGAACTCCGAAGTTTCTTAGGACTTGCCGGCTATTATAGGCGCTTTGTGGAAAACTTCTCGAGGATCGCACTTCCTCTCACAAAACTGACTAGGAAGGATCATAAGTTCGTTTGGTCGCCCGAGTGCGCACGAGCTTTTGAAGAGCTGAAGAGCCGACTGACCACGGCGCCCATTCTATGCTCGCCACAAGGTACGGAAGGCTACGAAATTTATAGCGACGCCTCAGGAAGTGGTTTGGGTTGTGTCCTAGTGCAGTTCGGGAAGGTAATTGCCTACGGCTCCCGGCAACTGAAGGTTCATGAGAGGAATTACCCGGTCCATGATTTGGAGCCGCACAACAAAAGATCCATGAGATACAATCCATTTTCCAGCCGCCCTTTACCAATGATATTCCGCGTGCGGCGATCCTGCACAACAAAAGATGAAGAAGAGAAGGTAACAAAACAATCAAGTTCCTGCGTTAGACGATTAATAGAGAGTAAATTAAAGGGAGATCCCGAAACATGAAGAACCGAGGATAAAGGGAGAGTTGAAGTGAGGCGAAGGTCAGCTGCGCCAGAGACCGGGGTGGTGTCGCCATTTGCAACAGTGATGAACTTAGGATGACTTTATATACTTTGGGGGCCTCTGGGAGGTGATGTGATGAGTAGCACCGGAATCGGCAATCCAGTGGGGGCTCTGAGAAAGACAGGTTATACCTTCAGTGGAGAATGAGGCAGTCGTGGCAGAAGGGCGGTTGAGAGCACCCTGAAGCTGTTGGAGTTGGGTGCGGAGCTCATTGATGTCTTGGTTGTAGGAGAGGCAGACTCCTGTGAAGGCATTCCAACGGAGGCAGAGGCAGTAAGGCGAGGAGGCATGTCATGCTTGCGGTAACATGTGGCTTCAAGATGTCCCTCGCGGTGACAGTAAGTACAACGCATAGTTGAGCGGCCACCACGTCCTCGTCCGCGAGACGGGTGACATCCTCCCCTAGTGGAGGAACCACGAGAAGAACCAGGAGTGGGAAGAAGGGGCTGCTGAAGAAGAGCCGAGGAGAAACTTGTAGGAGGCTCAGAGGGAGGAGTTACCCTGAGTAACATAGAGCAAACATCATGGAGGGAAGGGGTGGTAGTGGAGGAGAGTATCTGGGCCCGAACACTGTGCAGATGTGGAGGAACACGGGCCATCATCATAGCAATACAGACGACTTCCTTCTGAGCCCGTTGAGTCGCGAGATCAGTGGTAGATGGTTGATGCTGGATCCATGCTTCGGTAAGACCCTTAGCACGAGCAACAAAGGAGGTCATGTCCGCAGCCCCACCCCTTATCCAGGGTCTGGAGATTAGTAATAATGTCATAGAGGTGTTGGAGGCTGTCCTTGCCTGAATACAAGGAATGAAGCTCATCCCACATACCCTTGACCGTCTCGTGATACATGGCCATTTGGTAGGGTTCGCCATCCATGGAGTTGAGAAGCCATGTTTGAACTCGACCGTCATTCCGCAGCCAATCGTCGGTAGAGGGGGAGGAGGTGCCTGCGTGATATGAAGTAAGAGTCCTTTTGCCTGAAGGACCCGACGAACGGAGTGTACCCAAGGCACAAAATTTTTCTTTCCAGACAGGGAAATGGTCGTGATCCGTAATTCATCGCGGAGCTCGGGAGCAGGCACAGTATCAGTCGGAGTGTTCGCAGGCAGCGAAGAGGAAGCTCCTGAAGAGCCCATAGAGAAATTTAGATAGGAGGCGGCTAGAAGGATGCTGTCAGGAGTGCAGCTAGGAGACCACGGCTAGAAGGATACTGCGTCTAGAAGGAGCTGCGGGTAGGAGCTGCGACAAGGTAGGAGACCGCGACGACTAGCAGAGAAGAGGGAGGAGATCGCTGGAAGCCGCTAGAGAGGAGGCCGCAGGACAAGAAGAGGCCGCAGGAGGCCGCCGGAAGAGGTCGGCAAGGCTGTGAAGCACGGGAGACCACAGGAGGAGGCCGCACACTGGAGGAGGCCGCACGGGGGGGGGGGGGGGGGGGGGGCAGAGACCGCACGGGAGGCAGAGACCGCCGAAGGCAGCGAGGGAGCGGGCAGATCGCTGCGGCAAGAAGCTGGAGACCGCAGCGACTAGCAAAGAAGAGTTGCGAGCAAGAAGCTGCGGCTAGAAGGTTTGTGACGGATGGTGGGTCCCAACACTGATTATAAAGGAGAGGAGGGGAGGGAGAGAGCTGAAGAAGAGAGGGGGGTCGAGGGAGACCAGCGGTTTTAGAGAGAGAGGGCGCTGAAGCCTCTCGACTAAATAGGTGGGGAGAGTGAAGCGGTTAGAGATAGGCTAACCGCCTAGTCCGGGTGGACCTAAAAAGAAGGATCAGTTTTCTGGCTCTGATACCATGTGGAGAAATCCGAAATCTTTTGTATATTTATCTCATGTGTAAATACAAAGAGAGAGTACAAGTATATAGTAGAGAAAGAGAGGAAGAAAAACCTATACAAGGTGTGAGACTAAAGAAGAGGAGGAATACATGGGCCCAAAGATGGGCATATTACATGGGCTTTTCTAATCTCTTTTCTAACACATAGAAAGCATCTTGCTTATATGTTTTCATGATCCATGACACATCCGGGCCTCTTTTCTTGTGTGATGTAATTATTCTCGTCCTTATTGAGCTTATTCAACTTCTGATTTGGAGAACTATTTGTCTTTCTGGTACCAATTAGCTTTGTTAAGACATACATTCAATGTTTTAGCTTATTCCGATCACTTGTAATGCACATTTGATCCTTTTTAGTGAACAGTTAACAGATGTGCATTTAACATGTTTGTCAAATTGCTAATTAATTATGAACAAGTAATAGTTGTATACTCGGTATTTACTTCTTACATTAATGAGCATCCCTTTTAGGGGTGTATTGTTGGAAAAAACCAAGTTTTATTTGGAAGCGATTACTTGGAGTGAATATGATGAATACACGAGGTAATATCAAAAGATCAAGCACCATAATGGGATACCAAGGTTTATGTGGTTCAACAATATTAGTCTCTATGTCGAAGAGGTGAAGGATGATTTTCGCCCATAGAAAAGTAAGACCTGTGCATAAGTAAAAGGAGCACAAGAAGATGCTTTTCGTTGAACCCAAAATCACGTAATCTCACCAAGCTATCAAAGTACCAAATCCCACACAACTCTCACTTTTGGTCTTATTTAGAAAACTCAAGAAGGTGGAACTTCAAAATTAATTTTGTTTTAAATTATTTTTTAATAAACATCTAAACCTAATTTATATTAGAAATACAATAGTTTATTTTTGTCCTAAAAACCATTAATTATAAAACTTTTGCACCATAACCATCATCATTATAAATATCATTATCCCAACTGTAAGAAACCATAAGTTAGAGAATAAATAAAGGGGCAAATAAAATATTCTCCATTATATATATATCACATGTACAAGAGACTCCTTATATAGATAGAGAGAGAAGAAACAAGAATGAATCTAAGATGTGGGACTAAAGGAGCCTAAGAGAGAGATGACCCAGTGGGCCATTTATACATGGGATAAGTATAATCCCAATGACTAAACTATTTTATGGGCCTTCTCCAACACTCCTCCGCAAGCTAGAACATATAAATTGTAGGTGCCAAACTTGAAAAGACACTGTCGGTATAGTGAGCGAGGCAAGGCTTTAGTAAGAACATTTGAAACTTGATCTGCAGCTGTCACATGTCGTAAAATCAATCTTCGAAGTTGAATTTTTTTCTCGAACAAAATGACAGTCGACTTCATTGTGTTTTGTGCGCGCTCATGAAACACAAGATTTTTAGCAATATGGATAGCAGTCTGGCTATCACAAAAGAGAATGACCGGTGATGGAAATTTGACTCCTAAATCAGTAAGGAACTCTCTAGGCATGTGAGTTCTGAAACGACGACAGCCATGGAACGATATTCCGCTTCAGTAGAGGTGCGAGCAACCACATTTTGCTTCTTGCTTCGCCATGTAACCAAATTTTCGCCAAAATACGTGCAATAACCACTAGTGGATCGATGATCATCGAGGGACCCAACATAATCAACATCATAGTATGCAATGAGCGAGAGAAGTAGAAGGCTTGTACACCAGTCTTTGACCCAGAGCATTCTTCAAGTATTTAAGAATACGTTCGACTGCCTGAAGATGGGAGGTTCGCGGAGCATGCATGAAGTGACTGACCACGCCGACGGCAAATGATATATCGGGTCGTGTGATAATAAGATAGATAAGTTTGCCAACAAGATGACGATAATACTCTGAATTAGGGAGAAGTTGATCAGAGTCTGAAGCATGAACACAGAGTTGGTGATTGCCATCTATCTATAGGTGCATCCACAAGCTTACACCCAGAGTAGCCGACATCATGAAGTAGATCAAGACAGTATTTTTGCTGAGACAAGACAAGACCATCAGGTCGTCGGGCTATCTCAATCCCCAAGAAGTATCAAATCCGGCCCAGATTTTTAGTTTGAAATTGAGAGGCTAGGTGTTTCTTGATTTGAGTAATGCTAGGAAGATTATCACCCGTGACAAGAATATCATCAACATAGACCAGAAGAATCACTGTGCTTGATGGACGTCGATGGACAAACATGGTGGAGTTTACCGAGCTCCGGGTGAAGCCACAATCACGAACCACCCGACTAAACTTATTAAACCACGTCCGTGGAGACTATTTGAGACCATATAGAGATTTCTTCAAATGGAAGACTAGGGACTCCCCCGTGGTTGCATAACCAGGAGGTTGTTGCATATACACAGTCTTCACGAGATCGCCTGTAAGAAAAGCAATTTTGATGTCGAGCTGATGCAGCGACCACTGACGATGGATATCGAGAGAGATTAAGACACAAACGGTATTGAGCTTGGCAACATGAGAGAAGGTCTTCTCATAATCAAGACCATGTTGTTGAGTAAAGTCGCGCGCAACAAGACGGGCTTTGAGGCGATCAATCGTCTCATCAGGATGATGCTTCACGGTGAAGACCCACTTACAACAAACTGTGGATTGATTAGGGGAACAAGGTCCCACGTGTGATTGGCCCAGAGCATTGTCATTTCCTCATCAATTGTCGCCCGCCAACGGGGATGCTGAAGAGCTTCCTGCACAGAAGAGGGAGTGGAAATAGAAGAGGTCGTAAACCTGCGCATATCAGAGGAGAGACGGTGCAAGGAGACATAATTCGAGAGAGGATGCGCGTTGGAGGATGTGGTCGAATCAGCAGTCAACGAAGTATCAGTAGTAGACAGGGGCTGTCGCGGGACACCATATCGAGGATGGCAGCACAAGTAGACACGAAGAGGCGGAGCCTAGGCATGCAGCGGTGTCAGCACTCAGTAGTAAAGGTGGCAAAGAAGAGTTGATTGGAACAAGAGGATGTGGGAGATCAGGGGGGCGTTGACGTGGTGACAGATTGATGGAAAGACTAGTTTTCCAGGAAAGTTACATCAGCAGACGTGATCAGCTTCCGAGTGGAGGGAGAGTAACAGACATAACCCTTCTGGGTGCGCGAATACCAACGAACTTGTAGCGACTGGCACGAGGGGACAACTTGTTAATGGGAGGACCCAGATGATGAATGAAGCAGACACAACCAAAGACCCGTAGGGTCAGAGGGAAGAGAGGGCGGTCAGGAAATAAGAGAGAGAAGGGTGTCGCAAATTGGAGAACGGACAAGAGCATGCGGTTGATGAGATAACAAACCGTTAAGGCAGCGAAATTCTTTAGAAATTTGTCATGAGTAACATGAAGAATTGTCACGAGCAGGTCAAAAGAAGTGAGTCGTGGCATCATCCCCCACTTATCCTGGCGATGCCCTCATTGCCTCATAATGTTGGATGACATCCTTGAATTGCTAGTGGTCTTCTATTGTCCCCCGCGTAGCTTCGGACACTGGTCTCCCTTTCTACTTGATTAAGTTTTATGTGCTAGGTTGCACACCCCTTCGTCACTGGGGGTGCTCTCTGGGATGTTCCTCTTTGTAGATCTGCATTTTCCTCATAATAAGGTTTAAACACGCTAACATGAAACAAATGATGAATTTTTAAAGAGCTTGGCAGGTCTAGGAGATAGAAAACCTTACCCACCTTTGCAGTAACTAAAAAGGGGTCTTCATATTTTCTAACCAAGTTTTTGTGCAAACAACGCAAAGCCTTGAATTGCTGGGGTAGGAGTTTTACCATAACCTTGTCTCCTATCATGTATTCAACCAATCGTCTCCTGGAATTTGCTTATTTCTTCATCTGCTCGTGTGCTTTTTCTAAGCATGATCTAGCCAAGTCTGCTTGTTCTTCCCATGACTTGACTATTTTTCATACCACTGGGCTTCTTTCATCATCTGTTGTGGTCGCCAAAGCATGCAAAGTAAGTGGTTGCCTTCCCGTGATAGGCCCAAATGGACTCTTTTCAGTTGCCTCACTTTGCTGTAAGTTGTAAGAAAATCGCGCCACATCGAACAGCTTGATTGGGATCTTGTTGATTAACACTCACAAAGTGTCGCAAGTAGCACTCGAGCAAAGCATTCACCCTCTCGTCTTCCCATCAGTTTGAGGGTGGAAGCTGTTTGAGAAGTTCAATTTAGACCCCAATAATTTGAATAACTCCGTCCATATTTTCCTGCAAATCGAGGGTCTCGATCACTTATAATCGTTCTAGGCAACCCCCAATACTTTACCACATTTTTAATGAATAATTGAGTCATCTTCTCTGCTGTAGTATCTCCTGTGCTCGGGATGTAGGTGCTATACATAGAGAATCGATCCACCACCACTAAGATTGATCCATACCGTTCAAATTTTGGCAAAACATTGATAAAATCGAGTGTTATCGACTCCCAAGGATGCTCTGCTATGGACAATGGTTCTAAAAGTCCCCCGGGTTGTTTGTTGTCCACTTTGTCTTGCTGATAAAAAAGACAAGTCTTCACATATAGTTCAATGTTTTCTCTCATCCGTGGCCAAAAATAAGAGTCTTGCCCCGTCCAGCCTATCTTGTATCATGACATTCTTTGATTAGATCCCTTCGTAGGTTTCCCCGCTTTGGGATGTATATCCGCCTTCCTTTGGTGTAGAGTAGCCCATCCTCTACCAAAAATCTCATGATTCGACTCAACTTATTCAATTGCATGAGTTGGATGGCAAGAGAATCCTCATTCAACCCTTGCCTTATGTGGCCAAGTAACCCCTTTTTGCCATAAATATAGTGGCTAGCTCTGGTTTGCGGCTTAGTGCATCAACCACTACCCGCCTTATATGCTCTAGGATGAAATCAAATTCTATTAAAAAGTCTTGTTATCTTGCTTGCTTGACGGTCAACTTCTTTTGCGTCTGGAAGTATGTCATTGCAACATTATATGTTTTGATTGTGAATTGTGCTCCAATTAGATAATGCCTCCAAACCTGCAAGCAATGAATAATGACGGTCATCTCCTTCTCCTGAACAGTGTATCGTCGTTCTGCTTCATTGAGTTTACGGCTTTCGAATGCTATTGGGGTGATCTTTTTGCATTAATACCCAACCAATAACAAAGTCAGATGTGTCGGTTTGTAGCTCAAATCTTTTGTTGAAGTCGGGTAGGCAATCACATGTTTAGTGCAAACCGTTTTCTTTAGATCTTCAAAGGCTTTATGACATTCGTCTGTTCAAATCCAAGCCTTGTTCTTCTTCAACAGTTCTATCAACGACACTACCCTCGTTGAGTAGTTCTTGATGAACCTATGATAGTAGTTCACCATGCCATGAAATGATTGTAAATCTGTTACCTTTTTTGGTGTCTTCCATCTTTCAATTGCTTGTACTTTAGCCATGTTCATACGCAGCTAACAATGCCCAATGACATATCCAAGAAAATGTATCTCCTCTTGGCCAAAGGAGCACTTTGACTTCTTAACATATAACACATTCTCCCGCAATGCTTGGAACACCAAACTTAGATGTCTGGCATGCTCTTTGATGGTGTCACTGAACACCACAATTTCATCCAGATATGCCACCACAAATTTGCCCAAGTATAAATGAAATATTTAGTTCATCAGAGTGCAGAAGGTTGCATATCCGTTGGTTAAATCGAAAAGCATCACCAACCATTCAAAAGATTCATATCTTGTGACACATGTTGTCTTAGGTTCATCTCCTTCGACAATCCGCACTTGATGATATCCTTTTTGTAAGTCCAACGTGGAGTAGATTTTTGCCTTCTCAAGCATGTCGAAGAGATCATCAATTAGAGGAATACAAGACTTGTTTTTCACCGTTATCTTGTTTAGCGCCCGGTAGTCTGTGCAAAGCCGCAACATTCTGTTCTTCTTTTGGAATAGTATCAGGGCACCAAATGGTGCCTTTGGTGGCCCAATCATTCCCGACTCAAGTAGTACTTGTAGTTGCTTCCTCAACTCCTCCAGTTTAGGTGGAGTCATTCGATATGGTGCTTTGGCAGGGGGCTTTGCCCCAAGCTCCAACTCAATATTGTGATCCACCTCCCTCTTAGGTGATAGCTTTAGTGGCAAATCTGCGAGCATGATGTCTTCATTATGTGCTAGAACTTCAACAATAATTTGAGGCACCTCCTCCATCATGTCACTGCTTTCTTCCTCCTTCAGGGTGACCAAGTATGTTGGTTCCCCTTTCTTGCATCCCCTTGCTATTTGCATGACAGATAGCTATTTTACCTCTTGTTTATCATATTTTGATGGTCCTTCCACCGTTTGGACCGTACATGC
This sequence comes from Dactylorhiza incarnata, assembly GCA_033032865.1. NCBI lineage: Eukaryota > Viridiplantae > Streptophyta > Magnoliopsida > Asparagales > Orchidaceae > Dactylorhiza > Dactylorhiza incarnata. Next base: position 4,642,262 of record JAWHQI010000177.1, on the reverse strand, counting down.
AGTTCCCTCCCCCAAGATGCAAACTGAGTGATGTGCTGACATGACTATAGTTTGCATCTTCTCTAGGATATCCATCCCAAGCACAACATTGAAGTATCCATGTGTGCTATTGAGAAGTCCACCCGGTCCTTCTAGTGCCCATGCGTAACTCTACATTGAGTGCAACTTCATTGAGCGACCTTTCCTGGACGTTCACGGTCTTCATCCAACCTCCTCCCTTCATAACTTGTAAGTCCAACCTCTTGGCTTCTCCTTCTGTTATGATATTGTGGGAAACTTCTGTGTCTAGTAAGGCCTTGGTGGCCTTCCCATTGACAATAACTTCCACATACATCAGCCCCTTGCTTGATGTAACTTTTGTTAGCTACACGTTCAAAGCATTTAGTAGTTGCAATGAACTAATCTGAGATGTACCTTCCTATGATAGAGTGACATTGTGGCTCTCCACTATTGCTGACAAGGAGTCAAGCTTTGGGCAACTGATCATTGGATGTGGCCCCTTACACGCGTAGCATCTGCCCCGTGGTGCAAAGTTCTTCATTCTTTCTTCAAACTCCTTCCGCGGGTCAGGCAAAGTCTTGGTTCCTCCCTTGTATTGTGAGCAGTCTTGTTGTCTTGTCAGTCTCCCCCACCCTTTTCATAGCTCATCATGTCATTCCTCTCCTTGGTTGGATTGGGTTGGCGTTGGAATTCAATGAGAGATTCGACAATGACAATGACATCTCTAGTGGTCCTTGGGTCCTTCCTCTTTACTTCTTGTTTGACCCAATTTTGAAGCCCAAAGTTGAAAGGAGAATATGTTCGGGGACATCAAAGACTAGTAGCGATAATGCTGTAAATTCTTTGACGTACTCTCCAATGACACATTTTTGCCTTAACTCCCGAGTTTTCTTAAGTTCTCATCTTTTACATTTTTAGGGATGAAGTTCCTTCTCAATTCTTGTTTAAAGTCTTCCCAATAGTCGATTCGGTAAAGTCCTTTTGCTACGTCCGCTTCTTTCGCCACCATAGTGAAGCAATATCTTCTAAATAATAACTAGCATGGCGTACCTTCAATGCTTCATCTGTGATATCGTAGCCTTCCAAGTATTTCTCCATATACCAAAGGAAGTTCTCTACATCTATAGCATCTCGTTCTCTTGTGAACTTCTTGGGTTTGGTCACATCCAATTTTGAGTTTGTCATAGTTCCACCATTCCCGCCATTTATTGGGCTTCGCTTACACAAATCTTTCACTTCTATTTCAAGACTTGCCAAGCGATATTCAAAGTCGCTAATGATAAAGTCGAAAGCATTGTTGGTGGATTCCGACTTGCCCATTACTTGTTCTTTAAGAAACTCATACTACATTTTAATCTTCTCTTGTTCAAGATGAAAATTGTGAAAGTACTTATAGATATTATCCACTTTCCTTTGTATAGTATGATAAGCATCTTGTAATGCATCATAGTCTGCCCGATTCAAGATGTTTTGCTCCTCGTTGGAACCGTCATGGTTCTTGGTTTGGTCCCTTTTCTTCTTTCCCTTTTGCTCTTCGGCGGTCTGCTGTGCTCATCAACAATGTTGGAGTTGTTTCCTTCAAAAGTGTTAGGGGTAAGGCCTAACCCGTACCGGTGGGCAATACCAGCTGCTCAAATACCGCACCACGCGAAGCGGTCCACGACAATGATCCATAGTGGCCCCCAATCCGGAGCCCCTAACAGGGCCGCGGCCCCCACACCCCAACCCGTCTCCTCAACCAGTTTAATTGAGGCGAGTTGTTGAGGCTGGGATTCGATCCCCAGACCTCCTTGATAAGGAGCCTTCAACACGGCTCTCATCACCAACTGAGCCGCGCGGGTTGGGGTGTGGGGGCCGCGGCCCTGTTAGGGGCTCCGGATTGGGGGCCACTATGGATCATTGCCGTGGACCGCTTCACGTGGTGCGGTATTTGAGCAGCTGGTATTGCCCACCGGTACGGGTTAGGCCTTACCCCTAACATAAAAGTGCACTTTTATGTTAGGGGTAAGGCCTAACCCGTACCGGTGGGTAATACCAGCTGCTCAAATACCGCACCACGTGAAGCGGTCCACGACAATGATCCATAGTGGCCCCCAATCCGGAGCCCCTAACAGGGCCGCGACCCCCACACCCCAACCCGTCTCCTCAACCAGTTTAATTGAGGCGGGTTGTTGAGGCTGGGATTCGATCCCCAGACCTCCTTGATAAGGAGCCTTCAACACGTCTCTCATCACCAACTGAGCCGGTACGGGTTAGGCCTTACCCCTAACATAAAAGTGCACTTTTATGTTAGGGGTAAGGCTCTCCCGTACCGATGGGCAATACCAGCTGCTCAAATACCGCACCACGCGAAGCAGTCCACGACAATGATCCATAGTGGGGCTCAGTTGGTGATGAGAGCCGTGTTGAAGGCTCCTTATCAAGGAGGTCTAGGGATCGAATCCCAGCCTCAACAACCCGCCTCAATTAAACTGGTTGAGGAGACGGGTTGGGGTGTGGGGGCCGCGGCCCTGTTAGGGGCTCCGGATTGGGGGCCACTATGGATCATTGTCGTGGACTGCTTCGCGTGGTGCGGTATTTGAGCAGCTGGTATTGCCCACCGGTACGGGAGAGCCTTACCCAGCTCAGTTGGTGATGAGAGCTGTGTTGAAGGCTCCTTATCAAGGAGGTCTAGGGATCGAATCCCAGCCTCAACAATCCGCCTCAATTAAACTGGTTGAGGAGACGGGTTGGGGTGTGGGGGCCGCGACCCTGTTAGGGGCTCCGGATTGGGGGCCACTATGGATCATTGCCGTGGACTGCTTCGCGTGGTGCGGTATTTGAGCAGCTGGTATTGCCCACTGGTACGGGAGAGCCTTACCCCTAACATAAAAGTGCACTTTTATGTTAGGGGTAAGGCTCTCCCGTACCGGTGGGCAATACCAGCTGCTCAAATACCGCACCAGGCGAAGCAGTCCACGGCAATGATCCATAGTGGCCCCCAATCCGGAGCCCCTAACAGGGCCACGACCCCCACACCCCAACCCGTCTCCTCAACCAGTTTAATTGAGGCGGGTTGTTGAGGCTGAGATTCGATCCCTAGACCTCCTTGATAAGGAGCCTTCAACACGGCTCTCATCACCAACTGAGCCGTGGCCCCCAATCAAGGAGGTCTAGGGATCGAATCCCAGCCTCAACAACCCGCCACAATTAAACTGGTTGAGGAGACGGGTTGGGGTGTGGGGGCCGCGGCCCTGTTAGGGGCTCCGGATTGGGGGCCACTATGGATCATTGCCGTGGACTGCTTCGCGTGGTGCGGTATTTGAGCAGCTGGTATTGCCCACCGGTACGGGAGAGCCTTACCCCTAACAAAAAGCCATCTTACTTTTCCTTAGCAGCACGAACCACAAGCTTGAGCAAACCTCGCTCTAATAGCAACTGTCACTGACTTGTCTCCTTGACAATGTCGCGTGCGGCCTATGCTCATTTTCCGCGCCCCTTCACAGCTAGCTAAGTCAACCTCCTTCAACGATTGTTGTAGCAAGAAGAGTAATCGAGCACTTATAATGAAAGAGCAAGAGAGTTCTAAAGAGCTTTGTATTGCTTGAATGCTTGGATGGTTACAAATGAGGGGTTCTCCTTATACAGGCCCCAAAAGAATTTCCCTCCAAAGGATGGAAGGATCTAGACTACCCCTTGTCTAGATTATTCTACCACTTTCTTGTATGTACAACTTTCATGGATTCTCTAGACTCTTCTCTAGAATGTTCTCATGAGACCGTTCTAGAATACTTCTATACTTCTCTAGAATTCTCTAGAAACTTGTCATGAGTAACATGAAGAATTGTCACGAGCGGGCCAAAAGAAGCGAGTCGTGACAACAGACTCATATTGTCCGTACAACGATCTTAACTTTGCTTCCTGCGCACGTGGACCTGTCCAGGTTTCGATAAGGGTCTATCCGCTTGCGATCCCAGTTCTACAATATGTCAGACCGACTCAGAACAGTAAACTCAACAGTTTTTTCTACTTTCTTCTATTTTTCTCCAACATTCATTCACCTCTCTCCATGACGACCTCCCATTGGGAATGTCTTTATGATTTTGTCTCTAATTCACGCTTAGATAGTCCAATGCACCCAGGGTAACTTGCAAATGACACAATTCTGACATCTGTTATGACTAAGATCATACTGGTGGGCCTTTCCATTTACTGAAAGTCATCACTAAAAATACGACAAGTTTTCTACTTCTCACTTAATGAATCGATATTCTTTATTGATGAAATAAGTCAACACTATTCATTTCTTACAATAAGTCTCACACTCTTTGTGGCTCACATCTTCCTTTTGCAATGATGATGTCATAGGCCATGCTTCTTCTACCCCTTCTTTGGGTGAAAATGATTTTTGGGCATATTTGGAGGAGCTCTTCATTTGTTTAAGGGTTGGAAAAAAAGAATCTCTGAAACCAAAGTTTTGAATCAAGTAAAAAAAATTCCAATTTGGTTCAATTTGAGTTTATTAGAATTGGCTCTTTACATTTTTTATTTAATTTTTTATCTGTGATTTTGTAAAACCAATTATCATTTAAGTGAATAAAAAATGTTACTAGTTTACTTTCAGAAGTGATTTCAAGTGTTTGTTTGATTGAAACGTGATGGAAGTGACTTCACATTGTAAATGACTTTCAAATTGAAAATTTTGGGAGTCATCTCCAGGTTTACTTTTTATATAAACGCTTTGTGTCACTAATAGTTTCATCTGTGGATTAGATCTTCAGTTGTGCAAACTATTAATGCGGTTTGTTTATTGTGGATATTATGTCTCGATTGCATTCTTTGGCTAATTGATCGGTCAAGCCACACGTAAAACATGCTAAGATTTTATGGTAATTCCTTTTTTATCGTATTTGCGTACATATTTTTCTCGATTAAGATATGGTTTCCGAGCATTGCTTCTTCGAAGAAAATATTTTTTTCTTAGGTTTATATCGGCTATCATATTTGGGTTTGTATGCTATTTTTTCTTCTTTATCAAAAAAATATTAATTAATTAATTAATTAATTAATTATTATGATAGATTATAATATTAGTTTTACTTGCAATAATAAAAAATGTTGGAAGCTTGACCCAAAACTCTCCGGTGAGAAGTTCAAAAAAGAATTGAATTGCCGAGAATGAAGCTTTTGGGCAGGGGGACCAACCGGGTCCAAATATTTTCCTGATGGCATGACTAAAGAATTTAGCATTTACATGCTTGATTTATGTTTACTAATTTCTTCTAGATTTTATTATATCAAACTATTGTTTTGGATGTTTTTATTGTAAAAATCTTTTTTGTAATTTAAAAACAAAAAACATGTTGAAAGTAAATATATTTTTTAGAGTATTTAAGTCATGCCTACAAATGCTGCAGGAATATGCAATTTGTTTGGGTTGTACTATAAAGAACTTAGAAATGGCAGTTCTGAGAACGAAAATGTTCAGCAAAGTAGACTTGTGGAATCATTTCTAGGGTTTTGTCTAATGATGGTGTTATGGGAATTTTGGAGCTATGTTATTGTTGGCAACAGGTGTCATTGGGGATCAACGGTTGTGACATCAACGCGTGTCGGAGGTTCTTTATGGAGGGAGGAGATGAAGTTGTAATGCATGCTTGCCATAAAGATGAATCTTGTTCCCATAGTTCAAGTTAATTTAAAAAAACAAAATTTTCCAGGATACGAGTACCGTGGATTTCTGTTGGTCAAGAAGGGTTTTGTTATGGGTCCCCACTATCCGTCGCCGATTAGGTTGCGCATATTTTATTATGAGTCTGTAAGTATGTTATTTCGAGTTGTATGCGTCGAGTCATTGTTATCGAGTCGAGTTATCATGGGTCATTATGAGTCGTGTCTTGTTGAGTCGTTTGTAATATTATATATAGACCTCCTTGGGTCATGAGAAGGGCATGAGATGAATTAATCTAACTTTCTCTTTATCTCTCTAAGTTTTTTTCTCTCTCTCTCTTTCACTCTTCTTCCCCATTTCTAGGGTTAGGGTTGAGCACGACTCCCCTTCTTCTTCTTCCCCTCGCATTCTCCGTGGGTTGAGCTCGGCTCCTCTTATATCTCCGTTTCCACCGCCACCACCGACGAATTTAGTGATCAATAATCGTCGCAAAAATGCCAAGAGCCATATTTTATTTGACCAATAGTCAAAACAAAAGGTACCTCTGTTGCTGTCTGTCCACATCAGCCTCTATAAAATGTAGGCATGTGTGAGTCCTGCATGGAATGGAATTCATCAATAGAGGAGTTCTTGGGAGAGTTTATGAAGTTCTTCAACTTGTACAAATTCATCAAAATGTTAGCTTTTTATGCCAAATTCAGTGTTTTCCAGTCTGCATCCTATTGTGCTAACAAGCTGACAGCAGCCAGGAAGCAGCATTATTAAAACAGACTTATCAGTTTTTGTGGGAGACAGTATTAATATTAGCCTGATTCTTATCTAAATTAACAGCCTTATATTATATATATACCTCCCCTGTAACTCTGTAAGTTAGCATAATTACTGAGAGCACCCCTCTTGTTTTGGAAATTACAAAAACCTCCCCTTCAGTTTTCATTTCATTACAAAAACTTTCCCTGGACTTTTCATTTCCTAACATCCATGAACAAAAATACGCCCCTGGGAATTGTACACCGAGGGGGGTATTTTTGTGCATGGATGTTATGAAATGAACAAGTTGAAAACTTCAGGAGAGGTTTTTGTAATGAAATGAAAACTTTAGGGGAAGTTCTTGTAATTTCAAAAATAAGAGGGGTGCTGTCAATAATTTAGCAAAGTTAGAGGGGAGGTCCCGGTAAATGGCCATATATATATATATATATATAGGGCCCATTTACCGGGACGTCCCCTCTAAGTTTGTTAAATTACAGCTGCATACCCTCTTATTTTTTAAATTACAAAAACCTCTCATGTAACTTTGCATTTCATAACATTCATGCATAAATAAATCCCCTTGAAAATTACTTCAAGGGGGTATTTTTGTGCATGGATATTATAAAAGGTAAACTTTAACGGGGGAGTGTAATTTCAAAAAAAAGAGGGGTACAACCAGTAATTATGCTAACTTCCAGAGGAAGTTTTAGTAATTATTCCTCTCTCTCTCTCTCTCTCTCTCTCTCTCTCTCTCTCTCTCTCTTTCTATATATATTTATATATAATATTTTTTAAAGTTCTTGCTCATGCTGCCTTGTTCTAATTTGGGAAATTATGTTTTGTTTATTCTGTCGCCTTTTAGGGCTGACAATAACACTTGATTGTTGATAGAACTTTTTCTTGGAGCTAATTCTGGATTTTTTTTTAATTATTAGGAAATAGCTAATGGAAAGAGTTTAGTCATGATACTAATGACATAATTATGTCGCATGCAATTGAAGGCAACACTCGATTGTGTATCTCGTAGACATGGTCGGTGATCGACCGGGTGTCATGAGCATTGAGCAGTCAGGATAAAGAAGGAACCTTGTAGACGAAAGTGGAGGCCTGCATGTCGTGTGGATCATGGAGACTTGGTACAACTACGGGTGATCATAAACATTCGTTAGAATCACTGTTGTAAATGTCCGGCGACGTGCCCGACATCTCGATTTAGAGGAATTTTAGTCACGGCACTGATGTCTTTGATGAAATTATTGTTTTGTATTATGGCGGTCGATACATCAATTAAATTATTATATACTTCAAGAATCTTTATGAGTTAATGTTCTCATATTTGTTAATTATTATTGTAGGACTGCATTATATATATAGGAATAATTACCAAAACTTTTCCTCAAAGTTAGCATAATTACAAGTTGCACCCCCTTCTGAAATTACAAAAACCTCCCCCAAAGTTTACATTTCATAACATCCATGCACAAAAATATCCACTTGAGTGAATTTTCAGGGGGGTATTTTTGTGCATGGATGTTAGAGGTTAATGTTATGAAATGTAAACCTTAGGGGAGGTTATTGTAATTTCAAAAGTAAGAGGGGCGCAACCTGTAATTTAGCAAACTTAGAGGTCCCAGTAAATGTCCCTATATATATAGGAATAATTACCAAAACTTCCCATGGAAGATAGCATAATTACAGATTGCACCCCCCCTATTATTGAAATTACAAAAATCTCCCCTGAATGTTATAAAACATAACATTTACCTCCCCTTAACTTCATATTTCATAACATTCATGCACAAAAATACCCCTTCAGAGTACATTTTCAGGGGGGGGGGGGGGGGGGGGTAAATGTGTTATGTTTTGTAACATTGAGGGGGAGTTTTTTGTAATTTCAATAATAAGAGGGGTGCAATCTGTAATTTTGCAAATTTAGAGGGGAGGTCCCGGTAAATGACCCTATATATATAATCGATCAAATGCAATTTTAGTTATAAACTTATAATATATTCTGGATTTTATGCTTACTAAAACTGGAACATAACACTGTGTTGGATTCTCTTCCTTTTGTAATTATTTGTTCACTTTGAAAAACAACTCCTACAATTGAATTGATTCTATTCTTCTCATGATTCACAGCACATGCATTTTCTAGCCAGCTGGCGCCATGCCAGATAGCCCCCATGCTGTATTTGTGCTTCCTGGATGATGAAGTTCAAATCTCATGAGCTTTCAACTTTCAGGTACTCCATTCAAATATTCAGGGTCTTTTATGTTAAGAATTACTATTAATTACCCAAATTTTCTTTGGGAGTTGGCATAATTACAGTCTACACTCACCTATCTTTTGAAATTTACAAAAAACTCTCATGTAAGTTTTATATTTCATAGCATGCGTGCACAAACATACTCGTCAGAGGAAAGTTTTATGGGATATTTTTATGCATGAATGCTCTGAAATGTGAACTTACAAGGGAGTTTTTTATAATTTCAACAGATAGATAGTCCGGTGCCTTATATTTCCGCTCTAACAATAGCGCGGTCGAGTTATTAGTAGTATTAGGAACCTAATATCTCTATTTTTGGTGTTTTAAGTACATTTCTAAAGAAAATATTGTTGACAATACCATCAAGTTTAGGATAATTCCCAAAAAGAAAAAATTGAATCATTTGGATTACGGGCAATAGACGAAATTTGAAGTTTTAACAAGAAAAATGCTGTTAAATTATTCTAAATTGATTTGCTTAACAAACTTTGAAAGTTGGTTCGGTTGGACGGAAATGAGACTTGAGATTTGCAATTTATGTTCAATTCTAATGAAATTGGGCTTCGATTTTAATCTCAGAGCTCTAATTTCGTTCATGAACCGCATTACTTAACCCGTCGGATGAAGCCAGAAACAATCTACACCGTGAAATGTACAACACTCATTTGCCTCAAATGGAGAGGATCGTTTACACTGAGAATCAAAATAGAAAAAGAAAAAAAAAAATTTTTATTAACAGTGAAATAGCTGCTGCTGGGTCCCATGCAGACGTCAGCAGTTGTGGGATCCAATCTTCTCAGCACCACAAGACTTTTATACTTCTTCACTCATCACATTTCCCCCTTTCACTCTCTGTGGCTCATATCCTTTATCTGCTGTCATGATGATGTCACCAAGGAAAAAAGCTAGTAATACTAATAACAGTAATAATAATAATAATAAATCGGATTTGATTTCATTGGAATTTTTATTTTGGCTCCGTTTGGGGCTGCGTTTGTTCTCTGATGATTTTGAGAATTTTCTGTACGTGCAGCGTTTAATGGGATGGTGCGAGACGGTATTTTTAGTTGAAATTACGACTGCAACTGTATTCATAGTTATTCATAGTTATTTTTACAGTCGTAAAAACGTATGCAATTTACAACTGTAAGTGTATCGAAAAAAATCACTTTTTAACGCGTGTATTTTGAAACTGTAACATATACATATAAGATCTTAAAATGATCATAAAAATAGGTAAATTAATATTCTTTGATTTATTTTTTTAAAAAGAATTGTATTTTGGGCTAAAAATATAATCCACGCACAGAAAAGTAGAAACGTTACACGTACAAAAAAGTTTTCCGATGATTTTGGACAAAAACACTATCGTCGTATAATCTATGTTTGACATGACAACTGTATGACCGCCACCAAGAAACGAGAAATAATTTTGAGCGTAAAAGTGGATGAAGAAGTTCCCTTAGGTGAGGTCGAGCACCCACGAACGACGGTTTATAACCACCGCGTTCATGACAGCCGCCGCGGTGCCAGACGGAGACATATAACATTGATTAATGTGGTTCAACAATATGATATTTTTGCCCTATTGTACTCTCGCGCGCGTGCATAGTAGTAGAATTCTCTCACTTACGATCAATCCTCGTTCGCCATCACTTTCCTGAAATGAAATCGGGAATTGGCGCCCGAGAAGACCGAAGTTGGGCCGGTAAATAGGCGAGATTTTTTGGACCGGGCTCATTTTCTAAATTTCCTTATGGGACCAATCGGAGGGCGTGAACAGGACTGATCTCCACAGAGACCATCTTCGATCTCCGTGAAGATCATCCCGGAGTCCGGGACGCGGAGGCAAAAAATTCACAGTAATAGAGCTTTGATATTTGATCCGCGTTCAAAGCTTTGAACCAAAAACTCCGTTATTTTTGTCTTCTGTTTTGAGTGCAATTTTTCGGTCCTAAAAACTCTGTATCTCGCACCACGACGTTGGTGATCGCTAATGCCCGAGTGATAGCATGCATGTTTGTTTCAGTGTTTTTTCTCCATTTTTAGGGGGGGGGGGGGGGGGATGTCACCGTTGAAAATACATGTTTGGTAAAACTCTATTCTTCATTCTCAACGCTCTAAAACTTCATTTTTGACCTTCAATGTCATCGCAGCCCCCTTCCTATATTCCCACCACTCTCATTCTCAACGCTCCAAAATATCACCCGCACAACTTTGCACTGCATGCAACAATATCTATAGTTTTAATTAGGGTCATGTTATATGCAAGTCAGTTTCGGCTGTATGCAATCTATAGATACTTTTTGGACTACTTAGGCTTCGTTTGGCGCAGTGGTGGCGGTCGTGAACGCCGTCCATTGAAACCATTGGTTTTCTACAATTGAAAAATCCCACCAAAGTCGTGCACCATGCTTTTTTGGACTACTTAGGCTTTGTTTGGCGGGGTGTTGGCGGTCGTGAACGCTGTGGTCATGAACCGTCGTTCGTCAACGCCCGACCTCACATAAAAAAATTCATGCATCTTATGCTCAAAACTAGTTTATTTTCTTTATAGCGGTCATAACATTTGTCTTGCCAAACATGCATTCTATGATAACGACGTTTTTGACCAAACTCGCTGCAGCAAATAAGGTGCGCCAAACGAAGCCTTAATTTTAGGGTCCGTTTGCCACTGACATTTTTTATGTTTGGAATGACAACGGTTGTAATCGTTCCACGGATGTAACCGTCGTCACAAAAAAAATCTCATTTTGATCTTAACTATGAACATAGTTCCATGGTTTAGGTCGTTCACGGACCACAGTTTATGACCACTGTGCGCATAAACGGATACTTGGGGCTTGTTTGAGTGGGTGGTGGCAGTTGGAGATGGAGCTGTTAGAGATAAATATAAAAGGATGGTCTAGAATGAAGCTCCTTCCTTGCCGTTGGAATCATGCATAAAACGATGTTTTGGGGTTTGATGTTAGAGATAAATATAAAAGGATGGTCTAGAATGAAGCTCCTTCCTTGCCGTTGGAATCATGCATAAAACGATGTTTTGGGGTTTGATGATTCTAATGGAGGCAATTCAAACAAGCAAAAATAATAATATTTGCATTTTTTTTGGAAAGAAAACTGATAGAGAAAAACCACCCGAATAAACAAAACCCTAAATCATGTATTCCATAGGACGGGGCATGTATGGTTGGTACTTAGTAGACACTCTATACTATGGGTTATTTACGGGGACCTCCCCTCGAAGTTTGTGTAATTACCGCTTGCGCCCCTCTAACTTTCAAAATTACAATTACACCTCTTCAATGTTTACATTTCATAAAGATTTACTCCAAGGAGCCACTTTTGTGCATGAATGTTATGAAATGTAAACATTAAGGGGAGGTTTTTGTAATTTCAAAAGTTAGAGGAATGCAAGTTGTAATTACGCAAATTTTAAAGGGAGGTTCCGGTAAATGACCCAATATACTATTGTTGTGGGTCGCTTAGGGCTCTTGGTAGACCGGTTTAATTGAACCACCTTATGATGGGGGACCATCGAGCGCAACTCGGCGCAAGGCGGGCCCCACCTTCGTATATTCGCGCAGACGGATTTGATCGAATCAACGATCCGTTACCGTGGATGCGTCCGGCTCGTCGTTTCGAGTCACTTTCATATATAGCTTTTTGTATTTCGGATATTATTTTATATAATTTTGGGAACGGAACCGTCGGCCAATCATAGCCGTCGATTCCGGGTGCCCTAGTTTTGTTTTCTTATAAATAAGAGTCTTAGGGTGGCTGATTTATTATTGCTGAAGTTTGGAGAGTTCATCTTCCTCGCTTCCGGTGATCCTTCCGCGGTGCCGACGCCGTGGAGCCCGTGGTGCCGACTCCATTGGGTAAGTATTCTTCCTCTCCCCCTCCTTCCCTCCCCGCTGCCAGCCGCACCTCCCCCTTGCTTTCCCCTTGCCGCCGCCAACCCTAAACTTCCCCCTGCTGTCCGCCGCCCCTCTCCTGTACACAGCCGCCGCCCCTCTCCTGTACCAGCCGCCGCCCCCCCTCCTGTACCAGCCGACGCCCCCTCTCCTGTACACAGCCGCCGCCCCCCCTTCCCCGCACACCCGCTGCTCCCTTCCAGCACACCCGCCACCCCTCCTCACCACAGCAGCCCTGTTCAGCGCCCCTCCACTCCCCCCTCCGACCGGATCTGTCCATTCCCGGACAGATCTGTCCAGCCCGCCGTTCCAACCCCGATCCAGCCCCAACTTCCCCCGTACTCGCAACCCTACCTTCCCTATTCGTGGATCCACTATTCCCCGTACCCGATCTAGTCGTTTCTCCACCCGGAAGTTCCATACCATCTCCAAAACATCAGATCCGTGTTGGATTGCGGCCGCCCTTAGATTTATTTCAGATTTTTGTACTTGTTATTTGTGACAATCTTTTGTTGGGTATAATATATTGTGCACGCTGTGGTATTTTGCTCTAAGGAATTTTAGCACGTTGTATTTGCCTGTGAATCTCTTGCGTTGCAGGTTGCCTAATTCGCCACGCGTTTATTCTAGCCCTCCGTGCGGAGGAAAGCTAGCGCCTAACTGCCGAAAGAAAAGTGCTTATCTTGCTTGAATGTATGCAATGTTATATTATAATGGTCTTGTTGCTTACGTTGATTAGTTCGCCTGTTCAGTAGTGTCTTGCATATAGTCGTTGGTTTGGTTGAGTCGGTCCCCTCACGTCACTAGCTAGCATCCCAAGCGCCACTACACAGCCTACCCTACATCACCTTAGCTTGGGAGCGAACCAAGCGCGCAAACAGTCAATTTGAGATTCGTTGATTACACTTGGACTTTTTAGCGTGGAAAACCCGGAAAGGGTAAAAAACCACGTGGCCGGAGCTGTGCCGACCAAACTTCCACTATCTTCATGGGGGGGGGGGGGGGTTACAATTAGAGACTTAGAAGCCGAGCGCGACAGTCCGCAGCTCGTTACAATAATAGAGAGAAAGAGAGAGAGAGAGAGAGAGAGAATTCCGAAGGCGACAGACCAACTCCAGAAAAACTAAGTCCTTTCTCCTTCTGAGAAAGGTGGAGAACGAAAGTGAGAAAGCTCCGGAGAACAAAAGTGAGAAGGCTCCGGAGAACAAAAGTGAGAAGGCTCCGGAGAACAAAAGTGAGAAGCGGTGTCGCCTTTCGGGACGAAGGAAACCTTCAAGTCCGCGAAGGAAATCTTCAAGCGCCGAAGGAGAATTCCGCAAAAGTCTGCAAGGGGCTCTCCCGGGTGCTGAAAGCCAGGTCCTCCCAAATGAAGCCCTGGGGCCCCTTTTATAGCTTTGGCCGGGGGTAGTCCGGTAATTTTGCTGTTGTAACTTCCATAAATACCTGACGGACGAATCACATTTTCTGGTTCGGGGCACACAGATCGCTATTCTTCGTAAATGGCCATCTTGCCCTTCGGGCAGTTTTGTTGGAGGCGAAAAAGGCGACAAGCTGTTCCTGAAATCTGAGAAACTGGAAAGATAAAAAGTGAGCATGCTGAAAAGATAAAATGTGAGAAGTCAGAAAGACAAAAAGTGAGCTGAGCGCGCTCAGAAGCGTTCTGAGCGCGCAACGAACGGAGAAGCAATCTAGGCGACTGGGGAAGCGTTCTGAGCGCGCGCGAGCGTGGGTACGGAAAAAAGGGAAGTCGCGCCCGCTGAGGGGGAACTGGGTTCCGACCGGGCACTCCGCAGGACCCTATGCAGGAGGGGGCGGTCTGGCCGTATCCGCACGGGGCGTGGCTTCACCCCAACTGGGGTGCGGCTCGGTCGTACCCCAAAAGGGGAGGGGGATGCGGCTCGGCCACACCCCTAGAGGGGTGCAGCGGCTTGGCCGCACCCGAGGAGGGGTGCGGATGCGCCGCACCCCTGGAGGGGTGCGGTTCGGCCGCACCCCTTGAGGGGGGGGGGGGGGGGGGGGGGGGGTTCGGCGCTACCGCGCATGCTAGCGCGCGGTACCGCCACGCGTGTCGTGGCGGTGGCGCGCCCGATACCGCGCGCGGTAGTGCCTGCAGTTGCGCGCGGCACCGCCGCGCGCATGGTTGAGTGCGGCACCGCGGCCCGTTCTGCGTGCGTCTTTGCACGGGCGGTTGGCTGTGGACTGGGCTGCAGTTTCTTCAACTCGAGCGATTATACGTTGACCGTTGACCCCACCTCTCTTTAGTGGAGTTTTCTCTAGACGCACCCCAAGGCCTCCATGGGTGTATAACAACTATAAATTCTATGCGCATGGTAGCATAAAATTGGGAGGATTCACTTTGAATCAAATCCTATTGTGTGTGCTCTCTGAGTGGAGGTTAGGGTTTTTGCGGTGGTATGCGGGTTTTATAAAATACAACGAAATTCGCGTATATGAGCCAGCGTAGTTGTCACAAATAAGATGCCTAATCTAACTAGGGAGATTTCCTCCCCAATCTGGTTCACTGCCCAACTCACGTCATCCCAGTCATGCCTGTGGTTCGCTTTGCGTTAAAGTTGAGTTTGACCCAACCATCTCGTTGGGATTTCTTAAAATAGCGTGTAATCGTGAGAACCAAATAAAAGATATTTGACAAGCATGCCTTAAAGGCGCCTCAACAATTCCTTCGCAGCAGCCCAACGACGACAAGCCGAGCGCATGACGCCCCGGAAATTAAGCAAGCACGTCTCTGTGATCTTCCAAAGAACATAGAGCCATAACCCCACCCTCATCTAATGAAGCTGTCAAGCGAGCCGCGTTTGCCCCCCGCATGATCAAAGTGCGGGGAGCAGATGCGTACAAGACTCCCAGGGATGAGCACAATGAATATGAGCGAGAGTGAAACCCAAAAAGTTGTCAGCTCGCGGACAAGAAACAGAAATATGTTCTCGGAGTTTTTCAACATATAACTGCATTGTGGACAAGGTCTCTGTTGGGCACGGCCTATTTGCTCCGGTGGTTTATAACCACCGCGTTCTAGACCGCCACCGCCGCGCCAAACGGAGCCAAGATTAGTTGCATTGTGTCAAGATGAGTGACATGCATACCCTAAGAGGCGAGATGGGCCCGATAGGAAAGGCGGTCTAGACAAAGCTTCCATACGAAGCATCGAATTCCTGATGAGCAAACAAAGTTCGTATGTGCGTTATTGTATTTTAGTGACCCGCGTTGCCGAATACGCGTTAGTTTCCCGCGAAACATTAAATTAAGCTACGAGGACAAAGTCAACACATTTATGCTAATCTAGAACCGAAAGGGACCATACATGTAAAAGATTAGTTTAGCGTATGTTTGGCTCTCAGGCGACGAAAGAGAAAGGAAACAAACACCACCAAAATTCCAGACCGGAGGGAGGGGAGCGGGTTCGCAAACGGCAGCTTTTCTCCGTTCGCTGGGTTGCTGCGTCGGAACAGAGGTAGAGAAGGCGGCAAAACAAACGCTCCCCCACCGGCGTTGCGTTGGCATGGATCGCACAGAAAGGCCTCCGGAGAGCCAAACAGAGCCTTAGTTTAAGCTTAGAAATTAGAACACATTTTTTCATATAAATTTTGTTCAAAATATTATTTATAATAAATAAAGAGCATTGTTAACAGCACACCCCATTGTGCTTTTAGCACACGATCAAATACGAAATAAACCTCCAAGTCTATAGGTATAGTCGCACCCCTCTCTTTTTTTTCCCGTGAAAGCAAAAGCCGCAGCAGGTCTAGGGTTCGGAGGCCTCTTCTTCCCCGTCACTCCACATCCGCGATTTCTTCCCCGTTTCTCTCACGCAGGTCGCCGGCGGCGGGAGTTTTTGTTATAGGGGAGTATTGTCGGCGGCGGGAGTATTTGCGGCAGGAGTATTTCGCGTTTTCTTCCCCGTCGCTCCCGTCTTCTTCCCCGTCGCAGGTAAAGTCGCACCCATCTTCTTCCCCGTCGCTCAATATTTCGCACCTGCTTATTCCCCGTTGCTTCCCCCTTTTTCCAGATCTGGGTTGGTTCCCGTCTTCTTCCCCGTCGCAGGTAAAGTCGGACCCGACGACGGCAGTTCGCTTTCTCCTCTGATTTCCAGTTCGCTTCTCTTCTGATTTGAAATCACAGCATTTGGATCTCCTCCGATTCTCCTCCATTTGGCTTTCTAAGGTATGCTTGTGTTTGGAATCATGATTTCTCCATTACTTGTGTTTGTTTGTTCTTATAAAAGTTATTTATTGTGTGATTTATCATAGGTATATTTATTTGAAATGATGGAATCTCCCAAGTTGCTCACTATGGGTGAGCAACCTAAAACGGTCCAATTAGATGTGTCAGCTCATTTTGTAACGAATTTGTTATTTCCAAGTAAAGACGACTTAATTGAATGGACCCGCAATACTGGGAGAGGTTTGGGATTTGTAGTGACAATTCAAAGAGCCGATAAAATAGCAGATAGATCAAGGCCTAGAGTATTTCTTGGTTGTGATAGGGCCAGCTTTCAACGTGACAATCAGAGGAAAGGATGAGTTAAGAGGAATTTAAGAAAGAGTAGCACAAAGAGGTGTGGTTGTCTTTTCTCAATTCTTGGTCAAAAAGAACCTTGTTCAGATGATTGGAAAGTTAAACTTAAAAATGGGATTCATAATCATGAGTTTGTTTATTTAGAGGCGCATTCGTATGCCGGACGATTGAATGAAGGTGGGCAAAAGATTGTAGAAGAGATGTATGCCACGGGTGTTAAACCTAGAAAAATCTTAAGTACTATCAAAAAAAGAGATACCACCAACTCCACCGTGATGCAAACTATTTATAATGAAAAGTTCAAGTTGTTTAAAAAAGAGCTAGCTGGAAGTACCCCTATTCAGTTTTTATACAAATCTATCAATGAATCTGGATATATAAGTTACAACAAAGTTAACTTCAATAGTAACTTAGAAACCTTGTACTTTGCTCATCATACATCTGTGCAACTAAGTAATATGTTCACAGATGTTTTTATCATGGACTATACGTACAAGACAAATCGATATCGATTACCATTACTTTCCATTGTTGGGGTCACTTATTCTACAAGTTTGAGTTTTTTCTCTGCTTTTGCATTTATGTCTAACGAAATAGAACCGAGTTATGTTTGGGCACTACAGTGTTTTAAGAGCAATTTAAAACAAGGTACACTACCGAGTGTACTTGTAGTTTATCGTGAAATAGCATTGATAAATGCAATCAAGGTAGTGTTTCCAACTTCAGCAATCATATTATGTCAGGTGCATATAAGCAGGAATATATTAGCACATTGCAAAAAGTATTTTAAGCAAGGCAAAGACTGTGAAGGGTTCTTAATTATTTGGCACCAATTAGTTAACTCTCCAACATTGCATGTATTTCCAGAGAGATTTAACTCAATGTTAAGTATTTATTCGGAGAAGTATCCAAATGTTATCAAGTATGTTGTCACTACTTGAATAGAGCCTTACAATGAGTATTTCATTTATGCATGGATAGATAAATATTTGCATTTGGGAAATTCCACAACTAATCGTGTGGAGAGTGGTCATAGCCAATTCAAAAGATTTTTAGAAGTATCTATTTGCAACTTAACTTCTGTTTGGAAATTATTTGATCAAATGCTTGAACTACAACATACGTAAATTAAAAGGTCTTTTGGTCAAAGTGCGATGCAAGCCAACACAGGCTATAGAGGATCACTTTATTTTGAGTTGCTTGGTTCTATTTCTATTTTTGCGTTAGAGATAATTAAAAAGGAGGAAGAAGTAGCTAAAAGTGGTGGTGTTGATGCAAAATAGAGTTTACATAAGGTCAGATCTACTATGAGTTTACCTTGTTCTCATTAGTTGTTGAATTATATGAAGCAATCAACTGCCTTTCCCTTATGGATGATCCATAAACATTGGAAACAACTTACATTGAATCAAACTAGTGTGGCTCCAAAAATTGTGCATGTCAAGAAAGAGAGTAAACAAGCGCCTGAATACACCTTGAGTTGGATGACATACTTCACAAATATGAAAATATTTCCGATTTACAAAGGCAATAAATGAAGAAGAAGCTGCGTGAGATATTGGATCCAACGACAAGCCAAACATTGGAACCGGTAATGCCCAAGAGATTAAATGGTTGGCCTAAAGGTAGTTCAAATAAATGCAAAGATGACTACAAATCAACGAAAAGAGACTCATCTCTTTTTGAACATGTTCTTATTGGTGAACAGAAAAAGTTAGAGAAGCAACGAAAGACATTAACACATAAAGTTCATTCCGTTAGTAGATTTGTTACCTCAATTCGTAAACAAATTCCTTCTTACATTGCAAGTCACATAGTTGATGCTATCAACGTGTCGGGGGATGACCATTGTGGTTATCGAGTTATTAGTGATGCTATGCATATGAGTGAAAATTGGTTGCAGGTGCGCCTTGACCTTACAAAAGAAATGACATGTAATGAGAATCGATATACACACATTTATGGAAAATCAAGACTACAAGAGTTATTGAATTCTCTGGATTGTAAGGTAGCTCCTGCGCCATTGGACAAATGGATGTCGATGCCAGACATAGGCTTAGTTATCGCATCATGCTATAACATTGTTGTGGTTCATTATTCAAAATATCAGTCAATTACATTTCTTCCTTTGCATTCCGAACGCATGAATGACCATAAGATTGTTTTCATTGGGTTTGTTGATGAGAATCATTTCATTCGCTTGCTTATGCGCGAGGATTGTCCGCTCCCCCCTGTTTATTCTGTATGGACAAGATATCATAGTGTTATAGCCGAGACATGAGACTAGTCATATATCTCACGTATTAGAGTTCCCGCTACCAAGAATGTTATGAAGCAAATTATCAATGTATCTGATCCATGAATACCAAGAATGTTATGAAAGGTAATGCACAACAATGACTGAAAAAAAGGTATACTTGTTTAATTTCCATTTAGCTTTGGCTTACTAGCATACATAATATATTTGGAGAGGCTAATAATAAATTTATTTTTTGTAGGTTGCTTCAACATGGATTTTTGAAGATTTTGTGTTGTTTTGATCTATACTTTCGATCCAATTGTAGGAGAGGATCGTATGATGTAACTTTTCTCCATACTATTTAATGTGGATGTGTTTTTGGTAGTGTTTTGAAAAGTATGACAAATATTTTTTTTTTCATTTTTGGGTGGTGTGCTAATAGCCAATAGGTGTGGAATAGAATTTTGTGAGGTACTACTATCGCAGGGTTGCTATTAGCGAGATGAGGTGTGCTATTAACAATGCTCTAAATAAAAGGTAAATGAAATTGCTAATTAACCTTTTGTTAGATCTAAAATTTGATTCTTAATATTTTTTAATAAATATAAATATTCCTTTTTATCTTTTTCATAATTTTTAATAAATATAAAAAGTTTATTTATTTTAATAATTTTCCTTAAAAATAATTATTGACCTTTTTTTTTTGCATTATGAAGGACCATATTTGAACATGTCTCAACTTCATATTATTTGTTAGGAGTTACTATCAATGAAAATGAGAATAACAACTTTAATAAAGGCTTCATGTGGTGACCAAAGGTTATGTATAATAAAAAAAATAAACTATATAAATAAATAAATAAATAAATAAATAAAATATAATAAATAAAATAAAATAAATAAAATAAAATAAAATATTGGCATATCAGTGTGCTTCTTATGCTTGTCCCTTTATTGTTTCAAGATTACTGCTTGGTTGTAATAGATGTGATTTGCCTAGAGAAATTCATTATAATAAGATTTTGCAAAAAAAAATTTTTTTTTATGAAAAACTAACTTTAAGCATTCATTATTCAAAATATTAGTCATTCATATTTTTCTCATTACATTTTGCACCTCCAGAGAGTCGAGCGATCTTTTTTATTGGATTCATAAATGATAATCATTTCATTCAATTGTTGATGAAAGAAGAATGCCCACTTTCTTCGGTTCTCTCCTCGCGGTTGAGTTATCACGAACCAGTCGCACAAGACTGAAAATTATCTAAAGAGTCAGGAAGATGAGATCGTCAATTTGGCCGAGTCTTTTGCTTAATACTATAATTATTATTCAACTGCGCTATCTAAATAGTATTTCGCATGCAGATACTACTCGCATTTTGAGAGCTGTGAATGATAAGATCTACGACAACTTCACTACCAAAACTCGCATCAACAAAATTTATGAGCTAGCTGCCCTTTAATTGTTACAAAATTGGCAATTATAATGTTCATACTATCCAAATTGGAACTAATTTTCATATGCTTATGTTTATGTAGGTCAACATGAAATCATGAAATTAACATTTATTGTAATTTTAGGGACTTTTGCTGTTTTATTGTGTACATTCAAATGTTGGAAATTTTGTTGTTTTGCTTTCTAAATTTGAAAATGTATTATAAAATTCGAATTCAAATTCATGTTCGAATCTGAATTCAAACTCAAATTCGAATTCAACATTTCATGATGAATCCGAATTTGAATCTGACTCCGAATATTCAAACAAATCCAAATTTGAATCTTTGTATTTTATGTAAATTTTAAATTCTATTTGAGAGCTATTTGATTTCAATTCCTCTGATGAACAAATAAATCACCTAATAAATTAGGGTGGTGATATGGGCAAATCTATTTTGGCTAAAGATAGCTCATGGTTAATGTCAGACCGAGACTTTTAATGTCAAATTAAATTTGCGTTGGCAGCGGCGACGATGACGTTGGAGTTGGCGGCAACGACGATGGCGTTGGCGTCGACGGTATTGGTGGCGACGTTGACATATTTCATCGGTTCCAGCCGGAGAAATGATCGGACTGCTCTTGGTGAAAATGAGGAGAAGAAAAAATGTTTATATTTTCAAATTCTTGGCTTGCCAATAACACTCTTCCCTGGCCGTTAATTCCGTACGAAAAGTGTGTCCATCGGGACCCACCACCGCGAAATCCTGGTCCACGCACTCCTGCATTCTCCCACTTTGACGAAGCCAAGTGAATCCCCGCCGTCCAACCTCCCGGCCACGTAATCCAAAGTCTCAGCTACTTTTGCTTTCTCGTGCGAAATGACATTTATACCCTCTCCTCCAGCTAGCAAAATCCAACCAAAAAATGAACATAATAAACAATTTTTGAACCCAATAAATAAATCGAGTGGTCACTGTGACGTCATTTTGTATTTAATTTTGTGTGCCAATTGGAATAAAATCCATGAATAAATAATTTTCTCTTTTTTTTAACAGGAAAAGTGGGATAAAATTGACCTTTTAATATTTAACTAAATATTTATATTGATTGAATTGGAGACAATAACATTTTATTTTAATACTTTCCTAATTTAAAGAACTCGTCTGTCTCATTCATTAAGGCTCAGTTTGGCGCTACGGTGGCGGTCATGAATGCGGTCTGTTGTTCGGGAACGCCCGACCTCTCATAAAGAATTGTACTTTTTTTGTTTATATTCATTTCACAGTGTAGATGTATTGTGGAATGATCCGACGGGTTGAGTAATCCTATATTTTTATATTTTTGTAATCTCATCTCGCACCACTAGATTAAATGAGAATAGTCTTGTTGATTAGATGGAGAAATGAATACTATCAATGTCGTCAGAATGGAGAGGATTTGATTCCTAACCAGTCTTGCCAAACATGCATTTTTGTCCAAACTCACATGAGCAAAAAAACCCGTGTCAAACGGAGTCTAAATATATAGCAATATATCTTTAGTGTGCAGTCGAATGGTCAAGTAAATAGAATAGAGTAAATTAAATAAAAAAATAAAATAAAAAATTATATATTCTATTAAATTTAATAAAATATATTTTAGTAAAGTGATTTTATTACAACATAATTATTACGGATCGATTAATGCTTTTTGAGTTCAGTAGATTATGTTCGTTTTAGCTCAAGGGTCAATCACACGTAGTCAATTAAAAGTCAACAGTAAATTTTTTACGTGAAAATAAGGCCTCGTTTGGTTTAACGTTTTTATTCCGGTTCCGTTTGGGCAAAACGCACATTTCCTAAAATCCTATTTGTTTTTCCGCTCTTTATTCGAACCGCGCGCGGTTCAATTCGCCACAAATTTCCGCCGGGTCGAAACACAGCTCCACACCTGCGGTTTTTACGCATTTTGGAGGGGGAAGAAAAGCCGCCCGCTTCGCTAGGGCAACACGTCGACGACGAATCGGAACTCCGACGACTCCCCCGCCGTCGTCTCTTCCGTCTAATTCCATCCTCTCCGACGACCATCGTATTCCATCCTCTCTTCCTCCACCTCATCCAAGGCCATCGTCTCCGTCTACTTCCGACGACTTCCATCCTTTTCAGATCTGCAGGTATACCATCCTCTCTTTCTTCGCAAATTTCCTGCAAATTTCTGTTGATCATTTTGCAAATTTCCTGCAAATTTCCTGCAAATTTCTGTGCAATTTCTGTTCATCATTTTGCAAATTTCCTGCAATGCATAACTGGTTATGTTTGTGTGTGTGTGTGTTGTGTGTATATGTGTGTGTTGTGTGTGTGAATGATTGTGTGTGAATGTGTAGTGTAGTGCTTATGTGAAAGTGATTGTGTGTTAAGTATTTTTGTGTGTGTGTGTGTTAAGTATTTTTGTGTGTGTGTGTATGTGATTGTTTATGTGATTGTGTGTGTGTGTGTTAAGTGTATGTGATTGTTTATGTGTTTAGTATTTTTGTGTTGTGTGTTTGTGTGTGTTAAGTGTATGTGATTGTTTATGTTATGTGATTTGTTGTGTGTGTGTGTGTTGTGTGTGTGTGTGTGTTGTGTGTGTGTGTGTGTGTATGTGATTGCTTATGTGATTGTGTGTGTGTGTGTTAAGTATTTGCGTGTGTGTGTGTGTTAAGTATTTTTGTGTGTGTGTGTATGTGCTTGTGTGTGTGTATGTGCTTGTGTGTGTGTGTTAAGTGTATGTGATTGTTTATGTGTTTAGTATTTTTGTGTTGTGTGTGTGTGTTAAGTGTATGTGATTATTTATGTTATGTGATTTGTTGTGTGTGTATGTGATTATACTGTGTGTTGTGGGTGATGTTTTAAAAGACTTTTGTAGGAATATGGGTAAACACAAAGAAGGTGGTGTGAGTGCAAATTGGGACTCCAATGATGTTATGATATTTTGTGACTTATGTTTGAAAGAAATGGAGTTGGGTAATCCTCCCACCACCCACTTTAGTAGGGATGGGTGGAATAACCTAACAACTAATTTCTTTGCTCGGACCGGTAAGGCTTATGATCGAACTCAAATGAAAAATAAGTGGGATCAACTTAAAAAGGATTGGAAATTATGGCGCGATCTTAAGGGCCGTGAAACAGGTTTGGGATGGGATCCTATTCGGAAGACTATAGCTGCTTCAGAAGATTGGTGGAAGGAACGCCTGAAGGTATTTTTTTAAAGGATTTTTTTTAACTTTACTATTGTAGATCTTTATGTACTAATAATCATTTATTTTCATTTCAGGTTGTTAATGGAGCTAGAAAATTTCAGTTTTCAGGCATTGCTCCAGAGCTAGAGGAAAAGCTACACATGATGTTTGGGCAGGTAGTAGCAGGTGGAGATCTGGCTTGGGCACCAAATTCTAGGAATTTCGACCATGAATCTATCGATGAACATGCGTTGCCTGACGGAGATCGAGAACAAGACAATTTCGACTCTCCTGGTTCTGTAGATGCGAGGGAGAAACGGCCGGCCAAGGGGAAAAACAAGAATAACTTCAAAAGGGCGAGGAGTTCCACGATGGACGAGCTAGCAGAAACTTCACGCATTATTGGGCGTTGCATGATGGAGCCCCCGCCCATTCATATTTCTTCCTCATTGTTCACCATTCCAGAGGCTATCACGGAGATCGAGAACATTCCAGAGATTATGGATGTTGCTAGAAAAGACTTCTACCACTACTGTCTTCTGTTTCTGAGGGACAAACACAACCGCGAGACTTTCATGAGCATGCGAGCGGATCGACGTGTGGAGTGGCTGGAGTCTTATTTTGACAACAAGACAATTTAGTTGATTTCACTTGCATCTTCTATTATTTTGTCATGTGTTGGACATCTTATTTGCTGTGTTGGACATCTTATTTGCTGTGTTGGACATCTTATTTGTTGTGTTGGACATCTTTGGTTCTACTATTTTATATGCTGTGTTCTATAATAGCTTTTAGTAATACTTGTTCGCAAATGATGTTGTATGTATTTGACACAGATTATGGCATCCAGGGATGATGTCGATAGTTCTGATGAGGAGATTCAAGCACAAGTAGCTGGCTTGTATAACCGTAATAGAGTAGTGGCTGAGCGTCAAACGGTGTTAGAAACTAATTATCACTTGAGCAGATCCTCTATTACACCTTGCATGACATCTACTCAAACAGGGGCAAGATGGATTGGTGAATTACTCAATGGCCACCCGGTCAGGTTTTTTAGTGCCCTTAGAATGTCCAAGGTAATATTCAATGACTTGCTTTTATTACTCACACAACAATATGGGTTGCAAGGAAGCAGGAGAACTCTAGCACGTGAAGTGCTCGCGGTAACTCTGCATATTTTAGGTCATAACGTAAGCATGCAACTTGCTAGCGAGCGATTTCAACACTCCACAGAAACAATCAGTAGATTTTTTGCAAGGGGTATCATAGCAATTAAGAGAATGTCTGTTGATGTTATTAGGCCTGCAGATCATCTTTTTATGAATATTCCCCCACAAATCTTAAATGATGCTCGCTACATGCCATTCTTCAAAGACTGCATATGAGCGATTGATGGAACACATGTTGACGCTCGAGTTCCTGCTGATCAACAAGTTGCTTACATTGGCCGGCATGGTACCACTACACAGAATGTCATGGCGGTGTGTGATTTTAACATGTGCTATACTTTTGCATTAGCAGGCTGGGAGGGTTCAACTCATGATAGCCGTATATTTCAGCAGGCTCTTATGGACCCAAGTTTTAATTTTCCATATCCGCCAGCTGGTGAGCTTTTAATATTCACTACATTTTTAAAATAATTTTGACACTTGTAATCTATAATATTGACATATAGCATTCAATATAAATTTTCGCAGGCAAATATTATGTAGTGGATGCCGGGTATCCACTACAACGTGGGTTTTTAAAACCATATTCAGGCACACGATATCATTTACCGGATTTTAGACGGGGCAGTAGGCCAATACAAGGGCGACGAGAAATATTCAACAAGGCTCACTCGTCACTACGCAGTGTCATAGAACGTTCATTCGGTGTATGGAAGAAGAAGTGGAAAATACTGAGAGATATGCCACCATACAGTTTGGCAAAACAACGGGACATTGTCATTACAACAATGACTTTACATAATTACATTCGAAGGCATCCATCCCGCTCAGACACCCATTTTCGTGCCTGCGATGAAGACGAGAACTTCAATTACCCGGTGGGCTTTCAGAGAACAACAGGACAGATTAATGAAAGTGAGGGTGGAGACCATGTTAGAGGGGTTCGGGTAGGGGTGGATGAGATGATGGCATTGCGCGACTCCATTGCCGAACAACTACAAAGAGCTTGAACTGATGTGGCCGCTGATGCGTAGTAACTTGTTGTATTTTGATTACTCATTATTTGGTTGTTTACATCTTTATTAGAAGTATTTGTAGGTCTTGTATATGTTTGAACTGTGGCATGTGTTCTTGTATATGTTTGAACTGTGACTCGTGTATATGTTCTTATATATATATATATATATTTTTAAAATAATTATAAAATAATTTTTTTAAATAAATTATAAAAATTATTAACAAAACGCCACCACAGTTTTTCCAAATGCTTCTCAGTTTTAAACAGCTCTGAAAACAGAGATTACCCAAACAGATCTCCATTTCCACCAGCCAGTTTTCAAAAGCTCCATTTACATACCTCACTTTACAACAGCTCCATTTTCAACCGCAACCGCTTAACCAAATGAAGCCTAAGAGTTGTAATCGAGCCTCATTCGTACACTAGTATTCACCTTCATTACAAAATAATGTATTATTTGGTACAACCTAAATAAATGATAGCATATTAGAGTTGGCTAAATACTATATATATATATATATATATATGAAATTTGCTAAAAAAAAAATGTTAACCTCAAGTCTCTCATTCGACTAATCATTACACATCAATTGTTCTCTTTATTGACTCCCACCATAAACTCGTCTCTCTACGCGTTGAGCCAGCTTCAAGACGAAGGCAAATACCCTTCAACAACGACATTTAGGATCTGTTTGGGGGGTAGCGGTGGCAGTTGTGAACGCAACGGTTGGAAATTGATGTGATGAACACGGTGGTTGAAAACTACGGTCATGAACACATTTGCGATATTTTGATAAACTGTGTTTTTAGTGTTGTCCGGGGGGGGCAGTACAGCGAATGCACTGCACCGTGCAGTGCAATCGAACGGTGCGAGCTTTGAGATGAGTGCTTTGAGATGCGTGCACATCACAACGCACTCATCTCAAAGCTCGCACGAATCGCGAGACCACTTGATCTCGCGCTCGCATATCAACTCAACGGCTGATCTCGCTGCACTGCACGGTGCAGTGCATTCGCTGCACTGCACGGTGCAGTGCATTCGCTGCACTGCACCCCCTTTTTCCTATTTTTAGCTATTTGCCTCGAAATTATCAAAATAAAAAAAGGGAGAAATTGGAATTTGGAAGGGAATAATGGATAACAGCGAGCTGCATATAATCTTATTTAACTTCTTCAGATAATTATATTAATAAAGATGTATAATAAAGTCATCAATCAACTCTTGCAACTTACAGTAGATGTAGGCTTTATTTGGGGAGAGAAGCTTAGGTGCGCAACTCTCACCTAAAACTAGGTGGGAGAGAAATACAACCGTATGATCTCAGATCGGACGGTATATAAAATACTGACATTATTATTGCTTATAAATACAAGAGTATTTAGGAAAAATACAACCGTATGATCTGTGATCAACGGCTTAGATGAACTCCTCTCACCATGATCTTTGGTGAAAGTTTCTCACCTACAAATTTTTCTTATTTGGGAGAGCGACTGCTGTTGTAAAAATAGCTGTTGTAAATGCAGGTTTGTAAATAGAGCTGTTGGAAACTGATTGCTGAAACTGAAGATCTGTTTGTTTAATCTGTATTTGCAGAGCTGTTCAGAACGTAATTTCATGTGACAAAACATCGTTTAGGAATAATTATATATATATATATATATATATATATATATATATATATATATATACGAGTGACAGTGCACGGGGGCCCCCCGTGCCCCGCGCGACAGTATCCACTACCCGTCCCGTGGGTGCGTGCTTCGCCCGCCCCCAATCGACGGACTTATTTTAATTTTTTGGTTTAATTTATTTTTTAAAATTATATCATTTTTTTGCTTTTTTAAATAATTTTTTTTTCAATTTTTAAATTATTTATACGGTATTTTATTATAATTTTTCAAAAAAAAAAAATCTACGCAGGTGGTCTGCGAATAGCCAACCGACGCAAAACTGTTTGGCTATTTGCAGACTATGGTGGTCTGCGAATAGCCAACCAACGCAAAACTGAAAGGCTATTCGCAGACCACCTACGAATGAATAGGATCATTTG
Organism: Dactylorhiza incarnata; assembly: GCA_033032865.1. Taxonomy (NCBI): domain Eukaryota; kingdom Viridiplantae; phylum Streptophyta; class Magnoliopsida; order Asparagales; family Orchidaceae; genus Dactylorhiza; species Dactylorhiza incarnata. The sequence goes on along the minus strand of JAWHQI010000177.1, from coordinate 4,614,029 downwards.
GATCTTGATCCGACGGCTCGGTATTCGTTTGTCGACCATGTTACGTCATAAGGTAATATCTTTATATATTAGTATAGATATATACATTATTATATTATTAATAATTTTATATATTATACATTATTATACCATCAATAAAACATTTATTAATTAAATTGTCCTAGAGGCGGCATGAAGGTGTTCGGTGAGGACGAGCCTGGCAATGTGGTCGGCGAGAGAGAAAGGAAGGGTGCGGGTGGCGTGAAGATGAGTCATTGGCTAGGGCGCAGGTGCAGTTCCGGTGAGATAGTTTTTTTTAAATTTTTAGGGTGGAGGTGGCGTCGACGGCGGTGGAGGAGAAGAAGACAAGTCGTGATGCCGCCGGAGTCGTGAACGGGAGAGACGATGCAGCGATGGGAGCGCCTCTTTCCTCCTCCAAACGCGATAAATCGGAGCTCTCACCTCCGGTTTCGTCCCGCAAGTTTTTGAGCGGCGCTAAACGACAGGCGGTTCCAAACCTAAGCGGAAAAACAAATGATTTTTACCCCCGCGTTGCTTTTTGATAAAACGAAACGCGCTAAAACGGATTCCCAAATGAAGCCGTAATCTTTAATATATATGTTGAAATTTTGAAATCGGTTCAACTGAGTTCAGATCGAGGGGATAGCTTGAGTTAATTCTCTCACCGTCAGATCCCAAAGAATGTGTATTTCGAGCTTGGAATTTGCCCTCACAAACTGGTGGATGAATGCCTACAAAAGGATCCACAGGCTGTAGCGTGGAGGTCCTGCCACTAACCCGGAAATTTCCTATCACTGCCCCTCCCAAAACCAGGAGCTGAGCCAACACCTCAGACAACATAGAAAGACAAGAGAGAGCTCAGTCTCTTGGAGGGGGGGGGGGGGGGGGGGGGTGGCTGTGTTGATTTGAGGGGTTAATAATCATATTTATAAGCAAACCAATATGAGGGTAAAGTCTTTTTGGTCTGCGGGTAGCTGCCTCCGCCTTAACCAATATGATGGTATGGCCATTGTGTTCTCCTCAGCCCCGGGGCGAGTAGGAGACAACAACTTCTCCCTGCCCCTCCACCTCAACATTTCTCGGGGGTCGCTCAGCAACTTCACCATTCTTCGGGCCGGAAGTCGCTGACAATTGGTCCCCTGCTAGGGGGGACGGGCGTGGTGCTACAAAGATTTCGGTCAGCCGAGAATCTTTAGGAGGACTCGCCTCGCTGCTAGGATGCAGGTCTCCCTTCTTTGATTGGTACTCGCATACTTCCTCACATTGTTCATGATCTTCTTCTTTGCTAATCTCATTCTGATCACCTTTCTAGTTCGTCGCGCGTCAGACTCTTCCGGCCATTCGGCGTCCATGGATTCAAACCCGGAAACACTCCCGCCGGTCATGACAACACCTATGAGAAAACTCCTGGAGGGCTCGGGAAGATTTGACGAGTAGTCCTAGACTCGCCTTATCACCGTCCTCCGGGCTCACGATGCTTTTCTAATGGACATGTCGCTTGTTAAGCTGAATCATCGGTTGGCCGAGATAAGGCGCCTCGCTGAGGCGGAATAGTTCCAACAACTGATGGAGAGCGAGGACAAGTTATATTCCAGGGTCTCCAATCTGGAGGATAGGCTCTACGAGGTGGGGACTCGCCAACAGGCCAACAAGGATGATCTCCAGAGATTCGCGCAGGTGGCGAGCACTGTCGGTGAAGCTTCCTTGTTGGAGGAGCACATAAGGCGGGGCGAGGAGATTTCGCGGAAGGCTCAAGAAGACCTGCGAGGTGTATGAGGAACCACCTAGAGGGCTTGTAATCCTCGCCGCACGTGTCGTCGGGGTCACGGTCCTGTATGTTGAAACCAGCAACTGGTCTCTTGAGTTCGGACCCACTGGGGGTGCAGCCGATGCTTATTTCTCCCTCACTAGACTCTCTTGACGGTGGATGCTGGAAACGGAATAGACCCAAGGCTGAAGCGAGGAGGTCCCGCCACACACCCGGAAGATCTTAGAGAGCTTCCCCTCCCAAACCAAAGCTCAACCGGGCACCTTGGAGGGCACTGGCTGCCAACCAAAACTAGCCTAGAGGAGAGGATTCTCTAAAATCGGATCTCCTCCAAGGTGCCCTTAAGGGTCTATTTATAGTTTTCCCAGGCTGGTCTGCAAATAGCATGAATCCGCCTTTTAATTTTACTAACTGCACCCCAAATTGGTCTGCTGATAGCCTAACTCCGCTGTTCCGAGGGGCTATTTGCAGCCCACCAGGGGTATCATGGTCATTTCCTCCTCAAAGCCTTCTGGGGCGAGTGGTCCGTGAGGGAACCACTCGCCGAGTTCCCGCTTGACAGGGCGAATGCTCAAGCCCCCCTGAGCGAATGGTCCGTGGAGGCACCACTCGCCGGGTTCCCTCTCGCCTGCAGCCTACCTCCACTAATCTGAGGATCCTTTCTCCTGTCTTGGTATGGGCGAATGGTCTGGCTGACCCCTGTCCCATCAACTGACCCGAGGGACCCACTCGCCAAATACGGGTTGTACACAATCCCCGCTCTTTGCGAGTGGCTCTTCCACTCGGAAAGAACAGTCCAACCCTTTATTTGGTGAGTGCTTGTTGATTGGGCCCCGCAAGATTCTGTGGGTCCCACCGTTATCCTATATATATATCCCGTGTCAGGTTTTTCTGGACCACTTCCACATTTCGGCTCAAGATTTCTTCTCTCCCTTGACCTTTCGCCACTTCTAATGTCTTCTCATAAGCCTTCCGCGAAACCTCTTTCGCAAGAGATGATCGAGCGCCTGGCCGCGGCCCAGGTTGCAACCGCCCCGAAAACTGCCAGATTCGCTCCCTGGCTGACATCTAAGCGAGACCCGAGCGTCTCGTACGTCTCGCGGCGAGCCAAGACGATTCGGCTGAATCGTCAAAAAGGCGAGACCGTGGTCGAATCTCCGGCGCGTACTCCTGTTGACCTCGGGACCCAGGTATGGGAATTCCTCCCGCCTTACCTTTTAGTTCGGACCCTTATTCCAAAATTGCTTTGACCACTCGCAGGGGACCTCGGTGCCAGAGGACGACCACGTGGTCGTCTTGAGTAGTGTCGCGGCGCCACCCCCCGAGTCTGAGGGGCCTCCTCCGGATCTGGACCTGGCTCTTCCCCCTAACCCGGACCTGGCTCACCCCCCTCCTCCGGGCGAGACCGTACTTCAGTCTAGTAAGTTTTGGAACCCTTCCGATTTACCTTTGAGACGGCTTGTTTCTGACCCTCAACTTTTCGCAGCCCTCAACCCAGACGTCTCGCTACGGGACACTATTCTTCCACCTTCCCCAACCCAGCGGAACCCTTCTGTTACAGCGAATGAGCAGAGGGTCCACCCCGAGCGGGAGCCGGGTCAGCACCTCCGTGCTGAAGATAACGCGAATCCCCCGGCGGATGATCAGGCTCCTCCTCCCCCGCCTTTCCGCCCCGGAAAAGGGAAGGTTTTCCCCCCTTTCGCCGGGTTGCCCGAAGTACACCCCCATACTTCTCGCCCCTCAGGCCACAGGGTACCCGCCCCAGGTCAGGCCTCTATCTTGTCCTTGCCGCATTCGCTAACTTCATCGTACTGATCCTTTTATAATCTCATAGGGTATCGGGAGGTCTCCCCCCCTGAGTCCTACTATGAGGGGGAAGACGGGGTGCTCTCGCCCCTTCCCTCCCCAGGTGATCTCGCTGACTTCTTGGGTGACTCATCTGACCACGTGACCTTGAAGGAGCGAATCACGGAGATCTTTGGGAAGCTTATCCACCTCCAGCGAAATGCTACTGGCCAGGTGGACGAGGAGAAGCTGGAGATCAAGCGCGAGCTGAAGGAACTCCGGAGGGATTACTCGCGGCTTCTCGCGACTGTGGAGCGACTGGGGGGCGAAGGTGGGGAGCTGTCGCCTGAAAGGCACGCGGCGAGAGCCCGGGACCAGCTCCAACTGGCTTCGCACGAGATCACCAACATGATGACATACTATCGTCAGCGAATGCCCCCAGAAGCCGGGTCGCGAAAGCGAGGTCGATGGGTTTGGGTGGAGTACTGACCCAGATGCCATAATCTCCTTCTTTTACTACCCGCCTCGCCGCGAGTGTCGAACATTAATATTTGTCTGTAATAACTTTGTATATTATGATTCTGAGAATGCTCTATTTATCGCTATTTACTTTCCTCAGCCTATCTGATTGTCGCCGAATGATATGTTTTGCGAATGCTTTCCTAACCCTTTTTGCAAAGCCGTTGAGCGAATAGTTATAGGTCACTCGCCATTAATGGGCGAGAGAGATTTGGACCGGGTTTCGAGGCGCCGGACTGCCGCAGATTGCTATCCGCACCCCCCGTTGCCTCGAAAGCCCAAACGCCGTTTAATGCCTCTATAAATAGGCCCTTCAACTACCGTAATAAATACACCACCATTCGCTCCCTCTCTTTCCTTGCTTCTAGCATTCGCACCTCTCCCTTCTTTGCTGCTCCTTTCTTTCCCCTCATTCGCGAGATGGGTGCCGATGCCGAAGGAAGGGGCAAGTGTGCCAGCGCATTCGTCAACCATGTATTTGATTCCTGCGACCTCTCCGAAGAGGCCTACTTGACGGCAGTCGCTGACTACGTCCCTGGGGGGTTCGAGGGGCGAAAGCCCAGGCCTGAAGAGCGCCTGAACTCCATCTCGCCTTGTGCTCTCGCGATCCCGCTAGAGCACTTCGAGGTGGGCTTTCGCCTCCCCATCTGGCCGGAGTTGCGCCAGACTTTCAGGTACTATGGGGTCGTGCCCGCGCAGCTCAACCCCAACTCCATAGCCATGCTGGTCGGGTACGCGAGCTACTTGCGAGAAGAAGGGATCGAGTTCTCGCTGCCCGTCTTCCGCAAACTCTACACCTTCCGCTGCACCGGCGGCATCTCCTTCTTCTCGGGTCTAAGCCCTCTCAAACATTACGGGCTCCCGAACAAGAACCACGAATGGGTTCGCCGCTTCATCTTCGTCAGCGGGAGCCTAGGTAACACCCTTCTCGCCCCGGTGCAGGAGGAGGAGTCGACCTTCCGCCCCCCCGACCCTAGGGGGGCATGAGGCGAAACTCCATCAATACATTCTGCAGTACGGGATGGACCTTGTCTATCTCCGGCGGAACGTCGACACGCTCTCGTTCATTCCACAGGGCGAGGGTAAGATTCCAAGACTTTCGAATTCATCTTGGTCGTGATTCTTACACCATTCGCCTAAACCATTCGCAATATCATGCAGGTGTGCGTAATCTTCCCGTTCATCCGCCGCGTCCTCCTGGGTTTTGCCCACCTCTCGCGCAAGCCGCCGCGGATGCGTGCCGGGAGGAACCTTCCTCTTCCAAGCCTAGTGGCCGGAAGCGAAAGTCGGCGAAGGCTTCTTCCCCTCCTCCCTCGAAGTCGCCCTGTCCACCCGCGGCGAAGGGCAAGGGGGTTCTGGGCGAATCCTCTGGGGCGGGTGCCCCACCCTCAACCCTGGGGACCGACGCGCCTGGTGCGAATGCTCCTCCGGACAAATTGGCGCTGCCGCCGCCTCCGTTGCCCCGGGACCATCGTAACTTCGCGAACGGCGAGAGGTACGTGGACCCTTCCGGGGCTCCTTTGCTGAAGTGGGACAGGAACGCGAACAGGGTTTCGCTATCCACTCTCCATCCCTCTTGGGTGGAGACCAACATTGCTAGCGGCGAGGCCTATGCCCTGGCGTATGCCCTTTATGGCCGGGAGGACGCCGAGGTCTTCGATTTGGAGAAGAATCAGGTTCTCGCCCACGAAGCCGCCCGGGCTATGCTGCGCGCTCTCGAGCTCTCGCATATGTCTTCTCGCCGGAGCCTTGAGGTCTCGCGGAACCTGGCCAAGGTCGAGGAGACCAGGGCTCTTCTATCCCAGGAGGTGAGTGATCTTAGGGAAAGACTGAAGACCGCGGAAGCTCTTCTCGCCAACCGCCCGGTTGTAGAGGTACATTTACTTTTACTCCTGCGAATGGTTATCACTGACCGTCCCATATTCCTCTCATCATGATCGTTTTATTTTTCCAGGATGCTACAAGTGCTGGGATGCTCCGAGCGCGGGTGGTCGACCTCGAGGAAAAAGTCCGTCTCGCCAAGGCCGAGGCCCAGCTGCTGCGAGAAGCCGGAATGACAGCACTCGCCCCGGGCGATGGGGGGCACTTTTACCCCCATCACGAGCTGGAGCAACTGCTTCAAGAGAATGCGCAACGCGCCGTCAAGCACTCGTTGCAGGTGCTGCGGCGGGCTGGGTATTTGAAGCCGGAGGCCGAATGCCTCACCACTCGCCAAGTAGTCCCGGAGCTTTACATTCCGATCCCTTTCCCGGAGGACGACGGCGTCGCGCCGCGAGAAGATGCCCCCGACCAGGATGAGAGCGAAGGTTCTTCGGAGGAGTCTGGTGACCCTTGAGGGGGGCCCTCTGTATTTTCCCTTTTTTTGTTGTTTTTACCTTTTCTTTTTCTGGTGTAACCATGAATTGGGCGAATGCCCCTGAAAGATATATCTATGGATTACAATTTTTGTGCTTCTCAATTTCTGCGTAATCTCAGTTTTTATGTTATCTCAAACTTTATTATCATTCGCTGCAACGTCTTGCTAGGCTTACCAGGACGTTAGGTCGTAGAGTAACCGTCCCGGCTACCCAGCGAGTGTTCGGAGATGACTTAGGTGTGTTGTCCCTCTTCGACTTCCCGCTACCCGAAACACTCGCGTACCCTCGCCATTCGCTCGGACTGGGATTTCGTCCGGGCAGTTAGGAAGAGAGGTAAGATTATCATTCGCTTGGGTGGTCCCTGCGAATGCTCCTGGATCAACCTTAGAGAATTTGGATCCTGCTACCCAGTGGACCCTCCAACCTGCCAGCTGGATGAGAGCCCGGACAGCGGGTCTGCTCGGGGCCATTTTCTCATCACCTTGGAACCTGCCACCGAGTGAGCCTTCGGACCTGCCAGCTAGATGAGAGCCTGGACAGCGGGTCTGCTCGGGGCCGACCTCTGGAACATAGAACCTGCCACCGAGTGAGCCTTCGGACCTGCCAGCTAGATGAGAGCCTGGACAGCGGGTCTGCTCGGGGCCATTTTCTCATCACATTGGAACCTGCCACCGAGTGAGCCTTCGGACCTGCCAGCTAGATGAGAGCCTGGACAGCGGGTCTGCTCGGGGCCAACCTCTGGAACATGGAACCTGCCACCGAGTGAGCCTTCGGACCTGCCAGCTAGATGAGAGCCTGGACAACGGGTCTGCTCGGGGCCAACCTCTGGAACATAGAACCTGCCACCGAGTGAGCCTTCGGACCTGCCAGCTAGATGAGAGCCTGGACAGCGGGTCTACTCGGGGCCAACCTCTGGAACATGGAACCTGCCACCGAGTGAGCCTTCGGACCTGCCAGCTAGATGAGAGCCTGGACAGCGGGTCTGCTCGGGGCCAACCTCTTGGATATCCAGGGTCTCCCCTGCGAGCTGCAGCATCATTTTCATTCACATAGTTTAGACAAAATGCTTTTATTCAAAAAACATCATTATTACATGGAACTAAGGATAAAAGCGTTTAAGGTCGTCGCCACTCCATGTGTGGCTGAGGAGCTGGCCCTCCACATTCTGAAGGCGATATCCCCCAGACTTTAGTGCTTCTTCCACGACATAGGGGCCTTCCCAGTTGGGGTTAAGCTTTCCCACCGCGGCGGATCTCCCAGCCGCGTCGACCTTCTTGAGTACCAGATCTCCCTTCTCGAACTGTTTGATCCTGACGTGCCTGTCAAAATACTTGGCCATCCGCCGCTTGACCTCCTCTTGATGGATGGCTGCTCGATCCCGAGCTTCTTCGATGAGGTCGAGGGAGAGCCGCAACTCCTCCTCGTTCTCGGCTCTCCAATCTTCCTCTCCATTTGCGGCGACCGTGACCCGTGGTGTTGTAATTTCAAACTCTATGGGGATGACCGCCTCGCAGCCGTGAGAGATCCTGAAAGGGGTCTCCCCCGTGGCGGTGTTGGGGGTGGTTCTTAAAGCCCATAGGACCGAGGGGAGCTGTTCCACCCAATTGCCTTTGAGATTTTCCACCTTTTTCTTGAGCAAGTTCACGATGACTTTGTTCGCTGCCTCTACCTGCCCGTTGCTCCTGGGATGGTGGACGGACGCAAACCTAAGGTCTATCCCCAGCTGGCCACAGAAGCTGATGAATTCCTCGCTTGCGAACTGCGGTCCATTATCCGTGACTATGGCCTGCGGAAGCCCATGTCGACAGATGATTTCCCCCCATACGAAGTTGCGGATTACCTGGGAGGTGACCTTAGCCAACGCCTTGACCTCCAGCCACTTTGTGAAGTAGTCAATCATGACTAGGAGAAACCTCCTCTGCCCGCTGGCCTGGGGGAAGGGTCCTACCAGATCCATTCCCCATATGGCGAATGGCCAGGGCGCCGTGATACTCTTCAGCCTCTGAGCTGGCACGAGCTGAAGCGGGGCGAACATTTGACACTTCGGGCATCTCTTTGCGAAGGCTGCTGCGTCTTTACTTAGGGTTGGCCAGAAGTACCCCTGCCTCACTATTCTTGCCTCCAACATCCTGCTCCCCGAGTGACTGCCGCACTCGCCGGAGTGGATTTCTTCCAAGATCCTTGGGACCTCTTCCTCCGAGATGCATCGGGCCAGGAGGCCCGAGAGGGTCTTCCGATACAAGTCACCCTCATGGAGCACATAGTAGGCAGACTTATACCGGAAGCGCCTCTGGTCCGGAACTTCTTTCGGAAATTTTCCCGTTGCAAGGAAGGTGACGAAGGGATCCTTCCAGGAGGGCCGTTGTTCTACTTCCATGAGCTCTTCTTCTTCAATCGAAGGACGGAATAGGTCCGTCAGGGTCCCTCCGGCTCGAGGACCAGATTTTGCCAACCGATCTGCCGGAGTGCTCTCCTCTCGTGGGACATGCTGAATGGAGAAAGTTTTGAACGTCCCCACGAGACCTTTGACTTTTGCTAAATACTTCATGAGCACAGGTTCCCTTGTTTCGAACTCTCCCCTTATCTGAGAAGCTATTATCATGGAATCCGTGAGGACCTCCACGTCATGGACCCCGAGCTCCCGGGCCAACCGCAGGCCGGCGATTACAGCCTCATACTCCGCCTGGTTGTTGGTGATTGGAAAGTGTATCACTAGCGTCTGCTCTATCTTTACTCCGTGGGGACTCTCCAGCACTACCCCTCCTCCAAGAGAATTCTTGCCCGAAGCTCCGTCCACCAGCAGCTTCCACGGAATGTGACGAAGGGCTCCGTCTTCTTTTATCTCGGCCACGAAATCTGTCATGAAATCAGCTACCACCTGCGCCTTCATAGATAATCGGGGGACAAAGGTAATGTTGAATTCACTTAGCTCGATTGACCATTTTGCGAGTCTTCCCGAGTGCTCCACTCCTTCGAAGATCTGGCGGAGTGGATGGTCCGTCACTACTTGGATCGAATGGGCCTGGAAGTATGGCCTGAGTTTCCTGGCTGCGATGACCAGGGCAAAGGCCAACTTTTCTAGAATTGGGTACCTGAGCTCCGTTTCCCTCAGGACCTTGCTTACGTAGTAGACTGGCAGCTGCTTCTTTCCTTCCTCTCGAACCAGGACGGAGCTTACAGCCTCCGCCCCGACCCCGAGATATAAATATAGAACCTCCCCCTCTTTGGGACTTTGCAGTAGCGGAGCCCTGGTGAGTTGGCTCTTCAGGGCCTGAAAGGCCTCCTCGCATTCTCTCGTCCATTCAAACTTCCGATTGCCCCGTAGCGCTTTAAAGAAGGGGGAGCATTTTTCCCCTGCCCGGGATAGAAACCTGTTCAGCCCGGCGAGTCTTCCGGTCAAGCGCTGAACTTCCTTGGCGTTCCGGGGCGACCCCAGCTCCATTATAGCCCTAACTTTGTCCGGGTTAGGTTCTACCCCCCAGGGGGTGAGAAGGTGCCCGAGGAACTTCCCTTTGCTGGCCCCGAACACACACTTCAGGGGGTTCAGGCGCATCTTGTACTTGCGTAGGGTGGCGAAGGTTTCCTCGAGGTCCTGGACGTGAGAGCTCACACACTTGCTCTTTATCATAAGGTCATCCACGTAGACCTCCAGGTTTCTTCCCCTTTGTTCCTTGAATACCCGATCCATCATCTTCTGGTAGGTTGCTCCTGCATTTTTCAGCCCGAAGGGCATCATCTTATAGCAGTAGCATCCCTCCCTGGTGATGAACGAGACATCTTTGACGTCCGGGGGGTGCATTCTTATTTGGTGATAACCTGAAAAAGCATCCAAAAAACTCATCACAGAAAAACCGACGGCTGAGTCAACCAGCGCGTCGATCCGAGGCAAGGGATAACAATCCTTAGGACAGGCCTTATTTAACAATGAAAAGTCCACACACATACGCCAGCGGCCATCGGCCTTTTTTACCATTACAACATTGGAGACCCAGCCTGGATACTGGATCTCCGTTACAAAACCTGCCTCGAGGAGTTTCGCCACCTCCTTGCGGATCGGTTCTTCGAGCTTGTCAGCTATAGCCCTTCTCTTCTGCCGGATGGGGCGGGCTTCTGGATCGAGGTTGAGACGATGGCAAGCCACGTCCGCCTCGATGCCTGGCATGTCCGCCGCGCTCCACGCGAAGATGTCCATGTTCTTCTGGATGCACTCCAGCATCCTTCTCTGGTCCTCCGGGCCGAGGCCCCCGCTGACCCGCACCTTCTCCACCCTTCCTGCCCGGGTGGTAACCTCCATCTCTATCACCACTTCTGCCGGCTCGAGCCGGGCTGGTTCGTCCCACTGGCCCTTCGCTTCTCGCCCCTCCTCCCGGGCCTTTTCTCCTGCAGCTCCTTCCGTCTCCATTGGCTCGACCTCCTGCTCCTCACGAGCGACCTCCAACACCTCAACCTCCTGCTCCTCACGAGCGACCTCCAACAACTCCTCTCGGGCATCGCCCTCTCCCCCTTCTTCTTCCTTCTCCTCTTCCTCTCCTGGCCCCTCCGGCCTCACCATCTCTTCATCCATCTTTTCGGCATCCGCCATCCATGAGATGGTGTTGACGGCAGTTACGTAGCACTGCCTCGCCACCTTAGCATCTCCTCGGACGCGGATCTGGACTCCTCCACTATGGAGCTTTAAGCACTGATGGTACGATGAGGGCACGCACCGGAAGGCGCTGATGAGGGGTCGGCCGAAGATGGCGTTATAGCTGCTCGGAGCGTCCACGATGACGAACCGGCAGTTTCTTGGGACTCCTCCTAGTGTCACCTGGAGACCTACGCCCCCCTCGACCTCCTTCCGCTCTCCCGAGAAACCAAACAGTGGTCCGTCGGAGGCCTGCACTCTCTTCTTCTCTACCTCCATCGCGTCGAAAGCTTTTTTGAAGATCACATTCACCGAGCTCCCATTGTCCACCAGGATCCGAGAGACCGTGAAGTTTTCTATTGACGTCTGGATCACCAGGGCGTCGCAAAATGGGTCTTCGTAGTCTGGCATATCCTCTGAGGAGAAGGTGAGCTTCTCGGAGGGTGGTGGGGTCTGGGAGGTCGACGCGACGCCCCTTCGGAACATGGCCTGGAAGCTTCTCTTGCGAGAGGCCTCTATCCCAACCCCACCGTGAATCACCCCGATTCCCCCCTGGTTCCTGTATCTGTCCTATCCTCACACCGGTCCTCTTCTGCCTCTGGAAGCACTTCCTCAATTCTGGCATGCGGCCGCCGTGGCCGTCCTCTTTCCCTCATTTCCAAGAACTCTGGGCAGGTGGCGATCGCGTGACCTTCTTCCTGATGAAAGTCACAGTAAGGCAACGCCACCCTGTCCTCTCTTCCAGCTCTCCCTCTTCCTCCTCTCGCTCCTCTACCTCTTCTCCCTCGGCCTACCGCCATGGCTTGCTCCCTCGGGGGGTGAGGGGGTCTGGGACCCTGCCTCCACCCCTGATTCACTCCTCCTGCCTCCCTTCCTTGGTACCTTTCATCCTGACCTCGCGCGGGTCCTTCCTGGTTCCTCCAGCCCAACCTGTTGTTGGGTTCTTGGTTCCTCCAAACCCGAGGTGGTCTTTCGAACCCCTGGCCCCTGGGCTCCTCTCGCCTTCTTCCCTCTGGCTGCCTCGTCTCGGGCTCGCTCATCTTCGCCAACCTTTTGTAGAATTCGGGGTTGGCTGCCTCTCCTTCAATCTCCTCCGCGGCTCTCTCCATCAACTCCTCGAAGGATACAGGAGGTCTTCTCTTCAGGTCCATCTTGAAGAACCCCTCTCGCAGCCCTACGATGAATGCCATCTGGAGGGCGAATCCCGGCACCTCCTGCACTAGGTGTATCTCCTCCTGGAACCTGTCCACGTACTTAGCCAGGGATTCCCCCTCCCTCTGTCTGATCTTGAAGAGAGCCTCCGCATCCTTCTTCCTCTTCTTTGACGTCGAGAAACGTAGTCGGAAGCTTCGGCGCAGATAATCGAACGCATAGATGAAACCTGTGGGAAGTTGGTGGAACCAGTCCCTTGCTTTCTCCTTCAGGGTGGTCGCGAAGAGTCGGCATTGGAAAGAATCTGACATGGGAAGGATTGAAGTCATGTCCTCGAACCACTGCAGGTGCACAACTGGATCCTCCTTGCCGGTGTAGTAGGACATCTCCGGCCCACGAAACCCTTCTGGTACTGGGGCCGAGAGGATCATCTTGCAAAAGGGGCTCCCTTCCCCTGCTCGGCGAGTGGTCCTCTCGCGCGGGACCAACTCACACACCTCAGCACTCGCCGGACTGCTGAACAACTGCCGTCCGGGGAGGTCTCGCGCACCTCCTTCCGCTGGCACCTCCTTTCCCGGTCGCTGCCCCGGTGCGTTCTCGCCAATCTGCAAAGGCGAGACCACTGGAACCACCGGGGTCTCGCACTCGGTCCTTGCTGCGAGAACCGTCTGCAGGACCTCTCGCTTGAACTTCTCAAACATCTCCAGCCACTCGCCTGCCGCTGGTGGCTGCGAGTGACCTGGGTCAGAACCATTTCCTCCATCTCCTGTCATCGAAACCAGCTTGGGATTTTCTTTCACCGGCTACGGTCCACGCTCACCGCACCAAAAATGTTGAAACCAGCAACTGGTCTCTTGAGTTCGGACCCACTGGGGGTGCAGCCGATGCTTATTTCTCCCTCACTAGACTCTCTTGACGGTGGATGCTGGAAACGGAATAGACCCAAGGCTGAAGCGAGGAGGTCCCGCCACACACCCGGAAGATCTTAGAGAGCTTCCCCTCCCAAACCAAAGCTCAACCGGGCACCTTGGAGGGCACTGGCTGCCAACCAAAACTAGCCTAGAGGAGAGGATTCTCTAAAATCGGATCTCCTCCAAGGTGCCCTTAAGGGTCTATTTATAGTTTTCCCAGGCTGGTCTGCAAATAGCATGAATCCGCCTTTTAATTTTACTAACTGCACCCCAAATTGGTCTGCTGATAGCCTAACTCCGCTGTTCCGAGGGGCTATTTGCAGCCCACCAGGGGTATCATGGTCATTTCCTCCTCAAAGCCTTCTGGGGCGAGTGGTCCGTGAGGGAACCACTCGCCGAGTTCCCGCTTGACAGGGCGAATGCTCAAGCCCCCCTGAGCGAATGGTCCGTGGAGGCACCACTCGCCGGGTTCCCTCTCGCCTGCAGCCTACCTCCACTAATCTGAGGATCCTTTCTCCTGTCTTGGTATGGGCGAATGGTCTGGCTGACCCCTGTCCCATCAACTGACCCGAGGGACCCACTCGCCAAATACGGGTTGTACACTGTACACATCGACTAACACTCATCTTTACTTTCAGTTTCGCTGTTTTTGAACGCCTGATGTAACATGTATTCGTGATACTTTATTCTCGCCTCGCATGTGTGGCTCTTTTATTTTTGGGTGGGATTTTTTGTGCTCACAACCTTTTGTATCCGCACTACATATTAATGAAAATCAAAATTTGTAACTCCTCCTTTTTCGCAAGCCCCCCTTTGCTTTTCATTTACATTACTCTTTTTCTTGGGTACTTGCCTGTGCGCTCGCCTACTGGTAGGTTTACTCGCGCGCGAGTAGGGTCGGGGTCTGGGGCTATAAATAGGGGTCCCTCTACCCTAGATGGGGCACACCTTCACTGCCTTCGAATATCCTCGCATACAGGGCCTTAGAGTCTTCAACCCTTCTCATTTCAACCATGGACCGCAAAGAACCATTCGAGGAGGGGCGAGCTCATTGCGTGCGCAAATTCCGTGAACACGACTTCCCTAGTTCGTAGACCTCAGTCAAGGAGTTCGCCGGGTTTGAGGCCCACTTTGTGTCGGAGGGCTACACAGCGAGGCGGCCAGCCCTCAATGTTGAAACCGTCAACCGGTCTCTTGAGGAGTTCGGACCCAGAGGGGGTTATAGCCTACAACTACTTCTCCCTCACTGGAGCACTTGACTATTGATGAAGAAAAATGAACAGACCCAAAGCTGCAGCGAGGAGGTCCCACCACACACCCGGAAGATCATAGAGTGCTTCCCCTCCCAAACTAATGCTGAACCAGGCACCTTGGAGGGCACTAGGAGCCAACCAAAATTAACTAGAGGAGGAGGAAGCCCCAAGATTCGATCTCCTCCAAGGTGCCCTTAAGGGTCTATTTATAGTTTTTCTAGTCTGGTCTGTAAATAGCTTCATTCCGACTTTTGGTTTTACTAAACGCACCCCAAACTAGTCTGTTAATAGTCAAACTCCGCTGTTCTGAAAGGCTATTGGCAACCCTCAAATGGCATCTAGATAAATTCACCTCTTGACCTCACTAGACGAGTGGTCCGTGAAGGCACCATTCACCAGACTTTCCGCGTACCCGGTTCTCTAGATCTTACTAGGTGAGTGGCCTGTGAAGGCACCACTCGTCAGATTCCTGACCTCCCGGGCGAGTGGGGTTCCACCCCTCACTCGCCTGACGGCTCGTGCATCCGATCTTCTAGGCGAGCGAGTGCTTGATGAATGAGGATTGCGCTCGCCCCCTCTACTTGTAACGATCCAGACCCGCCAACACGGGACCCAGCTAGACCGCCAGCACCCTCCCGACCCAGGCCCGCAAACACAGGACCCAGCTAGCACCGGAAGGGTTCAACCTACCAGATGGTCTGCAGACCATGCACCCCAACCCCTCTCTGTCCCACTACAGGGCACAGTGGGTTGTTGGAGACCGCAGTCCCCATTTGATGAGAATTGAGCCAGTTAAGCGGCAGCGCATGGACTTCTCAGGAGGTCACCCATCCCAGAATTGCTCCAGCCCAAGCACGCTTAACTATGGAGTACTTTGAAGTGAAAGTACTCCATAGTTAAGCGTGCTTGGACTGGAGCAATTCTGGGATGGGTGACCTCCTGGGAAGTCCACGCGCTGCCGCTTAACTGGCTCAATTCTCATCAAAGGGGGACTGCGGTCTCCAACAACCCACTGTGCCCTGTGGTGGGACAGAGAGTGGTTGGGGTGCATGGTTTGTAGACCATCTGGTAGGCTGAACCCTTTCGGTGCCAGCTGGGTCCCATGTTGGCGGGCCTGGGCTGGGAGGGTGCTGGCGGTCCAGCTGGGTCCCGTGTTGGCGGGCCTGGATCGTTACAAAAAGTCCTATCCTGCAGCTCAATTGGTGATGAGAAGTGAAAGTACTCCATTGTTAAGCGTGCTCGGGATGGAGCAATTCTGGGATGAGTGACCTCCTGGGAAGTCCACGCGCTGTCGCTTAACTGGCTCAATTCTCATCAAAGGGGGACTCCGGTCTCCAACAACCCACTGTGCCCTGTGGTGGGACAGAGAGGGGTTGGGGTGCATGGTCTGCAGACCATCTGGTTAGGCTGAACCCTTCCGGTGCCAGCTGGGTCCCGTGTTGGCGGGCCTGGGCTGGGAGGGTGCTGGCGGTCCAGCTGGGTCCCGTGTTGGCGGGCCTGGGTCGTTACACAACTAGCCTGGGTGAATGCCCTTCTAACCTGGGCGAATGCCCCCTGATACTTTGTTAAACCTTTAGATTCTGGGGCCTGGGGGCCCACTCGATGAATACGAGGTGTACACTCGGTGAGCACATCAATACGTTCTTCCTCGAAGAACTCGCCTTCCCATGGCGCACTTCCAAGTAGGATTAAGGTTGCCTTTATGGCCCGAGGTGCACCGGGTCCTCAAGTATTTTTGACCGATCCCCGCACAGGTCAACCCAATGCCATCAGTTCCCTGGTCGCCTTCTCTTGCTACCTGCGCTAGGAGAAGATCGAGTTTGACCTACTCGCCTTCCCCAAAGTCATTACCCTGAAGGCGACTGGCGACAGGGTCGTTTTCTGTACCAGCTCCTGCGTGAAGCTATCTGAGACCCTCAACAAGATCCATCACTGAAACAACAGGTTCATTTTCATGCGAGGCGAGTTTAGGAACCTCCCTTATCGCCCGTCCAGAGGTTCGAGAAGGAGTATAAGTCGCCTCGCCTAAAGGGGGATGCCCTTGCCCTCTACACCTTCCTGAAGAAGAAGACCATGGATGTCGTCTACCTGCAGTGCCATGTGGATCAACCCACCTTCGTGGCCCCAGGGATAGGTAAGCTTACGCGAATACTCATCACTCTGTCTTCTGCTTTCCTGAATTCGCGAGGACCAAGACTACTCGAGATCTCATTTTTTTCCTTCTGTAGGTGAGTGTTCTCTACTTGAGCACCCGCCTCACGACAGCTCGCGAGTACGGTCGTGTGAGGTCTTGGATAACCCTTCCATCCAGACCATTTGTAAGACCCCCCCCCCCCCCCCCCCCCCCCCCCCCCCCCCCTCCCTCCCCCAACCGCAACAAGGGCGGGTCAGAGACGGGCCTTACCGCCCAAGATGGCCACCCTACGCTTTCCGAGTGGCAACATGCCCACTCTCCAAGCGTAGAATGATCGTCTTGTCAGGTTTTAGACAATCATGACACCAAATCAGCAACGCGGAAGCAAATCATAAACCAAATCATATATATATCATCAAGGCCGAAGCCAACTGTTTATACATCAGGTCTGACAGGGCTAAACAAAAATATTGTCTACTCTTGCTGCTTCTAAGTGTTATAAGCTCACGTTGCTAAAGTCCGAAGACGAGACTGGTGTGTCAGCTCGGGCGGGCTTTATAACATGTATTCTCTCACGCTGTGGCTTGGCCTCGTACTGCTCTATTTCTAAAAAAAGTGTAGGACGACACGTTAGTCATACGACTAGTGGATTCATACATCCTCCCCAAGATCCCTAAGGCTTGAGGACGAGAGTGAGCCTCTATAATACAACAATAGCCGAAGTAACTTTGTTAGCATCATTATATATATAAACAGGAAATAAGTTAGGAGCAGATATATCAGCAATAACTGAATGCAGTACTAAACAGTTATTTATAAAGTTCTACTAGCTAGCGCGCAAACGCGCAGGTGTTTACAACCTGCAACAACACCCAATGTCGACGTAGTTTGACCATTTGTCTTCCAGCGGGATAGCGAACCCTACGGTCCTCATCGATATGGTCGTCGGTGACAGTGGTCGATCCTGCCACTTCTGGGTGTGGTCGTACCGCACTACCCAGGCCCCTACGTACATCAAGGTGTACTCCTGGATGTGAGCGACATCTGACGATAACCGTTATCCTGCCAACGAGCGGAGGGACCCAGCGGGACATAAAACACGGTCGAACTCCCGGGGTGCACTTCTCCCTGTTGCCTAGAGTCGTCAACCTTCCCGTATCCGTACGAACGGTCTACGGGCATGACTGACCAGTCACTTTTCACCGCAAGCAATTTACAAGCATTTCAATAAAGCACACAACTGACACCATTCAGTATGTGGCGGCTTGCCTTACTTGACAGAAAATAATTCAGGCAGGCGGCCGTCTCACATGAAGCTTGGTCGTATCACTCAACTTTTGACAAGGAGCGTGACGATCGAGGGAGCTCATTATTTAGGGCTAGCCTTGGAGGAATACCTCAACTCCAAGTTAACCATAACTAATGCTCAACCAGTATAAGCCGCTTATCAGAGTGGGACCCGAAATATAGGTGCGGAAATGAAAGCAGTAGTAAGTTGCAGTAATTAAGTGCGGTAATGAAATGTTATTGTAAATAAAGTGCAGAAATTGAAATACTGAAATGAACTGCAGTAATTAAAATACTGAACTAAAATAAGGGCACTGCTGAAATAAAGTGAAGTAACTGAAATGCTGAATAAAAACAGACTAAGAAATAGTTCAGCTTTGCAGTTCCTCTCCATTCAAGGAGGCAAGTTCAGTTCTTCTCTCTGTTTCAAGGAGGCTTCTCCGTTCCTAGGAGACAACTCCGTTCACAGGAGACTTCTCTGTTCCAAGGAGGCAAGTTTTACTAATTTCGCGGTGAGTTCTTCATGTTTAACCGTATTAGGGTCCGCCGAATTGATTGTATCTAATTATTACTTTTAGTTGCACCTTTTGGGGAGAATCATCGAATTACAAGATCTCGATAGAGCCTATTATAATCTCTAAGGCTCTATATTATATACACCTGATTTGATCGTCGAAAAATCTTCTAATCTCCGCAAGAGGTTTAACACAACACTTTATCCTCAATTGATTTCAGCGGAGTGATTCAAGCACATATGTTTCGACCGATATACATTTCCTCCGATTTTAAACCTCTTTTATCCAATAAATACCAAAAAGAGTCAGAAAATTATAAAATTTAATACAGAGGTTGGATTTGCCTTAAAATCGTCCTCATAATTTCCACGAGTCATTTTGAGCTCTGATTAGACCTCTATTAAATTATTCACCCAGAGTAGACCCTTTTTTTAATATTTAAAAATAACCCACATTCCAACTTCAGCAAACCAGGGTAGTGGATTTCAAAAGCAATTTATCATCTTCTTAGAATATCTGAGATCTTTTTGAGGACTTACATAGCCATTAAAAATGGTTAAAGTATGCTCAAGTAGGGGTGTTCGCGGTGCGGTTTGGTGCGATTTTGGCCCAAACCGCAACCGCACCGCAATGACCCGGTTTTTGCTAGAGCAAAATCGCACCGCACCGAAATTATGCGGTGCGGTTTCGGTTTGGTGCGGTTTTTTGTGGTGCGGTTGCAGTTTCGGTGCAGTTTTTAGCACGTGTTATACATAGACACCAAAAAATAATGTTAGGTAAAATAAGATGTAAAATTTAAGTAAAAACATAATTACATGAGTTATATTATCATGAAAAAAATGTGTAATACATATATTCTTAAAATACAAATATTACAAAATCAAGCACGAGCTAAAAATATGTCTTCGAATACTAAAGTCCTCACGATATGACTGTTTTAGTTGCATATGAAATGACACATCAATGCAAATATAATGAATATGAATGCCTTTCTGTCCTACACATCACCCACATAATTGTAGCTTTATTTATCCGTTAAACAATAAAATATTGAGAGAAGGCTAGTGAATATATATTTATAGTTAGATGAACCATTATGATACTATTTACACTTAACCAGCGACGGAGCCAGAAAATAATGTCAGGGTGGGCAGACTCATTTCATAATGTAGCTAAAAAAATTAACTTAAATTATTCAAATAAATGTATTAATACAAGAAAATTAACATATGAATATTTAAGAAATTTTCAACTAAATTAAAATTAAAAACAAATAACATTACCTTTCATAGTTGACCACGTCGACTTTTCATATTTTGAAAGCGTTTGATGATAATCTCATTATCAATACTTTTGAATATATCTCTTTCAATATATGTAACCAAGCAATCATTCATCATTGAGTCTCCCATCCGATTACGCAGACGGTTTTTCACGATATTCATTGCAGAAAATGCCTCTCAACTGTAGCTGTTGCAACTGGTAAAACCAATGATAATTTCAGGAGCAAGCAAACCAAAGGATATAAAATATCCTTCTTTTTCTCAACCATCTTTACTGCAAGATCGCCAAGCAACTTGAACATGATTTTTTGCAACTGCTACTAACGCTAATTGAAGTTGATGTGCAAAACAATGAACATAATATGCAAATGGGTTCTCTTTCATAATTAGAGCTTTAAGTCCATTAAACTCCCCTCGCATATTACTTGCACCATCATATTCTTGTCCTCGTAATTTTGAAATGCTGAATCCATGATATAAACAGAATTCTTCTAATGCTGCTTTAAGAGAATGAACTGATGTATCCATTACATGCACAATTCCAAGAAAGCGTTCAATTACCTGCCCTTCACTGTTAACATAGCGCAACGCAATAGCCATTTGCTCTTTAGTAGATATATCTCGTGACTCATCTATCAGTATAGAAAAAAAACATCTCCAATATCCATTTTAATACGATTTATTATCTCAACTGCCATTGCATTGATAATATCTTTTTGAATTTCAGGAGCAGTTAACTTGTTATTTTCTGGCGCGTTATGCAAAATCACTTTTTTCACCTTTTCATTATGATCTCCAAGAAATCTTAAAAGCTCGAGAAAATTTCCTCGATTTGTTGAAGAATCTGATTCATCATTACCACGTAATGCTAAGCCCTGTTGTATTAGAAATCGAATGCAATCAACTGATGCAGTTAGACGTGTTTTATGCTCTTGTCTAGCGAGATCCGATTGTTTAAGAAACTGGACCTCAATATGCTGACCTGATTTCATTAAGTTAGTGCACATCACTGCAGCCTGATTGTGAATACTATTGGGACCCCCAACATGTTCTCGAAGTCTACATAAACCATCTTTCCAATTTCTAAATCCGTCAACAGTAAATGAATCTCCCCCTGATTGTTGTCCCATTTCTTGCTTAAAAAGATAACAAAATATACAAAATGCCGCGTCTTTTGCTATACTATATTCCAACCAAGAAGGAAATTGCTCAAACCATGCATAATTAAATCTTCTAGGTGTATTCCCAAACATTGTCTGTGGAAACTGATGATGTCGTGGTTGACATGGCCCTTTCAATAGATATTTTCTTCTAATTTCATCTCTATCATTAACATTATAATCTGATAATCTAACTCATAACCCTGGATCGGCTATTATGTTGTCCGGATTAGTTTCAATCAGACCCCTCTTTGAATTTGATTCCAAATCATCTTGACAAATTCGTTTTTTCTTAAGAGCTGATTCAGAAATTGGAAGTTTCTTAAAAAACTGTTCCATCCTTGTAATGAGAAAACCCCTTTCAGTGTGCTAGTTGTGATCGGATTGCCTACACAGTAACACAATGACCATAGTCCGTAACAATTAGCCCAAACGTCTACACAACGAAAATAATGGGCAAGAGAGAAACAAATCAAAGGAGTCGGAAGACGGCGATGGGCTATTCAGTGCTCCCAATCACTCGTCGCTTCCGAAATATCATCATTCACCAAATCAATATAGAAGAATCACACAAGGGAGAGGTGAGAGGAATCGTTACCGGAACGGACAAAGCCACCCCTAAATTTGTTGAGAATATGCCTCCACCTCCAACTCCAATGTAGCCCTATTCCACGGTTCCACCCTAACATAAAAAAAAAAACCTTAAAATCAAAAAAGAAAAAAAAAAACTGAATTGAAACTTGCTGTCTTGCTCAACAGACAACATGCAACATCTATTATCAGGGAGGAGGAGGGAGATCGGGGCGTGCTTGGGCTGTCAGGCAGCCAGAATGCAAACCAGGGAAGTAAACGGCGACACGGCGTCGACGGCGAGAGGCGGCGCCGCTGAAGTAGAAATGGAAGCGGCGGCCTCCTTCGCCTATCGGCTATCGCACACGGGGCGGCGAGGCGAGAGCAGCGCCGCAGCGGGAAGCAGAACTGAAGTCGAGAGGCGAGAGGCGTGAGGCGTCGACGGCGAGATTCGCGAATGGAAGTAGAAATGGAAGCGGGCAAGGCCAAGCGGCGACCTCCTTCGCCTTTCGCACACGGCAGCGGGAAGCAGAACTGCGGAATAGATAACCTAAATTTCGGTTCGCAAATGGGCTGAGCGGCTGAGCTATGTTGGATTAGATTTAGATCCAATCAAAAAAATTAAAAATAAAATAAAAACTGATGCTAGGTTTCGAACCCTAATCCCAACCAACGCCACCCAAAACCTATACTACTGCACCAAATGAAAACTTCTAAAACTTTTGTATATTTATATGTACATATATAACAATTATATACTTTTAAAAATTTTAAAATCTTGGCCATAAGCTCACAACCAGCTTTTTACCAAATTCCAGGGTGGGCAGCTGCCCACCCTGAACCCTTCATAGATCCGCCCCTGCACTTAACAAAAGCTTGCAAATCAGCAAATTCATCAATAAATCAAAAGAGAACAAACAAACTAAATCAACTAAAGCAAGAAAACAGCTATATACACTAATATAATTAGTTAATTACTATTATTAATTATTAATTTATAAGTTGTACTTATATTTAGATGCATGTGATATGTCATATGTTTATGAAAATTAAAAATATGTAATTAGTCGGTGTGGTGCGGTTTTTGCGATTTTCAAGATCCGAAAACCGCACCGCACCTAACCGCGCTCGGTTTTTAGAAGTTCAAAACCACACAACACCGAAACTATGCGGTGCGGTTTAAAAATCGGTGCGGCTTGTGCGGTGCGGGCAGTTTTTGCGGTTTGCGGTTTTGTATGCTCACCTCTATGCTCAAGTCACTTTATTAATTTTTAAAAACTTGGAATGCCTCAAAAATTTTCAAGAATTTTTAGTGCATGCATTTAGCCATTAATGACCTCTTATAAAAATATAAGATATTTTGATTGGATAATTCCACCCCTATAAATTTTCAAGCGTCCTCGAAACACAATTTAAAATCCCAAAAATAGGAGGAATACTTGTAAAGTTCTTAAACTTTATCATAGCATGCCTTTAGTAATTATAAATCAACCATAAAATTTTAATGGATTTTAATTGGAGAAATTTGCCTTTATAAATTTTTAATTGCTTGAAAATAACGGAGCTTAACCGGAAATCTTCAAAATATTACTGAGCATGCAAAAGGGCTTTGTTTATCACTGAAAATTTTCTCAGATTTTAATAATCATACCAGGGCCCTCTAATCTAATCAGAGAAATAAACCTTATTTTAATTATTAAAAATAATAAATGAAATTAGAAAATTCCAAAAAATTTATGATGGGTATCTGTCATTAAAATGAACATTTTTTAAGTTCACAACTTTCTCATCAGAGCCTCCATTCAGCCTCAGAAAAATAAAAAAACTCAGATTATAAATGAAAATACATAGCACATATATCCCGATCACCGTCTGCAGATCCAGAATTTCGATAGGGCTAGAGTTAAATTATTCAGGCCATATGAGATCTAGACAGAATAGGATTATTCTCTCTCCAAGTGGAAGTTTTTGGTGGTGTGTTTGGAGGCCTATTCTTCAATTCCATCTGATATATCCATCTGTTTGTGTTGCCGACCGAATCTAGTTTTCGACAACTATGCTCAGCCAGAGAGGAAGAGCAAACAAATAAATTTCTGAATTGGATCTGAAGTCATTATCTCATTTCTGTATGTATCAAATGATCTCTTTCTAGTTTCAGGATGTCAACTTTATTTCTCATTCCAGAAAGCCTCATTGGAAGCCACCAACACCTAAAGGTGAAGTCTATGCACAGTTGACGGTCAAAAAGCCTTCTTTCAAAAGGAAGAACGACAAGTGCCACAATTAAGGCAAGTGGGGTCACTAAGCCGCTGAGTGTAAAGCTCCAAAGAAAAAGAAGGAGGAAGCCCCACAAAACATAGCGAACGTGCTGATCAATAACTCCAATCCCAAGTCTTTTATGGCTATGATTGGGAGTAGTCATCGCAGTGCAACTTCTGAGTGGTGGCTAGACAGCGGTACTACTTTTATGTGATGAATGACAAAGATCTTCTGACTGGGGTCACAGTGGTCAAGGAAAAGGTGGAGAACTACAATGGAGGAAAAACCAAGGTGACTCATGCTGGGACAGCGAAGCTGGTCCTCTCTTTAGGTAAAACTTTAATTCTAGAACATGTTAAAGTTGTACTTAGTTTAACTAAAAATTTAATCTCCATAAGTTTATTAGATAAGGCTGGAATGTCCTACATAACCCAATACGATAGAATAACTCTGACGATTAATTCTCATTACTTTGATTGTGCGTATATGATCAATGGAATATATAGACTTAGCCTAGACAACGATAACATTAACCAAGTGGGTTCAATTTTAATTAATCCTAAGTTATTAAACAATAGACTTGGTCATGTAAACTATAGGAAAATTCGAGATTTAGCTAAGAGTCATAATATCCTTTTAGATCTATCTATTCAATTTGATAAGTGTGAGGTGTGTGCACAAACTAAGATCACTAGAAAATCATTCAAGTCTATTTCTAGAAGCACGCAACTTCTTGATTTGATACATTTCGACCTCTGTGATTTCCGGAGTCATGTCACTAGAGGGGGATGAAGTATCTCATTACATTCACAGGCGATCATTCTAGATATTATTATGTGTTTAAGAGATTTAGGAGTGATCGAAAACGAGAATACACTACAATTGGGTTCAAGAAATTTTGTATTTCTGATGGTATAATCCTTGAAACCACGTCTCCTTACTCACCCTAGTCTAATAGTGTTGCTGAGCTGAAGAATATAACTTTAAAAGAAATGTTGAATTCTATGCTACTCACAGATGGGATGCCTAATTCCTTTTGTGCGGAAGCAGTTTTAACTACAAATCACATTCTAAATAGAGTGCCTCATTCTCAGCCCACCTCTACTCCATATGAGCTGTGACACAGTCATCCTTGTAGATATGATTCTCTAAAGACTTGGGGTTGTATTGCTTATGTTAGAATATAAGACCTTAAGAGACTTAAGGTGGGACCTAGAATAATAACATGTATCTATCTAGATAGTGCAGAAGATAGTGTGGTTGAGAAGTTTCTAAATCTATCCACTAATACAATGATAGAGCCTAAAGATAATGTATTCCTTGAAAATAAATTTACCAAAGATCATGACTTAACTGTCTTTGGGTCTACTGATATGATTTTAGAATCTACTATAAAACCTGTTCCAGTTAGACCGTCTACGAGAGATAGAATCCCTAAGAAATTTGGTAAAATATTTGTCACCTACCACTTAGAGGATGATCCATTTTCCTACTATGAAGCAATGAGATCTAGAGATTTATTGATGTGGGGCAGAATCCATAGATGATGAGATGGACTCGCTGTTATAAAATAACACTTGACATCTAGTTGACCTGCCGAAAGAAGTTAAAGTCCTAGGATGCAAGTGGTATTAAAGAAGAAATTACATAATCATGGGTTTATAGCCATATATAAAGCACGTTTAGTAGTTAAGGGTTATAAACAGCAATGGAGAATAAACTACTTTGATGTTTATTCACCCGCGTGTCACATATCGACTATAAGAATTCTTCTCACCTTAACGTCTATTGAGAACTTTATAGTTAATCAGATGGATGTAAAGACATCCTTATTAAATGAAGAGCTTGATGAAGAGATCTATATGACACAACCCGAAGATTATGTACATAAAGATTTAAAAGATAAAGTGTGCAAATTAGACAAATCAATCTATGAGCTTAAACAAGCGCCTAAGATGTGGCACATGAAATTTGATCAAGTGGTAATGAGTTTTAGATTTCAGTCTGATCTCTCTGATAAATGTCTTTATCACCGCTCAATGTCAAATAAGACAGCCATCATATGCATATATGTGGATGACATGTTGATTCTGGTGTCGGATCTTGCTGTAGTGAGCGATATTAAATTCGCTCTCGCAAAAAAATTTAACATGAAGGACCTTGGTCCTATTGATAACTTGTTAGGAATGAAAGTTAGAATTGACAAGAATCGTGTAACTCTTAGTTAGAATCATTATGTAGAGCAACTTCTTTCTACCTGAGTATACAAAGATTGTGGGTGAATAGAGACACCTTTTGATCACAACGTCAAGTTGAGTCCTAATGTAGGGGCCAACATTGATCAAGTGAAATACTTGAGGATACTTGATAGTCTCATATATGCCACAAGTTGAACAAGACCAGATATTGCCTTTTATGTTGGCATATTGAGCCGCTTTACCAGTTGTCCAGACAAAGAGCATTGAGATGCCCTAGACATATCTGAGAGGTACTAAAGATCATGCTCTATGCTACATGTGTTTCCCTCCTACTCTGGACGGATACTCTGATGCCTCATGGTGTTTAGAAGTTGGAAACAACAAGTCTACCCATGCATATTGTGACGACCCAGAGCTGACCCACTCTGAATCACACATGGATCATTGTGGCCTCATCTGGCATTGTCCGGGCTGCAGCCCAAACACCCAACCCCTCTCCATTCACAGGCGGGTTATTGGTGACCACAACCTCTTTTTGATGAGGCAAATTCAATAGTTAAGTGTGCAGCACAGAGACTTCTCAAGAGGTCACCCATCCCAGTACTATTTACAATATTTCTTTTACAAAACAAAACATAGTTGCCTTTTTCACTGCCCATTGGCCCCCATATCAGCATTGATTCTAAAATATAAGTAGGTTGGTGAGCATTCTAGCTCACCCTGAATATATATATATGCAATTAAAACAAAAGAATAACACATCACTAGATATTCATTTAATTTGTTTGTAAAAACCCAATTATTTTTATATCGAAAATATTTGATTTACTAGTTAGCACTTACAACACGTCGGTCGGACAAGCCGAATGACTCGTTCATTTCCAGGAAGTGTGCCACACAAGACAAATTTTTGGCTAGCTAATCCCAGAAGGAGCGCCACTCCCATGATATTGTTGGTGTTTCCATGGTGATCTGAAAGTGGTCAAATATCTTGTCTCACTTCAAACGCGATATGAGCCTATGGGGTCACACACAAGAGTGTTTGGAGAAATTGGAGGAAGAATCGTGTTGACAAGTGTTCGGATCAAAGCATGTTCGACGAACTCAAAGCGCGTTCGACGAACGGCTAGCGTAGCGCGTTCATTGAAAGACTAGCGTAGCTCGTTCGTCGAACGGTTCATCGAACGGCTAGCGTAGTGTAACATCCCCAATCCTTCCAGACCCCTAGATGGTGTTAGGGCATGGGTGGTGTGCAGAGTGGCCACTAAGGCCCTTGGGCCAAGTGGAGTGTGCTAAGTGCTCACCAAGGGCACAAAATCAACATAGCCCAATACCACTCCCTTAGGCCAATTGACCCTCAATTCACCAAATTGACCTCCCCCATACCACCCTAACCACTAAGGAAGACCTTTACCTTGATAATTGCACTTGGGTGGGACCCAATTGCATGAAATTGACCAAAGTCAACAATAGGTCAATATTAACCAAACTAAGTCAATTAGGGTTCAATTGACCCTCAAATGTTCAAATTGACCTTACCACCACACTCTAAACACCTTAAGGAACCCAATGGACCAAAAAGCCACATCATAGTGGGACCAATTGACCCCAATTGACCAAAATCAAACTTTACCCAATTTTGGTCAAATCTACACCCTTTGATTAAATTGAACCAATTGGAGCCCCACCATGGACCAACCTATGTTGGGTGATGTCAAGGGACCTAAGACCATCAAGTGGGTCCATCCCACTCACCAAGTTGACCAAGTCAAATCAAGAGTCAACCATGGTCAATTAATGCCAAATTAGGTAGCTTAGCTTAACTCCCTTTGACCAAAAGTCAAGCCAAGTGGGCTAGCTCATTTTCAAGACTCATTAGACCCTAACCAGCTGAATAAGCTAACCCAAGCCATGGTCATGACTCATTTCATCAAAAAGGAGGAGAGAGAAGAAAGGGGGGGGGGGCAAAAAGAGACTTGATAAAGCATGTCCTCCTCCACACTCAAGCCAATCACCCTTGGGGCTTGGGGAAGTCTTGGAGGATTGCTAGGGTGATTGCTGAACACATCAGGGAAGGGCAGAGCCTCAGGTGGTGGCAGCAAGGGGGAGATTAAGCCAAATCGTGGATCACCCATTTCAAACTCCCATATACAAGCCTCCTCACCTCCTCCCAGCCCTCCCATTAGCTTCAGAAGGAGGAAAGCAGTCGGGAACGACACCTGGAGCTAAGGAAAAAGTGGAGAATGGAGGATTTGGGCAAGCTCGCCGGAGAGAGGTACTTCCATGGTGAATCGCCGCCGGAGCCGCCGCCACGCCCCAATCTCGGTTCGTTTCTCCTCCTCTCCCCCCATGCTAGCTTCCCATCACAAAACGAGGAAGGATCGGGCTCAATTGAGCCCGGATCTACCTCTGAAATCCATGGATTTCGCCGCAAAATGAGACCCCTGGGATCGCCGGAAACCGCCACCACCGGCCGCCAGCCGCCGGTGGATGACCGCCCCGACCACCACGAAGGTGTCGGTGGTGTTGGCCGGTGGTGGTGGTGGCTGGATCGCCGGCGTTTCCTCTCGAAACATCTCCCAGCGCGGCTGGATCCCAGCCATTGGCTGAGGAAGAAGACGACGCGCCTGCCGCCAGATGTGCGTCAAGATGCGTGCTGAGCTTATTTATTAAAGGTTTAATTAATTCCATTGTATGATTTTCTGCCCTGAATATCCAGTCATCTTCTAATATAAATTAGGGCCTCCTAATGGCTGAATTAGAAAAAATGCCCAACATGAAAGTTGTAGGCCTTTGTCTTAACTTTCATTTGGTTTTAAGTTTAGGTCATTTGGTGACCTACAGCTCCCTAGGGAGCTGTTTTACTAGGACTGATCCTACACTAGGTAAGTCCATTAGAAAAATTACCTAGGTCAAACCCTTCAAGCTTTGGAGCTGTGCTTTTAACCATGGGTTGGTATACCCTAGGGGCACCCCCTGCCAAAGGGGCAGACCTTGGTGGATACTTTTACCTAGGGTTTTCGTGGTAGTTATGATATTTAAATTAAGTTGATTTTTGGAGCATATGGTGTCCAAATGACACCAAACTTTGGTGGCATACTATTTGGTGCATGAGTAGTGCCTACCTAAAATTTAACTCTATTTGGAGTTGATTTGATAAGGAAAATTGAAAACCCTAATGAGGGCCTTTAAGGGTCAAATTAGGGTTTAGGTCATTTTGAGGAGTTGAGTGTGTTAGCCTCCTCCCATCATGTTGGTTATGTGGGTATGGGTATACTAATGCTTGTGTCACACCCTAATGATCCATTTGGAGCCATTAGGGTGGTGTGACCCTAAACCCTAAGGGTGAATCCTTAAGGGTGCAAAGTGGGGATTTGTGAAGGACTTAGGACCAAATGTTCTAGCCTTGGCTCAGAACTTTGTGGATAAGTTTGTAGGTGCATAAAATGACCTAGTTAATTAAATGAGAATTTTTAGAGGTGTTTAAGTATTTTCTTCCTAATGAATGAAATTGTCACATTTTCCTTAATAAAATAAAATGCATGGTCATAGGACCTTGTATGGTGTTGAAACTCCATCAGTGGCTGATTAGGGATGAAAATGGACTATAGTAATTTTGTTATGATTTATTGGGGTATTATTCCTTGCGTAGGAAATTCTAAGTACTTGCTAGCTTAAGGGAAATTAATTTTGATAAATGCCAAATCATGGGGATAAATTGTGAAACTTGGTTATCTGTAATTTAATGCTATTATATGCCCATGGTAATTATTTGTAGGCTTGTAGAATTATATTTCATGTACCTCATGTAGAAAATGGATTTTACATCCTTATGAGTATTTAATCGTTTTAAAATATCAAATCATAGGGCAATGATGTGATACTTGGTTATCTGTAGATTGAGGTTAATATATGCCCATGATAATTATTTGGAGGCTTGTAGAATTATATTTCATGTACCTCATGTAGAAAGTGGATTTTACATCCTTATTAGTATTTAATCTTTTTAAAATATCAAATCATAGGGCATTGATGTGATACTTGGTTATCTGTAGTTTTAGGTTAATATATGCCCATGATAATTATGTGGAGGCTGGTTGAATTATATTTCAAGTACCTCAAGTAGAAATTGGTAATTGCTACCTTTGAATGTTTAATCATTGTAAAATATCAAATCACATGGTAATGGCACAATAATTTGGCAGAGGACTCTAGGTCCCCATGTGGACACTTGGTAATTTTTGGAGAATTTTCAGAAGTGAAATACTATTTTTCCTAATTATAGTGGCATTTTGATAATTATACAATTATGATGATTTAGTAGACCAGATGACATCCTAGGGTCATGTTACTCAGTGAACCACCTTGATATGGGATATTACCTTACTGATAATTTTCATGTAGCATGTATAATGATTTTGAGGGTAGTTCATGTGTAATTTGGCTTAAGGCCTTAACTACTTTAAATTATATTAAATACCAATTTAATATGGAAAATTATGAAAATTGGAGCATACCCTATTAAGGTCAGTGGGAACCTTGGATAATTATTAGAGACCCTGGTGATGAATATTTAGAAGGGTTCCCTTATGAGGTTGATGTATAGTTCAAATTTGTGGTCTGCGTTTAGTAAAAACAGAATTTTGAGTTCTAGACAATTCAGACCCCTAAGTAGGGTTTAGGAGGTATATCCAATCAGTAAATGAGATGTAGCACACTATGATTCAAGGAGGGTCAATCCTAGGGATACTTGTGGGGTGGTGCTAGAGTTAACGCAGAAGGAATGAAGGTACGTCCAACCAGATTGGGTGGGACGAGGGATGAGCTAAGTCACTTTAACTATATGTAATGATGAAGGGTGAACCAAAAATTAATCACCAACTAAAGTAATTGTCTTGAAGAGGATTGTGGGGTTGAGCCCATTGATCTGTAGTACCGTTAGGGGCCCCTTACGGAGTACACCGCGGGAAGTCCAAGATTCACCCTAAATATAACACGAACTAAATTGTAAGCAAGAGTAGCCTAAGTGGGTGTGCAGACTGGTATGGATCTCCTCCGGGAAGGAGATGTGTTGGATCAGCTTGTGTGTTAGTCCCTGAGCCGGAAGCTCGGGTGGACATGTTAACACCTGTTACTTATTCAAATAGTGGCGAGTCTTCGGTACTAGGCTAGTCGTGTCACCGACGGTAGTACGTTGACTCAGGTGAGGGTGAGGTTTAGAGGGCCGGTAAGTTTGAGTACCGCGGTATGGAGGACAATCCCTAATAACCCACCCCGACCTTAAAGTCTGGTGGATTCCAGCAAGAGTACGCAGGAGCTCCGTTGTTGTGTTATTAGCGTTGAGGCGTACATGAGGTCTAGGCTTGGTAGTGACCATACCCGCCTAGGATGTGGAGTGCCCGATCCACTGCCACCGTGAGCCACGACGGTCGGTACCCGAAAGGTTGGCTTCCTTTCAAACAAATTGGGAACTATAAAGGTCTGTGCGCATAGAGTCGTGTGGGTGAGTCACATTGCATAAATTCATTAAA
Organism: Dactylorhiza incarnata; assembly: GCA_033032865.1. Taxonomy (NCBI): domain Eukaryota; kingdom Viridiplantae; phylum Streptophyta; class Magnoliopsida; order Asparagales; family Orchidaceae; genus Dactylorhiza; species Dactylorhiza incarnata. Next base: position 4,582,723 of record JAWHQI010000177.1, on the reverse strand, counting down.
ACATCATAACCATAGCATAACATAACATACACATAGCATACCCCCATCATATAAATTAGTATGGGCTCTTTTATATGATGGGTTACCTGGACATCTTAACTTATATGTCGTATGGGCGTTCATATAAGTTAAGGTACGAATCTGTGATGATAGCTTAGATTTACTTACTGCACTGCATTTTCTTCCTATTTACTGCTTATTTCATTGCTCTACTTTACTGCCTTATACCTGCACTATACTGCTAGCTAGATTTTATTGCTTTACTTATACCTGCTAGAATAGTGTCATGTCACCACCTTCTTGTTTACCCCTTGTTTGTCCTCCGCTTCTTCCTCCCGCTCGGTGCCTAGGAGTCGTGGAGGGAGGCGAGGACAAAACGACTTAGTCTTTATGACTAACGGTCGGTGTGACCGCAGGAGTCCGAGGAGACGGAGTTGTCCCGCGCGCAGCAGGACGAGATGGCAGGACCTGAGCAGCAGATGCAGCGCACTACCACGACGCCACAGGTTGATGATTAGATAGTTAGACTTCCGCTTTTGAGAGCTTTTGTTGTAGACATCCGCATGTTGTAGAGAGAGAGAGATAATACATTACTTTGCATATGTATCGGGTTTAAGCCCATTTAGTTGTACTTCTCTTATGGACTTTCTGTTTTCATTATATATATATATATGATGCTGTGATTGTGGACATGCCTTCTTTTATGTACTTACTTTTTGGCATATTTTACTTATGATCGTATAGCCGACAGGGTTGGTGCTGAGCGGTGTTAGTCAACCCGAGTGTTGGTGACACCGCAAGGCAGCGATTCTGGGCGAAGGTCCACCTCAACCGTGCGATACGGGAGAGGTTCGAGTTTTCAAGTACCCGAGCCGGTTTTGGAAAAAAGAGACCTTACACGTAGCGCGTTCGTCGAACGGCTAGCGTAGCGCGTTCGTCGAACAGTTCGTCGAACAGCTAGCGTAGCGCGTTCATCGAACAGTTCGTCGAACGGCTAGCGTAGCGCGTTCGTCGAACGACTAGCGTAACGCGTTCGTCGAACGGTTCATCGAACGGCTAGCGTAGCGCGTTTGTCGAACGGCTAGCGTGTTCGATGAACGACCAGTGCGTTCGATGAATGCTAGCCAGTTCGTCGAACGCAGTGTTCGACAAATTAATCTTTGACCCACGAATTATGTTTGCTCCAATTGATGTCGTGGCTGTGCGGATAGCTTCTCCTTTTATCAGGGTATAAAAAAATACGATTCTTTTGACCTAGAAAGCCGATCTATTAAGGCGATCTTTTATTTGCGAATCTGTGAGAGAGACGAAAGGGTTTCGCCAGAAGCTCCGACGGAAGCGTTCCGATCGGTCGATCCCGCCGCCGCTGCCGCCTCTCCCTGTCGTCGGACCTAGCAGTCCGTGAGAGACGTTGAGAACAGTTCTTCTCCGACCTAGATCTTGTGCGACAAGAGGCTAGGGTTCTTTAACACTCGTGTGGACTTCCGTAGAGGCGCAGATCTATTTCAGCGCTTGGAACTCAACTCTTCTAGGAGCATCTCGATTGGGTACTGACTCAATTCCAGTCAGGTATATATTGCAATGTGTTGCTGTTATTTAATTTCTTGATTTATGAAATCGCAAGGTCCTTAACTCTTTGGGTTGTTCTAGTTATTTTATTCTGCTGCGCACATATTGATGTGTTCATATCATTATGAATGATATTTAGAAAACCCAACAGATATAAGGGTCCTCAGACAAAACACTGTGGGCTCGATACTCCACAGACGGATTGCAAGTAGCTAATTTTGCCAGATTGGGAGCGCTACTCCTGAGATGTTCCCCTCACGTAGACAGGAGACTCGGGTAGGGTGAGCCAAATACTGGGCTAACATAATCATACACTGCATTTATTTGTTTATAATATTTGAGTAACTTATTATTCTCATTTAACTAGCATATTAGTCAGGGAAGTGTAAGGTCATTGGTCGCACTATGTACCGTTATACACCACCTTTCTTTCGGGGGATACTGACTCACCCATAATCATTTTCCTAAACACCAATTGAGCAAGTTAAATTTTGATATAATATAAGAACTTATATATAATATTTTTATTTACATCACGCCTATTTTCATCACAGCGTGCGTGTCATGTCAATATTGCACAATAGTTTTTCAAAATTTCATATTTTCAGAATACACAATTTCATATTGTTAATATGCATGCACGAGAACTCGGGACATCATTATTACGTAAATACACATAATTCCACCCCTCGTTACGTTTATCAGAAGTTTGACATTATTTATGTAGATTAACAGATTTGTGTAATAACTTCGACATTATTTCAAATTATTTCAACATAATGACTGCTAATTATCGCACTAATGAATACTAACGTAACATATATGTACTGCATTATTTTCCACCTATCTCAGTCTTCTCGCTCCTCGACTCAGGATTTTGGCAGCGCTTCCGCAGTACTCTACACCACGAATATTACTTTGGCGGGCTTTCGACAGTGCTTCCGCAGCAACTAAGTAGAATCCGAAGTCGAACTCTAGCTCTGGAACTTCTCCCGAAGATCTCCCACAAGTTTGGAAAATTCTGATACTTTCTCTCTCCCCATCTCTCTCTTTCTTTATTTCCTGAAACTTGAATGGATATGGAAAGAATGAATAATTACATTGGATCCGTATTTATAGTAGTTTTCAAACGCCACTGAAATCACTTAAATCCGAGCTCTAGAACTCCCGGAAAGTCCAAAAAAATAAATCGCTCTTCACTAGCTCTCAGGAGCTGACATGTGTCGCCATGTGTCATCATATGGTGGTCATGCAACCATGGTGGCACCATGTGGCGCCAAATGGCATCCATGCACATCTCAGGAGTTTACATGGTAGCCATGCTTGTCGCCACATGACGGTCATGCACGAAGCCATGTGTCGCAGTGAGATGGGTGCTAGTGGGCAGTGAGAAAGACAATTATGTTTTGTTTTGTAAAAGAAAAATTGTATCCAATCTGATGAGGTACATGTAAACTTTTGGAATATATATAAAATATGTTGGTTTTGTTGATTTCGCTCTGGAAATGTGTAACCATAAAAAGATCATTACTGATACGCCCAAAATGGATTTACGTTTTAACGCCAGTGCACGTGTCGAATCAAGTAATATAAAGTGAGAAAAGATCGTTCCCTCGGAGAAGTGATTAATTTAGTGCTCGCAAGTACTAACTCTACCTTTTCTTTAAATTCAAGTGGGATAATTAGATTGATTTTTTAATAATGAAAATTTAACAATGATAACAAAACTAAACAACGCTTACTTAAGATTACTCTTATCAACTTAATTGGAGAAATATCAGTTTGAGAAATAATCTTGTATATTGATTTCCTTTGCTTATTGTGATGATTTTTATGAAAGAATCTTTATGAAATGTTTCATTAACTATCTTGCAACGATTTGGAAGTGGATGTCATCATCTCTCAATCTCTGAAATCCATTACCTTAATTCCCCTAGTTATCTCTAACTTAGGTGGACAAGACTAACACAAGCACGCAATCGATTTTGCAAGCAAAAGACGAAATCTCTTTCTACCTTTATGCTATATTGAAATTCACGATATACTTTCACCGCTCCTCTCTCGAATCTCGGTGCAGTATAAAAATGGAAACTTTGGTGAAATATTTACGCGACACCTCTCTCGAATCTTGCCGCGCAATATAAAGCAATCATCTAGCATGACTCCTCTCTCGAATCTTGCCAAATAAATTTTAAAGATGAACTTAAGCCAAACTTTTTAAGAACAAAATCATAAATTCGATAAAGATAATATTTCAAACATCGATATGAGAATTAGAATCTAAACATCACAACAAATCAAAGTACTCACAACATACACGATCTATGAAATTAGTTCATGGTGGAGGGATGAAATCAAATAAGAAACATCTTACTAGACAAGCTTAAGAGAGTCAAATGATGCAGGAAATTCCACTCAAAGATGTGCACAATCCGTTGAAGATCCAGTCCGGTCTCCTTCTTCTCCATTAGGGTTTTTTCGCCAACCCTAGTTCTCCTTCTCTCCAAAACTCTCTCTCCCTCAGAAATTTCGTTCCTTGGTTGGTGGTTATTTCCTTCCTAAAAATGAGCAGCCCTCCACCCAAAAGATGCATCCTTCCATAATTAATTTTGGCGCAAAATTCGGATTTTAAATTTGAAATCCGCCCAGACTTGTTGTAACATTCAAAAATGGATGTTATAATAATTTGAACCGGCCAAAATACTTAAGTCCAACTTTTTTCCTCCGAGTCGATTTCTTCGGCATTTCTAATATGAAAAACATATGATTTTAATCAAATGATCAATAATTGAAATAAACATAAATTTATTTATAATTTATATTCATTTAGATCCTTTTTCCCATTTATAATAAAATAATAAGTCAAAATAAAGAGCTAGATAAATTCTTTTTAGGAAGTTATCAATTACCTCACATTTACTGTTCCCACCTCGTTAACTCGAGCTTACCGGGCCAGGGTGTGACACATATATATTCACTCTGGGTGGATCTGCTATTACTTGAAAATCCAAAAGACAGACCTGTATAGTTTGTCGCATATAAAAGCCGAGTTGTTTATTTTAACTTTGGCTGGTGAAGAGGCAGACTGGAACAGGAATTTGATTTACTCTTTTGTCTAGGTTACAAGTCAATTCATTGAACTTGTACTGTGATAATCAAGCAGCAGTTCAAGTCGTCAAGAATGCCCTCTATAATACTAAGAGGAGACGTATACGACCGAGACATGCTTTGCTGAATTATCTGAAAGAACAATGAATCATCACTTTGATCGATGTACGATCGAAGGATAACCTGGCTGATTCTTTGACGAAAGGAATGCCAAAAGATCGATTAATCAAAATAGTGAGGGAAATGAGACTGAAGGCGATTTAGTTCAGCCTTAGTTCAAGGTTAGGCGATTTAGTTCAACCTTAGTCCAAATGTTTTGATTGGTCTGATTTACTTTGTCAAAGCAAGTGTGTTGTGCTTCGTTGATGTCCTTGGTTACTGAACACGAATCTGGTGAGTTGTTTCATTCCAAATCTGATGTTAATAACTTCACCTGGATTAGTCTATCTTACCTTGGAGGAGTGTTATTCCAAATTTGATGACACGATCTGACTCGATTTGTCCCCTTCTTCTGTTAATTGATTTCATTTCAAACTTGGTGATTTTCAGTTAACTTTAGAAGAACAGTAACCGTGACATTCCATATTGGAACACAGATATAGCTGCGGTGTCCAAAAGTCCATATAAGATCGTTTCTTTGGAAACAGATAATGAATTCTGAGGTAGAATCTATAATACTATGTGTAGGTGTTCTCCTAGCTAATTATAAAGTATTATGTTCTTACGGTAGAACTGAATACATGTATATTTTCATAGGTTTGAATTAATTCTAAATGAATTCTTCTGTTGAAAATTACATGAGATGCTGTCGATGGAGGAGCATTTGCAGACTAGGATCCTGAGAATGATGATCGGCTGGATGATGACAGCTATAGTGTTATTTGAATTCTTCTGTGTTTATCTTTGCTTAGAGCATTGTTTAGCTCTTCTTTGTTACACTTCTTTTTTGGACTATTTTTTCTGCTCTTGTGTTGATCTTGAGACACTATGTGTGATAGGACTTGTGCCTTGATCGTACTTTAGACTGTGATGTGATGCTGCCGAGTTTATGTTATTCTTATGTGTGCATACAATTTCTTTTAAGTCTAATATGTTTAACAGATGTTGAACACGGTTGTGAATGATTCATGTTTGAATGAACATTGCACAAACCGCCCAATCCGACGTCGGGTTTACGACAGACATAGAAGGAGATTGTTGGATATTTAATTATATGTTTGCACGTGTCAAGACCGACTATGAGTGACCTAATGAGTTGCGTGTCTACCTAGAGCTAGGCTCCATGTTGGAGATACTATAAATAGTCATTCCAAACTTGATGAGATATTGTAGAATATCTAGAGCCTCTAACCCTAACAATTCCTTTGCAAACCACCACCAATGAGAAGGAAGGGATGCATATATCCAGAAGAATATCAAAGGAAGATGCTCGTTAATTTCAGAAATTACCAAGATTTGCCTCAAAATTATAAAAAAACACAGATTTGGGCGTTTTGTGTTTATCTCCGCCGCAGTCTCTCTTCATTTTGAGCCTCTTCTCTCTTTCCTTCCTCTTCGCTGAAGCGACGAGAGAAAATTTCCCCTCAAACAAGCACTAATAATATTTTATTTAACTTCTTCTGATAATTATATAAAATTAAATCATCCATCAACTCTTGCAACTTACAGTAGATGGAGTGTTTAATATATATATATATGACAAAACAACATTAAGTTAAAAGACTAAACTAAAACTATATTAATAGAGTATATTATATATCATGGCCGGGGCAGGATCAGGATCCTCTTATATAACAAAACAACATTAAGTAACAAGACTAAACTAAAACTATATTAATACAATATATTATATACCATCGCCGGGGCAGGATCAGGATCCTCTCCATTTGAGACCCCAAATGTCGGTCCATTTCATGGTGAGAATTGAGTCCCACTTTATCTAAAGATGCATACTTTTTTGTAATACTATCGAACGATAGTGAAATTGGTCGGCACCGATCCGACCTCGTGGTTTTTTCTTTTTCGGGTTTTCACGTAAAACATTTCACTTTTCATCATCCAGAAAGGCGCAATTACTAATGTGCCCCCATAAAAGCTATAAAAATGTCTCAGACCTTTATTAGATGAGACAAAGAAAAAAAGAGAAGACAGAGCTCTGAGATTTTCCGGCGAAGACTTGGCTCTCTGTTCGCTCTCTTGCACAACGTCTGCTCCACCTGCGATAGTTCTGCTCCAGGGACTTCTCCCGCGAGCGCAACTCAAGACTTAGACTTTTCTCTCAAGAAATTTGTAAAGGAGCGGTGGCATGTTACCCTCCTAAAACTGTAACTCCTGTAAACAGTTACAATTAGTGGATTTTGTCAGAACTGAGCCTGTCCCCGTGATTTTTTTCCTTTCCGGGTTTTTCACGTAAAACGCTTCACTGTTCTACTGTCGGTTCTCTTTTTGACCGTTTGCGCGCTTGACTCACTCTCGAGCTAAGACTGACCCTCAATAATGATATTTCTCATACCATTATAGCTCAAAATTTGAGATTACACAGACTCTTTCATTTCTCCAATGATGTAAATCTAGGATTTTGTTTGGCGCATCGTTTTTGCTCCGGTGAGTTTTGATAAAAACTACACGTCAAGATCATCTGTGCTTGACATAACGATGGTTATGACCGCCGCCAAGATTTTTTTTTAATTTTAAAAATAAAAAGGATGGAGTTACTCGGGTGAGGTAGAGCGTTCAGAAATGACGGTTCGCAACTACTGAGCTCACGATCGTCACCACAATGCCAAACAAACTCCTAATATGCCTATAAGTTAAAAATAGAGTATGATGCAGAGCCTTAACTTTGGTTTTCACAAAACTATGCCTTCATTTTTATTATTTTTGTAATAGTATAGATAAATGATTCTAATTCATATGATCATATAATGATAAAACCCTATTTAAAACTATTGCATATTGTTTAGATTTAGGGCATGTTGTACACCCGTGAAGGCCTCAGGATGCGCCCAAAGGAAACCTCGCAGGAGAGAGATGGGGGTAGCGATCGAAGCACACACGAGCCCCAGATATGTACGTAATCGCGCGCAAAAGCGCACGGCAGCACGCGGGCTGCACCACTCGCCGCAGGGAGATGGCCCGAACACGCCCCGACCGCACCCCCTTGGGGGGGGGCCCGGCTCATTCGCACCCCCCAAGGAGGGTGGCCGGCCAAGTCGCACCCCTCAAGGGGGGTACGGACCGGCCACACCCCCGAGGGGGTACGAGCCGGCTACACCCCCCAAGGGGGAGCCGCATCCCCCAAGGGGGTGCGGCCCGGCCACACCCCTTGAGGGGTGCGGCCAAACCGCACCCCCCAAGGGGGTGCGGCCAAGCCGCACCCCCCAAGGGGTGCGGCCAAGCCGCACCCCCAAGGGGTGCGGCCCAGCCGCACCCCTTGTGGGGTGCGGCCAAGCCGCACCCCCCAAGGGGGTGCGGCCAAGCCGCACCCCTCAAGGGGGTGCGGCCAAGCCGCACCCCCAAGGGGTGCGGCCCAGCCGCACCCCTTGTGGGGTGCAGCCAAGCCGCACCCCCCGAGGGAGTGCGGCCAAGCCGCACCCCTTGGGGTGCGGCCAGTCCGCACCCTCCCCGCTCGGGGGTGCGCGGTCGTGCCCACTCCTTCTAGGGGTACGGTCCGGCACCCGCTCCCCTCCGGAGGACTTCAACCACTCGCTAGGGAGCGGCTCCTCGATTCGCCGTCCGTCCGAGGCATCTCCCGGGGCCCGTCGCGCATTCGGGGAGCTTCAGCGCTAACCCGCGCTCGGAACATTTCTGAACGCAGTCGGGAAGTCTTCTCACTTTTTGTCTTTCCGACTTCTCACTTTTTGTCTTTCCGGCTTCTCACATTTTGGGTTTCAGGCTTCTCACTTTTCAGGAACAGTTAGTCGCCTTTTTCACCTCCAGCAGGACTGCCCGAACTGCCCAATCTGCCCAAGCTGCCCGAGGGGCAAGGTGGTCATTTACGAAAAATAGTGATCCGAGGGCCCCAAACCGGAGAATATGATTCGTCCACTGAGCATTTATGGAAACTGCCAACGACAAAATTACCGGGCCGCCCCCGACAAAAACTATAAAAGGAGCCCCATGGCTTCATTTGAAAGGACCTTGACTTCGGGACTCGGGAGAGCTCCTTGCAGACTTTTGCGGAATTCTCCTTCGGCACTTGAAGATCCCCTTCGGGACTTGAAGATCTCCTTCGGGACTTGAAGATCTTCATCTTCCAGAAAGGCGACAAGCAGTTCTCAGAAGAGAAAGACGACTAGCCTTCTCGATTCCGAAAGGCGACAAGCAGTTCTCAGAAGAGAAAGGCGACTAGCCTTCTCGATTCCGAAAGGCGACAAGCAGTTCTCAGAAGAGAAAGACGACTAGCCTTCTCGATTCCGAAAGGCGACAAGCAGTTCTCAGAAGAGAAAGGCGACTAGCCTTCTCGATTCCGAAAGGCGACAAGCAGTTCTCAGAAGAGAAAGGCGACTAGCCTTCTCGATTCCGAAAGGCGACAAGCAGTTCTCAGAAGAGAAAGGCGACTAGCCTTCTCGATTCCGAAAGGCGACAAGCAGTTCTCAGAAGAGAAAGACGACTAGCCTTCTCGATTCCGAAAGGCGACAAGCAGCTCTCAGAAGAGAAAGGCGACCAGCCTTCTCAATTCCAGAAAGGCGACTAGCATCTCTCAGAAGGGAAAGGCGACTAGCCTTCCCGCTTCCGAAAGGCGACTAGCAGTCTTTGAAGGGAAAAGGACTTAGTTTTTTCGTGAGGTGGCCTGTCACCCTCGAAGCTCTCTTTCTCCAAGTATTGTAACGAGCGGCGGTCTGTCGCGCTCGAGTTCTAGCTTCCAAGTTGTAACTCCTCCAGAAGATAGTGAAATTTGGTCGGCACAGCTCCGGCCGCGTGGTTTTTTACCCTTTCCGGGTTTTCCACGTTAAAAAGTCTCTGCGTACTCAACGAACCTCTAATTGACTGTTTGCGCGCTTAGCTCGCTCACGAGCTAAGGCGGTTCAAGGGAACCGGTCTACCAAGAGCCCTAAGCGTTCCGCAACAGTTTGGCGCCGTCTGTGGGAACATTCCCAGAACTTTTTGAAGGTCAACCGCGATGGCGAGGAAGAGTACCCGCACTGCGGAGGGATCAGCGCTGGAGGGACGCGTCGACCCAGCTCCCTCCCCCTCGCAAATCGACGCACCACCCGCAGAGCAGGCACTCCCTGCGCCAGCAGCTGGGCTGGAAGTGCGCATGCGGCGAATCGAAGAGCACCAAGTCGAGATATTGGCTCTTGTAAGGGATCTCGGGGCTCCTCAGGCTCCGGTCCAGCCACCAGCTCCAAACGCACCGCCACCCCCAGTTCTAAACCTTGTCCCGAACCAAGAAGCCGTCCAGGAAGATGAGGCTTCAGAAGGATTCTCCAACGCGGCGAGTTCCGCTCACCTTGTCCCGCCGGCTGGAGGACCGGAAGCTAACCACCGTCGCCACCATCCCAGAAGAGCTCCCCCTGAGCGGGCAACAGAAAGGACTACGCGCGAAGAAATCCATGATATGATCGAAGAAGAGTATGCCCAAGCAGGACGACGCGCCGCGCTCGCTCGCCGCCCCGCGCATCAGGGCTCCCCCCTGTCGCCTCAAGTCCTAGCCCATCCAATCCCGAATGGCTTCAAGCTTCCTAACATCGAGACATTCGACGGGACGGACGACCCTTTGGAACACGTCAATCATTTCACCACCATCATGAGGATCTACAGCGCTCCTGATCAGCTCCTCTGCCAGGTGTTCCCAGCGACCTTGAAAGGCCAAGCGCGCACTTGGTTCCATTCTCTGCGGAATGGGGCCATCAACAACTTCGCGGAAATGGCACAGCAGTTCGTGGATCAGTTCATCGCCAACCGCCGAATTGTCCGGGATCCCTCCCATCTCTCAGGGATCCGCCAGAACGACGGAGAGACGCTCAAGGACTTCTTCCGACGCTTCACTACCGAGGCGCGGCAGATCCCAGGGGTTGACCCCGAACTCTTGCGAGGAGTTTTCTTAGGAGGGCTCCGCCCAAGTGGATTCTATTCGGCTCTCATGAGAGAAACCGTACCAAGCTACCCCGACCTTGTTCACAGGGTCGAAGCGCAAATAGCTGCAGATGAGGCCATCGAAGCACACCGTCGGCAGTTCGAAGGAAGCCAAGGAAAGAAAAGGGGAACAGATCAAGCCCCTCGCGAACGAGAAGATCGTCGCGGCGAGGAGCGCCGCGGTGACGAACGTCGGCGTGACCCCCGAAGGGATCTGGGACCGCAGCCGCCCAGGACCTACACCCCACTGAACACCACCAGAACGAACGTGCTCTACGCCATTCAGAACAACCCCGAACTTCGCATGCCCCGGATACCCCCGCCAAATCCGAGGGGTGACCAGTCCAGATACTGCGAGTTCCACCGAGGAACAGGACATACCACCGAAGAGTGCACCAGGCTCAAAGACGAGATCGAGCGCCTCATCCGCCAGGGACTCCTGGGAAGATTCTTACAAGGCCAGGTCCCCAATCAGCCCCAGCAGCCTAGGGAGGCAGGAGAGCAGCCCCCCGCCCCCCGAGGCGCGGGTGGAGGGAGGCCGATGGTAGGGGAAATCGAGACGATCGCCGGACCGCCAGTCCTGGCGTCGCAGATCCTCTCGATCGCCCAGCCCGCGAGAGACCACGAAGACAAAAAACTTAAGCAGGATATTACGATAGCTTTCGGAGATGAAGACTTACGAGGGTTGCGGCTTCCACACCAGGATCCGCTCGTGATCAGCGCAGGGATCGGGGATCCCTGCTTTAAGGTGAAGAGGATACTAGTCGACAATGGAAGCTCGGTCGACGTCTTGTTCCTCTCCACCTTGCAAAGTATGAAGCTCACCAAAGACCAGCTTAGTCCGGCAGGCGGGCCCGTCTACGGCTTCGACAACAGGCCCGTCCCGGTGCAAGGCATGATCATCCTCCCAGTCACGTTGGGCGAATTTCCAAGACAGTCAACGCACAACATCCAGTTCATGGTGGTAGAGTCCACCTCGGCCTACAATGCCATCTTCGGGAGACCGCTCCAGTCAATCTTCGGCGCAATCCCCTCTATTCCACACCTAGCTATGAAGTTCCCCACTGCCGCAGGAATAGGAGTCGTAAGAGGAGACCAAGAGGCAGCCAGGACTTGCTACCTGAAGCAGGCTCAGCCAGCAAGGGCGACCGCTCTCAACATCAATAACTTCGACCTGCGAGACGAGGCGACGCTGCAGCGAGGAACGCCCGTTGAAGGGCTAGTGGAAGTACCGCTCTCCAGGCGAGACCCGACTCGAACTGTTCAGGTCGGGTCACTCTTGACATCACAAGAGCAAGAGAAGTTCACCGCCTTCCTGCAGGAGAACGAGGATATTTTCGCATGGAGCCCGGAGGACATGCCCGGGGTAGATCCCGACGTCATCTTTCACTCGCTAAACATCAACCCCGCATGCAGACCCGTGATTCAGAAAAAGAGGAACTTCGCCCCCGAGCGCCTAAAAGCAATCGAGGAGGAGGTAGCTAAGCTCCTAGAGGCGCGATTCATTCGTGAAGCAGAATATCCCACATGGCTCGCCAACGTGGTCATGGTCAAGAAGGCCTCGGGGAAATGGCGAATGTGCGTCGACTACAGCAACCTGAACCAAGCCTGCCCGAAGGATAGTTTCCCCCTGCCGAGGATTGACCAGCTCGTCGACGCTACAGCAGGCCACGAGCTACTCAGCTTTATGGATGCTTATTCAGGTTACAACCAGATAAGGATGAACCCCGCAGACGAAGAGCATACCGCCTTCCGCACCGACCGGGGAGTCTACTGCTACAAGGTGATGCCCTTCGGCCTTAAAAACGTCGGAGCCACTTACCAAAGGCTGATGAACAAGGTCTTCAAGGATCTCATCGGAGAAACGATGGAGGTCTACGTGGACGACATGCTAGTAAAGAGCGTCCACCGACGCGACCACTTGGAAGACTTAGAAAAGTGCTTCCAGCTTCTCCGTCGCTTCCAGATGCGGCTCAACCCCAGCAAGTGTGCGTTTGGTGTGACGGCGGGGAAGTTTCTAGGTTTCATGGTAACCCATCGGGGAATCGAGGCCAACCCCGAGAAGATCAAGGCATTGGAGGATATGTCGCCACCTCGCTCAATTAAGGAAGTACAACGCCTAAACGGGAGGATCGCAGCTCTGTCCCGTTTCTTATCACGAGTAGGAGACAAGTACCTCCCCTTCTTCAAAATCCTCGGGGGAGCGCGACATTCAGGTTTCCAATGGACGGACGAGTGCCAGGTGGCCTTCGAGCTTCTCAAGCAGTACCTGGCTTCGCCACCGCTTCTGTCAAAGCCCACCCCCGGGGAAACTCTGTTCTTGTACCTGGCCGTATCGCCTACGGCTCTTAGCTCAGTGCTTGTGAAGGACGAAGGAGGAGTGCAACGCCCGATCTACTACCTCAGCAAAGTCCTCACCAATACCGAAACCAGATATCCGGCAGCAGACAAGACAGCCTTGGCTCTTGTCTTCTCGGCTAGAAAACTCAGACCCTACTTCCAGGCTCACGCAGTCAAGGTATTGACACAACTCCCATTACGGGCGATCCTCCAGAAGCCGAAAGTCTCGGGGAGACTTGTAAAGTGGGCCGTAGAACTCGGCGAGTTCGACATCCAATTCCTGCCTCGCCCCGACATCAAGTCGCAGGTGCTCGCCGACTTTGTGGTAGAATACACCATCCCGCCAGAAACAACCCTCATCAAAGACGACGCTAGCACCCGGTGGACCCTCTATGTCGACGGCGCCTCGGGAGCTGAAGGGGCCGGAGCGGGATTGCTCCTTATGAGCCCCGAAGGGATCACCCTGGATTACGGACTCCGGCTAAAGTTCCCCGCAACAAATAACATCGCGGAATACGAAGCACTGATTGCCGGTCTCCGGCTCGCTATCGACTGCAAAGTCGAGAACCTAACGATTTATACAGACTCCCAACTCGTGGTCTCACAGGTTGAAGGAGATTACGAGGCTAAGAGCGAGCAGATGACGAAATACCTCGCATTCGCAAAGTCACTTCTCCAAAGGATCTCATCATATCAGATCCTACACATCCCCCGAGAGCAGAATACCAGGGCGGATGCCCTATCTAAGCTCGCCACCTCACCCTCCAGCTACCAGTCTCGAAGACGCCGAATCGAAGAAGTTGTGATCCCAAGCATTCAGGGGCCATGGGAAATCACAACCATCCACCAGGAGGAGTCGCCCTGGATGACCCCATTACGAGCCTACCTGGAGCAAGGGCACCTTCCTGAAGATCGCCTAGAGGCGCGAAGGCTGCGAATGCGGGCTGCATCGTTCACCATTATAGACGGGGAGCTTTACAAACGGGCATTCTCAGGCCCATATCTGAAATGCCTGCCGGCAAGCGAGGCGGACTACGTACTCAGGGAAATACACGGAGGAGTCTGCGGAGAGCACCTAGGCGGGAAGGCATTAGCGCGGAAAATACTGCGTCAAGGCTTCTATTGGCCGACAATAAGAAAGGACGCGGCCGACTTTGTCCAGAGGTGCAAAAGCTGTCAGCTACACGCCAACATGCCTCATCAACCCCCGGTCTCACTCACCACGCTGCAGAGTGCGTGGCCATTCGCACAGTGGGGGATCGACCTCCTCGGACCCCTACCTCTAGCATCTGGACAGAGGAAGTTCATCATCCTAGCCATCGACTACTTCACCAAATGGGTGGAGGCAGAGCCCCTGGCCAAGATCACCGAAGAAAACGCCAAACAATTCGTCTGGAAGAGCATCGTTTGCCGCTTCGGCATCCCGGCTACGATCATTGCCGACAACGACACTCAATTCACTGGGAAGTCCTTCACCAAGATGTGCGAAGATCTGAAAATCAACCTGCGCCACACGGCCGTGGCGCATCCACAAGCCAACGGACAAGTAGAAGTCACGAACCGCACCATCCTCAAAGGGCTGAAAACACGCTTGGAAGAAGCCGGGGGACAGTGGGTAGACGCGCTCCCGAATGTGTTATGGGCATATCGCACAACAGAAAGAACTCCTACAGGAGAGACACCTTATAACCTCTGCTACGGAACCGAAGCTATCATCCCCGTTGACATCGGCGTTCCGAGTGCTCGAGTACTCACCTTCGACCCCAACAAGAATGATGGACTGCTCCGAGAAAACCTCGATCTAATCCCCGAAGTCCGGGACAAAGCTGCTTACCGTGCTGCACTCTACCAAATGCGTGTAGCCCGGACCTACGACAGGAGGGTGAAGCCCAGACCAATCAACGTAGGAGATCTCGTCCTACGCAGCATCGAGGCCGCCGGTAAAGGTCCCCAAGGAGACAAGCTTTCAGCGGCCTGGGAAGGCCCGTACGTAGTCACCGCGGTCATAAAACCCGGAACATACAGGCTCAGGACGGCGGAAGGGAAGACTTTGCCACGCGCCTGGAACGCTCAAAACTTGCGCCGCTTTTACCAGTGATCCCAGGACCTCTACCATGTACTAAGCCACGAGTTCAAACTCGTGCAAACTTATCTTCAATTTCTGTACCAAGCCGCGAGCTCTAACTCGTGCAAATCTATCTTATAATTTGTGTAAAAGCCGCGAGCTCAGGCTCGTGCACCTATCTTATCTTACATAAAGCTGTGCACCAAATGATTTCTTATTGAAAAGCTACGTTTTGACACCTTCACGCACTTAAGAAACACTTTGCAACGAGGCCCTGCCTCGGGGGCTTTGCACCGCCGTCGATTGAAGGTTCGCCCTTCTCCTCCGCCGTCAAGTCCCAGCGTCGTGGGGGCCTGCCCCCCTTACGAACGCCTCCGGTTTGAATACACCAGCTATTCACCGGCCACTTCGGGGCCCTGCCTCGGGGGCTTTGCACCGCCGTCGATTGAAGGTCCGCCCTTCTCCTCCGCCGTCAAGTCCCAGCGTCGTAGGGGCCTGCCCCCCTTACGAACGCCTCCGGTTTGAATACACCAGCTATTCACCGGCCACTTCGGGGCCCTGCCCCGGGGACTTTGCACCGCCGTCGATTGAAGGTTCGCCCTTCTCCTCCGCCGTCGAGTCCCGGTGACGTCGGGGCCTGCCCCCCCTGCGTTCGCCCACGGTTTGAATACAAACGCTATTCACCGGCCAAGCCGCGAGCCCGACTCGTGCAAGAAAGCCGCAAGCACAGACTTGCGCGAGCTAAATTTTCTATTGTAAAAAAAAGCCGCGGGCTCAGAACCGCGCAAGCTAATCTGTCACTTTGCAGAAACCCCACAGTCCACGCGGATATCAGAACCTGGCAGCAAGCCCACGACAATCACAGGGAACCAGCACCCTCCGACATCAACTCCTACCTAAAAAAGCGCCACACAGAGGACAAGGGGTAAAGCCGCCAAAGAAAAATCAAAACCTTCGAACTCCTCGCTCAGGAATTCGGACTCCGAAGGTTTGGGGGGCTTATGTTGTACACCCGTGAAGGCCTCAGGATGCGCCCAAAGGAAACCTCGCAGGAGAGAGATGGGGGTAGCGATCGAAGCACACACGAGCCCCAGATATGTACGTAATCGCGCGCAAAAGCGCACGGCAGCACGCGGGCTGCACCACTCGCCGCAGGGAGATGGCCCGAACACGCCCCGACCGCACCCCCTTGGGGGGGGCCCGGCTCATTCGCACCCCCCAAGGAGGGTGGCCGGCCAAGTCGCACCCCTCAAGGGGGGTACGGACCGGCCACACCCCCGAGGGGGTACGAGCCGGCTACACCCCCCAAGGGGGAGCCGCATCCCCCAAGGGGGTGCGGCCCGGCCACACCCCTTGAGGGGTGCGGCCAAACCGCACCCCCCAAGGGGGTGCGGCCAAGCCGCACCCCCCAAGGGGTGCGGCCAAGCCGCACCCCCAAGGGGTGCGGCCAAGCCGCACCCCCAAGGGGTGCGGCCAAGCCGCACCCCTTGTGGGATGCGGCCAAGCCGCACCCCCCAAGGGGGTGCGGCCAAGCCGCACCCCCCGAGGGAGTGCGGCCAAGCCGCACCCCTTGGGGTGCGGCCAGTCCGCACCCTCCCCGCTCGGGGGTGTGCGGCCAGTCCGCACCCTCCCCGCTCGGGGGTGCGCGGCCGTGCCCACTCCTTCTAGGGGTACGGTCCGGCACCCGCTCCCCTCCGGAGGACTTCAACCACTCGCTAGGGAGCGGCTCCTCGATTCGCCGTCCGTCCGAGGCATCTCCCGGGGCCCGTCGCGCATTCGGGGAGCTTCAGCGCTAACCCGCGCTCGGAACATTTCTGAACGCAGTCGGGAAGTCTTCTCACTTTTTGTCTTTCCGGCTTCTCACTTTTTGTCTTTCCGGCTTCTCACATTTTGGGTTTCAGGCTTCTCACTTTTCAGGAACAGTTAGTCGCCTTTTTCACCTCCAACAGGACTGCCCGAACTGCCCAATCTGCCCAAGCTGCCCGAGGGGCAAGGTGGTCATTTACGAAAAATAGTGATCCGAGGGCCCCAAACCGGAGAATATGATTCGTCCACTGAGCATTTATGGAAACTGCCAACGACAAAATTACCGGGCCGCCCCCGACAAAAACTATAAAAGGAGCCCCATGGCTTCATTTGAAAGGACCTTGACTTCGGGACTCGGGAGAGCTCCTTGCAGACTTTTGCGGAATTCTCCTTCGGCACTTGAAGATCCCCTTCGGGACTTGAAGATCTCCTTCGGGACTTGAAGATCTTCATCTTCCAGAAAGGCGACAAGCAGTTCTCAGAAGAGAAAGACGACTAGCCTTCTCGATTCCGAAAGGCGACAAGCAGTTCTCAGAAGAGAAAGGCGACTAGCCTTCTCGATTCCGAAAGGCGACAAGCAGTTCTCAGAAGAGAAAGACGACTAGCCTTCTCGATTCCGAAAGGCGACAAGCAGTTCTCAGAAGAGAAAGGCGACTAGCCTTCTCGATTCCGAAAGGCGACAAGCAGTTCTCAGAAGAGAAAGGCGACTAGCCTTCTCGATTCCGAAAGGCGACAAGCAGTTCTCAGAAGAGAAAGGCGACTAGCCTTCTCGATTCCGAAAGGCGACAAGCAGTTCTCAGAAGAGAAAGACGACTAGCCTTCTCGATTCCGAAAGGCGACAAGCAGCTCTCAGAAGAGAAAGGCGACCAGCCTTCTCAATTCCAGAAAGGCGACCAGCATCTCTCAGAAGGGAAAGGCGACTAGCCTTCCCGCTTCCGAAAGGCGACTAGCAGTCTTTGAAGGGAAAAGGACTTAGTTTTTTCGTGAGGTGGCCTGTCACCCTCGAAGCTCTCTTTCTCCAAGTATTGTAACGAGCGGCGGTCTGTCGCGCTCGAGTTCTAGCTTCCAAGTTGTAACTCCTCCAGAAGATAGTGAAATTTGGTCGGCACAGCTCCGGCCGCGTGGTTTTTTACCCTTTCCGGGTTTTCCACGTTAAAAAGTCTCTGCGTACTCAACGAACCTCTAATTGACTGTTTGCGCGCTTAGCTCGCTCACGAGCTAAGGCGGCTCAAGGGAACCGGTCTACCAAGAGCCCTAAGCGTTCCGCAACAGGGCATATTTTGTTTCCACTTATGGATAAATATTGTTTTTTTTATTCTATAAGTAGAGCTATTTTACACAAAGGATTAAATGAGAAATCTATATATTTCCTCTCTAGTTGTATTCTGTGTTAAGAAAGATAAATATGATGTTTTATCTAATATATGCTTAGGGCAATACTTATTAAGCAAAGTACAAAATTAAATATATTCAACTTGTGGTCAAATTGATTTGGATTGGGTCAAAAAGCCCGAGCCAGATAGGTTTGGGCATTTGTATAACATTCAGAGCCGCTTGAGTCCAAAATGAGGTATTATTCGCTTTGAGTTTACAACATAATAAACTCTGAAGGAGTTGTTTCACAAACGCACACTGTTAGATTTGAAGTGAGCTAGCGCCAGCGCTAGCTCAGCTTCTAGAAGACTTCCTCCCTTGCCTATAAATAGGAGGGGTAGACCCCCTCTAAGGAGTGAGATCCTGATAGTGGCGAGTATCATCAACTTTGAGCGAGTTTGAGATACCAGAGTGCCACCTAGAGAGCAGCGAACCCGGAGTCAGTTCGGCTAGCGACCTAGAGCGAGTAGCGAGCTTCGGAGATAGCGCCCATCGCTAGTGGATAGCGCTCACGGTAGTGAGAAGAGGAGGAAGCGAAGAGTAGCGAGCTTGCGAGTAGCGAGATTGCGAGTAACGAGCTTGAAAGCTAGCGCCAGCGCTAGTGGCTAGCGCCCGCGGTAGCGAGTAGCGAGTATCACCTACTTGGTGAGCTTTCGAGGAGAAGCGGACACTATTGGCTGTTGTGAATCAAGTTGGATGCAACTTGTTTTCAGCCCTGTTCATTTGTAACTAGCTGCCAAACTTTATTAATTGTGAAAGTTTATGTTCATCCCTTGGTGTCCTTATTCCCGTGTTGGTTGACGTGTTCTTCCGACTTTAAATATTTCACATGGTATCAGAGGGATAGTGGGAACAAAGACTGAGAAACTAAGATGGACGGCGGAGGAGGGTATGTTAGGGGACTTGGCATTGAGCTGCTTACTCAGACCAACTACAAGAAGTGGAAGTCTTGTATGGAGAGCTACCTTCTTGGAGAGGACCTCTGGGAGGTCGTTGGTGGTGGGGAGCAAGAGGAAGTAGTAGCTACTAGAGAAAATAGTCCAGATGTGAGAGTTTGGAGGAAGACTAACGCCAAAGCGGTGTTCATTCTAAAGAGAGCAATTTCACCTGACTTGTTCGACCACATCATTGGTTGCAAATCAGCGTCTGAGATCTGGAAAGCCCTCGTCGGACTATTTAACAGGAAGAATGTAGCGCGGATACAATTCCTGGAGAATGAGTTGGCGAGGTCCACTCAAGGCGAGATGGCGATATCCACCTTCTTCCTGAAGGTGAAGAACTTGTGTGGGGAGATCTCGGCCTTAGACCCTGAAGAGCCGATCTCAGAGGTGAAGTTGAAGCGGCACATACTCCGAGGCTTGAGGAAGGAGTATGTCCCCTTCATTACTTCTGTGCAAGGATGGACTACTCAGCCCTCCTTATTGGATCTAGAGAACCTGTTGTCATCACAGGAGAGCTTGACGAAGCATATGGCGGGAGTATCCATCTCAGGGGGAGATGGCGAGGCTTTGTTCTCAGGAAAAAGGAGGTCCTGGGACAAGAGAAATAAGAACTCCGGAGATGGACCTTCAAAGTCCTCTCAGGGAGATGGGGGGAAGTTCCTCCCCGCGCGCGATGAGATGGGGAGATCCCTTTGTTATGTCTGTAAGAAGTAAGGGCACATGGCAAAGGACTACCGGTCCGGTCTGAAGGCCGGTCATGTTGCTAACAAGGAGGGAGACCACAGAGTTGGAGACCATCAGAGAGGTGGAGGAAGAGGTGGAGGTCACCAAGGCGGTGAGAGGGGAGACAATTATTTCCTGGCAGAGATGACGACAACGTCAGTCGATGTCTTAGCCTCCATCAACTTTGAGAACGACTGGATAGTGGATTCCAGTTGCGGGCATCATCTCACTGGAGATATGTCGAAGTTTGACTCCTTGAAAGCATATGAAGGAACGGATGCTATCATCATTGCGGATGATACGACACATCCAGTGGAGCGAGAAGGGAAGGTATCCCTTGGAAGTGAAGAGAAGTCAGTGACACTGAAGAGTGTGTATCACGTGCCTGCCATGAAGAAGAACCTCTTCTTGGTTGCTAACACAGTGGATGTTCGATACCACGTGTTGTTTGGACCGAAGGAGGTGATGTTCCTGAAGAACCTATCGTCTGTCGATGCTGACGTCACGCTCACCTGGAGAAGGGTGAAGGATTTGTATGTTCTATCTGCAAATGCCTACGTGGACAAGCTGAAGACAAACGACAGCGCAGTGATCTGGCATGAGAGGCTTGGTCATGTGGGGATGGACAAGATGAAGATGATGGCGGCAAAGGGCCTAGTGCGTGGCCTGCCTCATCTTTCTTCCTACAACGACGGTCATGTGTGCGATGGCTGCCAATATGGAAAGTCACATCGACTTCCATTTGACAAGTCGGAGACCAGGTGTAAGACACCTCTTGAGTGCGTACATGCTGATGTTATGGGGCCGTGCGCCACCCTTACTTATGGAGGAAATAAGTACGCGCTGGTTCTGGTGGACGACTACACCCGCTATACGTGGGTATACTTTCTGAGAGAGAAGTCAGAAGTATTCGAGAAGTTCCAAGAGTGGAAGGAACTTGTGGAAGGAAGGCTGAACCGCAGAGTGAAGAAGCTGAGAAGCGATAATGGAGGGGAGTTTACCTCCAATGAGTTTGCTTCGTTCTGCAGAAAGTTCGGCATTCGGAAGGAGCTCTCCTACGCTCACACCCCTCAGCAGAATGGGGTGGTAGAGAGGAAGATCTGTCATCTGGTGGAGACTACCAGGAGTTGGCTACATGCCAAGAGCATTCTCAAGGCCTTATGGGCGGAGGGAATGACGTGTGCTACCCAAGTGATCAATCGACTACCACTGAGCCCCAATAGGATGGTGTCTCCACACCAGCTCATGTTAGGAGAGAAGCCAAATGTGGATCACATGAGAGTTTTTGGTTCTACCTGCTTCGTGTATGTCCCGGACGCTCAGAGAACCAAGTTGGAGCCGAAAACAAGGAAGTGTGTCTTCATCGGCTACGATGAGCGGAAGAAGAGATGGAAGTGCATGGATCCGCAGACCCACAAGTTCGTCATCTTGCGCGACGTAGTGTTTGACGAACTGATCTCGTATCAGGGAGTCTCTTCTGTGGTGTTGCCGGAGAGTGGAGATTCTAGCAGGAGAGAAGAGAGAGTCATTGAGGACTCTACTGTGGAGGTGGAGGTGTCTCCAAGTGCCCCATCGCCTTCTGGCTTAGGGGGAGCTTCTGGCTCAGGGGGAGCTTCGAGCTCTAGAAGCAGGGAGAGCACTGCTTCAAGAGGAGTTCAGAGAGGAGCTCAAGCGGAGGAGTCTACCAGAGTGGTAGATAGTGGCCAAGCCTTGAGGAGTTCGAAGCAGACCATCGTCCCGCCTGCTCGTTACAAAGAGGGGAGCTTCGTGAGTTTGGTCTTTTGCTTCTTCGCAGGACCACTCGACGAGAGGGAACCTGCCTTCTTTGAGGATGCATATGACATCAAGGATTGGACGCGACCATGACTGAGGAGATGGAGGCCCTAGAGAAGAATGAAACATGGGACCTGGTTCTCATGGTGGAGGGCATCAAACCTGTCACCTACAAATGGGTGTACAAGGTCAAGAAGAGAGCAGATGGAGAAATAGAGTGATACATGGCAAGGCTTGTCGCTCGGGGCTTCTCACAAACCTACGGAGAGGACTACGATGAGACATTTAGTCCTGTCACGAAGATGACGTCGGTGAGGATGGCCATCGCTCTGGCGGCGTGCCGAGGTTGGAAGCTGTGGCAGCTTGATGTGAAGAACGCGTTCCTGTACGGAGAAATTGACAAGGACATATTCATGGTGCAACCACCTGGATACGTGTCCAAGTCACTGCCACATCACGTCTGCAAGCTGAAGAAGGCCCTATACTGGTTGAAACAAGCGCCGAGAGCCTGGTATAGAAAGATTGCGAAGTACCTGCAGTTCTGCGGTTATGATGCCTCAGACTCAGACTCTAGCATGTTCGTGAAGAAGAGTGGAGGTCTTCACGTGTTGGTGCTTCTATATGTCGACGACATGATCGTGACATGGAACAACCCTGAGGAGGTCGCTGTTGAAACCAGCAACTGGTCTCCTGAGTTCGGACCCACTGGGGGGTGTAGCCGACGCTTACTTCTCCCTCCCTAGACTCTCTGACCGGTGGATGAGAAACTTGGAATAAACCCAAGGCTGTAGCGAGGAGGTCCCTCCACACACCCGGAAGATCTTAGAGAGCTCCCCCTCCCAAACCAAAGCTCAGCCGGGCACCTTGGAGGACACTGACTGCCAACCAAAACTAGCCTGGAGGAGAGGACTCTCAAGGAATCGGCTCTCCTCCAAGGTGCCCTTAATGGTCTATTTACAGATTTTTCTAGGCTGGTCTGCAAATAACATGAATCCGCCTTTTAGTTTTACTAACCGCACCCCAACTTGATCTGCTAACAACCTAACTCCGCTGTTCCGAAGGGCTATTTGCAGCCCACAAGGGGTATTATGGTCATTTCCCCCTCAAAGCCTTTATGGGCGAGTGGTCCGTGGGGGTACCACCCGCTGGGCACCTGCTTAGCTGGACGAATGCCCACGCTTCCGGGCGAGTGGTCCGTGAGGGCACCACTCGCCTAGCTCCTTTTCTCCTACAGTTTACCCCCACTAACCCGGGGGTATTTTCGCCTGTGTGAGCCGGGGCGAATGATCTGACTGGCCTAGGTCTCGCCAGTTGGCCTGTGGGACCCACTCGACGAATACGGGTTGTACACAATCCCCGCTCTTTGCGAGCGGTTCCTGCGCTCGGAAAGAACAGTCCAACCCGGTATTCGGTGAGTGCTGGCTGACTGGTCCCATAAGATTCTGTGGGTCCCACCGTTGCCCTATATATATCTCTTCATGCCAGATTTTCCTGGAACGCTTTCATTCCTCGATTCGGAGCTTCTTCTCTCCCTTGGCCTTTCGCAGATATTAATGTCTTCCCACAAACCTTCCGCCTGTGTGCCCCTGCTTCCTCGTCGAGATGCTTCGCGCGCGAGTGGGCAACCTTGAGGAGGAAGTCCGGCTGGCTAAGGCCGAGGTCCAGCAGGCGCAAGAAGCCGATGCCTTGGCACTCGCCTTAGGAAGCAGGGGCACTTTTATCCCCACCATGAGCTAGAGCAGCTGATGCAGGAGAATGCTCAAAGTGTCGTGAAGCACGCGCTGCAGGTGCTGCGGCAGGCTGGATACCTGAAGGAGGAGGCCGAATGCCTCTCTGCCCGACAGGTCGTCCCCGAGCTCTACATTCTGATCCCCTTCCCAGAAGATGAGGACGGCGAGCTGCGAGAGGACGCCCTCCTACCGGATTCGAGCAAAAGCGATGGATCTTCTGGCGAGAAGCCTGCCGACCCATGAGATGGGCCCTTTGTATATTTTTTGTTTGCTCTTTTTATTCTTCATTTTTGGATGTAATCATGAACTGGGCGAGTCCCCTTGAAAGATATATATTGATTACAATTTTTGTGCTATCTTAATTTTTTCTCATTCGCCGCTATATCTCGCTAGGCTCATTAGGACGCTAGGCCGTAGTGTAACTGTCTTGACCACTCGCCGCTGCTCGTTGACGACCTAGGATGCATCGCTCTTTTCGACTTCCCGCTACCGAGTGAGCCTTTGGACCATTCGCGCATCACGGGGTTGCGTTTAGGTAGTTATGAAAAGGAGGTGAGATCACTGTTTCCGCGTGTGGTCTATGCGAGTGCTCTTGAGGTCACTCCTTGAGAATTTAGAATCTGCCACCGAGCGAGCCTTCGAACCTGCCAGCTAGATGAGAGCCTGGACAGCGGGTCTGCTCGGGGCCATTTTTCCTTCAACATAGAACCCGCCACCGAGTGAGCCTTCGGACCTGCCAGCTAGATGAGAGCCTTGACAGCGGGTCTGCTCGGGGCCATTTTTCCTTCAACATAGAACCTGCTATAGAGTGAGCCTTCGGTCCTGCCAGCTAGATGAGAGCTTGGACAGCGGGTCTGCTCGGGGCCATTTTTCCTTCAACATAGAACCTGCCACCGAGTGAGCCTTCGGACCTGCCAGCTAGATGAGAGCCTGGACAGCGGGTCTGCTCAAGGCCATTTTTCTTTCAACATAGAACCTGCCACCGAGTGAGCCTTCGGACCTGCCAGCTAGATGAGAGCCTGGACAGCGGGTCTGCTCGGGGCCATTTTTCCTTCAACATAGAACCTGCCACCGAGTGAGCCTTCGGACCTGCCAGCTAGATGAGAGCCTGGACAGCGGGTCTGCTCGAGGCCGTTTTTCCTTCAACATAGAACCTGCCGCCGAGTGAGCCTTCGGACCTGCCAGCTAGATGAGAGCCTGGACAGCGGGTCTGCTCGGGGCCATTTTTCCTTCAACATAGAACCTGCCACCGAATGAGCCTTCGGCCCTGCCAGCTAGATGAGAGTCTGGACAGCGGGTCTGCTCGGGGCCATTTTTCCTTCAACATAGAACCTGCCACCGAGTGAGCCTTCTGACCTGCCAGCTAGATGAGAGCCTGGACAGCGGGTCTGCTCGGGGCCATTTTTCCTTCAACATAGAACCTGCCGCCGAGTGAGCCTTCGGACCTGCCAGCTAGATGAGAGCCTGGATAGCGGGTCTGCTCGGGGCCATTTTTCCTTCAACATAGAACCTGCCACCGAGTGAGCCTTCGGCCCTGCCAGCTAGATGAGAGTCTGGACAGCGGGTCTGCTCGGGGCCTTTTTTCCTTCAACATAGAACCTGCCACTGAGTGAGCCTTCGGACCTGCCAGCTAGATGAGAGCCTGGACAGCGGGTCTGCTCGGGGCCATCTTTGGAGCTTTCGGAGTTTTTCCTACAAGCTGCAATATCAATCTCAAACACATATGTTAAACAAAATATTCTTATTTCAAAACATTTTCATTACATAGTTTCAGGGATAGAAACGTTTAAGATCGTCACCGCTCCAGGTGTGGCTGAGGGGTTGGCCCCCCACGTTCTGAAGGCGATACCCCCCCCCCCCCCCCCGGACTTTAGCGCTTCCTCCACGACATAGGGGCCTTCCCAGTTGGGATTAAGCTTTCCCACTGCGGCAGACCTCCCAGCCGCGTCAACCTTCTTGAGCACTAGGTCCTCTTTTTCGAACTGCTTGACCCTGATGTGCTTGTCGAAGTACTTGGCCATCCGCCGCTTGACCTCTTCTTGGCGAATGGCTGCTAGATCCCGGGCTTCTTCGATGAGGTCGAGGGAGAGCCGCAACTCCTCTTCGTTCCCAGCTCTCCAATCTTCCTCTCTATTCGTGGCGGCTTTTACCCGTGGCGTCATGACTTCGAACTCTATGGGAATGACGGCCTCGCAGCCGTGAGAGAGCTTGAAAGGGGTCTCTCCAGTGGCGGTGTTGGGGGTGGTTCTTAAAGCCCACAGGACCGAGGGGAGCTGCTCCACCCAATTGCCCTTAAGATTTTCCATCTTCTTCTTGAGCAAGTTCACGATAGTCTTATTTGCCGCCTCCACCTGCCCGTTGCTCCTGGGATGGTGGACGGATGCAAACCTGAGGTCTATCCCCAACTGGCCGCAGAAACTGATGAACTCCTCGCTTGTGAACTGCGGACCGTTGTCCGTGACTATGGCCTGCGGAAGACCATGCCGACAGATGATCTCCCCCCATATGAAGTTGCGGACCACCTGGGAGGTGACCTTAGGCAGCGCCTTGACCTCCAACCACTTTGAGAAGTAGTCGATCATGACTAAGAGAAATCTCCTCTGCCCACTAGCCTGGGGGAAGGGTCCTACCAGATCCATTCCCCATATGGCAAATGGCCAGGGTGCCGTGATACTCCTTAGCCTCTGAGCTGGCATGAGCTGGAGCGGGGCGAACATTTGGCACTTCTGGCATTTCTTGGCGAAGGTGGCCGCGTCCTTGCTTAGGGTTGGCCAAAAGTTTCCCTGCCTCATTATTCTTGCCTCCAACATCCTGCTCTCCGAGTGGCTGCCGCACTCGCCGGAGTGAACTTCTTCCAAGATCCGCGGGACTTCATCTTCCGAGATGCATCGGGCCAAGAGGCCCGAGAGGGTCTTCCGATACAGATCCCCCTCATGGAGCACGTAGTAGGCGGACTTGTACCGGAAGCGCCTTTGGTCCGGAACATCCTCCGGGAATTTCCCTGTTGCAAGGAAGGTAATGAAGGGATCCTTCCAAGAGGGCCGCTGCTCTATTTCCATGAGTTCCCCTTCCTCGATCGAAGGACGGAACAGATCTGTTAGGGTTCCTCCTGTAAGACCCCTTTTTTTTTTTTTTTTTGCAAAAACCACCGGGTCTTAGGCCCAGAACCGCCGTTTTGCGGTGACACCTTCACTCGGGAAGGTCGCCACCACAAAACGCCGATTCTGCCGGCCAAATCGATCACAAAGAAAAGTTCATAAAAGAGAAGACAAGTCCACATAATCACATGAAATATAACCATAAAGGTAAATGTCCACATATATTAACTGAATAAAAGATACAAGGGTTACAACAAAAAGGGCTCTTGCCCTATACATCATTTCCTCACTACAAGATCACTCGCGGAAGCTAACTACTAAACACTCACAGATCTTGAATCCTGTGCTCCTGTACTAGACCGGCCCGCCTCCGTCTGCTCCGACCTCTGGTGTTGCTGCGTCTCCTCGAACTCCTAAAATGATAAGGTCCACCGACCGTCAGTCAAAATGACTCAGCCAATTCCCCACCCCTCCCCCAATGGCTCCTAGGCACCGTGCGGGAGGATGAAGCGGAGGACAGCAAGGGGTAAAAACAAGAGCAGGTGACGGCGGAACTAGAGCTACACAGGTGTATACATATATATGAAGCATGGTAACAAGTATATAAAGAACAGTAAGCAGCAAGTAAAGTAATATAAAAGTAACCATTGATTTATAGGAATGCCCATACAAACCTATAGACCAAGGGGTCGTTTAGCAGGGCCTACCGTATAAGAAGTCCCATAACCGACTTATACGTTAGGGGTAGGTTGAATGCAATGTTTATGCTATGACATGCAAGTATGTTGTTATGCTATGATCATACAAGTGCAACTCACACACTACGACTTTATGCGCATAGACCTTTAGTTCCCCCTTTTTGGAGCGAGCTAGACTCCCAGGATACTCCCGTAGTGGCAAACGGAAGCGGTGGGTTGGGCCCCGCCCACCTCTAGGTTGGTATTCACACTACCCAACCTAGACCTATTGTACGCCTCCACTATACCCGCGGAGCGTCTGCGTACTCTTGCTGACTGGACCGCCAGACTATCAAGGCTAAGTGTAAAACCACACTCGCCGAGTCAACGTATTGACGTCGGTGTGAACGACCGTCCAATACCGAAGACCCACCACCTTCAGTGCACATGCAACATGTTCTACTTCCTATCTCTGAGCCATGAGCTCCCCGGGCTAACCCGCCCGCCATCAATAACCTTCCGAGCCAAAAGCTCCCCGGGCTAACCTGCCCGTCATCAATAACCTTCCGAGCCAAAAGCTCCCCGGGCTAACCTGCCCATCATAAATAACCTTCCGAGCCAAAAGCTCCCCAAACTAACTAGTCTGCTGCAACAGCCACCGAGCCCACCGCTCGGACAACCAATCCAACTAAACTTCCGAAACCACAGGGTGTGGATGAGTGTGTTATTAGTTAATCTTGTACTATGTCTTACTCCTATGAGTTAGGGTTAGACTTGGACTTCCCGAGGGTTACCCTGTGAGGGGCTCGCTACGGTACTAGGAACCACTATGGGATGACACCCCAAAGTTCCCATTCCCAAGACACTTAATGTTATTAGTTACTACCCATAAGAAAACCCTCTTAACATTTCACCTGGTCTAAACCTAAGTGCTTTTTAGGCCTTAATAGACAAAAGATGACCTTTCGTCATCCACAGGACGACCTACCCCAAGGATGGCACCCCACCACCCTAGGACTCTTCAACCTTAAATCTCTCCAAGGGTCCTCTCATACCATATAATCACCATTCCATTCCCACATCTCCAAACAATGTATTCCAAATTGGCCTATAACTCCAAAACTGCCAATTTACTAAACGCAGACCACCCTTAACGTTTTGATCCTCATGAAGGGAAGTACATTAATTAATCAACTCTATGACCCAATATTCTCACTGGGGGTCCATGTCACTGTTTTAAGATCCATTCCAGAGTTCCATAATTTTCCCCATATTATTAATATTTAAAACCATTTTTCCCAAGGACAAATTCCTAGGGTTTGAACTACAAGTGCACTTTTCTGACTTCCAATGCCCCTCCCAATTTTTACATAAATCAAAAGTACCTATTAATCAGTAGTCATGAAATCTTAGGGAAATACTGCAAGATTTACTATTTTTAAAAATTCCAAAACTCATTTATTACCAATAAGTTCCAAAGGAGGTACCCTCATATGGTCTCTAAACCTTATGCAAATTTATACAGAGGTGTCTCCTACTAAAATATTCAGGTCTACCAAGTTTGACCACATAACACAGAGGTTACATTTGTAAATTCCTCAATGGATATATTTGTAAATAATTCCAAAATGAACTAGTGATACCAAAAATATTAATCCATAAATTATGAGAAAATTTCAGTGGGTACATATTGGTATGAAAAGACATCCTGAAAAGTTTCATGCAATTACAGTAACTTAACACCCTAAAATTGATCCTCCCAAAAATTGTCCAAAAAGTCTTCTCATGGTCTAACAGATTCTTCCAGAGATCAAAAGCATTAAAACCAAGTTTGTGACAGAAAATGGTAAACCATTAAGTAACATTTCTCCCTAAAACCCAAAAACTTAAATATTTACAAATCTACCCAAGAATTAATTACCTAGGTTTGACAACTCCAAACCTCTTCAAATTCACAGGGGAGGTTCCTCTGGTCACTATGACCTTCCCTCCAAAACTTTAGGTCAAAAAATTAGGGTTTGACCCTACTTCCTTTATTAGCCTCTAATTGCACCCCATTAGGGTTTAACCTAGGGTTAGGGTCAAAACTTCACCAACTCCACTCAAACTTCTTGTGAGGGTATTATATCACTTATAACACTCAGAGGAGTTCAACACACCCCTCTCCAAGGACAAACTCCCCTATGTCCTTCACAAACCCTAAATGGCTCCATACACCTCACCATTAGGGCTTAAGGGCACACTAAGCCCTAACTCATCCAAAGCTACTCCTTGGGGTGTCTCCTACCTTCCTAGGCAGTGACCAAGGTCACCCCAACAATCAGTGGGAGGAAAGCCCCTCCACACTCCAAAGTTAGCTTAGGTTTACTTTTGCCCTAAACCTAACCTTTAAGCAAACTATTCTCAAGAGGACTCCCTACCTTGCCCAAGTCCATACTACTTACTATACTGACCATGGGTCAGTAAAAGATCACCCAAGATCCTACCAACATTTGGTGAGGAGTGGGATTCCAATGGGTACCTATTTGGGGTGCAAATAGCAATTTATCCCCTTTGTGGTTTACTAGGGCAAACCTCCTCCAATGGCCACCAAATTTGGACCAGAGGTTGGCATGGGGGAGGGTGAGGTGCACCCCAAATATGAAGCCATTTGGCTTTGAGGAAGAGTGGGGGCACTCACCCAAATTTTTGCCTAAACCTAGGGAGCCTAAGGTTGTTTTGGTGAATTACCCCACCAAAACAACTCCATAAATCATGATATTTTAGCCAGGGCCTATACATACCCCCTAAGACCACCCATCCAAGTTTGGAAGGGTCTTGAGGTGTTTAGGGCACCTAATTAGATTAAACTAGGATTATTGAACTTTCCCAAAAATTATGGGGAAAACTTCTCCAATCCTTCTGATCTTTGGACATAACCTAGGTAAACCTAAGACTAGACTACACCCCAAAAATCAAGTCATTTGGAGTTCTATAATGGTGTGGGCACCAAAAATAAGCTCTGAATAGCCTTATGGACAGCCCCCACCAAAATGAGTGCTGTGCCCTAACCAGGACTCCAAATTGAGTGATTTTAATTTTGCATGAAACTAGACTCCAAGGGCTACAATTTCTATGTTGACCACTTTTCCTAAATCAGCCTCTAACTATTTTTACCAGAATTAAATAGGAACTGCACTTTTAATCATAGAAATAATGGATAATGAATTAAAGCCGCACGAATCTTAAAGCAATATCCACGGCATCCGGTTGTCTTCTCCGATGGATCAACGGCTCTGATAGCCCGCGCCTGGGCCGCCTTCAACCTTGATTTCCCGGCCACCCTCGTTTCCCCCCGGCCGGCAAGTGCCACCACCACCTCCGTTGAGGTGGTGGTCGTCGATAGGGGGTCGTTTGCCGGCCGGTGGTGGCCGGAGTCGGGGTTTCGGGGAGGAAAACTGTGCTCAAAAACGAGCACCCTTGAGTGCACAATTTGAGCCCGATTGAACTCAAATCAAGACCCAGTCAGATTAAGATCTAACCACTGAGGTAGGGGAAGAGAATCGGACCTGACTTGGGGCTTGAAACCTTGCCGACTGGGTGGGCCTCCATGGCCGGCCACCATTGTTGCGAGTTGTGCATCCTCCACATCAAGTTGCCCGAAGCCTTCAGGTAAGTGGGGGGAAACGTTCCTCTCTGCCTGGTGATGCTTTTAAATGGGGCAATTTGAGGAGAGGAAGGGCCTCTCCTTGATTGCCACCATTAATGGCCATGAATGGAATTTTCGGCCACCATGAGAATCCCCCCAATCCAGCCCCCTTATGGCCGGCCCTGGCTGTTAGACTCCTCCAAATTGAAGAGGGGAGATGCACCAATCCATTGGGAGAAGAAAAGGGTGGCCCTTGGTCTCCTTTGGCCATTAATGGCCACCTTTCTCCCTCTTCCTCTTTCCTCCAAAACCCCCATTTCTCTCTCCTAATTACCATGGCCGAAATTTCCCTCTCTCTCATGCTTAATAACAGCCTACTAAGCTGGTCAAATGGTCAATTTGGGCTTAACCCAAAGGGATTGGGCTAGGTTTAAGAGATTTGACCTAAATTGGGCAATTTTGACTTTTGGTCAAATTGGCCAATTGGGTGACCCTAGGATGGGGCTTTTTGGTCCAATGGATTCCAAATTAGGTTTAGAAACTACTGGTGGGGTCAATTTGGTCACATGAGCCTTAGTTGACCCAATTTAAGCTAATTTGACCAAAACAGGCTAAGTTGACTTTGGTCAAATTGAGCCCTAGGGTTGACCCAGCCAAGGGGCTTTTTGGTCCACTGGGTCCCCGATGACATGGTAGCACTATGGGTAGGGTCAATTTAATATGGTGATGGTCAATTAGGGTACTTTGTGAAGAATTGCCATTTTTGACCTAAAGGGGCATTTTGGTCAATTTGCACCATTGGGGGTCCCATGATGGGGCTTTTAGGCCCACTAGGTCTCTCATGATATTCTAGACCTAGATGAGTGGTCAATTTGTCATGGTGAAGGTTAATTGGCTCTAAATAGGCTACTTTGACCAATTTGGGGTTAGGGTTGACTTTGGTCAATTTGACCTCTTTGGTTGACCCCAATGGGTCCTTGGTGCCCTAAGGGGACCCCTAAAGGGTTTGGGATACTAAGGTGGTGTCAAAAGGTCAAGTTGAGGCCCTAAAGTCCAACCCTAAGCTTGGTCACAAGAAATTGCTATTTGCAGACCAAGGTGGTTTTCTTCTTCTCACCTCAATTCACATGGCCTTGGGCTCTTCCTATGGTTTTGTCATGACAAAACCAACTTAGGGGTCTAGCTGTCTGAGGGATGTTACACCTCCGGCTCGGGGACCGGCCTTGGCCAAGCGATCCGCCTGGGCACTCTCCTCCCGAGGGATGTGCCTGATGGAGAAAGTCTTGAACGCTCCAATGAGGCTTCTCACTTTGGCTAAGTATCTTATGAGTGTAGATTCCCTCGTCTCGAACTCCCCCTTGATCTGAGAGGCTATTATCAATGAGTCGGTGAGAACCTCCACATCATGGACTCCCAGTTCCCGAGCCAGACGCAAGCCGGCGATCACTGCCTCATACTCCGCCTGGTTGTTGGTGACTGGGAAATGTATAACGAGTGTCTGCTCGATCTTCATCCCGTGAGGGCTCTCCAGCACTACCCCTCCTCCGAGAGAATTCTTACCCGAGGCCCCGTCAACCAGCAGCTTCCATGGAACATGACGAGGGGCTTGACCCTACTCCATCTCGGCCACATAATCTGCCATGAAATCCGCCACCACCTGTGCCTTCATGGATAGCCGAGGGACGAAGGTGATATTGAACTCGCTGAGTTCTATCGACCACTTCGCTAGCCTCCCCGAATGCTCTACTCCTTCGAAGATCTGACGAAGAGGGTGGTCCGTCACTACTTGAATTGAATGGGCCTGGAAGTATGGCCTGAGTTTTCTTGCTGCGACGACCAGAGCAAAGGCCAACTTCTCCAAGATCGGGTATCTGAGCTCCGCCTCCCTCAGGACCCTACTCACGTAATAGATAGGCAGCTGCTTCTTGCCTTCTTCCCGGACCAGGACGGAGCTTACAACCTCAGTCCCGACTCTGAGATATAGGGATAGATCTTCCCCCCTCCTTGGGACCTTGGAGTAGCGGAGCCTTGGTGAGCTGACCCTTCAAGGCCTGGAAGGCCTCCTCGCATTCCTTTGTCCACTCGAATTTCCGGTTGCCTCGTAACGTTTTGAAGAAGTGGGAGCATTTCTCCCCGGCCCGGGAGAGAAACCTGCTCAACCCCGCGAGCCTTCCTGTCAAGCGCTGAACCTCCTTGACATTCCGAGGCGATCCCAACTCCATTATGGATTTGACCTTGTCCGGGTTAGGTTCTACCCCCAAAGGGGTGAGAAGGTGTCCCAGGAACTTCCCCTTGCTGGTCCCAAACACACACTTCAGGGGGTTCAGGCGCATCTTGTATTTGCGCAGGGTAGCGAAGGTCTCCTCGAGGTCCTGGATGTGAGAGCTCACGTTCTTGCTCTTCACCATGAGGTCATCCACGTAGACCTCCAAGTTCCTTCCCCTTTGTTCCTTAAAGACCCGGTCCATCATCTTCTGGTAGGTTGCTCCTGCATTTTTCAGCCCAAAGGGCATTATCTTATAGCAGTAGCACCCCTCTCGGGTGATGAAAGAGACATCTTTGATATCCGGAGGGTGCATCCTGATCTGGTGATAACCTTAAAAAGCATCCAAAAAACTCATCACAGAAAAACCGACGGCTGAATCAACCAGCGCGTCGATCCGAGGCAGGGGATAGCAATCCTTAGGGCAGGCTTTGTTTAATAAAGAAAAGTCAATACACATACGCTAGCGACCATCGCCCTTTTTTACCATGATGACATTGGAGACCCAGCCTGGATACTGGATCTCCGATACAAAACCTGCTTCAAGGAGCTTGGCCACCTCCTCGCGGATTGGTTCTTCGAGCTTGTCGGCGAAGGCCCTCCTTTTCTGTCGGATGGGGCGGGCTCCTGGCTCAAGGTTGAGACGATGGCAAGCCACGTCTGCTTCGATGCCGGGCATGTCTGCCGCGCTCGATGCGAAGATGTCCATGTTCTTCTGAATGCACTCCAGCATCCTCGCCCTGTCTTCCGGGCTGAGGCCCCCGCTGACACGCACCTTCTCCACCCTTCCTCCCTGGGTGATAACCTCCGTCTCCACTACTTCCTCTGTCGCTTCAAGCCGGGCCGGCTCTTCCCGTCTACCCCTTGCTTCTCGCCCCTCTAACCTGGCCTTCTCCTCTGCCGTACCTTCCTCCTCCATCGGTTCGACCTGCTCCTCCTGAGCTACCTCCATCTCCTTTCTTCGGGCACTACCCTCTTCCTCTTCTCCCCTCTTCTCCACTCCTTCTTCTGCCCCCTCCGGCCTCCTCATCTCTTCATCCATCTTCTCAGCCTCCGCCATCCAAGAGATGGTATTGACGGCAGTCACATAACACTGCCTGGCCACCTTTGCATCTCCCCGGATTCGGATCTGGACTCCTCCACTATGGAACTTCAAGCACTGGTGGTATGATGAGGGCACACATCGGAAGGCACTGATGAGGGGGCGCCCAAATATGGCATTGTAGCTGTTCGGAGCGTCAACGATGACGAACCGGCAGTTCCTCGGGACCCCTCCTAATGTCACCTGGAGGCCGACACCTCCCTCGACCTCCTTCCTTTCTCCTGAGAAACCAAACAGCGGCCCATCAGAGGCCTGCACCCTCTTCTTTTCCACCTCCATCGCATCGAAAGCCTTCTTGAAGATAACATTCACCGAGCTCCCATTGTCCACCAGGATCCGGGAGACCGTGAAGTTTTCTATCGCCGTCAGGATCACCAGGGCGTCGCAGAACGGGTCCTCATAATCAGGCATATCTTCCGAGGAGAAGGTGAGCTTCTCTGTGGGGGGTGGGGTCTGGGAAGTTGATGCGACGTCTCTCCGGAACATCGCCTGGAAGCTCCTTTTGCGAGAGGCCTCTATCCCAACCCCACCATGAATCACCCTGATTCCCCCTGGCTCCTGTATCCGCCCTGTCCTCGCATCGGTCCTCTTATGCCTCTGGGAGCACTTCCTCGATCCTGGCCTGCTGCCGCCGTGGCTGACCTCTCCTTCTCATCTCCAAGAATTCTGGGCAGGTGGCGGTCGCGTGACCTTCTTCCTGGTGAAAGTCACAATAGGGCAACGCCACCCTGTCCCCTCTTCCTGCTCTTCCTCCCCTTCCTCTTGCTCCTCTACCTCCTCTTCCTCGGCGTACTGCCATAGCTTGCTCCCTTGGGGGGTGAGGGGGTCTGGGACCTTGCCTCCACCCCGGATTTATTCCTCCCGCCTCTCTTCCTTGATACCCCCCTTCCTGACCTCTCGCTGGTCCTTCCTGGTGCCTCCAGCCCAACCTGTTGTTGGGCTCTTGATTCCTCCAATTCCGAGGCGGTCTTTCGAACCCCTGACCCCTGGGTTCTTCTCGCCTTCTTCCTTCTTGCTGCCTCACCTCGGGCTCGCTCATCTTCGCCAACCTCTTGTAGAACTCCGGGTTGGCCGCCTCCCCCTCAATCTCCTCTGATGCTCGCTCCATCAACTCCTCAAAGGACAAAGGAGGCCTTCTCTTCAGGTCCATCTTGAAGAACCCATCTCGCAACCCTACGATGAACGCCATCTTGAGGGCGAATCCCGGCACCTCCTACACAAGGTGTATCTCCTCCTGGAACCTATCCACGTAATGTGCCAGGGATTTCCCCTCCCTTTGCCTGATCTTGAAGAGAGCCTCCGCATCCTTCTTCCTCTTTTTCGACGTCGAGAAGCGCAACCGGAAGCCCCGGCGCAAATCATCGAACGTGTAGATGGAACCTGCGGGAAGCTGGTGGAACTAGTCCCTTGCTTTCTCCTTCAGTGTGGTTGCAAAGAGTCGGCATTGAAAAGCATCCGACATGGGAAGGATTGACGTCATGTCCTCAAACCACTGCAGGTGCACGACTGGGTCCTCCTTGCCGGTGTAGTAGGACATCTCTGGCCCTCGAAACCCCTCCGGCACTGGGGCCGAGAGGATCATCTCGCAAAAGGGGCTCCCTTCCCCTGCTCGGCGAATGGTCCTCTCGCGCGGAGCCAGCTCGCACACCTCAGCACTCGTCGGGTCGCTGAACAGCTGCCGCCCGGGGAGATCTCGCGCACTTCCTTCTGCTGGCACCTCCTTCCCCAGCCGCTGCCCCGGTGTGTTCTCGCCGATCTGCAGGGGCGGAACCACAGGGACTGCCGGGGTCTCGCACTCGCTCTGCCCAGCGAGAACTGTCTGCAGGACTTCTCGCTTGAACTTCTCAAGCATCTCCAGCCACTCCCATGTTGCTGGCGGCTGCGAGTGGCCTGAGTCTGAACCATTTTCCCCACCTCCTGTCAACGAACCTAGCTCGAGATTTTCCTTCACCGGCTACGGTCCACGCTCACCGCACCAAAAATGTTGAAACCAGCAACTGGTCTCCTGAGTTCGAACCCACTGGGGGGTGTAGCCGACGCTTACTTCTCCCTCCCTAGACTCTCTGACCGGTGGATGAGAAACTTGGAATAGACCCAAGGCTGTAGCGAGGAGGTCCCGCCACACACCCGGAAGATCTTAGAGAGCTCCCCCTCCCAAACCAAAGCTCAGCCGGGCACCTTGGAGGACACTGACTGCCAACCAAAACTAGCCTAGAGGAGAGGACTCTCAAGGAATCGGCTCTCCTCCAAGGTGCCCATAAGGGTCTATTTATAGATTTTTCTAGGCTGGTCTGCAAATAACATGAATCCGCCTTTTAGTTTTACTAACCGCACCCCAACTTGATCTGCTAACAGCCTAACTCCGCTGTTCCGAAGGGCTATTTGCAGCCCACAAGGGGTATTATGGTCATTTCCCCCTCAAAGCCTTTATGGGCGAGTGGTCCGTGGGGGTACCACCCGCTGGGCACCCGCTTAGCTGGACGAATGCCCACGCTTCCGGGCGAGTGGTCCGTGAGGGCACCACTCGCCTAGCTCCTTTTCTCCTGCAGCTTACCCCCACTAACCCGGGGGTATTTTCGCCTGTCTGAGCCGGGGCGAATGATCTGACTGGCCTAGGTCTCGCCAGCTGGCCTGTGGGACCCACTCGACGAATTCGGGTTGTACAGTCGCGGTGCTGAGACAGCAGCTCTCCATACGTTTCGAGATGAAGGATCTTGGTGAACTGCACCATTTCCTTGGCCTTCAAGTTGAGAAGAGAAGAGATGAGTTGTACGTTTCTCAGAGGGCTTATGCTGAGAGGATCGTCGAGAGATTTGGCATGAAGGAGGGGAAGAGCAGTTCCGTTCCTCTGGAGGCTGGGCTGAAGCTTCGGAAGGAAGAAAGGAGGATTCTTCCTGATCCGGAGATCTTTCGGGCACTGATGGGGAGTCTTATCTACCTGACTATCACGAGGCCGGACATCGCCTTTGCTGTCGGCCGAGTTAGTCGGTATATGCAGGAGCCGCAGAAGCCTCATCTGGAGGCAGCTAAAGAGATTCTGAAGTATGTGAAGGGAACCCTTGAGATGGGGTTGTCCTATGGAGAGAAGTCTGACTTCAAGCTGCATGGGTACACGGATGCAGACTACGGAGGTGACTCTGATGATCGTAACTTGACCTCAGGTTATGTGTTTTTGTGTGGAGTTGTTGTTATCTCGTGGTGTAGCAAGAAGCAAGACTCTATTTCCCTTTCTACCACGGAGGCCGAGTACAAGGCATCGTCCTTAGCAGCTCAGGAGTGTATCTGGCCGAGGAGACTAGTGGAGGATGTGGACGAGGAGTTCATCAGACCTACTGTGCTTCGCGGGGACAATGAGAGTGCCTTGAAACTGGTAACCAACCCAGTGTGTCATGCAAGGACCAAACACATAGAGATCGAGCATCACTTCATCAGATAGAAGGTGCTGGGTGGCTTGATCGCAGTGGAGCATGTGCGGAGTGAAGACAACCTTGCGGATATATTCACGAAGCCCCTATCTGCGGGGCCGTTCTGGAGGCTTTGCTCGTTGCTTGGAGTTGTTCCCGGAGCTCACTTCAAGGAGGAGTGTTAGATTTGAAGTGAGCTAGCAGCGCCAGCGCCAGCGCTAGCTCAGCTTCTAGAAGACCTCCTCCCTTGCCTATAAATAGGAGGGGTAGACCCCATCTAAGGAGAGAGATTCTGATAGTGGCGAGTATCATCAACTTTGAGCGAGTTTGAGATGTCAGAGTGCCACCTGGAGAGCAGCGAACCCGGAGTCAGTTCGGCTAGTGACCTATAGCGAGTAGCGAGCTTCGGAGATAGCGCCCGACGCTAGTGGCTAGCGTCCGCGGTAGCGAGAAGAGGAGGAAGCGAAGAGTAGCGAGATTGCGAGTAGCGAGCTTGAGAGCTAGAGCCAGCGCTAGTGGCTAGCGCCCGCAGTAGCGAGTAGCGAGTATCACCTACTTGGTGTGCTTCGGAGGAGAAGCAGACATTGTCCGTGACCAGTTTCTTTACTACCATTGGTTGTTGTGAATCAAGTTGGATGCAATTTGTTTTCAACCATGTTCATTTGTAACTAGCTGTCAAACTTTATTAATTGTGAAAGTTTATGTTCATCCTTTGGTGCCCTTATTCCCGTGTTGGTTGACGTGTTCTTCCGACTTTAAATATTTCACACACACCTCTCAATGGATCAAGCATATGCATAATAAATAGTCCAAAATTTTTACTCCCAATTTTGGTGTGGGACTAAACAATTTATTCCAATCTCCAAACAATCGCTCGGTGATCCCTTTCGGTGCCTAGAGATTAGAGCATCACAATCTTCCACCATTCAATTGGGTTCGTCCTCGAACCTAATTCAAACCAAGTCGGCAAACCCGACCCAAGCTTGACCATGAGAGGCAGCTCTGTTACCACCTTTAACAACCAGAGTTCGAGTCTAATACGAGGCATTGTCCACTTTGATTTTATCCCAAAATTGACGACCCTCATGAGTTTCTCCACAAAAGCGCCCCCACAAAGGATGAACTTGTATACCACAAACTTGTTACTATATACTTTTGTTACTACACGAGTGATCATAATAACCCTCGTTGTGCACTGCTTTAGCATCGTGCAAAGTTTTGATAGGAATAAATACTACAAGTTCAATACTATTTAAGGGCGAATATTTTTCTATCGCA
Organism: Dactylorhiza incarnata; assembly: GCA_033032865.1. Classification (NCBI taxonomy): domain Eukaryota; kingdom Viridiplantae; phylum Streptophyta; class Magnoliopsida; order Asparagales; family Orchidaceae; genus Dactylorhiza; species Dactylorhiza incarnata. The sequence goes on along the minus strand of JAWHQI010000177.1, from coordinate 4,543,766 downwards.
CCAACGCAGTGTTGCGCTCCTCTCGACAATCTATAATGGCTTGATATCGCCAATATCGTATTTTGCAAGGCCTAACCAAACCTCAATACTACCAATTCCTCTCTTGACTCTACAAGATTTCAACAAGTCTTATCACCACTTCAAATTTTTTATTTTATCTCAAAGATTACTTGTGCACTAAAAAGAAGATAATGCAAAGACTGCGTAAAGATAATGTTACTTTAAAAATAAATATTAACATTACATCAATCATTAAAACATTTGCAATTAGAATTTTATATGTTTGACTTCTTGCATTTTAAATGTGCACACCATTATTATACAGTAAGGAATAGCACATTAGAATTTTCAATCTGATTAAACATTCCAACTAAACACTAATTTGTTTTTGTTAATAAAATATTGTAATGTAAACGCGGATGAGGAACGTGTATTGTAATTTTGTAAACAGGTCGGTAGGTGCAAAGTGAAAGCGCCTGCGTTAAAAACTTAGGATTTGTTTGGGTGGGTGGTTGTGATTGGAGATGAAGATAAAAACATTGTTCTCGAGTGAAGCTCCTTTCATGCCGTTGGAATTAGGTTTAAAATGGTGCTTTGGGAAATGTGTAGTTATAGAGGCTATTCAAACTGTCAAAAACAACGTAACAAAGACTTATTCTGATTCCGATGTAGTTATGGTTCTACTAAAATCGTGAATCAAACCGTTGTGTTAAAAAATTTCAAATTAGACCCACAACCTTATTTAGTTTGACCACTTCCGATTTCGGTTCCTATTCCAGCATTAATTTTGAAAGTGCAGTACCCGAGGTTTTGGTTTTGGTTCAACATTAACATAAACCAAATTATTCACTAAAGGTTCAGTTTGGTTCTTGTTGCGGCTTCTCAACGCCCTTGGTAGACCGGTTTAGATTCGGTCCGTCTTAGCCCGGGCGGTCGAGTGCGCACACAGTCAGAATGTTGCAGAGATTAAATGCTGAGAATTGAACACACAGATCTTTAGCGTGGAAAACCCTCCAAAGGGTGAAAAACCACGTGGTCAGGGCGGTGCTAGCCGAAATCCACTATGTTAGGTTGTTACAGCGCTTTCTTGGAGAATGCGAGGGCGACAGGCCGCGCCTCGTTACAATTGTGGAAGAGAGAGAGAAAAGACTCCGCGGGTGACAGGCCACCGCTTAGGAGTTGAGCGCCCTGCTGCCCGTCTGGTGTGGTTGCGCACTTCCTGGGTGAGCACTTTGCGGAGCGCCTTGACTTTTTCTCTCGAGCTCGGAACGCTCGTCTTGGACGGTGCTGCACTTCTTCCCTCGTGAGAGGCGCTCGCAGGAGGAACCTGTCAAGTAGTAAAGAGAGAAGAAATGGTGGAGTGTAGAGAGAGAAGTTCTGGGGAGAGGAGGAAATGAAGAGAGAGAGAGAGAAGGAGAGAATGAGAGATCGCCTTTTGAAAGGAGGCATATGGGGGTATTTATAGGGCTTTGGAGTGGAAGTTACGGTGGTTATTGTGGATAACCACCGAACGGAGGGCCGAGATCGTTTGTGACGATTGGAGGGCCGCGGAGGCCTGGAGAGATCGGACGGTGGAAAGCAAAGGGCGGCGTCGGCGGTGGCCGGCCATGGGTGGCCGGCCGCCAAGAGGTGGTCGGCCATGGGGGTGGCCGGCCAAGAGGGGGACCGGCCAAAGGGGGGCCGGCCATGGCCGTCGGCCCCAAAGGGGCGGCCAACGGCGGTGGCCGGCGGAGGCGGCGGTCGGCGGTCGGCGTCCGCCGGCGGCGGCCGGGCGGCCGGCGGTGGCTGGCGTCGTCGGCGGCCGGCGGAGGCGGCGGTCGTCGGCGGCGGCGGTCGGCCGGCCTGTGGTGGTAGCCGGCGGCGGCCGGCGGAGGCGGCGGCCGGTGGGGGCGGCGGCCGGTGGAGGCGGCCGGCGGCGGCGGCGGCCGGCCAGTGGCCGGCGGCGGCGGCGGTTGGCGGGGGTTGGGATCCCGCGCGAGGTGGTTTGGATCCGCCGCGAGGTGGTTTGGATCCGCCGCGTGGTAGTGGGATTCGGTGTGCGGAAGTTGGATTCGGTGTGCGATGGTTACAGGATCCGGCGCGCGGTAATGGGATCCGGCGTGCGGTAATGAGATCCGGCGCGCGGGAGTTACGGTTTTTCCAATAAATAGAGGGGGAACCCATCATTTGCCCCCCAAATCCTACGTTTGGAGCGCACGGAGAGCGATAGGATTTTACCTTTACGACTTGCATTCGTGAGCGATGGCCGGAGTGAATTCAGGTGCGGAGGTTGGCGGCGACGATGGCGGTGCCAAGGTGAGCGTGAGGGTGAAAGGTCCAACTTCCACAGAGGCGGGCGAACGGGCACACAAGAGGCGCGGGGAGTTGCGCGGAGGGAACGGGCGGCTGCGTGCTCGCGCGGAGGCGCGCGCGCGCGGGCCGCACCCGCGCTTGCTTGCGCGGCTGGGCGCGCGCGGGGGTCGCGCTCGAGCATGCTCGCGCGGTGGGAAGCGCGTGCGGGCTGCGCCCGCGCGTGCTCGCGCGGCAGGGCGCGCGCGCGAGTTGCCGCGCGGACTACCACGTGGTGATAGCGCGCGCGCGCTGGCTGCCGCGCAGACTACCGCGCGGGCTACCGCGCTGGTAGTCGCGCGAGATGCTCCCGCGGGGTCTGTTGCGTGCTTGCGCGCGTGTTCTCGGGGCTTACCTGCGAGGTTTGCGTGGTGGTTAGCCTCGCGGATGGACTTCCCTTATCCTTATCTGAGGTTCGTGATGACGCTTTTCTCTTTGTCTTTCAGGCTTCTCGGCGTGGCGGGCAAAGTCGCCCAATGCGACTGGCCTCGAGTCTTACTCTCGATCATGTTGCCATATGGAGGAGGCGCTTCAACCTGCCCCCCGGATTAGAGGTTCGGATCCCGGATCCTGAGGAGCGAGTACAGAATCCGCCTCGGGGTTGGATGACCGTTTGCGAGTCATCGCTTCGGAGCGGCTTTCGCCTCCCAGCCTGCGAGGAGGTGATCGAGATCCTGAAATTTTGCGGCGTCCCAGTGTCACAGTTTACGCCTCAGGGGATGGTGCGGATCATGGGGCTGATTGCCTTCTTCCGAGAGCACGGTGCGAAGTTCTCCTTGGGCCTTTTCAAGGAATGGTGTGAAGTGCGGGTTGATGTCGGAGGTCGTATTGAAGTCTTCAGCAACAAGAGATGGCTGGAGTTCGAGACCCGGGTGGACCGCCGCCACGGGAATACTTTATTTGGCTATGTCAGGAACCCGGAGGGACTACCGGAGGTGTGGAACTCTTTACCAGATCGCTGCCGGCGCCTTAGAGGACGTGAGCGGGAGTTTTCTCCCGTTCTTGGATTTTCAGATGCTCGAGAGTTGGGGAACATTCTGCATAGTATTTCCCTGTTCGTGGATGAGAAGCGCCTGCTTCTATGTGGGTTGTCCGTTGATGCTGGTCGTGCTGCTGCCACTCCTCTTGTTCGAGACAGAAAGAGGAAGTTGGTGCCTGCTCCCCCACCGGTACAGGATGCTCCTCGGGAGGAGGCGGCTCCTTGTGCATCTGGAGCTGATGGCGAGCCGGCTGATGAGGAGCTCGAGGTCTTGGGATCTTCTGCCCCCCAGGCTTCCCCGGAGCGAGGCACAGCTCAAAAGGTGTCGGAAGGGAAGAGGGTCTCTTCCTCTTTGGAGGCCATGAACCAGGCGGTAAGCAGGATTTCTTCTTCCTTTTGCACGGCGTCATTCTGAGGTTGCGGCTCTGGCCTATCTACTTTCTTTTGCAGATGGAGACTTAGGCGTCGATCGCGCTCACGTGGAATGAGCATTACGTGAGCTTGAAGGACGGGTTTATGGCCATCCAGGGCGAGCTCCGGGAGGCGAGGAGCGCCCTTGCAGAGTCGGAGAGACGGCGAGGTCGCGACGTCTCGCGCTTCAGACGGATTGGCTCCGAGATGCAGGATGAGCTGGGGAGGGCCAGGACCGAGCTTGGCATGGAGAAGGCGGCGTTGGAGGAGGCCTTGCGCTCCTTAGAGGCAGTTCGTGGTGACGTGGTGCGTCGGGATGCAGAGCTGGAGCAGTGCCGAGCTGAGATAGCGCTTCTTTCTTCCGTGGAGCGGGAGACCGAGCTGAAGGCGGCTGGCTTGGCCGAGTACCTGGAGTCAGTTGATTACCTGCGGGACCGCTGCTTGATTTCGGAGGAGGTCCGAGACGTGATCTGGACTCAGGAGGTGGAGCCTCAGCTGGAGGACTCGCGAGAGCTTGCCCTTCGACAGGGAGTGTCGAAGGCTCTTCGGATGGTATCCCGGAAGCGGGGCTATGATGTTAGTGGCCTCAGATTTGATGACCTGTCGGAGGAGGAGGACCATAGTCCTGATGAAGAGTGATTTCTTCTGCTGCTTGTAGCCGTGTTGTATGACTATTTGCTTAGTGATATTGATTGATGGTTGTTCCTCTGTTCACCACCTATTTTGTCTCTATTTTTCTTACTTTGGTGTAAGGTTAGCGGGGAACCGTCCCTGAGTAATGGTGGAGGGAGGACGCTTCGAACCGTGGGCGACTGTGAGGGGGCAGGTCCTGGCGGTGTCGTGATCTTACTACCGGGGAAGGGCGGACGCTTTGAACCGGGTAGCGCGGGATCACTGGGGTACTGGCCCCGAGTAGTAATCATTGGGAGATGGCTTGCGCGAATCGAGGCTCGCGGCTTTTTGCACGAGTCTGGCTCGCGGCTTTGTGCACGAGTCTGGCTCGCGGCTTTTTGCACGAGTCTGGCTCGCGGCTTTTTGCACGAGTCTGGCTCGCGGTTTGTGCACGAGTCTGGCTCGCGGCTTTGTGCACGAGTCTGGCTCGCGGCTTTCTGCACACGAGTCTGGCTCGCGGCTTTGTGCACGAGTCTGGCTCGCGGCTTTCTGCACGAGTCTGGCTCGCGGCTTTCTGCACGAGTCTGGCTCGCGGCTTTTTGCACGAGTCTGGCTCGCGGCTTTTCCGGTGAATAGCGGGTGTATTCAAACCGAGGGTGAACGTAAGGGGGGCAGGCCCCTACGACACCGGGACTCGACGGCGGAGGAGAAGGGCGGACCTTTAATCGACGGCCGTGCAAAGTCCCTGGGGCAGGGCCCCGAAGCGGTTCCTGCAGTAGAACAGTTTAGAACAGATGAAAGATAACTAGAAAATGAATATCGATACATGCGTAAGTGCAATCCTGCGGCTTTTGAGCCAGTAGGTTTTTGATACAGATTTTACAAGAGAAAAGGGAACGTTGCGTTCCCGTTGTGCTGCACTTGTTCGAGCTTTTTCGGTCGCTCAGCATGGTGGGCTGCGGTGCCCCGGCGGTTGATTCTTGGTGGCATCCTTCTGTGCCTCTTTACGGAAAGCCTCCAGGTGTCCCAACTGGACGAGACGTTCAATTTCTTCCTTTAGTTTTGCACAGTGCTCCGTTCGGTGTCCTCGGCCTTTGTGGAAGTGGCAAAACTGAGATTGATCTCCCCTGTGCAGGGAGAGCGGCCTGGGCCAGTTGATGACCTTGCTGTTGCAGATGATGGACAAAATGTGCTCGCGGGAGGTGTTTAGCGGAGTGTAACTCTGGGGGCTTTGACTTGATGGCCCTTGGGAGCGGTCTGTTCGGCTCTGAGTGAGCAGTTCGAACTGTTGCTGCTGGCCCTTTCTCTTGTAACTCGTATTAATTTGCTGCAGATTTGTCGGTGCCTGAAGTTTGGCTTTTTCTGCCAATGCGGGAGTTGTGCGGTCCTTCCGCGCGCCTAGCCTCTCAAATTTTGGTTTCGGTGATGGGTCGTCGCTGATCCAAGGGAGCTTGGAGGCGGGTGTGTCGAAACCGTGCATCGCGTTCCTAAGGATGCTCCCTTTGTTGGCCATGCGCCCGGACATGGAAACGTCGTGGTCCAGGGCGTCTAGTAGGAGACTCCCGAATATTGCATCGTAGGGGGAGTCTGCGTTTGCGACGACGAACTGAACTTCATACTGGACCGGTTCCGAGTGCATCCCTACTTGGACCGGAAGGGTGATGATTCCTATGGTGGGTACCATAGTTCCGTCAGGGAGCTCCGCGTCGCTGGCCCTGAGCTTGAGGTTCCCGCTTAGGGGTTTGAGCCGTACCACGGCAGCTAGGAACAAGAGGTTGAAGGAGATGCGATGTGTTATCAACGCTCTCCTTAGTTCGCAGGGTGGACTGTCTATGCTCGCGTCTAAGGCGAAGTCCATCCATGCGCAGGGACGTTCCAGGTGCAAATTTGCGCGGATCTTTTCTTGCTGCTTGTTCCATTCCGCCCCCCTTAGGCGGGGCGGCTCGCCCGTGCCAGGCTTTTCTCCCTCTTCTTGAATCCTTGGCGAGCGTGTCTCGTGCCATTCAACGAACAGTTGGGACAACTCGGTGAAGTTGTGAATCGCCCCATTTGGCAGGGATTGATACCAGCGGAGGGCGTCTCCACGTAGTGTCTTGGTGAAGATCTTGCAGCTGATTTGGTCGGGAAGTCCGAGCGTCCGCATCGTTATCAGGAAGTGATTAACGTGCCCGTACGGGTCCTATGCTCCGTGGAACTCTTTGTTGAGCGGGAGCTTTAGCCATGACGGAACCGGGTACTCCAAAATTGACTTTGAGAGGGGGGATCGCCTTTGCTGGCGCGTGACATTGTTCAGATCCTGTCTGGCCGCGGGAGGGGCCGCCTTGCTAGTTGACCAAAGCCACGATGGTAGGATGGGTGCAGTGATGAGCGCTCTTTTCACCGGGTTCTCCGGGATTGAGGAACTGCATGCGTCAGATAATTCGGGGGAGGTGTCCACTTTCGCTGGTTCCGTGAACTCCGGAGAAGCGAGTGCTATGCTCGGGAATCCTTTGCTTGGTATTTGGGAATCCATTCCCACAGACGGCGCCAAACTGTTGCGGCTTCTCAACGCCCTTGGTAGACCGGTTTAGATTCGGTCCGTCTTAGCCCGGGCGGTCGAGTGCGCACACTATCAGAATGTTGCAGAGATTAAATGCTGAGAATTGAACACACAGATCTTTAGCGTGGAAAACCCTCCAAAGGGTGAAAAACCACGTGGCCAGGGCGATGCTAGCCGAAATCCACTATGTTAGGTTGTTACAGCGCTTTCTTGGAGAATGCGAGGGTGACAGGCCGCGCCTCGTTACAATTGTGGGAGAGAGAGAGAGAAAAGACTCCGCGGGTGACAGACTACCGCTTAGGAGTTGAGCGCCCTGCTGCCCGTCTGGTGTGGTTGCGCACTTCCTGGGTGAGGCGGCGGCCGGCGGCGGCCGGCGGCCGGTGGCGGCGGCTGGTGGAGGCGGTGGCCGGTGGCGGCGGCGGCTGCCGGCCGGCCGGCCAGTGGCCGGCGTCGGCGGCGGGCGGCGGTTGGGATCCCGCGCGAGGTGGTTTGGATCCGCCGCGAGGTGGTTTGGATCCGCCACGTGGTAGTGGGATTCGGTGTGCGGAAGTTGGATTCGGTGTGCGGTGGTTACAGGATCCGGCGCGCGGTAATGGGATCCGGCGTGCGGTAATGGGATCCGGCGCGCGGGAGTTACGGTTTTTCCCATAAATAGAGGGGGAACCCATCAGTTCTGATTCGATTTGTATTCCTACCGAGTGAACTCAACGTGATAGAGAAACATCGCAACATGTACCTAACTTCATAGTATTTATTGAATATCATTTATTGTCAATATCAAGATGCTCCTATATTTTTTTATAACAACATTAATTAATTCAATGAGTAAGACTCAATTACTAGAAAAAAATGTGAAAATTTGGCTACAAATATCATTAGATGTAAAATCAATAAATACTCCTACATGAAGTTTAAATAGAGGAGCACGAGGTCGAGGGTGGACTCCTTTTGAATGCTATAATCGGTGAGAGAGAAGAGAAAACATATTGCAATGCTTAATTTTATCCGGTGCCAACTAATACGGTGGATACAATTTAATGATATTAGAGAACATGAGCAAAGTAATTATAATGTTACAGATAAGTAGAATAAAGAGTGAGATTGTATGTTAGAAGTGCATAACAAACTTTTGAAAACGACAGAGGAATTGCGACTTGTCGTTTTATGAAGATGTTGATATCGAGTTTAACAGTTAGACGTGAAAACTAAAAAGTGATTCTTGATAATATCACTATCATAATAGGTAGGAGGCAGAAGATGTTTAATTTCTCGGGGCGAAATATTAGTAGAAAGGATGAATTTTTTTTATTACTATTATATTATTATAATATAATAATAATAAATAGGTTTTGGTTCGGTTCTGCCGCGGTTCGGTCCAAATCGGGTCTAGAGATTCTGAAACCGCTCGAAATTTGTATGTTGTGGTTCAGGTTTCGGTTCGGATAATTAAACAAAAGAGCCATATACATACCATTATTGCTCATGGTTCCAAAATTCAATCAAATAATATGTGAACGGTTCAGTCCGACTGCAAGTAACAACTCCAGTTACAATGCTCACGAGTCCCGCGGCATAGTTACTCATGAGAAACTATGATGTTCTTTTGAGTCCTTTGGCTTTGTGGAAAAAAAAAATTGATTTGCTTCGATAATAAAGTGCACCGAGCGCACCTACGAATTTTTTTTGGGTGCGTCCGACACACAGTTCAGTGTGCAATGTACTATTTGTTCTCTCTAAATCACATTTTAAGCATCTACAAGATTGATTTTGCTATTAAAAATTACTAAATATTAATTATGTTATTTTTACCATCATTTTAAATACTTTTTTTTGTATATTCTGATTATTTTCGACTTTAATTTTTCAATCGTGACAACCATTTTACGACTTTAATTTCTCAGAAAATTTTTTAAGTGCAAAAATAGGTACTTAAAATGACGATAAAAATAACATAATTAATATTTGTAAATTTTTTTTTTTGCAAAATCACTCTTTTAAATGCATAAAAGTGTGATTTAGAGAGCAAAAATATTAGGGTGCTGTTACTAGCAAACCTGATTTGGCTTCTAGCAAACCATTACTACTAGCAAACCTTCAAATTTAAAAATGGCTATTTGAAAACCATTTTGTTACTAGCAAACCACCCTAAAAATAAAAAAAAACTTCAACAGAAATTGTCTATCAACAATATTCATAACTTAGAATCCAAACCAGATCACACATCTATTCATCCAACTGAGCTAGTCAAAGAATCCAAACCAGATCCTTTAAGTAAAGCTCCTGGTAACATATCAGAAATTAAAGCACTACGCTAGGGCTTTACTCCTCTTCACTGTGGACTTCATAAAGGTATAGCATGGTATCAGTGAGTGGATCGTGAGGGTCTCATGCATGTTTCTATTGACATAGGCTTGCTTGAGAACTATGAACAATCTCTCAATCCGATATTAATTTCCATCGATGACGTTTGTGTTCCCGGAGGACGTCATTGCTTGACGATAATGGAGATGGTTGACTGCCAAGTCCCGAGGGTTGATCGTCGTTGCCAGAGGGCTCAATAACATGTTCATCGTTCTCATTTGTTCCTGGCTGTGCTCGATAATTAATAAGCTTGATTTCTGCTATTGGTTTGCGCGCTAGATGTCGACAGTGCAGATCTACTGTTTATTTTTTTACTTTCGGAGCTGCTGTTCGTGGATTTGTTGCGTTTGACGGGGATGGAGGAGGACGATGGCTTGGAAGTTGCGAACGGGAGAGGGAGGAGAGTCATGGACGGGAGTAACGAAGCGGCGGAAATGAAATAGGGCTTGGGTTTGCTAGCAGCGGAATAGAGACTTTCAAAATAACGTAAAAAAATAAGTTTTGGGCAAAATTTGGGTTTGCTAGAAGCCAAATTGGGTTTGCTAGTAACAGCACCCAAATATTATATTCGCGCACCAATCTTCCATACAGGTATATAGGTGTAAGGTAAACGGACATAACGCGGACCTAATTGACATAACAATTAATGACCTAAAAGGTCAAGATATGAATATAAATTAATGTAAATACTTGAAATAATATAATAAATGATCTGACATAGAAATAAAAAAAATATTTTTTATATAATAATTATTGAAAATTAATAATAGCAGCCCAACAAAATAATATTGGCAGCCCGATGGATATTGACAGCCCAAAATAAAAACAAAATTAAAGTCAAAGAAATCATATTTAGTCAAAAAAAATCGTCTATTTTCTCACTAAATGAAAAATATTATTTATGAGGTACCCTGAAATCAAAAGTAGGAGAGAAATATAAGAAAGTATACGAGATTTTAGAAGGGTTCGTCGGTGTCGAAGAGTTCTTTTCCGGCGGTTGTGGCCTGTGGGCGACCGGCGCGAGAAATTAGAAGTTTTCGGGGGATTTCAATGAGAACGGGAAAATGAGCGGAAATATCAAGTCTTTAACTTGGGTTGCTATTAGAGAAGAGTCAAATTATATTATGTATATATATATTTTAATTTATTGGGGCTGCCAATATAAACACCCATAAAAAAAACATAAGCATATGATTATTTTTGTATTTCTAATCTCTTGGGAGCAATTCCACTTGTATTCATGCAGTCGCTGAAGTTTTATTCCAAATATAATTAGCTCGGCCGGCATTATTTAATTATTTTAATATTAAAAATAACAAAGTTATAAATAAAAATGAGACGAAAATATATTAATGACGAGAGAGAAAGGTGTAATCAAAAGTTGTTCCAGGATGAGCTGGCGTTGCCGAGCACGCACTACGGAACACCCATAATAAACCCTGCTATCCTGTCGTGCCAACTGTCAGGATTGGTGAAATTATTATTTTGCCCTCGATATATATATTTGAGGAAATAGAAAAAACAAACAGCGCTTAGCGTATATTTAGTTAGGGCAATATTATAAGCACACCAGTTTTGATTATTTGCACACCAATTTCTATGAGTTTTTACGCGTCTTTTGAAAATACTGTACAAGCATTTTTAGGAAAAGTGTCCAATACGAAAATTGTAGATTTCGTGTTGGACACTTTTCCTAAAAATGCACGCACAAGGCGTATTGTCGCCCTGATCGTAACTATAACGAATATTTGAAAATTCGCCTTGTACATGCATTTTTAGGAAAAATGTTCAACACTAAAGTTGTAGATCTCGACGAGATCCACAATTTCCATGTTGAACACTTTTCCTAAAAATGCATATACAAGGCTTATTTTCAAAAGACGCGTAATAACTCATAGAAATTGGTGTGCGAATAGCCAAAATTGGTGTGCTTATAACATTGCCCTTTAGTTATGGGCGCTGCTATTAGCACTGCGCTTTTGTCTATTATGACTCAAAATTTTAAAATTTTAGGTCTTATTAGCACTCACTTTTGTCTATTAGCACTCAAAAATTTAAAATTTTAGGGTGTTATTTTTAATAGCCGCAGACAGCCCTTTCCCCTTAGATGCATGCCCCTACACATCTCCTCTCGCAGAAACGACGTCGTTGGAGTCGGCGGCGATGACGATGGCGGAGGCGACGATGACGTTGGAGTTGGCGGCGACGACGATGGCGTTGGCGGAGGCGAAGATGGCGTTGGAGTTGGCGGCGTCGACGATGGCGTTGGCGGCGACGACGATGACGTTGGCGGAGGCCACAATGACATTGGAGTTGGCGGCGACGACGATGGCGTCGGCGGCGACGACGATGGCGTTGGAGTTGGCGGCGGCGACGATGGCGTTGGCGGAGGCGACGATGGCGTTGGAGTTGGCGGCGTCGACGATGACATTGGCGGCGGCGACGATGGCGTTGACGGCGGCGACGATGACGTTGATATTTAGTTATATATATCAGCGATTCAGTTTTTCAATTTTAGTTTTTTACTTAAAATTATTAGGAAAAAAAGTTATGCCAATTAAAAAATAATAATATTATTATTAACTTATTTTTGCAATTAACAGCTCATATAAGTCATATTACATATGAAAAATATATAATTGAATGTTTTTTTATTGCGGAAACAAATAATGAATTTTAAAATATATTAAAAAAACAACACAATGAAATGTTTGCTTTTTCTGGTGCTTTAAATATGTAGACCAAAAATTTTATTTGTATTAAATTATTATTGAAGTCATTCAAATGACATGACTTGTAAGTTTTATTTAAGTTAATAAAAATAATTGGAAGATTATTCTTAGTAATAAATTTAGAGAGGTGATATTAACAATCCAATTCTGGCTATTCACACTCTAAAAATTGTAAAATCTTAACTATATTTGCAGTCCAATTCTTGCTAATCGCACCCCATCAAATAACCTCTTCTTCATCTCTCTCCCGTTGGCTAAACCCTAGTCGTAGTTCTATCGGTCGCGTCGTTTTCCCTCTCTTTGATTCACCTTCAAAAAAGAAGGAAATTTTCCGGCGAAAATCTCAAAAAAAGTAATCAGTTTTCTGGTTAGAAGAAGGTCTGTCTGTCATTTAACTTGGTTTAGAGTTAATTCATCTATGCATGCCATTTGACTTATTTTCCTGCTAGTTTTTTATATTGTTTTAGTTTTTAAGATATTTTTCTAGACTTTTAGTATTTAATAAATCAGCAAAATGTTTTGCTTATTTGGGTTGGCAGTGGGATGCAAATAAAATTTTGAATTACAAATAAAATTTATAGACTATAAATAACGATGGACTCTAATAGCCAATTCCAGACTGCTAATATCAACTCTCTAAATTTATATTTAGGGTTTATTTGGCACGGCGGTGGAGTTTCTCCCGGCGGGTCCAAACGCGGCATTTGGAACCGGAGGGCGGAGGCAGGGGATCAAAACGCTGTTTTTTGCGGCGTTTCTCATGTGGTGGCGGTGCAAACACGGCAAACGCCACCGCCGGGCATTTGTTTACCCGCCTGGCGGCGCCGTTTGCCGCAAACGCCGCCCGTGCCACGCCAAATGAAGCCTTATTGTTAGTCGATGTGGTTGAATTTTATGAGAGAAAAACCGGAACCGACGTGAACCGTTCTGTATGGACGGTTTAAGGCGGTTCGAACTATTTTCGGTTTTTTACGCAGACCGCTACCAATTCCAAAACGATAATATTGGGGCAAGACTTTTCAGCGTCCATTGGGGGGCATATTAGTCCTTTTAACTATCCGCGGCCAACTGGAAGGATAAAAACAGGCCGACCGAGTTATAACACCACCTGCAACCTTCTCTCTCCCACCCCAATATTCTTCGATCTCGTGTAATCGCTGCCGGCGTGGAGTCGCCGCCTCCAGGGCCGGATTTCCGGCGATTCCGGCCAGGAAGCGGTGAGAATGTCTGTGTTTTTTATTTAGCCGGAGGCCCTAATCTTGGGAACATTAGTTTCTAGGGCAAAAATATGGTGGCCAGGATGATACGCTGGCCGTGGCCTCCGATTATGTTGAGGAAGTTCAAGGCGAGGCTGGTCGTGAGGGGGATCAAGGGGCTAACGTTGGAATCGCTGGGAGAGGAGCAGATAGCGGAGGGTGTTGGTAGGATGACGGCGGAGGTGAGGTGGAAGGGGCCGAAGACGACGGCTCTGAGCTCTCTGAGGAGGACGGTGAAGAGGAACTGCACCAAGGCGGAGGTCGTGAAGGGTGATCAAGGGGAGGTGGACTGGAACGAGGCGTTTGATGCTGTGGTTGGGCTCACGGAGTACAAGCTGAACGCCTTCAATCCCTGGGAGATTGAGATCGTCGTGTTCTATGTGAGTTCTCTCTGATGTCTTTTGAAGCCTTTATTTCTTCGATTCCTCTTACCTTTTCTATTTCCATGCCGATTTTGTGTTGTAATTGTAGTTTTCATCCTTTTCTTTTACCTCGATTGTGTTCTAGCTGCAGTGAAAATTGTTTTCAGCTTCTCGGTTATTTTGAAAAAGTGCCTTTTGTTTTCTGTGAAACGGCCAAAGGTCTAAGTGTGGTGTGTTTTTTTCTGTTTGATTTCGATGATTGTGAGGGAATTGGATGTTTATTTGAGTTCTAGTCAACTGCGTGTTTATAAGACTTTTAGAATGTCAAAAAATGGATGTTATCTTGAATCCCTTGTTTTTTTCACCTGCTTGAATCCCCAAATTCTTTGTTTCAGCTGTTTCTACTTCTTCTATATTGTGATTTTTTTCATTTATTGACATATTTTTAGCTACAATCTTCATTGTACAACTATTTATTTTATATAGTTTTGCATTTGATTTTCATAATCAATTCTTTCTTTCTTATGCAATAATAATTTAGAAGGTATTCTGTTCTTGTACATCCAGTGATATACTGATATGGGGTTTTGATTTTTTTCATAAGAAACAGTTCTGTGGCTAAATTCAATCACTTTTTTCCCAAATACCCATGTTTCAAAAATCTAGTTAATATTTCACGCACGTTAGCTCTCATCATCATCATCATCACTGTTGAAGCTCTATTTCTTTGAGCGCCAAGAATGAGTGCCATCATGAGAAATGGAGCTCCACCCTGCGCTGGGAGTGAGCTAAAAAAATGAGTTTTTGATCTTCTCCTCTGCACTGGAGTTTCAAATGGAGGTTTATCAAATACACGTCGATCTCCCATTGGCGATTTTCTCCCACCGACATGGAGTCATGCTCTGTTAACGGATTATTCAAAAGTTAGCACATTTTGGTAGATTGAAATGAAAAAAAATGTTGAAAAAAACAACAACTCAGTCATTGCAGATTAATAATCAACCCACAAAATTGTTTGGAGTTTGTTTCTTTTCAGTTGCTTTCCTTCAATATAAATGCAAACCTCCTGTCATTCAAAAGGAAATTATATTTGCATAAATGGAAAATACTATGTTGATTGTTGAATTTTATTTCATCCATAACTTGTTTGAAGATAAAACATATCTTGGTGACTCGGAATTCGATCTTCATTTTAGAGAAATATGTTCATGTGGATCTGTTTTCAAGTAAATTGGATTCATCTGTCCTATTTTGGATTGTTTCTTCAGAAAACTTGGTTCTTTCCAATTGATTTACAGTTGATGGCTAATCTATTGTAAATATTGACCCCTTGAGCTACTTGAGATGGAAACTTAATGGGTCTTCTTTCTTGTTTAGGGTTTAAAGAAGGTGTTCAAGAACAAGGCATCCATGATTGGGACCGCCTCTTTGAATCTCGCTGAATATGCATCCGCCTTTGGTGAAGAGCTTGAGTTAAATCTCCCAGTTTTGATCGCGGGTGCTGATCCTGCTTCTCAGCCGACGCTTCATGTATGTTTTAATTATTCATTCATGCCGCTAGACAGTTTTAGTTAAGGTTGATTTTGAGCCATTCGGGCTCAGCTCACAATAAAAAATTTTGATTTATCGACTCTAAATTGCTCGATCACGAGCCGCCTAGAAATAAAATCAAGTTGATTCAAAATCGAGCAATGATTTTCTTTTTAGAAACAAATTGCTTAATTTTGTTTGCCATTTTTTCATCAAGGTTAAAATTTCTCATATTAAAAAAAAATTATCTGCTTAAGATTGATAGAGTAAAAAATGGTTTTAAATTCTAACTTTTGAAGTAGTTAAAATTAAAAAATGAGTACATATAGTTTTTGATGTACTAACAAGAATTTAAATCCATGAATGATCCCAGCGTAGCGGAAAATTATAATCAAACTATCAAGCTTTAATTTTGATCTGATTCGAATCAGGTTTTGAACAACTCGAAATCTGATTCAAGTTTTTATAGTCAGATTCAAATCGAGTTGAATCATTTTAAGTCAAAAACTTCTGTGTTTTGTTTTTATGCTCAGTCCTAGTTTTAATTGCTTTAGAACTTTGATGCACTTTGCTGTCAATTATGCTTGTAGTCTACTCATAACTGATCTTTCTGCAAACCATTCTTCGTAATTATTTTTATTTCATACCTGTTCTTGTTTAATTTGACATGACATCTCATTTTTATGTTGCAGTTGACTCTCAAATTAATGGAGCTGAGAACCTGCCCAGAATCTCTAGAGACTGTGGAAAGTCCAGTGATACCAGCCTCCTCATCTCCTCCCTCCAGAGCTGTTTCTTCCTCTGATAAAAATGAACTTTCCGCTCTGAAAGCTGGATTGAGAAAAGTAAAGATACTTAAAGAGTTTGTGTCGCCGAGGAAGCCGAAAAAGACTTCCCGCGAGGACGAAGGCAGCGATGGCAGGTGCTCTGCTGGGAGCGAAGATGCCGATTACGCCTATCCGTTGGATTCGGATTCCTTGGACGAAAATCCCGAGGACGGACTTAAAGATGGCAATGCCGATACTAGCATTCGGAAGTCTTTCAGCTATGGGAGTTTGTCAGCTGCAAACTACGCCGATGGCTTGTTTTTCTCCGACATACGTATCGAAGAGTATGAGGATTTGGTGTACTACAGTCACCGGAGATCCGACGTCGGCTGTTCGCACGCAGAGGAGGCCTCATCGTCTCTTCCCAAGCAATCTATTTTTCCTGCGAGTAAAAGAAGCATCCTTCCGTGGAAAAAAAGGAAATATGGTTTTAGGTCTCCTAATTCTAGAGGAGAGCCTTTGTTGAAGAAGGCTTATGAGGAGGGAGGGGATGATATTGACTATGATCGCCGTCAGCTGTCTTCCTCCGATGAATCTCGCTCTCTAATGGTATGCTCTTGCTGATGGGTCTCTTTCGAATGAAATTTGTTTCGCAGTATCTGTTTGTTAATATTGGACTTATTTAAGGTTCAATTTGAGATTGTTACTGTGTGAAACTGTGGCAGTAGTTGCAGTCGTAGCAGTTTACATGTGTTTGGAACTTTCATGGCCGCTTTTTTGACCCAAATTCCACTCTTTGAATCGGACTGTTTCTTGCTGCGAAAGCTTGTCTACACTTTCGTGACTGCGGTGATATTCTGGCTCAAAATGTCAGTTTGTGTTTTTCATAATTGTGTCCACAACTGCCACCGCCAAAGTCCCTTTTAATCAACTTATATAGCATTTACCCATTTCAATTTAGCTTTTTTGACCATTCTCTTGAAAATTTGCACTTAAATAATCTGTTCATTTTTTTCTCAGGGGCACAAGAGTGATGATGATGCATCATCAGCTCACCATTCATCAGTATCGGATTTTGGCGATGACTATTTTGCCGTAGGAATATGGGAATCGAAAGAAATTACAAGTCGAGACGGATGCATGAAGCTCTCCACCGACGTGTTTTTTTCGGCCATTGATCAGAGGAGCGAACGAGCGGCGGGTCACAGCGCGTGCACCTCCCTAACTGTCGTCATTGCCGAGTGGTTTGAACTAAACCATGGCATGATGCCCTTAAAATCCCAATTCGATTCCTTAATCCGGGAAGGCTCGTCGGAGTGGAGGAACCTGTGCCGGAACGAGATGTACACGGAGCGGTTCCCGGACAAGCATTTTGACCTCGAGACGGTTCTCCAGGCGAAGACCAGAGACCTCTCTATCGCGCCTGGGAAGTCATTCATCGGGTTCTTCCAACCCGAAGGGTACGAAGATATCCGCGGATTCGACTTTTTACATGGCGCGATGTCCTTCGACGAGATATGGAACGAGATAGCGAGCTCTGAATCGGATTGCCTGTATATTGTGAGCTGGAACGATCACTTCTTTGTCCTCAAGGTCGAGCGAGACGCATATTACATCGTAGACACGCTCGGGGAGAGGCTCTACGAGGGATGCACCCAGGCATACATACTGAAGTTTGGTCGGAGCACGGTGATCCGCCGGACTCCGAATCGAAAGGCGAATAAAGCCAATTCGAAGGACGGCGAAATCTCCGGTTCCGAAGACGAACCGGTCTGCGCCGGAAAAGAAAGCTGCAAGGAATACATCAAGAGCTTCCTGGCCGCGGTTCCTATCAGGGAGCTCCAGGCCGACGTGAAGAAGGGATTCGTCGGCTCCGCTCCTCTTCACAGTCGTCTCCAGGTCGAGTTTCACTACGCGGAGGTGGCAAAGGTCGCCGATAGCTTCGCCGCATTCCCGTGCCAGATTTCGCGGCTCGAGGAGCCGATGTCGGGACCGCCGACTCTTACCCCTGGTGCTCTGATAGTTGTATAGAACTTTGATTGAATCCGTACGAGGGCGGAAATCCTACTAAACATGGAGCAGGACGTGTACAGAAAGGTATTTCTATGTCTTGCTCTACTTAATGTGTTATCTGCTGAAAAAGAGAGCTTTTACTGGGGTATCCATTCACTGATGATCAAAGTTAAGTTTTTTAATTACGCGTAATCACAATTTTTGGATTCGAGCCATGCCTCACGAACGGTAACTGTCGATGGGTTCCGGAGGTTTCTGATTGGAGTCATGGAAACAACTCGGCCAATGCTAGGGGGATGTTGAATAAAGTAACCCTTCTTAGAATTTGTATTTGGGAGAGTTCCATGCATTTTCGAAAACCTCTTCTGTTGTACTGGACACATGTGTATGGGTTAATTACTCATTTTAAGGCAAAATGGCTCCTTGTTTGTGTGTGCTTGTTTATGTACAAGACTTCATGAATTTAACTCTTATCTATATTAACCTATTTAGTGTAATTTCTAATGTCCCCACAATGGTGGGATAAAGATTGAGTGTTGTTGTTGTTGTTGTTGTGCAATTTCTAATGTTTATTTTGTTCCTCATTGTTGCTCTAATATAATTATTCTTTGATTCAAATTTAAAGCATCAATTTGATCAAGTCCCAACATCTCTCCAGGACTAGCATGAACGCGGCGGTTGTGAACCGTCGTTTTCATGAACGCTAGGCCTTACTTAAGAAACTTTATTCACTTTATGTTCAAAATTAGTTAGTTTTTTTGGTGGCGGTCATACCTGTTGTCACGTCGAACACATATTTTATGACGGTAGAGTTGTTGTTCAAACTCACCTAAGCAAAAACTCCGCACCAAATGGACCCTAGATAACTATCTCAACTGACATAAGATGAACACATTTTAAAAGTACTATTATCCAAATTACATGTTGCTTCCCTTCATAGGATATTTTTATGCATGCATATTATGAAATGTAGAATCTTACATTAGAGGTTCTTGTGATTTCAAAAGATAGAGGGGTGCAGCATGTAATTTAGCAAACTTTCCTTTCTCTACCCCAGCCTCCGTTTGGCGCGGCGTTTCGGTGACTTTGGGCAAAAACACTCCCGTCGTAGAATATATGTTTGGCATGACAACAGTTACAACCACTATGAAGAAAATAAAACTAGTTTTGAACATAAAAGTGGATGGAGTTCTTTAGGTGAGGTCGGGTGTTCACGAGCGATGGTTCATAACCACATAGTTCATGACCGCTACTGTTACGGAACTGCATGACGACGAGCCTCCTTGGAAAGTTTACACGCGTCGGGCGCGTATATCGGATGGGCCCACCATTCTCGCAGAAGATAATTAATTATTTATATGTTGCCTTGTTTGCTTCGTGTGCTTTATTTGTTGCTTAATTCGCGTGTTTTATTTTAAGTAATTTCGTATTTCCCCTTTTTGAATGTTTCCTTTTGTATTCGCTCCTCAACACTATAAGAGAAGACGTAAGCCCTGTATTTTGATTATCTTGGAATGAAATTGTGTTTTCTCTCTCCTCATCTCTAATTCTAATCTCCTTCCCTCTCCCCTCTCTCTCCCTCTTAACCATAATTTCCCGACTCCTAACAGCTACTGTCGTGCCAAACGTAGCCCTAATTAGATTTTTGTATGCTTTATATCCAGAGGTCAGAGTCATGATTTAGGTCCTGTTTCGCAGCGTTGTTTGGAGTGATATTCGAACAAAAACTGACAGACAACGATGGGGTGCAAGATCTTGGTCAAAGATGGCTTTAGGGCTCCGTTTGGCACGGCAGTGGCGATTGTGAACGCGGTGGTTATGAACCGTCATTCGTGAACGTCCAACCTTACCTAATGTATGTTGTGATGACAAACATACATTCTATGACGCTGTCCTTTTTTTGTCCAAACTTACCGGAGCAAAAAACACACCGCGCCAAATGGAGCCCTGATCAGTGAAATTTGGCCTAGTGTACTCCATAGCGCAGATCACACAGTGAAATTCTTTGGTCGCGCACACGAACGTTGCCAGGTTCCTACCGAGATCGGATCAAAGTTACTTTGATCGCATCAGATCGAGCTTGAGTGGGCTCGATTCGTGCTCAATCTGACATGAGTTTGCCCATATTAAATATACAGATATTGTTAAATATCTAGTACTTAGACATTAAAAATGTTAAATATACAGATATTGTTAATGTGATTTTAATGTTTAGGATTTTTTTGCAGTATAAAGTACAAGATCAATCCATTAGTATAATTTATATTTGAGGAATAAATTATTTATTGATATTTTTAAATATATTCAAAACCCTTTCAAAATCTAAAAACTTGATCCAAATAAACCCTATAACAGATAATTTGATCCAAAAAACCCTTTCAAAATCAATACATACTTCCCAATTCACTTTGTACATCCTTCTCACTAACACTAATAGTAGATTTTTAAATGTTCGGTAAAGTTTCGTTCGCCGCAGCGGTGGCGGCAGCGGTGGCGGTCGTGAACATTGTGGTTATGAACCGTTGTTACATCAACTAAGGAACTTCACACTTCACTATATGACAGTGGTGTTTTTGTCCAAACTCACCGGAACAAAATCCGAAGACAAAGGGGAAGACATCGAAATAATAGTATCTACACATGTTAGGACATTTTGGGCCCGTTTGTTTATCAGTTTTGACTCCGTTCTGGGAAAAACATTGAGATTGCTTATGGGTCCGTTTGGAGCGGTGTCGGAGCTCCGACGAGGTTGCGAATGAGCAGGGTTTGCGACCGGAGGTGGGGAGGCGGGGTTGGAGATGAAGCCTCACTGGCGTTTTGCCGAAGGTAGGTGGGAGAAAACGCAGAGGCATGTTTGTTTTCCCTCCTTGCGGCGGCGGTTGCTCCCGCACCGGTAGCCCGCCGTCCATCCAAACAGAGTCTATATGTCTTTAGTGATCAACCCGCAATATTTAGTAACCAAAATTTTCGTCACTAAAAACAATTATCTTGTAGTGATACATCGAAAATCAATTTCCGGATGTGAGTGATTTACTCCTCTTTATTTAAGAGCGATGTTAAGTGTAGATCAAATATGACTAGCTGCAGACGGGCAGGGAAGAAGTCATCGAAACCTAGCTCCCCTCGCGACGATTTCTTCCATGCCCGTCTTTAGCATTCCTCTGCCACGATCGCCTTTACGCAAGTAAAGCTTCCGTGACCGGTCATCCACAAGCTTCTCTTCTGGAATGATCTCTTCCGCAAGCTTGGCTTCCACGATTGAGATTCATGTTCTTTCTACAATTCTCCTCTCTATCGATCTGCGCTTAGTAGAGTTCTACCGGACCAATTGCCGAAGGGCGAAGGCCGGGTGGATTAATTTTGTAGGAATGTGAGATATGATTGTTCATTTTCGCTCCACACCCGATGGCTGATTGGTATTGTTAGCGAGGAATTAAACGAGGATTTTGAACCTACTTCCGCCGATGAACCCTTTTTTAGGGTTTAGTTTATCGTTCATCTTTTATTTGCATTAGTATGTCTTTGCGAAGAGTAATTGCTCGAAATTTCGATTAAATTTTCACTTTTCAGCTCTTTGCTTAATTGTCCTAGCTTAAGTTCTACGGGTGACTGTCGGGTTAGATAAATTCATAATATTTTGATTAGTTTTTGACTGATCTGCACATAACAATGTGGTCTGCAATTAAAGCTTTTGGGTTACACTTAACTGTGATTTGCACCTAGGCAAAAGTGATTTGTACTTAAATTTACTCTTATTTAATTATCTTTCTCTTATTGATAATACTATTGTTCATAGTTGTTCTCCCTAATTATTTTTATATCTACTAATCTCAAATTTAATAAATGATCATCACTTTATTTCTTTATTTGTTCACATTCTTTAATTGTTCATTTTTATTGAAGTTCATTCATAAGTCACAGAAGGGCGGAACACGTTCGCAATTAGTCGTACTCTGTTTGGCACGGTGGTAGCGGTTATGAACACGGTGGTTATGAATCGCCATTCGTGAACACTCAACCTCACTTAATTTCATGCCAAAGATGCATTCTATAACCAGTGGTGGACTCAGTATTTTCATCTGGCCTAGACACCAAGTTAAAGATTTAGGTATTTGATAAAAAAAAATTAATATTATTGTTGGCACCAAAATGTACCATGTCCACACCTGCTCAAGCTGAAGGATGTGGGTAACTGTTGAGTAGCCGGTTACTTTGAGCCACGAGTGAAGGAGTGAAAGAGGAGGAAAAGAGATGACTGCAAGCAAGCGGCGAGACCAGATTTACCCGCCGCGGCGAATGCCTATCTTGCGGCGGGCAATGCAATTGACTTAAAACGGGTATTAGGTTGAAGTTACATTCAGATACATGAATAGAATAATACAAAGCTTGAAGAGAAGAGATGGTGATTAAGGAAGAGGCCGCCCAGGTCGCCAAGATCACTCAAATCGCCGAGATTGCCTGAGGTCTGAAGAAAATTGCTCAGGTTTCCGGAGTCACAGAGGTGTCCTGAGGTCGTCGCGGTCACAGAATCTGAGACCGCCCAGGTTGCTGAGATCAAAAAGGCTGCATGAGGTCGTCGCGGTCACAGAATTTGAGACCGCTCAGGTCATAAGCTGGAGGCTCGAATCCCTCGAAGTCCATTTTGAGTACCCCCTCCCCTCTATTTATAGATGTGAGGGCCTGCCTAAAGGGGCAGGTCTAAAAATAATGGGATGCCCGAGTCTGCTGAGACCGCTCTCTGAGATCGTCGAGACTGCTGAGACGCTCGCTGAGATCGCTGAGATTGTCAAGACCGTCGAGACAGTTGAAAACGCTCGCTGAGACCGCTGAGATCGTCAAGACCGTCGTGGCAGCTGAGACCGTTGAGATAGTCGAGACCATTGAGATAGCTGAGACCGCTCGGATCGTCGAGACCGTCAAGATAGCTGAGACTGATTGCTGAGACCGTTGAGATCGCCGAAACCGCCGAAACAGCTGAGACCGCCGAGATCGTCGAGTCCGTCGAGACAGCTGATACCGTTTGCTGAGACCGTTAAAACAACTGAGACCGTTTGCTGAGACCATCGAGACAGCTGAGACCGTTGAGATCGTCCAAAGTTGTTGTGGTCGCCCTATGTTCCTTACGGTTAGGTTGACTGCTTCCGACTAGACGCGAGATTGGCCCCTTGACTCTTGTGTCCTTCTAAGAGGGGGTTGAACTCCTATTTTTAGGAAGAGGATCTGACCGCTGGGCACTTAGATCGGTCGCCTTGGAAGGATCGTCGATTTCTGGGTAAACAATTATACTTAGAAACAAAAATCACTCAGCCGCTAGCTATTCTCTTAGAAACTCTTGCATAGGTTTATTCTATATCTTAGATCATGGTTTATCTCTTAGCACTCAAAAGGATGTTTTCTAAGTCAAAAAGTTGATAATTAAGATTTCGTTTGGTACGGTGGTGGCAGTTGTGAACGCGGTGGTTATGAATTGTTGTTCGTGAACGTCCGACCTCGCCTAAGGAACTTCATCTATTTTTATGTTCAAAACTAGTTATCTTTTCTTGGCGGCGGTCATAACCATTGTCTTGCCAAACATGCATTCTATGATGTGTTGAATATTTTAATATTGTGTTCGCGTGTGTCGGAACCGAATCGGTGGCCTTAACGGGTTTCGCGCCTTTCCAGGTCTTGCTCTAAGCTGGAGATACTATATAAACATATTCCAAACTTGATAGAATTACATAGAATATCTTGAGTGTACAACCCGTATTCGTCGAGTGGGCCCCCCAGCCAACTGGCGAAATCTGGGTCGTCCGGATCATTCGCCGGGTCACTCGCCCAGGCTAAGGAATGTAAAAATGCCCCCGAGTTGGTGGGGGTAAGCTGTAGGAGAGAAGGCGCTAGGCGAGTGGTGCCCTCACGGACCACTCGCCCAGAAGCGTGGGCATTCGCCCAGCCAGGCGGGTGCCCAGCGAATGGTGCCCTCACGGACCACTCACCCAAAGGGGTGTGAGGGGAAAATGACCATAATACCCCTGGTGGGCTGCAAATAGCCCTTCGGAACAGCGGAGTTAGGCTATTGGCAGACCAATTTGGGGTGCGGTTAGTAAAATTAAAAGGCGGATTCAGGCTATTTACAGACCAGCCTAGGAAAACTATAAATAGACCCTTAAGGGCACCTTGGAGGAGATCCGATTTTAGGGAATCCTCTCCTCTAGGCTAGTTTTGGTTGGCAGTCAGTGCCCTCCAAAGTGCCCGGTTGAGCTTTGGTTTGGGAGGGGAAGCTCTCTAAGATCTTCCGGGTGTGTGGCGGGACCTCCTCGCTTCAGCCTTGGGTCTATTCCGTTTCTAGCATCCACCGTCAAGAGAGTCTAGTGAGGGAGAAATAAGCATCGGCTACACCCCCAGTGGGTCCGAACTCAAGAGACCAGTTGCTGGTTTCAACATTTTTGGTGCGGTGAGCGTGGACCGTAGCCGGTGAAAGAAAATCCCAAGCTAGTTTCGATGACGGGAGATGGAGGAAATGGTTCTGACTCAGGTCACTCGCAGCCACCCGCGGCAGGGGAGTGGTTGGAGATGTTTGAGAAGTTCAAGCGAGAGGTTCTGCAGACGGTTCTCGCGGCAAGGAGCGAGTGCGAGACCCCGGCGGTCCCAGTGGTCCCGCCTTTGCAGATCGGCGAGAACGCACCGGGGCAGCGGCCGGGGAAGGAGGTGCCAGCAGAAGGAAGTGCGCGAGATCTCCCCGGACGGCAGCTGTTCAGCAGTCCGGCGAGTGCTGAGGTATGTGAGTTGGTCCCGCGCGAGAGGACCACTCGCCGAGCAGGGGAAGGGAGCCCCTTTTGCGAGATGATCCTCTCGGCCCCAGTGCCAGAAGGTTTTCGTGGGCCGGAGATGTCCTACTACACCGGCAAGGAGGATCCAGTTGTGCACCTGCAGTGGTTCGAGGACATGACTTCAATCCTTCCCATGTCGGATTCTTTTCAATGCCGACTCTTCGCGACCACCCTGAAGGAGAAAGCAAGGGACTGGTTCCACCAGCTTCCCACAGGTTCCATCTACGCGTTCGATGATCTGCGCCGAAGCTTCCGACTACGTTTCTCGACGTCAAAAAAGAGGAAGAAAGATGTGGAGGCTCTCTTCAAGATCAGACAGAGGGATGGGGAATCCCTGGCCAAGTACGTGGACAGGTTCCAGGAGGAGATACACCTAGTGCAGGAGGTGCCGGGATTCGCCCTCCAGATGGCATTCATCGTAGGGCTGCGAGAGGGGTTCTTCAAGATGGACCTTAAGAGAAGACCTCCCGTATCCTTCGAGGAGTTGATGGAGAGAGCCGCGGAGGAGATTGAAGGGGAGGCAGCCAACCCCGAATTCTACAAAAGGTTGGCGAAGATGAGTGAGCCCGAGGAGAGGCAGCCAGAGGGAAGAAGGCGAGAGGAGCCCAGGGGCCAGGGGTTCGAAAGACCACCTCGGGTTTGGGGGAACCAAGAGCCCAACAACAGGTTGGGCTGGAGGAACCAGGAAGGACCGGCGCGAGGTCAGCATGAAAGGTACCAAGGAAGGGAGGCAGGAGGAGTGAATCAGGGGTGGAGGCAGGGTCCCAGACCCCCTCACCCCCCGAGGGAGCAAGCCATGGCGGTAGGCCGAGGGAGAAGAGGTGATAGAGATGGAGGTTACCACCCAGGCAGGAAGGGTGGAGAAGGTGCGGATCAGCGGGGGCCTCGGCTCGGAGGACCAGAGAAGGATGCTGGAGTGCATCCAGAAGAACGTGGACATCTTCGCATGGAGCGCAGCGGACATGCCAGGCATCGAGGCGGACGTGGCTTGCCATCGTCTCAACCTCGATCCAGAAGCCCGCCCCATCCGGCAGAAGAGAATGACTATAGCTGACAAGCTCGAAGGACCAATCTGCGAGGAGGTGGCAAAACTCCTCGAAGCAGGTTTTGTAACGGAGATCCAGTACCCAGGCTGGGTCTCCAACGTCGTAATGGTAAAAAAGGCCGATGGCCGCTGGCGTATGTGTGTGGACTTTTCGTTGTTAAATAAGGCCTGCCCTAAGGATTGTTATCCCTTGCCTCGGATCGACGCGCTGGTTGACTCAGCCGTCGGTTTTTCTGTGATGAGTTTTTTGGATGCTTTTTCAGGTTATCACCAAATAAGAATGCACCCCCCCGGACGTCAAAGATGTCTCGTTCATCACCAGGGAGGGATGTTACTGCTATAAGATGATGCCCTTCGGGCTGAAAAATGCAGGAGCAACCTACCAGAAGATGATGGATCGGGTATTTAAGAAGCAAAGGGGAAGGAACCTGGAGGTCTACGTGGATGACCTTATGATAAAGAGCAAGTGTGTGAGCTCTCACATCCGGGACCTCGAGGAGACCTTCGCCACCCTACGCAAGTACAAGATGCGCCTGACCCCCCTGAAGTGTGTGTTCGGGGCCAGCAAAGGGAAGTTCCTCGGGCACCTTCTCACCCCCTGGGGGGTAGAACCTAACCCGGACAAGGTTAGCGCTATAATGGAGCTGGGGTCGCCACGGAACGCCAAGGAAGTTCAGCGCTTGACCGGAAGACTCGCCGGGCTGAACAGGTTTCTCTCCCGGGCCGGGGAAAGATGCTCCCCCTTCTTCAAAGCGCTACGAGGCAACCAGAAATTTGAGTGGACAAGGGAATGCGAGGAGGCCTTTCAGGCCTTGAAGAGCCAACTCACCAAGGCTCCGCTACTACAAAGTCCCAAAGAGGGGGAGGATCTACATTTATATCTCGGGGTCGGGGCGGAGGCCGTAAGCTCCGTCCTGGTTCGGGAGGAAGGCAAGAAGCAGCTGCCAGTCTACTACGTAAGCAGGGTCCTGAGGGAAGCGGAGCTCAGGTACCCAATTTTAGAGAAGTTGGCCTTTGCCCTGGTCATCGCAGCAAGGAAGCTCAGGCCATACTTCCAGGCCCATTCGATCCAAGTAGTGACGGACCATCCTCTCCGCCAGATCTTCGAAGGAGTGGAGCACTCAGGAAGACTCGCAAAATGGTCAATAGAGCTAAGTGAATTCAACATTACCTTTGTCCCTCGATTATCTATGAAGGCGCAGGTGGTGGCTGATTTCATGACAGATTTCGTGGCCGAGATGAAAGAAGACGGAGCCCCTCGTCACGTTCCGTGGAAGCTGCTGGTGGATGGGGCTTCGGGCAAGAATTCTCTCGGAGGAGGGGTGGTGCTGGAGAGTCCCCACGGAGTAAAGATAGAGCAAACACTAGTGATACACTTCCCAATCACCAACAACCAGGCGGAGTATGAGGCTGTGATCGCCGGTCTGCGGTTGGCCCGGGAGCTCGGGGTCCATGACGTGGAGGTCCTCACTGACTCCATGATAATAGCTTCTCAGATAATGGGAGAGTTTGAAATAAGGGAACCTGTGCTCATGAGGTACTTAGCAAAAGTCAAAGGTCTCGTGGGGACGTTCAAAACTTTCTCCATCCGGCACGTCCCTCGAGAGGAGAGCACCCCGGCAAATCGGTTGGCAAAATCTGGTCCTCGAGCCGGGGGGACCCTGACGGATCTATTCCGTCCTTCGATCGAAGAGGGAGAGCTCATGGAAGTAGAACAGCGGCCCTCCTGGAAGGATCCCTTCATCACCTTCCTTGCAATGGGAAAATTTCCGGAAGAAGTTCCGGACCAGAGACGCTTCCGGTATAAGTCTGCCTACTACGTGCTCCAGGAGGGTGACTTGTATCGAAAGACCCTCTCGGGCCTCCTGGCCCGATGCATCTCGGAGGAAGAGGTCCCAAGGATCTTGGAAGAAGTTCACTCCGGCGAGTGTGGCAGCCACTCGGGGAGCAGGATGTTGGAAGCAAGGATAAAAAGGCAGGGGTACTTCTGGCCAACCCTAAGTAAAGATGCGGCAGCCTTCGCCAAGAAATGCCAGAAGTGCCAAATGTTCGCCCCGCTTCAGCTCATGCCAGCTCAGAGGCTAAAGAGTATCACGGCGCCCTGGCCATTCGCCATATGGGGAATGGACCTGGTAGGACCCTTCCCCCAGGCTAGTGGACAGAGGAGATTTCTCCTAGTCATGATTGACTACTTCACAAAGTGGTTGGAGGTCAAGGCGTTGGCTAAGGTCACCTCCCAGGTAATCCGCAACTTCGT
Source organism: Dactylorhiza incarnata (assembly GCA_033032865.1). Lineage (NCBI taxonomy): Eukaryota > Viridiplantae > Streptophyta > Magnoliopsida > Asparagales > Orchidaceae > Dactylorhiza > Dactylorhiza incarnata. Next base: position 4,515,762 of record JAWHQI010000177.1, on the reverse strand, counting down.
ATGGGGGGAGATCATTTGTCGACACGGGCTTCCGCAGGCCATAGTCACGGATAATGGACCGCAGTTCGCAAGCGAGGAATTCATCGGCTTCTGTGGCCAGTTGGGGATAGACCTTAGGTTTGCGTCCGTTCACCATCCCAGGAGCAACGGGCAGGTGGAGGCGGCGAACAAGGTCATCGTGAACTTGCTCAAGAAGAAGGTGGAAAATCTCAAGGGCAATTGGGTGGAGCAGCTCCCCTCGGTCCTATGGGCTTTAAGAACCACCCCCAACACCGCCACGGGAGAGACCCCTTTCAAGCTCTCTCACGGCTGCGATGTCGTCATCCCCATAGAGTTCGAAGTTATGACACCACGGGTAAAGGTCGCCGCAAATGGTGAGGAAGATTGGAGAGCCGAGAACGAGGAGGAGTTGCGGCTCTTCCTCGACCTCATCGAAGAAGCTCGGGATCGAGCAGCCATCCATCAAGAAGAGGTCAAGCGGCGGATGGCCAAGTATTTCGACAGGCACGTCAGGATCAAGCAGTTCGAGAAGGGAGATCTGGTACTCAAGAAGGCCGACGCGGCTGGGAGGTCCGCCGCGGTGGGAAAACTTAACCCCAACTGGGAAGGCCCCTATGTCGTGGAAGAGGCACTAAAGTCTGGGGGGTATCGCCTTCAGAACGAGGAGGGCCAACCCCTCAGCCACACATAGAGTGGCGACGACCTTAAACGTTTTTATCCTTAGTACCATGTAATAACAGTGGTTTTCGAATGAAAACATTTTGTTTAAACTGTGTGTATAAAAATGATGCTACAGCTCGCAGGAGAGATCCTAAAAGTTCAAGAGGTTGGCCCCGAGCAGACCCGCTGTCCAGGCTCTCATCTAGCTGGCAGGTCCGAAGGCTCACTCGGTGGCAGGTCCTATGTTCCAGAGGTTGGCCCCGAGCAGACCCGCTGTCCAGGCTCTCATCTAGCTGGCAGGTCCGGAGGCTCACTCGGTGGCAGGTTCTATGTTCCAGAGGTTGGCCCCGAGCAGACCCGCTGTCCAGGCTCCCATCTAGCTGGCAGGTCCGAAGGCTCACTCGGTGGCAGGTTCTATGTTCCAGAGGTTGGCCCCGAGCAGACCCGCTGTCCAGGCTCTCATCTAGCTGGCAGGTCCGAAGGCTCACTCGGTGGCAGGTTCTATGTTCCAGAGGTTGGCCCCGAGCAGACCCGCTGTCCAGGCTCTCATCTAGCTGGCAGGTCCGAAGGCTCACTCGGTGGCAGGTTCTATGTTCCGGAGGTTGGCCCCGAGCAGACCCGCTGTCCAGGCTCTCATCTAGCTGGCAGGTCCGAAGGCTCACTCGGTGGCAGGTCCTATGTTCCAGAGGTTGGCCCCGAGCAGACCCGCTGTCCAGGCTCTCATCTAGCTGGCAGGTCTGAAGGCTCACTCGGTGGCAGGTTCTATGTTCCAGAGGTTGACCCCGAGCAGACCCGCTGTCCAGGCTCCCATCTAGCTGGCAGGTCCGAAGGCTCACTCGGTGGCAGGTTCTATGTTCCAGAGGTTGGCCCGGAGCAGACCCGCTGTCCAGGCTCTCATCTAGCTGGTAGGTCCGAAGGCTCACTCGGTGGCAGGTTCTATGTTCCAGAGGTTGGCCCCGAGCAGACCCGTTGTCCAGGCTCCCATCTAGCTGGCAGGTCCGAAGGCTCACTCGGTGGCAGGTTCTATGTTCCAGAGGTTGGCCCCGAGCAGACCCGCTGTCCAGGCTCTCATCTAGCTGGCAGGTCCGAAGGCTCACTCGGTGGCAGGTTCTATGTTCCAGAGGTTGGCCCCGAGCAGACCCGCTGTCCAGGCTCTCATCTAGCTGGCAGGTCCGAAGGCTTACTCGGTGGCAGGTTCTATGTTCCGGAGGTTGGCCCCGAGCAGACCCGCTGTCCAGGCTCTCATCTAGCTGGCAGGTCCGAAGGCTCACTCAGTGGCAGGTCCTATGTTCCAGAGGTTGGCCCCGAGCAGACCCGCTGTCCAGGCTCTCATCTAGCTGGCAGGTCCGAAGGCTCACTCGGTGGCAGGTTCTATGTTCCAGAGGTTGGCCCCGAGCAGACCCGTTGTCAAGGCTCCCATCTAGCTGGCAGGTCCGAAGGCTCACTCGGTGGCAGGTTCTATGTTCTAGAGGTTGGCCCCGAGCAGACCCGCTGTCCAGGCTCTCATCTAGCTGGCAGGTCCGAAGGCTCACTCGGTGGCAGGTTCTATGTTCCTGAGGTTGGCCCCGAGCAGACCCGCTGTCCAGGCTCTCATCTAGCTGGCAGGTCCGAAGGCTCACTCGGTGGCAGGTTCTATGTTCCAGAGATTGGCCCCGAGCAGACCCGCTGTCCAGGCTCTCATCTAACTGGCAGGTCCGAAGGCTCACTCGGTGGCAGGTTCTATGTTCCAGAGGTTGGCCCCGAACAGACCCGATGTCCAGGCTCTCATCTAGCTGTCAGGTCCGAAGGCTCACTCAGTGGCAGGTTCCATGTTCCAGAGGTTGGCCCCGAGCAGACCCGCTGTCCAGGCTCTCATCTAGCTGGCAGGGCCGAAGGCTCACTCGGTGGCAGGTTCCAAGCTCTCAAGGGTGGATCTCGAGAACACTCGCAGGGACCACGCGCCAGCAAGGTGTGCCTCATCTTTCTTCCTAACTACCTAGGCGAAACCCCGGCCCGAGCGAATGGTAAGGGGTTTCGAGTGGAACAGGAAGCGGGAAGTCAAAGAGGGGCAGCATGTCAAAGTCATCCTCGGGCATTCGCTGTGTGGCCAAAGTAGCAGCAGTTAACGTCCTAGCGAGCCTAGCGAGATATAGCGGCGAATGAGAGAAAAGCTGAGAATAACACAAATTGTAGTCAATGTATACATCTTTTAAAGGCACTCGCCCGTTCAAGATTACAAGAAAAAGGATAAATGCAAAAAGGGAGAATACAAGAGGCCCTTATCAAGGATCAACAGATTTCTCGCTTGAAGATCCGTCGCTCTCACCAGAGTCTGGGATGAGGGCGTCTTCTCGCGGCTCGACGTGGTCGTCCTCAGGAAAGGGGATTGGAATGTAAAGCTCGGGGACGACTTGACGAGCGGAAAGGCATTCGGCCTCCGCCTTCAGGTATCCCGCTCGTCACAGCACCTGCAGCACATGCTTGACGGCATTCTGCGCGTTCTCTTGCATCAGCTGCTCCAACTCGTGATGGGGATAAAAATGGCCCCCGCTCCCCGGGTCGAGTGCTGACGCACCAGCCTCTCGCAATCGCTGGACTTCGGCTTTGGCCAGGCGGATTTCATCCTCAAGGCCGGCCACCCGAGCGCGGAGCATCTCGGCAACCATGGTATCCTGAAAATAATAACAAAGGTGGTACGAATAAAGTTCGTCAATCGGCAACAGGTCACTCGTGGGAAAGGAGAAAACATACACACCTCTGCGACAGGGCGGTTGGCGAGAAGGGTCTCCGCAGCCGCCAGCTTAGTCCTAAGCTCCAGCGCCTCAGTAGAAACAGCGGACCGGGACTCCTCAACCTCCGCCAAGTCCCGCGCCAGTTTGATGCTCCGGCGCGAAGACATGTGCGCGAGCTCGAGCGCCCGCAGCATGGCCCTGGCACTCTCATGAGCGAGAATCTGGGTCGTCTCGGCATCATAGACTTCAGCGTCTTCTCGGCCATAGAGGGCATACGCGATGGCGTAAGCCTCACCGTTGGCGAGATCGCTCTCTATCCACGACGGATGGAGGGTGGAGAGCGAGACCCGGTTAGCATTCCTGTCCCACTTGACCAGGGGAGCCCCCGAGGGGTCCATGTACTTCTCGCCGCTGGGGAAGTTCTGATGGTCCCTGGAAAGTGGGGGCGGCGGCAACGACGGTCCCGCATGAGGGATTGTCTCTCCTGGCGCACTCGTCCCCAGGGCTTGGATCTGAGCACCCGCCCCGAGGGTCTCGTCCAGGACCCCCTTCCCCTTGGCGGAGGGGGGGGGGGGGGGGGGGGGGGGGTTGGGCTTCTTGGAAGAGGAAGAGGTCAGCACCGCTGGCTTGCGCTTCTTTCCGCCAGGCTTGGAGGAAGAAGGTTCCTCCCGACAGGCATCCGCGGCGGCCTGTGCGAGAGAGAGGGCAGATCCGGAGGGACGCGGCGGATGAAGGGGGAAGTGGCGCACACCTGCATAATATAGCAAATGGTTCTAGCGAATGATGTAAAAATCACGAAGCGAAAGCGAATGAAGTCTCGAACACTTACCCTCGCCCTGCGGAACGGGTGGAAGCGAGTTTACGTTTCGCCGGAGATGGACAAGATCCATCCCGTGCTCCAGGATGTATTGGTGGAGTTTGGCCTCGTGCCCCCCTAGGGTCGGGGGGCGGAAGGTTGACTCCTCCTCCTGCACCGGCGCGAGAAGAGTGTTCCCCAGGTTCCCGCTTACGAAAATAAAGCGGCGAACCCAGTCATGGTTCTTGTTCGGGAGCCCGTAGTGCTTTAGGGGGCTCAGTCCCGAGAAGAACGAGATACCATTGGTGCAGCGGAAGGTATAGAGCTTGCGGAAGACAGGCAGCGAGAACTCGATTCCCTCCTCCCGCAGGTAGCTCGCGTACCCGACCAACATAGCAATGGAGTTGGGGTTGAGCTGGCCAGGCACGACCCCGTAGTATCTGAAGGTCTGGCGGAGTTCCGGCCAGATCGGGAGGCGAAACCCCACCTCGAAATGCTCAAGCGGGATCGCGAGAGCACAAGGCGAGATGGAGTTCAGACGCTCGTCCGGCCTGGGCTTTCGCCCCTCGAAACCCGGCGGGACGTACTCGGCGACGGCAGTCAGGTAAGCCTCCTCGGAGAGGTCGCAGGAATCGAAGACGTGGTCGGCGAATGCGCTGGCGCACTTGGCCCTGCCTTCCGCATCGCCACCCATTTTTGCGAGTGAAGAAGGAAAGGGGAGCAACAGATAAGGAAGAAGCGTGAGTGCTAGCGCAAGGAAAGAGAGCGGATGGTTAGGTATTTAATACGGTGGTTGAAAGACTTATTTATAGAGGGGCTAAACGGCGTTTGGGCTTTCGAGGCCACGGGTGTGCGGATAGCCATCGCGCCTTCCCGACACCTCGAAGCCCGAGCCGGTCCCTCTCGCCCAATAATGGCAAATGCCCTATGTCTATTCATTCCGCGACTACGCGAAAGAGGTTAAGAAAACATTCGGCAATACCCAAGCAAGATATAGGAAATAAAAGACAAAGCATAGAGCATTCGCAAAACACAGGGCATAAGATTATTACAAACGGAAATAAAAATCCAGCATCCGCGCTACAGAAAATAAAAAGATTACAAGAAGTGCGAATGAAGACTGGCTCAATACTCCTCCCAGACCCACCGACCTCGCTTTCGCGACCCAGCTTCCATGGGCATTCGCGGGCGGTAATATGCGAGTATATTGGTGATCTCATGGGAAGCCAGTTGGAGTTGGTCCCGGGCTCGCGTGGCGTGTGTTTCGGGAGATAACTCCCCTCCTTCGCCCCCCAGGCGCTCCACCGTGGTGAGAATACGCGAGTAGTCCCGATGGAGGTCCTTTAACTCACGCGCGACTCTCAGCCGCACGTCGTCCACCTGGCCGGCTACGTTTCGCTGGATGTGGATGAGCTTCCCCAGGACCTCCGAGATCCGATCCTTCAGGGTCGCGTGATCCGAGGAATCACCCAGAAAGTCAGCGAGATCCCCAGGGGAAGGGAGAGGCGAGAGCATTCCCTCTCCCCCCTCGTTGAAGGAGTCAAAAGGGGAGGCCTCCCGATAGCCTGCGAAATCAAAATTAAGTCAGTTGCAATAAAATATGCGAATGCTATGGGGTCAGAGGAGTAAACTAACCGGGGACGGGTTCCCTATGACCTGAAGGGCGAGACGAATGGGGGAAGACCCCAGACAAGCCCGCGGAAGGTGGTAGGACCTTCCCTCTCCCCGGACGGTAAGGCGGAGGAGGAACCGGAACATCCGCACGGTCATCAGCACGGAGACGCTGATCCAGCTCTCGCTCAGGCGAGACCCTCCGTTCATTCACGGTGACAGAGGGGTTCACCTGAGCAGGGGGACTTGGAGGAATGGAGTCCCGCAGCGGGACGTCAGGGTTGAGGGCTGCGAAAAGGTAATGGTTAGTAGCCGACAACATAAAAGGAAAAAGCGAGAAGGTTCACAACTCACGGGATTGGGGTACAGTTTCCCCAGGAGGAGGCGGAGGAGCAAGATCCAGATCAGGAAGAGGTACCTCGTCCGCGGGAGGTGGCACCACAGCACTGCTCAAAACGGCCCCATGGCCGTCCTCAGGTACCGAAACCCCCTGCGAATGGCCAGATCAATTGAAGAATAAGAAGGCGAAAACAGAAAAGAAAGGCAGGAGAAATCCCCGTACCTGAGTCCCGGGGTCTGGAGGGGCATTCGTCGGAGATTCCGAGGCGGTCTCGCCTCTCTGGCGAATCATCCGAATCGCTTGGGCTCGCCGCGAGACATAAGGAGCGCTCGCATCCCTCTTGGATTTAAGCCAGGGAGCAAATCTGGCCGTCTTCGGGGCGGTCGCAATCTGGGCCGCAGCCAGACGTTCGATCATCTCCCGCGAGAGGGGTCTTGAGGAAAGTTTGTGGAAAGACATTGAAAGTAGCGAAAGGTCCAGAGAAAGAAAACTCCGGGCCAAGGTATGAAAGTGGTCCAGCAAAAATCTGACAGGAGGAGGTATATATAAGGTGGCGGTGGGACCCACGGAATCTTATGGATCCAGTCAGCAAGCACTCACCGAATACAGAGTTGGACTGTTCTTTACGACCGTAGGAACCGCTCGTAAAGAGCGGGGATTGTGTACAACCCGTATTCGTCGAGTGGGCCCCCCAGCCAACTGGCGAAATCTGGGTCGTCCGGATCATTCGCCGGGTCACTCGCCCAGGCTAAGGAAGGTAAAAATGCCCCCGAGTTGGTGGGGGTAAGCTGTAGGAGAGAAGGCGCTAGGCGAGTGGTGCCCTCACGGACCACTCGCCCAGAAGCGTGGGCATTCGCCCAGCCAGGCGGGTGCCCAGCGAATGGTGCCCTCACGGACCACTCGCCCAAAGGGGTGTGAGGGGAAAATGACCATAATACCCCTGGTGGGCTGCAAATAGCCCTTCGAAACAACGGAGTTAGGCTATTAGCAGACCAATTTGGGGTGCGGTTAGTAAAATTAAAAGGCGGATTCAGGCTATTTACAGACCAGCCTAGGAAAACTATAAATAGACCCTTAAGGGCACCTTGGAGGAGATCCAATTTTAGGGAATCCTCTCCTCTAGGCTAGTTTTGGTTGGCAGCCAGTGCCCTCCAAGGTGCCCGATTGAGCTTTGGTTTGGGAGGGGAAGCTCTCTAAGATCTTCCGGGTGTGTGGCGGGACCTCCTCGCTTCAGCCTTGGGTCTATTCCGTTTCCAGCATCCACCGTCAAGAGAGTCTAGTGAGGGAGAAATAAGCATCGGCTACACCCCCAGTGGGTCCGAACTCAAGAGACCAGTTGCTGGTTTCAACATTGAGCAAGAGCAGCCTCAACATTCTTAAGATAACCTTCAAGTTTTTCCCGCTCTCGCTGTCGCCGCCATCGTTCGTGTTTTTTGGTCGCTTGTGCTGTCTTCCCCGTCACTCTGGATCGAGAAGAAATTCAAGTTCATCACTGGTTTATCTATCTTTGCCGCTCCTTGATCGCGAAGGAGGAAGGAAACGACGCTCTCGTCGTTGTTTTGTTCGTCGCCTGGCAGAAGGGATCTCGGTCGCGAGGCTTTCCCGTTGCTGGAGGTTTCCGCCGTCGTTCTCCATTCGTGGCTCTCCAAGGAGAAGGTCGTTTGATCATCCTCACCCTTTCACTCTTTCTTTCGACGCCAACGCTGAAGGAGATTCTTTCAAAAGTAAGAGATGTCGCCGTCGTCGTCGCTGCCGCTGGAGGAGATGATTTTTGCCCTAATTCTTTTCAACGCAAGTTTAGTCGGCGCCGCCTCTTCAATCTACGCAGTGCAGTTGAAGCAGTCTTGTCGACGCAAGTCTATTCGACGCTGCTTCTTCAATCACCGTAACCCAGTTAAAGAAGGCTTGTTCAACACAACCCTGTTCGACGCAGATCTATTCGATGCATACCTTTTCAATCGACGCTGGTCTACTCGACGCAAGTCCAGTCGATACCTCTTTATTCGACGCAGACCTATTCGACGCAGGGCTACTCGACGCCGATCCTGTCGACGTAGGTCTTGTCAATTTCAGTCGAGCTTCTTGTCGATTTCAGTCGAGCTCTCAGCTAGCAGTTGAGTCAGACGTGACTCTGGATTGGATCTGAAGTAATTTGTCTCTACTCTGATCATGTGGCCTCTTTTCAATTTTTGCGTTTTTGTTTGTTTCCAAAGCACAAGAAAGATGTTGAAGCGTAGCACCCATAACATCGTTAAGTTACAGTCATTTGACACCACAGACTTCCATGTGTGGAAGATCCATGTCCAATTGGGCATGAAAGAGTGTGAAATTTTCTACACAGTTCTCAGGGATTTCTCCACTACCTCGGAGGATGTGGACGAATACCAGTGGAGCAAGGATGAGGATTTCTGCAGGGACTACCTCTTGAACTCCTTGAATCCTCATCTTGTCATGACCTACAGAGCGTATAAGACCGCCAAAGAAATCTGTGACCGTCTGAATGCACACTTCCAAAAGAAAGAAGGACTATCGAAAACCCTACTTGGAGAGAATTTTTTTAATTCCAAACTCAATATGAATTCGTCAATCACCTCTCAATTGATAGACCTGGAAAACTTGCATCTTAAGCTAGAAGAGGAACAATCTGAAATGACAGACAACCTCTTTGTGTGCCTGATTCTGGGCAATCTGCCTCCTAAGTGGATCTCCTTTAAGATTGACATGCACAGACTAAAGGAGAGGATCGTCTTGGATGAACTCAAAAGGTTCATTCACATTAAAAATCAGAACGTTGTTGGTAGAAGCTTGGAGCAAGCTGATCAATCCTCACAGGTTGCCAACTTCGTTTCACGATCTAGCAAGCCTCCTCGGAAGCCCCGACACCTAAAGGTGAAGCCTCTGCACAACTATCGTCTAAGAAGCCTTCTTTCAAAAGGAAGATGGGTAAGTGCCACAACTATGACAAGTGAGTCACTAGGCCACTGCATGTAAGGGTCCAAAGAAGAAGAAGAAGTAAGCTCTACAGAATGCAATGAACATGTTGGTCTATATCTCCGATTCAAAGTCCTTTGTGGTTATGATTGAGAGCAATTACCGCAACGCGTCTTCAGAGTGGTGGCTGGACAGCGATGCTACCTGTCATGTGACGAATGATAAAACTCTGCTTTCTGAGGTCACTGAGATCCGAGAGAGTGGAAAACTGCAATCGATGAGAGACCGAAGTTATGCATGTTGGGACAACACAGCTGATCCTCTCTTTAAGTAAAACTCTAACTTTACAACATGTTAGAGTAGTTCCAAGTTTAACTAAGAATTTGATTTCTAAGAGTTCATAAATGTCTTTCACAACTTCTAACAGTTGAATAACCCTGATGGTTAATTCTCACTATTTTGGTTGTGCGTATTTGATCAATGGAATGTATAGACTTGGCCTTAACAATGATATCATAAACCAAGATGGTTCAACTCTAATATATCCTAAGTTGTTACATAACAGACTAGAACATGTGAAATACAGAAAAAATGCGAGATCTAGTTAAGAGTCATAACATCCCTTTATATATAGTTATTCGATTTGATAAGTGTGAGGTGTGTGCACAAACCAAGATAACTAAAAAACCTCTTAAGTTACTTTTTAGAAACACACAACTTCTTGAATTGATACATTTCGACCTCTGTGACTTTATAGTCATGTCACTAGAGGGGGAAAGAAGTATTTCATTACTTTTATCGACGATTAGATATTGTCATGTATACTTATTGAAATTGAAAGATAAAACATTCGAGGCTTTCAAGATCTTCAAATCTCGTGTAGAAAATCAATTAAACTTAAATGTTAAAAGATTTAGAAGTGATCGAGAAGGATAGTATAATGTAATATGGTTTAAGGAATTCTGTATTTCTGAGGGTATAATCCTTGAAACCACTGCTCCTTACTCGCATCAATCAAATGGTATCGCTGAGCGGAAGAATAGAACTTTAACCGAAATGTTAAACTCTATGATACTCACGGCTGACATGCCTAATTCTTTTTGGGGAGAAGTAAGCCTAACTACAAATCATATTCTGAATAGATTGTCTCATGCTAAGCTCACCTCCACTCCATATGAGCTGTGACACGGTCATCCTTATAGATATGATTCTCTAAAGATTTGGGGTTGCATTACTTATGTTAGAATACAAGACCTTAAGAGATATAAGGTGAAACCTAAAATGACAACATGTGTCTATCTAGGTAGTGCAGAAGATAGTGTCGCAGACAAGTTTCTGGATCTATCATGGCTTAACCGTCTTCGGGTATACTTACATGATTTCTGAATCTACTGTAGAACTTGAAGCTGACCCCTCTGACGCTGCTCCCCAACATTTAGAGGTTGAACCTGTTCCAGTTAGAGCATATACAATAGATAAAATCCCTAAGAATTTTGGAGAGAACTTCGTCACCTATCACTTAGAGGATGATTCATTCTCCTACCATGAAGCAATGCGATCTAGAGACTCGTTGATGTGGGTAGAAGTTATTGATCGTGAAATGGACTCACTGCTACGAAACACACCTGACATCTAGTGGGCCTCCCTAAAGGAGCTAAAGTCTTGGGATGCAAGTGAGTGCTGAAGAAGAAATTACATAGTGATGAGTCTATAGCTAGATACAAAACACTTCTAGTTGCTAAAGGCTATAAGCAATATGGGGGAATTGACTACTTTGCCGTCTATTCACCTGTGTGTCACTTATCCACCATTAGGATTCTTCTTGTCTTGACCTTTATCGAGAATTTTATAGTTCATTAGATAGACGTAAAACAACCTTTTTAAATGGAGAGTTTGATGAAAAGATCTACATGATACAACTTGAATGTTATGTACATAAAGATCTAAAAGATAAAGTGTGCAAATTAGACAAATCAATCCATGACCTTAAACAAGCGCCTAAGATGTGGCACACGAAATTTAACCAAGTGGTAAAGAGCTTTGGATTTCAGTTAAGTCTCTCTGATAAATGTCTTTATTACCGCTCAATGTCAAATAAGACAGTCATCATATGTCTATATGTGGATGACATGTTGATTCTGAGATCAGATCTTGTTGTAGTGGAGGATATTAAATCCACTCTCGCACAAACATTTGACATGAAGGACCTCGGTCCTGTTGATACCATGTTAGGTATGAAAGTTAGAATTGACAAGGGTCGTGCTACTCTTAGCCAGACTTATTATGTAGAACAACTTCTTTCTACTTGAGGATATAAAGAATGTAGGTCAGTAGAGATACCAATTAATCACAATGTTAAGATGAGTCCTAATGTAGGGACCGACATCGATCAAGTCAATTATTCTCGGATAATTGGTAATCTCATGTATGCCACAAGTTGTACACGACCAGACATTGCATTCGATGTTGGTTTGCTGAGCCGCTTTACCAATAGTCCAAGCAAAGAACACTGGGATGCCCTTGACAGTCTGATAAGATACCTGAGAGGTACTACAAGTCACACTCTGTGCTACACTGGTTAACCTCTTACTGTGGATGAATACTCTGATGCCTCCTGGTGTTCAGAAGTTGGTAACAGCAAGTCTACCAGTAGATATATATTCACTTTGGTTGGAGCTGTCATCACTTGGAAATCCAAAAGGCAGACTTGTATAGCTTTGTTGTCAATGGAAGCTGTGTTGTTTTTCTTAGCTTCGATTGGTGAAAAGACAGACTGGATCAGGAATCTGATACTAGATATTCTCTTGTCAAGACTACAAGTCAATTCTTTGAGCGTGTATTGCGATAATCAAGCAGTAGCTCAAGTCGTTAAAATGCTCTCTATAATACTAAGGGGAGACATGTACGACTGAGACACGCTTTGCTGAATTATCTGAAGGAACAAAGAATCATATCTTTGATCGATGTGCGATCGAAATATAATCTAGCCGATTCATTGACGAAAAGAATGCCCAAAGACCGACTAATCAAAATATTGGGGGAAATGAGACTGAATGCGATTTAGATCAGCTTAGTCCAAAACCAATGTTTTGATTTTTCTGATTTCCTTTGTCAAAACAAGCTGATGTGCTCCGTTGATGCTCTTGGTTCCTGAGCATGAATCTGGTGAGTTATTTCATTCTAAATCTGATGTTAATAAGTTCACCTGAATTCGTCTTTCTTGCCTTGGAGGAGAGTGTTATTTCAAACTTGATAACACGATCTGACTCAGTTTGACTATGTAACATCCCCCAAACTGCTAAACCCCTAAGTTAGTTTTGTCATGACTAGGTCATGACAAAACCATAGAAGAGCCATTTGACCTTGAGAGCTTAGGAAAGAAGGAGGAAACCACCTTGGTCTGCAAATAGCAATTTCCATTTACCAAGCTTAGGGTTGGACTTTAGGGCCTCAACTTGACCTTTTGACCCCACTATAGTATCCCTAACCCTTTAGGAGCCCCCGTAGGGCACCAAAGGCCCATTGGGGCCAACCTAAGAGGCCAAATTGACCAGAGTCAACATAAACCCCATATTGGTCAAAGTAGCCTATTTAGAACCAATTAACCTTCACCTTGTCAAATTGATCACACATCTAGGTCTGGAATACTATAAGAGACCTAGTAGACCTAAAAGCCCCATCATGGGACCCCCAGGGGTGCAAATTGACCAAAATGCCCTTTTTAGGTCAAAATGGCAATTCTCCACAAAGTACCCTAATTGACCACCACCATATTAAATTGACCCTACCCATAGTGTTATCGCATCATAGGGGACCCAGTGGACCAAAAAGCCCCATGACCAAGTCAACCCTAGGGCTCAATTTGACCAAAGTCAATTTAGCATGTTTTGGTCAAATTAGGTTAGATTGGGTCAACCAAGACCCATATGACCAAATTGACCCCACCAATAGTTTCTAAGCTTAATTTGGAACCCAAAGGACCCAAAAGCCCCATCCTAGGGTCACCCAATTGGCCAATTTGACCAAAAGTCAAAATTGCCCAATTTAGGTCAAATATCTCAAACCTAACCCAATCCCATTGGGCTAACTCATTTGGATGGTCAACCAGCCCAAGTAGACTAGAATTAAACTCAGGAGAGACTAGAGAAACCGGCCATGGTGATTAGGAGAGAGAAAATGGAGGTTTCCCTATTTTTGAGGTGAGAGAAAGAGGCCATTCATGGCCATTAAGAAGATTTCCCCATTGGCCTCCCCCATTAACTCTTCCATTCATCTCCTCTGCCGATTACAAGGAGTTTCCAGCAGTTTTCCAGGGGGATTATGGCAGGGGGAATGAATGGGGGCCGGCCTTGGGAGGAATTCGAAGGGGCCATTAATGGCATTGGTGGTTAAAGCCACCATTGCCTTCATTCGACCCCCCCCCCCCCCCCCCCCCCATCACCTTCAGAAGCCGGAGAGGAGAGAAACCCCCAAGCTTTCAGAGGAAATCGTGTGTTGTAGGCTTGAATCGGCATGGCTTCGCAACCACCCCGAGCTCCCATGGTGTACACGAGGACAACCCGTCGGCAAGCTCATCAGCAGGTCCGGTTCCCTTCCCTGACCCCTGAGGATTAGATCCCAATCGCCGGCAGCTCGTTTCGTGGCCAATTGGCCGGGAATCAAGCCAGCCAAGCCTCCCGTTGATCGGGTTGGGCTTCCTCTTCCAGATCGAGATTCCGGCCACCTCCGGACGAGCAAACACCGCTCATCGTCGGCCCCCACCTCAACGGAGGTGGTGGTGGCGTTGGTCGGCCGGGGCGGCGCTCAGGTGGCCGGGAAATCCAAGTTCTTTCGGCCCAGGCACGGTAGATCTCAGCCGCTGGTTATCGGGGATGATGAACAGCCGCTGTTAGATCTGCGCCAAGATTTGTGCGCCCCTTAGTTCAAATCCTTATTATCTGTGATTAAAATGCAGTACCTAATTAATTCTGTTAAAAATACTTAGAGGACTCTAGGGAAAATGTGTCCAACATCAAAGTTGGAGCCCTTGAGGTCTAGTTTAATCCAAAATTGAGATCACTCGATTTGGAGCCCTGGTTAGGGCACAACACTCATTTTGGTGAGGACTGTCCTTAAGGCTAACCAGAGTTGATTTTTGATGCCCACACCAATCTAGAACTCCAAATGACTTGAAATTTGGGGTGTAGGCTAGTCTTATGCATATGTAGGTCATGTCCAAAAATCAGATTGATTGGAGAACTTTCACCCTTGATTTTTGGAAAAGTTCAATAATCCTTGTGGGACCTAATTTGGTGCCCTAAACACCTCAAAACCCTTCCAAACTTGGATGGGTGTTCCTAGAGAGTAAGTAGGGTCCCTAGTTAAAATATCATAATTTTAGGAGTTGATTTGGTGGGGTAATTCACCAAGACAACCTTAGGCTCCCTAGGTTTAGGCAAAGCTTTGGGTGAGTGCCCCCACTCTTCCACAAATTCATTTGGCTTCATATTTGGGGTGCACATCACCCTTCCCCATGCCAACAACCATTGTTCCAAATTTGGTGGCCATTGGAGGAGGTTTGCCCTAGTAAATCAAAAAGGGGGCTAAATGCTATTAGCACCCCAATTAGGTACCCAATAGAACCCCACTCCTCACCAAATGTTGGTAGGATCATGGGTGGTCATTCACTGACCCCTGACCAGTGTAATGAGTAGCTTGGACTTAGGCAAAGTAGGGAGTTTCCCTTGGACATTTGTTTGCTTAAGGGTCTGTTTAGGGCAAAAGTGAACTTAAGTAAATTTTGGAGTGTGGAGGGGCTTCCTCCCACTGAGTTGAAGGGGTGACCTTAGTCACTGCCTTGGGATGTATGGGACACCCCAAGGAGCAAATTTGGATTGAGCTAGGGCTTAAGGTGCCCTTAAATCCTAGTGGTTAACCTCAGGAGGTCCTTTAGGGTTTGTGAAGGACACGGGAGAGTTTGTCCATGGAGAGAAGTGCAATAGCCTTCTCTAAGTTCTAAGAATGTTATAATACCCTCACAAGAAGTTTGGGTGGATTTGGGTGAGTTTTGATCATAACCCTAGGTTAAACCCTAAAGGGGTGCATTTAGAGGCCAATGAAGGAAGAGGGGTCAAACCTTAATGGTTTGACTTGAAATTTTGAGGAGATGGCCATGATGACCAGAGAAGGCTACTGTGAGAAATTGGAGGTATTTGGAGTTGCTAATCCTAGGTAATAAATCCTTGGGTAGATTTGTAAATATTTGGGGTTTTGAGATTTAGGAAGAAATAATTCATATTGATTAACCATCTTCTGTCACCAACTTAGTCTTGCTGTTATAAATCTCTGGAGAACCTATTAGAACCATTAGAAAACTTTTAGAGTTTCAAATTGTAATTATTCATATTGTTGGCAATTTTTGGGATGATTGATTTTAGGGTGTTAGATTTCTGTAATTGCATGAAACTTTGCTGGATGACATTTTATACCATCATGAACCCACTGTAGTTTCCTCATAATTTATGGATCAATAGTTTTGGTACCTCTAGTTCAATTTGGAATTAATTACAAATATATCCTCTGTGGAAATTACAAATGTACCCTCTGTGGAACATGGTCAAACTTTGTAGGACTGAATATTTTAGTATGAGTCACCTCTGTATTACTTTGCATAAGGTTTAGAGATCATATGAGGGTACCTCCTTTGGAATTTATTGGAAATAAATGGGTTTTGGAATTTTTAAAAATAGTAAATCTTGCTGGTTTTTCCTAAATATTTATATCTACTGATTATTAGGTACTCTTGATTTATGTAAAAATTGGAATAGGCATTGGAAATCAGGAAAGTACACTTGTAGTTCAAACCTTAGGAAATTGCCCTTTGGAAAAATTGTTTTAAATATTAATATTGTGAGAGAAATTATGAAACTCTGGATTTGATCTTAAATAAGTATCATGGACCCCCAATAAATCCATTGGGTCCTAGAGTTGACTATTTAGTGTACCTCCCTTCATGAGCATCAAAATGTTGAGGGTGGTCTGCGTTTAGCATTTTGGCAACTTTGGGGATTAAGGGTCAATTTGGTGGTCATTGATTTGGAGGTATGAGGGTTGAGTGGTAATCACATAGTTATGTGAGGATCCCTGGAGTAATTAGGGTTTGGTGAGTCCTAGGGTGGTGGGGAGCCACCCTTGGGATAGGTCGTCCTGGATTGACGAAAGATCGTCTTTTCCCGTTAGCGTCCTTAGAG
Source organism: Dactylorhiza incarnata (assembly GCA_033032865.1). Lineage (NCBI taxonomy): Eukaryota > Viridiplantae > Streptophyta > Magnoliopsida > Asparagales > Orchidaceae > Dactylorhiza > Dactylorhiza incarnata. Next base: position 4,499,484 of record JAWHQI010000177.1, on the reverse strand, counting down.
CACCTAGGTTTAATATAGGTAAGGTATTACAAGGGTTTTCTTATAGGAGTCTAGCCGGTTTAGTCCGGTAGTCTTGTGATTATGAGATGTTTATTGGTGACGGGCGGGTTAGCCCGGGGAGCTTGTAGCTCGGAGTTGTTGAAAGATATGTTGTATGTGCATAAGGTGGTGGGTCCTTCGTGTTGGCGATCGTTGCACCGACGTTGATACTTGGGCTCGGCAAGTGCGGTATTTGCACTTAGCCATAAAAGTCTGGTGGTCCAGTCAGTAAAAGTACGCAGACGCTCCGCGGGTTTTGTGGAGGCGTACGATAGGTCTAGGTTAGGTAGTGCATATACCAACCTAGAAGTGGGCGAGACCCAACCCACCGCTTCCGTTTGCCACTACGGGAGTATCCTGGGAGTCTTGCTAGCTCCAAAAAGGGGGAACTAAAGGTCTATGCGCATAGAGTCGTAGTGGGTGAGTTGCACTTGTTTGATCACCGCATAATAACATACTCTGCATGTCATGGCATAAACATAGCATTCAACCCCTGACACCTATCGTATAAATTGGTATGAGACTTTTTATACGATAGGCCCTGCTAAACGACCCCTTGGTCTATAGGTTTGTATGGGCATTCCTATATATCAATGGTTATTTTTATAATGCTTACTTGCCTCTATACTTACTGCTTACTGTTATTTATATTCTTTACCATGTTGCTCGTATTTCATGTTTTATATATATATAAACACCTGTGTAGTGTAGAATTCACCTTGTCATCTGCTTTTGTATTACCCCTTGTTTGTCCTCTGCTTCCTCCTCCCCATACGGTGCCTAGGAGCCTTGGGGGGAGGGGTGGGGAATTGGCTGAGTCATTTTGACTGACGGTCGGTGGACCTTATCATTTTAGGAGACCGCGGCGACGGGGCAGCACCAGAGGCCGGTGCAAATGGAGGCGGGGCAGTCTAGCTCAGGAGCACAGATGACAGGATCCGTGAGTGTTTGTCCTAGTTGATATGCTTCCGCGAGTGATCTTTATAGCGAGGCTATTTTGTATCGGGCAGGAGCCCTTGTTATCTTATCTTTTGTTTCAGCTATGTATGTGGACATCTCTCTTGATGGTTTATTTATATGTGATGTGGACTTATTTGGTTTATTCATTTAAACCTTACTTTTCTTTGTGATCGAATTGACCGGCAGTATCGGCGTTTTGTAGTGGCGACCTTCCCGAGCGAGGGTGTCACCGCAATACGGCGGTTCTGGGCCTAAGACCCGGTGGTTTTTGCAAAAAAAAAATTGGGGTCTTACAGACTATTCTTCCGTTAATTAGTTTCATTCCAAACTTGATGATTTCCAGTTAACTTTAGAAGAGCAATAAACATGACATTCCATATTGGAACACATGTATAGTTGTAGTGTCTAGAAATCCGTAAATCGTTTCTTTGGAAACAGATAATAAATTCTGAGATAGAACCTATAATAACTCTGTGTAGGTGTCCTCCTAGCTATTTTAAAAGTTCTACATTCTTATTGTAGAACTAAATATATATACATTTTCAAAGGTTTTGAATTCATTATAAATGAAATTCTCTGTTGAAAATTACTGTAGTAGCAGTTGATGGAGGAGCATTTGCAGACTGGGATCCTGACAAGGATAACCTGCTGGATGATGATGTTTAGATTATTATTGGGCTTCTTTTGTTTTTATTTCTACAACGAGCATTGTTTAACTTTTTTTTTATTATACTTGTTGATTGGACTATATATGACTCTTTGTTGATCCATAACCACTAAGCATGTTGGACCTGTGTTATGATTGAACTATAGACTGCATGTGATGCTGCTGAGTTTTATGTTTGTTGTGGGTCGCTTAGGGCTCTTGGTAGACCGGTTTACTTGAACCACCTTAGCTCGGGAGCGAACCAAGCACGCAAACAATTAATTTTAGATTCGTTGATTACACTGAGACTTTTTAGCGTGGAAAACCCGGAAAGGGTAAAAAACCACATGGCCGGAGCTGTGCCGACCAAACTTCAACTATCTTCTGGGGGGTTACAATTATAGACTTAGAAGTTGAGCCCGACAGGCCGCTGCTCGTTACAATAAGAGAAAGAGAGAGAGAGAGAGAGAGAGAAAGAATTCCGAAGGTGAAAGGCCACCTCTAGAAAAACTAAGTCCTTTCTCCTTCTGAGAAAGGTGGAGAACAAAAGTGAGAACGCCCTGGAGAACAAAAGTGAGCGCGCTGAGTCTGCTTTCGGGAAGAAGGAAATCTTCGAGTCCGAAGGAGAATTTTGTGAAAGTCTGCAAGAAGCTCTCCCGGGTCCAGAAAGCAAGGTCCTTTGAAATGAAGCCATGGGGCTCCTTTTATAGCTTTGGCCGGGGGTAGCCCGGTAATTTCGCCGTTGTAACCACCGTAACCACCTGGCGGACGAATCATATTTTCCGGTTCAGAGCACACAGATCGCCATTTTTCGTAATTGACCATCTTGCCCCTCGGGCAGTTCGGGCAGTTTTGTTGGAGGCGAAAAAGGCGATAAGCTGTTCCCGAAATGTGAGAAACTAGAAAGACGAAAAGTGAGCATGCTAGAAAGACAAAATGTGAGAAGTTGGAAAAGACAAAAAGTGAGCTGAACGCGCTCAGAAGCGTTCTGAGCGCGCAACGAACGGAGAAGCAATCTAGGCAACTGGGGAAGCGATCTGAGAGTGCGATGAACGGAGAAAATGTCCTGGTTGCTTTGTGAGGCGTTCTGAACATGTTATGAGCGCGGGAGCGCTCCAAGTGAAATCCGGGGCCCAAAGGGCGAGCGAGCCTGGAGAGGGCGGACACCCCCGAACCCCTTCATGGGAAGGGGTCTTGACCGTACCCCACTAGGGGTGTGGCTTGGCCGCACCCCGCTAAGGGTACGGCTTGGCCGCACCCCACTACGGGTGCGGTTTGGCCGCACCCTAAGGGGTGCGGCTTGGCCGCACCCCACTATGGGCGTGGTTAGGTTGCGCCCCCGTGGGGGCGGCCTGCGCGCTATCGCGCGCGCTACCGTGCGGTAGCGCTTCCGGGCTTGGTCGCACCCCGCCAAGGGTGCGGATTGGCCGCACCCCACTAAGGGTGCGGTTAGGCTGCGCCCCCGTGGGGGCAGCCCACGCGCTACCGCGCGCGCTATCGTGCGGTAGCGCCACGCGGTAGCGCTTCCGGGCGGTTTGGCGAGGGCGGTTGGCCATGGAGAGAGTGGACTTGCCCACTCCCCCATTATCCCCCCATTATGGTAGTGGCCTTGGGGAGTAACTATCTCCTCTTACGCATATAAATGAGCAGGAGCCTTGTATGAATACGCATCATAAGCCCCCCAAACCTTCGAAGTTCGAATTTCGCAGCGGAGGAGTTCGAAGGTTTTGATTTTTCTGTGGCAGCTTTGATCATTGCTCTCTTCGTGGTGCCTTGGGTTGGAATCGTTGTCGAGGGATGAGTGTGTGGTTGCTTTTGCTTTCTTGTTCTATTTAGGCGTTTCTCGCTCTGTGCTGCGTGGAAATAGCACTCTCGTGGCCCTGCTGCCCCTGTTGTTGTCGGAGTGTCGATTGAGGAAAGGTGCTTCAAGATGGCCGGCGAAGGATGCTCGTACTTTGGGATTGTTGTTGGCTTGTTGTTTAGTGTTGATGCCCGAACTGCTTGATAGCCTTTTACGAGATAACGGAGGAGTCTACGCGGGTTCGAGCCTGCGAGTTTTTCATAATAATAACAAGAAATTAGTTTGCGCGAGTCCGAGATCGCGGATTTTACATAATATAGGTTTGGCCGGTGAATAGCTGGTGTATTCAAACCGGGGGCGAATGTAAGGGGGGCAGGCCCTTACGGCGCCGGGACTCTACGTCGGAGGAGAAGGGCGAACCTTCAATCGACGGCAGTGTGAAGTCCCCAAGGCAGGGGCCCGAGATGGCCGGTGAATAGCTGGTGTATTCAAACCGGGGGCGAACGTAAGAGGGGCAGGCCCCTACGACGCCGGGACTCTACGACGGAGGAGAAGGGCGAACCTTCAATCGACGGCAGTGCGAAGTACCCAGGGCAGGGCCCCGAGATAAAGATCTTTCTTAATTGAATATAGATGTTGAAGCATATATATTTTTTATAGTAAAAATTGTTTTGCGCATAGTTTTTGCAATACAAGATAAGTTTGCACGAGTCTGAGCTCGTTCTTTGCATACAATACATAATATAAAATAAGTTTGCACGAGTCTGAGCTCACGGCTTCGCATCCATAATATAAGATAAGTTTGCGCGAGTCTGAGCTCGCGGCTTTCTACTTGATAGAAGACTTGATGTTACTGATAGAAGCGGCGCAAGTTCTGGGCGTTCCAGGTGCGTGGTAGAGTATTTCCTTCTGCTGTTCTGAGCCTGTATGTTCCGGGTTTCACAATCGCAGTGACAACGTACGGACCTTCCCAGTTGGGTGAGAGTTTATCCCCATGGGGTCCCTTTCCAGCCGCCTCGATGCTGCGTAGGACGAGATCTCCCACGTTGATTGGTCTGGGCTTCACCCTTCTGTCATAGAGCCGGGCTACGCGCCTTTGGTAAGAGGCGGCACGCTGGGCATCGTCGTCCCGGACTTCGGGGATTAGGTCTAGGTTTTCCCGAAGCAGTCTGTTATTCTTGCTGGGATCGAAGGTTAGCACTCGAGTGCTCAGAATGCCGATGCCGATGGGGGTGACAGCTTTAGTACTGTAACAGAGGTTATATGGCGTCTCTCCTGTGGGAGTCCTCTCTGTTGTCTGATATGCCCATAGTACATTTGGGAGTGCGTCTACCCATTGTCCTCCAGCTTCTTCCAGGCGCGTCTTCAACCCTTTGAGGATGGTGCGGTTCGTAACTTCTACTTGTCTGTTGGTTTGCGGATGTGCTACGACGGTATGACGAAGGTTGATCTTTAGGTCCTCGCACATCTTAGTGAAGGACTTCCCGGTGAATTGAGTGTCGTTGTCGGCAATGATTGTTGCTGGGATACCGAAGCGGTAGACGATGCTTTTCCATACAAATTGTTTAGCGTTCTCTTCTGTGATTTTGGCTAGGGGTTCCGCTTCTATCCACTTGGTGAAGTAATCGATGGCTAGGATGATGAACTTCCTCTGTCCAGAAGCCAGAGGTAGGGGGCCGAGGAGGTCGATTCCCCATTGCGCGAACGGCCACGCACTTTGGAGTGTGGAGAGCGCGACCGGGGGCTGATGAGGCACGTTGGCGTGCAACTGACAACTCCTGCACTTTTGGACCAGCTCGGTTGCGTCCTTCTTCTTTGTTGGCCAATAGAAGCCTTGGCGTAGTTTCTTTTGTGTCAACGCCTTTCCGCCTAGATGCTCTCCGCAGACTCCCCCGTGCACTTCTCTGAGGGCGTAGTCTGACTCGCCCGCCAGTAGGCATTTTAGATACGGCCCTGAGAACGCCCGCTTGTAGAGCTCCCCGTCCACGATAGTGAATGATGCCGCCCGCATCCGTAATCTTCGTGCCTCTAGGCGGTCTTCAGGGAGATGTCCGTGCTCGAGGTAAGCCCGTAAAGGTGTCATCCAGGATGACTCTTCCTGGTGGATGGTTGCGATCTCCCACGGCCCTTGAATACTTGGAATCACGATCTCTTCTATTCGACGTCTTCGAGACGGGTAGCTGGAAGGTGAAGTGGCGAGCTTGGATAAAGCATCAGCCCTGGAATTCTGCCCCCGGGGAATGTGTAGAATTTGATATGACGGGATCTTCTGGAGGAGTAATTTTGCGAATGCGAGGTATTTCGCCATCTGGTCGCTCTTGACATCGTAGTCTCCTTCGACTTGTGAGACTACGAGTTGAGAGTCTGCATAGATAGTTAGGTTCTCTACTTTGCAATTGATGGCGAGTCGGAGACCGGCGATCAGCGCCTCGTACTCTGCAATGTTGTTTGTCGCGGGGAATTTTAACCGGAGGCCGTAATCCAAGGTGATCTCATCGGGACTTATGAGGAGCAGTCCCGCTCCGGCCCCTTCAGCTCCTGAGGCCCCGTCGACATAGAGAGTCCAACGGGGGCTAGTGGTGTCTTCGACGGGAGCCGCTTCTGGTGGGATGGAGTACTCTACAACAAAGTCGGCGAGTACTTGTGACTTGATGTCTGGTCGGGGCAGGAATTGGATGTCAAACTCGCCGAGTTCTACGACCCACTTCACTAGTCTTCCTGAGACTTCTAGTTTCTGGAGGATTGTTCGTAACGGGAGGTGAGTCAACACTTTCACTGTATGAGCCTGGACGTAGGGCCGAAGCTTTCTGGCGGAGAAAACGAGGGCCAAGGCTGTCTTGTCTGCTGCCGGGTATCTGGTTTCGGTGTCGGTGAGGACCTTGCTGATGTAGTAGACTAGTCGTTGTACCCCTCCTTTGTCTTTCACGAGTACCGAGCTGAGAGTCGTAGGTGAGACTGCTAGGTACAAGAACAGAGTCTCTCCGGTAGGCCTGAAACTGGTGCGGTTTGGTGCGGTTTTAGCCCAAACCGCAACCAAACCATAGGGGTTCGGTTTTTGACTGAAGAAAACCGCACCGCAACCAAACCATGCGGTGCGGTTTGACATTGGTGCGGTTTGGAGTCGGTTTTTGCGGTGCGGTTTCGGTTTTTGTACAGTTATATTATGCATTTTCAATTTTAAGCACATATTTGTATGAATTATTTTGTGTTATATATTTCAGAGCATAAATTCCTTCCAACTACGGCGAAATTCATTTGTATGAAACATTTCACTAATGATATTTATGCATATTCCACTAATGATATTTCTAAACACCAAACTTATGAAAAATTTTACAACTATTACTCCAGAATCACAATTTAAGAAATATTACAAATAAATGAAAATCAAATATTTCATAAAACACAAAACATGCGCAAGATTTTAAAAGCAATAATTCAAAATCACTTACCATGTTAATAATTGCGGTGCGGTGCGGTTTACTCGGTTTTGTCAAGATAAAATCCGAACCGCACCGCAAACCTTGCGGTTTTTCAATAACCAAAACCGCACCACAACCAAACCGTTCGGTGCGGTTTGAAAACGATGTGGTGTGGTGCGGTGCGGTATTGCGGTTTTTTGCGGTTTCAGTTTTTAATTTTCAGGCCTACTCTCCGGGGACGGGTTTTGACAGAAGCAGTGGCGAAGCTAGGTACTGTTTGAGAAGTTCGAAGGCTGCCTGACACTCGTCAGTCCACTGGAACCCAGAGTGGCGCGCTCCCCGAAGAATTTTAAAGAAAGGGAGGTACTTGTCTTCTGTCCGCGACAAGAAACGAGATAACGCTGCGATCCTTTCGTTCAGACGTTGCACTTCCTTAATTGAACGAGGTGGCGACATATCCTACAACGCCTTGATCTTCTCGGGGTTGGCCTCAATTCCCCGATGGGTTACCATGAAACCCAAGAACTTTCCCGCTGTTACACCAAATGCGCATTTGCTGGGGTTGAGCCGCATCTGGAAGCGACGGAGAAGCTGAAAGCACTTTCTCAAATCTTTCAAGTGGTCGCAACGGTGGACGCTTTTGACTAACATGTCGTCCACGTATACCTCCATCGTTTCTCCAATGAGGTTCTTGAAAACCTTGTTCATCAGTCTCTGATAGGTGGCTCCGGCGTTCTTAAGACCGAACGACATCATTTTATAGCAGTAGACTCTCTATCGGTGCGAAAGGCGGTATGTTCCTCGTCCGCGGGATTCATCTTTATCTGGTTGTAGCCGGAGTAAGCATCCATGAAGCTAAGTAGCTCGTGGCCGGCCGTTGCGCCGACGAGCTGGTCAATCCTCGGGAGGGGGAAGCTATCTTTTGGGCATGTCTGGTTCAGGTTGCTGTAGTCAACGCACATTCTCCACTTCCCCGAGACCTTTTTTACCATGACCACGTTGGCGAGCCTCGTGGGGTATTCCGCTTCGCGTATGAATCGTGCCTCCAGGAGTTTAACTACCTCCTCTTCGATCGCCTTCAACCGCTCGGGGGCAAAGTTCCTCTTCTTTTGAATTACAGGCCTGCAGGCGGGGTTGATGTTTAGAGAGTGATAAATGACTTCGGGATCTACGTCGGGCATGTCTTCTGGGCTCCAAGCGAAAATATCTTCGTTCTCCTGCAGGAAGGTTGTGAACTCTTCCCGCTCTTCTGGTGACAAGAGCGACCTGACCTGAACAGTCCGAGTTGGGTCTTGTTGGGAAAGCGGTACTTCTACTCATCCTTCGACGGGCGCTCCTCGCTGCAGAGTAGCTTCGTCTCGCAGATCGAAGTTATTGATGTTGAGAGCGGTTGCCTTTGCCGGTTGAGCCTGCTTCAGGTAGCAGGTTCTGGCTGCCTCCTGGTTTCCTCTTACGACCCCTATGCCAGCGGCGGTTGGGAACTTCTTGGCCAGATGCGGAATAGATGGGACTGCTCCAAAGATAGACTGGAGCGGTCTCCCGAAGATGACATTATAGGCGGAAGTGGATTCCACCACCACGAACTGGATGTTGTACGTTGACTGTCTCGGAAACTCGCCCAATGTCACTGGGAGAGTGATCATGCCTTGAACAGGGACAGGTTGGTTGTCGAAGTCGTAGACGGGCCCGGCCGCAGGGCTGAGCTGATCCTTTGTGAGCTTCATATTTTGCAAAGTAGAAAGGAACAGAACATCAACTGAGCTTCCGTTATCGACCAATATCCTCTTCACGTTAAAGCAAGGGTCCCCGATCCCTGCGCTGATTACGAGGGGATCATGGTGCGGTAGTTGTAATCCTTGTAGGTCTTCTTCCCCGAAAGCGATCGTAATGTCCTGTTTGAGCTTCTTGTCTTCGTGGTCTCTCGGGGGGTTTGGCTATCGAGAGGATTTGTGCCGCTAGGATGGGAGGTCCAGCGATCATTTCGATTTCTCCCACCATCGGCCTTCCTCCTTGTGCGCCCCAGGGAGCGGGAGGCTGTTCTCTTGCATCCCTAGGCTGCTGAGGCTGATTGGGAACCTGGCCTTGTAGGAATCTCCCTAGGAGTCCCTGGCGGACGAGACGCTCGATTTCGTCTTTAAGTCCGGTACACTCTTCAGTGGTATGCCCGGTTCCCCGATGGAACTCGCAGTACCTGGACTGATCGCCCCTTGGGTTTGGGGATAACGCCCGAGGTGCGTGGAGTTCTGGGTTATTTTGAATGGCGTATAGTACATTCGTTCTAGTAGTGTTCAACGTGGTATAGGTCCTGGGCGGCTGCGGTCCCAGGTCTCTTCGGGGGTCACGGCGACGTTCGTCACCACGGCGCTCCTCGCCGCGTCGTTCTTCTCGTCCGCGAGGGGCTTGGTCTGATCCCCTCTTCCTTCCTTGGCTTCCTTCGAACTGCCGACGGTGTGCTTCGATGGCCTCGTCAACAGTTATTTGAGCTTCAACTCGGTGAACGAGGTCAGGGTAACCTGGTACGGTTTCTCTCATGAGAGCTGAGTAGAAGCCACTTGGGCGGAGTCCTCCAAGGAAAACTCCCTGCAGGAGCTCAGGGTCAACTCCTGGGATCTGTCGAGCCTCCGTAGTGGAGCGTCGGAAAAAATCTTTGAGTGTCTCTCCGTCGTTTTGGCGGATCCCTGAGAGGTGGGAGGGATCTCGGACAATTCTGCGGTTGGCTATGAATTGGTCCACGAACTGCTGCGCCATTTCGGTGAAGTTGTTGATGGCCCCATTCCGCAGAGAGTGGAACCAAGTGCGCGCTTGCCCCTTCAAGGTTGCCGGGAATACCTGACAGAGGAGCTGATCAGGGGCGCTGTAAATCCTCATAACGGTGGTGAAGTGATTGACATGTTCCAATGGATCGTCCGTCCCATCGAATGTCTCGATGCTGGGAAGCTTGAAACCATTCGGAATTGGATGTGCCAAGACTTGAGGCGACAACGGGGAGCCGTGGTGTGCGGGATGGCGGGCGAGAGTTGCGCGTCGTCCTGCTTGGGCGTACTCTTCTTCTATCATGTCGCGTATTTCCTCTCGCGTGGTTCTTTCCACTGCTCGGATGGGGGCAGCTCTTCCTTGGCGGGGGTGATGGGGGTCAGCCTCCGGTCCTCTGACCGGCGGGGCAGGATGAGCGGAGCTTGTAGTGTCGGAAAAATCTTCAGAGACTTCATCTTCCCGAACGGCTCCCTCGACCGGAGCATGATTCGGAACTGGGGGTGGGGGAGCGTTTGATGCTGGAGGCTGAATGGGAACTCGATGTGCCCCCGGGTTTCTCACGAGAGTAAGCATCTCGACTTGTTGCTCTTCCATGTGCCGAATGCGCCCTTCCAGCACCGTCGCAGGCGTAAGCACTGCCTCTTTCGCGAGAGGGGCATTGATGAGCGAGTGGGAGGGAGTTGGGTCGACGCGCCCCTCCGGGATTGAACCTTCATTGGTGCGAGCACTTCTTCTGGCCATTGCAGTTGGCGGTAAGTGTCACTTTCAGTAATCTTTGCTGAACTTTTGGGAATTGGTTCCCACAGACGGCGCCAAACTGTTGCGGGTCGCTTAGGGCTCTTGGTAGACCGATTTACTTGAACCACCTTAGCTCGGGAGCGAACCAAGCGCGCAAACAGTTAATTTTAGATTCGTTGATTACACTGAGACTTTTTAGCGTGGAAAACCCGGAAAGGGTAAAAAACCACGTGGCCGGAGCTGTGCCGACCAAACTTCCACTATCTTCTGGGGGGTTACAATTATAGACTTAGAAGTCGAGCGCGACAGGCCGCTGCTCGTTACAATAATAGAGAGAAAGAGAGAGAGAGAGAGAAAGAATTCTGAAGGTGACAGACCACCTCCAGAAAAACTAAGTCCTTTCTCCTTCTAACAAAGGTGGAGAATAAAAGTGAGAACGCCCTGGAGAACAAAAGTGAGCGCGCTGAGTCGGCTTTCGGGAAGAAGGAAATCTTCGAGTCCGAAGGAGAATTCCGCGAAAGTCTGCAAAAAGCTCTCCCGGGTCCAGAAAGCAAGGTCCTTTGAAATGAAGCCCTGGGGCTCCGTTTATAGCTTTGGTCGGGGGTAGCCCGGTAATTTCGCCGTTGTAACCACCGTAACCACCTGGCGGACGAATCATATTTTCTGGTTCAGAGCACACGGATCGCCATTTTTCGTAATTGACCATCTTGCCCCTCGGGCAGTTCGGGCAGTTCGGGCAGTTTTGTTGGAGGCGAAAAAGGCGACAAGCTGTTCCTGAAATGTGAGAAACTGGAAAGACGAAAAGTGAGCATGCTAGAAAGACAAAATGTGAGAAGTCAGAAAAGACAAAAAGTGAGTTGAGCGCGCTCAGAAGCGTTCTGAGCGCGCAACGAATGAAGAAGCAATCTAGGCAACTGGGGAAGCGATCTGAGAGTGCGATGAACGGAGAAAATGTCCTGGTCGCTTTGTGAAGCGTTCTGAACATGTTATGAGCGCGGGAGCGCTCCAAGTGAAATCCGGGGGCCAAAGGGCGAGCGAGCCTGGAGAGGGTGGACACCCCCGAACCCCTTAACGGGAAGGGGTCTTGCCGTACCCCACTAGGGGTGCGGCTAGGCCGCACCCCAAAGGGAGTGCGGCTTGGCCGCACCCCAAAGGGAGTGCGGCTTGGCCGCACCCCACTAGGGTGCGGCTTGGCCGCACCCCACTAGGGGTGCGGCTTGGCCGCACCCCGCTAAGGGTGCGGCTTGGCCGCACCCCACTAGGGGCGCGGTTAGGCTGCGCCCCCGTGGGGGCGGCCTGCGCGCTACCGCGCGGTAGCGCTTCCGCGCGGTAGCGCTTCCGCGCGGTAGCGCTTCCGCGCGGTAGCGCTTCCGCGCGGTAGCGCTTCCGCGCGGTAGCGCTTCCGCGCGGTAGCGCTTCCGCGCGGTAGCGCTTCCGCGCGGTAGCGCTTCCGCGCGGTAGCGCTTCCGCGCGGTAGCGCTTCCGCGCGGTAGCGCTTGGCCGCACCCCGCCAAGGGTGCGGCTTGGCCGCACCCCACTAAGGGTGCAGTTAGGCCGCGCCCCCGTGGGGGCGGCCCGCGCGCTACCGCGCACGCTATCGTGCGGTAGCGCTTCCGGACGGTTTCGGCCGGTTTGGCGAGGGCTGATGGCATGGAGAGAGTGGACTTGCCCACTCCCCCATTATCCCCCCATCATGGTAGTGGCCTTGGGGAGTAACTATCTCCTCTTACGCATATAAATGAGCAGGAGCCTTGTATGAATACACATCAATGTTTATTCTTATAAGTATACATTTTTTCTTTTTAAGTCTAATATGTTTAACAAGCGTTTGGACACGTTTTGAATAATTAATGGTTGATTGAATATTTCACAAATCACCCTAACTGACGGCGGGTTTACCACAGACATATGAGGAGATTGTTGAATATTTTAATATTATGTCCGCGCGTGTCGGAACCGACTCGGTAGTCTTAATGGTTTTTATGTCTTTCTAGGGCCCTACTCTAAGCTGAAGAGATACTATATAAACCTATTCCAAACTTGATATGGTTACATAGAATATCTTGAGCGAGAGCAGCCTCAACATGATGGTGGTGTTTTTGTCCAAACGGAGCCTAAGTCTGCTAAAACTTATTGAAACTCAACTTCTTAAAACTGACTTGAACTTCTGAGTCAGCCCCAAATTGACTAGACACAATTTCAAGCTTCAACAACACTTAAATTCGATTTCAAGTTCAACATGACTTTGGTCGAATAGTTCAAAATTCAAATCGACTCTTAAAAGTGATTCAAAATGTCAGTAGAGATAATGTAATTATAATTTGCATAAATCTAAATAAATGTCAATTTTGAGTTGCTTAAAATAAGTTTAAACCAAGTTAAATAATTTGCATAAATCATAAATAATACTTGTTTTAACAAACCTGATACGAGCCTATAATGCCCAAAAAAAGGATTTCTTGCAAGAGAGACTGGCTTCGTTTGGCTCGACTTATTTGCTCCGGTGAGTTTGGACAAAAACGTCATTGTCATACTGCTTAAAACTAGTTTCTTTTCTTGGTAATGGTAGTAACATTTGTCATACCAAACATACATTCTATGACAATAATGTTTTTGACCAAACTCACCTGAGCAAATAAGCCGAGCCAAACGAAGCCTAAAAAAGTCTTAAAACATAAAACTAGAGGGGGAATGAGCATGGCAAAGTGCATTTGTGCATTCTACCATAAAGTGCACAAATTCAACGTCTGTTTGAGATGTGTGCATTCAAGAAACAAGAAATAAGAATACTTGTTGACTGTCGTTAATGTCAGGTGAAAATAAAATCAAACCCTCAGAGAAAACGTCGGTCGTCTCCAGAGTCAAGAGGCAGAGGCGCAAAGCGAAATGTTGTCGTCGCCGACCATCGACTAGGGCACGCTTATGAGTCGTAGCTCGTCGTCGACCATCCACTTCTCGACTCGTTGGCATCGTCACTCGTCCGTCGTCCATTGAAAATTAGGGCACACTGTCATGGTTGTGGCAAGAAATCGCGAAAAGCGAAGGGACCGAGCGGGCATTAGGCGGAATACACGAATTTTTTGACCCCGGCACTTGCCCGGATGTTCCTCCACGTGAGTCCGCCCCTGTTTATCACAGTGACGCTTTTGTCCAAACTCACTGCAGCAAAAATCCCGCGATAAACGACGCCTTATAACAAAGAAAAAAATTTAGGTGAGTATCTCTCACCTAGAAATAGGTGCGAGAGATAAATAGGCGCCATTGAACCGAACCGGCCTCACGGGATTTCGAAATTTTTCATTTTACGCGGCCAAACCCCGCCCTTCTCGTCCTTTTACGCCGAATAGAAACCCCCTGTCGTTCTCCGGCTGCAAAACCAGGCCTTCTTCCTCCTCCTCCGGCCTAGACCCTCTTCCCTTCTCCTTCTAAGGTGGGCGACCTGGGCCATTGCAGTTCTCTGGCGCTCCAACTGCTTGCTTCCATTCATTCTACTTTCGCGACTAAGAAAAATTTTCGCGACTAAGGAGGTCGACGGAAGGCCATTTTAGATGGGAGGAGGAAGGCTTAGAGGAAGGAAATGGATCATGTTTCTAACTTGGTATGTTATTACAGTATTTTCATAACCTACAATGTTATCAGTAAATCTTCACGAACTTCATTAGGAATAGTTGCGTATTATCGGAAAAATACAGTCTTACTTCTCTAAATATCATTAGAATCACGTAGTTATTATAACAGTTTTATTGGTAAAATACAGTCGTATTTAATATGTTTAACACTAAACCGCGAGAAAATACTGCCGTATTTTCTATGACAACATGTAGTATATCAGATAACACAACAATATTGTATAAATCGTTTTGTGTTGTTGGACTGTAATATTATTGCAGGAAATTATGATTTCTTTAATGCTGAAAAGCAATGAAAGCAATTTAATCAATGACACTATAACATTATTATTGGTTTTGTATGCTCCTGTATTATTGAACTAATAGTATTATACTTGGATAAATACTGACGCACTCCTGCACACATCAATAGAATCACGTAAATATTATACATTAGTATTGCAAAAGTATGACTGTATTTTTTTATGTTTAATACTATACCGCACATTAATACTGACATATTTTCGATAATAACACGTACCATATCGGATAATATAACCGTATTCTGTGTATTTTCTGAGAATGAAGAGGAATTTGAAACACATTGGAGAGAGATGATAACGCGTGGCAACTTGCATGACAATCGATGGCTAAATGATCTTTTCAACATTAGGATGAAGTGGTCCACCGCCTATAACAAAGAAGTATTAGATCTTGACATTTTATCTACGCAACGAAGTGAGTCGGCAAATAATCATTTGCATGGATGCTCTAAATCAACAAGTTCACTTGTTGAATGCTTTTTTGGAATGAAGAATTTAATTTCCGGTTGGCGCATGAACGAACATGAAGAGGACTTTAAATGTAAATAAGGGAGTATTACACTTAAATTCTCAAACTGTTTAATACTGAAGCAAATATCAAAACTGTACACAAGAAAAATATATTTACTTTTTGAGAATGCTTATATGGAAGCAATAGTTAGTTTGATGGTTGCTGATGAAACTCGTTATGAGACAGATCATGTAGTATACGTTGTCAAAAATTGCGATGGTCATGAAGTTGGTAAGAAATAGTTTGTGACATTTGATACAAAGAATAATGATGTAGAATGCTCTTGTCGGGGTTTTCAAACAACAAGCCTTTTATGCAAACATGTACTACGGGTTTATAATATTAGGAATGAGAAGGAAATTCATCCGCAATATATATTGAAACGATTTACATTGCATGCAAAGAATGAAATCTATCTAAAATAGGAAACTATGTCGAATGACTGTGATTCTAACATGATTTATAGAAATCAAATAATGCGATACACTTATGATTTGTGTAATCGTATTACACATTGTTAGATTGCCAATGAACATCTAATTAATGTGTTGAATGATGTGGGTCAAGCTGTAGAGAAAATGGTGGATTATGATGAGATGATTAAGAAGGACATCCCTCCCTCATATTACAAAGGGACAAACTTGCTCAAGGTTCCACCTTCTAAGCGACCTAAAGGAAGACCTAATACACGTTTGAAGGATTTTTGGGAGACTTCTTCGAAAAGAACAAATAATTTTTTCTAAATACTTTTAGTTTCAAATTCAATTTTATGATTAGGTTTCTTACATTTTATAATGTCATACCGAGCGGAGTTGAGCTGCAAAGGATAAAGGAGGAATGAATGTTCAAGATCATGAATCACAAAAGGACCAAAATTACGGGGACTCTAATTTAGTAGCAACACCAACTGTCGTGGAGCAAACTGATGAATTCTCTATCAATGATGATTTTTCTATTAATATTCCTTTACAATTTTAATGTATTCATGATGTGTATAAGTCATTAAACCAGCAGACAGTATTACTGATGATTGTTCTATTAATTTCTCGATAATGCTGGCAGCGTTTGATAGTATTATTGGTAATCCGAGAGTAGTGTACATGTGAAGTGAAATCAACAATCTTTTTGCGATAAATGTCTATAATTAATCATACTTGTTAGACTCACAAACTCACAACATCATACTATTTCTGTGACAATTAAGCTAAATACGGTAGCTTAGAGCTACTGTACGAAAAATCATTGCAAGTATATAAGACCTGTAATATGGGTTTTTTCAAGTCTGATATACTATCTGTTTTTCTGGGTTTCTTCAGCAGTAATATACTGTTATGATTGTGATATACTATCAGAATATCATTGCTGAAGATAGGAATATAGTGTAATTATTTTGTACATTCGTAGAGCAGTAATATTGTATGATTAACAAAATTATTTCTATCTGCATTGAATTTAGAAAAAATTGTCAGAATTTATGGTAATCCGACAATATCGAACATTACCCACAAACAAGATCATCACAACAGATTCAACAATACTGTAAATTAAACAAGAGAAAAAATTAATTTTGTTTCAACCAGCATATAGTAATCAACAACATATTACCACCATTTACACCATCTAAAACAGGAATTTGTGAAGTTTTATAATATCAACACAGTAAATTTGAATTATCTACTCTAATTAACGACAACATTTAGCTTAATAAATTAACAAGATCATAACATTAAAGAGATATTGTTCAAAAACAGCTACGCAGTAAAATTATAATTGTCTCGACCACCATACTAGTCTTTCAATGAACAAAATTTCTCAATAATTTCAGCCGCTATTTCTGCACGATAGGCTGGCATTTTTTTGGCTCAACCCTTCTTTCTACTCCAGCAAGTCTTCGCCCTACTAAGCACAGTTTTCATATACATTAGCACAAACACTCCACAGTCATTTCCGTTATCTTGCGTAGGAACTTCGCACACAGGTTGGATAGGCCATTCAATAACCTTCTCAGGTAGACAATCTCCAACATCCTCGTATAGGCATTGAAGATTCAAAAAAAATGTTCATAAATAGTTGAATTATAGGTAACCTAATTGATACTTATGGACATGCCATTCTTACCACTTCGTCCAAGGTCCTCAAATGCCTTCCGTCTGGCAGGGAGTCATAAAACTCCCAGACTTCATCCTTCATGTTACCTACTAGTAATGCCCAGTGGCCATCAATATGAATAGGTAAAAGAAGCATATCCGAGTATTTCACGCTATCGGAAGTAATATGGCTTGTTAGAGCTTTGGTATTTTTGACCGATGCCCTTTTATATTGCTGCAAGTGTAGTATCAGTTATAATACAATAAATTAGTATTATTAACCTTACAATTGAAAAACCTTATCGAATTCATTTAAATACGGTCACTGTAAACACTACAACATTTTTGGTCTTTAGCAACACTTGACTTGGCAACATCTCAAAAAATGTTGCCTAAACCTTGATAGAGAACATTTTAAAAGTGTTGCAATAGGTTAGCATCTTTAGGCAACACTTTCTGTGCAACATTCAAAAACTGTTCTCTAATCCATTATAGGGAACATTTTTGAAATGTTACATTTGACGATTCACTTTAGGCAACAATTATGATATGTTGCCTCTTTAAAAAAAATATTTTGTAACACGTTTAAAGTGTTGCCTAACTCTTTTCAACTTAACCAAATTTACAATTGCACACCCCAAATTATTACTTAAAAAATTAAATTTATAAAAATCATATATCTAACTCATCAAACCCTCGATGAGCCTTCCCCGACTCCATTCCCTTCATCTTCCTCCTATGCGGGTAACTTCCTCGCCATTTCTTCTGGTGCAGCGATCTTCCTCCCGTGCTTTAGTTTCTTTTTAGTCACGTGATCAATTATTGGAGGCAGCAATGGAGTCCTCCGACTCTCGCTGAGGAAGGGCGGTGCTTATTATTCTGTCGCTGGCGGTTGCTGCGCTTCTGATCTCGCCTTCGGCAGCGGAGATCCGCGAAACAGGGTTGAAAACTGACGTTCGGATATCATCCCCTTGGATGAGTTTGGATTCACTCACACTGGCGTCCTCGTGCTGAACGACTCAGGAATTACCCTCTCAGATACGAATCCTGACCTCGATCTCTCTCATCTAGGATTCTTCCTCAGTACTCGCGATGCCTGGATCCACGTCCTGCAGTAGATCCAAGATCTCGATGAAGTCCTTGCAGTCCTATGGATTTAGCTTCTTGAAGGGGATTTCTCTATTCACCCTGATTGTCCTGATTGGTACTGGCTGGTCCTTCCTCAAAACCTACCTTCAGGATAAAGAGAAGAAGGTTCTCATGGTCGTAATCCCTCTTCAGGTTGTTGCAAACATAGCTCAAGTGGTGATTGATGAATCCATCCCTTATGCCCAAGATTGGGTTACATGGAAATAAGTATTTCTTCTAGTCGATGCCATTTGCTGTTGTGCCATCCTCTTCCCCATCGTTTGGTCCATTAAAACCCTCCGAGAGGCAGCAAGGACTGATGGAAAAGTTGTTGTGAACCTCATGAAGCTCACACTTTTCCGACAGTACTGTATTGTAGTAATCTGATACATTTACTTTACCCGGGTTGTGGTATATGCGCTGGTTACTATTACCTATTATCGATATCTTTGGACTAGTGTGGTGGAGGGAGAGCTGGACACTCTTGCTTTCTATATCTTTACAGGATTCAAGTTCAGGCCTGAGGTCCACAACCCATACTTTATGATAGATGATGAAGAGGAGGCAGACGTAGATGCTCTCAAGCTTAATGATGAATTTGAATTGTGATGATTATAGGAGGAGAGGTCGATCAAAAATGGAACTTTCTTGTTATCACAAGTCAGGTGACCCTACACAACTACCCCATCACAAGATGTTTTAGCATCTTGTAGGCTTTGTTTTATTTTACTTAATATTTTTGTCACTTCTTTGTGCGATTGAATTCTTGATTATATCCTAGTATGGAACTTCCATTTGTTATCTTGTGCAACTGGTGTCTTTTGGGGTTTTATTGTCTATACTGACTTCTGTTGCAGATAGTTTCAGCTATTTGAGGCTAGTTCTTAATGTTTTTTCTTCCTCTGAGCTATGGACATTGAATGTTGGTTCATTTTGCTTTTGTGAATTTAACATGTTCTGAGACTCGAATCAAGGCTCCGTTTGGCACGGCGTTTTTGCTCTGGTGAGTTTGGACAAAAACACCACCGTCATAGAATGTATGTTTGACATGACAACGATTATGACCACCGCTAAGAAAAGAAAATTAGTTTTCAACATGATGGTAGATGAAATTCCTTAGGTGGTTTGGACGTTCACGAACGACGGTTCATAACCACCGTGTTCACGACCGCTGCCACCACGCCAAATAGAGCCCAAGTCACTTGATAAAGGAGGTTCTTAAAAGCATATACTATTTTAATTTATCACCTTTTTACTTGATCTTTAACTGTATTATTCTGTGGAGTTTCCTGCAGAAATTCTGGCATTCATTATGTGATCCACTATCTCATCTCTTCCAAATACAAATATGAAAAATCACACCGGCTTCTCAATATCGAAAGTTCTTCGGGACACTATCTAAAGAGTGGGAATTAGAATGCATGAAAGATCTTTGGTTGGTTAATTTAAGAGGCAACCTTCAGATAATAGTGCAGGTAATAGGCTTTGTACTTTTTGGATGTGCGACTTTTATTTCATGTTTTTCATTTTGCTAGGAACTTCGATTTACATTTTTGATATGCTTTTGCATTAGCCAATTTTTTTAAAAAAAATGTGGCAGCTTTTTGGCAACATTTTTGAAGTGTTGCATTTGTACCTTTTGACAACAGTTTGTAACTGTAACACGACAAGTCAACATTTCTAAAATGTTGCAATAGGTTTATCGAAGAACTGTTGCCTATACTAAGGTTTTAGGCAACAGTTTTTGTATAGTGTTGCCTAAAAGTATGAAAACTGTTGCCTTTGACCTTTGGTAACACAGGTTTAGGCAACATCATATGGCAACAGTTTTCAATATTTTGGCAACAGTTTACAGTTTTAGGCAACATTTTTCAAGTGTTGCTAAAGACCAAAAATGTTGTAGTGAAACAGTATAAGTTGAAAGACTATTAAATATAACGGTATAAGTTAAAAGTGAGGGACTATAATAAATAAGCAAGTTAACAATTTCATATCTATGCACAAGCCTTACTTTCGAATTGCTGTAAATACTGTCAGTTGAAACCGTATTATTTTAAATGCTGCTAACTTTTATCGTATTTTTGACAGTATTACTAAATTTAGAATTACTTAATCATGCAAACAATCTTCAAAAGCAAGTAATTTTTAGGTGAGTATAGTTGTAATTTGTTGTAATTTTTATATTAGTGCTGATAATTCAAGAAATCCGTAAAAAAACAATTTCATATTAATCCACAAACATTACAGTCTTTTGGGAATAAATACTGTCAGTTTTAACAGTATTACATCAAATACTGGTTAATATCACATTAGGATATGTATAAAATTTAGTATGTTGCGGTTAAATTCATAATTACTTACTGCGTTAGTTGTGGAAAGGTAAAGAAATGGCTTCACCAAACTTGGATGACGTTGTAATACGGTCACTTTCAACTTGTAATACTTGAGTATATCACAGCATTATGACCCAATATACAATTACATTAATGCTGATAATTTAAGAAATCAGTAAAATAACAATTTCATATAAATCCACAAACATTACAGTCGTTTTCGAATAAATACTGTCAGTTTTAACAGTATTACTTCAAGTACTGTTTAATATCACAGTATTTATGTGAACAACTTTTTTTTATAGCACACATTAGAATATGAATAAATTTTAGTATGCTACGGTTAAAATCATAATTACTTACATCATGAGTAGGGGAAATGTAAAGAGACCACTTCACCAAACTTGGATGAAGTGTATTTTCCGTGCGCAAGATGAAACTATAGGTATCCAAATGAAGATCACTTAGCCACCCACTCCCGATTAGTTGTTCAATATTTGATCGATGCATAATCAAATTTTCTTGCTCAAATATTATGTCAGAACTAAAACAAATAAAAAAATGTTAGGTTAGTTACATATATAATTATATATTTCATAAGATTTATTAATACATGAATACCTAGTTTTGAATTGGACCATAAATCGGTCTATTACTGACCGAACCTTTGGTGAAACCATCACTCTACCAGGAAATGAAAATAGACCTACAGATGGAGAGAATATAATTTTCCTCTTTCTGTTTGGGCGTCATTTAATTCCTTTAATCAAACTACTTTCATCTACGATTTTTTGATTTCTCAATGGACGAGGGGATGGTAAATACTGAAGCGATGATAATGGTGTGGCAATCACTAATTGATCGTCAAGAGATGCATCCCTACCTGATATCAGATGCAAAGGAGAGGTATGTTTGGAAGTCAAAGCATCAAACCTTTCATCACAGTATCAACGTAGCTTCAACACTTCATCATCAACATACTGATGGACTTCGTTTATGCATTTTCTTATTCTACAATCCATTTCAGCTTATATTCTCTTGCACTCTCTTTGTACAACCTTCTCCATTTCATTTCTGTTAAGTTCTTGACTTTCCTTCTTCTTCTCCTTTTTCCTACTCTTACTTTTGCTTATTTTACTCCCTCCCACATCATTAATTTTCCCTAATCGACTTCTAACAAACCTTATGATATGTTTCTCAATACTCTCTTGCTTTTCATCATCGTCTACCTTATCTTCCACCTCCTCTTATTTTGAATTATTTTCAAAATCAGAAAAGTCTTCGTCTTGAACTCCAAGAAGTTTCTCCTCAAATGCATGGAAGAACATTCTCGAAGGCGGTACAAACCTAACAATTGTTGATAAAATTTAATTGAAATGTGGAATCATAAAATAATGTCCAATTTGATAACACTAACCTTATGGGCACCCTTTAGATTCAACTTTAATGACAAACAATACTTGGCAGTAAAGCTCGTCTTAGAAGACCACCGGGAGAGTCGGGGTCTAGCTAAGTTATCGAAGCTATCTGTAACCTTCGTTATCTCTAAGAACCATACCTAACCAAAATAATTGTAAATATGGACATTATTTTTCAAATAAAAAAAATTCAACAATAATCAACATGCACATACATACCACGAGCAGAACTGAACATCCCTCCAAGTATCCTATACTATCCTCTGTGCCTTTTCGACATGCTTTTCGACTTAACAAATTGAACCGCGCTTGCATAAAATTTTCAACTGTTTTCGGCCAGTTGTACCTTATAAACTCTTCAAATCCACCAAAATTTTATATGCAAGTCGGAATTTTAAAAAATTTTAGCGGGAAAAAGAACTTGCAAAGTACGTACTTCACTAAGGTGTCTACCCTGCTCTTCTCTATATCCTCGGACCAATCCTCGGCAGCTAGCAAATCAATCTCCGTAACTAAATCCTTCTGTTGGAAATCAAATTCAACCCCGCGATTTGGCATTCCTAACATCAACGCTACATGATTAGCGGTGAACTTGACATAAACATTTCCAAGAAGGAATGCCCCGAAGATTTTGATTTCAATCAACTTTTAAAAATTTTTCTCTGAAAATGCAGACGTTGCTCGGCCTCTAGGGCACATCCGCAAAATACGGTAGTTGAAAAATGGAGAATCATACCAGGCTGCCGCTGCTTGAGAATGAAGAGGAAGGACTGGGATAATCTTCGTCGGTGGAGAGGAGAACTCGTCAAAATCGCCGCTGCTCGAGAAGGAAGACGAAAATCGCCGTCGTGGAAGAGGGGATTTTGGAGGAAATGCGTCTTGCACGAGAAGGAACAACGAAAATTTTGAAATCCAGTGGGGCCCGGTTCGGTTCAATACCCCTATTTATCTCTCGCATCTATTTTTAGGTGAGAGATACTCACCTAAAAATTTTTCTATAACAAAACCCATGCTTGTACGGAAGTCAACCTTTTTTTAAAAACAACTTTACTACTAAAATGCATTACCTGTCAAATTTTTTTTTTTGGTTTTTTTAACCACTTCTACTCTAAGCCCGGCCCAAGCTTTACACCGACGGTTCGATAAACCCACGGGTTCACCACCGCCTAACGGCCCACGAACTTTCCTGACGGTCTTGGCCATCAACCGTTACTAAAATGTAACTACTGGCATCGTAGTAATTACTAATCCGCGCTGGCTCGCATCGTGTAAACCCGGTCCAAGCTTTCCACCGGCCGACTTAACGTGTTTTATTAAATATTATTATCCGCTTGCCAAAATGCACGACGCCTACCGAGGTACCGCCTACGCGGTTGAACAAACCGGTTCGACCGGACCGTATGGTCTAACTTTGATCTGCGTTCTAGCAACCTCATCAACTAACGCCGTTTGTTTTACGCCGGAATCGAGCGGAAATAAAATTAAATCGAATTCAGTAATCTACGCATGCCTCTTTTTATATGTTTTTCAAGTTCAGCCATCTTCTTCCACTGGTACCAAATTTGTTCGCACCCTTGAGCGGGAACTGGGGATAGTGGGTCTGCGAGTGGCGGGAGTTTGAAAGCTGCCATGGCGAGCGGAGGGGAGCAGAAGGAGAAGAGCGACGTAGAAGTCGTTTCCGTGGAGCTTCCAGCGCCGGAAGGATGGATCAAGAAGGTTCAGTTTTTGTTTGGATTTTCTGTTATCTCTTTTCTCGTTTCAATTCCTTCTTACACTTCGTTTCTGTGTTTTGTGCTTCGAAAAATCTTCTATTTATCTGTGGGTTGGTGTTCTAGGGTTTCTAGACTCCTTTTACGCTGTTTGCATGCGTTTTCTCGTGGAGTTCTAGAACAATCGCGACGGATTTTAGGGTTTCATTTTTGCACCAGGTCAGAGGATTTTGGTACCGTGGGTGCTTCGTAGGGCGTAAATTTAGTCATACCGGTGTACATGTTGAGTTCTCGTTAGATGCTAGCTGCTAGGGTTTTGCGTTCGTGTTGGGCTAGGTTTTGCGAGCATTTTTTGCGTAGAGATGAGTATAGTAGAAAAATAACACGGGTTGAACTGTTTAGCTTTTATGGCATGGATGCAATTTCCCACTTTTTGCGTGATTCTTGTGTGGCATGATTTCGCTTTCTTTATCTTCTGAATGATACTAAATATTAAGATTTCATGCAATCCAGAATATTAATTAAGGTCGAAGAAGACGAAGGATTACACAAAAAACAAAGAATTTATGCTGTTGCTGACATGTTAATAGGACAAGAGGCATAAACTGTTATTTGTAGAAAGTTGTGTATTTTAGGAACATGACAAATTTCCTTTCAAGTATAAATACTTGCTATAATTGAATATTAACTAGCTTATTATATTATTGAATCTTCTTCTTCTTCTTCTGGTATTTCCTCTCTAATCCTTCAAATTTCTATGACACCATATCACATTAATGGATCTCTTTCGAAGGAAAGTATCTTCTAATTCTTTTTGTTCAGAGTCGAGTTTATCAATTCAACTCCTAGGAGAAAACCATCATTCTCAGCAAAGTGGTTAGGATCCTATCAATGGTCTCAGAGCATTCATAGCCAAATGAATATGAAAACCATCATTCTCAACAAAGATCTCGATGAATTGAAAAATTCATATGAGAAAATGATAATCTATCGTATAACCAACAAGAATGAAATTTGACAAAATGTTGACATCAATTATGAGAGATATGAGAAGCTCATACAAAAGTGAGATTGTAACGCATACTGGTGACTATAAGATTTGCAGTCTTCTCCATTATCAGATGCTGACAAAATATTTATCTGTTGAGTTTTCATGTTTATTTGGAAACATTCAATTAATTGACTATTGAACAAAGCAATTTTTGAGGTGGATAAAATTCTAGATTTAATTAAGGTGAAGCTTGCATTTGTTCATTTGGAAGGTAAATATTTGCCTTGGCATCAATGTTCCTTTTTGAAATCAAGATTTACATGGCAAACACATATTTGAGGAGTATTTATATGTTTTACATCGTTGATTTGATGTTATTCTTTTCATTGATCCTACGAGTGATCTAAAGAAATTAAAGCAATTCGTAGGATTAGAACAATATTTAGATAATTTTGATGAATTGTCAAATCATATTCAAGTGCCAAATGAATATGCAATTAGTTTCTTTCTCATTGGTACATTATAACATAAGACGAAATTGAGTTACCATGCTCATGTTCCCATCTCTCACTTTGCAACAGGCTTTTAGCCTTGCTAAAAGACATGATCAAAATATAGTGATTACTTCAAAATGGTTCAAAATTTTTCAATACCATAGTTGTATGTGATCCCAACATTGCTACCTACACCCTAACCTGCCAACATATCGAGTGAGGTATTATTACAACGTTCATCATAAATAACTCACTTAAATTCAAAATTTATTTCATCAAGTGTAATGGACGGGAGACGTGCCAAGGGACAAAAGTGCAAGGCATCCAATCATTAGCAAACATTCTCACCCTGGTCTTGGGAGGGCGTGCCATGCTTATTCAGTTGATCACAATGTGAAAATTTATTCAAGACTTTTGCCAATTGAAGATGGAATTCATAATGCAAAAATAGAAATTTGTATTTTGAGATAGTAATGCTCCTTCAGTAGTATTAATTCGCAAACAATGCAAAAACTAGTTAAGGAATCTGTTTAATTATCTATGTTTGGAGTGTCTATTGTGAAACTGAATCCCCCCAATACTTGCCAACATTGATTATTTACTCATAATAGTGAGACAAAATTGTAGAAGGTAGTAAGCCAGTATTACAAGTAGTCTTATATGAGTATGAT
Organism: Dactylorhiza incarnata; assembly: GCA_033032865.1. Lineage (NCBI taxonomy): Eukaryota > Viridiplantae > Streptophyta > Magnoliopsida > Asparagales > Orchidaceae > Dactylorhiza > Dactylorhiza incarnata. The sequence continues at coordinate 4,473,851 of JAWHQI010000177.1, read as the reverse complement.
GATGTGTTTTTCACCTCAAGGCCTTAATGCATTAAGATCACTAGATCATCACATTATCTTGCACGAAGGATCACAATCAATCAATGTTTGACCTTGTAGATATCCACTACTTCGAAGGAAAGAAATAAAGAAATTTATTAAAGTGATGTTAGCGACCTTGTTATGGTATAAAACTAGTCCATACTCATCTCCATAGTCCTAGTTTTAAAAAAAGATGGATCATGAGTGTAAATGATGGGCCAATTAATTAACACGGTCCAAAATAAGTTTCTAATTCCAAATCTTGAGCAATTGTTAGATGAATTGCATGGAGCTCAATTTTTTTCCAAACTAGATATAAGAACAAGATACCACAAAGTAAGAATGGCTAAAAAAGACTTTGAAAAGACCGCTTTGAATCGTACCATGGTCATTATGAGTTTCTAGTTGTGCCTTTTGGCTTAACAAATCCACCTTCCATCTTCCAAAGTTTAATGTATGAGGTTTCCAAGAAATATCTTAGGAGATTTATTTTAGTTTTCTTTGATGATGTAATGTTCTATAACAAGATTTGAACTGAACATCTTGCACGTTTGAGGCAAACATTTTAAATCTTAAGAAACAATAAGTTGCAAGGGAAAATAGGTGTAATTTTGAACAAGAGCAACTGATTATTTGGGTTATGTATTTTCAACTTAGGGAGTTTCAGCCGACACAAATTAGATCAAAGAAATGATGGAAGCAATTCCTTAGGTCTAGTCATGTTATTACAAGCGATTTATTCATGGCATGGCATCATTGTCCGACCACTAACTAGTCTATTGAGTAAGCACCAATTTTAGTGGAATGATACATCACATAAAGCTTATGAAGATTGGAAGCTAGCAATGATTATAGTCCTAGTGTTTTAACCGCAGGATTTTAGTATAGAGTTTACACTTTACAGTGGTGACTAGAGACATCCAAGCATGGTGTAGGAATCGTTAAAGTAAAAAAATCATTGCATTTTTCTGCAAAGCACCGGAACCCAAAAATGTTAGATTACCCGTCATTGGAAAATAAATTTTATCAATGTTAGAAATTCCAAAATGATATTTGATTCATTGATTGGGAAACACTTTACAATGAGGACATGCTGTTAGAACATCAGTGCAAATTTGTCAGAAGATTGCAACTTTTAGTAGATAAAGATATACAGCCAAAATCATGGGCTATAATTATTATATTGCATATAAAAAGAGAAGCGAGAATATTGTTGTTGTTGACAGATAACTCACTTCAAGATCTTGTGACAATCATTTCTCCACCGCTTCGACCATTCAAAATTACTTTGGATACATATAAAATTACGTTTTTATAAGTTATAAGAAAGGGTGTCTAGTTTTAGGCGAAGATGTTGCAACCAGAAATTTGATCATCCAGCTATATCATTACACTATATTTTAGGCCCAAGGGACATTTTGGATTGCCAGATACCCTTCATCACATCAAACATTTTTTTGGGAAGGGATGAAAACAACATGCATAACTACATACAACAATGCGACAACAATGTAAATCAAATTGCAGTAAACCAGTTGGGTTACTTTAGCCACTTTGGATTCCAGAGAAAAATTGGCACGGTATTAAATGGAATTCATCAGGGGATTACCAAAATAAGGGGGAAAGGAGGTGATACCATTGCTAGAGAGTTGACTAAGCAAATACATACTTCATTGTATTACATCATTTCTACTCAACAACTACAAATTTGAAAAACATATTGATGGGGATCAGCCGTGTGATCGTGATCGATGGAGGAGATCGCGCCACCAGTCGGCGGGGCATTTGTGCATGAGATGTATTGATCGGATTGGCGATTCGAGACCGCGAGCGCGTCCGGAGTGTCGTTTTACTATTTATATGTATTTTTTTATTTGAACTTATATTTAGTGTTTTAGGGCACCGGGCGTAACGGACACTCATAACCGCTCACGCCGTGTACCCAACCGCCCCTCTCATTATAAATATGGGCGGATGTTCTCATTTTCAGTGGTTATTGAATTTGTGAGTGAATGCAGATCCGACAATCATTTGTGGTGCGATGCCGAGACTCCGGGGTGCGTCGTCCCGATTCAATTATCTGTTTCTCTTTTCCGTCCATTGTTCTCTCGTGAAACATCTCTATATCCCATGATCTCATTTAAAACCGCCTCCGTTAATCCCTGAATCGCTCGATCCTTTCCCCAAAACCACCTATTTCTTCGTGGATCCACTGTTAACTGTCTGATAAACCCAATCGGAGCCGCACACCTTCCTCTCATCCCACGTTTCTCATCCAGAAATACCGTGCCAATTGTCTCCGCCAATGCCGCAACTATTCGTCTGCTCCTCCATTCGCAACTGTTCGTCGGCTTCCTCTCTCCCTCACTCTTATTGGCCGAAAGAGCAAGCCACGATCCTAACTCCTCCCTCACGAGAGGAAACCTCAGCCCAATATCTTGTTCATCGTCTCCTTCCTTGACGGAAAGGCCGTAACCCCCATCCACATTACTTCCAGCCGAGGACTACCCTCCATTCGATTCCTCCTTCCATCCAGTTCAGTTAATCGCACCCCCCCCCTTGTCGTGTATTCCACTTCAACCCAAGCCCCTGCCGCAACATCCTGCCTATTTCTCGCACTGTTTCCTGCGGCGATTTCCTTCCCCATTTACTGCAGCCCGTTTACTGTTCCCCTATTCTCATCCCCGATTCAACCCAACAGCAACCCACGACAATCCAAGGCAGGGTTTGTTCAAAACCCCTTCCTTTTCAGTACACCCGTTGCACTCGTTTCGTGGAGTCACATCTACCATCACCGCCGGATCTCTATTGCTATGTGAGTAATCATATTGTGCTTATTTTTCTGTATCAAATTCTAGATGAATATGCTATATTTGTTTGGGTTTTGTGATTGCCAGTACATTGTTCTATTTCTTGTATCCTATAGAGCTTATTCATGTAAATTTGTAGTTTAAAGCACCACTTGTGACTTGTGAGGAAGAACGTGAATTGTTTATTTACTTGAAATTATTGCGAACATTGTGTTTACTGCCAATCTTGTAAAGTTCTACTTGCTAGTAATTTCACTTCCGGATTTTAATTTGAAGTATCCATGCATCATATAGCGTAGGTGCGCTTAAGTCCATTCCGCACATTCACTTTAGAATTGCATTAGAGTGTCGGCACTGTCGTTCCACAGCCTGTCATGCGTCACATATCTTGTGTCTTAGATTTTTTTTTGAAATCTCGAATCCCGTATCTTGCCCCTGCGACTGCAACTTTGGTTTCCATTGGGTTACATGTGCTGCTATATTTTGTTGAGGTAGTAATGAATATGTACACTGGAGATTTGGACGGGAGTAATTCATTCTTACTGTTCATATACTAAAACTGTTAGCATTAATTTCATATCACAAGTCCCATACATTTGTTTGAACAAGGATGTTCTAATGGGATTGTAGAAATTTCATTTAGAGGCAGTACATCACACCAGATTTTGTCCAAGTAATAACCCAATTGTATAGTAGGAGGCATCTCTCAGAGGAGGTAAATGTGTCTTGGAATACCATTTAAATGATAAGGCATAAGATGCACGTCAAAATTTAAGATGTACTTAATGTTGATTGTTGATAGATTTGGATGCTAAGTTTGTAGTGTTTTCTTGTAATGCTTTTACTGCAAATAGTATAAGAAAGAAATGGAAGATCTCTTCCAATATTTATGAATATTCGGCCTGGTGAAAATTAGCCTTATGATTATGAATGTGATCCTCGTGATTCTATTGAAATCACTACACATAAAACTTTAGCATAACATGCTAAAGGATGAATTTAATTGCATCTCACATGAAAAATTAATAGAAGATATGATACAATATTCATACCAGACATGTCCTTTTGATATCTGTACTAAATTGAAAAGTTTATGCACATAACCATCATTAGATAACAAAGTCAATCATCCAGCAAATTTAATGAATGTGCATGTAATAATATTTCAAAAGCTCTTGGGCATTAAACATGTTATGATAGTCAGGCAAACAAGAACAAGCAGTTATGGACAATAGTTTTTTCAGGCTTTCAAGCTTTTATTTTATTAGATCAAGCTTTATATGAGATTAATTTAACACAATATGTGACAACCCAACCCATGATTTCTAAGGTTGCCCTTTTTGGTTCAACCCAACCGATACTAAGTTAAACCACATTGTTTTATACTTCTCCATAGGTGCCCTATGAGTATTTTTCAGGAGGTTATCATCCCATTATTACTCTCACCAGAGCATGCTTAACTGTGAAATTTTTGACATAATTCCACTTGCTTTGAGAAGGCATTTCTGATATTTAGAGTACAAATTATTACTTAAGCCCAACTACTTTTTTTCAATTCCGATGTGAGATTCAATTCATTCTTTTGACACATTTCACCTAGAAGTTTGTTATTCTACAAACCTATTGGGAGCTGTCTTTAACCAAGCTTCACTGCCTAAAGACACTCCACACCCAACCACCCTTATCCGTTTCGAGATGTTATAGGCCCGCTAGCTTCACTTTGGTTCGTCCACGAAACATACATTGTACTGTAGGAAAAATGTTTGGAGTTCAGAGAGATGGTAAAACTGCTGGGTAGAGCCACTAGGGCTTCAACCAGTTTAATTTTTATGAATCTGCATCTCAAATTATGATGATTTAGATAAACCACTATTAAATGTTAGAACTACTGTAGTCCAAGTAATTTATATTGAAATTTCATGAGTATTTCCACGTAATCACATGTAGTTCCGTCGACGCCTCACCGTTAACCCGGAATATCCCAAGCTTATTATTTGGGATAATGGTTCAAGGAGAGCGACGGCGAGGTTGAAAGGGTAATTATGCTTACTTTATTTTAATAATGGCATTAAGTATACAGGTCACCTGAGAGATGAAACCATGAGATCAAATGCACATATGACTCACTTGATAATTTTGAGGAAAGCTTTGAGTGCGAACTAACTATATTTGTTATTAAGGATGTCTCGCTCTCGTTGTTTTGTTTGGATGAGGTTTATAATTTATTTTCTTTGGTTTAACAATATCTTGGATTGGTTAAGCCATTTCATAGTTTGATCGTGTATTCCCTGCATTTAAGAATATGTATACAATACGTGTTTTATTCCTACATCATTACTCAACACTGAAGTTAAAAAAGAGAACATACCTGTTACCTACAATTGTGTTACCGGAGGGCTTAAAAACAAGTTGATGAAATTAATTGGGTTTTAATTTACTGAATACATATAATAAGAAATTTTTTGGTTGCCACTTGATTGTCTCAATGATCATTTAATGAAAGGTTATATGCAGTGTAATGTAAATCCCCATAGAGGGGTCTTTGCTCATGTAACAATTGGACATCATTCAATACCCGAACAGTGCCCATAATTGGCACTTAGTTAGAGCTCTAAATGCGGGTTGTGCAGTGTAGATGTGGGGTGACATGTCAACTCAAGTCGTAGACTAGTTTTTAAATATGCATATACCATATATGTCCATTATTGCTTATTTCATTTCAATTCCCCATGGTTACCTTCAAGTGCTACTTTGCAGGACAAAGGTTTCTTTTAACTAAACCATGTGTAGACCATCAAAAGCTTGATGAATTTGGAGTAGTTATTGCGCCAACATTTTAGGCCCTGTTTCTAGAGTTTTCTCCTGCGGGAGGCGGAAAGGAGGCGGGCCGCAATGCCAGACTGGAGCCTCCGGCTCTAGTCCGAACGGAGCGCTTCGGCGTGGTGGTAGACAAGGCCAAATGCCGCCACGCCGGCACGACCGTTTGGGTCGCCTCCGTCCTGCCTCCGTTGCCGCCGTGCCGGAGCCCAAACGGCGCCCCAAACATGGCCTTAATTACTCATGATTATTTAAACTTTTTGCAGGGAAAAGAGCACAGGGGTAGACCAAACAATGATCTCTTTATATTGCTCTAGATTGTTTAAATTGTATACTTTAGCCGTTTTGTAGCTTAAAAACATTGTAATTGTATCTAATATGTCAACTGGCTCTGTGATCTATATATTGGGTATTGGGACCATCAAACTTTTATTGTTTCCGTAGTAAGACTTTGTAATTGAACGCGAAATATGTGAGCGTAATGGAATTTTTGTTGTACACATGCGCACACCAAAAATTCTAAGTCATATTTGGGCACCAGTCGGAATTAGTTGAGGTGTTACACAATAAGAAAAGAATGGCTGAGTATATTCGTGAATCTTTAAGCCATATTCCACAATGAAATAAAATTAACCTAGTTTGACAAGAAATTTTTCACATTGCATAATCAAACCTCCACAAGTAGATATTCTTGCTAATCCGATCTTCCCTTCGCAAATTTTGTGGTGAGGTGCACCACATGATGAAGCAGGTTTACAAATTGAGGTGAAGGAGATTCCAACATCACATGAAATGAAGAACATCCAATGCATGCGCGTCACCAAGATCTTCGATGGTCCATTAAACAACTTGGAAAAGTAGTCTTGCTAATGATAAATGTTAGGATGTCAATGTAGGTGTTTGCGGATGCTTGGTGGAAGGCACAACACAACTGAAGCAGGAGCCAACAACAAAATATAGGAAAAATTAGGTTGCGATAAAATGCAACATTCAATGTTATAAGTGGAACTAGGATTGCCAGATGTTGTTGATTGATGTTGGAGGTGACTTAAAAATTGATATAAGAGATTAATTTGGAAGATGCAGCTTAAATGACGTGACAAAGACGAAGACAAAGACAAAGACGAAGATGCAGCTTAAATGATGCAGCTTAAGGGATAAAACCAAATTTTGTAGGAAAAGAAAAAACAAGTTATTATTCCTCAGAAATTAGGTTGCATACTCTTAACTAGACAAAGACGATCCCAAAGATTAGGAAATATCTCACTGCGTATGAAAAGGTAAGGTCGGATTGACGATGGAAGGTCTGGTGGAAGACGAGGGACTTCTCACGCATGCGGTGTAAAGGCGACGGCGGCGGCATGCAAGGAGGACGGTGCAGTGACAAAGTAGAAGAGGTAGAGGGAAGAGAACACAGTTTTCTTGGGAAATAGTAGGCGTCTGCCTTTTCTAGGAGAGAAAATAGTTTTTTTTTAATGAAGGTCCCTCCCTTTTATTGCCATGGACGAAGTAAATTAGTAGGAGGGTGTCATGAGATATCTAAGTTGATACATCAAGCAATCCTTGATTTAACACCAATAATGAATCGGCTTAAATAGAATCAAATAATACAACAAGAATGACTTGACTGATAATATCAAATATTTTAAGGTAAGATATCCATGTTAATGCATGAATCAAATAACATACGAATGAAATTGAATTGGTCATTAAAGGATTGGCTGATTGAGTTTCTAAAAAAACTCTTTTTTATTTTTTTATAATAGAATTTGTTTCACGATTTTTAATGATAATAAATAGATGTAGGCTCAAAATTAGGATTAATGCTTGCATGAGGAGTCTCTCAAGTACTTTCCTTTGGAACTTTAGGATCTGATCGCTAAGCTAGAGTAACAAAATGTACGATCTAGTTAATTGCATCATCGAGAATACACTAATGCAATTTCTTTAATACATAAAAAAATGCATGAAAATAAAAGTGCGAAACAAGTGCGCGACATAAAAAAATGTTCGCCATAACTAAAATAAAATGAAATATATGCATAAAGTAAACTTTGTCGCTGCGAGCATCTGTCTACATCAATTCCCCCAGGTGGGAGAATATCTTCCCTAGACGAGAAAACCTCAGTGATATGTTGGAATATGTCAGGGTGACGTCTCGATAACTCCTTGGCCTCGATCCATGAACAATCTGTCAACAGTCATCCTCGACAGCGTACTAAGAATCGTCGATGTATCCCATGTCGAATCTGAGTGGTATGAGTATCCACAATGATGTTGATCTCGTCAGTCTCTATCTGCTCCATAGGTGCAAATCATAGTGTCTTTAAGTTCACCTCATCTAACGTATCTCATGTATAAGCATCAGGTTGGCAATGTTGGACACAAGGAAGATCTAGCAAGTAGGCGTTAGTCCCCCAATTTGTGAAGTATACGAAATGGGCCAAACTTTATCCTAATTTTGCCGTAAGAACCAATTGGGAACCTTGTCGCCGAAAGTATGCCATCACCATATCTCCCTCATGAAATGTTTTCTCTCCCATGCTCGTCAACAATTGCCTTTTACCATGCGTTTAAGAGACGAAGTCTCACAAGTACTTCCCTCTGGAACTTTAGGATGTGATGGTCCAAGTACTTCCCTCTGGAACTTTAGGATGTGATGGTCCAAGTACTTTCCTCTGGAACTTTAGTACATAATTTATTGTTATCATTCAGATGTGATGGTCCAAGAGAATCTAAAATCATATCTTCTAATAATTCAAGTTGAAGATCAGATATTGGTTTAGGTTTAATAGATGTTTATGTGTGGACTCTAATATAGGCGCACATGCATAATCAATTTCATAATTTACGTTAAGCTCAACCCCAATGCACATTCATTCTCAATATCATTTTTCAAAAGATAACTTTCTACTAAATTTTCTTCAATTACATGTTCATGAGAATCTATATCAAAACCACAAATAATATCACCCAAAGCTTCATAATCATCTTATGAAATATCTTTTAAAACTAGACCAGGCTCTTCTTCATGAAGGTTGTAACAAATCAGATTTTTATAAGTGTGGAATAAATGATCTTGTTTACAAACTAATGACTGATTTGCAAGGTCTTGATCATCTATATTAATCTTTTGATTCGTACGTCTATCATGATAGTTTGACCCAATAAGTTCTTTACTCTCTCTCTTTGCACCTTGACTATTTTTAATTATGTTTGTTGTAGTGATTGTTGTAGAGAATAAATCCGTTTGATGTTTGATACCATCTAATGAGATTTTTTGCCTCTCAAGAGTTCTTGTTGCCTATTAAATAATGATTTGCTACTTTTCTTCTATTGCGGGGTTAGAATTTTGCCATTCAAAATGAGGTCGTGTGACCTGCTTAAATGATAATTTTTTTCTAGACAACAAATAATAATTCTGAAATAAAATAAATTGTGATTGTTGTATTAAGCCCAAAGTTGACGCTAATCAAAGCCTCTAAGCCAACCTAACTCTGATACCACTTGATGCACTCGCAGTTGCACCCGATGGGATAAATGCAATGCAAAAATAATTTTAGATGCAATTAAATTAAAGAAAGCGACAATATGTTACCAAAGTAATTTTAGAGCGCAAGCTGCACAAGATTAGAAATCTAAATTCATTTAGCAGCACAAAATATTCGATGATTGTCAATCCTGCAATAATCAATATGTATTAAAATAACAAATGACTTGTTTGGGACAACCAATTTTGTAGGAAAAGAAAAAACAACTAAATCTCCCTCAGAAGTTAGGTTGCGTACTCTTAACTAGACAAATGCGATATCAAAGATTAGGAAAGATCTCACGGATGAAAATGTCGGGTCAGATTGACGATGGAAGATCTGGTGTAAACTTTGGTGATGCGAGCGTCTGCCCGCATCATCTTTCCTCATCGCTCATTTTGCAAAAGCCTAGCCGCGCAGTTCTGCCCACTTTGTCCATCCTTCGTTGGAACCTAATTGATCTTTTGTGATTAACTGCTTCATCAATCTCCAACAATCAACTGCTTCGTTAATCTCTTGTGATCAAATGCCACACCATTATGTTGCGGAATTTTTAATGCATTGTTGCAGTTTATCAGACTTTTGATCTTTATGTACAACTGCTTTATTATTTTCCAGACCAAACAGATCTTTATGCACAAATCGGGACGCTGATTCATTCCAACTTGCAAAATAACTCATATCTATGTGAACTAGACTCTTCGATATCTCTGCGCAAGATTTTGACCACATACACTCCCATGTCTGTATCTCTTATGTATGCCCCTCACCTGCACTATGCGCGAAGCATGCCTCGACGCTGTGGAGAAAATGATTCCGTACCTTTCTATATTTGCATGGACTCCCTTGATGAACTTTTGGATACTATGCATGCTACCACCACCCTCCAGATTCTCTTCCCCAACGCTTGCTACTCTGCTCTCCACCTCAGAATTCTCCTCCCTCAGCTACAACGCCGAGGCATTTCTAGCAAACTCAATGCCACAACGCTATTTTGTGTCTTGAGGTTTCCACCTTCTATGGGATTGGATTGGCTCGTCTTGGCTGAACAAATTTTTTACCTCCTTTGCATCACCGTCACGCAAAAAGTCTCCATTGTCTCTTGGGCATCATGGCTCAACTTTTATTAGTTTGGTTGCTTCGAACAACGTTGTTGCTTACTTAGGCTCCGTTTGGGGAGACTTATTTTCACCGGTCAAGCGGTTACGACCGCATGAATCAGACCTTAATTAAGGTCCGGTTCATGCGGTCGTAACCGCTTGACCGGTGAAAATAAGTCCCTCCAAACAGAGCCCTAACTTTCCATCACCCCAAGCATTTATCTAACCCCATGATCATTGCTACTCATACAATGGTGGAAACTTCTTTTTTGGGTGCGCCAAATCCGGACTATCGTCTCGCACGCGTACGAGTTCATCGAGCTCGTCATCGACATGCTCGATCTTCTTCCGGATCACTACTCCGACTACTTCATGCATCAATTACAACTTCACATTCATGCACTCCTTCATACTCACACCCTATCACCATCACTCTTGCCATGACATTAGTCGCCTTGTGAAGGTCGAGTTGCCCGATTTCTACAACCCCAGACATCCCTGCATCCCCACCCCGACTAAACCACCCATACCAACTAGAAATACAATGGCTTGTGGATCAAGGGACTCTGCTTTCACTATAAGCAATTATACTCATTTGCACATGACTATCTTACGAAGGAGTTGCCGACACTCATAGGCGGCGACGAGGAAGAAGTGTCTACGACAAACTTCGAGGCATTGGTTGGAAAATCCTTCCACTGCAACCCTTTCTGCATCATCCACTGCTTGAACCTTTCACACTTTTCCGAAGCGAGTATCTTCGGACCTTGCACAATGAAACTCCGCGACCTACTTTGCACGAGCACCATCCTTGTGATGATCGACATCGGCGTGTCACAATTTCTTCTCCTGCTACAAATCCTTAGGCATGTACAAGTTAATTGATCGACTCAGCTCATGCCATTTACATTGTAGGGCCCTCGACATACATTGCAGGGCGATTTTTCCCTTGTACACACTAAAACAACCTTCAAGCCCATCAACTCGATATGTTAGGTGAACTTAAAGGCACTCTTGGGACACGACCACAAATCTCCCAAGTGAACTTGTGGGAGGACCTCCTCTATCTCCTCTTTCAGAACCTTAGTGAGTCGCAATACCATCCTAATATACTAAAGCATGTTTACATAGGTCCAAAGACCTCTAATAGCATGAAAACTATTGGATTTAATTTTACAATCTGAATCTAGTTGTCAAACCTATGAACATGTGAACTATAAGGCTATCTGAATCTAGTTGTCAAACTTATGCATGCTGCACGAGTGTTTTTTTTTCTCTCCAAACAATTCTCTTTTGGTTCTTCCTCTAGAACTTAATCTTAGATCTAACCTATAATTTCATCATCATGAGAATTGTTTGTGGAGCCGACCCCACTATAGTGGATAAAGGCTTGAGTGTGAGTGTTGTTAAGAGAATTGTTTGTGGCACATTGTATGAAACTTCCAATGCTGGTTTACTAATCATTTCATATATTACCAGAGAATAGATTTAAAGCCATTAAAATGCTCCCAATTGAAAACACCTTGATATTTAAGTTCAATGAGGTAAAAATAGAACCGTGAGAATGAGTTCGAATGAGGAAAGAATAGTTTCCATTCGAAGATGATTCTGCTCAATTTCATTGTCTATTTCTAGCATTAATTTTAGCTATGAATCTATGCATAGTTTATCACACGCACTTGACCTCCGTTTTCACCCTTTCAATCAGTAATAATTTGCTTCATATAATCACTTTTATTTCCTTGTTTTTTTCCTTCTCTTTTTCTTTGTTTTGGCCATATACCATAATTTTCTTTTTTGTTTGGCATCTTATAAGGAATCTAGGTAAAACTTGAATTGAACTAGAACAAAGTCTCATTTGAATACTGATATTATTATGATGCCATCCACTGCTTTATTGTTCCTAAATTGTTACATTCAGTAAATTAACCGAATCTAACATTTTTTAGATCCATACTATGGCACATGGCCCTAACAACATGCTTATAATCTATACTGTACAAGCACCTGTGCTTGGGGTTCCCCCTGCCCCTACGCAACAATATATCCCCGTGAAAATTTGTCACGCCGATAACAAAACTCAATATAAATTGAGGGGATGAAAGCACACATTTTAAAATTAAATAAAAACACACAAATTAAACCCCCTTATGAAATGCTGAAATTTTTTATAATAAAGACTCTGCTTGGGACAACTCTGGTGGCTGAGAAAGCTTTATTCTCACCGCCACTGCCGATTATAGGTCGTTTGCATGCGTAGCGTTTGAAAAAGCGCGGCTGCCAAAACGACGTTTTAAGGTTTATTCGAGAAGCACTCGGGGGTCTCACGTGCAGCTCTCGCAAAATCGATTTCTCCTATCACATGCATTTTCGCATCCCGTCACAACTCATCCCTTGCCCTTGCCATTTCCATCCCCGACGAGATCGATTTCTCCTCTCATTGTCCGTCACGCATTCGCAGTGAATCCGTCGTGCCCTAGCATGTTCGCAGCCCTACCGTCGACACCCATGCCACAGTCGGCGTTCCTCACAGATGGCGTCTACACAACCCTCATTCCAGTCGGCGTCCACGTTGCACCTCTGCACCGACTTGATCTGTAGTGAGCACTCGAAGGAGAAGCCCCATTCTCTGCATCGACCAGATCGACTGAATACAGTCTCTGAAGGTTTGTTCCCCTTCTCTAGGCCATCTGTTTCTTCAGTTTGCAAGGATAGTTTCCTCTTTTTTTGTGAATTTCTCTCTTGTTTCCTTTTTCTCTCTTGATTCCATCTGCTCTCTTGATTTGCACCAGTTTGCAAGTATTGTTTCAGGTATGTCCAGAACTTTGAAATTGCTCTCCGATAATCACAGTGGTCTTGGCTGCACACTTGCTAGAATACTATCTTCTACGGTTTAGGCTCTGTTTGGGGGGACTTATTTTCACCGGTCAAGCGGTTACGACCGCATGAACCGGACCTTAATTTAAGGTCCGGTTCATGCGGTCGTAATCGCTTGACCTGTGAAAATAAGTCCCCCCAAACGGAGCTTTAATTGTTCTGAAATTGTGGTCCTTTTCTCATACAAACTCTGAGGCTCCGTTCGTTTGGCAGGAAATGGGATGCAGGAATTGAAATTTGCCCAATTCAGATTCCTGCAGGAATTGGAATTGAAGTCAATTCCAATTCTGCTGTTCGGCTGAATGAAGGAATTCTGTCACAGGAATTGAAATTAGTAATTCCAATGTTCGGTTGCATGTCATTTTTCAGTTGATGAAATTGAAATTTAAAATCTAAAACAGTGATAAAATACACATACAACCACACACATACAGCCACACACATACTCACATGCACACATACACACATGCACACATACAACCACACATACATCCACACACATACACACATATACACATGCACACATACAACCACACACATACATACACACAATACACACATACAACCACACATACACACACACACACACACACATACAACCACACATACACACACATACACACACATACACACACATACACACACATACACACACATACACACACATACACACACATACACAACCTCACACATGCACACACATTTTCATTCCCTCATCCTCCCTTTCAGTTACTTCAAACAACAGTTACCATGTAGTAATGAATGAGAATGCATTTGCATTTAAAACATATTTCACTTCATAGGACTCCCCAATCTTTTATATTGCTGAAAAATCTAATGAACAGAAAGATTCATTAAAAAAACTGAACATTTAACTACCAAAGATCAAAGCCTCATTCTAAACTATACCTGGGAAAGATCAAAGCTTCATCATAATCTATTGGAAAAAAAAGATAAAGGCTGAAAGTTAAGAAAATGAAAGGCAACCTGGAAGCTTGCAGTGAGATGATTGCCAACCTCGAAGCTTGCAGCGAGATGATTGCCAACCAGGAAGCTATATGAATTTCTAATACTAATCAACAGTAAACAATCTCAATGAAGAACCGAGAATTTGCCTGCATATTTAGAATTTTGCAGCCACAAGTATGTCTTCATCAACATATCCAATACTTCCTGATAACCAATTCTTTCAAATCAGCCGAGAGCCAGGAAAGAATGGGATTCCAACTTAGGAGTTGTAACTGTAGAAAAGAGCTGAACCTTGTATATATTTTCTCAAGTATCAAATACAATGTATGAATACATATATAAAGGAGGGAGAAAGAGAGAGGAGTCCCTTATACACAATGTGCGACTAAAGTAAAGAGAGAAGAACAAGAAACTAAATGAGCTCATATATGAGCCTTTACATGGACATTAGATGGACTTTTCTAGCTTCTATTGTAAGCTCGTGCGAACACTCATGTGTGTCCGCACAGTCTAGCTTTTTAGGCTATTTGCACGCCATGTCGAATCTCATCCCTGTCCGGCTCTCCTGTAACCCGGGCAACCCATCTTGGTAGCTCTCTCCTCCAACGAGCAAGCCGACGAGCCTCTGCTGGACTGGGATCCAGAGGCTGCTTTCTGATTCTCATGTGGGGATTATTCTGCACAGTTGGATTAAACCAACAGTTTAAGGCAAAATGCCTTACCTTACCACAACACCAACATTCAAATCTATTATATCTAGATTTTCTTGTTGTGCTTGGTCTGACTGAGTTAAGATGTTGCTTGACAGCTAACCCTTCTGACGCAGGGCAGGCCGTGTAACTCGGGTGTGCTGACTCCAATGCGAACCTAAGTGGATGTGATGCCAAGTAGACTCAAATGAGTACAGCTAAAATGAGAATGCAATTGGTTGTAACTCAATTAATCCGGAATTAAGTGTTGCGGTAATGATTTTATAACCGAGGCAAATTAATACAAGATGATTAATAAATTTTCAGGCGCGCAAGCAAATCATGTTAACGCTCGCACTAAGTGCTATTTACTACAACTTTCACGGTTACGCTCTATAGGATAAAGACAATAAAGAACAAATGCACTAAGGAGTCAAACGCCCAAACAAGTATGAAATGTCTTCCAGTAGTTAATAATGAAATAAATAAACACAGCACAATAATACTCACAAGCCTTGAGATCCGACAGGGAACTTCTGTAGCGGGGTGGTGTGACTTGCGGCTGAATGTGGGGTGCCAACAGGAAATTTCCCGCAGGATGGAGAACTGGATGAGAGTTGTGGTGAGGAATATGAACAAGGGCTGGGATGGCTGTGCGGTGGATCCACGACAGAGAAATATTGGAGGGAGGTGTGAGGAAGAAGCAAAGAGGCTGGGGGGTGGCTGTGCGGCGGTTCCACGACAGGGAAGAAAGGGAGGAAGGCGGGAGGAAGAAGAACAGTGGAGGAAATGGTTTGCAGCTTAACTGTGGCGACGACTGGTGGTTCCACGACAAACGAAGCAGGAAAGCCGAAGGAATCGACAGGTTGATGTTGAGCAGCCGTCGGTTAGGGTTGACGAGGAGCACTGATGAGGTTGCTTTGCTCGTCGGTGGAGGAGGGATGAGCCGATGAGATCGAGAGGCGTGCTTTCGTTCCCGTCGAGGAAGAAGCCGCTGAACAGGAACAGACGGAGCGGTTTTCAGATGTGCAGTGGCGGTTTGTAGAGGGGATCGTGGAATTAGAGGGGCAAGCAGTGTTGGTTCACGGGGAAGTAGAAAAATAACTGAAGGAAAACGGGAAAACGAAAAGTAAACCGAGATGTCGCACCCCGGGTCTCGCGGCGTTGCACCACGGATGATTGCCGATTCTGGATTCACTCACAAAATAAACAATGATCATAAACTGCAGCACCCACCCCTATTTATAACAGGAAGGGGCGGTTGGGCACCGGGCGTGTACGACTATGATTGGCCGTTACGTCCGCGGCCCTAAAATACTAAAAACAAATCCAAAAAAATAAAATAAAATACATAAAAATAATAGCGCGACGAGCCGGACGCGCTCGCGGTCTCGGATCGCCGATCCGAGCATCGTCTCCTGCGAGAGTACACAAAAGTGGGCCCCGCCGACTGGCGACCCGTAGTCTGATGACGATCCCCATCAACTCCCCCCGACTGAAAAACATTCATCTCTGAGGAATGGAGATGATCGTACTGACGTCGAAGATCGGGGGCAAGTCTATCAAGCTCCGCCGCGGACATCCAAGTATCATCACAAATGGGGCTTCCGCTCCAGTGTACCAGGTAGCGGCAAGAAGGGCCATCCACGGTGGGAATGCACTCATGCGCTGCAATACCAGTAATGCGCTCAACTCTCACCTCTCGTGCTGGTGGATCCAGAAGAACCGGTGGCATCATAGGTGGTGTGGGCAAGTCCGTAGGTGTCTGTGCAACGTGGTCAGGGGAAGTGTCAGGCTGTGACGGGTAGGATGTAGGAAGAGGATCAAGGTATGGATCCATATGCTCGAGAGGCTCAAAGTACGGCGTGTCAAATCTTCAGTATTAAATACGGGATGAATACCCATATCTGCTGTGAGATCGACCTCATAGGCATTTGTTCCAATTTTCTTTGTAATTCTATACGGGCCCATTCGCTTCGGTTATAGCTTCTTAGCAACTCCTTTTGGGAGCCTCTCCATGCGAAGTCGGATCATGACTTGCTCGCCTCCCCGAAAATGTTGTTCACTCTTGTGTTCATCTGCCTGTGCTTTATATAATTCATTACTGTTAGCAATTTTTTTCCGGATTAATTCATGCAGTTCATGTATGTGATGAATGAAAGACTCGGCGGATTCGCTAGGACGTGACTCTAAGGGAACAGGGGCAAGGTCAATAGGTTTCCTAGGCTCATAACCTGATACTATATGAAATGGACTCATGCCAGTAGACCGATTGACCGAACTATTGTACGCGAACTCCGCTACGGGTAACACAAAATCCCAAACCGACGGGTGATCACCAACTAGACACCGTAACAGATTCCCTAAACTCCTATTAACGACCTCAGTCTGGACGTCATTGTGTGGGTGATAGGCGGTAGAGAATTTCAGAGTCGTTCCCGTCTTATGCCATAACGTTCTCCAGAAGTAGCTAAGAAATCGAACGTCACGGTCAGACACTATGGATTTGGGTAATCCGTGTAATCGAAAAATGTCTCTCATAAAAAGGGCCGCTACGTGAGCCACATCGGCGGTCTTGCGGCAGGCAATAAAATGAGCCATCTTCGAAAACCGATCTACCACTACGAAAATAGAATCGTGCTTCCTCAGAGTACGAGGAAGACCCAATACAAAATCCATGCTAATGTCGACCCATGACTGATGTGGGACTGGAAGAGGAGTATAAAGTCCAGTATTTTGTCTTGAACCCTTCGCAGTCTGACATATGCCGCAGTGTCGCACAACACGTGCCACATCCCTTTTCAGGGCGGACCAATAGAACCGATCCTCAACTAACGCAACGGTCTTATCTCCTGCCAAAATGGCCAGCTGCATCGCCAGCGTGCATTTCCCAAATCAAGAAGTCCCTGAAGGACGTCCTGGGGATGCAGAGACGAGATCCGTGGTACAAGTATCCCTCTACAATATCAAACCCATCAGTGGGCTCGGGAGGATCCCTCAAAAATCCCACATAGATACCGCCAAAGTCAGGGCAGGTGGGGTAGTCACTAGATAAGCGATCAAAACTAGTCGCGCTAGCGCTCAGTGTACGGAGTAGAGCGATACGTCGACTAAGAGCATCAGCAGGTTTGTTCTCAACACCCGCGCGGTGTTTGAGAACATAGTGAAAGTCCTGCAAATATTCAACCCACTTGGCATGCCTATGCCCCAACTTTCGTTGTGAGTCAAGATAACGCAGGGCCTGGTGATCGGAATATAGGACAAACTCCCGTGGGAGGAGATAGTGTCTCCAATTACGAAGTGACTGTACCACTGCATGAAACTCTCGATCATAATTTGAGTACTTCTGTCGGGACTCATTCAACTTCTCACTAAAGTAAAAAACTGGATGACCCTCCTGACTTAGTACTCCGTCAATCCCAACGCCATATGCGTCGCATGCGACCTCAAACACCTTAGAGAAATCGGGCAATCTCAGAACAGGTGCGGTCGTCAAATTTTCCTTGATTTCAGTAAAAGCTCGAGTGGCGGCTGCCGTCCACTGGAAATCTCCCTTCCGAAGGCAGCTCGTGAAGGGGGCCATAATGGAAATCCTCGGACAAATCTCCTATAAAAGGTGGCTAATCCGTGGAAACTACGGGCCTCAGTAATAGTGGAAGGGATAGGCCACTCACGAATAGATCGGACCTTGTCCGGGTCAACAGACACGCCGGACGATGATATGATGAACCCTAGAAAGTGCACAGAATCGGTCAGGAAGGAGCACTTCTTCAAGTTCACATACAACTTCTCCTTTCGGAGAGTATCGAACACGAGCCGCAGATGGCTCAGGTGGTCATCAGATGAGTGGCTATAGATCAAAATATCGTCAAAGTAGACGACCAAGAATTTGTCCATGAAGGGCCGAAAGATCTGAGTCATGATTCGCATAAAGGTACTGGGGGCGTTGGCAACCCAAATGGCATGACCAACCACTCGTATAGACCGTCTTTCGTCTTAAAAGCCGTTTTCCACTCATCTCCCTCACGAACTCTAATCTGGTGATACCCGCTGCGAAGATAGATCTTTGAAAATACCTGGGCACCAGCCATCGTGTCAAGTAAGTCATCCAATCGGGGGATGGGAAAACGATACTTAATAGTAATCTTATTAATGACCCTACTATCAATACACATTCGCCAACTCCCGTCCTTCTTCGGAGTGAGAAGGGCAGGGACTGCGCAAGGGCTCAAACTCTCTCGAATGAATTGCTTCCTCAGCAACTCGTCAACCTGCCTCTTGAGCTCTGCATGCTCACCTGGATTCATCCGGTAATGAGGTAAGTTCGGGAGTGAAGCTCCCGGTGTCAAATCTATGGCATGCTGAATGTCGCGTAACGGAGGTAACTCATCAGGGAGCTCATCTGGAATAAGATCATCATAGTCATCCAGGAGTCGCCGGACCGCAGGTGGTGGCTCAGGAATCTCCGCAGGGCTCTCAGAAGCCATAGTGGCTGCCATTACGTAAAAGATATCGACGCTGACACTCTCTCTCATAAACTCGTTGCGACGCAGAATGTGCAGCGGCCTAGATGAGCTCGTACTAGTAGAGGGTATGACCTTACCCGAGGATTTCTCCTTCGGCTGGGTCGGTGTCAACGTGATCTTACGACCCTTGTCGTAGAATACATACGTGTTCGAGCGACCGAAACACGTGACATCACGGTCGTAAAAACTCTCCGGTAATATCGTCCTCAGCGCGTGCTGCCCGACGTGGCTCAGGATTACTCGTCGAAATAATCATCACGATTGTAGTCAAAATGGTCCTGAGCTCTATCACGATGAGTTGGACGTCGTAGTGGAGCAGGTGCAGGCTGACGGTTTCGAACGTGATCGAGGGGTCGCCTACGGTGTAGGGCAGGCTCTCGAAGTGAAGCGGCCTCTCGTGGTGGCTGATCCCTAACACGCACGTCTTGTGGTGGGAGAGCAGCCCTTCCTTCCCCAAAGGGAATATCAGGCGGAGTGGGCGAGGTTTCCGTACTGTGGGAAGTGGAGTGCTCTCGTATTTCCTCAATGGCGGCGACGCGGGTGCGAAGATCGTCATATTGTGCATCCAATCGATCAAATCGATCAATCAATCGTTGGAATTCCGCAGGTGTCATTTCTAAATTTAAGTTGGTGGTCCTCGCGACGGTTAGGTTCGTGTCAGACATGGATTGACGGTAAGACCTACCACTACGTAACATGCATGTGGCCCAATCCTGGGCTCTGATACCAAATCTGACGCAGGGCAGACCGTGTAACTCGGGTGTGCTGACTCCAATGCGAACCTAAGTGGATGTGATGCCAAGTAGACTCAAATGAGTACAACTAAAATGAGAATGCAATTGGTTGTAACTCAATTAATTCGGAATTAAGTGTTGCGGTAATGATTTTATAACCGAGGCAAATTAATACAAGATGATTAATAGATTTTCAGGCGCGCAAGCAAATCATGTTAACGCTCGCACTAAGTGCTATTTACTACAACTTTCACGGTGACGCTCTATAGGATAAAGACAATAAAGAACAAATGCACTAAGGAGTCAAACGCCCAAACAAGTATGAAATGTCTTCCAGTAGTTAATAATGAAATAAATAAACACAGCACAATAATACTCACAAGCCTTGAGATCCGACAGGGAACTTCTGTAGCGGGGTGGTGTGACTTGCGACTGAATGTGGGGTGCCAATAGGAAATTTCCCGCAGGATGGAGAACTGGATGAGAGTTGTGGTGAGGAATATGAACAAGGGCTGGGATGTCTGTGCGGTGGATCCACGACAGAGAAATATTGGAGGGAGGCGTGAGGAAGAAGCAAAGAGGCTGGGGGGTGGCTGTGCTGCGGTTCCACGACAGGGAAGAAAGGGAGGAAGGCTGGAGGAAGAAGAACAGTGGAGGAGATGGTTTGCAGCTTAACTGTGGCGACGACTGGTGGTTCCTCGACAAACGAAGCAGGAAAGCCGAAGGGATCGATGGGTTGATGTTGAGCAGCCGTCGGTTAGGGTTGACGAGGAGCACTGATGAGGTTGCTTTGCTCGTCGGTGGAGGATCGATGGGTTCATGCGGTCGTAATCGCTTGACCTGTGAAAATAAGTCCCCCCAAACGGAGCTTTAATTGTTCTGAAATTGTGGTCCTTTTCTCATACAAACTCTGAGGCTCCGTTCGTTTGGCAGGAAATGGGATGCAGGAATTGAAATTTGCCCAATTCAGATTCCCGCAGGAATTGGAATTGAAGTCAATTCCAATTCTGCTGTTCGGCTGAATGAAGGAATTCTGTCACAGAAATTGAAATTAGTAATTCCAATGTTCGGTTGCATGTCATTTTTCAGTTGATGAAATTGAAATTTAAAATCTAAAACAGTGACAAAATACACATACAACCACACACATACAGCCACACACATACACACATGCACACATACACACATGCACACATACAACCACACATACATCCACACACATACACACATGCACACATACAACCACACACATACATACACACAATACACACACGCACATACACACATACAACCACACATACACACACATACACACATACAACCACACATACACACACATACACACACATACACAACCTCACACATGCACACACATTTTCATTTCCATATCCTCCCTTTCAGTTACTTCAAACAACAGTTACCATGTAGTAATGAATGAGAATGCATTTGCATTTAAAACATATTTCACTTCATAGGACTCCCCAATCTTTTATATTGCTGAAAAAAACTAATGAACAGAAAGATTCATTAAAAAAACTGAAGATTTAACTACCAAAGATCAAAGCCTCATTCTGAACTATACCTGGGAAAGATCAAAGCTTCATCATAATCTATTGGAAAAAAAAGATAAAGGCTGAAAGTTAAGAAAATGAAAGGCAACCTGGAAGCTTGCAGTGAGATGATTGCCAACCTCGAAGCTTGCAGCGAGATGATTGCCAACCAGGAAGCTATATGAATTTCTAATACTAATCAACAGTAAACAATCTCAATGAAGAACCGAGAATTTGCCTGCATATTTAGAATTTTGCAGCCACAAGTATGTCTTCATCAACATATCCAATACTTCCTGATAACCAATTCTTTCAAATCAGCCGAGAGGCAGGAAAGAATGGGATTCCAACTTAGGAGTTGTAACTGTAGAAAAGAGCTGAACCTTGTATATATTTTCTCAAGTATCAAATACAATGTATGAATACATATATAATGGAGGGAGAAAGAGAGAGGAGTCCCTTATACACAATGTGCGACTAAAGTAAAGAGAGAAGAACAAGAAACTAAATGAGCTCATATATGAGCCTTTACATGGACATTACATGGACTTTTCTAGCTTCTATTGTAAACTCGTGCGAACACTCATGTGTGTCCGCACGGTCTAGCTTTTTAGGCTATTTGCACGCCATGTCGAATCTCATCCCTGTCCGGCTCTCCTGTAACCCGGGCAACCCATCTTGGTAGCTCTCTCCTCCAACGAGCAAGCCGACGAGCCTCTACTGAACTGGGATCCAGAGGCTGCTTTCTGATTCTCATGTGGGGATTATTCTGCACAGTTGGATTAAACCAACAGTTTAAGGCAAAATGCCTTACCTTACCACAACACAAACATTCAAATCTATTATATCTAGATTTTCTTGTTGTGCTTGGTCTGACTGAGTTAAGATGTTGCTTGACAGCTAACCCTTCTGACGCAGGGCAGGCCGTGTAACTCGGGTGTGCTGACTCCAATGCGAACCTAAGTGGATGTGATGCCAAGTAGACTCAAATGAGTACAACTAAAATGAGAATGCAATTGGTTGTAACTCAATTAATCCGGAATTAAGTGTTGCGGTAATGATTTTATAACCGAGGCAAATTAATACAAGATGATTAATAAATCTTCAGGCGCGCAAGCAAATCATGTTAACGCTCGCACGAAGTGCTATTTACTACAACTTTCACGGTTACGCTCTATAGGATAAAGACAATAAAGAACAAATGCACTAAGGAGTCAAACGCCCAAACAAGTATGAAATGTCTTCCAGTAGTTAATAATGAAATAAATAAACACATCACAATAGTACTCACAAGCCTTGAGATCCAACAGGGAACTTCTGTAGCGGGGTGGTGTGACTTGCGGCTGAATGTGGGGTGCCAACAGGAAATTTCCCGCAGGATGGAGAACTGGATGAGAGTTGTGGTGAGGAATATGAACAAGGGCTGGGATGGCTGTGCGGTGGATCCACGACAGAGAAATATTGGAGGGAGGCGTGAGGAAGAAGCAAAGAGGCTGGGGGTGGCTGTGCTGCGGTTCCACGACAGGGAAGAAAGGGAGGAAGGCGGGAGGAAGAAGAACAGTGGAGGAGATGGTTTGCAGCTTAACTGTGGCGACGACTGGTGGTTCCACGACAAACGAAGCAGGAAAGCCGAAGGGATCGATGGGTTGATGATGAGCAGCCGTCGGTTAGGGTTGACGAGGAGCACTGATGAGGTTGCTTTGCTCGTCGGTGGAGGAGGGATGAGCCGATGATTGCCGATTCTGGATTCACTCACAAAATAAACAATGATCATAAACTGCATCACCCGCCCCTATTTATAACAGGAAGGGGCGGTTGGGCACCGGGCGTGTACGACTATGATTGGCTGTTACGTCCGCGGCCCTAAATACTAAAAACAAATCCAAAAAAATAAAATAAAATACATAAAAATAATAGCGCGACGAGCTGGACGGGCTCGCGGTCTCGGATCGCCGATCCGATCATCGTCTCCTGCGAGAGTACACAAAAGTGGGCCCCGCCGACTGGCGACCCGTAGTCTGATGACGATCCCCATCACCTTCTTTCTTAGAAGCTGAAGAACTTTCCCCAACATGAGAATTTTTGACGGCTTTTACATGAAAATTCTTTTGGGGTGCTGATAGAGCACTCTTCCCAAGGAAAGTCTGTCTTTTACCTACCCAAGTAGAAGGGAGCTTAAGACCACTCTCTGTCTTCTTGCTCTCTTTGCTTCCATAAGCATGGAGCAAGGAGCATGGATCATGGAGCTTGGAGCTTGGAGTTTGGAGCAAGGAGCATGTAACATAATGCATGAAACAAGGAGTATGGAGCATGGAGCATGGAGCATGGATCGAGTATCATGGAGTATGGAGCATGGACTTTCAAGCATGGAGCATGGAGCACGGAGCAAGGATCATAGAGCAAGGACAAAGAGCATGTAGAATAGAGCAAGGAGTAAGGAGCATGGAACATGGATTTTCGAGCCTATACCCCGTGAAGGGTTCTCACCGGTACTAGGAGGTGTGCTGGGATGATAGCCCAAACGTCCCTTTCCAAGATATTAGATTTTTGATTATCTAATTTTTTGAATTTTTGGGTTTTGAAAGTGCTTGAATAAAAGAAAACATAAGAAAAAAAATATTTTTTGAAGATTTTCTAACTTAAGAACTACATCTTTAAGAACTATATTTACACCCCCATACTTAATGTAAGATCCCCCTCCTCCTTATTAGAGAGTTCTCGGATCATATGCCCAGAACCACCGTCTTACGATGACCCCAACTCATGGGTTGGCTGCCACCGCTTGACGCCGATCCTTCCGGCTAATGCGATCATATCACATGTCAATTTGCAAGAAGTAATACTACATTGGAGTGTACAAGTCGTAAGCATCCACCTTGGACAGACATTGATAAAATAGGGTACTTGGTAGGGCCTTGGTGAGAATATCAACAACTTGGTCAGTGCCCGGAACATGCTTTAATTCTAGCTTCTTCGTTTGAACTTTCCCCCAGATGAAGTGACAGTCCACTTCAATGTGTTTCGTTCTTTCGTGGAAAACCGGGTTCTTGGTTATGTGTATAGCGGCTTGACTGCCACATAGTAAGATAGCTGGTGAGGGAAGTTTTATTCCTAGATCAACGAGGAGACTTTCAAGCCATGTGAGCTCAGAGACAACTGATGTCATCGAACGGTACTCCGCTTCAGCTGAAGATCGAGCAACCACAACTTGTTTTTTACTACGCCAGGTAACAAGATGACCTCCAAAGTAGGTACAAAATCCACTGCCAGAGCGCTGATCATCCAGGGAACCAGCATAATCTCCATTAGAATACACAACCAAAGTCGGAATAGAAGATGAGGTTTTGTATACCAGCCCTTGACCAGGGGCTGTTTTTAGATATCTTAGGATGCATTCGACGGCCTGAAGATGAGACATTCGAGGGGAATGCATAAACCGACTGACAACCCCAACAACAAAGGATATATCTGGTCTTGTGACCGTTAGGTAAATTAGTTTTCCAACAAGTCGTCGATAGTATTCTGGATTTTGAAGAGGAAGATCAGCATCAGAGGTATGCACACACAACTTGTGATTGACATCCATAGGAGTGTTGATCGGCTTGCATCCCGAGTAGCCAGCATCCTGAAGAAGATCGAGACAGTACTTCCGTTGAGAGAGGATAAGTCCATCAGGATGTCTTGCGATCTTAAGACCAAAGAAGTATCAGAGGTTTCCCAGAT
This sequence comes from Dactylorhiza incarnata, assembly GCA_033032865.1. NCBI lineage: Eukaryota > Viridiplantae > Streptophyta > Magnoliopsida > Asparagales > Orchidaceae > Dactylorhiza > Dactylorhiza incarnata. The sequence goes on along the minus strand of JAWHQI010000177.1, from coordinate 4,448,505 downwards.
CTTTTGTTTGTAATACGGAGCTGAGGTGTTGTTTGACCGCTTGTATTCCCTTTGAATCATCTCCAGTGATTAGGATGTCATGAACATATACCAACAGAAGAATCGTTCCTGTTGTTCGATGTCGAGTGAACAGAGAGAAGTCTGCCGAGCTCCGACTAAAGCCAACTTCCCGAACAGCCTTACTGAACTTGTCAAACCATGCCCGAGGGTATTGTTTGAGACCATAATTTGACTTCTTAAGGTGACACACTCGGGACTTCCCCGTGGTCTCAAATCCGGGAGGCTGTTGCATGTAGACCGTTTCTTGTAGATCACCATTTAGAAAAGCATTCTTGATATCCAGTTGATGTAAGAGCCATTTGCGATGTACAACTACAGAGAGGACATGAACCGTGTTGAGCTTGGCCACTGGAGAAAATGTTTCCTCACAATCGAGATCTTGTTGTTGAGTAAAACCACGAGCCACCAGACGGGCTTTCAGACGGTCAATTGTTCCATCAGGAGCATGCTTGATGACAAAGGCCCATTTACACCCAACAGGAGTCTGGGTTGGGGGGAGAGGTACCAGGTCCCACGTCTGATTAGCCCAAAGAGCTGTCATTTCTTCTTCCATGGCTGTTCGCCAGCCTGGATGGTTGAGAGCCTCCTGCACAGAGTTAGGTATAGAAATAGAGGATAATGAAGTAACAAATGTTTGGAGCTGTGGGGAGAGGCGATGTAGGGATACATAGTTTGCCAAGGGATGAGCGGTGGAGGCTGGTGCCGGATCAGCAGAGCGCAGAGTGTCAGAGGTCGAAGCCGACTGCATTGGGGCAACGGAGCGAGGATGGCGACAGGTGTAGACACGAAGAAGAAGTGGCTTATGTAGAGCAGGAGCCGAGTTAGGAGGGAGTATTGGTAGAGGAGTGGTAACGGGAATGACTGGTCGAGGGAAGGATTGTGGTGGAAGAGGTGGTGTTGGGCCGGAGAAGAAAGGTTGGTCCTCCCGAAAGGTAACATCAGCAAAGACGATCACTTTACAAGTATTAGGAGAGTAGCAGACGTAGCCTTTCTGAGTACGAGAATAGCCAACAAACATGTGTTTGGCCGCCCTGGGAGCCAACTTGTCCGTAGACGGTCCCAGTAGGTGAACGTAGCAGATCCAACCAAATATGCAAGGTGTGAGAGAGAATGCCGGAGTGGAGGGGAAAAGGAGGCTGAACGGAGTAACATTCTGGAGGACGGAGGAAGGTAGGCGGTTAATGAGAACATGCCGTGGACAGCGCAAAGCTCTAATAGGCTTTGGGAACCTGCATGTGAAGCATGAGAGATCGAGCAACATCGAGCAGATGCCTATTTTTTCGTTCAGCAATGCTGTTTTGTTGGGGGTATAGGCACACAACGTCTGGTGAATGATTCCAAATTCATAGCAGAGATTAGCAAATTCATGACTAGTGTAGTCACGAGCATTATCTGTCCTGAGGGTTTTTATATTTTCAGAAAACTGTGTGCGAATCTCAAGAACGAAAGCTCGAAATACACGGTGAAGCTCAGAGCGATCACGAAGTAGATACAACCATGTTGTGCGAGAATAATCATCTATAAAGGTGATGAAATAGCGATAACCAGATATACTAGTAATTTTGTATGAGCCCCAAACATCAAAATGAACTAAAACAAAAGGAGCAGAGCTCCGAGTACAATGAGAAGGAAAAGAGGAACGATGTTGTTTCCCCAAAATACATGAATCACACTTAAAAGCAGGAAGAAAGATATCTGGAATAGCTTTCTGAAGGACAGGAAGAGGCGCACGCCCAAGACGCTGATGCCACTCAACGAAGGAGACTGAGGAGAGGATGACAGGAGAAACATCAAGAAGGTAACGCCCGTTTTGCAGTCGTCCCTTACCAATGATACTCTGTGTTCGTCGATCCTGCATCTGAAAAGAAGATGAAGTGAATGTTACTGAGCAATCTAAATCGGCAGTGAGGCGACTGACGAAAAGTAAATTAAACGGGGAGCCCGGGACATGAAGAGCCAAGCAGAGATGGAGAGAGGAATTGAGGAGAATATCAGCAGAGCCGGAGACAGGAACGGTGTCGCCATTGGCCACTGCGATACACTTAGGATGCGGAGAATCCAAGTATTTATGTGGTTTGAGCGAGGTGATATGGTGAGTAGCACATGAATCCACTATCCAGCGTGGACTAGTGGAGAGACAAGCGATACCTTCATTGGAGATGGAGGCAGCGGAGGCAACGGAGGCAGGTGGGCGGCTGAGCATGCAGTGGAGGTGCTGGAGCTGGAGGCGCACTTCTTCAAGATCAGCACGAGTGGCAGAAGGACTGTCGGCAGCAATAAAAGCAATCCGACGGGGAGACAGACCATGTTTGCGGTAGCAAGTCGTCTCAAAGTGTCCATCCCTACCACTGAAGGAACACTTAGGACGTGGCCGGCCACCACGACCCTTTCCCCGTGACCCTGAACGTCCTCCACGAGCAGGAGGAGGGAGAGATAGTAATGGCGTGTACGATTGTTGAAGGAGGGCCGATAAGGGAGGTCCCGTAGTATCAGGAGGTGGTGATACCTTTAGCAACATGGAGCACACATCAGAGAGTGAGGGAATAGCAGTAGACGAGAGGATCTGAGCTCGAATGCTCTGAAGATGAGGCGGGACACGAGCCATCATCATGTCAATACAAACAGCTTCCTTCTGAGCACGTTAAGCAGCGAGATCCGTAGTAGCGGGCTGATGGCGGATCCAGGCTTCAGCCAGTGTCTTAGCCTGAACAACAAATGAGGTCAAGTCGGCAGCACCACCGTTGTCAAGAGTCTGAAGATCCGTGATGATGTCATATAGGTGCTGGAGACTGTCCTTGCCAGAGTAGAGAGAATGAAACTCATCCCACATTGACTTGGCCGTCTCGTGATACATGGCCATCCGATAGGGTTCGCCATCAAGGGAGTTGAGAGGCCAAGTCTGAACACGACCATCATCCCGTAGCCAGTCATCCGTAGGTGCAGAGGGAGGATCCTTAGTGAGATGATGTAGAAGTCTCTTAGATTGAAGGACCGTTCTGACATAATGCACCCATTCGACAAAGTTCTTTTTCCCAGCAAGGGAGATGGTGGTGATCCTCAACTCATCACGCAGCTCCGGAGCAGGAGCCATGCGGACTGTAGGAGAAGATGCATGCAGCTCTGAGGATTTCATCGAAGATCCCATGGAATCATAATGGCGAGAGAGGCGACTAGAGATCGCAGCGAGCAGGGACTGCGCGAGCATGGAGACTGCTGAGAGGCACGAGCTGGGAGACCGCTGAGAGGAATTGCGTGAGCAGGGGGACTGCTGAGAGGCGCGAGCAGGGACTATGCGAGCAGTGAGATCGCTGAGAGGCGCGAGCTGGGAGACCGCTGAGAGGCGCGAGCTGAGAGGCGCGAGCAGGGATTGCAGCGAGAAGGCCAGAAGGGGCAGAGACCGCGGGAAGCTGCTGAGAGAGGAGGCCGCTGGGTGATCGCACGAGCAGCTCGACGTGAGCAGAGGGAGACAGCTGCGAGAAGAAGCGAACATCGAGAATGAGACCGCACGGGAGCTGAGCAATCAGAAGGAGCGGAGCCCACTTGTCAGAAGGGAGAAGGCTATATAAGAGAGCCGATAAGAAGGCAAAGCGGGACGAGGAGAAGAGCAGGGAGCCCGTAGGGGAGCTGCGGTCACAGAAATTGGAAACCGCAGGGGGCGAGGAGCTCCCAGAGAGCAGAGACCGCAGAAGAGGTGCGGTTAGAAAAAAAGGAGACCGCATGTTCGGACCTTTGCCTCTGATACCATGTAGAAAAAAGCCGAACCTTGTATATATTTTCTCAAGCATCAAATACAATGTATGAATACATATATATATGAGGGAGAAAGAGAGAGGAGTCCCTTATACATAATGTGAGACTAAAGTAAAGAGAGAAGAATAAGAAACTAAATGAGCTCATATATGGGTCTTTACATGGACTTTTTTAACAGTAACGAAAATATTAACCAAGAAGACTGGATCTCCGTCTTCCAGGACCAGAAGTAGAAACCCTAGACACGCATAGATTTTCAAATCACTATGTAAAGGATTAGATGAGCTTACCATGGCTGCTGCACCTTGCCAAAGTGCCAAGAATGGGGCTGCTGAGATAGGGTTATGAACGACGAGGCGACGAAGGGGAGAGGTATGTATTGTCGCCATGATCGTCGCAGGAGAAGGTGGATTCGCACGCGTAAGCTGGAGACGCCGGAAAAGGAGGAGTCGCGAGGGGAGGTGGCTGGATCGCGAGAACGAGAGGGAGTCGCGAGCTGTGCGGGCTGAAGGGAGGAATCATGAATTCTTATCTCGCGAGGTCGAAAATGGGAGGCGGGTGCGTTCCTCCTATGTGTAATTCCTATGGAATTCAATTGAATTCCATTTCCTAAGAAATTTTTAGGCCGCCGAACAGTGGAATTGGAATTGACAATTCCAATTCCAATCTCCAATTCCGCCCAAACGAACATGGTCTGATATTAATTGTTCTGAAATTGTGCACATTGACAATTGTTCAAAAGGGAAAAGGATGTTAGCTTACATATTAGAAAATTTTCCCTTTTTTTAACTTGTATTGGGATTTTAGGAAAGCTGGATGCAAAAGGGAACAATGCTTCAACTTCTACATGCATTCACAACTATTCCATTTTATCATCTTACAATTCTCAATGCTTGAAGACATGCCGAGGTAGACATGATATTGATTTATCTTGTAAATTGATTATGATAGTGTCATAAATTCGTAATAAATTTAATAAGTGCAATGAATTTGTGACACATTAAAGATCATCATGTTGCTTTAACAGACCTATTTTGGATATGTAAAATATCATCATATTGCTCAAGATTTCCTAGGGCATTATGAATATGTATGTTATGTCAATATGTATGTGTTGTATTGTTTATATGAATATGTATGTGTTGTATTGTTTATATGAATGTGTATGTGTTGTATTGTTTATATGAATGTGTATGTGTTGTATTGTTTATATCAATGTGTATGTGTTGTATTGTTTATATGAATGTGTGTTGTATTGTTTATATGAATGTGTATGTGTTGTATTGTTTATATGAATGTGTATGTGTTGTATTGTTTATGTGAATGTGTATGTGTTGTATTGTTTATATGAATGTGTATGTGTTGTATTGTTTATATGAATGTGTATGTGTTGCATTGTTTATATGAATATGTATGTGTTGTATTGTTTATATGAATATGTACGTGTTGTGTTGTATTGTTCTAAACAACACTAAAACACAAATTCTCCAAACAGTCTATATCTTTCTCATCACTGTTTTTCTGACAGCTCTATTCTCATCACTGGTTTCCCACAACAACTTTCTCATTAGCAACAACTGCCCCAAACAGAGTTAAAAATATTGGAAGAATAAATGTTTCACCAAATGATGTTTTTTCCTTATATATAATATATATAATGATGAGGATCGACGTCGGACTATGGGTCATTATTCAGTGGGGCCCGCATTTGTGTATTCGCGCAAGAGGCGTTGATCAGATAAACGTTCGAGACCACGAGCGCGCTCAGAGCGCTGTTGTAGTATTTCTATGTATCTTGTTTTTTTGGGACTTTTATTTAGTGTTTTAGGACACCGGGCGTAACGACAAATCATAGCCGTTCACACCGGGTGCCCAACTACCCCTCTCATTATAAATAGGGACAGAGACTTTCATTTTCAGTCATTGTTTATTCTGTGAGCAAATCCAGAATCGACAATCAATCCTGGTGCGACGCCGCGAGAACCTGGGGTGAAATATCCTGGTTATTCACTTCAATTTTCCCTTTTGGTTTTCTTTTTCCGTAAATCCCTTCTCCTGTCGCACGATCTCCCCCTCACTCAATCATAACCGAGCGCTCCCTTCATCTAACCGCAAAACCGCTCGTTCATCTCCTCCATTCGCAAGCCTCATCCCTCCCTCACTCGCAATGGTCCGATCCAACAAACCAAAGCTCTAACTCTCTTGTATCTACACCGCAAGCCCCTCAACACTTTGTTGAAGTCGTTCACTGTTCTTCTCGCCCACAATCGACGAGGACTGGCCTCTCGTCTAACTAGAGATCGACATCTCTCTCTCTCTCTCTCTCTCTCTCTCTCTTGATCCCGTTCCAGATCCCCTCCCCTTTCTCGATTCAACAAGCCGCCGCTCCAGTTGCGATATTTCCTCCCGCCACATTCCTCTTCAAGTCGTCGCTCCCCTGCAAACATTCCTGTTATGGCGAGCCACCTCTCCCGCAACCACAACTAGCCCTCCACTCCTCCGTCCCTGCCGCAAACAACCAGTCCCTCTCTTGCCCTGTTTTCTGCAGCTGATTCCTCTCCCACTTACAACAACCGGTCTCGCTTCTTTCCATTCTAGAATCTTATCCTTGTGAGTATCTTTCAATGTGTTAAATTATTCTATATTAAATATTTGGATAACATTGCATATTTTCGGTGGAAATCTTGTCTTGATTGTGCTTTTGTTTCATTATTTTGTTCTCCTGTAATCCATTTGTAAAAATTATAGTTGAAAGCACCACTTGTGAAGACGAGCGTGATTTTGCTTGTGCACCGGAAAAATCAAGGTTCAGTGGTTCACATTGTGTAGATTTGCTAACATTATATAATTACCATCGCTAAGGTTTCATTTCCGGATTAAATTAAATTTACTCACGCATCATTTAGATTGAGATTGTTTGAGTTCATCTTGCATTACTCACCTAAGATTGCATTAGCGTCGGCACAACTATCCCGTCACAGCCTACCCCGCGTCATATAATATAGATTAAAAAAACCTTATTTGGTATCGGTGTTTAGCCTTGCCCATTTTACCCGTTTTTTTGTTTTTCGTTTTAATGTCATTCAGTTGATTGAACCCTTAACAACTCTAAATTGCAAAAAGTATATAAGATTATAGTTTTTCGTTTTAATGTCATTCAGTTGATTGAACCCTTAACAACTCTAAATTGCAAAAAGTATATAAGATTATATATATCACGACCCAGCACATCTCGTCTCATCAAATAAAAATTATGTGCTTATTTGTCAATTTGAGATTAAACAACTAAAAAAATCTAAAAAATCTAAGATATATTTGCAAGTGTCATAGTGCTCCAAATATAATTCCAGCCTGGTAATGTTCTTAGTGCTCTGCCATTCGAATCTTGGTAGATTTTCTTTGTGATATTTATACTATCAGAAATAAGATAAAATAAGAGAAATAATAAAATTATAGGGGACTTTATGAGAATCCTAGGGTAATGCACGATGTCCCCATGCTCAATGTGAAGTGTTGATAAGACCCTCTTCCACTTGATATCTCCTGTAATGTGTGCGCCTGTGCGGTGAAAAATTATAATGCAGTAGGAATGAGTAGCGGTCGGGTACTGCCTGTATGGCTGGTACTATCTATCACTTGAATTGGTCTTTATTTTTCTTTCATTGCTGAGCTGATCTTTGATTAGGTTTGCTACATGAATACTCTGACTGTCCATATCTTAATTTAACATCTCATGTTTTATTTTATTATTATACTTTGCCATCTTATTGTGTCTTTTCTCTTTCTCTTGATTGCTCTTTTCAAAGTACCGTGTTTTTGAGAAATAGGAAATGTTAGCACCGCTATTAAATAAATTTGTATTCTGCTTTAATCTATGAACCAAACTTATCTACAGCCATTTACGATTATTTACTTAAGCCCTATTTATGCTTTACTATATTGTACCAATGTCTTAAATATTTTTTTCCTTCAGTGAACCAATGATCAAAATGGTCAGTATCATGTAACTACCATACAAAAGTAAATATGTTAATATGAATTTATACAATATATATTGTGTTTCTTGGCTCTCTTATATGTATACGGGCAGTCGTGCACGGGGGACCCCGTGCGGGGGGGGGGGGGGGGGGCGACATTGCTCGGGGTGGCGACATTGGTCGGGGTGGCGACATTAGTCGGGGGGGGGGGGGGCGACATTGGCCGGGGCGGCGACATTGGCCGGGGCGGCGACATTGGCCAGGGCGGCGACATTGGTCGGGGCGGCGACATTGGTCGGGCGGCGACATTGGTCGGGGGCGGCGACATTGGTCGTGGGGCGACATTGGTCGGGGCGGTGACATTGGTCACGGGCGACGACATTGGTCGTGTGTGTGTGTGGGGGGGGGGGGGCGACGTCGATCGTTAGCGGCGACATCGATCGTGAGCGGCGAGATCGTTCGTGGGGGCGACATCGTTCGTGGGGGGCGACATCGGCCGCGGGGGCGACATTGGTCGCGGGCAGGCGACATTGGTCCCGGGCGAGCAACATTGGTCCCGGGCGAGCAACATTGGTCCCGGGCGAGCAACATTGGTCATGGGCGGCCAACTTTAAAACAACAACAACAACACTCAAGCCTTTATCCCACCATAGTGGGGTCGACTATATGGATCCTTTGTCGTCATTGCGTCCTATCTTTAATCACAACCTCACTAATGCCTAAGTACATCATATCTTTCCTTGTAGTTTCATTCCGAGTCTTTTTTGGTCTACCCTCCCTCGTTTAACATGCCTAGTGACTACACTCTCACAACGCCTAACAGGTGCCTCTAATGGTCTCACATGTACATGTCCGAACCATCTTAAACGAGCTTCTCGCATCTTCTCTACAACTGGCGCCACTCCTGTCTTATCCCTAATACATTCATTCCTAATTTTATCCAATCGTGTGACCACATATCCACCTAAGCATTCTCATTTCCGCAACTCCCATTTTTTGCTCATGTAACACCATTCACTGCCCAACAGTCAGAACCGTAGAGCATTGCTGGCCTAATTGCAGTACGGTAAAACTTGCCTTTAAGTTTTAATGGTACTTTACCATCACATATGAAAATGTGAAAATTTATTACTGCTTAAATTTGACAATTAGAATAGTTATTGGTCCATGCTACAGAAATTAAAGCAGGTGGTTGATATTTTAGACCTATATCTAAATTAGGAAAACTGAATGATAAATTCATACTACAAAGATTAAGGCATTTGATTGATAACCCTTAAACCAAAATATACATAACTGATTAAGGACCAAAAAGCACGAATAAAAAACAGATCATGAAGCAAAAAACTTTGGCTTCAAGAAGCAGTACGATCAAAAGGTGGACACTTTGAATGATGTCCCTTAAGTGCAGCCATGCCTCCTTCAGATAATACTTAGTGATTCCAAACCATAAAGAAGATGACATGCAAAAAAGATCATGCACAAAAGAAACTGTTGTAAACATTAATGCTTAAAATTTACAAAGTAAAGAATAATAAAAAATAATAAGTTTGCATACCGCCCAAAAATTTAAATTATATAAGCATCAATTAAATTGTTACATGTATTCATCAAAATATCTGCCCCCAAAAATCCTCTCAGCAGCCACATGCTGGATAGAGAGCATTTGAAGATTGAAATTCAATTTTAAAGTACTCAAATATATAGTAGGCATCAATTAAATTGTTATATGTATTCATCAGACATGCTGCAGTGAATGAAATTGTTATAATGTCACCATCATAAATATCTGATGGAGACTCATGTTATAATGAAACTGTTTACACCTACAGAAATAGTTTATATATATATATGATGGACCCATGTGATAATATGATCATTGACCCTCTAGATAGGCATGAATTTCATGCATTCATCAAGTTATATTGTTATAATGAAATTGTTTACACCTATAGAAATTGTTTACATATATATATATATATCTGATGGAGACCCATGTGATAATATGATCATTGACCCTCTAGATAGGCATGAATTATATATATTCATCAAGTAATATCAAGTAATAGATAACAAATTACTAAGAAACAATTTATGAACTTCATCATCAGACAGAAGAATAACTCAGCGAGGATAACTATCTCCACTATGGAAATGAGGGTTGATTTGCTGACAAAATTCCACAAATCCTCACATAAAGCAATCCCAACCTTAATTTCAATCATACAATATTAGCAAAAATGATTGTAGCATGTATGTTAAGGCATATACCTGCACTATGATTGACATATACAAATCACTAATCCTGGATACTCAAAAATCATGCTTGGATGTTTTTCCCATCCCCAATTCATATTTCAGAAAGAAGACTGAAACCCATGTGATAAGATAATAGCAGTCAAGGAAAAAATTGAGAATCTACTTCCAGTCAATGCAAGGGATGAAGGAGCAAACCTTTAATCTAGCGAAATGGGTGAACAAAAATTCGAGCTGGATGCTGAAAAAACCAAGATGAATACAGTCCAAGTTGGATTCAAGCAGAGGAGATCGAATGTTGAAACAATAATTAAGCACTGCGCATGGTAGAGGAACATTTAGAACTTCAACATTTCAGATGTCCAATCATATTTAAATTGAGCTGAAGGAGCTCGAGGAAAGCAGTCATCCTTATGTCACCATTAATCGAAAAAAAACAAAAGGTGATCCATAAAACCCAAGCGCCCTAAACCTTAAGACTATAAAAACACAGACAAAATTATGAACTATAGAGGGAAGAATTATAAAAGATAATTTAGTTTCAAATGTAAGATAAAATAAATAAATAAAAAGTACATAATAGCAAAACTCATCAGACCGATTTAGAAAAATTCGTCTGTCAAAACTAATTAAGAATTAGAAACAATTTGGCTGTCAAAACTCATAATTAGTTGAAGCTGAACTTGAAATGCTTACAAAACTAATTAAGAATTAGTTTCTTTATCGCTAAAACGAATTAAAATCAGTCTTTGCATATGGGAGTAGAGAATGAAGAATCTGTAGAGTTCACAAACAGAATGATGCAAACTCTAAATAGGAGTTGGGCATACCTCTGCTTTGCGGTGGCTTGGAGAAGGGGAGATGATGCGCGGCGTTGGAAGGAGGCGATGAAGGTTTCGAGTAAGACCTCTGCAAGACAAAGAAATGAGGATTCGATGGCAAGAGGGCAGAGAAACTGAGAGGTTTGGAAGAACGCGAGAGAAATACCTGCAGAGGAGCATGCCTGAAGCTGCGGAGGAGGCTTTGTGGAGGAGCAACGTTTTTGTGGAGGAACTAGGAGGAGCTGGGGACACTCGGCAGAGCATTTTAGAAGACTTGGAGGAGGCTCTGTCAAGGAGGAGAGGTAGTGGGGGCTCTCTCGATGGGATGTAGCCGCTGCTTTTGACGGGTGACAGCCGAGGAGGAGAGGTGCCGTGCGGGAAAAGACATGCTAGGCAAGGGGGTGTTATGGGCTTGGTTCGTTGCCGGATTGTTGGAGGCGGAGATACAAAGGGCAAGCCCTAGAATGGTGGAGGAGGGGATGAGAGAGGAAGAAACCCTAGAGGGTGGAGGAAGGAGAGAAGAGCTTAGAGAGAGAGAGAGAGTGGAATTTAGAGAGAGAAGAGAACTTTCATAATTCATTGCAAATCCAAATACAAGAGAAGGGTCTATATATAAAACCCCGGGTGGCATACCCGTAAATACATAAAATGCAAACAATACTAAAACATTACTACGAGTCTAATAACTATGACTCCCTACACGCAACGAGATAATAAGATAACTGACGGAGGATTATAACACGTAACAATCCACCCGTCCTTATTTTTGAGCTTGTCCTCAAGCTCAAACTCCAGTAGGATGTTCGGATTCTCGGGCTCCTTGATCTCACGCCAAAATAGCGCCTGGTAGGTCGTCGCGGTGGTAGTGGCGGCGAGGAGTAGTGGTGGCGCTGTCGGAAAGACGAGTGGCACAAGGACTGGGGCCGAGTGGTCCGGCGGAGCGGCGGAAGGCCGGAGCAGCAGGGCAACCGAAGGAACAACGTCCGGCAGAAGGAAGGGGTCCGGTGAGACCGGTGATGCGAGGCAGCAACGGTAATGCGGCCGAAAGGGCCGACAACGTAGTGGCCGATAGCAAAGGCAGTGGCGTGGTCTGAGGCGGCAGAGCGCCAACCAGCGGTGAGGCGGCCGGCAAAGCAGAAATCAACGAGGCCGGAGGGACCGACAAGGCAGGGGCCGGTGGAGCAAGGGCAGACAGAGGCGGTGACTGCGGCGACGGCGGCGACGGCGGCGACGGCGGCGAGGACGGCGAAGGCAACACAAGCGGCACGGGCTTGGAGAGTGGGACCGTCAAGGCAGGAGCCGGTGGCGGAGGAGGCGGAACAGCCGGTGGCGGAATAGCCGGTGGCGGAGCAGGCGGTGGCGGAACGTCAACGTATCCCAATTGATCAAGCTTGGCCTCGAAGCGAGACATGGTGGCTTGAAAAGTCGTTGACCACTTCCGCATTATCGCGTAGAGGACGCCCACATCCGCGGCGCTAAGTTGAATGTTCATCAAATGAAATAAGGAGAGGGGGTGCAGTTAGAAAGAAGGGGGGGTGCGGATAGGAAGAGACAAGAAAATGAAGGAAATTAAAAAGAGGGTTGGGGGGGAATCAGAATGGAAAGGGAGTGATGTAAAAGTTCTCCTGACAGATGACGTGAGGAGACCACGCCTGGCGACAAATAGCGGGTGGCTCGATGAAGATGGGGCACACGAAACTGGGACGGAAAGGTTGGGTCGAGGAAGTAGCGCAGGGAGGGGAGGCGTTGGAATGGGAAAGGGGCGTGTCGTCGATGGGGTCTGGCGTCGATCGGAGGAAGTGATCGGCCCGGAGACTCCCTGCAAGCTTGAGGATGCCGCTAATGGCGCTGATCGGCGTCGATGATTGTCGGAAACGACGATGGAGCTGGGTACTGTGGGGTCGACGATGGAGGATGGTGGCGGTCGGGGTTGCTGGCGTCGTCGGACGGGGCTGGAAAGGCTGTCGTCGGTGGAAGCGAACCGATGTTGAAGAGGCAGCAGGAAGCCAGTGAGGATGAAGGACGTCAGGTGGCGAAACAGCGGTAGCGGAGGAGTGGAGCAGTGGAGAGTACGCCGAGGAAGGATGGGCTCTGATACCAAGTTGTTATGGGTTTGGTTCGTTGCCGGATTGTTGGAGGCGGAGATACAAATGGCAAGCCCTAGAATGGTGGAGGGGATGAGAGAGGAAGAAACCCTAGAGGGTGGAGGAAGGAGAGAAGAGCTTAGAGAGAGAGAGAGAGGAATTTAGAGAGAGAAGAGAACTTTCACAATTCATTGCTTAAATCCAAATACAAGAGAAGGGTCTATATATAGAACCCCGGGTGGCATACCCGTAAATACATAAAATGCAAACAATACTAAAACATTACTACGAGTCTAATAACTATGACTCCCTACACGCAACGAGATAATAAGATAACTGGCGGAGGATTATAACACGTAACAGGGGGTCTCAACTATTAGGAGGAGAAATTTCTAGCGGGTGAAATGCCACGTGGGAGGAGACATATTGCTGAATCGATGTAAGGGGGGGGGGGGGGGGGGGTGAAAAGCTGGCGGGTTAAATGCCCAAAAAACCAAGATTTTGTAATAGTATGAGACAGTTTTTTGAGGGTAATTTGGTCCGACGAATATTACACTATTGGTGTTTTCCTCTCCCCTTATATAATAAAGATATACACATTATTAATTACTCATGCCTCTCTTGGGAGAGCTTAATTACATGTTGCACCCCTTTATCTTTTGAAATTACATAACCCCACACCCACCCACACACAACAGTATTTTTGTGCATGTATGTTATGAAATATAAACTTATAAGAGAAATCCCGGGAAAGGACCTTATGTACGTATGTAGATGTACATATATGCATGTTTGCAGTCCCCCCAACACGACTGCTCTTGAAGGGCTGCAAGCGGTGATCGTGTCGTGACACAGTTGGGCCCGCACGGGGGTCCCCGTGCACTGACTCTCGTATAACCTAACTTTCTTATATATATATATATATATATATATAAATTTAAAGGCAAAAACAAAACAATCCCAGGGTGAGTGACAATCACACTCCTTGGACTGTTCATCTTCCAAATTTCCATTATATTGTTATAGATGGATATGTATATAAGTATATGTAGAAAAGAGCAAAGCATGTATGTATTTCTTGTCACTGTATACAAGGAGAGAGTACATATTTATAGGAGAGAGAAGTGAGAGAGAAATCCTATATACAATGTGGGACTAAAGAGAGAAGAGAAGAAACTGGGCCCTTAAATGGGCCAAACATATGGGCTATTTCAACACTCCCCCGCAAGCTGGAGCGTACAAATCGTATGCGCCAAGCTTGGACAAGCATTGATAGAAGAGGGTACTGGATAGTGCCTTTGTGAGGACATCCGCGACTTGTTCAGTACCAGGAACATGTTTTAGCTCGATCTTTTTCATTTGTACTTTCTCCCGAATAAAATGGCAGTCGACCTCGATATGCTTGGTTCTTTCGTGGAAGACTGGGTTCTTGGCAATATGTATAGCAGCCTGACTGTCGCAAAGTAGAAGAGCAGGAGCAGGAAGTTTTACCCCAAGATTTGTGAGAAGACTTTCAAGCCATGTAAGTTCAGAGACCACAGATGCCATTGCCCTGTATTCTGCTTCTGCTGAGGAGCGCGCAACTACTGCTTGTTTCTTGCTACGCCAAGTAATCAAATGTCCTCCGAAGTACGTACAGAAGCCACTGGTTGACCGACGATCATCCAGAGAGCCGGCATAGTCAGCATCAGAGTATGCTACCAGTGTTGGAGTTGAGGATGAGGTCTTATATACCAAGCCTTGACCAGGAGCTGCTTTTAGATATCGTAGAATCCGTTCCACAGCCTGAAGATGAGAGGAACGAGGGGCGTGCATGTAACGGCTGACAATACCGACATCGAAGGAGATATCTGGTCTTGTAACAGTCAGATAGATCAGTTTTTCTACCAGACGGCGATAGTACTCCGGGTTCTGAAGCAAGAGATCAGAGTCAGAGGACTGAGCACAAATCTTGTGATTTGCGTCCATCGGAGTATTGATGGGTTTGCAGCCGGAGTAGCTTGCATCATGAAGAAGATCGAGGCAATACTTTCTCTGAGATAGAACAAGGCCATCTGGTCGCCTGGCAACTTCCAAGCCCAGGAAGTAATGAAGGTTCCCCAGGTCTTTCGTTTGGAATACGGAGCTGAGTTGTTGTTTGATCGCCTGAATTCCTTTTGAGTCGTTGCCTGTGATAATGATATCATCCACATAGACTAGAAGGAGAACGGTGCCTGTTGCCTGGTGGCGAGTAAACAAGGAGAAGTCAGCCGAGCTCCGAGTAAACCCTGCTTCATGAAGGACCTTGCTGAGCTTATCGAACCATGCTCGAGGAGATTGTTTGAGACCATAGAGAGACCGCAAAAGATGACAGACTTTCGGGGTCCTAGACTCCCCCGTGGTCTCAAACCCGGGCGGTTGCTGCATGTACACCGTTTCAGTGAGATCACCGTTTAAGAAGACATTCTTAATATCCAGTTGATGTAAGGGCCATTGGCGGTGCACGGCAACGGAGAGAAGAACCCGTACGGTGTTCAGTTTGGCGACGGGAGAGAAGGTTTCGTCGTAGTCCAACCCTTGTTGCTGGGTGTAGCCGCGAGCCACTAGTCGAGCTTTTAAGCGGTCAATGGTCCCATTCGCAGCATGCTTGATGACAAAGACCCATTTGCAACCAACAGTTTTCTGGCCAGGGGGAAGATCCACCAGCTGCCAGGTCTGGTTTGCCCACAATGCGGCCATTTCTTCTTCCATGGCGGCACGCCAGCCAGGATGTTGAAGAGCTTCCTGCACAGAGTTAGGAATAGAAATGGAGGAAAGAGAAGTAGCAAGTTGGCGAAGTTCCGGAGAGAGGCGGTGAAGAGAGACAGAGTGTGCCATTGGATGTGCAGTAGAGGAAGAAGTCGGATCGGCAGGCCGCGAGTCATCATCAGAGGAGGGCACCTCCCGTAGGGCAGTGGAGGACAGAGGACGACGAGCGTACACACGAGTGATAGGAGGTTTCTGGGAGGGAGGTAGAGGAGGGATGGGAGAGACTGGTATGGAGGAGATGGGCGGGGAGGAGACTGGTGTTGGAGAGAGTGGAGGAAGGGGTGAAGTAATCGGAATAACAGGCCGCGGAAGAGGAGGCAGCGGAAGAGGACAGTCCGCTGGTTGGGAAAAATAGGGTTGATCTTCAAGGAAGGTAACATCAGCAGTCGTAAGAAGCTTGCGATCCTGGGGAGAGAAGCAGAGATAGCCCTTCTGTGTCCGGGAGTAACCAACAAACATATATTTGGTGGCACGTGGAGCAAGTTTGTCAGAGAACGGACCAAGGCGATGAGCGTAGCATACACAGCCAAATACGCGAGGAGCGATTTAGAACGGAGTCGTAGAAGGAAAAAGGAGACTGAAGGGGGATGCAAAGTTGAGACGAGAAGAAGGCATGCGGTTGATGAGAGTGCAGGCGGTAGAGACCGCGAAATTCCAATATTGTTTGGGGACGTTCATTTGGAGCATGAGAGAGCGGGTGACCTCAAGCAGGTGACGATTCTTGCGTTCAGCAACGCCATTCTGTTGGGGGGTATAAGGACAAGAGGTTTGATGAATTATCCCAAACTCAGCACATAAGTGAGTGACTGTATGACCCGTATATTCGCGGGCATTGTCGGTGCGAAGAGTTTTAAGAGTAGTAGAAAATTGGTTGCGAGTTTCGATGATGAAGTTTCGAAGAACACCAGACAACTCAGAGCGGTCACGAAGGAGGTACAACCATGTCACCCGTGAGTAGTCATCAACGAAGGTAACAAAGTAACGATAGCCAAACACACTGGCGATTTTGTAGGGACCCCAAATATCAGAGTGAACCAAATCAAGGGGAGCAGCACTTCGAGTGGGATGGGGGGTGAACGTAGAACGATGATGTTTGGCATAGATACACGACTCACAGGTAAACTCATGGAGAGAGACGTCGGGAAGAGCTTTGCGGAGTATTTGTAGAGGAGCATGACCAATACGGCGGTGCCACTCAATAGTGCTGATAGAGGAGAGAAGAACGGTGG
The DNA here is from genome assembly GCA_033032865.1 of Dactylorhiza incarnata. Lineage (NCBI taxonomy): Eukaryota > Viridiplantae > Streptophyta > Magnoliopsida > Asparagales > Orchidaceae > Dactylorhiza > Dactylorhiza incarnata. The sequence continues at coordinate 4,431,541 of JAWHQI010000177.1, read as the reverse complement.
GAGAGGTATCGAGGAGATAGAGTCCGTTCGAGAGATGCCCTTTGCAGATGATGCGCCGCGTCTGTCGATCCAGAATCCACGAAGAGCTATGAAGGAAGCAGGAGATGCCACCACCAGAAATAGACACAACCGAGCCGGGGGACCAGGAAGGAGACAAAGCCATGGAGAAACAAGCACCAGGGAGTAACCAGCAGAGCAGAGGGCTCGGCGACCAGAACTGCGACTATAACTGCTTGAGGACTATGGATAGAAGAGCACTGCAACCGAACTGCTGGTAGGAGACCGCCACTGTTCGACTAGAACTGCGAGATCACTAGAGGAGAGTGCGGGCAGCAGCTGGTAGACGGTCTCGGCGATCAGGGCAGCGATAAGAGCAGCACGAGGCCGCGTGAGCAGGAGGCGAGCGAGCAGCGGCACAGGTCGTACGAGGTTGCTAGAGAGAGACCGCTGGAAGAGATGCGGGCAGGGAGCAGATCGCTAGGAGATCGGGAGCAGATCGCCTAAGCCACAACGGGGTGTGGGGGGGGGGGGAGATTCGGGTCAAGACCGTAAGCAAGAACGCAACTCGGAGAAGGCCACGGGATGAGGCCGCTGAAGCTCTGCAGACCACTAGATTTCAAGAGGCTGATCGCTGCAGACTGGGAGCAGGCCGCTTGATCGCAGGGAGCAGGCCGCTTGATTTCAGGAAGCTCGACAGATCGCGGGGAGGCAGCCTACTGGAGCGGCAGGTCGCTTGTAGAGGAGACCGCTGGAGCTCGGCAGAGGAGGTTGCTGCAGAGAAGAGCTCGTACGAGATCGGTGCAGAAGAGGTAGGAGATCGCAGAGGAGCTCGTAGGAGCAGACCGTCGAGAAGAGCAGCTGGGAGGAGGCCGCATGAGCTCGGCAGACCGCTTGAAGGGAGAGATCGATGAGCGCAGAATGATGAGCGCAGATCGACAGAGATCGCTGGGTGGGTGGGTCCCACTTGTCAGAGAAGAAGGCTATAAGTAGTTGATTAGCAGTCGCAGGTGGAAGAGCGACAGAGGTCGCAGGTAGGGGGGGGTGCGGTCACAAGAAAACGAGACCGCCAGGACACGGAGCTCGCAAAAAATTTGAAACCGCAGGGCGGTGACGATCACAAAAAATTGAGACCGCAGACTGGGAGCAGGCCGCTTGATCGCAGGGAGCAGGCCGCTTGATTTCAGGAAGCTCGACAGATCGCGGGGAGGCAGCCTACTGGAGCGGCAGGTCGCTTGTAGAGGAGACCGCTGGAGCTCGGCAGAGGAGGTTGCTGCAGAGAAGAGCTCGTACGAGATCGGTGCAAAAGAGGTAGGAGATCGCAGAGGAGCTCGTAGGAGCAGACCGTCGAGAAGAGCAGCTGGGAGGAGGCCGCATGAGCTCGGCAGACCGCTTGAAGGGAGAGATCGATGAGCGCAGAATGATGAGCGCAGATCGACAGAGATCGCTGGGTGGGTGGGTCCCACTTGTCAGAGAAGAAGGCTATAAGTAGTGATTAGCAGTCGCAGGTGGAAGAGCGGCAGAGGTCGCAGGTAGGGGGGTGCGGTCACAAGAAAACGAGACCGCCAAGACACGGAGCTCGCAAAAAATTTGAGACCGCAGGGCGGTGACGATCACAAAAAATTGAGACCGCAGGACTGGACCGATGGCTCTGATACCATGTAGAAAAGAGCAAAGCGTGTATGTATTTTTTGTCACTGTATACAAGGAGAGAGTACATATTTATAGGAGAGAGAAGTGAGAGAGAAATCCTATATACAATGTGGGACTAAAGAGAGAAGAGAAGAAACTGGGCCCTTAAATGGGCCAAACATATGGGCTATTTCAACAGTATATATAAGTATATATGGACATACACATGGAGATAGAACCAAAGAGAAAGGTAGACTATTATTCTTTTGGAAGAATAAAGTCACTTTTAAAACATTCCTTAACCCTTCATGTAAATTTTAAATAATTAAGATTTAAAAAAGCTAAAAGATATTTTTAACTTCTTTTTGCCTCTTAGCTACTTAAAAATTTAGTTGATTAAATTGATTTGATGCATGGCAAAAAGTAGATGTGTGAGTTGAAATAACTTAATTATAATAAGATAATAGATATAGTTATTTTTCTACGTGAGATTTTATATATTTATTTAATATGTACAATACTATGTCATTGTTAGTCCTTTGACCTAAATGAGAAAGGTTAAGAGTTGATGTTAAGTTTGCAACCAACCTTAAAATTCATGTGAAATAAAATGAGATTATTCGAAATTTGATTTTTGAAGTGCTAACGCGTTTCATCACACATCACGATTATCCTGATTAAGGTGAAGAGTAGACAAGATGTGGCAGGATGTCTTTTGTAAGAGATGGGACTTAATTGTTGTAAAAACTAAAAAGTAACTAAAGTTGGTTGGGCCATCTTTCCTAGGTGACACACCTCAATTTAGCCTATGCACGACGAAAAGTAAACAAGGGTTGTCTAGGTAATAAATGTAATTTTGACTTGTTACATGAAATTTAGAGTCATTGAATAATAAGATGAGAGAATAAGTGGGTGCAATTATTTAAAAATAATTTAGTTGTTTTTTGTAATGAACTAAATAAAATGGAGGAAGAATTAATGAAATCAAGAAATGCTATAGGTTATTGTATGATAATGTTAATAATTTGAATGAGGTTGACTATTGATGGTTAAATATTGGAAAATATATTTGTCGAGGTGACTAAAGTAGTGAGAAGATGATTGCTATCAAGATAATTTATCCCTCATCCTACTTGATTATAAGCAGTAACTAGATTTGTGAGAATATTATTTTTGGGATGAGTTGGTTATATTATCTACTTGAGGAAGAAAGTGTAATTATTGGTAGTGACTTTAATGAACATTTAAGTTCTATATGATCGTTTATGGTAGGGTTTACCGTGTTTCTGGAATAAGAGTCAAAGTTGCATTAAGAGAAGTTTACTTTATTTCACATGAGCCTATGATCTTGTAGTAACGAACACTCCATCAACGGGAACATTTGGTTACTTAGAAAAATGGAGACACTAAATACCTAAGACATATGAAGTGCCACCGATGTCATCTGGATAGTGTGCATGATGGACCATGTTACGGCTAGGTCTAGGATTTGCCTCTGTGCGTTACCCAACCGGGCAGACCTCAACCATCACCGGGTTCCCTAATCGTAACAGGGTCCGCATCCCCTACACCCCAACCCCTCTCCGCACCCATTATTCATGCGGCGGGTTGTTGAGGCTGGGGATCGAACCCCTGACTTCCTTGAGGCCTAAGTTGTTAAAGGCGCGCCTCAGGCGCGCCTAAGGCTCCAGGCTCACCAGGCTCAGATGATTGCGCCTTTGTGCGCCTTTTTTGCGTCTTTGGAGCAAAAAAGGCGCACTTGGGTGTAATTTTTGCTATAAATTTTTCTTTTTCAAAATAAGGAAAGAAATAACGTAAGAATTCAATAATTTTGCATGATGTAGTGTTTGCGAAACAAAATCGAGCGTCGAGGCTTAAATATGGTCTTAGTGATCACATTGATTTTATTTTTTAAGAGATATAAATGATAGTAATGAATGATTAATGAGTAGAATGGACGAAAAATCTGATCAAGAAGATGAATCGATGTTTAATGATAATTATTTAAATTGGATGTGATTGCGCCTTGCCTTCGCCAGGCGCGCGCCTGCGCCTTGAGCCTTGCGCCTAGGCTCCAAGACCTATTTGCGCCTTGGTGCGCCTTGCGCCTTTAATAACTAAGCTTGAGGCACTCAGTTTGTGAGGGTGGATGAAATCTCCACGCCTCAAGTAAGTCTGGGGTTCGATCCTCAGCCTCAACAACCCGCCACATGAATAATGGGTGCAGAGAGGGGTTGGGGTGTAGGGGATGCAGACCTTGTTACGGTTAGGGGACCCTGTGTTGGTTGAGGCCTGCCCGGTTGGGTACCGCACAGAGGCGACTCCTAGCCCTAGTTGTAACAGCCCTCCCTCCCCCCCGCCACCCTATGTTCAAAACAATAAATTTTCATCGGGGAAATCTTGCCATTGGCGCTAGTGGGAAAATGAAGTGAATTAGTGAAGTTATCTTTGAATATGCATAAAAGTAAAGTTTTATGTTTGGATGAGATACATATTGTGGATTGGAGGTACGTCGGTATTGGAGTGGTTTGGTTATCAACACTTCTAAGTGAAAGTTTGAAGATAAAAAATATGAAATGATTACGGAAGAATCATACTAATATTTAAATTTAATAACAAATACGTCTATGGTTATTCTAGGAAAAAACGGGTTTCTTCATAAAGCAAGCATCGCTACGCGCTTATATGATCTCTGAGCCTCTTTCTCTTTATATAAGCTCACATCCTCTTTATCAGACCATTCTCCTGACGCCTCTCTTTCTAGAAGCTGACTTTTACCCCTTTCGGAGCCTCAGGAGCCTTTGTTGCCTTCATTCTTCAGATGCCTTTGGGCCGCGTAGCGATGCCTCACTCACGCCTGACTGAACACGTATCCCAATCCCGAAATCATCCTGTGTAAGACCATGATCCGTAGACGAGGGACAACCTCTCAACCTATTCATCACCGGAGGGGGATGAAAGGGGGAGTAGTATCTCTTTCGTAAACAAAAGAACTCCCCGATTCACTTACTTCCTCCTCGCCCAACCAAAGCTTTGCAATACCAGGTCGAGTGCAGGTTCGATGATTCATGCCATGTCGGTTGAGCAAGATATGCGGCAGATGGAGGGCTTGCCTCCTCGTTCCTTTTGACCTATGCCATGATGCTCATGCACGACTTATGTATAACGGAACCGCACTTATGAGTCATACAAAGAAGTTATAGGAGGAAGTTGTGTAATATACGCTTGGAAAAATATGTCAATTTTAGAGGATTAATTTAATTTTATGTTAGGAAAATCTACTATGATAGCAATTTCTTTGTTAATATAGCAAATGTAAAATTATGGAGAGGGTTGAAATGACCTTCATATAATTTATTTGTATTAGGAAAAACAAGTACTAGGGAATTAATTCACATTCAAGCAGAAATATGCGTAAAAAAAGGCATATTGAATTTATTTACATATATAATATAGAATCGATTAGTATTTGAAGTAATTATCAAATGATTAAAGATTTTCCAATTAATTATGATATTTATGGATTAAGATTTGGATATGGAGATGCTTACGAAGGGAATTCAATTTTATGTGTGGTTTTTTACCTACGAGTTCGTAGTGAGACATCTGTCAAAATGTGTGAAATATTATTACAATGGAGAATGCTTAGAAGATATATGATTTATAATTGCTAGAATGAAGACCAGGTATATGATCTACAATTTTAGTGAATACAACAACACTCAAGCCTTTATCCCACTATAGTGGGGTCGACTATATGGATCCTTTGTCCCCATTGTGCCCTATCTTTAGTCATAACCTCACTAATGCCTAAGTACATCATGTCTTTCTTTATAATTTCATTCCAATTCTTTATTGGTCTACCCTTCCCCCGTTTAACATGCCTAATGACTAAACTCTCACAATGTCTAACAAGTGCTTCTAATTGTCTCCTTTGTACATGTCCAAACCATCTTAGTCGAGCTTCTCGCATCTTCTCTGCAATTGGTGCCACTCTTGTTTTATCCCTGATACTTTCATTCTTAATTTTATCCAGTCTCGTGTGTCCACACATCCACCTAAGCATTCTCATCTCCGCAATTCCCATTATTTACTCATGTACACAATTCACTGCCCAGCACTCAGAACTATAGAGCATTGCTGGTCTAATTGCAGTACAATTTTAGTGAATGTGGCATAAAAATTATCAATTGATTTTAGTTGAAGATAAAGTATACCTATGTGTTATACTATTATGTGTTATACTATTATGTATTTAAGTATCTTGGAGTTATTAACTTATCATGCAAACAATGATAATATAATTTCTTGAGTTAAGATTGTGTAATTTAAGTATTGAAGCATTTCATGAGTATTAAAGTAATATTGATGGAGATTGTTCGCGTTCTGTTTGTTCAACCTTTCATTATTTGACATTTTTTGGATTGTCAGACGTACGATCGAAATCTGCGGGTGCGTCCGACTCCGTTTTTCCACTATTCATGCACTCGTTGTAGCTCAAGCCTCTCCCCCACAACTAAAGGTGCAAGTTGAGCTCAGTTGGCTCGTGAACTTGATGAGTCGGCTCGAAAAAATCTATAGTTTAGCTTGAGTCTGTTGAGCCCGAGGTCGTGCTCGATTGCAAGTCTAGCTCGTGCTCACACGCTCTTGTTCATCAACTTCCAAGCTTTTTCTTTGAATGGCTCGGGCTAGAGCTCGAGACCAATATATTGAGCTCGAGCTGCTCATGAGCTTTGCTACTCAAGAGTCGTACATATATATATATGTATATATATATGTATGTACGACTCTTGAGTAGCAAAGCTCATGAGCAGCTCGAGCTCAATATATTGGTCTCGATCTCTAGCCCGAGCCATTCTAATTGAGCTCGTCGAGCTTGAGCTCGAAATGGTCAGCTCGAGCCCGAGCTTGTAAATTTTGCCAAGCTCGACTCGAGCTCGACTCGTTTGTAACCTTAGCCACAATCTTTAAGACACCGTTCATGCTCTGCAATACCATTGTAGCACAAGTCCACCGTCCATGCTCCTTCATACCAGCAACCGCTCGTGTTCCTAGGACATTTTTCCTTTCAACCGATGACCATGGATGACCTCCTTCCTGATGGCTGAATGACTTGTGGACCTTGATCTCATATTGGGTTCTCTTTCATCCCATATGAACAATGTGGAGTCATCATTTGAGAACGCCATGAACACTATCCACCTGAAAGGCAACACATTTCACAGTCATTGCCCGGCGATTCGGTCGCATCAGATTGTGGAGTACGACAGATTTGTTCACCATTATGACATCGCTAACAAACATCTTGAGAATTGAAGATTCCCTTTTTCTACCGGGTTGACCCGTTAGTTGAGTAGTTCTCACTGACCCATGTTTTGAGCTCCAAACTATCCTCGAAGTACACACTGTACATCTAATGATGATCATTATGTAAGGCTCCACATTACATTGGATGCATGCATCCCCTCCATGATACAGACGATTCCCAAAGGAGGAGCTTATTCTTTGCTACAACTTTAGTTGGATGAACAATGCCTTCGAGCAGTTGTGTGTGGTACGACAACTAGATTCAATGGACAAATTTGTTGAACCGATCATACATGTGTATATACTTTGCCGCACTAGGTAGTCTATTTCATGCATGACTCCCAACCTCACATTCCCCCATGCCCCTCCACTCTTATTCAAGAAATACAAGAAGCCCTCCTCGCTCATCCCATCTCACTACCAGGTATTCCTTTATTTCCGCCTCCAATCTGACTTCCTTACCCACTCATGTCATTTCCATCGACATTATATCTACCCTCTACCAAGCTCCAACACACCCTCCAAAACCACTACTGTTATGGGAAAAGCCCAAACGACCCTTGCTACCACTCTCTCACCATAAATTTCTAGAATTATGGAGCAAGGGACCACACTTTTGCTATAAGCAACCCAACTCTTCCCTGTACGAGCGTCCTAACATTAAGCCCCAAATGTTATTTTGTGTTGACTAAGATGAATTTGGCGTGTTAGGTTTTGATGCTCTGTTGTTGGAGTATGATTCTCTTTATGTCGTGTTGACATCACAACTCGCATGATTGTCGCTCCCTCTCTTTTTGTCGGCAGGATCACCATCTCATTTATGCTGAAACATGGTGTACTTTATGACAAAGCGGTCCAATGATAATCTATAGTGCTCATGCTACAACATCTCTTGCGACTTGGTTTCTACTATTTCAGTTTTCTTAGGTTCCTACTTGGGCTTACCAGTATGTTTTTGATCGTTGACGCACCACTGCAATTGTTAGTTTCACCTACTTTACCGTCACCTTTTGTTCCTTTTCTTGTGCCTCTGAAGTTTGAACTGAAAAGAACTTGTAGAGGCTTAATAAACTGCCTGAACTCGTATGCTTGTAACAACTACAGTGGTATTATTGAAATTCACTTGAGTATGAATAACTCCTTTTTTGCATTTGATGTTCATTCTTATGTGAATCACTGTATGCATTTTTACTTGAACCAATTTATGTTATAAGTTTTGTAGTATTTTATTATATCATATTCATAAGAGTTGTGTTTTTATTATATCATATTTATGGGACTAAAAAGAAGAATTTTAAATCTACAAAAATATATATAGATATTCATTTCATATGAAAATTAATTTTCTTTCTTTCTTTTTACATGTACATGGTAAGGTTTGCCTACCTTTCACCCTTGTGGTGGGACCCTTCCCCCTCACTGCGCGGGGATGCCTTTGTGCACCGGGCTGTCCTTTTTTTACATGTACACACTTTTTTTTAAAAGTTACCCTCTTATGAATCAAGTGACATTTTTCACAAATACTAAGAGCATAAGGCATTAGTTCCTATTTAACACAATTTATCACAAATATTCCAAGAGAACAACCATATATAACACAATTTATTATATAATTGTGTTTTCTAGTTGAGCTTCCTGATGTGTATTATACCTCGAGAAGTCGAACAAATTACAGTCCCAATTCCGCCAGAAATCTGAAGAATTCATTGATGGTTGGAATGTTAACTGATATGCTTTAAAATTGTTTACTTAAGTTTGAAATCAAGAATGTTGTTTGGCTTTCTTTATGTTTTTAAAAATCTCATTAAATCCTTTTCCTAAATGTAGTTTCACAATGTTTTTTGTGATATTAGTACATATTAGAGTTGAGTGGAGAAAACCTAGAAAAATGCATTAGAAGTAAAAACAACCCCTTATATATACATTGAGTAGGGGAAAATACAAAGACCGAAATACCCTAGCAAGGGTAAAGCATAAAGACGAGCATAACCCGAATACAGACTTGATTACAACTCCCCCCCTCAAGTCAGACGGTAGATATCTGTCATTCCGAGTTTATGGATATCATCAATAAAATTATCGCACCCCAAGCTCTTGGTGAAGACATCAGCTAATTGGTCTTTAGAGTGAACGAAAGGAGTGATAAGATTTCCTTTGTTCAGATGGTCCTTGATAAAATGGCGGTCAACTTCAACATGCTTAGTTCTGTTGTGTTGAACAAGATTGTGCGCTATGCTGATGGCCGCCTTGTTGTCACAGAATAGAGAGATGGGAACATCAACCTGTAGACTCAAGTCATGCAGTAAGGTGCGAAGCCATAAACCTTCACAAAGACCTTGGGACATTGACCGATACTCAGCATCAGCACTAGATCTAGCCACAATATTTTGCTTCTTGCTACGCCACGTGACCAAATTCCCACCAACAAAGCTACAATACCCTGTTGTAGATTTCCTGTTATCACGGCAACCGGCCCAATCCGCATCAGTAAATAACTCGATCTTTAAGTGGTTATTCTTTGAAAACATAAGCCCACGACCGGGAGCCTTCTTTAAGTACCGAAGTACACGGTAGGCACCACCCTGATGTCTAATCCTGGGAGCATGCATATATCTACTCAAGATTCCAACCGCATATGCAATGTCGGGGCGAGTGAGAGAGAGAGAGGTATAACAACCTCCCAACCAATCTCTAATAACTCGACGCATCAGTGTGATCGCCATCACTGTCTTCGTCGATCCTATGGTTCTCCTCCATAGGAGTATTAGCAGGGACGCAACCAAGCATCCCAGTCTCTTCTAACAGATCTAAAACATGCTTTCGTTGAGAGATAAAGATACCCTGACCAGAATGAGTCACTTCAATTCCCAGGAAGTAACACGATCTCCCTAGGTCCTTCACTTCAAACTCAACCGTCAGACGGGCCTTTAGATTTGAGATTTCATCCGAGTCATCACCAGTGATCTCAATGTCGTCAACATAAACAATTAGAACCACAATTTTTCCCTCATTTTTCCTGACAAACATAGTACGATCAGACTGTCCATGTTTGTAGCCGAATTTGATCATGGCCTTGAGAAACATGCCAAACCAAGCCCTGAGAGACTATTTCAGACCATAGAAAGACTTCCTTAAGTGACAGAGAAGTCCCTCTTGTCCCTTCTTTATGAACCCCGAGTGGAAAGTCATGTACACCTCTTCATCAAGATCACCGTGCAGAAAAGCTTTTTTAACGTCCAGCTGGTCCCAGCCCAAGCACACAACACAAGATAGAAGAACACACACAGAGTCCATCTTCGCTACTGGAGCAAAGGTCTCCTGGTAGTCAATTCCCTGAGTCTGGGTGTAACCACGAGCCACAAGGCGGGCTTTGTATCGCTCAACTTTACCATCCTGGTTTTGCTTAACAGAGAAGACCCACCTTGAACCGATGACTCTTTTGTCAGGAGGAAGGGAAGAGACATCCCATGTGTGATTCTTGTCCAAGGCAGACATTTCCTTCTTCATTGCTTGAGCCCATGCCGGGATACAAACCGCCTCCTGCCACGTCTTTGGAATAGTAATCTCGGACAAGGAAGATATAAAACCCTGATGAAGCTGAGAAAGGTGATCATAAGCAACATGATTAGAGATAGGGTGTTCTGTGCACACAACCTTACCTCTTAGCACAACAAGGGGAATATGCAGATCAGCATCAGAATCTGAGTCCAAAGGCTGCATTGGCAGCGATGGAACAACCACGGTCTGTTTATCTGTTTGACGATGATGATAAACATGAGGAAGATGAGTGATGAGAGAAGGACGATGGTATATATGAGAAAATGACATAGGTGTCAAGGGAGACGAAGGTGGAGACAAAAGAGTTGGAAGAGAAGCTTTGGTGGACGACAAGATAGGAATGGGAGGAATCAGATGGAGAGGAACCGTAAGATCTGAATCAATGATCTCGTTATCGTTCTCCCCCTGGCGAGTGGAGTGAGTCAAATCCAAGGAATAAGATTCCTCCTCGCGGAAAGTCACGTCCATAGTACAGAAAAAACGTCTGGAAGGGGGGTGATAACACTGATACCCTTTTTAGTGGCAGAATAACCAATAAAGACACAACGGAGAGCCCGAGGGTCAAGCTTGTCACGATGAGGTTGATGGACGTGAACGAAACAAACACAACCAAAAATGCGGGGCGGAAGATGAGAGGTATGAACGACAGACGTAGAGGAGAGACGGTCTAGAGGAGTAGTATAATCTAGGACCCGTGGAGGAAGCCGATTGATAAGATGAGTAGCAGTTAGGATGACATCACCCAAATATGATTTCGGGAGGTGCATGGTGGTGAGAAGGCACCGGGCAACATCAAGAAGATGCCGGTTTTTCCGTTCAGCAACACCATTTTGGGTGGAGGTGTAAACACAAGTGGTTTGGTGTATAATCCCATGACTAGCGAGGTATGAGCCAAACACCCCACGATCATCGTATTCTCCTCTATTGTCACTACGAAGAACACGGATATTACAATTGAATTGAGTTTGCACCATTTTATGGAAGGTTTGAAAAACCTGAAACACTTCATTTTTTTTCTTTAAAAGGTAAACCCAAGTAACACAGTAAAAATAATCTATAAAGGTGACAAACCAACGATAACCAGTTAAAGATACAACATGGGAAGACCCCCACATATCAGAATGTATAATAGCAAAATGAGTAGTACTAGGAGAAGAAAAATGCGACGATGAATGTCGAACATGTTTTGACATTTCACAAACATCACATTTTAATGTTTTAATATACGACAATAAAGTCGGAAATAACTTCTGAAGGTAGACAGGAGAAGGATGACCCAGGCGCAAATGCCAGCAACAAGCATCAACATCAATATCAACAGAAGAGGAGAGAGCAAAGGATGATGAAGTAGCATCCAGGTAATACAGGCCACCGCGGTTCCTACCACTGCCTATGGTCCGCTTGGTACCCTGTTCCTGAAAAATACAAGAATCAGGAAAGAAGGTTACAGAAAAGTTAAGAGACCAAGTGAGATTGCTAATTGAAAGAAGACTGTGAGGAAAAAAAGGAACATGCAAGACAGAAGAAAGAAAAAGAGAGGAGGAGCATGAAATGTTGCCCTTGCCCGCAATCGGGAACAAGGTGCCGTTTGCGGAGATTACATTGTCCTTACCGGACAAGGGAGTGTAGGAAGAAAAACCTGAGGATGACCCAGTCATGTGATCAATAGCTCCCGAGTCAATGATCCACTCAGACGGAGGAATCGCAACAGCATTCACACTGGTCATAGCAACAGTATCAAAGGAAGTAGAAGTACCCGAGGTAGTGTCTGAATGAGAGTGCAGGAGGCGACGAAGAACATTCAACTCAGATGCGGTAAGGTGTCCTGGGGGCTGACCATGATGGTCGTCGTGAACCTCAGTGGAGTAAGCAACATCATACGGACGAGAACCACTCTGTCGAGCTCCGCCACGTCCTGGTCCACGATCACGGTCGTAGCCAGGTGGAGTAAGGTGAGGATGGAGCTTGAAGCACACCCCGCGAGTATGGCCTCTGCGACCACAATAATCACAAGTAGGAACTGCGGTGGTATGTTTGGAGCCACCTCGACCAACACTAGAAAAAGCAGAGCGATCAGAAGGAGGGGCAGTTGTGCTGAGGGACCTCCGACGGTCTTCATCCCCAAGCACCATGCTAAAAACCTCCCTAAGAGTTGGAAGGAGAGACCGGTGTAGAATATTAGTCCGAACCATATCCAGTTTCATGTTCAAACCCATCAGAAAAACATGTAGACGAAATCGTTCGTCCTTCTCTGCAATAGAACTGCGTCGACAGTACAGGTAGGAGTAAACTTTTCAAAATAATCCAGTTCCTGAGAGATACGTTCGAACTCAGAGAAGTAAGTAGACCCGTCATGGATCCCTGACGTAACTCCATACGACGCGTCAGTTCATAAATATGGGTGGAATTTCCGATCTGAGAGTAAGTCTCGCGTGCTCGAGTCCATATTTAAGAGGCTGAGTCCATCAACATATAACTACAGTACACCTTAGGTGGCATGGAGTGAAGGATCCAGGAGACAACAAGAGAATTTTTAGAATCCCACCGCTTCAAAGAAGGATCACCCGGTGGAGGTGCCACACTTGTCCCATCGATATACCCGAATAGTTTATGACTGCGAATGACATGTGCCGCACGAGACCATTCAAGATAATTTGTCCCATCTAAGAGCATAGTGGTGATCTTCAGAGAGCCTGCGTGGCCAGAGAACCGCTGAGAGTCACCCATCTGGGGTGCCACAACACTCGGCGATGTAGAGTCAGCGACAGCCGAAGAATCGTCCATGAGGAGCAACCAGTAGGGTCAAATAATACAAGCCTTCAATGAACAGAGGGGTAGATCTGGAAGCAAACAACGACGGATCGAGATGAGGACGCAGAACTCGATCTGAAGGGAGAAGCAGAGAAAGATCTAACAGACGGCGGTGGCTGTAGCAGAGCACGACAACGTCGTGAGAGATACCAGACGGCGACGTCTGTAGCAGAGCACGACTGAGGAGGGACCAGCAGCAATGGAGAAGCAGACGTCGATCGCAGAAGAAGATCGTCGATTACAGACTGGAGAAGATCGTCGATCGCAGAATCGAGAAGACGACGGGATCGGAGCACGGTTCATGAGGAGAGGCGACTATCTCCTTCAGCGAGCTCCATCGCCGGCTAGAGGGCCGCAACTCACTATGGAGGGATCGTCAAAACAACGGACGCATCTGCCGTCGAAGGAGCGGGAGGCGGACGCGGGACGAACGGGAAGCCCTTTTTCTCGTGGCTCTGATACCAAGTTGAGTGGAGAAAACCTAGAAAAATGCATTAGAAGTAAAAACAACCCCTTAATCATATATATATTAAGTAGGGGAAAAATACAAAGACCGAAATACCCTAGCGAGGGTAAAACATAAAGACGAGCATAACCCGAATACAAACTTGATTACAACTATTAGAACTCTACCCTTTTCATCCATGTTAGCATTACTCTGCCATCACCATGAACCTCCTTGTTGATCCAACATCACAAACGCCTTTCCAATTACTAGGCCATTGCGCCATCTAGTGTTGTTTGAAAGCTCTAGCTAGATTACTCTCCTATTGCATGATTTCCACTTAACTAATTATGGATGACATGCAGGGACTCTATATATTTTTTTATTTAGCCTCCACGCCTCATGGTCAAGACATGATGAGGAGCATTCAACAATTTGTTTCCCAACGTCTAAAATGCCAAAAGGCCAAGTGTGCGGCCATAACATGAGTTTGATTGCATTTTGGTTGGGTGATGGATCACATAACCATGTAATGCCACTAAGCCGCCTACGCCGCCATTACACAAGCAGTTAAATGGCGAGATGTTTTTTCATTTGCATGATTTCCTGCATTTGATGGCTAGCATTCATGATCTCATCTTCACGAGCTCATTTTGACTAGAGTTCTTCATGTTGCATGACACCAAACTCTTGTTGTGCTCAACATCATCCCTAGATTGATGGTCAGATTGAGCTCATAAACTGCATCCTTGTGACATGATCGTTTACAACATTTTATATATATGTACTTTATATATATGCATTTTTAGCTATTTTCGGGATTTTATTTATGTACGCGTAGCGACTATTATGATCAGATGATCATAACCGTCCATAATGGTTGTTCACACGAGGCCGACACTTCTGAGATAGCCGCATGGTTTATTAGGCTTTGGTTTACCAACACGAGGTTTACACTTCTGAGTTTGCTTGGACGAACACATACATGCTTTTGACACAATTTTCTTTACTTGATCTTGGGAGCAATGTTTATTTATTTTTGAAAAGTGTTGTTCCAAACATGGGCCCCATGGTGAGGGCACAATGAGACCCCACTCTTAATGGTGTTCTCGAGGAACGCATCATCGACACAAGATAAAGTGACGTTGGATGAATCTATAGGTGACTGACAAATGATGCCCTAACCCTACATGCCATGCGAAAATTCATGCAAGGGCTGCAATGAACCTAAACACCGTCTAATGATGGGTGAGACACGTGGATGTGTGACTAGCATGCAAACTTAGGGGAAGTGTCGTGGAAAGAACTCGATACATGGGTAAGTTGACAATGACAATAAGTATTGATGCGGAGCAGAGGCGAGGACGAGCTTTGGGCCCATTCTGGGCTGATTTGGCGACTTACCGTATATGGCGTGCCCGGATCGACGATCCGACTCCGTGGATGCGTTCGGATTCGTGTTGCGAGTCGATTTCATATATTACTTTATATATTTTGGTTTATTATTGTTGTATTTAAGTGGATTTTCCCCCGGCCAATCATATCCGTTGATTGGGATGCCCTAGCTTCGTTTTTATTATAAATAAGAGAGTAGTGGGCTGATTGGAGGCATTGCCGAATTTGGAGAACATCATTCCCGGATTCCAGCGATCAACCCGCGGTGCCGACGCCGTGGAACCCTAGGTGACGACTCCTAGGTGCTCAAACTTCTCCCCAAGGTATTACCCATCCATTGCCTCCTTCCCCCTCCGAAACCCCACCCGCAGCCCCACGACTACGAAAATCACTGCTCACGGGATTACTGTTCACAGCCGAAAACACTGTTCACCCACGGAATTGCCATCCATCCACCTCCCTTCCCTCCGTGGTTCCACTCCCAAATATCCTACGAACGCTAGATCAATTCCGATCTAGAGTTTCCAACCCAGATCCATTATTTCCACCACCATACATCACCCCGTATCCCGGATCTAGTCCCTAGTGGCCGGATCTACCCATTTTCGGTCCGATTCCATCTTCCACCGCCGAGGACAGCCACCTAGGCTATTTCCACGCCGACGGTTCCACATTAGATCACCGTCAAAACGCATCCGGCTCTGGAATCTTCAGTGCCTTGGTCAGCCCACTATTTGGTGAGATTTTGTTGTATTGGATTATTATTTTCAGCATATTTATTTTGGATGAGATCTTGTACCTGTTTTGGATATCTTGCATAGTAGTTGTTTGTTAGAATATTATTGTGATTTGCAGGGTTTATTTGCCGCGCGCTCTTGCTTTGGCCTCCACGCGGAGGAACGCCTAAGCTTGTTTCGCCTTAATTAATTATTGCATCTTGCTGTGAATTAACTGCGTGGGATGTTTAAATTATTATCTAACTGTGGCTTAACCGTCGGATTTGCATAGCATGTAGGGTTAGGTCACGGTTTATCCGTCGCCTATAGATTCGTCCTGCGTCAAGTATCCTATGATGCACTCCTAAATGGGCTGCGACACATGCAAATCTGATGGAGGGCTCAAATCATAGCAGTAAATATTTAAATCGCAAGAAGATAATTCAAGCAAGGACAAAATAATTCTTTTAGACAAAGCGAACTTAGACTTTTCTCCACATGGAGGGCCAAAAAGCAAGAGCGTGCGGCGAATTAATCCTGCAAATCATAATTAGTCTAGCACAAACACCCACAATTCAAGATGTTTACGCAAGCATAAAGATCACAACACCATACACTAATATTGAAGAAACTGCCCCATACAACGATAAAACAATACTCACGAAGTAGAGGGAGGCCGTAGCGTGGAGATCCGGTGAAGAAACTGCCCCATGCATAATGTGGTCTATGTTGTTGACATACGTGTGTAGTACGCTAGTCTCTAAACAATCTACTTGATTTTCCATTTTTTTGTTTTGCTTAAAAGGAATACTTGAAATAACTTGCATTTTAAAAAAAAATTACCAAATAAAAGTTTTATGTTTTTAGATCGATTTTGTTTTAAAACAATTGAAACAATCTTTTTTTCGTAATACCAATTATTCTTTTTAAACTCAAAAACTCAAATTAAAATTCTTTTTAATAATTTTTTTAGATTGAAGGATTGTCGGATTCACAATAAGAGTGAATCCAACCTGCCTATGATACGAAACTTTGTAGACTGAATTTCCAATTTCGATTTTAAATAATAAATTGTGAGATCGGATTAAATCAAGTGGCGATGTCAAAAATTTCACGAGCAATATCACTCGATAACGGACCTAGCATTCACAAACGCGCATAAATGTCTAACGTTCGTTCGCATTCAACCTTTATGATTAATTTTCCCATAGGCATTCTTCGAAGGACAGCAAATAAAGGATAACAAACACCAAATATGATTAATGTTAACTTAGGCAAGCAAGCTCTGAATTTTAAAACCACTTAAATTAAGCATAAAATTATACTAATAAAAATTGATTCATGAGATGAGGTGAGATGAGGTTCATACCAAGAGATCAAGCATGAAACGACGAAGCCCAAACCGTGTCAAAAAGGTTTACTGGCTGTTCCTGGAATAGCTAGAGTCGTGGATCAAGGGAGAAACCTTGTGTGGGAGGTGCCTGATCACATCAAGAAGTCAACAGTGACTAGGAACGACGAGGGATTGGTCGGGAATTGTAGGGAAGGTGGAGTGGAGGCCGATCGGAGGAGGTGCCAGGCTTGTCAAAGGCGTGGCAGCGGGCTGGAGGTGAACCAACATGCTGAAAGATGGAATCTGAGCTCTGGAATGGTCGGACCAGTGTTGGACGGAGAGGGAAGCATTGTCAGCGTCTTTGCTCACCGGAGGAGGCGTCATCGGAGGCTAGGAGGGGCGTGATTGGCAGCGGGGAGGCTCGTCGAACGCAAGCAGGGAGGAGAGTCTGGCTAGATAAGTAAAAAACTGTGAGTTTCTCTATCTTCAACTTTTCTTCCACGTCGCCTAAAAACAAGGGGTTTTAACAAGGGAGGCTAGGAGGGCTCGGTTCACAATATAAAGACAGTTTTTTTTAACAAGGGGTTTTAAGGAAATAATGAGGTATGAATGTGGCCTCTAGGATTTTTAATAAAATGGCTCTAGATATTCACTCGTTGTTATAATCCTGAAAATAAATTTTAATTTCGGAATTAATAATTTTAATTTCAAAATCAATAATTTTAATAATATAAAATACTTAATTTTAAAATTCCTTGCTTGCCTTAACTAACACTAGTCCTAATTTGCCGGACTTTTTCATTCATGGTCTTATTGGCCGGTCACACTAATAAGTCGTACCATCGTGCGCGAGTAACATGCGCGATACAACACTCATAAACTAATAATAAGTACAAAAAATAAAAGACAAACATGCGTGAAAATTAAAACATAAAATGCGCAAATAAGATGCATTCTCGGGTTGCATCAATAAAGCTGTATAAGATGATGGCATGATGTCAAATTGTCAATGACATTTTTTCATCATCATTGGTCAATTTTGTATTTTCACAATTATACCCTCAATTGAAGGTTATCTTATTGTATGATCATATTCGAGATTTGGCTGCTATATACCATTCAGAGCTTCCACTCATTCTGAAATTGAAACATTATTGTTTATCTATTTAATCTTTCTAAATTGCTCCTGGTATTTTGGCACGGCAAAACTGTGTTTTAAAATTTTATTGCGCTCGTGCATCCTAGAAGTACAACCTATACGGCTTAGAATTCTTACCCTTTGGATTTTTTTCCTTTTTTTTTGTTTGAAAAGCTAGTATTTTTTAGGCTAGCTTTCTCTTCCACATTGGTGTGCGGGTGATGCTGAGGTTGGCTTCTCTTCTTTTTTGAAGAAATTGGGATAAGAAGCGTGGGAGAAGAATTAGGAAAAACAATGGTGATGGAAGAGGGCTTGACTTGGGTAAATAAACTAAATTTAATTGCAAGTGCAAAAGTGATTGTATTAGCTGTTGGAAGTGAATTTGAGGGGGGGGGGGGGGGGGGGGGGTGGGGGGGTTGAAATTGAACACAACTGAGATATTATTTTTGAAACTCACCTTCAAAATGATTAAAAGTGAGTTTCAACCTTGAGTGGAGAAATCACCTGCTATTTTACATTTTCTTTGGTGAATAATGCAAAAAAAATTGTTGTTACAATACTATTTCTAATAATAGTAATAATAATAATGAATAAATAGTAATGTCAGCGTGGTGAAAGTAAAGTTCTGTATTTCCAAATGAATACAATAATCTGAGTCACAGTATATGAGTTTCTACACTGCAACTGTGTGGCTCACCTCCAGAACTGAGATTCAAAAATGTCAAACACTTGCAGTGATGCCAGTATTCTCTAAGTGAGTCAAGCAATGTGGAATGTAATAGAGGATATGAAGAGAAAAGTAGGAGAATATGAATGAGGGAGAACGATAAACAAACATGAGGATTTATATTTTTTTTGCAGCAGAGTAAACTGACTATGATAGTTGTCCTGGCAGGATCAATTGATGTGCACACTGGACATACGAATAATGCTTTGCTGAGAGATGCTAGATTTGTTTCTTTTCAGCAGTGAGTACACTAGTTGGGGTTACCCTTGGTTGGTTATACTTTTTATTTTCTATTGTTGTTTTCTTTGCATGATCAAGGTTTTACTTAGTTTAGCTTGCAGAATAAACATTTGATGTATAGGTTTAATTGATAGATTGAATTGGTAACTATCCCAATTTAAGTCATGGATCTTGGTAGCATACTGGACTATCTTATTTCTTTGGAAGTCTACTTTCCTGTTTTAAATATCATAACTGCAGTTGATTAATATTTATTTTAATCCCTTTATTGTTTAAAACTATGTAATGTTGTATGATACCATCCATTAATGTAAGCTCTGGTGAAGATATGATGAATTTTCTTAATAAGTTAAAACTCAGAAATAATCTTTCACTAATGAGGAATTTGATCAGTATATTTGTAATCCAGCAAAGTTGAGGGTCAATGTTGTTAGTGATACTGTATATGGTAGATATAGCTTAGGCTCACCTCAGGTGTTGTGATCACCCTCTCATATACATATATATACATCCTATTGTTGAGAAATATAATTCATTCATTCTATCGTGGTATCAGAGCCTTTAGGGTTTCTCGCACACGTCCATCCTGATCTCGCTTCTGCCTCTCGCTTACCGATCCGCTTCCGTCTCCCGTGCTCGATCCCCATTCTGATCTCGCTTCCGGTCGCCGATCCCGATCCTGCTTCCCGTCGTTGATTCGACGTCCTAACCGATCCTGCTTCCCGTCGTTGATTCACCGATCCTGATCCTGCTTCTCGTCCCCGCTTCTCGCCGATCCCGATCCTGCTTCCCGTCGCTGCATGGTCTTGCCCCGATCCGACGTCGACATCGACACCTTCCGCCGGAGTCCGAACCGTCGGCGCTGTTCTCCTCCTCTGACGGATCCCTCAGCCCTGACCTCCTCGACTGAGGCTCTGTTTGGTTGGGCTGTTGCTGATGGAAAACTGCTGATAGGAAAATTGCTGATTCTGGAAAACGGAGTTTTGTTAAAAAACTGTTTGGGTGAAATGGAGTTTGTAAAACAGAGTTTTGAAAAAGTTGTTTGGAAACAAAACGGAG
Organism: Dactylorhiza incarnata; assembly: GCA_033032865.1. Taxonomy (NCBI): domain Eukaryota; kingdom Viridiplantae; phylum Streptophyta; class Magnoliopsida; order Asparagales; family Orchidaceae; genus Dactylorhiza; species Dactylorhiza incarnata. The sequence continues at coordinate 4,411,183 of JAWHQI010000177.1, read as the reverse complement.
TTTTGAGCGAATTTTTTTTCTCACCAAATAACACGCACATACAACACACACACATACAACATACACACAACATAAAAACACACACACAACATAACAACACACACAATATAACAACACAAACAACAAACACATAAATACACATACACATCTACATACACACATACACATACGCACACATAAATACACATACACAAACACATAATAAACAATACACAAACCCAAATACGCATACACATAATACACACACAATACACATACACACACACATCTACATACACACACACATCTACATACACACACAAACCTACATACATAAACAGTGCAGCCATTGATCTACACCTAAATAGTGCAGCCATTGATTAATCTAGATACACACACCTACATACACAAAACACACATCAAAAAACAAAGGTGCATCCATTCAAGCTCCCTAATAGGGGACGAACTAGAGGAGGAAATGCAATACCTCAGAAGAATGTTGAAGCACTGGACTTCGTAGGGAATGAAAACCGTTGTTGATGGAGCTCTTTCACTGGCGTTGTGGCCGTCGGAATGGAAGGAGAGGGTTGTTGTCGGCTAGGTTAGGAGAAGAAGGAGACGTGGGATCGACGGAAAAGGAAAAGAGTAACACGCACATACAACACACACACATACACACAACAACACACACACACATACAACATACACACAACATAAAAACACACACACAACATAACAACACACACACAATATAACAACACAAACAACAAACACATAAATACACATACACATCTACATACACACATACACATACACATACACACATAAATACACATACACAAACACATAATAAACAATACACAAACCCAAATACGCATACACATAATACACACACAATACACATACACACACATCTACATACACACACACACATCTACATACACACACACATCTACATACACACACAAACCTACATACATAAACAGTGCAGCCATTGATCTACACCTAAATAGTGCAGCCATTGATTAATCTAGATACACACACCTACATACACAAAACACACATCAAAAAACAAAGGTGCATCCATTCAAGCTCCCTAATAGGGGACGAACTAGAGGAGGAAATGCAATACCTCAGAAGAATGTTGAAGCACTGGACGTCGTAGGGAATGAAAACCGTTGTTGATGGAGCTCTTTCACTGGCGTCGTGGCCGTCGGAATGGAAGGAGAGGGTTGTTGTCGGCTAGGTTAGGGGAAGAAGGAGACGTGGGATCGACGGAAAAGGAAAAGAGGCAACGAGGAGCGGTGGTGGCTTGCCGTCGCTGGGAAATCGCCGCTAGGTTGAAGACGAATCGTGCTAGGTTGAAGCGCCGTCGAGCTAGGTTGAAGACGAACGATGCGCTTTTGCGGCCAGACGCGGAAATTTCCAGCGGTTGCGGGGATATAGGAAAGAGCGGATGTTAGCCAAACGCATATCTGAACTGCTTTTTCTGTGCGTTTTAAACCGCACAACAACCTATAAGCCGCGCCAAACGCCACCTGATCTTCTTCTCCGGCCACCTCCGCCCTCCATTGATTTGATGACATCGTTTCACATCTCATCTGCCTTCCTCCAGAAGGCTGATGTCATCCTTGACTGGCGGAACTACAAGGCATGGTCCGCCACCGTCGGCGTGATCCTCCGTGGCCATCGATCTATGAGGCCATATTGACGGCACCAAGCCTGCTCTACCCCCAACGGCTAGCAGTCCTGTGGGCTCCTCCTCGTCCATTGTCAGCACGACCACTTCCTCCCAGCGTTTCGACTGGGCGAGGTGGCGCTCGGACGACTCTGCGCGATAGTCGTCATCTGTCAGTCCTGCGAGCTCCCCATTCGCATGACTGTCTACGAGCTACCTATGACCAAGGCGAGGTGGGTTCACTTGCGTCATCTCTACCTGCCATCTAGCTAGGCCCTGCGCTACTCCCTGTTCCAGACCCTTGGTATCTGCTACTAGCGTGATCGGTCTGTACATGCTTTCTTTGCTGAGCTCCTAGACCTCTGCTGTTAGTGCAATGAGATGGATCCTCTCCCCTGCGCTACTTGCACTCAGTGTGTTGCTGCATCTTAGGATCGCGACTTCCAGCGTATGTATGAGTTTCTTATGCGCATACACCCCGAGTTCGAGCCTGTTTGAGCATAGCTTCTGCACCGGGATCCTCCGCCGTCTCTCAGCGATACCTTGGCCTGGGTGATCGCTGAGGAGACTCGTCTCCACTTCTTGGACACTGCTACTCCTGGTGTGATGCCTCATGCTGTTCTGACTGCTCCCCAGCTTCCACCGCAGTCTTCTCTTGTGAGTGCTTCACTGCTGCCATCACTTGGTTATAGTGCGCCTTGTTCCTCATCCTCATCCGACGCCTTCTGCTGCTCAGTCCGGTGCTCCTCGTCGTCTGCCTGTCGGCTGCCACTACTGTCAGTGTCTTGATCATGCCAACTTTGAGTGTCGCAAGCTTCAGAGGGCTCAGCATTCTGCTCAGCAGCGTGCTCCTGGTGCACCTTTCGCTCACTTTTCTGCTCCGCCACAGTCACTATCTGTATCTGAGCTTGCCCAGCTGATTGCCCAGCGGTTTTCTCAGGGTTCACCGCCTCGCTCCTCTGCCTCTGTGATACCACCTTATGATTCAGACGCTTCTGCCTTTCAGTCGGCTGTCTCCACCCCTGCAGGTATCTTTCCCTCCAACTGGTTGCTTGACTCTGGAGTCTCTTTTCACATAACCTATGATGCCACTCACCTCTTGTCCTGTCGTCCCGTCTCTTCTGACCTTAATATCATACCATCATGGTAGCAGATGACATTATTCTCCCCATCACCAGCTGTGACCTCTTTCATACCAACCATTTCCATGTTCCCGATGTTGCCTATGTACCCAAGTTATCCATGAACCTTATATCCGCCAGCCAACTCACATCTCACAGTTGTCTCGTTATTTTTGATGAGTTTGCGTGTCGTCGCCATAGCAGGGTGTACGTCCTTGATCGTCTCCCTCTTCCTTCCAGTCCATCGTCACCTGCGACTTCTACCTTTTGTCTTCAGTGGGCTTCTCTCAGTGGCATCATCGTCTTGGTCATCCCGGTGGTTCGCGTCTTGCGTCTCTCATCAGTCATGACTTTCTTGGTCGTGTTTCTGTTGATCGGTCCCACTCTTGTATGAGTTGTAAGCTTGATAGACAACTACAACTCTCATATCATTCTAGTGAGTCTAGGTCTCAGTGTCCTTTTGATTTAGTTCATTCTCATGTATGGGGTCCCGAACCTTTTATATCCAAGTGCGGACACCAGTACTATGTTCTCTTTGTTGATGACTATTCTCGTTATTGTTGGGTCTACTTTATGCATTCTTGTTCTGAATTCATTGAGATTTATATAACTTTTTCTGCTTTGGTGCGCACCTAGTTTTCTGCTATGGTGCGCACCCAATTTTCTGCTTCCATTTGTATTTTCCGTTCTGACTCGGGGGGGGGGGGGGGTATCCTTCTCATGGTTTTCGCGATCTGCTAGCTATCCACGACACTCGCCCTTAACTTGCATGTCCCGGTGCTCACGCTCAGAATGACACCGCCGAAAGGAAGCATCACCTCATTATTGAGACACCCCGCACCCTCTTCATCTCCTCCCACGTTCCTCCTCATTTTTTGGGCTAAAGCTGTTTCCACTGATGTCTACCTTATTAACATGCAACCTTCCACTTTCCTTTCGGGCCAGAGTCCTGGTGCATGTCTGTACTCTCGAGCCCCCCCCCCCCCCCCCCCCCCCCGGTTACACTCATCTTTGTGTTTTTGGTTGTCGATGCTATGTTTTACTCCCTCCACGTGAGCGTACCAAGCTCTCTGCTCAGTCTGTTCCATGTGTCTTCCTTGGATACAGTCCTGAGCATAAGGGCTATCGTTGTTATGACCCTGTTACATGTCGACTTCGTATCTCACGTGATGTCACCTTTGACGAGTCTCACCCTTTCTTTGTGTCCTCTGTTTCCTCGACCTCGCACTCATCTGTTACTCCTTTTGATGTGCAGTTTCTCACCCTTCCTATCTCACCGCCTCATGTCTCCAAACCTCTGGTATGTTCCCCTCCTCTCCCATTGCCGCATTCTACACCATCAACGATCCATCCAGTCTCACCTCTTTACTCCCCTTCGCCACCCACTTCTCCTTCTGATGAGCTCGTCACCCCCCTTCCTTGTCACTACACTCGTCGTCCCCATTCTGTTCCCTCGCCTCCAGTGCTCCCAAACTTGGTGCATGTCTCATCCAGCGAGTGCCTTGTGGATGATCCTCATGCGCGTTGCTACCCACTTCGTGAGAGACATCCTCCCGACCGCCTTAGCCTTGCCACACTACCGCTGGACCTACCTGCCCTTCCTGCTACTGCCTGTGGTACTCCAGAGTTGACTTCCTACCGTGAGGCTGCCAAGATACCTGAGTGGCATGCTGCCATGTTTGCTGAGTTAGGGGCACTTGAGCACACTCGTACATGGGAGTTTGTTCCTCTTTCACCCGGTGTTGTTCCTATTACTTGCAAGTGGGTCTTCATGGTCAAGATTCACTCAGATGGTTCTGTGGAGAGGTACAAGACTCGACTTGTGGCTCGTGGTTTTCAGCAGGAGCAGGGACGAGAGTATGACGAGACCTTTGCTCCGGTCGCCCACATGACTACGGTTCGCACTCTTATTGCAGTTGCAGCTGTTTGCCACTGGTTTCTGTTTCAGCTCGACGTGAAGAATACATTTCTTCACAACGTCCTTCAACAGGATGTGTGCATGCTTCCTCCTCTCGGTCTCTCTTCCCCTCCATGCCTTGTATGTCGCTTGCGGCAAGCTCTTTACAGGCTCAAGCAGGCGCCCCGCGCGTGGTTTGCACGTTTCAACTCAGCCATTACAGCCGCTAGTTTTCAGCCAAGTCCACATGATCCAACTCTGTTTGTGCACTCTTCTCGTGGCCAAACTCCTGTTACTTTGTGGTTGATATGATTATTACTGGTGATGACCCTTCTCATGTGGCCTTCGTCAAACATCACCTTTAACATCAGTTTCAGATGACAGGCCTTGGACAACTGAGATACTTCTTGGGCCTTGAGGTCACCTCTACAGACCGTGGTTTTCAGCTCTCTCACTGGTGTTACACATAAGATCTCTTACCTCATGCTTCTCTCTCTGACTCTCGCACTGTGGACATCACTATGGAGCTTCACCTTCAGCTATGTCCGGATGAGGGGGTTCCACTCTTTGATCCTACTCACTATCGTCACCTTGTTGGGAGTCTCGTCTACCTCACTATTACTCGGCCCGACATTGCACATGTTGTTCATGTGTTGAGCCAGTTTATTAGTGCGTCTATCTCTGCGCATTATGGTCACCTACTCTGGCTCCTGCGCTATCTCTGGGCGAGGACTTCACATGGTCTCTTCTTCTCCAACTGTAGTTCTCTGCAGCTCCGTGCTTACTCAGATACTACCTTAGCCAGTGATCCAGTTGACCGTCGATCTGTCACTGGTTTCTGTCTGTTCTTGGGTTCTTCACTTATTGCATGGAAGTCCAAGAAACAAACTGGTGTTTCTAGTTCCAGTACTGAGGCTGAGCTTCGGGACATGGCTACCACCATATTATTTGTCTCCGCTGGCTTCTTGAGGACCTTGATGTCTCTTCTCCAAACCCCATTCTACTCCACTGTAATAATTGGTGCCATTCTGATTACTCTGAACCCGGTGAAGCACTCTCTTTCCAAGCATATCAGGGTGGATGATTTCTTCCTACGTGAGCAGTATGGTCGTGACGCTCTTGCTCTTTACTTTATTCCTTCTGAGCAACAGATTGCCGATTTGATGACTAAGCCACAAACGCGGACCCAACATACCTATCTATTGTCCAAACTCTCGGTGTATGATCCCCTGTGAGTTTGAGAGGGGGGGTGGGGGTGGGGGTGGGGTGGGCTGTTAGTGATACTGTATATGGTAGATATAGCTTAGGCTCACCTCGGGTGTTGTGATCACCCTGTCATGTATATATACATATATATATGTATATATTCTATTGTTGAGGAATATAATTCATTCATTCTATTAAATGTTATGTTATAAGTGCAAAACATAGTAACATGATTGCACATGGTGTATGGCATTTGAACTAACTTTAGCGGTCTTTCACAGTAGTTCATGTGGGTTTATATATAATATATTTTAAGACGGAAGTCTATATTGTAATTTGTAACTAGACATAGTGAGCTTGACTACATAATAAAATAGTAGCTGAGTTTATATCTGAAGTGTATAATAAAACCATCAAATGAAATACTCCCCTCAGTATAAGATGATGAAACTTAAAAGATTATATTGTTATTCTTTCAACATACCTTTCTACAAGATGGGAATTATAGTTTATTAGTTGAACCAGCCCTAATGCATGATAAGACGACTAGGTTTATTAAAAAAATGTTTTAAAAGTTTAACAAGAATCTCAATAGACCATAATTTATAAGGTGCCATCTGGTGGAGTGAAGAAGCATACAATTTTTTGTAACAAATCGAATGTGCTTTTCAGGGGGTGCAGGGACTGAATATTATATGTTTATGATGATTTCACAAACGCTTTGAAAGCTTGGAAAAGGAGTGGTTAGCAAAGAAAACTCTACATTTTACTAATTTAAATAAAAAATTTGCATCATGAAAGGAGAAACATTAATATATAAAATTGTTGGGCGCCAACATTCTCTCAGTCCATGAGCGCTATGCACTACTTGTTTAAAGGAAATAGTAACATTTTCTCATATGTTCAAGCTTATGAGTCAGTTTGGTATGCGCTTGATCCTACACTGGTTGGACGAAAACCGAGGGGTTGGCGGTTGCTCGAGAAGTAACTTCTTTAAAAGGAGATTTGGCGTGAAGGGTACTGGCTGACTAAGGATGAGAAGGCATGTCGCGCTACGCAGACGTTCCTATTCTGCGCTTGAGGAGGCGACGACATCCTACTTTGAGTGTGAGGAGACGATTGTGAGGACGACTTTGAGCTTGAGTTGAAGTGGCTTGAATCTTGAGGATGGGTACACAGTGAGTGTTCACGAACGACAGTTCTTAACCACAACATTCACGACCGCTGCCACCGTGCCAAATGAACCCTTACTTTGTATATATTTTCATTGGCTATGGAGATGCTTAAATTAATTTTTTTAATTGAGGTGCCTACTATATTCTTTCTGCAGAATACCCTTTTAGGTGAGAAGACATCTGAACTAAGTAGCATATTTAGAAAATAGAGATTATTATTATTAGTGTTATTTCTTGTAAGGTGACTTAGTCCCACATTGTCTATCCGCGCTAGCTCTCCTTGTAACTCTTATTATAAACCCTCTATGGATGAATAATAGTACCAATTTTCTCTCCTTTCAACATAGATTTTTTTTAATTAATAAAACAAAGATTTTTAGTATGCAATTTTTAGTGTTGATATTAATAATTGATCGCTGATATTATCTCAAATAAGGTTATAATTTGGTGTAATAAATTTAAGTTTCTTGGATCTATTATGCAGAAGCGTGCACATATAAACGAAAATATACCTTATAGAATTTAATAAGATTGGGGGTCAAAACTAAACTGATTCAATTGTTTACCAAAGTTTTAACTACATAAATTTTCATTTTATATTCGTTCCATTCAAATGCTACTCTCGTTTTATATCCTTCATCTATAGTATCTAGGTTTACCCCTTCTACGAAATCATTCAACATTAACTCTATGTATTCATCTAACTAGTGCATTTTATGATCTTCATTGTACGTGCCCAAACCATTTAAATATATTTCTATCAATTTTTCTCTATTATAATCATTTTCTTCTCCATCTTCTTTTAACCTCTACACATACATATTAGCATCCTCATTATTACCACACTAAACTTAGACATCAGGAATCTTTTTACACCCCAACATTCAAATTCATACGAGAGTTTTTATTTAATAGAAATTTTTTAAAATTCACCTTTAAGCCCTGAAGGTGCCCTCTTATCTCTTTGTATTCCACACTTCTCGTTTTAACCCCCTAGCAATAACTCTAGAGTCTCTATATCTACATTCTTCAAAATAATCGATTCAATTTATTTAAATCTATCACACCTAGTTATCTTTTTTCATCAGATAAATTGATAATTGTTAATATCAATATACCACATGCACTAAAATTGCAGATCATGCATGCGGTACATGATACCAAAGCATATTTCATGTTGGATATCTTTTTAAGCATATCTGTACTATTATAGAAGGGCAAGAGGTCATGTTGATTTTTATGTAAATTTACTGTGATTGGAAAATTTTGCTCACTCCACTATTTCTAGTACTAGTCAGTGATCCATCATACATTTCTTTAGTAATTTCACATATATCTTTCTTCCTTAAGTGTATCAAATCAATTCTCGAGGCATTAATCATATGCTTATTTTAAATCAATAATAATCTTACTTTATATTTTCTTTGCTCTTTATACTTATCTAACGATTGTATTGGCATTAAACTCGCTTCCATGATAGATAATTAGATATTCTTGGTATAAAATCAAAATTGGCTCTTTGAGATTGATGTAATTTTCCAAGTCTTTCTCTAAAATTTTCCTAAAACTTCATTGTCTGACTCTCAAGTTTGATTCCGTGATAATTTGCGCAATTTTGAACATCTCAGTTGTTTTCAGTTAGTGACATCAAGATTCCTCTCCAGTCATTTAAACATTCTCTTTGTTTTCAAAATTTCAGAACAAGATACTTTTTCTTCTGTTATTGAACATCCTTTTCTTCTTCAAAATTGTTTAAGACTTGTCAATCGCTCCATTGCAATATCCTTTAACACATTCCAAATCTGGATAGATATTTATCGAGACCTAAAGTCTTACCTTATGCATCTTTGAAGCTAGTTCTTTATCACTTTTTTGATCAAACAACAATATCTTTAATTAAGATATTGTCCTATTATCTAACTTAATCAAAGCCCATGTCTCATTTTCTCTTTCATTAGTAGCCAAATATACTGTATAAACCATCAAAACTTTTTTTCCTTGCTATCTCTTAGCAATATTTGTAGCTTTCTTATAATCCAAGTAAACTTTAGTGATAATCATTTTCCCTACTCTTTGGAAACGTCTCTCTTCTTCGTAGTAACTTTTTGCACTTCATCCCGCCACAAAGTTTCCTTATTAATAATTCATTAATTTTTTTTATCTTCTAGAGTAATTATGGTAAACCTCTCAATAAAATTATCTTTTTTATCCCACATCAAATTTGGCTTGATTAAAGAGCTCCAATGTACCTCATTCAACAATTGATCTTTAAAATTTATTATTTAGTCTTACCAAGAGTTCCTTTTCTAAATGAGTGCTTAAGTGAGTGGAAATGTTATCTTACCGAAGTCTTGTATTATCTCATTTCGAGAGGAGTTTTAAGAGGAAACTGATCCTCAAGAATGTTTATGCGATCATGTCTTGCAAGCAAGGTTGCAGATGTCGGGTGTCAGAGACATGTTTGTTTGAGTTTTATATGTCTGAGGATATATCAAGGATATTTCATATATCGGGTTTCAATATTTAAATATTTATATACATAATTATATATACATATAATCATTTTTTAATTTATATGCGTTGATATATTAACAATTTAACATTTATTGAAATTAGGGCTGCTGACCCTAAGAGATGTTGTCCATGGCCTGAGGTAGAGGAGGAGGCAATGTCGGCCATAGCAGTATGAGGAAGTGTCGGCTAGGGCACATAGGAGGCGATAGGGAAGCAAGAGGAGGCGCCGACGGAAGAGATGCTGGTGGGAATCCCTATCCAAAATTCAAAGGTCAAGTAAGCACGACATTGACGACGTGCGTGTGTATGGAATAAAGACAGAGGAAGCAGGAACTGGATTGATAACTAAGTCACAAAACAAAGTCGATATCCACAACACTGCTTGCAGGTTTCTATCTATATTCCTATTTTCTGCAAATCTTCGATTTGAGTTGTATCAATTGGTTCAATTTGCCGCTCTCTGGTCTCCATCTACGTTGGTTGTCAGGATCCAGTTTATGGATCAACTTCGTCTACTTACCCATTTTGTGGCTGCTGTTTTATGTCGAGAGCTCCTGGATACTACTGCGGCTATGATGCCCATTAATTTTGTTACCCATCTCTAGTCTCAAATGACCCTCTCCTTCAGCTTCACCAAGCTCATCTCAGCCTTTGCCCTTACATCTCCACATTCCTCCCCCACAATTCTCGACTTTGCCCCTTCCACTTCCCAGCAATTGGCACAAACCAACCATCGATCACACTCAGACAATGTGCCTAGACTCTCCTTCCCTAGCTCTTGTTGTAGCCCCACCATTCCAAACTTTGACATCAACAATCACAACCAATACTCTTCCGATTCGACGGAGCTACGACATCGTACCTTCGAGTGGATAACACTACTCTCGTCTTCGGCAACTTCGCGGTCCATTCTACCGTCCATCTCGAACAAAGTCAACCTAGACCTCACCTTGAGAGACCACATACCCATGCACCCTTTCTACTACGTCGTCCACCTTCAATGCTCTTCTCCCCTTGCAACATTCTAAGCCCACGCGAAGCCCTCCTAAACAGCCCCGTCTTCTTCAAAATATCAAACCCACACGCACCCAACTGAAATCTCAAACTCAAGCTAACTAAACCCACTTCCCAATTTCATTGACTCCGAATCCAACCACTAATCACCATCACTTGACCTCTCCAGCAATATCACTTGACCTCTCCAGCTCTAATTAAGGAAGTCACCATTCGCTCTAATCACCATTCACTTGTTTCATCCACATGGATTGCTTCAAATCAGTCTCTCTCACTCGATCGTGGGGACAATGTCGGTTTTCATATATATTTGCCCTCGGAGCGTATATGCCTCTTGTAAGACCACTCACGACGAGAGAAGAAACAGAGCGCCTCCATTAGTTTATATTTTATTAGTAATTATATTAAATATAAAGTAAATTATTGTCTTATTAAGAGTGCCTTCTTTATAAGAAGGGGAGTTAGGTGAAGGAAGAGGCTATCTTGTTGGAGTCTTGTATTCTCTCATTTAGACAAGAGTTCTTTGACGGAACCAATCCTCAAGAAGGATTATGTTTGAGCTAGTTTGTATCTCTTTACCTATAGTGTAATTCTTCTATTGGTGTTTGTATAATAATTCATATAGAAGTTATTAAACTCTCTCTTCAGAGCACCTTATAATCTTGAGAAAAACTTTTTCTTTTCTTTTAACCAAGAAGATGTTTATTTTTGTTCTGGTGACTCCCATGTTTGGATGTAACTATTTTTTCTTCACTTTTCTTGAAATGAATGTTTTCTATTGCAAAATCATAGGCAGTATCAAATCAAATATATTTTCTCCAACTTTGTTATTTTCTTCTATTCTATACCCATCATGATTCCTCTCACAACCCATCATACTATAACCTATGTCTATTTAGATCACCATCGATAATTCTCATTTCTTGCTCATGTATACATTATATTAAAATAATCATATTTTCCCAAAATTGATCATTTGATTTATTATCTAATACAATCTGAGTAACATTAAAAATAACCACATTAAGTATATCCTCTCTGTTAATTATTTTAAAGTTTACCTTATCAGTTATCACTAGAGCTTTTCTTTGTTAACTTTATTCCCTCACTAGCCCAACCACATTCTTTTTATTAATGTTTTCAACATAAATAATTTATATTCATTCAGTACCTTTGGAGTTGTGTTCTTTCCACTGGATTCATATTAGTATTGACGAGGGTTTTACGATTGATTGTGAATCATCATCCTTTTTGGTATGAGTATGGATTGGTAATTATGTAGATAATAAATTTTTTGGCAAAGCCAATAAACCCAAATTAAACTTTTTAACATATCAACAATTACAAAAAGTGGATGGAAAACGTTTCAAAAGCAATTGCAAAAGGTAGGAATAATTAACGATATCTAGAGAAGCGGTCAAGCATATCGTTTATAATTGTATGGAAATCTCGATGAAATTTGCTTACGAAACCTGAAAAAGTGCGAATGATTTTGTATAGAACTTGTTCAGGTAGTCCAAATCTTTAATTTGACCGAACAACTGTAAAATTTATTTCAGACAAACAAGCCTAAGCCTTGTGAGCACCTCTTGTTATCTGTGATCATGAACCCAAAAAACCACCATTCAAAGCTGAGAGCAGTATGCTGGATTTTGTTTTGGGAGACAATCAGAGGTGAATGCAGATGCAGGGAGCCAGGGAGCATCGGGTTTGATATGTTAGGCGACAAAGAAGAGGTGTGTGGTCTAGGCTGTGAGGGTGAGAGACAATGTGGTTACAAAGTTGCTTGAAGGTTGATGACGAGATCTAAGGCCCGAGTTAATAAAGATATCTTGAGGAGACTATGAATTGGACGTTAAAAGCTATGCACAATACATGGTCAATTGTGAGGATGCATTCATATTGGACCTAGCCGTTGGCACAAGGATGCTAGGAGGGCTATAACTCAATTTTGTGCATAGGATGAAATACTCAAATTTAGAGAGACTTGAGAGAATTTTTTTCAGGTATAGTATGGGTTGATGAGAGAATTTTGAGGTGAAGACGATTATGTTGTATGGTTTGAGTTTTGGAGAGCTCAAATCACTGATGACCAATTTATTGTTTGCTATTAATGAGAATGTTAAGGGAATTGTAACACTATTTAATATAGATTGAAGAAATATTATTGGATGGTTGGTGTGTGTATAAACTATCGAGATATAAAATTAGTGTTAGAATTATAATGCATGAGGGGTAGATCAAAGGTAATATAGATATATGTTGTGTCAAAAAATTATTTTGATTTAAAAATGTTAGGAGGAGGAATTGGTAAAGGAATTGCCTATTATTGAGGGAGAGGCAATTCTCATTTTGAAGTTTTGAGATATATTTATTTTTGTATATTGTAAATGGATATTTTGATTTAGAAAACTAATTAAACAACCTCATGCACATGTACATTCCAAATCAACACTTCTCTTTCAGTCTATTGTACTCTATACACCATCCTCCCAGCAAAGGGCTTGCTACTCTCAAGCACTCTATTATTTGTCTCTCCACACATGCAACACCGAAGCCATTGTCGGTGGTAGTCATCTCGCTCCCGCTGCACACTATTGCCAAAACACTGCAAGTATATCTCAATAACCCGCTGAAGATAATCCTCTTCCCTGTCTATCGCCACTCAATTACTACGATGGCCCTCCAAAATGACTTTATAAACATGACAATGAAAACAGAAATGGACCCATATGCTCCTCCCATGACCTTGCAGAACACAAGATTGTCAATACATAAACCCACTGCACTAAGCCTGCTGTCTATCAATCTGTCAAGAGTGGATTTTGTTAAACAATATGTGAACTTTCTTATTCCTTTTTTCACCAAACTGTTGTTGCCCGGAGAACTAGAGGCCAGCGATAGCAAACACAATCAAAATGACATTGAATTAGACCTCTATGGAAATATCTCCCATACCCAATACTCAGTGCCACTGCCACCTGAAGTGTCGATATAAATATATATTTATAGAGGGCGAGACTAGGGATGAACTGCTGCCTTACTTTGCCAGATCAAATAGAAAATTGAGGATTGGTAAAAACAGTCTCGTAATAGTTGGAATTAGGTTAATGCTGCTGGAGAAATACAATTGTTAGGCACTTTATTTAATGTATGCATATTTTTAATTTACTTGATCAGTTGCTATTTTTAATTTACTTGATCAGTTGCTTTTATGTTACATTATTATTGTTTAATTATTATTTTTAATTGCAGTTTACTCCAAAACAAGGAGGCACTCCTAGAAGAAATGAGGTAGTCTTCATATCTCCAACAGGTGAAGAAATCATGTATAGGAAACATCTGGATCAGTATTTGAGGGCTCATCCAGGAGGACCGCCCTCTTCATGGTTTGATTGGGGAACTGGTAAACTTGATCTCCTTCCCCTTTTTCCGCCCAATAATACCGTGGAATTTCTCTTTTTTGGGTGAAAATTCAGTTAATGTAATCTCAGCGCACTTATATTTATGGTCTTCTGACAGGAGACACCCCGAGACGATCAACAAGAATTAGTGAAATGGTGAAGATTTCTCCAGAAGCAGAGAAGCCAAGGCGGGCGGCAAGAAGTAGTGAAAAGCTGAAGACGTCGGAAGAAAAACCAAAGCGGGCAGGAAGAAGCAGTGAGAAGGCGAAGACGTCGCTAGAATTAGAGAAGACGGCTGCTGGTAGCTCAGGCTCTCAAAAGGGAACCAAAAGAAAGAAAAAGATAGAAGATAATGGAGATGAGGCTGAGGGAGAAGCTTACGCTGGCGATGGAGTTGCCCCCAAAGCTGGGGATATGGAGGACGCTAAGGGATCGAAAAAGGGGAAAAGGAGGAAGAAAAATACCGAAGACGATGACAAAACAGAGGGAGAAGGACATTCTGCTGATGTGGTAATGGAGGAGACTGAAGGAACCAAGCTTACTAAGGGAAGTGTTGAGGAGAGTGTGGAACTGCCTGTAGAATGTCAGACTGCAATCGAGCACGAGTTAGCTGACGAAGCAGAGGAAAATGCTGAGGTGAAAGTTGAGCCAACTGAAGTTTCCCTGACGCCAGCTTCTGATTCTGAAAAAGCTACTTTTGTTGAGAAGAATGGTGGTGCCAAAGACCTCGATTTGGAGGAGAGCGAAGGCATGGACCATGATAAGTCTGAAGAAGGAGCTACTGATAGAACTGAGAAGATTGAAGAGAATGTGGAGCAGCCTGAAGAAACTCAGGATGAAATAAAGCATGAGTTAGCTGAAAAGGCAAAAGAAAATGCTGATATAGAGGAATCTGAAGGCGTTGAGCATTGTAAGGCTGAAGGAGGAGAAGCTGGCATCAAAGGAGTTCATGGTTTATTAGAGAGCAAGACAACTGTTGAAACGAAAGAAAGTGTTCAGAGTGCAATCGAGCACGAGTCACCCAACAGAATCGAGGAAAATGTTGAAGTGGGTGCGGAGCAGGATTTAGAATCTCTGGGTGAAATTGAGCATGACTTAGCTGAGAAAGCGGAAGAAACTGATGATATCGAAGAAGAGGCTGAAGGCGCTGAGCATCAGAAGTCTACTGAAGAAGCCATTGGTGAAGAATATCATGGTTTGGTCGAGGTCGAGTCAACTAACAAAGCTACAATCGAGGAAGAACTTGCTGTAGTAACTCAAGTAACCGCAGTAGTGAATATGGAGAAGCATTTAGAGAGACAGATTGACATAGGGCACGAGCAGGCTGATCATGAAAAAGTCAATGTGCTGGAACAGCAGGATGGAACAGGTACTGAACTTGAACCATGGCAAGAAGTTGCTAAAGAACACGGAGCTTCCGTCCGCACGGGGGATGCCAAAACCTTTTCAGAAAACGGAGGAAATAAGGATGAAGTGAGATCCGCCCAAAACGATACATTCGAACTAGCGAAAGGAATGGAGGAAAATCCCAACGTCACCGAAAGGCTTAGTTTCATCAAGCAGCAGCATGTCGAGGTTTCTACCGCGAAATACGGCGAAGCTTCAGTCGGCATTAGAGAAGCCGTAATATTGTCGGAGAATGGCGAAAAGGAGGAAGACACGATTGCCGGCCTCGACGACTTCCTCCATGACTTCGATGACGAGAATACGCTGCTCGGATCTTCTCCTTCGAATTTGTAAAACTACAAGCTCCGTGTATGCGATGTTTAAGCTTTTTTTTTTTGAAAAATTTCTGGACGTGTTGGATGTGTATTAGAGGAATAGGTTTGATGTCTATTGTATCCTGTGTAAGTTAAAGATTTTTCTTCTGTTTGTATTTCCATCCTGCCAGCTGTCACTGATATCTGTATGTTTTGGGGTTACTGTTGAAGGCAACATATGCTACTAATCATTTCTAGAGAATGTTTTCCTGATCTCATATTTGTGGACATCTTATAAAGGCTCCATTTGGCACGGAGGCCGCGTTCACGCGGATGAACCATCATTTGTGAACGCCCGACCTCACCTAAGGAACTTAAAAACACTTTTATGTTCAAAATTAGTAATCTTTTCTTCGTGGATGCTAAACATGCGTTCTATGACGTTGGAGTTTTTTTCGTAGGAGCAAAAACGTCATGCCAAAAGGAGCCTAAGAACTCTTTTGGAATTAAAAATAAAATGTAATTTAAAGATGTCAACAAGCTGTACATATCATGATTATATTATAGTACTGATTTGCCAACAAAACATTTTTTTTGAGTATGGTTCTTAAATTATCGAAGAGGATCACACGGGCCGTTTTTTGATTCGAGTATTGTTCGGAAAATATTGAGAACTTGGATTGTACGGAGTGGTTCTCCGTTCCAACGGTCGGGTTCCAAAGTTGAATGCTCGACTCCTAGCTCCACGCTGGTGCTATAAAGGTTTAAAAAATAAAAAATCCACAGGTTTCCGAAGTTACCTTTCGGCATGTTGGTTTTGCTTCGTGTATAGTTTTTGGCTTCATAATCTGTTTCTTCGTGTTCTGCTTTTCCGCCTTGGCCACCTAATTTCATGTTGGCCTTCTCTTCATTAGATTAGGCACGTTCATGAATCGAATAGCGCATTTACTATTCGCAGCTCAATTTTCTTTCATTGTAATTTGTTCTTATTGACATCACTCTATTTATTTTAAGATTTTATGTTTTTGAATAATAGTTAATCTTTTATGCTAAAGACTTGTAAGAAAATGCGTATATACTTAATAATTGGATTAAAAAAATTCAATGTTTTTTTCTAAGTTAGAATAATTATAATTGCAGGAATGAATGAATGTTTCTTTTTGCGAATAATAATTTTTATTCTCTTTAGAGCTGCCAATAGTAAAAATCTGTAAATAGACGACTTCCCTCCAAAAAATAATAAATTAAGGCAAATGTTATGTGCAAATCTATTTAGGTCATGTGCAGCCCAATTTTAAAATAAAAAATATTAAAAATTCCAAAAATAAAACTCCTAAAATGAGATACGTGTAAACCAAAGTTTCACCTCTTTCTCGCGACTCGTCAGGCTCTCTCCATAGCGCTCTCTCCGTTGGTTGCCTCGTCTCTCTCTCCACGGGTGACTGGATCTCCTCATCTCACTTTCTTGCCTTTGCATCTTCGGCTGTTCGAAGAACAATATTCATGAGATTTATTCGTGTAAATCATTTCGTACAACTGAAGATGTTGAATGATTGTCCACTACCTCCAACTATCTCGATTTGGAGGAGGTATCATAAAATGATTGCTGAGCAATGATATATATTTACCATTAAATTCGAATTGTAAATTTTATGACTTAATATATTTTGTTAATGTTCACTGACGCATATACATTTTCTAAGTGTTAATATGTGCTTACTAAAGCACTTCATTAATCTTGAAATCAAACATATTTTTCGGACAATACACATATTTATTTACCTTACATTATATTATGAATTTTAAAAGTTTGATACTCTTTTTTTTTTGCAGATGCAAGAATTCAAGCTTAAGTTGAGACATAAAGAAGCATTACACATGAATTAAAACGTTTTATTTTTTGTTATAATTTGTAATACAAAGCTCTAAGTTACAAATTTTTTGTGCTTTCATCATGAAGCTACATAATATTTTTTTGATACATATAAAATTAAAATGATTATTTTAAATTTTAATTTTGATTTGCACATAATGATTTAACTTACACTTATAATATTTTGATCTGCACTTAAAATTTCCAAATTTAATTTGCAAGTAACAATCGCTCCACATTTTTGACAGATGCTCTCAGCTGACTTAGCAGCAGCAAATGGGGCACACCACCAAACCATTCTCATTGCACAAACCGCAGTCCCCCCAAACCCCTCGGCCGCCGCCGCAGTCGTACATTTTCCGACCACCGTCGCAGCCGTCGCACACCACAAACCTCGCGCCGCCGCACCTCCAGCATGTCACTCCGGCGCTCCGGTCCCTCGGCATCTCCTCGAGAATTGGCATCAGCTTCCCTCGCTCGTGCAGCCCGAGCACCTCCTCCGCCCCGCCGATGCACCGCCCGCCGACAAATAACCTCGGCGGAATCGCACCGGATCCCAGCAATCTCTGCAGCTCCGCCCTGAACTCCATGTGGATGGAGACGTCCCTCTCGTAGAACAGCACTTTGGAGCTTTGCAGGAGAAATCTGATGGCGGAGCAGCCCTCGAATGTCTTCCTCACTCCTCGTATAGATGTCGAGTAGAAGATCACGGCCCCTTTTCCTCCCGGCGGGCATTTTTCTTCAAATTCCTCCGACAGATCGCCACTGATTCCTTCCTCTTTCTCTTCGAATTGCTTCAGCAGTTCGTAGATTCGGAAATAGTCCTTCACCGCCTGCTCGAACGCGGCGAGGAGATTGGGGTCGAAGAGGGTTGCGGAGTTCGGATCGGGCCGCCGGAAAGGGGATAGGTTCTGGTTGGATTCATCCTTCCTCTGCTTCCTCCATGGCGGCGATACTGGCTTGATATTTTCCTTGTCTTCTCCTTCTTCATCTAAATCGCGGATCAGCTTGGTTGTGTTCATGATGATCTCAGGCTGAACTTCTTTCCGATCTGCGGGACAGCGGCTGGGATTCGACGGAGGAGAGTTGAAGAAGAGTCCATTGGATGATTTGAGCTGGAGAATTCGTCCCTGTTTCAGCTGCCCCATTTGGGGGATGGACTGAAGCTTATTCAGGATTCTTCCCTTCATCGCCTTCATCTTCTCAGATCTTGTCATCTACCACCAGAGAGGGATTGGAGAGGGAGAGGAATGATGATGAATCGGTGGTGAAAATGTTAATGATTTGGGTTCGGTTCATGGCTTTGGGGGAATCTGTGTAGTGCCAACGGCTATAAAGTTCCCCCAACGGTCATAAAATGCACGCATTGTTTTTTAGAGTGGTGTTAATAGCACACCAGTTTTTGCTATTCGCACACCAATTTCTATGAGTTATTACGCGCCTTTTGAAAATACGTCTTGTACATGCATTTTTAGGAAAAGTGTTCAACACGAACGTGCATTTTTAGGAAAAGTGTTCAACATGAAAGTTGTAGATCTCGACGAGATCTACAATTTTCGTGTTGAACACTTTTCCTAAAAATGCATGTACAATGCGTATTTTCAAAAGACGCGTAATAACTCATAGAAATTGGTGTGCGAATAGCCAAAACTGGTGTGCTATTAACATTGCTCATTTTTTATCTTCCTTTTATTTTGTAATTGGAATTGCTTTTAAAATGTGGCTATGGCTCAATTCCAATTCTTTATTTGGTTTTTAATCTTTTGATTGCTTGCATAATGAAATTGAGCTTACAAAAAATGAAATTATTTAATTCTACTATTTCAGCGTTATTTGTTCGGAGATATGAAAATTGGACGGAGAACCTTCACCACGAGCAGTCTTAGTTACGATAATTTGACAACTTTCATTTTTCTCACTGACTACGGTCCCGCCCGGACTCAGAGGAGTTAGAAGCGCGCGGAGGGGAAGGGGCTTGCCGAAGGCCTGATCGGGGCTAAGCCCCTAGTGGACCCGCCCGCCAACAAGAGAGTCGGGGAGGTCACCGAGGTGGCCACCGACGCGCCGGCCGCACCCAGCCCGCTGGAGCACCGGAACTTCGATTTCGGCACCAAGCACGGTGACGAGGCCGGCGAGCCCCTGTTGGACTGGGACTTGGAATCCAACAGGGTTTCGGTCTACACCCTTCTCCCCTCCTGGGTGGATCAGAAGACCATCGGAGGGCAGACCTTCGCCTTGTCCTTTGGTCTCTACGGTCGGGAGGATGCTGACGACTTCGACGCCCTCACCTCACGGGCGATTGCGCTTGAGAGAGAGAGAGAGAACCCAACTTCGCGCTCCGGAGCTCGCCCACATGGCAGGTCGCCGCTGCCTCCAGATGGAGAGGAACTCCGAGGACCTGAAGCGCGAGCTGAAGGAGGCGATCGAGGAGCTGGCCAACCTGAAGGAGAAGCAAGTGGTCTACGAGGGCCTCCTTGCTAGTCTCAAGGATGAGATGATAAGTTTGCCGAGAACTTGCCCACTATTTTTTCGCGACATCTTTTTAACCCATTCGCATTGTGCAGGACCCTGAGACCACGAACCAGCTGCTCGCCCACAAGACGGAGCTAGAGAAGGAGGTCGCGGTGCTGAAGGCCCAAAACCAAGAGCTGGTCTGGGCCTCCCTTCCTCCGCCTCCCCGAAGCCCCCAGACTCAGAGGAGTGAGAAACGTGTGGAGGAGGAGGCGATGCAGACAACGCGATCAGTGCGGCGTGGCACATCTTCACCACCCTTAAGGGGGTCGGGCTACTTTCCGTCGACGCGGCGCAGCTCACCATCGAGGAGGTGGTCCCGGAGCTGTTCGAGTCGATCCCTCCCAGCGAAGGCAGCGAGAGCGAGCAATCCGCCGGCGGGTCTTCGATGTAAACTGAACTTTTCTTTTATTTCAAAATTTTTGTAAAGCGAGAATCACCCCTTTTGTGTATACCTTTTGAGAATATAATGAAAGATGTTTCTTATCTCTAAGTTTCCTTTCTTTTATTGTGCTTTTTCTTATTGCCACTCGCTTACGCGCTCGTGCCTCCGCGTTCTCATGCACTCGCTCGCACTTCGACGACACGTATCACACGCGCATCCGCGCTTTGCTCGAGCACTCGTGTATCCACACACTCGGGTCCACGCACACCCGTACACACGAGCACTCGCGTGCTCGCGCCTCTTCTGGGCGCGTAGCCTCGACGTTAAGTCTTGTGCGATGACCAAAGCCTTTCCACCCTACTCGCAGGCCTCGACCGAGAGACGCCCGAATTTTTCCTTGCATTCTTTCCGATAGGTTCTCGCCTGGGTGTTTCTCGCCAAGCGAGTGCTCATTTTGGTCGACCCACTCGCAAACCCTAGCCGTTAAACCCTCTTCTTGAATATTTCTTTTCTTTCCATTGAGATAGCTTACGACCCTGCCAGCTAAGTGAGAGCCTAGTCGAGGGACCCGTTTGAGACGATCCAATTCATATACATTCCCTTGTCTGCCACTCCAAGAATCAACCCGACCCACCGTCTAGTGAGAGTCCAGTAGCGGAGTCGACCCGGGGGCCGTACACATTGTCAATTTGTCCAGCCTCTCTAGAGATCAACCTAAACCCACCGTCTAGTGAGATCACGGCATCGGAATCGATCTGGGGCACTCCAGCACCTAAGAACCTTGCCAGCCTCTCCAGAGATTAACCTAAACCCACCGGCTAGTGAGAGCCCGGCAGCAGAATCTGATCTGGGGCACTCCAGCACTTGAGAACCTTGTCAGCCTCTCCATAGATCAACCTGAATCCACCATCTAGTGGGAGCCCGACGGCGGAATTGATCTGGGCACTCCAGCACCTGAGAACCTTGCCAGCCTCTCCAGAGATCAACCTGAACCCACCGGCTAGTGAGAGTCCGACAGTGGAATCGATCGGGGGCACTCCAGCACCTGAGAACCTTGTCAGCCACTCCAGAGATCAACCTGAACCCACCGACTAGTGCGAGCCCGGCAGCGGAATCGATCTGGGGCACTCTAGCATCTGAGAACCTTGCCAGCCTCTCCAGAGATCAACCTGAACCAACCGGCTAGTGAGAGCCCGACAACGGAATTGATATGGGGCACTTCAGCGCCTGAGAACCTTGTCAGCCTCTCCAGAGATCAACCTGACCCCGCCGGCTAATGAGAGCCCGACAACGTAATCGATCCAGGGCATTCCAGCACTCAAACACATTGTATGGACATATAATAAAGAAGAACAACATCAACGTATAACAAACTAACATATATATAATAGTTCAAAAGTAGAAATGTTTTAAGTTTACCCCGCTCCGAGCCTGGATGAGAGGTATACCTTCCACCACGTTCTGCCTCTCCATCTCTTCCGCCTTCGCTTGCCAAGTGATAAAGTTGACCACTGTAACGTAGCATTGCCCCGCTACCTTAGGGTCTCCCCTCACCCGGACCTGGACTCCATCTACACTGAACTTGAGGCACTGGTGGAAAGAGGAGGGGACACACCGAAATGCACTGATGAGAGGTCGCCCGAAGATGGCGTTGTAGCTGCTCGGAGTGTCCACGATGACGAACCGACTGTTACGGGACTGTCCCCCCAAAGTCATGTGGAGTCCTACTCCCCCCTCCACCTCCTTCCTCTCTCCTGAGAACCCAAACAAGGGTCCATCCGAGGCTAGCACCCTTCTTTACTCCACCTTCATCCCGTCAAACGCCTTTTTGAAGATGACATTGACCGAGCTTGAAATATCTAATTGCTAACCTAAATCACCTAGAGGGGGGGGGGGTGAATAGGTGATAATTGCGTCTTTTGCGGAAATAAAAGAAAACTTGATGACGAAGAACACAGATAAAGCAAACCACAATCACAGACGAAGCAAGAAATTTATAGTGGTTCCCCGTTCTTGGGTACTCCACTTGCCGGCCTCGCCAAACTAGCACCACCGCTAGAATTGACTACTTCACTAAATCTCGGATCAAGAAAGATCCTACAAACTCGGAGTCAAAACTCCTACAATCTCGGAGACAAATCTCCTACAATCTCAGAGAATACTTCTCTTACAACTCGGAGAACAAAGCTCCTACAACTCGGAGAAAACTTCTCCTACAATCAAATGAAAATAAGAGATGATATGATACTTATCAAACACAATCAGATCTGAAAAACTCTTTAGGATTCTTCTTCCTCCTTGAGATTGGAATGGATTTGAATTAATGTCGATGAGGAAGATCCAAATGACTCAGATCTGATCTTCTAGAATTCGAATCGATCCAATAGAATTCAGAGAGAATCAGACAACGATCGATCGAACCTAATCTTCCACTTGGAGATGAGAAATCGGAACTTCTGAACAGTCTCCAACGAGGGCGACTCGCACGGCACTTTGCGACTTCTTGATTTAGGGAGAGAGAATCAGAAAGGAATAATAATTATTAAAATCTTAAGATAGAGGGCCTTTTATAGGAGAAGGTCTAAATAGAATATTTAAGCCTTAAGCCAGAAAAGGAATCTCGTCAAACAGACGGAAAACAGAAGTCGGCAAAAACAGTTTGAAGGAACGAGAAACAGATTTCTCGAGAGAAAGAAGACTTCTCGAGAAATCACGGCTGGATCTCGGAAAAAGGCTTTCAAACAAACTGACAGAGGTTCTCGAGAAAATGGGCGATTTCTCGAGAACAAAGATCTTCTCGAGAAATAAGATAAACTAATTTTTTTCGGAAGAAACAAGAACTTCTCGAGAAATCAGATAAACTTCTCGAGAGAAAAGATTTTCTCAGAGAATTTCATCAAAGAAGGCTTCTCGAGAAAATCAAAGGATTTTCCGAGAGCACTACAGACTTTTCGAGAAAAAAAAAAGATAGCTTCTCGAGAAATTTGGATTTCCTTCGAAGACTAAAGCTGAAAAAAACTTCTCGAGAATTCCAAAGGATTTTCCGAGAGCTTTTCAGATTTCTCGAGAAATACACTTGGATTCTCGAGAAATACACTTGGAAGAAATTCTTTAAACTTTTCTTTGAGAACAGCTATACCTCCAAGACCTTAGCTTCCTTTGTCTCGATTAGAAATGCATCCCAATAGAGAGATCACATATGAGTCAACACCATATCTCATACAATGAGGAATTACATTGTAAGAGACTGTGCTCATTGACCCACTGTGACCTGACATTGGTTTACACTTAGCAATGAGAACCTGCAAGACAATACTAGAGAAACAAATCAAATACATAAGCAATTCAATCTTGGTTCATAGTTGACTTTCTACAAATCAAGGTTATTGTGGATACAATACCCAACAATCTCCCCCTATTTGTAGAAGTCAGAACCTCACTTACCAAGATGAATTGCAACAAAATAATACACAACATGATATACAAGGAATTAAATTGAGACAGATAAGGAAAGAGCATCAAAAACTAAATCTATATAAGAAAATTAATTATCACATCAAAATCAGAACTATATATAGATTTTCAGATTGTCTCATGACTTAAAGTTCACACAAGCATATGACAAAAAGAATTTGATGGTCTTCATTCTCTGGCATTGTCTCTTCTTTTCTGTTCTTGTCTTGTGAAGTATGCAAATGGTTTAGGATGGTACTTTGGAGGAGCTGGTGGAGCTGAAGGATCATTGTACTTATGTATCCTGTAATGTAATCTCCTTTTGACTTTGCTGGTTTGATAAAGCTTCCATTAAGAAGAGCTGAAATAGTCTTGAACTAGCATTCCACCTTCTTCAACTAATCTGAGTGAATCAAGAATGATAACCCTTGAAACTGGACTCCAAATCTCTGGATAAATTACAGACTCAGAAGCAACAGCTTTGCCAGAGCCTGTTGAACTTGTTCCAGGAACGGATCTAAATGCAGAAGGTCCTTCACCATACTTTCTTTTCCTTGTACCTTGCTTAGAAGAAGCAACTTCTACATCAGAAGACACATCTGGTCTTGGAGAGAATTGAGGAGCATCAACTTGTGCAGGAGGATAAGGAGGAGGAAGATCATACTGAGGAGGGGGATCAGCAGGGTCAATGCCCAATTCTGGAAAGATCTCACTGTGAAGCCAAGTAATAGATCTTTGAGTGAAATTTTTGACATCAGCTACCTGCTTCTGGACTCCCTGAGACAGTAGATCAAATTTCTCACTCATGTGATTATGAAATGCAAATAAATTCTCATCAATTGAACCTATCAACTTGTCCTCCCCCTTTCTGACTTCTACAGGAAGAGTTTGGAGAACAGATTCTTTGAACAACCCTACCTCATCAACAATTTTGAAGCAGTGTTCATCAGCCTTATTATACATAGATTCTTGAGTCTTTCTGACTTCAATTATCTGCTCTAACACTTTACCAACACCCTCAATGGTGTGGTCAATAGCTTTTCCTCCTTGAATGACAATCCTCTTGAGTTCTTCTGAACTATCTTGGAAGGCTTTCAGCTTTTTATCCATAGCTTTCTCTATATCTGTTATCCTGGCATGCACTTCCTTGAAAGATAAATCTATCTTAGCACTCTGCCTTTGGAGTAACATTTCAATTTGACCTAGCAAGGCTTGGTCAGCAAAGAGAGGAGGAGGACAGGGGGCTGGCTGGACTGGTTCAGGGATTTCTTCAAGAACAACTGTACTTTTCTCTGGAAGAAAAGACAGATTCACAGTCTCATCTACTTGAACTACAGGCTGTCCCTGTGCTTCTGTATCCATTTCCATATAGGACTCTTGCTCCCCCTCAGTATTTGCTGGGGGAGAAGGAATATTGTGAACAGAAACATCATCATCATCATGATGGAATTCAAAATCTGCACCTGAACCTGCATGGTGATCACTGGAGTTCTGCTCATCATCAACTACAGTGTTCTGAATGTCAAGAAGAACATCTGCTATGTTAGCATCAACAGTTTCTTTTGCAACATCATGAGGAGGAGGAGGAGAAGAAGCCACATTATCTAAGATAGGGGAGAATACCACATCAGGAGGAGGAATCTCTGATCCTGGAGGAACCTGATCTGATGGAATATTATCTGATGTAAGAGGAGGAACTAAATCTGCTGCTGGAGGGACATGCTGCTGACCTGGAGATGGAAGAAGACTTGGAGAAGGAGGAGCTTGAAGCTGTGCTGAAGAGTCTGGAGGAGGAGTTGAATGCACATCCTGTTGACCAGAAGGCTCCCCCTGGGAAAGACCACCTCCTGAAGGCTTGGTTATCCTGATGTTCCACCTTTGGAGGGTGAACACATCCAACCTCTTCAAGTGATGAATGATAGCCCCTTTGGACATATCAAAGACTTGAGGATCAACCTGATTCAGATAGAGAGTTATAATCCTTGCAAAATTAGGACTAGAAATGCTCTCTTTGATCTTATTGAACAAAATGCCTGCCCAGCTGCACTTCTTCCCACAGATTACTGCTGTAACTAAACTGAACACATCCACTGAGACATATCCCAGGCTTCCAGTATTTCCCAGCAGCACCTTGGAGATGATGTCCACCAAAAGTTTCCCGACATCATTCATTTGCTGTCTACGAATTATCTTGGCTGAAGTCAAACCTACATAGGTCACTGCATTTACCCAATCATTATCATCCAGAGAATCTTCTTCCTCCACTAAAGGCAACTTCAGATGTTTGGAAATAGACTTAGGAGTGATCTTGATTTTGGAATTCCCAATAGTAGATTTCATCTTCAATCCAGTTTTATGAACCTTAACATTAATGAAGAAATCCTCCACCTCTTTAAACAGAACTTTGCATGGCTGCTCTAGAACAAAAGATAAACCGGCGGCTTCAAGAAGATAAAACAGGTTCTTGAAATCATCTGAGATGGAAATTAGGCCTTCTCGCACTAATTCACTGCCCACGCCAACCTTTGGCTTTGAATGAGGCGCCATTGATCACGAGGAATGAACAATTGAATGCGAGAGAGAAAGAAAATCAAGAATCAACTGACCAGAAATCTCGATTTCGCGTGAGAGGAAGACGAACCGTCGGCGGCTTTACGAGAAGAAGACGAAGGAACTCGCGTGAACATAAATTTGTTTCGATTGTCTATTTATAGTTTGGTTTGATGTGACAATTATTCGAGATTTATTTATAGATAAAGAAAATAAAAACGCGCATACCTGACCTTTCGTATCCCGGGAAATAAAGACTAGAATTCTGAAAATTGAACGCAATTTCTCGAGAGATATACTGATTCACGAGAACTATTCTAATTTCTCGAGAAGTATCTTGATTTCTCGAGAGATCCCAGAATTCTAATTTTCTGACTTTGAAAAAGCATTTCTCGAGGGATAACCCATTTCTCGAGAAGTGCAGGTACATTTTGCGAGAAGTCTTTCATTTCTCGAAAAGTCTATGTCATTTCTCGAGAAATCCTGTTAAGACTTAGAAAAATTCTACCTCTTTCTTTCTGAAGGACAGATTCCTACTTTCCATAGATATATAACTTTTAGAAACTCCATTTTTCTTCTTGCTTTAAGCATTACTCCAAGTTGAGCATTTCAAGTTCCGTTTTGAAGAAAGAGAACTTGGTCTCATCCAGCGGCTTCGTGAATATATCTGCAACTTGCTTATCCGTAGGGACATAGCTTAAGTTGATGTCCCCATTATCCACATGTTCCCGGATGAAGTGATACCTTAGTTCAATATGCTTTGTCCGACTGTGGGAGACTGGATTGTTTGCTATAGCAATTGCACTGGAAGAATCACAAAACATTGGAATATTCTTGATCTTCATATTGTAGTCTTGAAGTTGATTCCTTATCCATAGAAGTTGTGCGCAACAGCTGCCTGCAGAAATATATTCTGACTCGGCAGTTGAAATTGCAACACAATTCTGCTTCTTGCTACTCCAGGATATAAGTCGTCTTCCGAGAAATTGGCATGTTCCGGAAGTGCTTTTCCTGTCGTCTCTACTACTTGCAAAATCTGCATCTGAATAGCCTATTAGTTCGCTATCATTACTTCTTGGGTACCATAAGCCAAGATTTGGTGTGTCTTTAAGATATCTCAAAATTCGCTTTGCAGCTGTATAGTGAGATTCCTTAGAGTTCACCTGATATCTAGCACATACACATGTGGAAAACATTATGTCGGGTCTACTAGCAGTAAGGTAGAGCAAAGAGCCAATTATGCTTCTGTATTTAGTTTCATCAAAAGGTTTCCCTTTCTCGTCCTTGTTCAGAGACATAGCTGAGCTCATTGGAGTCCTCATGGAGGTTGCACTCTCCATTCCGAATTTCTTAATTAACTCCTTGGTGAACTTCGTCTGAGAGATGAAAATTCCATCTTCAGATTATTTCACTTGAAGTCCTAAGAAATACTTCAGCTCACCCATACTGCTCATTTCAAACTTCCCCTGCATAAGTTTTGAAAACTTCTTGCAAAGGTTGTCATCCGTTGAGCCAAAAATAATGTCATCAACATAGATTTGCACTAGCAAAATCTTGCCTTTTACTTCCCTAAGAAATAATGTCTTATCTATCTTTCCTCTTGTGAACTTGTTCTCAAGAAGGAAGTTAGACAGCGTCTCATACCAAGCTCGAGGAGCTTGTTTTAAACCATATAAAGCTTTCTGAAGTAAATAAACATAATTAGGAAAGTCCGGATTGACAAAACCTGGAGGTTGTTCCACGTATACTTCTTCTTTGATATTTCCGTTGAGGAATGCTGACTTGACGTCCATTTGGTATACGGTGAAACCCTTGAATGCAGCAAAGGCTAGAAATAGCCTAATCGCTTCGAGTCTTGCTACCGGTGCATATGTCTGATCGAAGTCGATTCCTTCTTCTTGTCTGTAGCCTTTAGCTACAAGTCTTGCTTTATTCTTGATGATTGTTCCATCTTCGTCCAACTTGTTTCTGTACACCCACTTTGTTCCAATTATGTTCTTATCCTTAGGCTTTGGAACAAGTGTCCAGACCTTGCAACGCTTGAATTGGTTTAATTCTTCTTCCATTGCAATAATCCAGTGTGGGTCTTCATTTGCTTCTTGAAATTTCTTTGGTTCTACCTGTGAAAGAAAGCTCAAGTGCAAATTTTCGTTAGTAGTACCTCTTCTAGTTCTAATGCCTTCATGAGGGTCTCCTATGATTTGATCAATAGGGTGGTCCCTCATGTGTCTGAATTTAAGATTCCTCGCATCGTTTGGAACAACAGGAACTACTTCTTCTTCAACTGGAACAAATTCTTCCACTGGAGTTGGCTCTTCATCAAGGTGATCTTCCTCTTCAGCTAAGGTTAGAGGAGAGATCTTGACGAAGGTTTGAGCGTCGTCTTTAACTGGCTTATGCAAGTGTGTATCTTGCAACTTTGAACCTGCAACTTCAATAGAAGACCTAGAAGAGCTGCTTTGAAGCATGCTCGTCTCATCAAATACAACATTAATAGACTCTTCTACAACCAGAGTTTTCTTATTAAAAATACGATAAGCTTTACTATGGCTACTATAGCCTACGAAAATGCCTTCAAAGCTCTTTTCGCTAAACTTAGTTTTGTAATGCTTTCCATTGTTAAGTACAAAGCACTTACTGCCAAAAATTCTGAAATAAGAAATGGTTGGTTTCTTGCCCTTTAAAAGTTCATAAGGAGTCTTTTCATGGTTCTTATTTATGAGTGCTCTGTTTTGCACGTGGAAAGCAGTGTTGACAGCTTCAGCCCAGAAATATTCTGGTAATGAAGAATCACTCAACATAGTTCTGCAAGCCTCAATGAGTGTTCTGTTCTTTCTCTCGGCTACTCCATTTTGTTGTGGAGTCCGGGGAGAGGAAAACTCATGAAAGATACCAAGGCTTTCACAAAAGTCTGTCATTGCTCCAGATTCAAATTCTGTTCCGTGATCACTTCTGATTTTGACCACTGAACAGTTAAATTCATTCTGGGTTTGCTTAACAAAGCTTGTGAAAGTGTCGAAAGTATCTGACTTGTGTTTTAGAAAGAATACCCATGCAAAACGTGAGTAATCATCCACAATAACCAATGTATAAGACTTACCTCCTAAGCTTCTAATTTGCAACGGACCAAACAAGTCCATATGAAGCAGGTATAAACACCTGTTAGAATCTTTGCCAATAATGCTCTTGAAGGTAGCTCTTGTTTGCTTGCCTTTTATGCATGCATGACAAGGTCTATCTTTAACGCACTTAACATTTGGCGCATTGCGCACTAAGTTTTGCGAAAACAGTTTATTAATAGTTTTAAAATTTATATGTGCTAATCTCTTGTGCCATTGATCGACAAGAGATGCACTATCTTTGGCTAAAAGACATACTGGTGTAGAAGATGATATACAAAGAAAATTTAAGCAAAAGATATTCCTACAGCGAGTCCCTGATAAAATCGTTTCAGAATTCTCTGCCGACTTTATTAGACACTTATCTTTACGGAAATCGACTATGTATCCTTTATCACAGAGTTGGCTTATACTTATCAGATTATGTTCTAATCCTTCCACATAAGCCACATCTAAGAAAGATACATTGCCATTAGAAATCATACCATAGCCTTTTGTAACTCTACGGTCTGATCCCCCAAAAATAACTTTTGGTCCATTCACAACTGGAGTAAAATTTTGCAATAGACTTCTAGTCCCGGTCATGTGCCGAGAACAACCACTGTCCAAATACCAGATAGGATTTTTGTTGGCCTTTGGACATACCTGCAAGAACAGTTTATCTTGCCTTAGGAGCCCAAACAAATTTGGGTCCTTGGTCCCTTGCTAGTTGAGATCCACATTGAATGTTAACATTGCGAGTGGTCTTCCTTGCAGTGTTAACTTGTGGTCTATTGGCATAAGAAACATTGAACCAACAATCCACGGCAAAGTGACCTGGTTTGCCGCAGCACCAACATTTAAACCTGTTGTACCTTCTCTTTGTATTCTCCTGCTGACCTTTTTGAATGTAAGATTTAGCAGGAGCATTCTTTCTTGAAGTGGATGCTTCGTGAGTACAGCACACACAAGGTAGTGCTATCTCATTAGGCTTGGGTGCAACAGCCTTTACAATTGGTGCTTTCTTCTCATTATGTCCGTGAACGTAAGGACCATAATCTCTTAGATTTATCTCTTCATGAGATGCTTTGAAAGCACTATTTCCGAAGTTTCGGGGACTAGTCCATCCCTTATAGTCCTTGACAGGTCCAAACTTAATTGGTCGGGTCAAGTGACCATAAGTGTTTTGCATGTCATAAATGTTTGAGGGAAAAATAACTTTCTGAAATGGTACATGTTTTTGATGGGCTTTCCCTTTCTCTTCAATGGAGGCTTTCTTAGCATTCATGAATTTCTTATTGGCATGTGTGCCCTTAGTAGTGTTACTAGGACCTGCCACATGACCTAATCCACTAGTACTTGCTTGAGCAGTGAATCTATCAATGAGCGGAAGAATTGTTTTGGGTTGTGAAAACTTTTCAACTAGCTTTCGTTCAGTGGCTAGCTGTTCTTCCAAAACTTTGATAGAGTTCGCTCTCCGATCAAGGAGCTCATCCGAGCTTTTGATCTTGTCTTTTAAGACTTGGACTTCCTCTTTGAAGGAAGAAAGTTGTTCAACTTCCTTTCTCAAATTGGTTTCCATTTCCTTAAGAGACATAATCTCCTTGGTCTGAGATTTGACAACCCTTCGGCACTTGTCAAAGCTCTTGAGCATTTCGGTGTATTGGGTCATGAGTTTAGATTCATCATCAGAGAAATAATTTTTTTGTTCAGCAGAAGCATAATCCGAATCAGATAGCATAGTGTGAGAATTTACCTTCCCAGTGTATGGGGGTTCTTCTTCATCATCCGTCATGGCCATAAGCCCAAAGTATGCTTCTTCTTCAGTGCTTGATTTATCTGAATCACTATCGCTTAGTGTTTTAGCCTTCTTGGCTACAAAACTTCTTTCGTTTTTCTTTTTCCCATTAGTGGGTTTCTTCACATCTTTTCTTCCGCCCTCTCTCTTTTTATGAGGGCATTCAGCGATCATGTGCCCTGGCTTATTGCAACAATAACAAATAATGTCAGTAGAAGTATGTTTGTTCGGTTTGGATTTATACCTGTCATTTGTGCTTGAGCCTTTCTTATAGTAATCGCCTTCACAATGTGAGTGTCTATAATCTGAGGAAGATGGCTTGTTCCTCATTTGCCTTCTTTTATTCAGCAGTTTCTTAAGCTGTCGGGAGATTAGAGAGAACTCCCCATCAGTCATTTCAGAATTGGAGGAGCCGGCTTCTGATTCTTCTTCTTCATCAGATTCTAAAGCTCTAACTGGAGACAATGCTCTGCTCTTTCTGGAACTCTTGGCCTTCATAGCCAAGGTCCTTTCCTTGTTATAGATTCTATTCTCATCTTCTTCTGTTTTGCGAATGTTCATTTGAAGCTCATGGGATAATAATTTCCCAAACAGATTCTGAGGATCTAGGTTGGGTAGCTTTCCGAATTCCCTGATGGCAACTATTTTACTATCCCAATCCTTTGTTAGGGATCGCAGAAATTTGTCATTTAGTTCTCCATTAGTGAATTCCCGACCATAATTCTTTAGGCCATTTACTATTTTAAAGAATCTTTCATATGCATCTGCAATGCATTCCTTCTTACCCTGTTTGAATGCTTCGTACTCCTGATTCAGAAGAGATCTTCTGTCATCTCTTACTTCTTCGGTGCCTTCCATAAGAACGATTAAGGAATTCCACATATCTTTGGCAGATTTGCAGTGAATTAGGTTTTGCAACATTGAATCGTCCACTGCACTGGCAATAATGTTCTTCGCCTTTTTATCCAAGGCAACGAGAGCGATCTCATCCTTGGTCAAATCCATCATCTTCTTAGGCACTCTTAGGAGAGGGTCAATTGTAGAAGCAGTCATAGGCACATGAGGGCCTTCTTCCACGACTTGGAAGATTCTTGGATCTGCGGCCTCCATGTAGAATTTCACTCTCTCTTTCCACATTGGGAAATTACCCTTGGTGCATATAGGCAATTTCAACGAGGAAGATTCCTTGCACTTTTCCATGATAGATAGCAAAAAGATTGAAGGGATCTTGTTCAAGGTGTTAACCTAATAACGAACAACCTACCTCTGATACCAATTGAAATATCTAATTGCTAACCTAAATCACCTAGAGGGGGGGTGAATAGGTGATAATTGCGTCTTTTGCGGAAATAAAAGAAAACTTGATGACGAAGAACACAGATAAAGCAAACCACAATCACAGACGAAGCAAGAAATTTATAGTGGTTCCCCGTTCTTGGGTACTCCACTTGTCGGCCTCGCTAAACTAGCACCACCGCTAGAATTGACTACTTCACTAAATCTCGGATCAAGAAAGATCCTACAAACTCGGAGTCAAAACTCCTACAATCTCGGAGACAAATCTCCTACAATCTCAGAGAATACTTCTCTTACAACTCGGAGAACAAAGCTCCTACAACTCGGAGAAAACTTCTCCTACAATCAAATGAAAATAAGAGATGATATGATACTTATCAAACACAATCAGATCTGAAAAACTCTTTAGGATTCTTCTTCCTCCTTGAGATTGGAATGGATTTGAATTAATGTCGATGAGGAAGATCCAAATGACTCAGATCTGATCTTCTAGAATTCGAATCGATCCAATAGAATTCAGAGAGAATCAGACAACGATCGATCGAACCTAATCTTCCACTTGGAGATGAGAAATCGGAACTTCTGAACAGTCTCCAACGAGGGCGACTCGCACGGCACTTTGCGACTTCTTGATTTAGGGAGAGAGAATCGGAAAGGAATAATAATTATTAAAATCTTAAGATAGAGGGCCTTTTATAGGAGAAGGTCTAAATAGAATATTTAAGCCTTAAGCCAGAAAAGGAATCTCGTCAAACAGACGGAAAACAGAAGTCGGCAAAAACAGTTTGAAGGAACGAGAAACAGATTTCTCGAGAGAAAGAAGACTTCTCGAGAAATCACGGCTGGATCTCGGAAAAAGGCTTTCAAACAAACTGACAGAGGTTCTCGAGAAAATGGGCGATTTCTCGAGAACAAAGATCTTCTCGAGAAATAAGATAAACTAATTTTTTTCGGAAGAAACAAGAACTTCTCGAGAAATCAGATAAACTTCTCGAGAGGAAAGATTTTCTCAGAGAATTTCAGCAAAGAAGGCTTCTCGAGAAAATCAAAGGATTTTCCGAGAGCACTACAGACTTTTCGAGAAAAAAAAAAAGATAGCTTCTCGAGAAATTTGGATTTCCTTCGAAGACTAAAGCTGAAAAAAACTTCTCGAGAATTCCAAAGGATTTTCCGAGAGCTTTTCAGATTTCTCGAGAAATACACTTGGATTCTCGAGAAATACACTTGGAAGAAATTCTTTAAACTTTTCTTTGAGAACAGCTACACCTCCAAGACCTTAGCTTCCTTTGTCTCGATTAGAAATGCATCCCAATAGAGAGATCACATATGAGTCAACACCATATCTCATACAATGAGGAATTACATTGTAAGAGACTGTGCTCATTGACCCACTGTGACCTGACATTGGTTTACACTTAGCAATGAGAACCTGCAAGACAATACTAGAGAAACAAATCAAATACATAAGCAATTCAATCTTGGTTCATAGTTGACTTTCTACAAATCAAGGTTATTGTGGATACAATACCCAACAGAGCTCCCGTTGTCCACGAGGATCCGGGAGACGGTGAAGTTCCCGATGGCTGTCTGGATAACCAGTACATCGCAGAATGGGTCCTCATGACCCGGCATATCCTTCTGACAGAAGGTGATTTTTTCCGCTGGGGTGGGGCTTGGGATGTCGAAGCCACGCTCCGACGGTACATGGCATGGATGCTCGCCTTTCAGGTTGCCTCGATCCCCACTCCCCCACGGATAACTCTGATCCCTCCTCGGGTCCCCACATCGACCCGGACTTCGTACCTTTCTTCTTCCTCCTCTCGGGGTCGATTCTCACCGGCTGCTGCTGCTGCGCCAGACCTCTCTTCCCCCTCATCTCCAAGAAATCTGGGCAGGTGGCAGTCGCGTGACCTTCCTCCTGATGGAAGTCACAATAGGGAAACGCCACCCCCTTCTCTCGGCCTCCGTGACCCTATTCCTTCTTCTCACTCCCGCTCCCGCTCCTGCTCCTGCTCCTCTTCCTCGTCCTCCTCTTCCTCGTCTGATTGTCATAGCTTGTTGAGGCGGGGGAGGCAATGGCCTCGGACCTTGCCTCCACCCTAGTTGATGAGGTCACCCTTGACCCCCGTGGAATCTGCCACCTCCCTACAGCCTCCACCCCAACTCCGGGGCCCTCGGCTCTTCCCTTCTTCAAACCTCCTGCTGCTTGACCTCCATCTCACTCGGCATTGCTAGCCTTCATGTGAACTATGGGTTGGTTGCCTCGCTCTCCATCTCCTCCGCCGCTCTCTCCATCAACTCCTCGAAGGATAA
The DNA here is from genome assembly GCA_033032865.1 of Dactylorhiza incarnata. Classification (NCBI taxonomy): domain Eukaryota; kingdom Viridiplantae; phylum Streptophyta; class Magnoliopsida; order Asparagales; family Orchidaceae; genus Dactylorhiza; species Dactylorhiza incarnata. The sequence continues at coordinate 4,376,218 of JAWHQI010000177.1, read as the reverse complement.
GGGGGCCTTTCGCTTCAGACTCATTTTGAAGAATCCCTCCCGCAACCCCACCGTAAAGGCAAGCTGGAGGGTGAATCCTGACACTTCCTGGATGAGGAGGACCTCTTCTTGGAATTTGTCCACATAGTGGGCCAACGACTCCCCCGGTCCCTGCCTGATCTTGAAGAGCGCCTCAGCGTCCTTCTTCCTCTTCTTCAAGGTCGAGAAGCGAAGCAAAAAAGTTGCGGCGTTGATCCTCAAAAGTATAGATCGACCCTCTCGGAAGCTGTTGAAACTAGTCCCTTGCCTTCTCCTTCAAAGTAGTTGCGAAGAGTCGGCAGTTGAAAGCGTCTGACATGGGCCTGAGGGAAACCATGTCTTCAAACCACTGCAGGTGTTGTACAGGGTCATCCTTGCCGGCGTAGTACATCATGTTCGGCTCCCTAAACCGTTACGGGAGTGGTGCCGAGAGCACCAACTCGCAGAATTGGCTTCCTCCACTCGCCACTCTCGCCTACTCGACTCGCCCTACGAGCTCTCTGATCGGGCCCGCACTAGCTGGGACGATACTCGCCGGACTAGCGCTAGCCGGGATGGCACTCGCCGGGCATGGGAAAAGCTCTCGCCCAGCGAGGTCCCGCCCAAACGCCCCGCCGGCCACCTCTTTACCTGCTCTCTTCCCCAGGGCGTTCTCGCCGACCCCCGACAGTGGGACGACCTTAGGTGCTGGAGTTGCGAACTCGCTTCACGCCGCGGAGAAGGCGAGGTTGCTGGTCTCGAGCACCTCCCTCCAGAGATCCGCCAGCATCCCTGCTGTCACCGGCAGACCAGATGGTGGCAAACCACCGAAGCCGGACTCTCGCTCACCCTCCCCAGCCATGTTACTTCCTTGCGAATTTCTTGTACCAGCTGCGGTCCACGCTCACCGCACCAAAAATATTGGAACCGAGAATCAGCCCAACGAGGAGTTCGGACCCCTGAAAGGGGGCAGCTGGCGCTTACTGATCCCACAGAAGAACTTGGCCAAACACTTAGAGCTAAAAACCGACCCTTGACAACAATGTATAGGTCCCACCACACACCCGAAAGATCTTTTGAGCGCTTCCCCTCCTAAGCCAAAACTGAAGTCGGGCACCTCGGATAGCTGAAGGAGCTAACCAAAGGCGCCCTAAGGAGAAGCAAAGATCTGGAATGCTCTCCAAAGGTGCCCTTCAAGGTCTATTTATAGCTTTTCTTTACTGGTCTGCTGATAGCGCAACTCTGCCTTTTGATTTTGCTATACGCGCCCCAAATTGATCTGCTAACAACCAAACTCCGTTGTTTTGGAGGTCTATTGGCTGCCCACCAAGGGTATCAGGGTAAATTCACCTGTAGACCCTTGCTGGGCGAGTGGCCCGTGAAGGCGCCATTCGCCAGTTTCTTTGCGAGCTGGGCTTGCGAGATCTCCTCTTGTGAGTGGAGACGAGCCCCAACTCGCCTCGCTAGACTGGTACTGCGAGACCTCGCTTGACTCGCTCTAGCTAAATGCACCCCAGAGCGATGCTAGGCTGTCGCGCCACTCGCGATATCAGCTTTCTGATTCGCCTCGCCGACCCTTGGTCGGGTGCTCGTCGCGAATCGGAGAGTACTCCTTAACTCGCCTATAATCGACTCCTCTTTTCCTCCCCTTGGCGAACACTAGGTTGTACACCTATCAAATTCAATGAGGGAAAAATCACGAGGCGAGACACACACAAAAATTCCACTATAATCTGAGAATGATTACTAGAATAATAAACACTAGGTTTGCCCAACTTAGATCCCCTTTCGGATTCAGAAAAACGAATCCCACTCACTAACTCCCTGGTGAAATCTCTTCAAAAGGAAAACACCTCCAACCTTTCTCCAAGCACTCTGGCAGCGAAGACAAGATGAAGAATCTTTACAGCGAAGACGATAGACACCGAAAGTCATTACCTCTATTCTTCTTCCTGAAGAACTCACGAACAACAATGGTTGACCACCCTTGTAATTTTCTTTCACAAACAACAAATTGGGAGAGAGATTCTTAGGTTTTAATCTCTCTACCTTAAATAGGGTCGGCCCACCTATTAGACCACATAGGCGCACCTCCCGTGGTCATTGGATGTGAGAACCGAAGATCGGACGACCTGAAATGCGAGTATTGACAGAACTGGTTCCGTCCACTACCGCCTGGCGGTATCGATAACGCACGCACTAGCTCAAGACGACAAAGGAACCATCTCGACGCCAAACCTTATGCGTCTCGACGCCAAGGCTACCGCCTGCGATATGATCTATCGCCCTGCGCTAACTCCTGCTACCACCCTTCTAGTCGACATAGCTCTAGCTTCTCAAGACACCATTGGAAAATTGGTCTGAGCGCTATGGACCACGTCTCGACGACATGCACACTGTCAAGACGCCACACTGCAGTCATCAAGACGCTATGCTACCGCCAACGGTAGGATTATAGCCCGGCGATAGCTTCCAGTAACTTGTCTGATTCTCTTTAGAGGTTGAACCCCAACATGGAGTTCTATAACTCCCGGAGCCAATCCCCGGGCACCGCTGACTTCGCTCCTATCGAGTCGCGCGGGTTCTCTTGTTATAATTGATGGTCGACCGATGAGATTAGGTTAATGAATAATTCAATTTAATGAAAAAAAATTATATTTAATTTTACTAAATCCCTGTAATAGATTTGACCCAAATTTATCGGAAGTCCGCTGAAATTTAATTAGCAAAAAAAAAGAAATAACCTATTTCAATGGATTTTTGACACTTAACACCCCCATGTAAGGGGGCGATAAAGTGCGGTCATGCACTTTACCGTAAAGTACGGGTATCCAACGGTCCGCGTGGATACCCGCACACATCTCAAAGCACACATATCTCAAAGTGCTTTGAGATGTGTGTGGGTATCCACGCGGACCGTTGGATACCCGCACTTTATACCCTTTTCAACAAATCAGAGGGTTTGACACATTGCACCATACAATTTATTTTGTGAGATGTTATATGCATGCCGTTTTTGGCTTTACGCAGGCCGCAAAAACTGATTAAAATAATTTTTTTCTTACGATAAATGCAGACCCCACCGACACCATGCTCTTAGTGCGGCTCTCATTTCGGCACCTCTGGCCGTCGCCGTGCCATATGTAGAGCTCAAATTTTCCTCTATAAGCCCGGGAGACAGCCGCCGTGGGCGATGCAGAAGTTGGTGTGGCCTTCGGCACTTTTGGTGCAGGGCGGCCTCAGCCAGCCAAGAGTAACTTTGCATCTTGTTCTATTTTCCATCATTTTTTTAATTTTTAAAAAAATCTTCGTCACTAAACGACGTAATATCCAGATGACGGGCCTCCCCCAGGCCTTGCTAAATAATTTTGACGTCATCATTAAATAATTATTCTGTGAAAGGTTGGATAAGATTTCTATCCATAATATATAGTCAACCAAGCTTTCAGGAATAGATATCATTTTTGTTAAAAACTTTTTTTTTTAAATTTTTCTTAACATGCAATTTCATTGACTAATATTAAAAAAAAGTTGTTGATGTTAGCGTAGTCTTTTTTTTTACTATTCGGACCCCAGAATTTAAGAAAATATCCGGAATTACTACCGGTGGACCCCCCGGCGCCCAATACCCTCCCTCGCGCAGAACTTGCCCATCTCCCTCCGGGCCTGAATCTTCCTCCGTGCGCAACGTGAGGGAACGGAAGACACGAGGACGAAGTAGCTGCCCTCGAAGCTGTGGACCAGGGCTCCCCGAGCCAGAACAGAAGCCGGAAGGGACAAGGATGAGCCGCCGCGCGCGCGATCGCAAGGGCGGCTCGTTTTCTGCAATGCCGGCAACTAGGTTCGGTCGGCTGAAGGCGAGGATTGGGAATAGAGTTTTACAGTTTGCCTGATTTTTTTTTTGATGTGCACATAATCGATATAGGTGTGTTATATATAATAACATCCCTTTAAACTAATCTAATATTCTTAGTGCCCGCCGGAAAATCGGAACCATACATGACCGGTTCAGACCCTTGTCTACAAAGCTCTGGCCGGCCAAGAAAAGAAATAGAATAAGATTTAAGGCTCCGTTAGTTTGGTACGTCTTTTCTGCTCCTCTGAGTTTGGATAAAAACGTCATCATCATAGAAAAAAAAAACGGTTGTGACCACCACTAAGAAAAAAAACTAGTTTTGAACATAAAAGTGAATGAAGTTCTTTAGGTGAGGTCATGAACGAAGACGATTCACAACCACCACGTTCATGACCCCCACCGCCGCGTCTAACGGAGCCTTGCGTCCGTTTCCCGGTGAATGGCGGTGACTTTAGCATCCATTGAAAAGTATAGTGGAGAAACCCTAGTGCAGCCGTGGACGTCGTAGACAAGATTGCCGAACCACGTAAATTTGTATTTTCTGTGTTGATTTTTTTCTTCTTCGTTGCTTTTGATCTTCATTCCTAATAAGGCGAATGTCCCGTCGGCAATGCCCCCTCTTTGGAGAGCCGCTTCACAACTGAGCACCTTTTTCGACCACACCGACATTAAAGGCATCAGAGCCCGCTTCGACGCGCCAATACTCTCTGCATAACCTTCTCTAAACTAATAACAGAAGAACTTATAAATCCCTCGCCACCGACGCCTGCGCCACTAATTATGGCGCCACAAAAGCCGGTTCCATCTTCTCTGGAACCACCAACTACGACGCCACTAACCCCTGAGCCGCCTATTACGGCACTATGGAGTCACCAATGACGGCACCCCAACCAGAACCTGAACTTACGGCGCCGCAGATGTCGGCTCCACCAACGCCGGAAGATTTCCTATTTTTGATGGAATTAATTCTTAAACATGCTAATTCTATGCTTCTTTAAGAAAAATTCATACATTGGTCTACGAATAGTATGTTTAGGTACGAATATAATTCTGAGATCTACAAACTTCAATAAGTTTAGTCATTTGTGATGTAAATAAAATAATAAACGGAATATATAAAAAAATGTATATATTTTGAAATAAAAAATGTACAAAAAATACACTTATATACAGGGGAGGATCTACATAAGAGCGAGTGTAGGCGGCCGGCCGCCCACACTAAGTTTTAAAAACAATATATTTCGGTCAGTAAAAATTGATTCTTAATCACGGTGAACTTGTTACTTATCAAATATAATATTATATGCTAAATAAAATTAGAAAAAATGATTGTTGGCTTAGTTGATTAAGTGTATATATTTTGACCTCTTGGTCATGAGTTCAATTCCCATCAAAAGATATATTTTTTATAAATATAATTTTTTTTGCAATATTGTTCCATAAAAAACTTGTTCTTGTATATTTTTTATAAATATGCTTGTTCTAGTTATCCATTTTACTAATTATATTTTATTTTAATTGATCAATTATTTTTTATTGCAGCAATCTACAAAAATTATTAAGCGAAAAATAATTTTAATATTAAAATTTCACAAATTATTAAAAAAATATAGTAAAAGATAAAATTGTAATTTTGTTTAAAATAATTATTTGTAAAGATCAGCGAGGTTATACACTCATTTCTAAATATTATGGGGCTATTGACTTTGATTAGAGATACACCTATTATTAAAGATAATTGGGGTTATTGGTTATGGTGTACAAAAGAGAGGTTATTAATAATTTACTTTTATATTTGTCAATTTATTTTTTTCAAATAATTTTGTACTCCGCTTAGACAGAAAAAAAATTCTACGTCTGCCAATATTTTTAACTATTTTTCAAATATAATTTTGCTGCAAAAATAATAATACAGTTAATTGTAACTATATTTTTAAAGTTCATTCACTTAATTGTAACTAAAAATTCTCACTGAATTTTAGCCATATTTAAGTATTTTGCCCGCATAATAAAACAAAAGTCAACATGGGCAAAGCAGGCCGGCAGAATAATTTTACTCTCTCTCTCTCTCCTCTCTCTCTCTCTCTCTCTCCTAACAAACCGCCCTTGTATATACTGTTTCTCTATCCAGGTTGCCATTGACATTTTAATCGATCAACCAACTCCATCTCTCTCCCCTTCCACCATGAACTCCTCCTCCGCGGCACCGCCGATCAACTCCTCAGGCAACGGCCCTGACTCCGGCAACGTCAAGGGATTCAGCTACGGAATCGCCTTCGCCGTCATCATACTCATCGTCATGACTGCGATCAGCCTGGTCGCCTACTGCACTCGCTGGGTCACCCCTCCCGGCCGGCCATCCCGAAACCGCCGGAGAGCCCTCATGGTGGCGGATCAGCAAGACGAGGCGGGGCTCGACCAGGCGACCATAGACAGCTACCCGAAGCTGACCTACTCGGAGGCGAAGAAGACGAGTCCGGATGAGTGCTGCTCTATCTGCCTGTCTGATTACAGAGACGACGACGTTGTCCGGCAGCTGCCGGAGTGCGGCCACCTGTTTCACCTCGGGTGTATTGACCCGTGGTTGCGGCGGCATCCCACGTGTCCGGTTTGCCGGAGCTTTTCGGTGAATACGCCTTCCGCCGAGTTTGTCTGACCTGGGAAACTACAGCGGTTTTGGTCTTGGAACCTGTTTGTTAAACGCAGACCTATTATAATGACTATGAGCAGACCATATTGTAAAGAAAAATGTAAGAATTTCTATAGCTTTTTTTTTTTTTGGTCTGTCGTTAACTTGATCTGCCCTTAATAGGACGAATTGGCTTTAATTTGTTATGTGTGTATGTAGCTAGGAATCTTTGAAGCATATATCTTTGTATTATAAATATATGAAATTTTAACAGTGAATATAGAATGAAATATTTAAAATCTCAAATATATATATATATATATATATATATTGCGTGCATCCAGCTAGCTACATTTCGATATCTAATTTGTAAGGCTCCGTTTGGGGGGACTTATTTTCACCGGTCAAGCGATTACGACCGCATGAACCGGACCACAAGTGATAAAATAAGTCCCCCCAAACAGAGCCTAAGTTTCTAGTACTGCCCTAGTGATGTTTTCTCGGTTTGTTTTATTGACAACTTGATCAGATTTGCACTTGTGTGGATCGAGTTCAATCACTGGCAACTAGGTACCCCTTCCTTATTTAGGCTCAGCTATCTATAAATACGCGAGACACAGTGATAAAAGGAAGAGTCATCGCGCATGAACCACAAGTGTACTCGTTTATAGCCAGTGAACTCATCGGCCGCTTCCCCGAATCATGCTTGGCTTTGGTTTGGGAGGGGAAGGTCATATATACTTATGGGTATGCGATCGATGGGACCTCCATGTCACAGCTTGGATTGTATTTGTAGGCAATGCACGCACCTGATCCCTCGCTAGCTTGTTCTGTGCATGTGCATGTTCATTCAATAGCCAGTACGTAATCTTCGGTCATCCTTTCGGTCTAAACTTTGCAAGCTAAGTTCTCGGCTACAACAAAAAACAGTGGCGGTCAGTCAACCTCTACATTTGTTATATATACTTTAGCCTGGGGCTGCTCGCAAACCAAATAATTCGGGAATTAGCTATTTGTGATAATTTAATTAAGATTCACTTTTTTGGAATTCGAATAAGGTGATATTTGAATCCGATTCCAAATAATATTATCTTTATTGACAAGATTCACGAATAGTTCATCAATACTAACAATATATAATTAAATAAACTTAATATAATTAAATTCAATTTGAATCGGAGTTCAAATCAGAATTCAAATATTCAAACGAATCTAAATCTCTACAATCTGACAAATTTGAATTCGATTGAAGAGTCATTCGATTCAGCTCATGAACTCACTACTACCAACCACCATGTTAATCTATTTGTTTAATTAAATTATTAACTATAATTTTATAAGATATTATTTATAAACTATGATAGAAGAATAAATTTAACACGAGAGCAAACGAGAATGCTGTTAAATAAAAACACGTGAAATTTTATTGTATTTAAACTTAATATTCAATTTTAATTAATAATATAAATATTTATCTATAAACGTTTATACAATATTATTTGAATAGCTGGCCACTACATATCCATACTATTCATAGTATTTGAATAATCGGCCGACTATGAAGAGATTTTGATTAATATAGTATTTAAATATTATAGGCAAAGTTATTAAGACCGGATAACAGACGTCCGAAAATGATAGTGCGCGATCACCAAACGGGTTCCCCACGCCCTATATATTTATAGTTTTTCGTCCTCTTTGATCGCAAATGTTGATTCCTCCTATTATAGAAACTTTGAGCAAACTCGAAATGAATGAAGTTGGAGTTGGCTTAAAATCAACTCGGAACCCATTTAAACTCGATCCCGCCGAATTTCCTCGGGTTACTTTCAAGTCAAGCTTGGCTCGGCTCAAACTCAAGCTTTAATCGATCCGTCAAAACCCAGCTTAGACCTAGAAGATCTCCTTGCAGACCTGCTTTCATATCCGCAGAGAAATTGTAGAAGAGAATACAAATTAAATTGGAGTAAGGGCATCCAATTGTGACATATACATCTCATTTGTTAATTGGGGTGCACCAGGGCTAACATTGATCATGCCGAGCCTAATTTGACTCAGTCATATCGAATTTGAGTTGGCACACCCAGCTAGAATTGGGCTCACCGAGGCGGACATAGGAATACGTCACCCGTAAAACACGACAATGGAATGATTGCTTCGAATAACGGTTGATTGCAATTGGCTGCATGCATATGCTTGGAACCATGTAACCACTTGTTCCTAAAACTGCTCACCTTATTGTTGGAGCCTATGTTCCGCATCTCTTGATTTGAGAATAACAAATACCGTGTTGTATTTGATCTTGCATTTTGTGTGTTTATAGTGTGCAGGTTTTACAGGAACTATAACTACATGAGTAGTTTGCTGATTGAAGATGACTCTCTGGAAAGAGAGCTAACGCCCGCGTTACTAGTTAACGCCCAGCGTTAACAACCGTTGAGAAGAAAAAACCGTTGAGACGAAAACCGCTGAGAAGGAATGCCGTTGAGAACAAATCCGTCGAGCTGCGGTCAACAAAAAAAGCGCTAACGCTCGCGTTAGTTGTTAACGCACGCGTTAACAACCGTTGAGAAGGAAACCGCTGAGAAGGAATGTCGTCGAGAACAAATCCGTCGAGTTGCGGTCGACGAAACTGCGTTCAACGAAATTTGAAGGCGTTCGACGAAAGGAGCTTCCGTTCGACGAAAAGAACCTGCGCTCGACGAAATTGCGCTTGACAAACTGCATTCGACGAACTTTGAGTTCCGTTCGACGAAATGAGCCTGCGCTCGACGAAATTTCGCTTGACGAACTTGCGTTCGACGACCTTTGACGGCGTTCGACGAATTTTGATTCCGTTCGACGAAATCGCGTTCGACGAAATGAGTTTCGTTCGACGAAATTGGTTTCTGCCACGATCCTGACGGTTTGCACGATTTCAGCCACGACATTGCACGTTCAATAACACCGGCGTTAGCTCCTGAGGCTATTTAAAGTACAGCTCCTCTCATTCCTTAAGAAAAATGATTCCAGAATTCTGATACTTTGGAGAGAGGTTAGTTTACAGCAATTAAGAGATCTCCCTTGGGCTAACATGAAGATCTAAAGAAAATTTTGAAGGAGAAGGTTTACAACGCATATTCCATACGAAGGACGATCGTTTCAAGAACGCCAACATTTACATCGCCTTCGTCTTCAGAATTTTTTGGGAAGTTTCTCTTTACTTATCTTGTAATCTTTTACTTTTTCCTTTTGTAATTTGTGTGGAGAAATCGTTCGGTGAGAACGTCGAATTCCGGAAAGAATTCTGTGGGTAAATTCGCCTTGTGTTGGCGACTAGGTCCTTGTGAGACTTAGGGGATAATTCGCCGCCTTGTGCGTGCGACTAGGTCGAGGGTAGATCTAGGGGGTAGCTAGAGGCCTTATCTAAGGATAGATAGGCTATAGCCAACCGGTCCTTAGGAGAAGAAACGGTGAAACAACAAAAAGTATTTTTACATATTCTCACCTTAATTTCAAACGTTATAGAAATCAAACATTTGTGTATTCAATTTATTATGAAATAAAATCATGTCTTTTAATGATCTATTCAATTGATTTTATTTTCTCTTCAAAAATGTTCTAATTTACATTTTCATCAAAGTATTAAAATTAGCATTTGTTTAATTATCTTTGAAATACAATAATCGTTTTCATTATCTCTGATTTTCTGGAATTGTATTTCATTTAAGATTTCATAATTAAAATCACTGTGACGATCTTTTTGTGCTAATGATTATACTCTGGAGAGCTAACGCCCAGCGTTAACACTTAACACCAGCATTAGCAACAGTTAACAAAAAGTTTTGTTTCTCTTATTTAAAAAGGAATCTTCAATACAATCTTTACTGAGATATCAAAATATATTTTCTTATAAAATATTCCTAAACTTTGATCACAAACATTGATAAATTTAATTAAGAATTTAAAAATTCCATAAAACCCTTATTCACCCCCCCCCCCCCCCCCCCCCCCTCTAAGGGTGTCGTAAGATCCAACACTTATAACCCCATATAAACGTCATAATTGTTGAACATAGTTGTTTAGTATATAAGACTACCATCATTAAATAACCAACAGTGTGCAATGTTCGACAACAAAAATAACCAACCGTCACTTTGAGGCGAAACTTTTGGAACCGTTCCCGAACGGAAAAAAATTTCATCATGGGCGATCTCCTAGGAGATTGATTTGAGATTATTTCGATCTCCAAGGAGACATGACTCCCCCTCTCTCCAGCCCCACATGCAAAAAGTGTATGACATTTATCCTCTTCTAATTGATTCTCCAAGAAAATTTGGAAATGGAACCCGGTTGAAAAAATTTCTCCACTTTGAGTGATGGTCTTGGGTGATCATGGTCTTACAGTATTCCTGCTCATGGCAGCTCAAAATATCCGGCTGCATTCGGTCGGCATTAAAAAAACAACGAATTCGCAAATAACCGAGAAAATAGCCTGCTCAATTCCACGAACAACATCCTACCGAATCATTTACACACATATATACCGTAAATCCTAAATATAAATATCAGCTGAAACTAGCAAAACAAGAATAATTTATATAAAAATAAAATAAAAATGTAAATAGTCAAATTTTCACGGGTTGACATGCTTTACCAGAAAAGCGCTGGCCAAGTTGCTGAAACCAGCATGAACTGCTTCTGCTGCAGCATATTTTCTTATGACTTCCACCACTTCTGGCTTCAAAATATCCTCTTTGGTTTGAGAATTACAGAGGTAGTGCAAAACTCCAAGTGCATACTTAACCTGCGCCCAAAAGCTGCTTGAATTAGAAGGAAACTAACTGTTCACGCGGCAAATTTTATTTCTTCGGTATCACTGCCATTGCTCGGTTGGTAGTCTCCTACGTGCAAAATTACTTATTTTTGATCAATCGTGTTATGTAAAACTTGAGATTGTTGGATAAAGGTAAATTAAACGAGCGGAACAACGATGGTCTCACCCTGGGGAACTTCCGTTGGACGCAGCCGAAGCGACCGCATGAAGGCATCGGCGGCTGATACATACAAGCCTTGCGGACAAGGAAACGCGAGCTCGGACTCGGCCTCACTACGCAAGAGTTCTCCATAGTTGCGGCTACCTACATGGGTTATCTAGTATTTTTAATTAATTACGTATTTTGTCTTTTAATGTAGTTAAGTCTGGTAGCGAATCTCCATCTATATAAAGAGCTCTCTTAGTATGAGAGTTGGGGTATCTTGGAGTTAGTCTTGTCTTTGGTTCTCTTAGGAGGGACTCTTAGAGGGAACTGTTATGATCTCACGCGGACAATTATCCATTATCAGTTAATGTGCATGTTTATTTAATGTCGTTATTTAGTGTCGTCATGTGTCTGTGTTAAGCGTCAATGTTATGGGTCAGTATTACGCGTCCTTTATTTCGAGTCGTAGTCTCTTAGTGTCTTTTAGTTTTCTAGGTAGTTTATTTATTTACGGTTCATGTCATTGTATAATGTTATATGTAGACCCTTGGGCCATGAATGAAATTAATCAATGAATGAATCTTTATTTCTTAGTCTCTCGCTCTCTCTCTCTCCCTCCCTTAGTTCTCTCATCTCTTCTTCTCTCCCACTTCAAGCTAGGGTTACAGTTGAGTAAAGCTCCCCTCTTCCCCCTTCGTCCCCCTTCTTCTACTCCGGTTGAGTACGAATTTCATGTATCGCCGCCTCCACCACCACCGACGAGATAATGTTGCACTACGGATTACAACTTGGTATTAGAGCCCATTCGATCGTTCCACACAGTCGCCAAGCAGTTCCGCGACTCCTGGGGGACAGTCAAAGCTCTGTAACAATAACCCCTACATGATCCAGTCAAAGTCATTGATTGATCATCATTCCTCAGTGGTATAGTCGTATAGGAGTCCATTCGAGCGACCTAGCTCCTACATCAGTCGATCGGTTGAGGACCTACGCATAATTGATTCTACGGCACAAGCCAGCGATCCAGCTAGCAAAGCCCTTCCATCATTCCGACCTCTTAGGTTTCAGCCTCTTCGAGTCTCATCAATTGACCTCTGCCCCTCACAACCGCTCCCAGTTCCAGCTCTCAGCCGGAGCACGATCACCCTATTGATGCTCGTAAAAGACTGGAGCAAGGGTTGTCGTTTTAGTTGTCGTCCAGTAGGGGCTTTCCCGGTGCCATCTTTCTTGGTGCCATCTTCCTCGTTGCATCCAATCGGACACGGCTCGCCTACAACGACCAGTTTAGCATCAGAGCTCATGCGTGAAACATTCCTTGACTGTGCAACCTATTCCCAGCACCACATCGTTGTTCTGCACCCTCTCCTTCAACAATTTCATCGCTAGAGCTTCGGGCAGCAGACGTCATCTCGAGCCATCACGTTTTTTTTCGAGCCCAGCACAACATCCATTCCTATGTACAAGTCCAGAGGTATTATTGGACAAAAATTTATTAAGGAATTCTTAATTAGATAAATTAATTAATTCTTAATTAGATTAATTGATTAATTAATTACTTCGATATGGTGATGAGCTCGAACAAGCAAAACGTCTTTCATTCGATGCTACTAGAATTATTGGATATGTCGGCGTCACATCAAGTCATGATTTCCCGACTCACCGCCAACATTGATAGACTTGTAATGTTTGGGCAATTTGGGGATCTGATCCCACCGGAGCAGCCGCCGATCCAACTAAAGCACAAAGAAATGCCTACAATGTCCGTGGTTCCTGTCGCCCCACCATCACCTCTGGTTGTTCCCTCCTCCACGGCTCACACAGAGGGGGAAATTGGTCGTCGAACCCCGGTGGTAATGCAACAACAATCCGTGCAATTGTCGGTCCCTACAGTTATACATTAGCAAGCACTCCTAGTTACCCCTCATTCGAACAGTCAGGCGATTCTCCAACTAGCCCTACAACAGACCTTCTCAGCCAACCTCATACAAAGGACTCTGTCACTACTCCAATCACTTAACGATCACGCGAAGGTTTCTTCTTCGATCACATCGCCACGCAAGCTACGCCCCTCCGACAACATCACCATCATTTGTGGCATGTGTGAGCACATGAAGGCTTATCGCTCGATGCAGTCTCCTCTACAGCGACGCGCTGCAAGAAGTTCTAACGAAAAATTAAGGAGTGAGATGATCAAAATGTCTGAGCCTTGTTCTAGCTTGGGGCCAAGCTTGCTTTGAAGAACAGGTGAGATGTTATGATCCCACACGACCAGTTATCCATCATCAATTATTGCGCATAGTTACTCAATGTCGTCATTTAACGTCGTCATGTGTTTATATTAAGCATCAATTTTATGAGCCAGCATTATGTGTCTTTATTTCGAGTCATCACGACAAAACGTCTTCTCTGTCCGAAGGCAAACACTCGATGCCCTCATTTAACCATTAACATTGTAATAGGGAAGGGGGATTAGGTTAGGGCTCCGTTTGTTTGAGAGTTTTTTCTCTGTTGCGTTAAAAAAAAACGCAAATGTCATTTTTTTTCATGTTTGAATAGCCTCCATTTAGAACTACTGATCCCCCAAAATGCTATTTTATGCCTTATTCCAACTGCATGGAAGGAGGTCCATTCAAGAAGAATACTTTATCTTCATCTCTAACCGCCCCATCTCCAACCGCCGCCACCAACCCAAACATACCATAAGTTTATCTGATGGCTCGTAGCCTGATCAAACCATTTAACCTAATTCTAATACAACTAAAAAAGTATTAAAATACAAAAAAAATGAAAAATCAAACATCCCAGTCACTACTCATTCAGATGACAATCCAATAGCTGTCGATGAGAATAAACCCTAATCAAGCTCTGATGCGCTCGATCTGCGTGATGTGGTTGATCCCATTACAATGTTTTTAGATGCAACTCATGCAATAATCTTATTAAGGAGTAATCAGCACTCGGCTTATGATATGAAAGGTGAAAAATACTTGCAATTGGCAAACATGTGAGATACCTCCAAACAGATTAGTTGATTTAAAGTTCAAAAGCTTTAGAAAGTTATCAATCCTTCATTTCAAGTGAAGTGGCTTACTGTGTTTCTTACTGGGCTGGATAAGCACTGGATAACTAAAGGAATCCCTCCACACTGAACTATGATGGCAGCATTTGCAGGATCTGCGCCGCATCCAAAGGAGAATAAGTAATAAGAAAAAGAATATAAACAAGCATTTAAGAAAATAATATTTAATAACGAAGCTACAAAATATCTAATTTTAAGGAAATATGCAAGTATCATATTGATTAAAATAACAAATTTCCGATTGGATGTGAACATGTTGGAGACGGACACCCACCGACGCATGAGTTGCATATCCCACCCACTCCAAATTCGATGAGCTTTTCATTTTCCTCTGTAATGCAATCCAGAAATAGCTCCAAGACATTAAGCTGTCCATGCATGAACTTAAGCAAATGGTCTTTTTTTATTCCCCTTTGATTAGGAAAAAGAATTCATTTTGAAACATTATCATACCTGTCGAAGAAATGTATAGTTATAAGGGTCATATGCGAAGTTAGCCAAATGGGCAACAACCCTCTCTTTGGACTCTGTCTCAATGAAACACTAAAAAGTAATCAATCGATGTAACACACAATTGACTACCAACAACAAGGTGTTGTGGAAGGTAATTTTGCATTTAAAATTATTAAAAATGTATAACAACTCGAAAATGTGCACGGCATTTACCCTGTGAGCATGTAAAACAGCACAGTGAATAAGTCCTGAATTCAAAAACCCACTGGTAGTTCTACCATAGTATTTTAAGAAGCTTGCATCCTTGCCAGGATTTCAATCCCACCACCCTGCTACCTC
Source organism: Dactylorhiza incarnata (assembly GCA_033032865.1). Lineage (NCBI taxonomy): Eukaryota > Viridiplantae > Streptophyta > Magnoliopsida > Asparagales > Orchidaceae > Dactylorhiza > Dactylorhiza incarnata. The sequence continues at coordinate 4,360,904 of JAWHQI010000177.1, read as the reverse complement.
ACTGTCGACCTCCAATATGGAACTACAGCATCGCCACCGTCCTCACCCTTCTGGCGTCAATGACGGCTATTGTCGGTGCTGGCTCTGCCAAGCGCATACGCTTGGCCGAGACGGTGTTGCGAGATCTGCTAAATAGCATTCGCGATGGCATTGCAGTCGCGGCAGTGATATCACGTCCATTGTCAAGTGCAAAAGCTTGACTAGGGCAGGTCAGTGATCGACGGGACGATCAGCAAGGCCATGCAAGGATGCGTGTGAAATGGTGAGCGTGATGGCAATGATAGTGGTGACTAGTATTTGGAGCAGGCGGTGGTCACACTGGCAACAATCGACAAAAAACACGGTATGCCTACCATAGAACCCCTAGCATGCATACTTAAAATCTCGGTAGCCGACCAGGGTATCACCAAACTTTCCAAAACCCCTAGTAGACTCACCATAGTTTTTTTAAGAAACTATAGCATAATTAGTGTGGCTCGAGTGATCTTCTTTGGAACAAATTTGAAAGTTCAAGGAATTCTTTGAGGACTCTAAAACACTATCAACCTTTTTTTCAAAATAAAGTGATATTGCAGGGAGATTTGTGCAAAAAGATCCTAAAACAAAAGATAAGCATGGACAAGTAATGTAAATGACCTTCATTTGTTGCAGTCTGAAACCGAGCAACAAGCTCCTGCAGAGAGAACACGAGAAAACAGATAGAATTGATTAGTTATTTTTGTTACAATGTACCGATAGAAATTGCAAAAGAGGGTGAAAATTGTCAGTATACAGTCATATACGACGATCGTATATGACGATCGTATACGACGATCATATACGACGATCGTATACGATGATCATATAACACTGAGCAATCTTTTGTAAAAGATGAGTGATCTAAATCAGTCAGAATTGGTACAGAATGAATGGCATTGTAATTTACAACAACAACAACAAAACCCATATAGTCCCCAATCATTGGGGGTATGGGCGGGGGAAGATTGGAAACAGACCTAACCTTTGGTCCTATGCACAAAGTGGCTTCTCGCAGAGGAGGAAGACCTAACCTTTGACAATAAATGCACAAAGTGGCTGCTCACAGTGTACCACTGAAAAAGTGGCCCCCTATACCATCGCGTTTGCTGCGGAATCATGCCCTCAAATCAAAGCCAAAGACATCAGAGAGGGCAAACCCAAGAATCCATTTTGATTTATGTGCACATAACCATGATTCCTTCGTTCAGCATCCAGAGCATTGGTGAAGCACAATGGCATTGTAATTTAGACTACAAAAATTTCTCCAATGTTGCTAAATTTCAGGCCTTGTTCTGCTGCTGCGGATTGGCAAAACGCCAACTCATTCACCCACTGCTTGTCACCCCTATGGTCCAGCATTTAGTTCTATGCGAGAAAAAGGAAATCGTCGAAAAACCAAAGATTTATGGCAGATCACGACCGCGGGAGACAGGCAGCAATCATGTTCACAGGTTCAACATTCCGGCGGAGGTCACGACCTCGCGCCAAATAGAGCCTTAGTATACCAGATTGATGGCATTGTCCTCTCAGCCAATCAAATTCCTCGTGCAAAACGTTTCTCTTCATGAAAACACCAATTCACTGGAGTCCATTGTATGACTCGTATCTGTCGAGATCAGAAATACATGTGAAGGACATGAACAACAGATCACATCGCCAACCTCAACATATCAACTCGGCGACCTCAACATATCAGCTCGACGACCTCAACATATCACTTTGGCGACTGATGCGCAAATCTTACACACCGCTATAGGCGGAAGCGAGACTGCGACACGAAACGGCAGTGTACCGATCATTCAAGTAATATAAAATGGACGAGTAATTCTCAAGTATCGATCTCTCAAGGAACACAGTAAAATGGAGTTATCTATCGAGGAGGGACTTGAGATCGAAGTCCTTTATGAGCGGATGGATTGCGGGAGGCTTGGATTGGATTGTGGAAAGCAAAGTAAAACTAAAATACTAAATTACTATGCAGGCCGATATGTACTGCTTCGCAAGACGAATGGAGACTATGCAGACCGCTATGCACTGCTTCACTAGGCGGATGGGCGAGAAGGCAAGCAGATGGAGGGTTCGCACCGGCGGAAGTGAAGTGGATTATACGGGCAGTTAGCACCGCTTCGCTTGACGAGTGGAAGAGTAGGCAAGCGTAATGGGCGAGTAGTCAAGCGGAATGAAAGAGTAAGCTTGCGGAATGGAAGAGTAGACTCACGTAATAGAATGAAGGGCAATGGCGGATGAAAGATGGAATGGGGGCACTCCTCACTTGCATAAACCACAAAAATAATTTCACATAGACATGAAATAAACTAAATAGCAAAAAAGAGTTTTTGCAATCATCGCTCATACACACAAGTAATCAAGGTACAAAATACTACAATATGAAGTGGGTGAGATTACAACCAAAGGGGCGGAGACTCGTTGGAGGTTCACGGCCGAAACCTAATGTTGTCAAGCCTTGTCCGAACTCGGGCTCCAACTGTCGTCCGGGGTCCGGAAGAGCTGTCACCTTCTTCTAATGTACCCGTCTTCTCCGTCAATTGTCTTCGGCCACGACCTCGCCGGAGAACTTCACATGTGCAGCAAGAAATCTCTTGAAACAGAGCTTGGAAGGACACGAACGATGGAGGCCAAGAGGATGCTCCAGCTTTGGATTTGCAAGAAAATGGTGGTTGGAACTACTCCCCAAGGTGGGCGGCGATGGAGCAGCGGAATGTGGCGGAACTGGAGCTCTGCGCGCGGAAAAAGGAGATGGTTTCCAAATAGAGCGAAGACCTGCGGCTTTTATACAAAACAGTCAGAAATTTGGTCATGCACGGTCGAACGCATGACTGTGCGTGGACCGTGCGTTATTAAACACTCAGGAAGCCCAGGAAGATGAACCAGAAGCGCCCGTGCGATTTTACTCAGGCGCGGTCGAAACCGACCGTGCGCGCAAAACACACGGGCAAATCCAGACAGCTTCGAATCTGGCTAACAACAGGAGATCGTGCATTTCCTTCGCGCACAGTTGAGTCCAACCGTGCATGAAACAAACGTACGGGCAATAAGGCTTATACAACTTTGGACAACAAGAGAGCTCGTGCGATTTTACTCACGCACGGGCGAACTGCCCGTGCGCGAACAAATCGCACGAGCGGGGACAGAACACCATTTTGAGCTGCAGACGAACGCGCACGGTCGGAGCGATCGAGCGTCAAGGAAACGCACGACTGTGCGATTCATGCAGACATGAAATATGGGCAAAATGGATGATCCACCCACCTGCACAGCAATCCAAACAACAATCACACAGATGGGAACACCCTTCCAGCTCAATCCAAATACAGAAAAAGGGTTGGGGAGCACCATGTGCTTACCCCCAACAACATGGAGCGCAAATGCACACCAAAACGGGCCTAAACAGTGCACATAGCGTGAAAGCGTGTACGAGTGAAATACAAGCAATTATGACTTGAAAGTGCATGCACACGAGTGAAAACTAGCCCGAATGAGTCTATAAAACAGTGTAAATATCGGACTCATCAACGACCTCAGCATATCAGCTCGGAGACCGCAACAGATCACCTCGCCAACCTAGTCAGGTAAACTCATCGAACTCATTAACCTTACATGGGGATGGGATCCACCTTCTGATAGTAAGGTATCCCTTCCCTTATCTTTGCCTATAAATATGACTCATTGTAACGGGTGAAAGGCAGCGCGAAGATCACCCATTTGAAGATTTAGCGATCTCGTTTGCCTTCCCCCAAACTCGCACAACAATTGATTCGAGAGAGGGAGTTTCTCTACATTCTTGGGTATGTGGTTGAACCTCCATAATGTAACACGACTACCTCATCAAGCAATAAAATATTCTTTTGTTCTCTTCTTTGTATCTTGCTTTCGTGGTCCCTCACGAATTAGTAGACCTTCAGCCATACTATTGTCCGAACTTTACAAGTTGAGACCTTGACTCCTTGTCGGCCGAGTTCTTGGCTCCAGCATCCATGGATCCATCAAGAATAATAAATCGTAAAATGTCATTTCGAAAAAAAGGGAAAATTTGTAAACCTATCGACCACCATCAAAAGTCCATGATATACAGAGCAATTAGATTGCATTGTTCAAGTCTTCATATAAAAATAAGAAAAAGGAAAATAACATTAGATAAATGTTGAATATCTATAAATAAGAGATGCTTAATTCAAGGAAGTTCAAGAACAACAGTTGAGTCATCAATTCCATTTTCTTAAATAAATACCTGAAGATATTGGGGCCTCGGAGTACCGTGCTTTCCCGTTCGCTCCACTTGCCGCTGATCATTGGTGAACATATCTACCGAATACCTTTATTATTTCTCAATTTGAGAGCAAAGAACAATGAAAAGCTTATAAGTACTCAAAGGAGAAAGAACCAAATAAGAAAGCAATCCACAAAGACATATAATTATACAGAATATGAAAATAAACAAAATAAAATATCACTTAACAGAATATGATGCATCAATGAGATGAAGTGTACAAAGATGTATTTGACAAATAGTATGATGTAGGTTCTATCAGAGACTAATGGATGATTTCTAAATGCACTAATACCGATCCGACAACTAATTAGCAATAATAAAATTTATAAAAATGATACTAGATAGCTCATAGTTCATGAAACTTAACAAATAGGAAAACAAGAGATGTTGTATAAATGCGAGGGAGCAATCAAAATGCACAAGCAAATAGAAACATACAATGTTATAAAAGTTCGGCGACAATGATTATAAATTCAACATCAAACAAATGACAACACAATACAAACCTGAACGGCTATCGAGTAGAGGGAGTAGCGGATATCCAACGAGTCTTTGGTGTCCGTAAATGAAGCAAGTGACTGTGGGGCTGTTGTGGGAGGCCGGAGGCTGGCTGGAGGTTGTGGAGGGGCTGGAGTAGGCTGCCAGCCGGTTGGAATGATGTGGGGAAGGCTTGGCGGGGTGGAATTGGGTTCTGGAGGTACTGGCAGAAGACAGTGAGGGCGGGAGGCCCCGTTGGGTGTGGTGGGAGCTGGTTTTCAATCCAGAATTTATTCCTGGACAAAATCAGGCTTCAAGGGGGTGCCCAGTTGTATGGGAAGAGGGGAATTGGGACTCTTGGAATACGTCAAGGAGATTAGGGGGTGGACGAGTGGAGATTGCCGCTTAGGAAGGGGAGGGTGAGCGTCTGGGCTGTAAAACGAGAGGGGTAGGCGTGTTGGGTCAATGTCAGAAGTTTGGAAGTAGTGGGGGTCCCCGTGGGAGCATGGGGAGGTGTCTGGTTGGGGTAATGTGAGGGGATTATGGTGAGTGGAAGAGGGAATTGACGGGTAGTGGGAAATGGGAGGTTATGAGAGATTTTATAAGGAGTGGGCCTAAATTTTAGGAAGTGGTTAGGATGGGGTAGTGAGGTAGTGGAGTGGCAGGCCAAGGGTAGGTTGGGGTGATCGCCGGAGGTGGTGGTGGTGATTTCCGGAAAATTGAAATGAAATGGAATTGAGGTGGAAGTGGTGGAGAAACATTGTGATGGTGGGGTGGCTGGCTAGTGGATTTAATGGGGAAAGGAGAGGAGGGGTGGCTAGTGGAGGTAAGGGTAATAGAGGAGTGCCTGATTGGTGAAGGTAGCGGGGAATGGAGGGGTGGTCGGCAAGTGGAGGTAAGGGGGAAGGAGGGGTGGCCAGCTAGGGGAGATAGGGGAGATGGAGTGGCCGGTTAGTGGAGGTGGAGGGAAAGGGAGGGTGGTTGGCTAGATGGAGAGGGGAGAGGAGAGGTAACTTCCAAGCTTCACACTTGGATTCCGGCTTCGGCGTCGGGTGATCAAAAGGAGAACTTTCACTCAACTTCCAATACTCTTTACATGAGACCTTCTACTCCTATTTATAGCCTAGAGAGAGACAATGAATGGACATGATACGTCGCACATTATAACCTCCAAAATACACATACAAAAAATTACATAAATAAAATACATAAGCATAACATACTACGATCGGAGATCCATTCGTCATGAGCAAGCTTTGATCGTCATTGGATTCATACTCACGGGTCGCGTGGCATGATTCTCATCAACTCAACCCGCGTCAAAAGTCTCCATCTCCGACAAATGAAGATGATCGTGTTGTCGTCGTAGGGTGGGTCTCTAGAGCTTTGTGGAGGAGATCCATGTGTCGCCGATGAATGCGCGGCCCTGCCATTGAATCAAGTATCTGACTTTGTCTAGTGCTGGTACGAACTCGTGGGCCATGATCTCAGTGATGACGTCGAAAGGTCCTATGTTTGTCAATTACGATGTCTGTGTCGAAGAATGTGGTACTGCCACCGAAGATGGGACTGGAGATGGACGATCAATCAGTGCCGAAGGCTGGGGCTGTGGTGAAGAAGTCGAGGAGGGTTTGTAACGTCCCGATCAACTGTGGATGCGCTACAGGTCTGCAAACCAGTGACCCCAACCCATTTCCACGGATCTGATTGGACGCAGCCGCTAATTCAAATGGCGGGTTGTTGAGGTTGGGGATTGAACCTCAGACCTCCTAGATAAGGGAGCTCTAAACTGGTCCTAGCTCAATTGGTGATGAGGACCAGTTTAGAACTCCCTTATCTAGGAGGTCTGGGGTTCAAGCCCCAACCTCAACAACCCACCATTGGAATTAGCGGATGCGGCCAATCAGATCCATGGAGATGGGTTGGGGTCACTGGTCTACAGACCTGTAGCGCACCCACAGTAGACCGGGGCGTTACAAAGTTGGGGATGTGGAGCTGAGGTGGTGGGTGGCGAAGGGTACATATAATCGTGTGTATCGAAGAATAAGGTTAAATCTTCAATGTTGAATACGAATGAAATTTTCACTCTTAGGAATATCTAGTTCGTAAGCATTCTTCTCAATTCTTTTGATAACTGTGTAAGGACTCATTCGTTTGACATTTAATTTTCGAGCACCGAAACATAATTATCCGATTCCGGGTCGTACCTGAACATACGAACCGAGAACCGAACTATCCGGTTCTAAATTTTGTAGATTCGGAATTGAACCGAAACTCGTGAGAACCGGCCCGAACCGTTCGGTTCAGTTCGATTTTTGGTTCTTCGGTTATTTTTGCATACCCCTATCCAATATCGTAAAGATTGAATAATCGCTTAAAACCCCCAGTCGTAGTTGGAATACCTCTGTCGGATGTCATTCGGCTTCTCACTGAAATAAGAGACTAGATGACCTTCCTGGATGAGAACTCCTATACATACGGCGAAAGCATCGCAAACTACCTTGAATGCTTGGCTAAAATCAGGTAATCGAAGAACTAGGTTATCTTTAATGTCCTCAAATGCCCGAGTGGCGGCGGGTGTCCACTGAAAAATCTCCCTTACGATGACAACTCGTGTAGAGAGCCGTAATGATACTAAAATCTCTGATGAAACGTCTATAAAAGGTGGTCAAACCATGGAAGCTACGAGCTTCATGTATTTTTGTGGGCATTGGTCACTCTAAAAAGGTATTGACCATGTAAAGGTCTATGGACACGCCAAATGCGGAGATGATGAATCGTAGGAAGCGTGCTAACTCTGATAGAAAGGTGCGCTTTTTTAAGTGGATGTAAAAATGCTCCTTACGAAGAATGTCGAAGAGCAGCCGCAAGTGTGTGAGGTGCTCTTCATGAGTCTGACTATAAAAAAGGATGTCATCGAAATAAACTATGAGGAACTTGCCCATATACAGGCGTAAAATCTAGATCTTTTTTTCATTTTTCATTAAGCAAGGATATACAGCTCAACATTGTTCATTTCTCTTTCATCTTGCTTTGATCGGTTCCTAATCTGTCTCTTCAAAATGAAATGTATGCTAAAAAAGGTACTCTGATACAGCAGCAAGTAATCGGATGGATCCCCATGCCTTTGTTTCATTTGCTCCATACTCAGGACTTTTTGCATACGGGTACTCTCCATTGTCAATTATCTTGGGAAAGTAGTTCTTCAGAATGCAAGTGCTGGCACAATAGTTCTTTCTGATGTCTTAGATGTTACTAAAGTAAAAAACTTGGGCAACTATGTGATCTTTTCAAGGGTCGGTCTTGATGCCTAGAATTAGGCACGAAGCGATGGAATAAAATACATAGAGTCTTCTATGTTGCACATGAAAAGGCTAACGACTCACTAATCTAGAATACACTCTTAGGGGCAAGTGAAATTGAATAAACTTGCAGCTAAGGGAAGAATGTGAGCTTATGTGAAGCCAAGAGAGGCGAGGAATCGGCCAAACACTTTCTATAGACTCTAGCTTTAGCTGCCACGGTGGAAGTAGAGGCGCGTAGCGACCTGCTAGTCTTTAGATTTTCTTGCCCAGAATATGTTGTTATCTTTGCAAGAATCAAGAAGAAAGTCAAAGTAATAGCGATATTTCCCTTTCTGTCTTGCAAGAGCATATCGCGCGCGAGCCATGGATTGAAAGTGAATCACTAGTAGCAGGAAGATGCCCACGGGCATAAATTGAACATGAAAGAGAAGTGTTGTTGTCATCGACATATTCTATTCATTTTGAAACGATCAGGAAGAGTTGACTTTTTACTTTCTCTGTGGTTCGCTTTCCCTTCCTTTCTGTGGTAGCTATCTTTTTAGTTGTGAGAAAGATAGCATGGTGAACGATCTTTGCGAGTCTTGTCGGACTAGGGGCTCTACTAGGCTTGACCGTGGTCAATTTTCTTATGAAAGAATGACGTAGGTAGACTAAATCTCAGTAGTAGGAATTGTCGTCGTGTAATTTAAGACCGATACCACAAGCTAGGGACTTCTTATCCGTGGTCAGCATACTGAGAGTCGTCTTCTTTTCTTGCTCAAGTGGATTTTCTAGACGACTTCTCGATAGAGAACGATTTAGCACATCTTCTTTCTCCAAAAACTTTGACTTTGTCGAAAGACTATAAGCTTTTAGCTTATGAACAAAGACAAGTCTAGCTTCACGGCCTTCCTCCGGTCACTTCGTAGCTTTGATGTTCCTTCACTTCGTCTTCTCATTTGTTTTGATGTGAAGAGGAGTTCGTTAAGAAGATAATAGTTGTCTGAACGCTTGACGATGTCCATGGCTGAGGTAGGAGAGGATGGCAGATGTAACGGGCACTGATCGTTGTGCTCTTTGATGCCGATATCATAACCATCACTAGGGTTTTCTATATCCGAAATCGCGATGTCAGGGTTGAAGGCATATTTGAATCGGATCGAGGTCTCTCGAGCCTTTGTTGGTATGTTGGCAATGTGGGTATTTGAAAGCGCTCTTTCAACCTCGGTTAATGTCGTAGTTTCCCTCAGTATGAGTTGAGAGGGTAGAAGATAGAAAGCGAAGAGGGAAGAAGATAGGAAGCGAAGAGGCGTGAAAGGACAATCACTCTATCCAACTCGACCAACCACTTTTCCCCGGTCTTCTTCTTCTCTTCAGCGGGCAAAGTGAATAGCAAATGTAGCTTCCTTTACAGAGTAACCTTATGCTAGGGCAAGTGAAGCTATCAGACTGAAAGACATGGCGCCCTGTTTCCCTTTTTCTCGAAGGCATTTGACTCGCTCGCTTAGTTGTTGTTTGCAAAGAAGTTCGTTGCCTTACTTAAAAATGATCATGTGGCACCTAAATGACACTGAGCCTTTTGAACTCGGTGATGTCGATTTCAATGTTGACGTCGAAAAAGACCAATATAACACGAATCTAAGCCGAGATAGATTTTCTTTGTTCTAACCGCCTGAACTTCTCAAGTTCAAATACAGTTCGCCAAGAATCGGTATGAATATCGACGCGTCGTCCTCTTCGCTGCGTATCTGCTGTTAACTTAGAAGTTAATCTTCTCAGATGTATCAGCTTGTTCGCAGCTTCACCTAAAACGCCTCAAAACCTAGAAAAGGGTAGTTTGCCTAACGTAAGACCTTCTAAGCAGTTCTTAGCAAGAAGTGGGGTATGATTTCTTTTGGCTTTCAGACTCCGCTACGTGCACTCCTTCTGACCTTACGACTCTTCCTTCGCTTTCTTCATCTTTGATTCATCGCAAGAACCCTACCTTGCTTTGTCTTGGTGTTTTGATGTGAGTTGTTCATCGACAAGATCGGCGACAACATCTCAGAAAAGATGAGAAAAATCAGACCGAGACCGAAAGAACAAGAGTCACGATCGGCGGGCAAGTCAGGAAAGGATCTGTGGTCCGCGACGAGATGCTTTTCTTGCATTTATTCACATACTTCGTCGCAGTGCTTGTTCACGTAGTAGCTTCCTTCGTCGAAGTCAAGAGGTTCAACTCCCACCTTTCTTGCTTTCAAGTCTCGGGCGGTTGAGTTATCTATCATCTGGAGGGAGCCGTTCTTTTGAACTCCATCCTATCTATATCATCCTTACTAAAAGGAGCGGAGCAACTTGGAGTTTCGATCTTCCTTCGAATATCTTACGTGATGATCTACCCAGAGAAAAAGTGCTCTTTTTTCGAATGGGTGTCAAACGATCTCTCCAAAACCACACTAGTCTTCGGGAGGCTCAAGCCAATGTCGACCATGGTGTGCGTGTCGTGCAGGTTTTTGGCTGTTGACTTCTTTCTCTCTTAGGAGAGAGGTGAGCTTATGCGAAGCCAAGAGTGGCGAAGGGGACGAAGTAGCTGAGCTTATAGAAAGAGGGGACTAAGTCGGTGAGCCGATAGGCGAACAATCCAAGAAGGGGACATAGTCGGTGAGCCGATAGGCGAAGTAGCATGGTCATGATAGTGGCGAAGAGGACGAAGGAAGTGAGCCGATAGGCGAACAGTCCAATAAGGCTTTTCTTAATCCCCGGGGCGGGTGAGCCTGATAGGGGACTTCCTCGGTTTAGAAGCGATCAACGATCACCGACCGGGCATTCGACAATCGTTGACCGATGAACTGATCGTCAACTGAAAGCCTGATCGTTGACCGGTCATTCGCCGATAGGTGACCCGTTCATTGACTGAGGTTCAGAAGGAAGTTCGTTCTGCTAAAGAATACCTAAGTTTGTCGATTGATGGCTGGGCTCAACGATCACCAACCGACCAAGAACTACGCTCAGTGATAGCCTACCGAGCCCTCACTCCAACAACGCTCAAAGAAGGAATGATCTTGTTCGCCGATCTCTGACTCGTGCTCAATGATCGTCGACCGACCCAAAGCTCGGTGATCAATGATCACTGATCGAACCTGTAGCGTTGTCGGGATTCAAATAAAGCGTTGCAAAACAAGACAAAGCATGTCTAGAAAAAGAAAGGTGCCCATCCTTTAAAGTACTTGATCAGGAAGAAGTTTAATGGAAAAGGAAGTAGTTGTTATTCCTCAATGGCTCTCGGAAAAAGGAAGAATATAAATATGGTTACAAAAGAAAGAAAAATCGCTCTGAGCTCTTTAGAAGCCTTAGCCGACTCTTTTATTCTTCTCTATTTCTCTCTGTAACTTCTCTAAGGAATTTGTGTCTCTCTTCTCTCTTGAGATACAACAAGAATCACAATTTCTCTTTATAATAATCTCTCTTACTGAACATTCAAACAAAATGTATAAGATTATAGGTCTCTCCCTTCAAAAGAGCTGCGTTGCGGTTGGAGTCTCCAGATAAAGACTCGTCGGGTTGTTGGGCCTCCAGTGAAAAGGTCTTGTTGGGTTACTGGATCTCCTGAGCAAAAGATATGTGTTGTGTTGGAATCTCCAAAGGAAAATACTCATCGCTTTGGTGAAGGCAGTGGAATCCTACGGGTTATTGAAGAGTGGATTACCCAGATTTTATTATGGAACCACTATAAAATATCTGTAATCTGGATGTTTATTATATAGCTTTAGCTTTACATTCCCGCGCTTATTCTATTTTTTTGTTATCTACTATTACTATTTCTGGTTGTGTTATTCTCTATTTGCTGAAACAATTTGTAATTTGAGAAGGATTTAGAGGAAGAGATTTTTAATCTCTATCCCCCCCCCCTAGAGAAATATTCAGACCGCTTACGCACTTTCAAACAACCCAAAGGGAATAAACAACCACTCGTACAAGCCATCTTTTGTTTTAAATGCGGTCTTCCATTCATCGCCTTCTCGAACCCTAATCTAGTGGCACCAGCTTCGAAGGTCTAACTTTGAAAAGATTCGGGCACCTGACATATTGTGTAGGAGGTCATCAAGTCGGGAAATGGAAAATCGGTATTTGATTGTCATTTTATTGATAGCTCTGTATCTATACACATACGCCAACAACCATCCTTTTAGGGATAAGGAGAGCAGGTACGGCGCAGTGGCTCATATTTTCTATAATAAACTGCTTACGAATAAGGACAACTAATCTAAGTCCTTAGTCCTTCATTTTTACCGGGATTCATCTGAAAGTAGGGTTGATTCGGCATAGATGATCTCGGCACAAGGTCGATCGCGTGTTGGATGTCTCTTAGTGGGGTAGCTCATCCAAGAGTTCGTCTGATATAATATCCCTGAACTCGTCTAGGAGCCGTCGAATATCGGGGTAGATTGCCTTCACGTCCATAATGTCCTTCGTAGTCTACAAGGAAACAACTACATAAATGATGCCAGTGTCGCAACTCTCCCGAGTGAACCTACTAAGTCGTAAAATGTGGGCAGGTCTAGAGGTACCCAAGCTAACTAAAGGCTTGACCCTCCCCTTAAGGGAATCCTTGGGTTGGGTCGGGGACAGCGTGATCTTGCGGCCCTTGTCGAAGAATACGCATGTGTTGGACAATCTGTAACAAGTCACATCCCTATCAGGTCTAGAGGTACCCGAGCTAACTAAAGGCTTGACCCGCATGTGGACAGGTCTAGAGGTACCCAAGCTAACTAAAGGCTTGACCCTCCCCTTAAGGGAATCCTTGGGTTGGGATGGGGACAACGTGATCTTGCGGCCCTTGTCGAAGAATACGCATGTGTTGGACCATCTGTAACAAGTCACGTCCCTATCATATAGTCATGGTCTTCCTATGAGTACATGCGCTACGTTCATAAGAATGACATCACGCCAAACTATGTCCTCAAACGATGCAAGTAGGATTAGTACTAGGCACCTTTAAATGACTTGGATTATCGTCTTATCCACCCAGACAACGTGATATAGGTGCGGGTGAGGTTCTGTTTTTATCTTCATTCGTTCGACCCCCTTTTGGGCAATGATATTTACGCAGCTACCACTATCGATGACACATTTGCAAGCCCCACCTGCATTTGGGAAATAAATATAGAATATAGTTGTTCGCCTCTAATCTTCATCCGTACGGGGTGTATGGAGAATGCACCGAGCTACAATCAACTATAATGCTCTATCGGCATCGCTCTCCCATCTTTCTTCTACTATCACAACAATCTCCTCATCTGGAGGCTCTCTACAAGATCTGGACTGGGGTCGGGAACTTCTTCTATAAGTAGATTTCGCGTGGGGCGCTAAGGCTGCAATGTGACCCCTACCCTTTCAATGATAATACTGAATTCTCCCAGGTTTGGGAGCCCCTGGGATTGGCTTTGCCTTTAGTGTTGGGGGAAACGCAACTAGGAACATAAGTGGAGAGGCCAGTCTCGGGTGGTCTCCTAACTATCGAGTTCTCAAGCTGAGGGATCACTCACTTCGGTCTCGTACCTCGCAGGTAGTGCTCAACTGCTCGTACTCGAGGGCAAAGTCAGAATATCTTCTCCATTGATTCTAAGTGATGAGTTACCTACGAATCTCGGATCGTAATCCAGCTCGAAAATGAGATGCAGTCGCGATGGGATCCTCTCTAATATCGCTCTGACCGGCTAGCTCATCGAAGCGTGTCATGTAATCTTCTATCGAGAGGGTGCCTAGGCGTAATGTGTAGAGCTGATCTAAGAGCTGGCCTCTTTTGAAAATAGGAAATGTTTCACTTCAAGTCTTCCCTTAATATCCGCACATTGGGAGATGGGTGGTGGCCCTCTCGCTCTATTGAACGCTCTAGATTCGTCCAATAGATCTTTGCTTGCCCAAATAATTTTAGCTTGGCGAAGTAAACCAGGCGATCGTCGTCCATATCGAACCACTCAAAGTAATGATCCATACCAAAAATCCATTCATTAAAGGCCTTAGGATCTAGTTGTCCGTCGAATGAAGAGGCATTGATGTGAACCCTACGTGTGATGTCATCGTCAATGTGATGACCTCCCCTATGAAGATCGGCCTCGTCGTCGAAGCCATCCCTACCATAGTCAAATCTCATCGTCGGGGCGACACGGTCTCTATGATATGGAAATTGTGAGTGAAGACGCTCATCCTAAGGGGGAAGCGGTCGGGCTAGAGCGGGACCTCGTCGGCGCTCATAAACATACTTAGAATCTCTACGTGCGGAAGGGAAGGGTGGTGCAAATAGGATGGTGAGATGGTGGGCGTGTCTCCCTTCCAAATCTTGGGCTATGGAGTCTAGTGGCGTATCCCTGTGGTGTCATTGATCCTCAACTCGTGTAAAAAGTGAGCCAAATTGTTCTTTGAGTTTATTTATTTTATGCTGAGTTGAGTGGCCATAAAATTCTGGAAATCAAACGTGGACATGTTTGTGGGGACACTGGTCAATTGGCGGTGGTGCAAGATGAGGTGATCCGGCTCGTGAGCTCGATGAGCCGGCTCGAAAAAAGCTCGAGCTCGATTGCTCTTGTTCATGAGCTCGCGAGCTGGCTCGTGAGCTTTTTTTGGGTCATTTTAAAAATATATATATAAATATAAAGAAAAACAGGCTCATGAGCAAAAAGCTCGTGAGCAGCTCAAGCTCGACTCAAGCTCGCGAGCTCGAAAGCTCGAGCTCGAGTTTAATATACTGGTCTCGAGCCACGCAGGATGAGCTCGTCGAACTCGAGCTCGAAATATTTAGCCCGAGCTTGGGATTTTTTCTAAGCTCGACTCGAGCTCGACTCGTTTACACCCCTAGCCATCGATGTCACTTGGACCTGACATGGAAATATTTTAGAAGAAAAATAAAATAATTTTTTTATAAATGATAAGTGAGAAAATAAAATATTGTCCTACCTCTACGTGTGTGCAAGTGGCTCAAACTTTGGCTCTGATATCAAACTGATGCAGGGTAGGTTCTATCGGAGATAATGGATGATTTATAAATGCACTAACATTGATCTGACAACTAACTTGCAATAATAAAATTTCATAAAAGTGATACTAGATAGATCACAGTTGATGAAGCTTAACAAATAGGAAAACAGGAGATGTATATATGCGAGAGAGCACACAATCAAAATACATAAGCAAATAAGAAAGTACAATGTTACAAAAGTTCGCGACAATGATTACAACGTGATATAATTTAACTATTTAAGTAGAGAATTAACACTAATTCAACGTCAGGAAAAATGACAATGCAATGCAAACTTACACGCCTATAGAGTAGATATCTAGCGAGTCTTTGGTGTCTGTGAATTAAGCAAGTGACTGGGAGGTGGTTGGGGTGGTTGGAGGCTGGTTGAAGGTTGTGGAGGGTTGGAGTAGGCTCCCAGCCAGTAATGAAATGGGGAAGGCTTGGCAGGGCTGGAATTGGGTCCTGGAGGTCCTGGCAGAAAACAGTGAGGGTGGAAGGCTCTAGCATGCGTGGTGGCACCGAGTAATTAAAAGGATAAATTTCACACAACTTTCAATACCCTTTACATGAGACCTTCTACCCTTATTTATAGTCTAGGAAGGGACAATGAGCGTCCATGATTCTCTGTACATTATAACCTCCAAAATACATAAATAAAATACATAAACATAAAATACTACGGTCGGCAATCCGCTCGCCATGAGCGGGCTCGATCGTCACCGGATATGTGGTCGGCGCAAGTAGACCCTCACGGGTCATGTGGCATGATCTCCATCATAGTATCTAATATGAATATTCGCCAAAGGAAAATATTCATAATCAAAACCTCAACTCAACAATAGAGTATTCGACATGTGATAATCAATAGTACTTGGTTGGAACCAATCAACGATTCCAATAAGATGACATTTCAAATCAAACAGGTCAACAAATTGAATATTAATCAACAGATCAAATCATTTCGTGCTAGCCAAGACATTTAATAAAGTGTGTTAGCTCCATTAGTGGAGGCGACCACTCATCAATGTAAGAGTAATTCATAAAGCATCTTCATTCATGTTTATATTTCTGTAAAGAAGGAAAAGGGACACATATTTCTGAATTAGAGAAGGGATCTCCACATAATTAAAATACAATTTCATTCTCCATTTTCTCCAACAATCTATGTATATTCTATTAATAGTTTGTTGTTGCTATATTTTGAGCATCTTCCGCAAAGAAATCTACTTTGAACTGACAAAAAATAAGATGATCAAGCAAAAAAGGAAGAAATAAAAACCCACACTTTTTAGGGTCCTTTACAAAAGAGATTGTCTACCTACAAAACTTGGAAGGACAAAATATCTTCCGCATGTTGGTACCAAAAATGGTACCTCCAAAATTCACACTAAGAGGGATGGGAGAAAACTGCGAAGTGCGGGTTACTAAGACCGAAGATGCTGGGAAAGAGGGAAAACGATCACAGGAAAACGATCACGAAAAATGAGACCGCTTACACAGGTTGTAAGTTGGAGCCTCAGAGCCAAAAGTCCTTTTTCAGGTACCCCTACCCCTCTATTTATAGACGAGGGGGCTGCCCAAACGGGCAGAACTAAAAACTACGGGCTGCCCGGGATACAGGAGAGCCAGGGCAGGGAAGAGGGGTGCAAATAGCAGAAACAAAGAAAATGTTCAGATCGCCCGGGCCGGCGATCTCGCTTGGTTTGACCGTTTGAGACTTAGAAAAAACTGGCAGGGCGGATGGCTTGCGATCTGGGCGATCACGAAAAATGGAGACCGCTGAGACCGTCATTTTAACCTGTAAAGATTAGATCGCGGGCTTTCCGGGCAAACATAATCCCCGCACATTTTTAAGTTGCGCTGGAACTTCGAAAATGTAAACTGACCGCCGAGACCGCGACTGTCATAAATGCGGTTTGGTCTATAAATACCACCTCAGATCTTCAGATTCCTAGATATTGAGAAATTCCGATCCTCGAGCGGTCACTGTTTATTGAGACCGTGAAAATAGCTTTTTCTGGGATGGATGCTTTAGACTTGATGAAAGTGTCAGCGCAATCCCGAAAGTCGCCAAGATCTGCGTCAAAAACGAAGAAAGTCATTTCGAAGAAGACCGTTAGTTCCGGCAAGGAAAAATCGGTCAAGAGTTCAAAGAAAAAGGGTGATCCTGTTTCGAAGGCTATTGTTGATTTGACGATCACAAAAGCTGTTGTTGAGATGACCTCGGAAGTGGCTAACCAGTCCACAGAACGTTCTGGAGAGACCGCCTCTGTAGAATCGATCAAGGCTGCTATGCGGCAGATGAAGGCTTCAGCTGAAAATCTTAGAAGCCAGATCGCTGATAAAGAAAAAGCTGTTAGAGACTTGAAAAGAAAAGAAGCAAGTTCTCCTGATCAGACTGCTAAAAGGATGAAAACTGGTGATGATCAAGCTGTGACTGCCGGGGACATCACTCTTCAGGATTATCTTTCAGAAGATAACCCTGTTGAGAATATTTCAAACGTAAGTGATCGAATTTTACACTTATTTTAAGATCGATTTTTCTATTAATTTTTTCTTGATTATTATAGCCAATGGATCCTTTTGAAGTTGAACGACTTCGAATGATCGCCGAGGAAGAAGTTGCTGAAGAAGAAAAAAGAAAAGAAGAAAGGAAGAAGAAAGGAGAGGAGGAGAAGAAGAAGAGGGAAGAAGAGGAGAAGAGAAAGGAAGAAGTAGAGAGAAAAAAGCAAGAAGAAGAAAAGAGACAAAGGAAAGAGGAAGAGGAGAGGAAGAGGAAAGAAGAAGAAGAGAGAAGAGAAAAATAAGATGAGATCGCCAGGCTTGCGGCGGTCACTGAAGGTGTGAAGGAGAGAGAAGAAGAAAAGAGAAAACAGGAGGAGATTGCCAAAGAAGAGAGGGAGAGGAAAGAAAAAGAGGTGATCTCCATGGCTACGGAGAAGGAAAAGAAAGAAAAGGAGCGGGTTCTAGCCGCTGAGAAGAAAAAAGATAAGGAGAAGAAGAATAAGAAGAAGAAGAAGAAGAAGATTGCTGGAGAGGCGATCTCAACTGAGGAGGGAAAAAAGAAAAATGAAACCGCAACATCTAGTGATCGCGGCGATATCTTCTTTGTAATGGGCGAGAAGCTGGATGTAGGAGCGGCAGACCGCGCAGCTGCGTTGGACGTCATTAAGACTGGTAAGGCGAAGATGGTCGTGAGACCGATTGACTCACTTCCCGAACTTGCTTTTCGCCCCGCATCTCCTAGGAAGCGACCTGAGATCGTCATTATTGAAACTGAAGATATCCTTGTTAGTAACGCTGAGTTAAAGAGAAGAAGGAAAGAAGGCGAGCGGTCACAAAAGAGACAATTAAAAAAAATTAACTTAGAATGCTTAAGGGGATCTGACCGCCTTTTGTTGACCACTGATACTGCGGTCTCAAAAGATGTTGAAAAGACTTTACTTGACCGCGGTCTCGCCACACTGTCAAGTATTTCACATGAAATCCTTCCTTTTCTTCTGAAAACAATTTCTGATATTTGACCGTTTTTCTTCTGATCGCAGATGAGAATACTAATTCAGCTTCTGAAGAAGGTGAAATACCAAGGAAAGTCTCAATTCCTCCAGAGTTCGTTGATCTCCTCAGGCCGATGCTTGAAGATGTAAGGACTATGCGAGATCGCGAACGCATGCTAGAAGACCGCCTCCGAATCCAGACCGCAAATTTTGAAGCAAGGGAGGGGATCAAGCCACCAATCATAAGTAACACAGATCGCCATTTTGAAGAAAGAAGGAGAATATGCGGTCTCATAAATGTCTGACCGCCTGATCCCAGTACAAAGGGATAAATGGGGCCTTAGAGTAGAAAGAAAAAGGAGGAGAAAGAGGATCTCAAAATGATCAGCAGGGCAGGTGTGGTTATGCCGTGAAGGCTATACCGACATTGCTTTCCCCGAAGGGTCACCGAGTTTGTTGCAAACTTGCCAATCCAAGGTTCAGGCGACGGTCATAGATGTTTCCGACCGCCCCTCACCTAACCACGCTTCAACGAGTATTCGAAAGTTACGGACCAAAATGATCAGTAGGGCAGGTGTGGTCATGCCGCGGAGGCTACACCGACATTGCTTTCCCTGAAAGATCATTAAGATCGTAACAATGTCCTTCTCAATGCATGACAGAGCTGAGCCAGCCACCTAGACCTCCTTGATACGCTGAGGTGTGCCAGATGTCAGCAAGGACCCGGTATCCTAAACCTTCAACGCTCGAGCTTGGCGAGCCACTGCTACACAGATTCGAAATCTCCCCGACATCTGTGGTCCTGGCAGAATTACACGTCAAGCTAACAAGCTGAGGGGAAATGAAGTAGGATCCGTCGATGTCTCATTTGACAGGTTTTTGGCTTTCAAAAAACAGCTTATTTTTGGGACTTGTCATTCATTATGTGCATCGTGAATGTCTCAATGATATCTGCATGATGTTTAAGAGAAGAAAAGTGAGAAAGAGAATGAGCAAATTAAATACGAACTTTTAAGAAAAGGAAGAGCTTGAGATCATCTCCACTCCATGAATGAGGCAATTCTTCTCCTTCATGAGTTTGGAGATGATAAGCACCATTCTTAAGCACATTCTTCACCATGAACGGCTCCGCCCAGTTTGGGTTAAGCTTTCCAATTGAACCGGCTCTTGCTGCTGTATCTACTTTCTTCAAGACCAGATCCCCAACAGCGAATTCTTTGGTTTTCACATTTTTATTGAATAGCCTCGCCATTCTCCTTTTCACCTCTTCTTGTCTGATGGTTGTCGTATCTCTTAACTCCTCAATTAAGTCAAGGCTACATTTTAGCTCCTCATCATTTTCTTCCATCCAATCAGCTTGATTTTGTTGTGCTAGTAACACTCTTGGGCTTTTTACTTCAAACTCCACTGGAATAAGAGCTTCGGAACCGTGTGATAATTTGAAAGGGGTCTCTCCAGTGGCAGAACTTGGAGTTGTTCTCAAGGCCCATAAGACTGAAGGTAGTTGTTCTGCCCAGTTGCCCCTGAGATTTTCTACCTTCTTTTTCAAAAGATTTATGATAAGTTTGTTGGCGGCTTCTACCTGCCCATTGCTTCTGGGATGATGCACAGAAGCGAAACGTAGCTCAATGCCAATTTGATCGCAGAAATTAATAAGAGTTGAATTATTGAACTGAGAACCGGTATCTGTGATGATTGACATCGGAATTCCGTGCCGACATACTATCTCCCCCCAAATAAAATTTTTCACAGCTTGAGTAGTAATTTTGGCCAATGCTTTGGCTTCTATCCATTTGCTGAAGTAGTCAAGCATGACTATAATATATCGACGCTGCCCACTTGCCATGAGAAAAGGCCCAAACAAATCCATTCCCCAAACTGCAAACGGCCATGGGGTTGCTATCGATTTGAGTTGCTGAGCCGGCTGATTTTGGAGAGGAGCAAACTTCTGGCACTTGACACATTTCTTAGCAAATTTCTCTGCATCCTTCCTCATTTGGGGCCAAAAATAGCCTTGCCTCAGAATTCTTTTCTCCAAAGTCCTAGCCCCAGAGTGACTTCCACATTCTCCAGAATGAACCTCCTGAAGGACCATTGGAATCTCCTCTTCCGAAACACACCGTGCTAATGGTGAAAGGAAAGTTCTTCTATAGAGCACTCCTGCAACAAGATAGTAGTTAGCTGCTTTCCGTTTAAACCTTTTCCTATCCTTTACCGTTGAATGGAGCTTTCCAGTCGAAAGATACAGAACAAATGGATCCATCCAAGACGGATGCTGATCAATCTCCATAACCTCTCCTTCTTCAATTGCTGGGCGAAACAATTCTGAAGTTGTTCCTCCCGAGAGAAGTCCAAACTTTGCCAACTCATCCGCTTCCACATTCTCACCCCTTGGAATATGCTCAATGGTAAAGCTTTTGAACTTTCCTACCTCGATTTTCACCAGGGTTAGATATCGCTTTAAAATACTATCTCTGGTTTCGAAAGTTTCATTCACTTGAGAAGCCATCACCAAAGAATCTGTGAAGACTTTGTCATCATCAATCCCCAGCTCTCTAGCAAACTTAAGGCCGGCTAGTAAAACTTCATATTCTGCCTGATTATTTGTTACTTGAAAGTAGAACTTCAGCGCCTGATCCAATCTTACTCCATTAGGGTTGATTAAGACAACTCCAGCTCCGGAAGAATTTCTTCCTGAGGCTCCATCCACGAAGATTGTCCAAGCAAGGGGTACTCTGACCCCCTTCTCCGACTCAACTTCCTTGGCGTCCACCATGAAGTCTGCTAAAACTTGAGCTTTGATTGCCACCCTTGGAACATAAGATATGTCAAATTAACTGAGCTCTATTGCCCACTTTGCCAGCCTTCCTGAATGTTCTGGTTTCTCCAAGACATTCTTTAATGGAAGATCAGTGACGACTAGAATCGAATGAGCTTGAAAATATGGTCTTAATCTTCTTGCCGAAGTTACGAGCATTAAGGCTAGCTTTTCGAGAATAGGATAGCGAGTCTCCGCATTTTTCAGGATTCGACTCACATAATAAACCGGAAATTGCTTCTTCTCCTCTCGGACCAAAACAGAGCTTATGGCATCGATTCCAACTCCCATATACAGAAAAAGATCTTCTCCTTCTCACGGGCTTTGGAGCAGAGGAGTTGATGTTAACTGCTTTTTAAGCTGATTGAAAGCATCATCACACTCTTTCGTCCACTCAAACCTAGCCCCTCCCCGGAGGGTCTTAAAGAAAGGTGCACTCTTATCCCCTGATCGAGAGATAAAGCGACTCAAGCCTGTCATCCTCCCTCCTAGCTGCTGAATTTCTTTGGAGGACTTGGGAGGTGGCATTTCCAAAATAGTTTTTACTTTGTCAGGATTGGGCTCTAACCCTTCTGGATTAAGGAGATGACCCAGAAATTTTCTTTTACTTGCCCCGAAAACACACTTCAACGGATTCAACTTCATATTAAATGTTCGAAGGGTTGCAAAAGTTTCCGAGAGGTCACTAAGATGAGAAGAGAATGATTTGTTTTTTACCAAGAGGTCATCGACATATACCTCAAGGTTTCTTCCTTTTTGATTCTTGAAAACTGTATCCATCATTTTTTGGTAGGTTGCTCCAGCATTTTTTAGCCCAAAAGGCATTACGAGATAACAGAAGCAACCGTCATTTGTGATAAACGAAGTATGAGGTATATCCGGTTTATGCATTCTGATTTGATGATAATCTGAAAAAGCATCTAAAAAATTCATAAAAGAATAACCTACCGCAGAATCCACTAAAGAATCTATCCGAGGCAAGGGGTAGCAATCCTTGGGGCAAGCTTTATTGAGTTTGGTGAAGTCTACACACATTCTCCATTTTCCACCTGACTTCTTCACCATTACAACATTGGATACCCACTCAGGGTATTGAATTGGTTGAACAAACTTCGCCTTCAGGAGCTTCTCCACCTCTTCACGGATAGGCTGAGCAAGAGTGGTTGCAACAGACCTCTTCCTCTGCTGGATCGGGGTGAAGTTTGGGTCAATATTGAGATGATGGCAAGCGACATCCGGATCCACTCCAGGTGTTGAAACCGACTACTCGGTCTCTGTGGAGTTCGGGGCCCTCAGCGAGGCTGAGGGGCGACCAACCCTTACTCCCCCCAAGGGAGAGCTCTAGGTTGAAGGTGTTGGAACTAAAACTGGACCAAGGGCTTAATGGGGAGGTCCCGCCACATACCCGGAAGTCCCCTTGGAACTTCCCCTCCCAAGCCACTACTAAGCTTGGGCACCACTGGAGCCTCTTCTCACCCCCTAGAGAGACTTGGGGAGGGAGAGAAGGAAGGAGAGAGCTAGCATAGGATGAGAGAGCTCTCCAAATGGTGCCCCCTTGGTCCTATTTATAGGATTTTTGAAGTTGGGCTGCTAATAGCCAAAAACTGGTCAGCCAGATTACCAAAATGCCCCTGAATTGGGCTGCGGATAGCTGAATCCCGCTGTTCTGAAACGCTAAATGCAGACCACTGGACTGCGAATAGCCAAACTGGACTGCGAATAGTAAACTGGATGAGGGGGGCCGAGTTGGCCTCTCCGCCGAATGCTGGGCGAGAGGGGGGGTCGAGCTGGCCTCTCCCCTCTCCGCCGAATGCTGGGCGAGAGGGGGGGTCGAGCTGGCCTCTCCCCTCTCCGCCGAATGCTGGGCGAGAGGGGGGGGTCGAGCTGGCCTCTCCCCTCTCCGCCGAATGCTGGGTGAGAGGGGGGGTCGAGCTGGCCTCTCCCCTCTCCGCCGAATGCTGGGCGAGAGGGGGGGTCGAGCTGGCCTCTCCCCTCTCCGCCGAATGCTGGGCGAGAGGGGGGGGTCGAGCTGGCCTCTCCCCTCTCCGCCGAATGCTGGGCGAGAGGGGGGTCGAGCTGGCCTCTCCGCCGAATGCTGGGCGAGAGGGGGGGTCGAGCTGGCCTCTCCCCTCTCCGCCGAATGCTGGGCGAGAGGGGGGTCGAGCTGGCCTCTCCGCCGAATGCTGGGCGAGAGGGGGGGTCGAGCTGGCCTCTCCCCTCTCCGCCGAATGCTGGGCGAGAGGGGGGTCGAGCTGGCCTCTCCCCTCTCCGCCGAATGCTGGGCGAGAGGGGGGTCGAGCTGGCCTCTCCGCCGAATGCTGGGCGAGAGGGGGGGTCGAGCTGGCCTCTCCCCTCTCCGCCGAATGTTGGGCGAGAGGGGGGGTCGAGCTGGCCTCTCCCCTCTCCGCCGAATGATGGGCGAGAGGGGGGTCGAGCTGGCCTCTCCCCTCTCCGCCGAATGCTGGGCGAGAGGGGGGGTCGAGCTGGCCTCTCCCCTCTCCGCCTTCCTCCGGAGCGGGGGGGGGGGGGGCGAGAGGAGCTCGCCCCCTTCCTTTGCTCGCTTCCTACATGAGCTGGGCGAGCGGAGGTCTCCGCCTCCTACCGCTCGTCCTCCCTCTCTCTATCCGAGGGAAAAGCACTCGACGAATACTGGGTTGTACACAATCCCCGCTCTTTGCGAGGTTAGCTTAAGCTCGCAAAGAATCATCCAACCCTGAGTGTTCGACGAGTGTCGCTGGAAACCCGGCTAACGGTGCCAACTTGGAAAGAACACCTAGCCTCTCCGAGAGTTCCTCCAACCCTGCCGGCTAGCGAGAGCCCGACTAGCGGAACCACCTCGGGGGAAAAACATAACCTCTCTGAGAGACCTTCTTATCCTGTCAGCTAACGAGGGGAACTAATCATTTAACCTCCCTGGGAGGTCAACCTGCCCTGCCGTCTAGTGAGAGCCCGGTCAGCGGAACCATCCATGGGGAACATCACATATCCTCCCTAGGAGGTCAACCTGCCCTGCCGTCTAGTGAGAGCCCGGTCAGCGGAACCATCCAAGGGGAACATCACTTAACCTCCCTAGGAGGTCAACCTGCCCTGCCGTCTAGTGAGAGCCCGGTCAGCGGAACCATCCAAGGGGAACATCACTTAACCTCCCTAGGAGGTCAACCTGCCCTGCCGTCTAGTGAGAGCCCGGTCAGCGGAACCATCCAAGGGGAACATCACTTAACCTCCCTAGGAGGTCAACCTGGCCTGCCGTCTAGTGAGAGCCCGGTCAGCGGAACCATCCAAGGGGAACATCACTTAACCTCCCTAACCTGCCCTGCCGTCTAGTGAGAGCCCGGTCAGCGGAACCATCCAAGGGGAACATCACTTAACCTCCCTAAGAGGTCAACCTGCCCTGCCGTCTAGTGAGAGCCCGGTCAGCGGAACCATCCAAGGGGAACATCACTTAACCTCTCTAGGAGGTCAACCTGCCCTGCCGTCTAGTGAGAGCCCGGTCAGCGGAACCATCCAAGGGGAACATCACTTAACCTCCCTAGGAGGTCAACCTGCCCTGCCGTCTAGTGAGAGCCCGGTCAGCGGAACCATCCATGGGGAACATCACATATCCTCCCTAGGAGGTCAACCTGCCCTGCCGTCTAGTGAGAGCCCGGTCAGCGGAACCATCCAAGGGGAACATCACTTAACCTCCCTAGGAGGTCAACCTGCCCTGCCGTCTAGCGAGAGCCCGGTCAGCGGAATCTCCAAGGGGAACATCACTTAACCTCCCTAGGAGGTCAACCTGCCCTGCCGTCTAGTGAGAGCCCGGTCAGCGGAACCATCCAAGGGGAACATCACTTAACCTCCCTAGGAGGTCAACCTGCCCTGCCGTCTAGTGAGAGCCCGGTCAGCGGAACCATCCAAGGGGAACATCACTTAACCTCCCTGGGAGGTCAACCTGTCCTGCCGTCTAGTGAGAGCCCGGTCAGCGGAACCATCCAAGGGGAACATCACTTAACCTCCCTGGGAGGTCAACCTGTCCTGCCGTCTAGTGAGAGCCCGGTCAGCGGAACCATCAAAGGGGAACATCACTTAACCTCCCTAGGAGGTCAACCTGCCCTGCCGTCTAGTGAGAGCCCGGTCAGCGGAACCATCCAAGGGGAACATCACTTAACCTCCCTAGGAGGTCAACCTGGCCTGCCGTCTAGTGAGAGCCCGGTCAGCGGAACCATCCAAGGGGAACATCACTTAACCTCCCTAGGAGGTCAACCTGCCCTGCCGTCTAGTGAGAGCCCGGTCAGCGGAACCATCCAAGGGGAACATCACTTAAACTCCCTAGGAGGTCAACCTGCCCTGCCGTCTAGTGAGAGCCCGGTCAGCGGAACCATCCAAGGGGAACATCACTTAACCTCCCTAGGAGGTCAACCTGCCCTGTCGTCTAGTGAGAGCCCGGTCAGCGGAACCATCCAAGGGGAACATCACTTAACCTCCCTAGGAGGTCAACCTGCCCTGTCGTCTAGTGAGAGCCCGGTCAGCGGAACCATCCAAGGGGAACATCACTTAACCTCCCTAGGAGGTCAACCTGCCCTGCCGTCTAGTGAGAGCCCGGTTAGCGGAACCATCCAAGGGGAACATCACTTAACCTCCCTAGGAGGTCAACCTGCCCTGCCGTTTAGTAAGAGCCCGGTCAGCGGAACCATCCAAGGGGAACATCACTTAACCTCCCTAGGAGGTCAACCTGCCCTGCCGTCTAGTGAGAGCCCGGTCAGCGGAACCATCCAAGGGGAACAAATACCTTGAAAAGAACTTTTATTACAATAGTCCTTCGGTTACATGCAAGAAAAACTAAGTATGAAAACACTCCCTCCTACTACATGGACTTAAGGAAAAAACAAAGCACGGAGACCAGGACTCGGACTTCTACTCCCAGGCATGGTCCTCCTCGACCCCCTCTGGTTGTTGACGCTGCGGCCTCGGGCCCCTCGCCTCCCTCATTTCCAAGAACTCGGGGCAGGCGGATGTCGCGTGGCCTTCCTCCTGATGGAAGTCACAGTAAGGCAACTTCACTCGGACGCCCCTCCTTCCTCCCCTACGATTTCTTCTTCTTTTGTGGTCGATCACCATGGCTTGTTGGGGTGGTGGAGAGGGTGCTTTCGGTCCCTGCCTCCATCCTGGGAGGTCGGTCCCCTCTTCTTGGAAGCTGTCTTCCTCCTGGTCGAATTTCCTCTTGGGGGCCTTTGCTCTTCCCCCCTGCTGCCTTGCCTCCGGCTCACTCAGCTTGGCCAGCCTTCTTGTGAACTCCGGGTTGGCCTCTTCACTTTCAACTTCTTCGGCCACCCTTTCCATCAACTCCTCAAAAGACAAAGGAGCCCTCCTCTTGAGGTCCGCCTTGAAGAAGCCCTCCCGCAGCCCCAACGTGAATGCAAGCTTGAGGGTGTACCCGGGCACCTCTTCGACGAGGTGAACCTCTTCCCTGAACCGTTCCAGATATTGAGCCAGTGGCTCCTCTGGCTCTTGCTTGACCTTGAAAAGTGCTTCGGCATCTTTCTTCCTCTTCCTTGACGTCGAGAAGCGCAGCAGGAAACCTCGACGTAAGTCTTCGAAGGCATAGATGGATCCCGCAGGGAGCTGGTGGAACCACTCTCTAGTCTTTTCCTTCAGGGTTGTCGCAAAGAGTCGACACCTGAAAGCGTCCGACATGGGCATGATGGAGACCATGTCCTCAAACCACTGCAGGTGCAGGACGGGGTCATCCTTGCCAAAGTAGTGAGACATCTCTGCTCCCTTGAACCCCCCCGGAATCGGGGCTGAGAGGATCATCTCAGAAAAAGGACCTCCTCTGCTCGCCCCCCTTTGGGGCTGGGCGAGTGAGGGCCTGGCGCCTCCCCACTCGCCCCCTTGGGGCTGGGCGAGTGGGGGTCTGGCACCTCTCACCCTCCTGTTGGGGCGAGACCTCTGAACCACTTCCTCTCCTGCCTTCGCCTATCGAAGCGAGAGTCACATGTAAGGTCTGCAGGACCTCTTGCCTGAAATTTTCGAACATCTCCAACACCCCATCTACCGGGGGCTGCGAGTGACCCGGGTCGGAACTTCCTCCACCTCCGCCCATGGAGCTCATCTTGAGGATTTCTTGAATCAGTCACTCTCCACGCTCACCGCACCATAAATGTTGAAACCGACTACTCGGTCTCTGTGGAGTTCGGGGCCCTCAGCGAGGCTGAGGGGCGACCAACCCTTACTCCCCCCAAGGGAGAGCTCTAGGTTGAAGGTGTTGGAACTAAAACTGGACCAAGGGCTTAGTGGGGAGGTCCCGCCACATACCCGGAAGTCCCCTTGGAACTTCCCCTCCCAAGCCACTACTAAGCTTGGGCACCACTGGAGCCTCTTCTCACCCCCTAGAGAGACTTGGGGAGGGAGAGAAGGAAGGAGAGAGCTAGCCTAGGATGAGAGAGCTCTCCAAATGGTGCCCCCTTGGTCCTATTTATAGGATTTTTGAAGTTGGGCTGCTAATAGCCAAAAACTGGTCAGCCAGATTACCAAAATGCCCCTGAATTGGGTTGCGGATAGCTGAATCCCGCTGTTCTGAAACGCTAAATGCAGACCACTGGACTGCGAATAGCCAAACTGGACTGCGAATAGTAAACTGGATGAGGGGGGCCGAGTTGGCCTCTCCGCCGAATGCTGGGCTAGAGGGGGGGTCGAGCTGGCCTCTCCCCTCTCCGCCGAATGCTGGGCGAGAGGGGGGGTCGAGCTGGCCTCTCCCCTCTCCGCCGAATGCTGGGCGAGAGGGGGGGTCGAGCTGGCCTCTCCCCTCTCCGCCGAATGCTGGGCGAGAGGGGGGTCGAGCTGGCCTCTCCCCTATCCGCCGAATGCTGGGCGAGAGGGGGGTCGAGCTGGCCTCTCCCCTCTCCGCCGAATGCTGGGCGAGAGGGGGGTCGAGCTGGCCTCTCCCCTCTCCGCCGAATGCTGGGCGAGAGGGGGGGTCGAGCTGGCCTCTCCCCTCTCCGCCGAATGCTGGGCGAGAGGGGGGTCGAGCTGGCCTCTCCCCTCTCCGCCGAATGCTGGGCGAGAGGGGGGGTCGAGCTGGCCTCTCCCCTCTCCGCCGAATGCTGGGCGAGAGGGGGGGTCGAGCTGGCCTCTCCCCTCTCCGCCTTCCTCCGGAGCGGGGGGGGGCGAGAGGAGCTCGCCCCCTTCCTTTGCTCGCTTCCTATATGAGCTGGGCGAGCGGAGGTCTCCGCCTCCTACCGCTCGTCCTCCCTCTCTCTATCCGAGGGAAAAGCACTCGACGAATACTGGGTTGTACACCAGGCATGTCATCTGCCGACCAAGCGAAGATATCTAGATTTTGCAGAAGACAAGAGATGAGCTGACTCTTGTCAGCTTCAGATAATTCAGCGTTGATGGAGAGGCTCTTGCTCCCATCAATCCGAACAGCTTGAGTTGCTTAGGCAGGTTCCAAGCGAACTCCATCTCTTGTATCCTCCTCAACTTCTTCTGCAGCTTGGACTTGTTCAGGAACTTCAACTGATTCAGCCATCATGACTTCTTGGGGAGGAGATGACACGATCATGTTGACCGTCTTTACGTAGCACTCCCTAGCTTTCCTTGGATCGCTCCTGATTCGGTGTTGTTTGCCATTCAAGGCAAACTTCACCGCTTGATGATAGGTGGAAACAATGGCTTGATATCCATTCAGAAAGGGTCTTCCAAAGATTGCGTTGTAGCTGCTAGGAGCATCAACGACTATGAATTTGACCAGCTTCAATATTCCTCCCAGAATTACGGAGAGAGTGACGAGCCCTTCTACCTCCTTCTCTCCTGAAAAACCATAAAGAGGTCTTTCAGTTGATAGGAAGGGTTTACATGTCTTCAACGCCTCGAAGGCAGGTTTGAAGAGCACGTTGACTGAGCTTCCTGTATCAATCAGAATCTTCTCCACTGTATAATTCTCTATTACAGCTTTAATGACGACCGCGTCGTCAAAGGGATTCGCGGTCTGAGGAAGGTCTTCATCTCCGAAAGTGACCGTCCCTCGGACCGGGGCTGAAGAGGTGGCAGCAACCTCTGACTGGTAAACTCTCTTCAGACTTGCCTTCCTTGAAGACTCCGGACATGCACCTCCGTGGATGCAGAAAAGGTTGCCCAAGGCACCCTCATCATTAGCATCCACGCATTCATTGGGAAATCCGATATTGCCAAGATGGCCAACATCGTCCACTTCTTCGCATGCCCAGTGAACCTCCGCTACCTCCTTAGCCTTGGAGGTTGAGGCTTTGGCAGAATCATTCTTCTGAATGAGATCACGGAGCTTACCTTCCTTCAGTAACTTCTCTAAGAACAGGCGGAGAGCTCTGCAATCCTCTGTCAAGTGTCCCCTATCTCTGTGGTACTCACAGTAGAGAGTAGGATTCCTTGTTTTTGGGTCAGAGTTTAGCGGAGCTGGCGCTTTGAAAAAGGGTTGCTTCTGGAGGATTTGGAGCACTTCACTCATAGAAACACCAAAGTCTGTAAAAGACTCTTGGGATTCATTGTAGAGTGAAGGGATGGGCAGAAGAGGAGGTTGGGCGTATTGGATCTGGTGGACTGGGGTGACTTGCGGAGCAGGAGTAGCGGGGGTTTGAAGAAATGAACTTTGAGGCGGGAAAGATTGATTACCTCGATTGAAGCGGTTGTTGCGATAGTTCTTACCTCTCGGAGCTGGAGGTGGAAGCTCTTGTCGAGGTTTTGAGGAAGATGAAGCCGGGTAGAATCCTGCAGAGCCTTTCTGAGTGGCCCTATTGGTCAAGTTGCTCACATAGGTGGGGTTATTAATCTCCCCTTCTATGTAGCGATTGGTCACGCTGATCAACTCCTGATAGGAGCCAGGCTCCTTGGTGGTGACTTTAAACTTCAGAGGGCCCTCCTGCAAGCCGCTAATCAGAGCTACCATATAAAGCTCAGGATCCATATCTCTGACTCCCAAGATCTCTGTTTGAAAGTGGTCAACGAAATGTGCTGCAGTTTCGTTGTCCCCTTGCTTACTCTTGAAGAGGGTCGCAGGACCACTCTTCCTTTTCTTCGCGGTGGCAAACCTTAGGAGGAGCTCTTGCCTCAGGGCAGCAAAGCTCGGGATAGATTGGCAGGGCAACTTATAAAATCATTCCCTGGCCGACCCATCAAAGGAGGTGACCATCAGCTTGCACCTCACTCCATCCGAAATGGTCCGAAGAGCAACAGCAGACTCGAAGGCCTGAAGATGGGACATTGGGTCGCTTTCTCCTGAGTACACAGGAAGGCGGGGCTCTCTGAATCCATGAGGAATCGGATCCCGACGAATCTCATCGGTAAACGGAGAAGGCTCCCCTAACTCAGAAGGTCCTGGAGGAGCAAGAAAAGGAGCAGGAGGAGCTTGAGGATAAGCAAACTCCTCTTCAAAATTCAGAGTCTGAGCCGGAGGCCCCTGGGCTGCGGCTCGGAAAGAATTATGGCGGGCGGCGAACTCCTAATGCTGAGATCGCTGAGTAGCCGCGGGCTGGAAACTGGGGTGATCGCACTGGTGACCGCTTGCCATGCGGTCAGGAGTGGCGACCTGAGGGGGTTGAGGGAGAATCCTCTGGGAGATTGCGGCCAGAACCTGGTTTATGGCCTCAATCTGCCTCGCGGACTCCTGCTGAGTCCGGACGACTTCTTGCCGATCTCGAGCGGCCTCTTGCTGAGACCGCGCGATCTCCTGCTGAACAGAGGCGGCCTCCTGCCTAGCTCGGACGGCCTCG
This sequence comes from Dactylorhiza incarnata, assembly GCA_033032865.1. Lineage (NCBI taxonomy): Eukaryota > Viridiplantae > Streptophyta > Magnoliopsida > Asparagales > Orchidaceae > Dactylorhiza > Dactylorhiza incarnata. Next base: position 4,329,797 of record JAWHQI010000177.1, on the reverse strand, counting down.
CGGAGAGCTTGCTCAACACGAAGCTCGAAGCGACGCTCAAGCGCTTCTAAAGGATTGTGATCGGAAGGGGGAGCGCTGGGAGACCGCAAGGGGCGACCTCTGCGGCGCTCAGCCATCTTGAAAGTCTATGAATTTCACCTGACACTTCGGATCTGAAGGTCGCGTGTTCGTTCTGTTGGTACCAAAAATGGTACCTCCAAAATTCACACTAAGAGGGATGGGAGAAAACTGCGAAGTGCAGGTTACTAAGACCGAAGATGCTGGGAAAGAGGGAAAACGATCACAGGAAAACGATCACGAAAAATGAGACCGCTTACACAGGTTGTAAGCTGGAGCCTCGGAGCCAAAAGTCCTTTTTCAGGTACCCCTACCCCTCTATTTATAGACGAGGGGGCTGCCCAAACGGGCAGAACTAAAAACTACGGGCTGCCCGGGATACAGGAGAGCCAGGGCAGGGAAGAGGGGTGCAAATAGCAGAAACAAAGAAAATGTTCAGATCGCCCGGGCCGGCGATCTCGCTTGGTTTGACCGTTTGAGACTTAGAAAAAATTGGCAGGGCGGATGGCTTGCGATCAGGGCGATCACGAAAAATGGAGGCCGCTGAGACCGCCATTTTAACCTGTAAAAATTAGATCGCGGGCTTTCCGGACAAATACCGCAATGAACTTATTAACATATGTCTTATGCATAGTCTTGTTGGAGATAAAGATGCAAAAGTACATCCTACTCCATATCCCATGTTGGGCTAGAATTATAGGAACCCGTTTTGTTATAGATTGTCCTCCGCTATAGTATGATGTGTATCCTAGTTGTTAAAACATGTATTTTTCAAGGCCTTCTTGTGGCCCATGATTATCGATGTGTTACGCTAATTTAGTATTTTCGTGAGTACTCTCTTTTGAGGCAGACAATTGTCATCATTATTGTGTATAGTACATGTGTATAATTTATATTTGTCCATATTAAATAATCATTATCAAAATGTAAGTACGAAACATCTATTATAAAATATTTGATTTGAATATTATCTTTCCTGTAGATGAGACACTAGAAAATGTCAGCTAGGCTTTGAGTCCCTTCCTATGCCCGCACAATGGGTCCTAAGGAAAACTAACCCAATATTTCACATGAGCTTAATTAAGAAGTGTTCTTAGTCACTATAATATTGTGAATAAGGTTTGTATCCATGCATAACAATATTATTGGAAATTGTTAAAGGCACCGCATTTTTTGCTACTGGCACATTTTTGTTAAAGGCACCACACTTATTTGAATATTGTCAATGACAAAGAATTGTTTAAGGCACCACAATTTTGTTAACAGCAAACCAAAGTAAACTCCTATCGCATTTTCATTGTTCATAGTATCTTCCACCCTGTTTTATTCTCGTGTTTCTTTCATGTACTAATCTATTAAACCAATTCAAATATATAACCAAATTTATACTTTTTGTGACTTGAAAGAGAGCCGTCAGTTCGGGATTACAATTGTCGTTTAAGAGAGTCGTCTATTTTTGTACAAGAATAGTTATGATACTTGACAAATCTTTTGAAGGGAGTGAAAAGCTAAACCAATTACAAAAATTAGGAGATGAGGGTTTAAGATTCCTGTAACAAACACTGAGTACATTTTGTAGCTTTAATAGATGTGAAATTTCATACTCCTGAATCAATCATACTTGAATTTAGGGTCGCCATCATCATCGTCATTAGCCCTAAACCAACTTTTAAGGGTCACTTCACAGTTCCACATGCTCCACTCATTCTGATTGAACTCTAAATTTACGTATCTCGAATTAACCACCCTAAGAACAAAGCTATATATACATGATGTTATGACATCTTGGTATCCCGAGAGGAAATCAAAAGCAGGTCACGGACAGTATGAGATGAGAGAATCCTATAACTTTCAGAATATATGTTAGAAGAAACAATTGGTCCAGTATTGAGAGAAAAATGCATTTCCATCTCATCCATCTCTTCATAGATGCAGGAAATCATACCTCCTTCACTCGGACTGGAAGTTCGGAAGCTTCGCGCCTAGCTGCCCTGCAGAAAGCACGCGTATGTGGACCAGTCACGGGCTTCAGGATTACCAGAGCTTCACGATCCAGTGCGTTTTCAGTGCTCCGGTGTCGAATGCAGGGAGAATCCGGCGTCGATGGGCTTGCGGGATCCTGTCGCGGCGTCGAATGCAGGGACCGTGGGGGGTAGTCGGGGTCCAGTCGCGACGGCGGTCCAGTGCCCCAGCGTTGATGGGAGGAGTCCGGCGTCGATGGGGGGACTCCGGCGTCGATGGGAGTAATCAGTCGCGGGCGGTTTCGTCCGGGCAGAGGGCGAGGAAGGTCGCGGTCGGCGGATTGACTGCGAGCTAGGGTCGAGTGCTAGGATCACCGGGTATTCACGATCCAGTGCCATTTGATGTGCCTTTTAACAATAGAGTTGATACAGTCCGGAACTGGCTATTCGCAGTACATCGCTATTCGTAGTCCACAAATTTTATTTGTAGTCCAAAATTTTATTTACATCTCACTCTCAACCCAAATAAGTGAAACATTTGTTGATTTATTCAGTACTAGAAGCCTAGAAAAATACATTAAAGACTAAAACAATTTAAAAACCTAGCAGGAAAACAAGTTACATGGCTCTAAACAAAGTTAAATGACATGCAAATCTTCCTCTAACCAGAAAACTGACTACATTTTTGAAATTTTCGCTCGATAATTTCCTTCTTTTTTGAAGATGAATCTAAGAGGGGGGAAAACGACGCGACCGATAGAACTGCTAGGATTTAGGCAACGGGAGAGAGATGGAGAGGAGGTTATTTGATGGGGTGTGATTAGTGAGAATTGGACTGCGAATATAATTAGGATTTTTATAATTTTTTGGGGTGCGAATAGCGATGATTGGACTGCTAATATCTACTCTCTTTAACAATTCCCATGTTATTTTTATGGGAGTTGCTATTTATACTCCAAGAATCAATATTGGTAACTCATTGATATTTATAGTCCACGAAATTATATTCGTACTCATATCCGATATTCGTATCCATTGATAATTTTAAAAAAAACATAGAATGAGCTCATATAGAACATATAAAACTATAAGCAAATTGATAAAAACAATAAGAACATGATAAATTAACAACCATTTAGAATACTTTGCCAATAATATATACATTAGCAATACAAAAATAGACATCATTTGTTCCCAAAATATTATATTCCACCCTTCAAAATCAACTCATCATTTGTAAGTGCATAGATCTTTCCTTGTCAAAATGAAGCATTCTTGTATTAGTGAAACTTCAAATTAATATTTGTAAAGTAAAAAAATAACTAACAAAGTAAATGTCTTACACTTTTTGAACCTAATGAGGTCTTGTACTTGAAGAACTCAAATCATGAAACAATGTGCACTCTGCAAAATATAAATTATATTAATTGATAAGGACATTCTTCCGCTAATTGATAAGGGTAATATTAAATTAAATTGGCATTCTTCTTTCATCTGCAACTGAATGAAGTGGTTCTCATTTATAAATCTCATATAAATAACACTTAGAATAGCAGGTGGAACTGAATGCAGTGGTAGAAATATGAATGATTGTTGACTTCATAAATGAGCGAGCTTTATGTTGTAGCATGATGCAACTAATTGACTCATATCGGGCATTGACATCCATTCTCTAGTGGGGCTGGTACCACCCAACAATCAAGAAATTGTAGTAATTCTAATCTTCTTAATGTTCTGAATATTTCTGTGTATAACAATTTCTTATCATGAAGTTCACCTGCAAGATCATGTCATAATTACATCCAATTATCCCTCATATTTAGAGCAATACTAATGACTCTGCATCCGCAATGGCCATCACACATAACATCAATGACATCAATGATATGTGCACGCATAATAGGTGGCATTTGCTCGCGCGCATTTTCAATAAAACAACTCCTTGTAATTATTTTTTTCTTTGATGTCTTACTCAACTTGGTTTTTTCTTGTTGTTGTTCTTCCCTCAGAACATGCTCAAAATGTGATGGGTCTCTTTTTGTGGATTTATAATCCTTTATGAACTTCTTCAAACTTCCCCTTGGACGACCTCTCAATCTTGTGGGCAATTTAGGTTCCATTGTTTGACTTGCATCCGGTTTAACAATTTCACGTAATTTTCTTTTAATTTCCTTTCTTTGTAAATCACATATGTTGCTATATTTTTTCAATATCCCTTTTACATCATTCTCTATGTCAACTGAATTTTTATGTTTTTCCTTAATGTTGAATTCAGGCTTGTCAAGTAATATTGATTGTTTTCATTGCTTGTGCACCATCTATAATGGGAATGCATTATCCTCTTTAATGTTTGAAACTAGTTCATGTGCTCAAGGTAAACCAAGTGTATATCTGTTCTTATGTGTACGCAACGCCAGCTCAAGAAATCCAGTTTTAATCAACTCTTCTTCTTTTTAAATTATATCTAAGGCAACCTGAGAAAACTTGAATCTTTCTTTGCCCAAACATTCACTTAATTTATGTATGTTGTAAATTAATCATGTTATCAAAAGTTTTCCAAACTGTTGTTAGATTTCCAATCGATCTTTCAAGGAACTTTTTGAGTTGGTTATGTCCACGCTCTACCCGGAATCACTGAGGCACTTAAACAAATGTTGGATTGGAGTTCCTCCTTCTAATGCTGTTTTATACAATTTAGCCTTTGCATTGTAGATAGTTTTAATGGTTGTAGTATTTTCAGGATTTCTTTTCTTTAACGCGGCCAAAATTTTATGAGGCTTATATCCAACATTGTACCTCTCCTCGACAATTTTGTGACCATTGTCATCTAATCTACCAGCGTATGGGTGTGTTTCAAGATGCACAAACTCGTGATTGTGCATACCATTCTTAACTTCAATTTAACATTTGTTATTCTCCGCTCTTTGTCATTAAGTCCAAACTTACACCCACACCTTTTAGAACTTGATTCTCTAATATTTCTCTTAACATACCCTTTCTTATTTTGATTATTCTGAGGTAACCCGGCTCTGTCACAACCTAAAATAACTCTGGGTGTAGCTCTGTCGTTTATCTTATCTGCCATCAGAATAATAATAACGAACCTCAATTTTCTGGCAATATTTCGAGCACACTCAATCAAATCTTCTTTACTTTGAAAACATAAAGTAGTGCTAAAGTGCATTCTAACATCTAACATTGTGGTATTGGAAGATACTTCATTTTCAAAACTCCTCTAACATCATCGATGCTTAATTGAAGTTGAATCATAATGCTAGGCACATCACAACGCAGAAAAGGTGCAAAAAATATGTACAAGTAAAAAACTGAAACACATATTATTGAAGAAATTGCTTACCCTGAAGAAACTGAAATAGACTACCCTCAAGAAATTGCAGAAAATCAGCTTGATGAAGAGAGGATCGGCGAAAATCCCTGGAAGTTTTACAGAAACAAAGTTCTGGTAAAGAAATGACAACGATATCAATGGGGAAGGAGCTTAGGCGAACAGGTCATACTTACCGTCGAGTACCCAGAAGAAATTGCAGAAAATCGGAACTGCTGAATAGAGGATCGACCGAAATCTATGGGCAAGGAGGAGGTCAGGTCGACGAGCAATGTTGTCCGGCGAGTTTGTTGGCCGAAAATCTGACAGAGGGGGCGCGAGCAGGGGAAGGAAAGCGAGAACCCTAGGTATCGTCAGGAGCGTGCAGGAAACAACGATGGGATAAGCGTAAGTCAGGAGTGGGTACAAATATTAACTTTTAAGGGCTTAAAATATTATAGACATGTGTTATTTTATGGGTGTAAATATCCATTTGTGGGGTATAAATATCAACTCCTTGTTTTATATTGCCCGCATGTATCAGCTATCCTAAAAAACATTCACAAACTAGGCTCTGTTTGTTTTTGCTCTAGTTGATCGAAAAGTAACTGACAGAAATGAAGTTTGAAAAAGGAGCTATTTGTAAAAAATGGAGTTCAACAACTAAGATGTAAGAAGAGATCTCTGAAGTTTTCCGACGAGAAACTCTCAAAATCTCCTTCGGAGTTTGAAGGCCTCCATCAGATCTTAAGTCCTCCATCAAGAGCGACTTGAAGATCTCCTTCGGATTTTGAAGATCTCATTAGGTTCTCAAGTCCTCATTGAAGAGCGACTGAGAAATCTCCTATGGAGTTGGTTCCACTCAAGTGTCATCTTAAGTGTCATCACATATGTCATTTCTACTGCCTACTCGATCTAGAAATCGTTCCCACGAGCGCGAAGGAAAACTTAGTTTTTTTTTACTTTCAAATACTTGTAAATGGAGCAGTGGCTTGTTACTCTCCCAAGGATTCGCACACTTGTAACTTCAAGCAAATTAGTGGATTTGGCTGGCACCGAACCGCCCCCGTAGTTTTTTCCTTTCTGAGTTTTTTCACGTAAAAAGTCATGTCGTCTCTGTTGTTGGTTCTCTTTTGACTGTGCGGTTGACTCACTCTCAAGCTAAGGTGGTTCGATTCTCCGGACCGGGAGAGCGCTAAGCGACCTGCAACAAGAAGATAATTGAAGAACACGAAACAAAGAAACATCTAAGAAACAAATTTAAGAGAAGTAAACATCATAACCTTGTGGGTAAGGAAAGAGGGCTGGTCAATGTTGCCATTGTGGAGTTATCGAAGACCGATCAGCTGAAATGGAGAACAAAACAAAATCAGAATGAAGATAAAGCAAGTAAAAAACGATTAAAAAGAAATAAAAACAACGGAGGGAACAACTAAAAAACGGCCAAAAATTGGTCGGAAATCAGAACCAATGGGGATTGAAGTGGAAGAAGGAGAAGAAGAAGATCTTACATGGATATTTTCGCCGCCGGCAGGGAGTGAGGAATGAAGAAGAACAAAAGAAGAAGGGAATGGGTCGAAGGTAAATCAACGGACCGAACCGTCAAAGGAATCGTCGTCGTAGGAGCTATCGAGGGGAAGCGATGGGGGAGGGATTGCTTCGCGCGAGAGGCATCAGAGCGAGGATTTGCGAGCGAGCTCCAGGAGGTGATGAAGAGAAGATGGAAGCAGGTCGGGACTAGCGGGGTTTCTTCTGAGTTTAAATCATGGGGATTGGAGAGGACGACCCAGATTTCTTTTATGCGCATAATTCACAACCAAAAGTTTTTGCTTTTAGAATAGTATAGATATAAGTTATTTTGTAAGTCAATGAGCTCAAAGGCCAAAGAAATGACAAGGATTTTATCAAGGATTCAAAAATCAAGGAGGTCTAATGCTCTAAGGTACGCCGAATCCTATAGAAATGAACATGTATCAACCATGACCAAATATTAAGTGATCTAATTCACTTGAAACAAATACAACATAATCTGAGGGATAGGATTTTGAAGCAAATAGAAGTAAACAAATAGTTTGTTTGAACAATTTAAAAGATGACAGCAAGAACACAAAGATCTTAAACCCCAAAAATCATTGCTCATCATCTTCAACATAGAATCTCTCTTGAAGATTTTTCTTCTTGTGTCTCTTTTTTCTCACTTGAATGTCTATCTTCTTGCATGCCTTTTTTTCTCCCGAAGCTCTTTTTTCGTGAATCTCTTCTGGTTCTTCGTCATCTCCATGTTTACCCACTTGCTCCTTCCAATAAGTAACCAACTTTTTCAATCGAGCAATCTCCTTTGAGGAGATGTTCTTACTTGGATCATTTATAATACACTTAACTATTGATGCATAGCTGCAACATTTAACCATATTAGTTCAGCATTAGTAATTCAAGTTTAAGATTAAAGTGCTGGAATTCAAGCAATCCCTTCAGCACAATGAAGAATAAAAATAATGCATATTTAAATCATGAACTTTGATGAGACCAATAACCTTAGATTATATATTTTTATATTTCAAAATCTAAGGGACCGAATCGGAACTGCATAGAACCGGACCAAACCTCCAACGAATAATTTGGTTTTGGTTCTTAGTGAATCGGAACCGTAGGCACGACGGTTCCAAAAATTATGTTGGAACTGGAACCGGTCCAACCAAATAAGATTTTTGTTCTAATTTGAAGAACCGCTATCTTAACGGTTCGGTTCACAATTTTAGTCAGGGGCGGACCAACATGCAGGCACACTCGGGCATGTTCCGATGTCAAAAAAATCGTGATTTCTGCCTGATGCCCACTCGACCGCTTGATTCCTCCTTTTTTATGTTTTCGTGACCTCGCGACTACGAGCGGAGCGAAGAGCCGAAGTCGACGGGCAACGACCTCTCTTCAGACGAGCAAAGCAAACTCAGCGAAGCGACATTGACGACACTCGTCGGCGGCGAAGACGAGTCGCAGCCTCAATTGCGAACGTGCCCTAGTTTCTCCTTTTGAGTTTGGTTTCAACCGATAAGGTATTCTTCCTTCTTGAATCTTGATTCTTGAATCATTCTACTTTCTAAATTTGATTTCAGCATTTAATGATATTTGGGGAAAATGAGGGTTTGGCTTCTGAATTAGGGGAAAATGAGAATTTGTCCAAGTTTGATTTCAGCTTGTGATGTTCACTGTTCAGTGTACACAGAATGAAGCTGCATTTGAATGCTTTTCCCTAAACATAATTATCGAGGGCTCTCTGGCTCTCTTCGACTTCAATGTTTTTCCTACCAGTTACATACTTACATTTTGGGATTACACTTCTAATATTGGATGATATAATCAAATATCTTGAGGCCTCTCCTTAATGCCATTTCTTTTACTTGTCTTACTTTCCTTTAGTCATTAAAATTTGTATGTTTGTGTTCTGTTATGAATTTATGATACTGTGTAGTTTAATGAGTGATTTTGCTAACTTGATTTATATTTCTATTGTACATTTCAAATCAAGTTTCTTTTTATGTTTGCTCACAAAATTTCAATTGCTTTGAATTAGATTTGAGTTGATGATATACTGTGTGAATTTAGAAGGTGAAATTTTATTCAAAATCAGCAAGAAATAAAAATATTGCAGAATTAGAGGATTGTAAGAGACCTCGAATAGAGTTTAAATTAGAGAATTTACCCATAGATCCAGGTTTGAGGCAGACAATATCAAGTTATGATATCAATGTTCAAGATTTTGCAAAAAGATATTACTTACAAAATGGTTCTTGTCAACCACGTTTATCTCATTTTCCATAAATTGTAATGAGACAAAAGGCTCGAAGATTTAATAAAAACTTGTTTAGTGAATTTAAGGGTTGGTTGGAGTATAGAGAAGCAGAAAGATGCAGGATTTTGTTTGTATTGTTACGTATTTCCCCAAAATGGTTGCGATCTAACTTTTATAAGTCGTGTATTTAAATATTGAAAAGATAAAACAATACTTGAAAAATATGTTGGAAAACACAATAGTGCACATGATGATTTCAAAAGGATGTATGACAATTTGATAGATCAAAAGCAAAGTATTCAAAATGCATTTGCTAGACATGAATAAACACAAATTGTAGACTATCGTGCACGTTTATGTGCATCAATTGACTGCATTTGTTTTCTTTTATGTCAATGATTGTCTTTTCGTGGGCATGATGCGTCAAAAGAATCACTAAACAAATAAAACTTTCTATAATTACTAGATTTTCTTGCTTCACATAATGATGTTGTTAAAACGGCTGTGAGAGAAAATGCTCCAAGTAACTATCAATTAATAACATCGAAGATTCGGGAAGAAATAATTTTTGAAGTGAAACAACAAAGATAATTATTACAGATATTGGAGAATAGTGTTTTGTTATTTTAATTGATGAATCTCATGATATTTCATATAAAGAGCAAATGACAATAATATTACGATATATTAATACAAAATGGTCTATTATTAAATAACTACTTGATTTTGTTCATGTACTAGATACTACTGCATCATCACTTAAATGAGCTATTGATTAGCTTTTTATGAGCACTGACTTAGTTTCTCAAAATTGCGTGGTCAGGGTTATGATGAAGCAAGTAACATGAATGGAGAATTTAGAGGTCTTAAGAGATTGATTATGCGGAAAAATGCATCTGCATTTTATTTCATTATTTTGTTCATCAGTTATAGTTAATGTTAGTAGCAGTTGTAGAAGATCATATTCTCAAGTAGCAGAAATATTTTTCTTAATTAACAATGCATTGAATATCGTGGGAGGCTCTTATAAATGTCATGATAATCTTAGAGCAGCAGAAATTGATATAGTTGCTCGGGAACTTAGTTATGGAGAGCTAGAGATAGGTCGGGGTATAAACCAACCATTATAGATTAAAAGGTCTGGAGACACGCGAATGAGTTCTCATTATGGTACTATGTTGAATTTTATCTGAATGTTCTCATTTATTGTGGAGGTTCTAGAATTTATTGTAGTTAATGGAGTTGATGAAAATCAAAGAGGAGCAGCTGCCAATGTTATCAAAAGTATACTGACTTTTGAATTCATATTTATTCTATATACATTTAATGAAAAGTATTTTGACAAATACATATGAGTTGTTGCAAGCATTACAGAAAAATGATCAAGATATTATTAATGCAATGAATTTTGTGCAATTGTCGAAATAATTGTTATCCAATTTGAGAAATATTGAACTTGAATGAGTCATTTTTGCTTGAAATAAATCCTTTTGGTGGTAAACATGTTATTGAAGTTCTTAATATGAATAGTAAGTACGTTCAAACTGGAAGATAAAAAAATGCAAGAAATGTCACAAATTTTCATCATTATCGAGTTGAGATATTTAATACAGTAATCGATTGGATATTAAGTGAGCTGAATATTCATTTTGACGAAGTAAACACTAAGCTGCTTCTTTAATTTGTATTTCGTGTCTTGATCCAACTGATGAATTTGCTAGATTTGATAAACATAAATTGATTCGTCTTACAGATCTCTTCTGTATGATTTTAATCAATTAGATTTGTAGTTGCTTGAAGTTAGCTTGACATATACATTCTTGATATGCGATCAACTAACACATTTTCTCACGTCAAAAGACTAAGTGGACTTGTTCAAAAAATTATGGAGCTAAAAAATTATGATCATTTTCAGTTCGTTTATTGACTTTTGAAGTTAGAATGTCTACTATATGTTGCAACTACTTCTGTTGAGATGATGTTCTCGACAATGAAGATAATAAAGACTCATTTGTGGATCAGAATGAGAGATGAGTGGATAACGATTGCTTAATCGTTTGTATCGAAAAGGAAATTTTGAAAAATATTAGCAATGAGATAATCATTGCACGCTTCTAAATATGAGCCCACGAAAAGTTGTTGGATAAATTTCTGGAATAGCCTTAAAATTAATCTAAAGTATAGAAACAGCCTTCGTTTAATAAGCATTCCCAATATAGCCCCCTTTTGCAGATTTGGCAGGCATGTGGGCCCGGCTGCAGCATTGGTCGAGTGTTTAAGGAGAAGAATTGTACCGGCGGGCCCTAAACATGGATTTTTTGTGGGGTTTTTTGTTGGTTATGATTTGTGTGGGTTTTTTGTACAGTATAACAAAATTTAGTCTCACACTGCTTGCAGGTTTTTGTACATGTGTGAGAGCCTATAAAATAAATCATATGGTCTTAAAACAAATCACACAAAATACAATTACATTTCTTTACCCAAGGATTTGCTCCATCTACAACCTGTTTGCAAGTTAGTTATTTAATATTTTAAATGTGTAGTTTTTTTTTGTTTTAATAGATATGAGTTATTAATTATTAATAAATGTTTTATTTTTTTAATAATATATAGTTAATTCTTTAATGTTTAGTTTTTTTTTCTATAATAATTTAGATGTTTAGTTTATTTTTTGATGCTAATTTTTTTTTAATTCAGTTATTTTGAGGTGTCATAATCATGTCTGATGGTGTTGAATTTGAATTTGATGAGTGCGAAGTGTATCAGCAACAAGAATTAAATATTGATCTAAATGAAATGGACGATAACAACAATGACGACTCGTTTGATAATGATGATGAAAATATTTTTGAAACTCAAAGTAGAGTTAAAGAAATCTTTGAACGATCAATTTCAGTTGATCGTAGTTGAGTTGATCGCATAATCGTTGATAATTCATTCATTCAATTTGCTAAAACAATATAATATTGGGCTGTTGAAGAAGATTTTGATGGAGAACAGTCACAAGATAACCAAATCATGGACTTTTTAATACCTTACGATTTACAAGTTGGAACTTTTTTCAGAACAAAATGAGAGATGCATTGCACTATAAGTGCATGGTCTATACAGAATCATGTACAATTTAAAACATTTCAATCAAATCAGTGCAGATTAGTCCTAGTATGCTTAGAGAACATGCATTCTAGTCGACCATGTCCATGTTAACTAAGAGCTATTGTTTCCAAAAAACACAGAGGTGCTTGGTAATTTCCAAAATATCTGCCTCGTATATATGCACAAATGCGAACATACAAAACGATCACAGACAATGCACTGCAATGTCTATTGCGAGATTTATTACTCTCGTACTTCGGACACAAATAGACATTAAACCGAGCGAGATAAGAGGCCAGATAAATGCAAAATTCAATATCATGATGAGCTACAAAAAAGCACGAGACGCCAGACGGAAAGCAATAAAATGTTTTGGGGGCTTGGACTGAGTCTTATAAAATTCTACTTCGATATCTAGATACAATTTGCATGTATATCCCCGGTACAATTTTTGATGTTTGCACTTCTGCAAACAATAAATTTCAAAGATTGTTTTGGGCTTTCGGACCCTCCATTGAAGGATGGTCTAATTGTTGTCCTGTTCCTAGCCTTGATGGAACTTTTTTATTGGGTCGTTTCCGGGGTACTATGTTGATAGTCATTGGTATAGATGCTAATAATTGACTTTTTTTCGTTAGCATTTGTTGTTGTTGAGTCAGAGTGTAATGAATTGTGGGAATGATTTTTAAATCGGTTGAAAGAGTTGCTTCCAGTTATTGCCAGTCGTCCAAATTTTTGTATTATCAGTGACAAACATGCAAGCTTAATTCGTGGAGTTGCATCTGAGCTTCCATATGCAAAACATAGACACTGTTTGTGACACTTGCGTGAAAATTTTAAAAAAGTTGTTATAGGTTTTGGTTGATTGGAATTGATGTGTTGTGTGATAAAATGTATTGGGCGGGCAATGCATCAGATTTTGTAACATTTACACAAAATATGGAACACATTAAAATTGTTGATCAAAGAGCATATAATTGGTTGGTGGCTAGAGATGTTGAAAAATGGACTTTATTATATGATGGTGGCACGTGGGCCCGGGTGCAGCATTGGTCGAGTGTTTAAGGAGAAGAATTATACCGACGGGCCCGGGTACAGAACCTGTCGGGTGATTAACCTGCCAAACATGGATTTTGTGGGGGTTTTTGTTGGTTATGATTTTGTGGGGTTTTTTGTACAGTATAACAAAATTTAGTCTCACAATACTTGCAGTTTTTTTTTACATGTGTGAGAGCCTATAAATAAATCATATGACCTTAAAACAAATCACACAAAATATAATTGCATTTCTTTACCCAATGATTTGCTCCCTCTACAACCTGTCTGCAGGTTAGTTATTTAATATTTTAAATGTATAGTTTTTTTTAATAGATATGAGTTATTAAATATTAATAAATGTTTTATTTTTGTAATAATATATAGTTAATTCTTTAATGTTTAGTTTTTTGTTTTATTTCTATAATAATTTAGATGTTTAGTTTATTTTTTGACGTTAATTTTTTTAATTCAGATATTTTGAGGTGTCATAATCATGTCTGATAGTGTTGAATTTTTTAATTCAGTTATTACAGGATGACAACCATTAGACCAACACGAGGTATTATTGAGCTTCAGCCACACACTTTAATACAAAGGACTGGACGCCCTCAAACTCGTCGACATCATAATACAATGGATGAACACATTGATCGTAGTAATAAAAAATGTGGTATTTGTAAACAATTGGGACACAATCGAGCAACATGCCCCGCAAATCCAGAAAATCGAAGGTAATTAAGAATGTATTTGATTTTGAAATGTTTCTTTTAATTATCTAATACAATATTTGTAATAATGTTTCTTTTATTTTTTTGCAGGTTTTATTGAGGGATGCACTAGATATAGCAAGGAAAAAATCGCTTGCTGTTTTCAGACGTTTTGGATGATTTGTTTCTCATTCATTTTGTTTTAATTTTGACGTTATCTGATGTTTTGAGGATGCACTAGATGTGTATTTAGTTTATTTTGAGAATGTTAATGAGAATGACTTTTGGAATGAATTGCTCGCTATTTGTTTTAATGAGAATGACATTACAATGGTTGTGACCGCCATCAAGAAAAAACACTAGTTTTGAACATAAACGTGGATAAAGCTCCTTAGATGAACATAATTATGTTATAATTATGAATGTTATAATTATGAATGTAAATGCAAATACAGCAATTATGAAAAAAACAACTCCTCCAGAAATAAGAGAAATACTTAGGTGCGTTCCTACCTAAATTTTTTTCAATAAATAAACGTCATTGTTAGTTGTTATTGCGAGTATATAAGAGTCTCTGTTAATTCTTCTCGACCAATGCTGCACGGATCGTTAATCCTAGTATGCTTAGAGAACTGTGATCCTTAAACACTCGACCAATGCTGCACCCGGGCCCACGTGCCTGTCAAATCTGCAAAAGGGGGCTATATTGGAAATGTTTATTAAACGAGGGCTATTTCTATACTTTAGATTAATTTTAAGGCTAATCCGAAAATTTGTCCAAAATTGTTTAGTAATGATGTGTATTTTGATTATTAATACTTTCCTAAACTTTTTAATTGTACAACCCTCATATTTTCCGAGCAGGTGTGACCCGACACAGGTAAGACCGCTATAGCAAGGGTGGCTACGACGTGACGAGCCAGCCCGTTGAGAGGGGTGACGGACGACCCGGTTCGTTCCCCCGAACGCCGCCGAGACTTAGGGGGGGAAGTGGACTGAGGTCCACTCACCCGCCCCTAGGGGGCGAGTGGACCTTTGGTCCACTCGCCCACACCTAGGGGGCGGGTGGGCCTTCGTCCACTTGCCCACCCTAGGGGGGCGAGTGGACCAATGGTCCACTCGCCCGCCCCTAGGGGGCGGGTGGACGGTGGTCCACTCGCCCGCCCCTAGGGGGGTGGACCTTGGTCCACTCGCCTGAATCTAGGGGGGTGGACTCTCGGTCCATTCACCCCCCCCCCCCCGTACCGGTCGTTCGGGTTCATTGATCGGGCTGCGGATAGCAGATTTTTGGCTATCCGCAGTCCATTTTTTGGGAAGTCTATAAATAGACCCCCATTGGCACCTTGGGAAGACCCCCGTCCCCAATGGATTCAGCGAGCCTGACATGTCCTACTACGCAGGAAAGGATGACCCGGTTCAGCATCTCCAGTGGTTCGAGGACATGGCCTCAATCAGGCAAATGTCAGAAGCCTTCAAGTGCAGACTCTTCGTCGTCACGTTCAGAGGAAAGACGAGGGACTGGTTCCACCAGCTCCCGGGGGGAACCATCTACAACTTCGAGGACCTGCGTCGGATCTTCTTGCTGAGGTTCTCCACCTCGAAGAAGAGAAGGAAGGGGCGGAAGCGCTGTTGCTGATTCGGCAAAGGTCAGGAGAGACGCTGGCGAGCTACGTGGACAAGTTCCAGGAAGAAGTCCTCTTGGTCGTTGAAGTGCCTGGACACACCCTGCAATTGGCTTTCACCCTCGGGATACAACAGGGACTGTTCAGGATGAGCCTGACACGGGATCCCCCTGTGTCCTTCGAGGAGCTGATGGAGCGCGCTGCCCGAGAGATTGAGTGTGAGGATACAAACCAGGAGTTCGTGGCAAGGATGGAAAAAAGTTCGGAGGAGGAAAAGAAGTAGGACAGGAAGGAGTCTGGAGGAAGGAGAAGAGAGGAAGTAAGGAGTCAGGGGTACCAGGGACCCCCCGCTGGGTCAGAGCAAGGATGGAGGTCTCAACCGCCAGCCGCCCGACCAGCTTGGAGGCTGCCTGGGAGGCCCTCTCAGGGCCAAGGTTGGCAGGATGACGTGAGACCGTTGCAGGCCCGACCCCTGCAAGCCATGGCGATAGGAAAGAAGAAGGGGTGGAAGAAGAGGAACCGCGTGGGGAATGGAGCGGGCGAGCTGGCCTTGTTGTATTGTGACTTCCACCAGCAGGAAGGTCATGCAACCGCGGCTTGCCCAGAGTTCCTCGAGATGAGAGAAGGAGGAGGAGGAGCCCCAGCGGGAGGAAAACAGTTGTGCCTGGAGGGCCCAGGCGGAAGTAGAGAAGGGAAGAAAAAAGAGGAGGAGGACCAGTGCGAAGAAAGGACTGACCTCGGGGCCTTGGGTGGGATCGGGGTGATCCACGGAGGAGCGGGCGTCGAGGCCACCCGAAAGGGGAGCCTCCATGCCCTTTACCGTCGGAGCATCGCTTCGACTTCCCGATCCCCACCCCCTGGCGAGAAGATCACCTTCTCGGCCACAGACATGCCGGCCCACGAGGACCCCTTCTGCGACGCGCTCGTCATCAAGGCCGCAATCGAAAACTTCACAGTCTCTCGAATCCTGGTCGACAACGGGAGCTCGGTGAACGTGGTGTTTAAGAAGGCTTTCGACAAGATGAAGGTCGATGTGAAGCGGGTGCTGGAGTCGGATGGGCCGCTCTTCGGGTTCTCCGGGGAGAGAAAGGAAGTGGAAGGGGGAGTCGAGCTCCTCGTCACCTTGGGGGGCACGTCCAAGAACTGCCGGTTCGTCATTGTAGAGGCGCAAAGTAGTTACAACGCCATCTTCGGGCGTCCCCTCATCAGCGCGTACCAGTGTGTGCCATCCTCATACCATCAGTGTTTGAAGTACAACACTGGGGGAGTGCAGGTCCGGGTCCGGGGAGATCCCAGGGAGGCGCGCCAGTGCTACGTCACAGCGGTCAACAACATCGAGTGGATGAAGGAGGCAGAGGAAATGGAGGAGATGATGGAGGAGATGATGGGGGAGAGGGCCAAGAAGGATGTGGCCGAGTAAGCGCGGAGGGGCGCTATGTAATAGTTTTGTACTCTTTTTATCTATGAATGAAATGCTCTCCCTGCTTCAGGTAACACCCATGGTAAGTTCCCCGAGTAGAGACCATGCTCCGGGCTCCGTTATGCCGGCAGATGGGAGACTCATCGGGTCGACCGTTTAATAAATTCCCCGAGTAGAGACCATGCTCCGGGCTCAGTTATGCTGGCAGATGGGAGACTCATCGGGTCGACTGGTTGATAAGTTCCCCGAGTAGAGACCATGCTCCGGGCTCCGTTATGCCGGCAGATGGGAGACTCATCGGGTCGACCGTTTAATAAATTCCCCGAGTAGAGACCATGCTCCGGGCTCAGTTATGCCGGCAGATGGGAGACTCATCGGGTCGACTGGTTGATAAGTTCCCCGAGTAGAGACCATGCTCCGGGCTCAGTTATGCCGGCAGATGGGAGACTCATCGGATCGACTGGTTGATAAGTTCCCCGAGTAGAGACCATGCTCCGGGCTCCGTTATGCCGGCAGATGGGAGACTCATCGGGTCGACCGTTTAATAAATTCCCCGAGTAGAGACCATGCTCCGGGCTCAGTTATGCCGGCAGATGGGAGACTCATCGAGTCGAATGATTGATAAGTTCCCCGAGTAGAGACAATGCTCCGGGCTCCGTTATGCCAGCAGATGGGAGACTCATCGGGTCGACCGTTTAATAAATTCCCCGAGTAGAGACCATGCTCCGGGCTCAGTTATGCCGGCAGATGGGAGACTCATCGGCTCGACTGGTTGATAAGTTCCCCGAGTAGAGACCATGCTCCGGGCTCCGTTATGCCGGCAGATGGGAGACTCATCGGGTCGACTAGTTGATAAGTTCCCCGAGTAGAGACCATGCTCCGGGCTCCGTTATGCCGGCAGATGGGAGACTCATCGGGTCGACTGGTTGATAAGTTCCCCGAGTAGAGACCATGCTCCGGGCTCCGTTATGCCGGCAGATGGGAGACTCATCGGGTCGACTGGTTGATAAGTTCCCCGAGTAGAGACCATGCTCCGGGCTCCGTTATGCCGGCAGATGGGAGACTCATCGGGTCGACAGGTTGATAAGTTCCTCGAGTAGAGACCATGCTCCGGGCTCAGTTATGCCGGCAGATGGGAGACTCATCGGGTCGACTCACCACGTATAGAATGGCCTGGGAAGGGGTCAGGTTTCTTTACCTCCAGGTGAAGGTAAGCACCTGGGGGGGTGAAGAGATAGATGTCAAGTCCTAGCACTTCCAGGAGAACTGTCCCTGGGACGTGGAATGGCTTGCCAACCCCCCAGATGGCTTGAGAGGGTGTTGAGTTCCTCTGCCTCCAGGTAAGCCAAGCTCTTAGGACGTGGGTTGGATCTCCACTCCCGACGAGCTTGGGAAGATGTGAAGTTCCTCTGCCTCCAGGATAGCGGAGCCCCTAGGACACAGTTAGGTTCTCCGCCCCCAGCCGGTTGGGTAAGGCGTCGGGTGCCTCCACCTCCAGGTAAGCAGAATCCCTAAGGCAGGTTCAGGTTCTTCCGCTCTCAGCAGGTTCGGTCAAGTAATGGGCTCCCCCATCCCCAGGTAAAGGTAAGCACCCGGGACGGGGGGGGGGGGGGGGGGGGGGGGGGGGGGGGGGGGGGGGGGGGGGGGGGGGGGGGGGAGGGCGAGATTTCGCCTCCTATTGTTTGGACAGGTCGACTTGAGGTATGACATGGAAGTAAACTCTCCCCATCGCAAGGGGAGGCCGTGAGCTAAGCGAACGTTCCGTTTAAAACCATAAAGAATCACATGAAGGTAGAAAAATTATCATGTTATTACTTATTACATGGTCGGAAAAGGTACAAATTACATGAACGATCGCTCCATACTTGGTAGTTTTAAAACACACGGAAAGAAAGAGCAGTCTCCGCTCATGCAAAGGTAAGGTTCCTCGCGGCCTCGGCGTTCAGGGGGTGTAACCATCACTGGAAGGAGGCGAGCTGGGACGCACAGGGGAGGGGTAGAGATCAAAGAGGATGTCGCTTGCCGAGACCCCCCTCCAATCGTCCCGGAGAGCGTTCGCCGCATGAAGGGAGTCCATTAAGGACTCGGCCGTCTGCCTCGCAACCTCCCTTCGGAAGCTCTCGGTCCTGGCGGGAGAAGGGGGGACAGACGCCGTCACTCGCGAGGATTCGCCCCTCTCCCCCTTCCGCGACTGCCTCTGAGCCTCGGCAAGCTGAGCCCTCAGATCGTGCACCTCCTGTTCTAACTCCTCGCAGCGCCTTCTGAGTGAGTTGGCAGCGTCCGGTCCCTGCAGGAAAGGAAGATAAAGGGATCGACATCATTAGAGAAAGATGGGGTGAACAATGAAAGGAGGGTCACCAAGGCAGACACGAACCAGGCCTCCAGACGACTGGGCTAGGAGCTTCTCAGCGGTAGCCAGGCGCGCAGCAAGGTCCTTTGTCGCTTCTGCAGCAGTCCGACTCTCCGCATCGGTCTGCCTTAGCTTCTTCGAGAGACTAAGACCTCGTCGGGCGGTCATATGCGAGAGTTCGGCTGCGCGGAGTAAGGCTTGAGAACTCAAGCAGGCGAGGTTGCGAGTGGACATTTTCTTGAGTGAGGCCGTATCCTGTCGACCGTAGAGGCCGAAGGTGAGGTTGTATGCAACATCTCCGGGAGATTCGTCCTCCCCCCAGGAAGGATACTGGGAGGTGAACGAGACCCTATTCAGCGCTTCATCCCAGTAAAGGATGGGGTCGCCGCGGGAGTCGATGGCCTTCCCTCCCATCTCGAAGTTAGGATGGTTGGCCAACGCTTCGGGATCGCTCGCCCCCCCCCCCCCCCCCCCTCCCTTTCACTCGGCGCCACCCCAGAACCCCCCCTGCATACGGCTTTCGCACGCCGCATCCTCGGCTCTTTAGGCGGGGAGGAAGGCGTAGCCTCGTCCCCCACCGGCTCTTTGTCCCTCCGTTGCCTCGACGTGGGAACCTTTGTGGCGGAAGCACATGCGGCCGCGACCTCCTTAACAAGCCAACGGGTTGAGGCAGAGCTTCCCCTGGCAAATGGAGGATGCCGCGGAAGGGTTCGCTCACCTGCGCAGGTCAAGGCAAGAGTCAGCACCTGCGTATGAGAGAGTAGGGGAAGAGGCGGGACATCAGAAGGGAAGGGATACCTGTTCCAGGCTCGACGTAAGTCAACTTGCTGATGTTCCTCCGAAGGTGCTCGACCTCAAAGCCCGCACCCTCAAGGTAGCTGTGAAGTTCGGCTGCCGCCCCCTGCAGGCGAGGGGCCCTGCAGGCCTTCTCGGATCTATGAACATGGGAGAAGGGGATTTATCCAAAATCACCTTGGATGAAGACAAACTTGTCATTCCAATGATGGACCTTGTTGGAGGTCTCGCACACCTTCACATGCGTGCCCGTCAAGAAGCACACCCCGTCGGTAGTCGCCCGGAAGACGAAAACTTTACGGAACACACTTAGGTCGAACTCGACCCGTTCCTCTCGCAGGTAGCAGGCGTAGGCGGTTAGCATCGAGATCGCATTAGAGTTGACCTGGGCAGGGACTACCCCGAAGTAGGTCAGAAACTCTTGCACCTCAGGCCACAGGGGAAGCCTTAGGCCGTCCTCAAAGTGAGCAAGCGGGAAAGCGAGACAGTCCACATAAAAGGAGTTGATGGCCTCGCCCGGCGATGGGCGCCGAGCTACCCATCCTGCAGGAAGGTAGGATCTCCTGAAAGACATGTACTCCTCCTTGGACACCTTCCCATCAGGGAATGAATGTTCAGAGAAGTTAACTGCACTCTGCTCTCGGCCGTTCCTAACAACAGGGGGTCGATTGGGAGCCATCTCGCAAGGCAAGGATAAGGGAATGAGATTAGTCTCGGAGAGAGGGTAAGTCGAAGGAGAGTGAGTCGAAGGGATTGGTAGTGAGAAGCCATAGGGGGGGTATTTATAGGGGAATGGGGCTCAAAAGTGGGAAGTGGACCGCGGGGTCTGCTCGCCCAAGGCACGGGCGAATGGACCCCGAGATCCACTCGCCCGGGGCACGGGCGAGTGGACCACGGGTCCACTCGCCCGGGGCACGGACGAGGGGACCATGAGTCCGCTCTCCCGGTTCATCGGAGTGGTCCTCATGGACCCCTCGCCCGGCAGAGGTGAACGGGCCCTCCGGTCCGCTCACCTGGAATAAACTCGAGGCCCCCTCGCTCATGATTCCCCTGACCCTCTTCCGCCTACCACGCCTGGTGAACATATCAGGTCTCCACCAACGACCCTCTGGGAAGTCATCCCGGCGTTAGGTCGCTTACCCCGACACCGAAACACAATCTTCCGCGAGACGCGAATGAAACAAGGCAATATAGCATAATCAGAAAATCAAAACAGAATGAAAGTGTTCAGCTGAAAGGTGGGTTGAACCACCGTTCAGGACTTGTTCTTATTATTACATAGCATATAAACGGTTGAAGGAAAGGGAGAGGCAACTAGCGCGGTACCCACTTCCAGGAACCTTGGCCACGGGTGTATGACGTCACCCCATGCATCGATTCCATGCATTCCTTCGCCGAAGCAATATCCTCGTTCAGGGTCCACACAGTAGTCTCCACCCGACGCATGTGGTCCGCCATCGGAGATACCACGCCCCCAGGAGCAAGCCGGACCTCCTCCCTTAGCAGGCTGAACTTGTTCTCCAGCCTCTCCGTCCGACGCTCCAACGCGCAAACACGAGCGAGAGGGTCAGGCCCAGCTGACCATCTCCCCTCTCGCAGCTCGCGGATCTGGTGCTCGAGGAGGGCGAGTCGATCCTCAAAAGGCTCCGCAACCACGGCAGGAGAACGGAGTGGCGAGGAGACCTCCCTCCGGCTCGACTGACCCGTATAAGTCTTGTCCCCACCTATGAGAGCACGGCTTTAACTACCGAGACAGTCAATCAAAAAGTAATTATCGCGATGACATTACCTTGTGAATCCTCAACTCCTCGGCTTCGCAGGGAAGGGTTGTCGTGGGCAGTCGAGAAGGAGGCAGGGTCCTGAACAGGGATGGTATGTCCATCTTGACCACCCACATCCGCCGCTTCCACCGCGCCCTGACCTCCCTCGGGATGATCCGGAATGAGATCTAAGTCGTGAACATAGCCGGTCATCCCGTAGGAGGATGACGACGCCACCAGGGCCGGTCGGGGTTTCTTCCGTGGTGATCGCGCCGCCGGCCGAGTGGGCGATAACGAAGGGCCACCAGCCACAGCCTTGAGCTCCGCCGTGTTGCTCCTATCCTTCCCCGCGAGTGCTTTAAAGCAGGCTCGGAAGTCTCGAGGGGGATCCATCCTGAGAAAAGGGAGAAGAGAAGGGAGTGCCCTCAGGGGTGATGTTCTCCTCACCTCCCCCTTAGGAGGCTTTTTATAGGTCTCTGGAGGGGCCCTCTTTAGATTCCCCCCGGGGGTCCCACCCGCTCGTTAAATAGGAGGGTTGGACTTTCTTTCCAAGCTTAAGGCAAGCTCGAAAAGAGCGGGGATTGTGTACAACCCTCATATTTTCCGAGCAGGTGTGACCCGACACAGGTAAGACCGCTATAGCAAGGGTGGCTACGACGTGACGAGCCAGCCCGTTGAGAGGGGTGACGGACGACCCGGTTCGTTCCCCCGAACGCCGCCGAGACTTAGGGGGGGAAGTGGACTGAGGTCCACTCACCCGCCCCTAGGGGGCGAGTGGACCTTTGGTCCACTCGCCCGCACCTAGGGGCGGGTGGGCCTTCGTCCACTGGCCCACCCTAGGGGGGCGAGTGGACCAATGGTCCACTCGCCCGCCCCTAGGGGGCGAGTGGACCATTGGTCCACTCGCCCGCCCCTAGGGGGGTGGACCTTGGTCCATTCGCCTGAATCTAGGGGGGTGGACTCTCGGTCCATTGAACCCCCCCCCCCCCCCCCCCCCCCACCCCTCCCCCCCCGTACCGGTCGTTTGGGTTCATTGATCGGGCTGCGGATAGCAGATTTTTGGCTATCCGCAGTCCATTTTTTGGGAAGTCTATAAATAGACCCCCATGGGCACCTTGGGAAGGGTTGGTCTTTACCCCTCTCCTTGTGTGTGTCTTGTGAGCAAGCACTACCCCCTCCCCTCGTCAGTGAAGGTGGACGGTGAGGTGATCCTAGTGCCCTCCAAGGTGCCCAGGCTCAGCATTGGCTTGGGAGGGGAAGTTCCTAGTGAGCTTTCGGGTACGAGGTGGGACCTCCACGCTGCAGCTTAAGGGGTCCATTCGTGGACTTAAGCTCTTTTCGTCAATTAGGTTCTTCAGTTCTTAGCCACCAGTCGGGAGTCTAGCTCGAGTCAAGTAAGAGTTAGTCGCATCCCCCTTTCGAACGCTGAGACCAGTTCTCTGGTTTCAACATTAATGAAAAGTAGTTTCTTGATCGGCATGTATTTAAATTTTTGTTATTTTTCTTTCATTTTTTGTCACTTGAAATAATATTATTTAAATTTTAAAATCATCAAAAATCTAAATTTTTAACTTGGTTCTCGGGCGGACAAAAATTCTGAATCCGCCACTGATTTTAGTAGAACTGAAATCAAATCGGAACCGTGATAGCTCTGTAGGCCATGAGTCTATGATTATGGATTTTTTTTTGTTTGATAACATTGATTATCTATGTAATTAATAT
The DNA here is from genome assembly GCA_033032865.1 of Dactylorhiza incarnata. NCBI lineage: Eukaryota > Viridiplantae > Streptophyta > Magnoliopsida > Asparagales > Orchidaceae > Dactylorhiza > Dactylorhiza incarnata. The sequence goes on along the minus strand of JAWHQI010000177.1, from coordinate 4,306,154 downwards.
CACCATCATCATTAATTATGCCATATTTTCTAATCACAACTCACTTGCATTCAAGTATCTCGACAAGTTGCTATGCAAAGGAATTCCATTTTGGATTTTACAACTCAGTCTTAGGTTTGATGAATTTTTTCAAGCGAAAAGTCCCGTCGTGAATTTTATATACTATTTTTAACACGCATTTAGCTCAAAATATTTCATATGTAGCCACTAATTTTATGATAATCACGTGATATTACATACTTTTATCCATTTTTGATACCCGGATACTCTGGGAGCTAAAGGGGGGAAATTCGACGTGTTGTGGAGGCTGGAGAAAATCGCATATCCAGCGCGCAGGGTGCACAATCGTGCGCTTCAAATCGCATATGCATCATTACGGACTTCTGCATTTTTCTGGGGTTATGTTTCATTGTATTAACACATGAGAACGTTACTCAGAATGCATCATTTTAAAATTTTAGTTGACGCGCGAGCTGTGTTAAACTCTGGGTTCCCCTACCGTAAGCCACGATACAATTTGCGGAGAAAAAGAAAGAAATTTCACCCATAATTATTACGAAAGATTGAAAATTTGATTATTATTATTATTATTTAAATCTTGATGTAAGTAACATAATCATCTGAATAATCAAGCCTCATTAATTATACAATATCTAAGCCCAGCTCATAATAAATAAATTCATAATAACGCCACGAACCCACGATTAGGCCAGCTGTTTTCTGGCGGCCGCCACGCCGCTGTCCACGTAATCATCTCTCCCATTGTATATATTGATTGCCAAAACGGCTCTCATCTTCATCGCCCTCTCTCTTTTCAGCTCTGTTTTCAGCTCTGTTTTCAGATCAACATATCAATCTTCATAGATCGATCGAACGGCATGAACGCATCCCGAGCTACTATGCAGCCATCGATCCGAATTGTTATGCTTCCATGGCTGGCTCACGGCCACATCTCCCCCTTCCTCGAGCTCGCCGAGAAACTCTGCGCCAACAACATGGCCGTCTACCTCTGCTCCACTCCGGTGAACCTCTCCTCGGTCCGGAAGCGAATTGATTCCGAAGCCTTCCCACACCTACACCTCACCGAGCTCCACCTCCCCGCCGACGAAAACCTCCCGCCGCACCTCCACACCACCAAGAATCTCCCTTCCCATCTCATGCCCGCCCTCAAAACCGCCTTCGACAGCTCCGCCCCGACATTCTCACGCCTCCTCGACTCGCTCTCCCCCCACCTCCTCATCTACGACTTCATCCTTCCGTGGGCTCCCCTCGCCGCCGCCCAGCATAAGATCCCCGCCGTAATTTTCTTACCAATCGCCGCCTCCGCCGCCGCCTTTTTCGTCCATCGCCTCACACGCTCGGCGGAGGATCAGCTCCCTTTCCCTGCTCTGCGCTTCCCCGATCCGAAGCTGGGGGAGTTAATGGCCATGATGAGCAAGACCTCAAATGGAATTTCGGACGGCGAGCGGGTGGTCCAGTGCCTCAGCCGCTCCGACGGCTTCTTAGCCCTGAGGTCATTTAGGGAGATAGAGGCCAAATATATTGACTACCTCTCATCCATCGTACAGAAGGAGGTGGTGCCGGTCGGACCTCTGTTATCCCGGGACGAAAATGGCGGCCAAGAGGTGGAGTGGCTGAGCGGGAAGGGACGGGGGTCCGTCGTGTTCGTCTCCGTCGGCAGCGAATATTTCATGACGGAGAAGGAGGTGGAGGAGATGGGGCGGGGGCTCGAGCTGTGCGGCCTCTACTTCATATGGGTGGTGAGGTCCGAAGGAGGCGGCGGGCGGAGGGTGAGCGATATCTTAGGAGGAAGAGGATTGTTAGTGGAGGGATGGGCGGCGCAAAAGAAGATTTTAGCGCACCCGAGCGTCGGCGGATTTGTGACGCACTGTGGGTGGAGCTCCGTGATGGAAGGAATAATGAATGGTGTGCCCATGGTGGCGGTTCCTCTGCATCTGGACCAGCCGATAAATGCTGAGCTCGTAGTGGAGCTGGGAGTCGGATTAAAGGTGAAGGACGGGGGCGGGTGCAAGTTCGACGGAGATGAGTTGGCGAGGTGCATAAGGGCGGTGGTGGTGGGAGAGGAAGGTGAAGGTGTGAGGAGAAGGTCGAAGGAGATGGCGAGAGTTGTGTGCGCTAAAGGGGACAGAGAGATCAAGGGGTTGGTGGAGAAGATTCATGTACTTGTGGCGGCAACGGCGGCGAGCAATGAGAAGGGTGCGGCGGTGGTGCAACGCCATGAGGTGGGTACAGTGGTGGTCTGATCGTAGTTGATGTGTTTGTTTGTTTTGGCGTTTTTGCTCCATCTCCATTTGGGAAAACGTCACAGCTAAAATAAATCTTTTTCGTAATCTTCAAATTCTCATTGTCGCCGCTCTAAAATGTTATTTTTAGCCTTTTTGAGAACACGGTCACCCCCTTCCATTTCTCATCGCCCCATTGTCAATGTTCCCATTCCCACAGCTACGACTCTCATCGTCGAAACAAACAGAACCGATGACTGCTACGTTTAAGCACCACTATGCTACAGTTTTGGGTCACAGCAGTGTCAATCAAAGCCCTAGTAATGTAGAGTTTTACCAGCAATTATGTTATTTGTGTTAGAATAGAAGTAATTAATGTAATTCCTTGTATTAAGATAATCTAGAAGCTTCCTACTTTATTACATGTAACCACCTCATTAGTAGTATCCAGAATGTTCTCTGATGAGTATAAATACATGTACTTGTACCAACAATGCGTATGTATGAAAAGATCAAAATTCCTCTTTATCTATTATCTCCCCGTTTCTTCCTGCCACTATTTATCGTCTTCAATTCTTCACATTTTGGTATCAGAGCGAGGTTGCCATCAGAAGATTATCTGGCATCTGGAATCATTGAATCATAGAACAAGATCTCATCATATGGCTTCTACATCATCATCCAGTCAAGCATTCTTGTATAGACAAACCGACATTCCCATTTTTGAAGGCGAAGCATACGATTTTTGGAGTAAGTAAATGAAAGTCTACTTCATATCACAAGGACTGTGGGATTGTCCAAAATGGATATCCACATCTCTCTGATAAGTCTCCAGCTGAAAATCACGATGCGGCACAACTTAAAAATCTGCAAGAAAATCAAAAGAAAGATGCAAAAGTCATTCTAACAATCCAGCAAGGAGTGGGGAGATCAATCAATCCTTTAATAATCGATGATGAGACTGCCAAAGAAGCATGAGAATTTTAAAAACAGAGTTCAGAGGAGACGAGAGAGTAATTTTCATGAAGCTGACGGTATTATGAAAAGAATTTGATAACATCAACATGAGAGAAGGTGAAACTATCCACAACTTCTCAAAAGTTTCTTCCATAGCAAATCAGCTCAAGACGTATGGAGAAGACCACCCTGAGAAGAGGCTCATCATAAAACTAATTAGCAGCCAAACCCTAGAGTTTGAACATGTTGTAGATGTAATACAAGTGGCTCGAGACGTCTTCAAACTATCTATATAGCTGACTTAATGGGGTCACTTCAAGGCCGCGAAGAGAGATTGAAGAAGAAAGAATCCCAACTAGAGCAGGCATTCCAGAGTAAGGTGCATTTCAACACGGAGAAGAAAAAAGACTAAAAGATGAAGCAAAAATCAGGAGGACGGAGAGGAGAAAAGAGGTTTGAAAACAAAGGTACAAATCTATTTTGTAAATTGTGCAATAAGAAAACACATAATACAAAATGTGTTACTCAAAATGCAAAAATTGCAAAATCTAAGATCACCTTAAAAAGGATTGCTGGTTCAAGAATCCAAAACCCAAAGTAGAAGCCAACATAAGTGAACAGGATCATGAATCACTGTTCTATTCCAGCAATCATACAAATCAAGTTGAAGATGAAGTGTGGTTATTGGATAGTGGTTGTTCCAACCACATGATCAACAACAAATCAACATCCATCAATATAAATGAGAAGGAGAAATCTTTAGTCACCATGGGAAATGGAGAAGCATCAACCATTGAAGGTAAATGATCTATAACAATAAAACTGAAAAATGGGAAAACAAAACTCATTCATGATGTCCAGTACGTACCAGGATTAACTCAGAATCTTCTAAGCATTGGGAAGTTGCTTACTAAGGGATATAAAGTGCTCTTTGATGAAGAAGAATGCAGGATACTCAACAAGAAGAACAATCAAGTTATAGCAATTGCAAAAATGTCACGAAATAAAAAAATTCTCATCTGCATGAATCACAACAGTCTTAGAGACCTCAATACTCAAGCACAAACAGCAAGAGGTACAGAAGATTCAACTCTATGGCATGCAAGGTATGGACATATTAATTACAAAAATCTTATAAAACTAAATAGTTTGGTAGAGAGAATGTCATCACTTCAAAAAAATAAAGCAATTTGTGAAACTTGTGCTCTAAAAATGATTCACAAACAACCATTCCCACACTAAACTCATTGGAGAGCTTAAGAAAAATTAGAATTAGTTCATGCAGACTTATGGGGACTTGCCTCTACTCCAACCTGGATGGGCAAGTGATACTACTTATTGTTAATTGATGACAAAAGTAGAATGATTTGGATATACTTCCTAAATCAGAAATCTGAAGCCCTCTCATTCTTTGTTCAATTCAAAAACTGTGTAGAACAACAAACGGGCCTCAAAATTAAAGGCTTAAGAACTGATAGAGGGGGAGTTCAATAGTTCTGAATTCCTAAAATTCTGCCAAATTCCCAACAGAACGGTGTAGTAGAAAGAAAAAACAGAACTCTAGTAGAGATGGGAAGATGCATGCTCCAATATATATAAGAAGCTACCGAAGGAATTCTGGGGAGAATCCATGAACATTGTTGTATACATCTTAAATAGATCTCCGGCCAAAGCCCTCCAGAATTCCACCCCATATGAATCATGGTACAATAAAAAACCATCTGCTCAGCATATGAGAACTTTTGGCAGCATAATATACACTCAACTACCCAAAGAACATAGAGACAAGCTGGAACAGAAAGGAGAGAAGCTCATAATGGTTGGTTATAGCAAGGAGTCCAAAGGATACATGCTTTATAATCCAACAACTAAGAGATTGATAATAAACAGAGATGTCATCTTTAATGAGGAAGACATATGGTGTTGGGATACACCCAAAGATCAAAGTCTGTTTCAATCAGATCCCGTGGAGGTTAAGGTTGAAGCAACACCTGAAGATGCAACCACACCACCATCCAGTCCAACGGGAACGTCAAATTCTACACAACTCTCTGATTTCAGGTTAGACTCATCATCTCCAAAGAAATTCTGATTTATTTCAGACATTTACAGTTCACAAAGCATGGCATCCCTGTGCAAAGAACCAATTAGCTACAAGGAAGCAATAAAATAGCTCGAATGGATCACTGCAATGGACACAGAAATGCAAATGATCCATAAAAATAACACTTGGGAGTTAATTCCTAAACCTCCCAATAGAGAAATTATTGGACTAAAATGGGTATACATGTTAAAGCTGGATGAAAACAGAAACATTCAAAAATATAAAGCTCATCTAGTAGCTAAGGGATACTCACAGAAGCCCGACAAAGACTTCACAGAAACATTCTCACCAGTTATAAGAATGGAGACCATCAGAATTCTCTTTGCTTTTGTTGCACAAAACCTCATACAAGTTCATCAATTAGATGTTAAGTCTGCATTTTTAAATGAAGATTTACAGAAGGAAATCCGTGTCTCTCAATCTGAAGGATATGAAGTGAAGGGGGAGGAGAAGAAAGTGTGCAGACTTAAAAAAGCTCTATATGGACTCAAACAAGCCCCTCGAGCTTGGTATACTAAAATCAATCAATATTTGTGGAGCAAACAATTTATCAAAAGCCCAAATGATCCAGCTCTTTACATTCAAAGACACACCAGTGCCTATCATTTGGTATGTATTTATGTTGATGACATCTTGGAAACAGGGATAAACACATCTCTCATATGTGAATTCAAAGAAATTATTAAGAAAGATTTCGAAATGACTGACTTGGGCATCATGAATTATTTTCTAGGGCTACATGTATTTCAGGAGCCCGAGAAAATATTTATCCACCAACAGAAATACATCATTGAGCTGCTAGATAAGTTTGGAATGAAAGATTGTAACTCTTGCTACACACCGGCATTCAATGGAGACAAATTAGTTACTAACGAAGAAGATGAAAAAGCAGATGGGGAAATCTATCGGAGCATGGTTGGGTCCTTAATGTTTCTAACCAACACATGCCCGGATATTGAATTTGTTGTAAGTCTAGCTTCAAGATTCATTAATCAATGATATGTTTTATAGCTTTCATATGAGATGTGCTGGGTTTGTTCAGGAATCTTGAAGCTAGACTTACAGCAAATTCAATATCCGGGCATGTGTTGGTTAGAAACATTAAGGAACCAACCATGCTCCGATAGATTTCCTCATCTGCTTAATTGTGGTATTATGTCTATTAATGTATGTGATGCATGTTTCCCCATTTTCTCATTAAATCTAATTATATATAATAAAATGTGGCATCTTTTTTTGGTAGAAAGGAGGGAAAAAGATTGCAACCACAAGTAATAAAATTCAAGTAATCAGTGTGTAAAGCATCCGCAATGAGCAGAGGCCAAGAGAGGAGGGAGGGTCGAAGATCAGGATCCTCTCCGGTTCAAGCGAACTGGAGGGGATCCAGTTCGCGGTCCCGATGCATTCGCTCAAATCGGACGGCGGATAAGGGTGAGAACCGGGAGAGCGGACCCCGCAAGCGGACCCCGCGAGTGGGCGAATGCATTTATCCGCCGTCCGATTTGGGCGAATGCATCGGGACCGCGAGCAAGGTTTGCCAAAAAAAAATCAGCACATTTGCTACCTTCGCGCCAAGGAGATGAGCTCCGCTAGCAATCAAATATCAAGTGCAAATGTTCACAAGAAGATGTTGATCTCCGCGGAAATCAACTCTCGCGCGCTGTCTGAGTATGGAATACCTGCCGATTTGATTTGCGCCACGTGTCACCCTGAGGTGAAACCCGGACGGAGATTTACAAACGAAGCCCGGTTCCAAAAATTTCGTCATTTCACCAGCCTGCTCCCCGCCCTTTCTAAGATCTACAAGCTCCTCGTGATCTCCCGCCACTGTACCCTCCCCCACGTAGAAGCTACCGCTAGTTTAGGGCAAGTTTATTAAACCCTAAGCTATCTGGAGAGCTCGTTACAGTGAAGGTTTAGAGACCTAATATTGAAAAAGCCATTGGTGATGTTGCAACGCTAATATTGAAGAAGCCATTGCAGTGAAGGTTCAGAGACATAAGACTCTGTTTTATTTATATATTCTTGCAGTTCCAGCTTACTATTAAGGCACTACAACATTTGTGTTTTACAGCGGTGTTTTTTTTTTTTTTTTGCAACGTTTTGGAAAAATGTAACCGTTGAATTTATTATGCGCGGCGTTTATCCCAAAAAATGTGGCTAATAGGATTGCTCTCATTCCCTCGGCAAACAATGATACGCGGGAGTGGGTAAAAAATGGATAATTCTACGCGTACCCAACAGTTACAAAAAATACACAAAATAATGGGCCCCACCATCAAACCATCAAACAAAACACCCGTGTCCAACAAAAACCCTATTTCACTGCACCATCGCCGCCTCCCTCTCCCAACGCCGGACTGCACCATCGCCGGACTGCACCATCGCCGCCCACCGGACTGCACCATCGCCGCCCCCTCTCCCAACGCCGGACCGCACCATCGCCGGACTGCACCATCGCCGCCCACCGGACTGCACCATCGCCGCCCCCTCTCCCAACGCCGTCCGGCCTCTCCCATCGACGCCCGCCGCCCGGCCTGCACCATCGACGCCCCCTCTCCCAACGCCGGACCGCACCATCGCCGGACTGCACCATCGCCGCCCACCGGACTGCACCATCGCCGCCCCCTCTCCCAACGCCGTCCGGCCTCTCCCATCGACGCCCGCCGCCCGGCCTGCACCATCGACGCCCGGTAAAATCCTTTGATTCATTAATCACCTGTATTATGTTCTAATGTTCAGTTGCATATGCTCATTTTAAGAAGTAATGTTAACCTACTCCGTCCTCATGATCCACCCTCCACTGTTTGTCATGTTCTTTCTGCGGCTTGTCTTTCATTTTTGCTACTGATTGGACTATTCAATGCTGTTTTAGAACTTCTGAAGAGTGCTTGAACATTCAAAAGAAGTTGTGTTGACTTATATGTGTTCCTTTTGCTAATTTTCGAATAGGGTCTCGTCCGAGAGAGATACCAAGATTGAGCATCAACCCTGTTTATCTGCTTCTGCGAATGTGATTACTCTCTGTTCATTGACTATTAACAGAGACTTCATCCAGGTTTCACACGATTATTTCTTACTTCACTGATTATTTCCTACTTCAGTGATTATTTCTTATTTTCTGATTATTTCCTACTTCAGTGCCATTTATTGAAACGGTAATATGGATGATGCTCAGTCTTCTAGTATGGACATTAGTGATGAAGATGTCAATGAAATTGTTGTGACAAATAAAGATGATTTGCTTGAACCTCCAAAAATCAATACATATTTTGATAGTATTGAGCACATATATGATTATTACAGAAAATATGGAATGCAATGTGGTTTTGGGGTATCTAAGAGATCTTCTACAAAGTCAGAGGGGATAACAACATATATAACAATTGGATGTAGTAGATTTGGAAAATCAAATATTTCTTCACAAAATGTTTTGAATCCCCACCCTATTACCAAAACACAATGCAAGGCTAGACTTTTTGCAAAAAGATTAGAAGACAATAAGTGGATTGTTACAAGTTTCTCAGAAAAGATCTAAGATGGAGGAAATCGTTGCTAAATTAAAAAAGAAGAAATCTCAAGTCTCTAAAAGATCAAAAGGGCAAAAGAAAGAGGTAAATTTTAAATTTAAGGTTGTTGTTTTGTACCTAATTTATTTTTTAATTTATTCAAAATTATTTTTTACAAGGTACCCTGCAGCACGAGAATACACAGTCAATTACAGAGTTAAATGTCAATCTACAACAAAGTCGTTTGCCACGCGATTTTGATCTGAATGTTAGAAGTTTTATTTTGTAATTACAATTTCATTATTCTTCTATTTCTTAATTAATTAAATTTTTTTGTTGTTGTAGGAATAGTCCTGAATGTTGAAGTTGACGCAAGAGTAAGATCTCTTGGTTATGGAGGCGAGCGAACGGTGAACTTGACGTCATTGCCTTCATTTAAATCGCATTTATCCATCAATTTCTGCTCGTCATCACTCTGAGATGCCTCATATTAATTTTTAGTGTATTTTTATGCAAAACATTCTCCAACAGATGGTTTAAGGATTTTTGTCATCCAAATTTTTATGTGGCATACATTTTTGTAAGTTAACATTTACGCAAGCTTACCAATACTTTTTAATTATTATTATTATTCTTTTTTTTCCTTTGTATATCTCAGGCCTCACGCACACTCCAAAAAAAAACCAATCTGATTTATTATCCGAGAAATTAATTAATGTTGCCTCTTCTCTCCCCTCTCTCGCGGGCCCCACTTTTGTAGTTCTTTTGTAAGAGTTGGGTACGTGTAGTACCGTCCGTAAAAAATTGAGGAGTTTCAGCAACGTTTATTTAAAAAACGTCGCTAATATCCTTACCTTTCGTCACGTTTACATTACAAACGCCGTCGGCGCCTCTAATCGTTGTGCTTATAACATTGCTCTAAATTTATTTATTTTTAAGAAATTGTACGCTACCATACGAAGAGCATCGAACGGGTAGACGCACATCGTATGGGTCAGATCGTGAATCTAACGGACAAAAATAACTCCAGACTTCTCTTCCGGCATGTTCTAGAAAACAACGGAGTTCTGAACACTCCCATGCAATCGAGCCTACGTGTCCAGCTGCTTGCTGGCGACAGCCACGCAGATGTCCACGTAATCATCTCTCCCATTGCATTTATTAATTTACCAAAACAACTCTCGTCTTCATCACCCTCTCTGTTTTCAGATCAACTTTTCAATCCTCATAGATCGATCGATCGGCATGGACGCATCCCGAGCTACTGCGCAGCCATCGATCCGCGTTCTGATGCTTCCATGGCTGGCTCACGGCCACATCTCCCCCTTCCTCGAGCTCGCCAAGAAACTCTGCGCCAACAACGTCGCCGCCTACCTCTGCTCCACTCCGGCGAACCTCTCCTCCGTCGAAAAGCAGATTGATTCTGAAGCCTTCCCTCACCTACACCTCGCCGAGTTCCACCTCCCCGCCGACGAAGACCTCCCGCCGCACCTCCACACCACCAAGAACCTCCCTTCCCATCTCATGCCCGCCCTCAAAACGGCCTTCGACCGCTCCGCCCCGACATTCTCACGCCTCCTCGACTCGCTCGCCCCCCACCTCCTCATCTACGACTTCATCCTTCCGTGGGCTCCCGTCGCCGCCGCCCAGCATAGCATCCCCGCCGTAGTTTTCATACCAGTCGGCGCCTGCGCCGCCTCATTCTTCATCCATCGCCTCACGCGCTCGCCGGAGGATCAGTTCCCTTTCCCAGCTCTGCGCTTCCCCGATCCGAAGCTGGGGGAGATAATGGCCATGGTGAACAGGATCACAAATGGAATTTCGGACGGCGAGCGGGTGGTCCAATGCCTCAGCCGCTCCGACGGCTTCTTAGCCCTGAATTCATTTAGGGAGATAGATGCCAAGTATATTGACTACCTCTCGTCCATCATCCAGAAGGAGGTGCTGCCGGTCGGACCTCTGTTATCCCCGGACGAAAATGGCGGCGATGAGGTGGAGTGGCTGAGCGGGAAGGAGCGGGAGACGGTGGTGTTCGTCTCCGTCGGCAGCGAATATTTCATGACGGAGAAGGAGACGGAGGAGATGGGGCGGGGGCTCGAGCTGTGCGGCCTCTGCTTCATATGGGCGGTGAGGTCCGAAGGAGGCGATGGGCCGCGGAGGGTGAGCGAAATTTCAGGCGGAAGAGGATTGCTGGTGGAGGGTTGGGCGGCGCAAAAGAAGATTTTGGCGCACCCGAGCGTCGGAGGATTTGTGACGCACTGCGGGTGGAGCTCGGTGATGGAAGGGATAATGAATGGCGTGCCGATGGTGGCGGTTCCACTGCAGCTGGACCAGCCGATAAATGCCGAGCTCGTGGTGGAGCTGGGAGTCGGATTGAAGGTGAAGGAGGGGGACGGGTGCAAGTTCGAGGGAGATGAGGTGGCGAGGTGCATAAGGGAGGTGGTGGTGGGAGAGGAAGCAGGGGAAGGCGTGAGGAGAAGGGCGAAGGAGATGGCGAGAGTTGTGCGCTCTAAAGGGGACGAAGAGATCAAGGCGCTGGTGGAGAAGATTCATGTGCTTGTGGCGGCGGCGGGCAATGAGAAGGGTGCAATGCCATGAGGTGGGCAGCACCTCTGTCGTGTTGTTTTGTTCGGCGCAGTTCGGGACTGCTACTTTTAAGCACCACTATGCCAAAGAAGAAATTTACGTTAAGTTCTTGTGTCGGCCGATTTTTGTATGCCGTTTTTCTTCTACATGTAATCGACATACATTGTTTTCTCGTGGCAGCAACACGTGTGTCTTCATTAATTTTAGGATTTGAAATATGCGTTTTTTATTCACCACAAAGTTTACGTAATATAATCGTTGAAAATTAACACGTGGTTATTACTTGCGGTTTTTACGAGACTCCTGTATAAATGGTTTTACCGAATCGTTTCATTACTTTTTTACGTTCTCTCATATTTCTTGCACTATCTTGCTCTTGCGATTTTACTTCTGCTTTGGTGACGTTTTTTCATCAAGTGGGAGTTTGAGTGTGTTGAGATCGTGCCACCTCACCGATCCGTGTGCCTATGTGATTCCTAAAATAGGGAGAATCTTATTTTAGAATATCATTATGTGGAGAATATTTCTCAAGGATGCCTATCCTATTTTGGCCAAGCCTAAATTTGGCTATCTCTTATTTAGAAGTTTATTTCCTAATGGTGGAGATGCATTCTCATCCGATATATATAGGAGCCGGTTATAGCCGAAAAAGGGAGAAATCTGATACATTCACGAGAGACAAGGAGGAGGAGGTGCAGGAGGCTTCTGTGGGCGGTGTAGCGGCGGCAACTCCGGTCTATCCATGCGGGATCGACATCCGGTCGTGCTAGCGGCGACAACTCCGGTCGATCCAGGCGGGATCGGCATCCGGTCGTGCTAGCGGCGGCAACTCCGGTCGGTCCAGGCGGGATCGACATCCGGTCGTGCTAGCGGCGACAAATCTGGTCGGTCCAGGCGGGATCGACATCCGGTCGTGCTAGCGACGGCAACTCCGGTCGGTCCAGGCGGGATCGGCATCTCGCCAAGCTAGCTGCGGCACATCCTGTCGGCTCCAGGTGGAGTGACATCTGGCCGGGCTCTATTCCGACGACCGTGATTCGGTCTCTGTGTAACATCTCTGTAACTCCTCAGTTTATCAGTGGATCTCTTCTGGCGCACTCTCCCCGTGGACGCAGGAGCTTCTCTCCGAACCACGTAAATCTTTGCTTGTCGTCTGTGTGTATGCTTGAAATCTAGTTCCGTATTTATTTTATTTTGCGATATTGCTTGTGCACGGTTTAAATTTCGTTGCGCTACCGTGGTACTCGGTCCGATTGCATAACAATTGGTATCAGAGGGAGGTTTCGCGGGGGTGATCATCTGAACTTTCCAGTTTTAGATTTGAGTCAACGGTAGGTGACGACATCGGGCCGCTCCCTATCTTCTCAGATCTGATCCGTGAACATTATTCAGATTGCCCAGTAGCTCTGCGAGCAAAGCAATGGCGGTAAAATTCGAGATCTCAAGGTACGACGACAAGTCTAGGAGAGAGGTCTGACTGCCTCTCAGGCTACAGGACTCTGCAGCATATGCTTTCCAAGCAATATCCTCAGATCCTGGTTCCTATGAAAAGGCTATAAAGAGCAGAGACCGCTCTCAGGGGAAAGCTAGGAAGGACCAGTGGAGGAACATTGCATGTTTCGTGGCGAGGGAGTGCGCGCAGAGGAAAGGCCTTGGCGAAGGTAAAATCTCCGCAGCCGTAGAGAAGAAGGGCAGAGAGTCATCTCGGAAGTGCCCAGACATCGCAAGGGGAGTCATCCGGCTCAAATGTCTCACCGAGGAACTTAGGTTCACTCAGAAGAAGGTGGAGCTGCATAATGGAAATTCGAGTGCGAGCCGTTCTGCAAAAGACCCGGTCTATCGTGCAAGAAAAAAATCACCTTGGTGTGCGCCACCAGGAGTCGAGGGAGTTCGCTGAAGGTGTAGGCATAGAGTTGCGGGAGATATCTACGGAGGATAACGTAGCAAGCATGCGAAAGAAATCAGTGAGAGGAGTCAAGTTCAAGAACGGTCTTGACTTGGCTCATCTTGATACGTGTTGATCATGCTGACCCTAGGGAGATGGGGTAGTTCGCCGAGGGGAGGAGATCCAAGCTGCAGGTGGAGTTTATCGTGTGAGGCGTCAAGGTGGAGATTGTTGAGATCGTGTCAACTCACCGATCTGTGTGCCTATGTGATTCCTAAAATAGGGAGAATCCTATTTTAGAATATCATTATGTGGAGAATATTTCTCAAGGATGCATATCATATTTTGGCCAAGCCTAAATTTGGCTATCTCTTATTTAGAAGTTTATTTCCTAATGGTGGAGATGCATTCTCATCATATATATATAAGAGCCGGTTATAGCCGAAAAAAGGAGAAATCTGATACATTCACGAGAGACAAGGAGGAGGAGGTGCAGGAGGCTTCTGTGGGCGGTGTAGCGGCGGCAACTCTGGTCGATCCAGGCGGGATCAGCATCCGGTCGTGCTAGCGGCGACAACTCTGGTCGATCCAGGCGGGATCGGCATCCGGTCGTGCTAGAGGCGGCAACTCCGGTCGGCCCAGGCGGGATCGGCATCCGGTCGTGCTAGTGGCGGCAAATCTGGTTGGTCCATGCGGGATCGGCATCCGGTCGTGCTAGCGACGGCAACTCCGGTCGGTCCAGGCGGGATCGACATCTGGCCGAGCTAGCGGCGGCACATCCTGTCGGCTCCAGGTGGAGCGACATCTGGTCGGGCTCTATTCCGACAACCGTGATTCGGTCTCTGTGTAACATCTCTGTAACTCCTCAGTTTATCAGTAGATCTCTTCTGGCGCACTCTCCCCGTGGACGTAGGAGCTTCTCTCCGAACCACGTAAATCTTTGCTTGTCGTCTGTGTGTGTGCTTGAAATCTAGTTTCGTATTTATTTTATTTTGCGATATTGCTTGTGCTCGGTTTAAATTTCGTTGCGCTACCGTGGTACTCTGTCCGATTGCATAACATAAGTGCTCTGTGCTTCTTCGGTGTCCACACACATCAGAGTTTTCTGGATCTAGCCGTATGTTGCACCTTGGAGGAGTGAGCATTGATTGAAAACTGTCGTATGGTGGTGCAATTTCTTTAAGACAGTGATCACATGCCTAACTCTGACTCGATTCTAAACTATATATTATTCTGTAATTTTTTTTCCTCTTAAGATCCTGTTATTTCTTTATAAAAGATTTTCAATACAAAAAATATATATTATTTTAAAAACATATAGAAAATTTTTTCCAACAGATTGTACCTCCGCCTCGGACTGGTTACTACTATCTAGGCGTGCTTAGGGTTTTTCTACTACCATTATATGATGTCTAAAATGAGATTAATATTTTCGTACGTATAACCCACGGATCTATCGTGCGCGTGATTATTTGAACATCCCTTTTTTGCAAGCACGAATTCTCCACCGTAGGATCGTTGATTCCAAAATCCACCTGGATTTCAAAACTCAGCCTGAATTTTCGCGCAGAATCTCATCAACGGAGCACAACATGCTTGATTTGACAAAGAAAGGAATCAAAACATTCAGACTAAGGCTGGTTTCAAACCGCTTTGAGTCTCATTTCCCCCACTGTTTTGATTGAACGGTCCCGGGGCATTCTTTTCGTCAATGAATCAGCTAGATTATCCTTCGATCGCACATCGACCAAAGTAATAATGCCTTGTTCTTTAAGATAATTCAAAAGAGCGTGTCTCAGTCGTACATGTCGTCTCTTAGTGTTAAAGATGACATTCTTAACAACTTGGACTGCTGCCTGATTATCACAGTACAAACTTAAAGAGTTGATTTAAGTCTAGACAAGGGAATGTCTAAGATCAAATTCATGATCCAGTCTACCTCTTCACCAGCTGAAGCTAAGGCAAACAACTCGGCTTCCATAGACGACAAAACTATACAAGTCTGTCTCTTGGACTTCCAAGTAACTACAGCTCCACCCAATGTGAATATAAATCCACTTGTGGACTTGCTGTTTGAAACTTCTGAACACCAAAAGGCATCAGTGTACCCTTCCAAAGTAGGAGGGTGACCAGCGTAGCACAGAGCGTGATCTTTAGTACCTTTGAGATACTTCATCAGCCGATCTAAGGCATCCCAATGCTCTTTGCCCGGACTACTGGTAAAGCGACTTAGCATGCTTACAGAGAAAGCAATGTCTGGTATAGTACAACTTGTGGCGTACATGAGACTTCCAATGATCTTTGAGTACTTGACTTGATCAACGCTTATCCCTTCATTCGGACTCAGCTTGATGTTCGGATCAATTGGTGTTTCAACGGGCCTACAATCTTTATAACCCCAGGTATTTAGAATCTACTCTATGTAGTGAGCTTGACTTAGAGAGACACGTCCCTTGTCTACTCTTACTTTCATACCTAGTAGGATATCGACAGGACCAAGGTCCTTCATATCAAACGCTTTGGCGAGAGCGAACTTAATATCCCTCACGACAGCAAGGTCTGACCCCAGGATCAACATGTCATCCACATATAGGCATATGATGATTGTTTGGTTTGACATCGAGCGGTAATAGAGACACTTGTCTGATAAACTGGACTGAAATCCAAAGCTCTTTACCACTTGATCAAACTTCATGTGCCACATCTTAGGTGCTTGTTTAAGCCCATAGATAGATTTATCGAGTTTGCACACTTTATCCTTTAGATCTGTATGGACATAACCTTCAGGTTGTGTCATGTAGATCTCTTCATTTAGTTCTCCATTCAAAAAGGTTGTTTTCACGTCCATCTGATGGACTATGAAATTCTCGATATAGGCTAAAGCTATAAGAATTCTAATAGTAGATAGGTGACAGACAGGTGAATAGACATCAAAGTAGTCAATTCCCCCTTGTTGTTTATAACCCTTAGCGACAAGACGTGCTTTGTATCTGGCTATAGACCCATCACTATGTAACTTCTTCTTCAGTACTCATCTGCATCCCAGGACTTTAGCTCCTTTTGGTAGGTCCACTAGATACCAGGTATTGTTTTGTAGTAGCGAGTTCATCTCATCATCGAAAGTTTCTGCCCACATTAGCGCATCTCTCGATCTCATCGCTTCCTGATAGGAGAATGGATCATCCTCTAAGTGGTAGGTGACGAAGTTCTCACCAAAATCCTTGGGATTCTATCTCTTGTAGATACTCTAAGAGGAACAGGTTCCACCTCTAAAGGTTGGGCAGCAGTGCCAGAGGGGCCAGCTTCAGGTTCTACAGTAGATTCTGAGATCATGTCAGTAGATCCAGGGACGGTCAGGTCATGATCTTTGATAAATTTATGTTCAAAGAAGATATCATCTCTCGACTCTATTACTGAATTAGTGGATAGGTCTAGAAACCGGTCAGCTGCATTGTCTTCTGCACTGCCTAGATAGACACAGGTTGTCGTTCTAGGTCCCACCTTAGATCTTTTAAGGTCTTGTATGCGCACATAGGCGATACAGCCCCAAGTTTTAAGAGTGACATATTTATAAGGACGACTGTGATACAACTCATAAGGAGTAGAACTGAGCTTTGAGTGAGGCACTCTATTCAGAATGTGATTTGCAGTAATGATTGCTTCCCCCCAGAAGGAATTGGGCATGTCAGCGGTCAGGAGCATAGAATTCAACATCTCTGTCAAAGTTCTATTCTTACGCTCAGCAACGCCATTTGATTGGGGTGAGTAAGGAGCTGTAGTTTCAAGGATTGTGCCCTGAGAGGCACAACTCCCTAAACCCAGTTGCAGTGTATTCTCCTCCTCGATCACTTCTAAGTCTCTTAATCATTAAATTTAACTGGTTTTCTACCGGAGATTTGAAGATTTTAAATGTCTCGAATGTCTCGTCTTTCGATTTCAATAGGTAGACATGACAAAATCTGGAGAAATCGTCAATGAAGGTAATTAGATACTTCATTCCCCCTCTAGTGGCATGACTACGAAAGTCACAGAGGTCTGAATGAATCAATTCCAAAAGTCTGGGCACAAACCTCACACCTATCAAATCGAATAGAGAAATCTAACGGAATGTTGTGACTCTTAGATAGATCGCGCAGCTTCTTGTAGTGAACGTGTCTAAGTCTATTATGAAGTAGCTTTAGATCTAACAGTGACGAACTCACTTGATATATGCACTCGTTTTCTAGGCTAAGTCTATACATTCCAAGAGAGGTTGCGTGTTCAAACCACAGCGTCAACAACCCGCGCGGCCGAGAAACAGGTGCGCAGATGGGTTGGGGTGTTTGGGTTGCAGCCCGGTAACGTACTGTGCTGGGAACACCTGGTGAAAGCCCATTGGGCCAGGGCATTACATAACGTGTGACGCACAACATTTCTCGTAAGTCTTTTATTTAATCAACTTTTATTTTATAATGTTTGACACTTAAATATCCCCTATGATGATAACTTAAAATAATGAAATGAAATGGTTGCCTCCTAGTTAATGTGGTGTGCTAATAAGGGTTTGAGTATAACTGGAAATGGGGTGCCAATAAGGCTGCATGTGGGCATTTGTATAGAGGGCTAGAGGTTGTATGGGCTGCGAATAGGAAACAAGCTGGCATGATTTTAGGCGGTGGATTTTATTTCCTTTCGCCTCTAAACCGACCAAATATCGCTCGTCTTTTCATTTCCTCCCTCTCCCTCGACGGTGTCGCGCTAGGGCACCGCTCCGATCTCAATCTCTAGTCTCCTCCTCTTCTCGTATTCGTGTATAGAAGTTGTAAAACAAAATCTGCGGCTAGTTCTAAAATCGGTGGATTACGGCTGTGTTGATTTGGATTTTGGTTGGTTGGTTGGTCTTGCTGAAGCAGGGATTCGGCTGTTTGGTTCTAAAGCACTGTAAGTCCTTTCTCTCTTCTTCCCTATTCAGTTCAGTCTTCTATTGTTGGATTCTTGGGAGAAACATGGAGAAGCCTTGAAAGTAGTTTTGGGATTTTTTTGTTGATGTTGGGTTCCTGGGAGGAAATAGTATATGCTGATGGTGAGGGTTTCTTGCTTCAGTTTGATCACTGTTTTAGGGAGAAGAAACTATATGTTGTTGGGGGGATAGGTACCAAGTAACTGCTATTACACATATTTTCTTATTCCTGTGATTGTTCCAGTTGTGGCTTGATTTGGTACATGCCTGGTTTTAGGGATTTGTTTTACAGTAACTGCTATAGGAAGTCTTTATGGGAAGACTTTTGTAGTTGTTGGGAGGGGGGACTGTTATTATGTTGACTTGATGAAATCGGGTGAACTATTGTGCTGATTGGCTCTTTTATCTTGAGGGGAATTTGTGTTTTCTATCATTGATATGTGTTTCCACTCAGTTTTTGTTGGCCGGCTGCTTGTTCTCCTGTCCTATTGGATATTTTGTTGATTGATTCAGAAATTGTACTGTTGCTGTCTAACTGAAATGCTGCAGTCCATTAAGGGAGGGCTGTTTGGTTATTCCTATGCAGTCCACTCCTTATGCAATCTCCTTAGTATGCTTGTTTTTCCTTGTTCAAGTCTGGGTAAGTATATGTCACCCCTAGAGGTCAACGTCGACGCTCTAACTGTGATGCAACCCCGATAAAAATGTCCTTTAATGATATGATCCCTTAACAGATATTGCGGAGGATGGCATCCACCGGTAGAGGTGACGGTGACATGAGGCGTGACATGGAAAAGAACAAAGAAACGGTGAGACTTATCTTTTTAGTTTATGCTTATTTCAAGTATTTTCAGTTACTGGCATTGTGTTTAAAAGAAAGAAAGGATATTATTGTGGCATGTGACATCATGAAGAACTTTGTTTATCACTGATTGAAATTCTCGCTAATATGTATGGCCTTATTTAAGGCAAACAGGCGAAAGAAATAATCTGAGGGGATTATAAAAATAAAACAACTTATTTTATGTACACGTGTCGACACGAGGGAATGTTAAGGGCATATTTGAATAGCATGCACATGAATGAAATCTTATAGTATTGCCAAACCAGTCGGCCGAAAGGCATAAACGCGTGTTGTACGTACTGGTTAGGACATTGATGACCCTAAGGGGTCGGGGCCAAACACTGACATTGTATACTGAATATGGATTCAAATGCCCTTAATATTTCTTAAGCACTGAAATTGTCATAGAAACTTATATAACATGCTATATGATTTATAATTTTCACCACTGTTTTTACTGTTCATAGACATATATCAAGTTATATACATGTTTAGTTTTCCTGTTTATCAAATAATTGCTAACATAAATTGCATATTGTTATATATTTAACCTCTCTTGTTTGCATGTATAGCAGATTAAAAAGGTATAGTTTCGCTTAGTCTTTGTGAAAGACTAACGGTTTCCTTCTCAATCATTTTTAGGGTCAAAGAAGGATAAATCGCAACAGCGCTAAATAAATGATGTGGACGGAAGGCTTTTAGTTATTTCATAGTAGTATTTACTTTTGTAGTGGCTCCTTATGCTACGATTGTCTGTATATATGTCAAACACTTGGATCATAGTTTGTTTAACTAGACTATAATTGCTATAGTATGAATGTATATATCATGTAATATGGTTTGGCCTTGTACTGTGTATGTACTCATTGTGATTAGTAATTTTCAGAAATGAATTATTAGTGAAATAGGCAAATAAATGAATTCTTTTGATTGTGGCGGTCTGCGGGCCGTTACATAACGATCTTCTACTTGGACAAGTGAAGTCCTCCTTTTTATTGGCATGATTGCATGGAAAACCCCCCACCGATTGGTGGAGAAAGAGAAGTTTTCTAGTGGGTTGATCATTTCGATCCCCTTTGGTTACTTGCATATAGCATCTGGAATCGTAGTACGGACATAGGCATTGAGTGTGAAACCCATCCGGACAGGTTGGTCTGGATTGGTGATGGTTATATTGTCGATTGTGCCGGAGAAGACTCTGTGATCTTGTATGCGTTACTTTCGGGATTTGTGTAATGAAGGGTACTGCAGGGAGTCCTGGAGTTAACCTCCAGGAAATACCCGAAGTTGTGGGCGGATTCGATGATCTGTCACTACCGCCCGGCGCTAGGGCTAGCGCCGACGGTAGCTCCCAAGGAGCTGTTTGATGAGGTGTGAAGCCTCCTTTCGTTGCTCAGGCTGAGGTGAAGCCGTACCCGCGTCGGACGATTGATGCTGAGGAGTTGAGCACGGGCAAAGCTGATCCAAACCCGCCACCATACCGGATCGGTGAAGAGGTAGCCCCTCCGTGCACCGTAAGATGTTGGGAAGGGTCCGTAAGACAAGGTAGTCTTGACGGCCAAAGCTCATGCGAACTCTTTGTTTAAGGAGTTGTTAGGTGTGGCTCGGGGAGTACACCGTGAGAGTGCCTTGAGAGCACGAAACGTGTGGTCGTGCGTGCCAACGTTGGTGGTGATTGCTTATATATGTGGTGCTTGAACGCACCTTGACAATCTATGCCTATACTGTCTGCCTGCAGGGAAGGAGTACCGCCACCCCGTATATAGGGGTGGAGTCGTTATAATATTGGTCATCTTTAGCTGACCGGTTACTTGTTTCCACGTTTTGGTAGATCGTTGTTGCAGGTGCAGGTGAGCCAAGCGGGAAATAGCTTGCTGGAGATTATGCTGTGTTGGCCCTCGAAGGCCAACCTCCCCTCTTTTGCTTTCCTTAAATTGTCGGCCTGCGTGTCGATGTATGTTTTGGAGTTTTGAGACATTATTTTAATGTAAGGCCTTAAGCTCATAACTCTATTGTTTCATTCCTGGGATAGTGGACAGTTCTAAAAGATGTTTTAATCAAATGCTTCTGCTTACGTTTTATTCACTCTGGTGTAGTAGCTCTTTTCTGTTTATCACCTTATGACGCCTAACTAGTATGCATAGTATGGCGTGAGGTCCCGGCTGGACCTACTGTTATATTATTTGTACTGACATGGTGTTACAATGCATATGAAAATAAATATAAGGATAAGTGCAAAAGTTGTACATATTTGAACGTAGTTTTTTTAAGTAAGAACAGACCTTGTGCAGTCGTACAATAATGAAGCATGTTTTGTTGTGGTCGTTGCATTGCATTTTGTTGTATGCTTGAAACTGTTGTCAGTGTAGAATTTGCTTGTAATAAGATTGTAGTATGAGTGGTTGTTGTAACATGATTACATGTGTGTGAAGACATTGGTGAGAGGGTAAAGTAAGACATTGGTGTAATAATTAGATAGGGTATGGATGTTCTCCAATTTGAGGTGCTCGCACAGCTTGGTAGCATGTTGATGATGATATCGTTGTCAATGTATAGCTATGCACAATACCGTTCTCTGCATATGTTACTTTTAACATGCAATAGAATTACATTGTTGTATTATTTAGTAGTATTTGTAAGCAGAAGGTAACATGCACAAAGAAAATTACATATTTACCACATGTCATATTTGAGTGTCCGGGTTTATTGTTGAATGTTGATGCGGGCGCAGTAGCCTGAGGTGGAGGTATAGGACTGGATTGCACTTCGATGTTCTGATTTTGTAATTGTTCATTTTGTTGTGGTAATTGTTGACACCGTTTTTGAGTAGCAGTACACCAAATTTCTCTTTGGTGTGTTTGTTGCGCTTAGTCATATAAGCTCGTCTGCCTCTTTGACGGGATAGATTATAAATTCGTTGTGTTTGGCGTTGTTCTTCTGTCATTTGTGCTCTTCTTTCTCGTGCATGCTCTTCTATTAGAAGCATGTTGTGCTTCTATCATACATGTGTTTCTTCTTGATACATAAGATTGATTATATATACATTGTGTTACGTGTTGTGCATCTGTCATACATGTTCGTATTATTCATTTTCGAGCACGAACATGAGATTGAACGGTCTCATGCAGTGTTCTATAACAGACTCAACTTTCATTTTAAGTAAGCTGATCTAAACAAAATAGTAAGAAGACAAAAAAATATTAAGTTACACCAAACACTACAAACAAAATTTACATGCATTCAATCACAAATGTGTTTATTAACAGAAGGAAAATTTTCATTTGCACATTCAATGAATAAGGAAGCAGCAGAAACCAAAACTTTTACAGAGATGTAACCAGTTCCAGTGGAACAATTTCTATTCAGATTAACATAATCTGATTAATTTCTATTCAGATTAGACATAATAAGTGAAAATTAGCTGATTCCAGTGATGGTAAGTAGTTGGTTGCATCTAAGTTAGCACTTGGAGTTTTCTAAATTGAAATCTTACAATGAGATTTAATATAACAAACAATGTATGAGTTTGCTAGGAATAAAAAGAACCCTCACACCTTCAGGTTTGGATCAAAACTGAAAGCGCACTTGGAATCGACATAAGTTATATTGTAATAACTATCACTTATATAACTGAAATCAAAATTTGCGAACCGAAATTAAAAATAAATCAAAATTGAAATTAAAAAGTTACAACCGATCTAGGGGGTGCCCTAGCTGAACCAAGAAAGCATCCATAAAAATGAAGTAATAGAACGTGAAAACAAAAAACAAAACAGAGATAGAAAACAATTCCACAAATTACCAGGAACAACTGATGGGAGAACTTGGGAGGAGCACCGAGCGAAAGTTGGGAGAGTTGTGGGGGAGGAGCACCGGACGAAATTTGCAAACAGCTGCTTGGGAAGAGCACCGGGCGGAACTTGTGAACGACGACAAAGTAGAACAACAATGGATTTTGGAGCTACAAATCGGAGGTAGAAATGAAATCAAAATCGATGTAGAAAACGAAACGGAAATCGAAACTAAATCACGCTAACCGGCGGAGTGGCGATGGGTTTGGACGGAGAGGATATGCAAGCGAGCACAAACATTCGGAAGAGAGGAAGAAGAAATCGTCGGAGGCCGTCAATGCAGCGGGTGGAGCGACAATTGGTTTGGATGGAGAGGATATGCAACGAGATTCCCTTTTCCCGCAAGAAGAACTCCATGGGGCATGGGAGAAGATACCTGAGCTGTGGAAGACTTCCTCTGAAGCTTCAGGTGAAAAAAGGACTTTTGGCACTTTGCACCCCCCAATTACACTATTTTGGTACTTTGCACCCCAAATTATTAAATTTGGCATTTTGCCCCCCCCCCCCCCCCCCCCCATTTACACCTCCTTTGGCACTTTGCACCCCAAGTCCATTAAATTGAGGGTATTTTCATCCAAAAACATTAATAATAGGATTTTAGGGTCCCGAAACCTGTTCACTTCCCGTTCTCGCCGTTCCCGCAGACCGGGTGTTGTCGCTAGGGTTCCAGAGCTTCAAGGTCCCGCTGAACGTCGAGCTTCAATGTTGCTTTCTTCTCATCGTCCCGCCGAGCGCCGAGCTTGAAGGTCCTCGTCTACTCTTCAGATCGCAGAGGTATGTGGCTCATTTCTTTCAGTGAGCAGGATGTTTTCGGTCCCGATAATCGTTCTTCTCATCGTCCCGCTGCTCTCCTTTTAAGTTATTTCACTGGATCTCATCTTCACTGGATCTCATCATCCCGCTTCCTCTTCGGTGGCTTAGGTAGTTGGTCTTCCCAGTCATTCACGGCAGAGCTTTTCTAGGTGTGCAAATAACTGGGAGCTAATTTAGGTTTACCAGTTATTGCATCATCCAACTCAATTCTGGGTGCTAATTTAGGTATACCAGTTATTGCTGCATAAACTAAAATTAGCCACATACTCTTGCTATCATTTTTATTGTCATTTTTATCTATAAATGCAGTCTCTTA
This sequence comes from Dactylorhiza incarnata, assembly GCA_033032865.1. NCBI lineage: Eukaryota > Viridiplantae > Streptophyta > Magnoliopsida > Asparagales > Orchidaceae > Dactylorhiza > Dactylorhiza incarnata. The sequence goes on along the minus strand of JAWHQI010000177.1, from coordinate 4,282,107 downwards.
TATGAATTTATTAGAGAATGTCACACTCAGATGTAGTTGAATGTGATGATATGTTGATTGTCTCTCATGGTTCTCAAGAGGGAATTCCATCAGGCAACGGTAGTGATTCAAACAATAATACTAAGAGTGATGATGATTTTGATTCCTCTTTTTCTAAATATTTGGAGGAAACTGAATTTGAGGTGGATGATGCAACATATGCCGAGATTATCGATGATGAAATTCAGTCAGTGGGTGTAGGAAAATAAAAAAAAAATCGGGTTTGTGCTTCAATGCCGCATCAGATTTTAGGGATACAGTTAGATTATACGCTACCAAGCAAGGAAGGCCAATCAAATTTATCAAAAATTGCAGTGACAGAATTCAACTTAAATGTGATTGTGGGTGGATTTTATTTGCTTCATTCATATCAAAGCATGAGAGGACTTTTCAGGTGAAGACAATAAAAGGGGAACATACATGCTATAGAGTTGCAAATTCTCTACATTGCAATTCTAAGTTTCTAGCGAGTAAGTATGAACATCATATCAGGAGCAACCCTGAATGGCCTGCTGGTTCAATGCAAGAGGTGATGCAGATGGAGAACAAGACATCTTTGAGTCTTTGGAAGATGTATAGAGTGAAAAAGCATGCTTCCAAACTAATTAGTGTCACCGAATTATAACAATACGCTAAGCTTTGGGACTATTGTGAAGAAATTCACAGGACAAATCCGGGCACCACAATTAAGGTGAAATGTAAGCACGATATAGTGTCTCAAACATGTATTTTCAAGAGACTTTATATATGCTGGGATGCGTTAACGAAGGGATTCATGGCCGGTTGCAGACCGATCATAGGTTTGGATGGCACACACATTAAAACAACTGTCGGTGGGGTACTGTTATGTGCAGTCGGCATTGATAGTAACAATAACATTTTCCTGTTGCTTGCGCTTATGTTTTGAAGGAAAACACCAAGAGTTGGGACCGGTTTATTACTCTCATTATGGAAGACTTGTGTATGGAGAACCGTCATATGTGGACAATCATTTCAGATAAGCAAAAGGGGTTGATTAAGGCTGTTGAACATTTATTACTTAATGCGGAGCACAGATTTTGTGTAAGACATATGTTTAACAACTTCAAACAAAAGTTTAGAGGCTTACAGTTAAAGGAGTTGTTATGGAGAGTTGCGTCTGCTACAAGGGTGGTTGATTTTAATGCTGAAATGGAGAAGCTGAAAGCATGTGATAATAGGGCATATGATTGGGTAATGGAAAGTGACGCAAAACATTGGGCAAAGTCTCATTTTAATGTCTAGCCTAAGTGCGATATGTTGTTAAATAATTTTTGTGAAAGTTTTAACAATATAATCTTAAAGGCTATAGATAAGCCTATAATCACAATGTTGGAGACAATAAGGGTTATTCTAATGAAAAGACTTCATACTCAACGAGATAAAGTGCTCAAATTTAGTGGAGAGTTCTGTCCTTCCATACAAAAAATATTGGAAACGAACAAGAAAGAAGCACATGGCTATATTTTAGTATGGAATGGTAAAGACAAATTCGAAGTACAAGAATGGAATGGAGATAAATGGACTGTGAATTTGACTTCGAGAAGTTATAGTTGTAGACGGTGGGACCTAACCGGTATTCCTTGCGTGCATGCAACTTCGTGCCTCTTTTACCGTAGGGAAAAAGTTGAGGACTACGTCGAACATTGGTATAAAAGTGAAATGTTCATGAGGACTTATGAGAATTCATTAAATCCTATAAATTCAAGCAAGGAGTGACCCTTGGCCAATTTGAATTCTATCGTTCCTTGGACAAACTTACAAAAGAAGCCCGGAAGATCGTCAGAACATGGTAGAAGAAAAGAGGTTGAAGAATTGGAGGCAAAAAATATGGAATTAAGAGACACGGTGTAAAATACGCATGCTCTAATTGTGGAGCAAGAGGGCATAATAAAAAGGGTTGTCCGGAAGAACCTCAAGCAACAATGTCTTTACCGTCAACAAAAAAATCAAAAATAGCGGTAATCATTATTATTTTATGTATATATTTTGCAATTCCTCTTATTAGTCGACTACTAATATTTATTGTCTTGAAATGTAGGTGCGTAGGGCCATATGAAGCGTTAAGCTTTTGGTGCTCGAGGAACGACGATCATGGATGTTGCTGCAATTTTTGGATGTTCGTGTTAGTGCTGCTATAAATTTTGTTGCTGCAATATTTTGAATGTTTATGTTGTTGCAATTTTTGAATGTAATGCAATTTTTGGAAATCAACTGTTTGGAATGATCATGTAGTTGCAATTTTTGCAAATTTTTGGATTATCATGTTGTTGCTACAATGTCTTTTGGAAATCAACTGTTTTGGAATGCAATTTTTAAATGTAATTATATCATGGATGATCATGGATGTTGAATGTTGCTGCTATGAAAAAACTTGAATATTGTTGCTATCATGGATAATCAACTGTTTTGGATTTGCTGCTATGAAAAAACCGGACCGAAAATACTTTGGCCAAAAAAAAAAAAAAAATCTGGGTGTGCAAATAACCATACGAAATAAAGGAGCTGCAAATCGCCAATTTAAATAAATTCGGGGTGCAAAATGCCAAAGGAAATATAAATTTTGACCAAAATACCCCTCATTGAATTGACTTGGGGTGCAAAGTGCCAAAGGAGGTGTAAATGGGGGGTGCAAAATGCCAAATTTAATCATTTGGGGTGCAAAGTGCCAAAATAGTGTAATTGAGGGTGCAAAGTGCCAAAAGTCCGGCGAAAAAATGACATCAATTATCTCAGGCGAAGGAGTCAAAAGAACATGGAGAGAGAGAGAGAGTGATTACCAACAAGTCGGACGGCAGAAGGAGAGGAGGCGCAAGTTGGTCGGGAAATCGGAAGGTGAAGCATAGGAATGATGGCAGGCAAAGCAGCTCGGGCGACCTAGAAATCGAAGATCAAAAAGCAAAAACGAAACGGTGATGAGAAAACCGTAGCGTCTTACTGGTGGAGGGGCGACGGATTTCCAACGCGCAACAAGAAACCCAGGGGACGGGAGGAGCAAATGAAACAAACGCCCGATATCACAACACATCGCCCGACCTTGAGTTGTGACGGACAGCGGCACTGTAGATCACTATAATCAACTTTAATTAATATAGATATATCATATTTGGTTATTCACAATTTAGGGTTTTAGAGCATTGTTATAAGCAGATCATATTTGGCTGTTTACAAATCAAAATTTTGAGTTTTTTGAACGTTGCTTATTCCTTTTCTCTATCTCCCATGCCCCCGCCCTATCCGTTCGTGCCCGCTGGTATCTCTCCTGACCCAAAGAAAGGCTTTGCGTGCACCTGTTCGCCGACCTCGCCGGAGCCTGATGGAGGCCCACTCCTCACCGACGGCCGTTCCTTAGCCCCAATCGGTGGCCGACTGTGCTGCAGCTTGCTTTCATAGAACCCTTGGTTCCCTCATTTATTTTCAATTTGGTGTGTCCCATATTTTATTGTTATAATCAATGATAATACGAGGTAAAATAAGTGAATTTTCAAGTTTTATACACCGAAGCACCAATAATAATATTTGTTTTGTATGAAAAATTAGAGAAATTTAACTGAGCATAAACTTAAATGTAAAATTACATATTTAATTCCCATAGGCTTTGTTTAGGCGGCGATGATGATGGAAAAAGCTCTATTCTCATCGTTGCAGCTCTTTTTAGGTTTTTTAGAATGAGTTTTTTCAACAAAAAAAATTTATTTCAAAACTTTTTCGAGAAATGTGTTTTGAGCAATCTGTTCAATCACTTTCTAAAACCGCTTTATTTGTTTTCAACTTTCCCTCTCTTATTCGAGGGTTTATAAAAGTCACGCTCTAACCACTCACAATTTGTCTTTCTTCTTTCACACCGTTGTAAATGTTTTCTTCTCTCATTCACATTTTGTAACTTGCTTATTTAAAATTTTTTATAATATTCACTTATATATATAAATGATTAACATATTGTCATCATTGGTCTCAAACCACTACCTTTGACACCGCCGCCACCACCCCAAAAGGAGCAGCCGATCCATTTGACATGTCGTTTTTGCAACGGTGAGTTTGAACGAAAACGTCATTGTCATAAAATGTGTTTGACGTGATACGGATATGACCGACACCCAGAAAAAAACTATTTCTGAACATAAACGTGGATGAACTTCCTTATGCTAGGTCAGACATTTACGAACAACGATTCATAACCACCGCATTCACAAATCGTTAGTGTCGTAGATATGCGCAAGTAGTGACTGCTAGTTGGTTCGGATTTGAAAAACATGATAACATATTTTTTTTAAAATACAATCTTGCCAATACAATCATATCTTGTTTAGAAGCGAGTATTTTTATGAGAATTTATATTATGTAATTATCAATCGAATGCACGATCATTTTTTTCTCCAAAAATAAAACTCATTTTTTTTTTGGTTGGAAGCACAGCCCAAACAATTCCCCCTATTATAGGCGAAAATTTTCGGCTCCGTTTCCGAATACACGTCCGGGCAGGAGATCATTTCGATCTCCTAGGAGATCACACGCAAAGGGGGGAGCAAATTAGGAGATCGGAATGATCTCCTAAGAGATCGAAACGATCTCCTACACGAACAGGATTTTGGATCCGGAACTCGGTTCCGAAATTTCCGCCTATAACAGAAAATAAGACCCAATCAAGACTTTCCGTAAAGTCAGCTAGATTCAAAGCAAGGCTGAGGAAGCCGATGATGGCCAACAAAACATCGAGCTACAAAATGGATCGGGCGGTCGGGCGAATTAGTTGACTGAGACACGGAATTCAATTGTAGAGGCCGACCACCAATCAAGACCCGGCCGGCCGGACCTCATTCTCCTGTCCCGGGAAAGCCAATAGCAGAGCCCCATTCATAATTCTGCAATCATCTAAATCAATATACTTCAAAATCCAAATCCTTATAACTCAAAAAAAAAGATGAGTTTGAATACAAAACTGCAGATCAATAGATTCAAGAGAAGAAACACGAAAGCCATAGTTTTATCTCATCCACAAGCATTGAAAGGTCGCATATTTTTACTGCGACATATTCGGAAAAAAAACTCGTCCCATGGGTTTTCATATTCCTCGGCAAACTTGCAGGCCTGACTTCAGTCCTGCGCCAAATAAAAAAGGGACATTTATTTCCGAAAATTACCTGTTCTGCTGGCCTCGTCACCAATCGGCCGTTGAGCCGACAAATGGCGCCTCCCTAGATGGAGCCCTTTCGGAGGGAAGATTCAACCGGATCGGCCGACCCGAGACCGTCTGATTAAGAGAACTCATTCAGTTTCAACAGCAATGGTATGATATTCATAAATAAATCATTTAATAAAATATGTGAGAGAATTTTTAAATATCAACCCTAAACCCTAAAATATGTGATAGAATTTTAGAAACGGAGTTTACTGCGGCGCGTAACCAAACGCGTTTATGATCTAAACACCGTTTTGGAGCTGCCACACCAGAGCCATAAGCTCCCCCAAACGCTACCTTTATATATCTAAGACATCATTATACATGAAAGAATGGAAGACAATATTATACAATGTGGTACTAAAATATCTTATATTTGCATTAGATATTTTATGGGTGGTTAAAAAATATTTACATCTTGTAAAAATGATTGGGAGAGATCCTAATTACCTTTTTATAGTGCTGCCCAATGGCATTTGATGTGACCCCATTTGTTTCTCCCTAATTTTACCTGGTATATAATTAATGCATAACAATAATATGTAATGCTTTTAAAAAAAATTATTTTACCCATGTTATTGTCCTACAATTGTGCCATAACATTTAGTTTTTTTTTTCAATTTTGAAAAATAATTTAGATAAGTGAAATACTAAGCTCAGTTTTTTTACTCTATATATTAATTTACAATACAAATATTTGTACATATGTTTATAGGGTGGAGTGAAATCACAACTCCAAATTAAAATGTGAGACTAATATATACATGAGAAAAATCACTTAATGGGTTAGGAAAGTGTGCTTTTACATGGGCTTATTTCTAGTTCTTCTACACTCCCAGCAAGCTGAAGCATACAGATTGTAGGATACAAGCTTAGAAACGAACTATTGGTATAAGGGGTGCGGTAAAGCCTTGGTGATGACATCCGAAATTTGCTTGGTAACGGGTACATGTCGCTGATCAAGTTTGCAAAGTTGAACTTTTTCCCAGATTAAATGACAATCGACTTCGATATGTTTGGTACGTTCATGAAAAACGGGATTCTCGGTGATATGGATGACAGCTTGACTATCGCAGAAGAGGACGGACAGAGAGGGGAGCTTTACACCAAGATCAATAAGAAGACTTTCCAACCACGTGAGTTCAGAAACATCAGACGCCATCGAACAATACTCGGCCTCCGCAGAGGAGTGTGTCACTACCATCTACTTCTTTGCTAGTTAAGTGACCAAGTGTCCTCCAAAATATGTACAGTAGCCACTCGTAAACTGACGATCATCGAGGGTGCCTGCATAATTTGCATTGGAATAAGCAATTAATGAGAGAGAAGAGGATGACTTATACACAAGTCTTTGTCCCGGAGCATTCTTCACATACCGAAAGATTCACTCAACCACCAGGATGTGAGATATCTGAGCATGCATGAAGTGGCTAAGTACACTTAACAACAAATGAGACATCAAGTCATGTGACAGTCAGATAGATAAGTTTGCCAACAAGACAACAATAGTACTCCAGATTAGGGAGAAGCAGATCAGAGTCTGAAGCGTAAGCACAGAGCTTTTGGTTGGCATCCATTGGTGTGTCAGCAGGCTGGCAACCTGAGTAGCATGCATCGTGAAACAGGTTGAGAAAATACTTCCATTGAGACAAAACGAGTCCATCGGGTCGCCGAGCTAACTCAATCCCCAACAAAATATCTGAGGTGGCCCAAATTTTTTGTCTGGAAGTGTGATGTCAAGTGCTTCTTGATCATGGATATATCATTCAATTCATTGCCCATGATGAGAATATCATCAACATAAAAGCACCACACTGTCTGCTGGGCGGCGACAAATAAATAAGAAGTATGTCGAGCTGCGAGTAAAACCAAAATCTCGAACGACCTTACTGAACTTGTCAAACCAAGTCCGAAGGGACTGTTTGAGGTCATGGATAGATTTCTTGAGGTGGCAGACAAGAGACTCCCCAATGGTTTCATAACCAGGAGTTTGATACATGTAGATAGTCTCTGCTAGATCGTCATTAAAGAATGCATTCTTGATATCAAACTGATGCAATTGTTGTTACAAGATATGTTATTTCTTCATATTTTCAACATCTGTAATGTACCGTGTGTCACATATTATCTTTATCCGCCTCCATATATAGAGGAGATATTTGCTTTTTGAATGCAATGAAGTCTATTTTGGTTTTCCACAATTATCAGAGCACCGACTTTTGGTGCCCTCGCGTTCGGCTCCTTCGATCGCCGCGTCTTGCTCGTCCTTTGTGACAGATCCACCACCGCTCACAGTCAGAGATCCCTCACCGCCCAAGATCTCTCTCGTCGCGACTTGTTCATCGGTCTTCCGCCGCGACTCATTCCATCGTTCGCATTCGACGCCTCCCCGCCTTCCCATCCAGTCAGAGCTTCTCCTCCTTCCGCTCGTCCCTCTTACAGGCAGAGCTTCTTTCCCCTCCGCTCCGCCGTTGTAGCCATTATTCTTCCGGCGCCGGCCATGAAGTGAAGCCCTTGCTTCCTTCCGACGCCGCTTGCCTTTTTTCAGTCGTTTTATGGACTGGATTTCTCTTCCTCTCCTCTTCTACCATTGCATTTGTTTGGCGTAATCCGCCACTCTTTGATGCCTTTAGTTGTGGGTGGTCTCCAGACTTCTATTCTTGAGCCACTATGTCTAGCATCAATGATTCCCGTGCTCCCTCCTCGACGGCTCTTCCTCCTGCGAGTTCTCTCCGTGAGAGTCATGATTATAATACTTCGTAGATTACTACCATTCATTTAGATGATTCTAATTATCTCTCATGGTCCCGTTCCATCACCTTGGCACTTAAGAGTCGCCGCCTCTTTGGTTATGTCAATGGTCAAACTAAGGCACCAAAGCAAACCTCTTTCGATTGGCTTCAGTGAGAGTAAGAGAAATCCTTAGTCATGTCTTGGCTAACGAATTCCATGCAGGAGTCCATTGCTCGCAACTACTTATTCTGAATACTGCTGCCGATATTTGGTGGCGCGCGGAGGCCACTTATTCTCAGAAAGGTAATGTCGCTCAGATCTTTCGGTTGAGTCAGAAGATATCCTTACTCCGCCAGGGTGATCGTCCTCCATCTGTCTACTATTTGGAGTTTACTCAGTTGTACCAGGAATATGATCATTTTGATTCCCTCACTTTTGTTAGCCTTGTTGATGAGGCCATGGTTCGTGCACGGGAGGATCGCAATCAGATCTTTGAGTTTCTTCATGGTCTTCATCGAGATTTTGATCAGATCAGTGTTCAGATTTTGGGACGTCCGTTGTTACCGTATCTCCCTGACGTTTACAGTATTGTTTAACAGGAGTTTGATCGTCGACAGACCTTACTTCCTGATCCTGCTCCTGAGAGTTTTGCTCTTATTGTCGCTACTTATTCTCCGGGTGCTCGTCCAACCTGTGACTCCAAGCTGAAGGGTAGTGATAAAGACCACCTTCTCTGTGATTATTGTGGAAAGAACCGCATACCAGAGACACCTGCTTCAAACTCCATGGTTTTCCTCCACCGAGAGGTGATGCTCCTTCTCGTGGTGGTTGTAGCTTTGGGCGCTTCTTCGGTCGTCATGCCTCCCCTCGTTCTGTTCACCTCACTGATGTTGCTACCGATACCACTCCTAGCCCGTTTGGCGTCGATACTTTTGTCCTCCCTAGTGTTTTCTCGGCTGATGAGGTTCTTGCTCTTCGTCGCATGATGGACGGTCTTTCTACGGATCCTTTTACCTTGTCTTTGTATGCCCACACTGGGACTCCAGATGCTCATTCTACTACCGCCCACTCTTCCACTCAGTGGATCATTGACTCTGAGGCCACAGATCAAATGACTGGCATCGCCTCAGGTTTCATCTCATATACTCCTCTCTCTGGTCGTGATAAGGTGAGCATTGTTGATGGGTCTTTTTCCTCTATGGCTGGAAAGGGCTCCATCTCATGTTCCTCCCTCATCTTATCATCAGTTTTGCATGTTCCCAACTTCACATGGAATTTACTCTATATTAGCCATTTGACTAATTCCATGAACTGTTCAGTAACCTTTCTTCCCTCCTCTGGTGTTTTTCAGGACCTGAAGACGGGGACGGTGATTGGCTCTGGTAGTTTGGTCAATGGTCTCTATGTGCTCGATTCCAGCCCAGTAGCACCTCCTCCGTCTCTTCACTCCAGCACATCCCCTTTATATTCATGGCATTGTCGCTTAAGCCATCCATCTATTTTTGTTATGAAGTTATTGTTTCATGTTATATCTACTACTGTTCTTTGTCTAGTTCTATTCCTTTTGCTTTGATGCATTCTGATGTTTAGGGCCCTTGCCCTATAGCTTCCATCTTTGGTTGTGTTTGGTTTGTCACATTTATTGATTGTTTTTCTCGAACTACCTGGTTATACGCGGAAAAAAGTGATGTCTTTACTGGTTTCACAAATTTTCATAACATGATCTCCACTCAATTTCAAACCAAAATTAAGATTCTTCGCAGCGACAATGGCCATGAATACTTGGATTCGCAGTTGCGCAATATCTGGTTGATCATGACATTATCCATCAAACTACGTGTGTTTATTCCCCTGCTCAAAATGGTGTTGCGGAGCGTAAAAATCGTCATCTGCTGGAGGTGGCTCGCTGTCTTCTGTCCACCATGCATCTTCCCAAATATTATTGGGGGGATGTTGTTCTCACAGCGGCATATCTTATTAATCGTATGCCCCGAGTATTCATGGGAATGTCACTCCTCTTAGCACTCTACAGGTCCCTTCCTCTCAGCTCCCTCCTAAGGTGTTTGGCTTTGTCTGCTTTGTTCACATCCACCACCCTCCTCCCACTAAACTTGATGCTCGCGCCCTAAAGTGTGTTTATTGGCTATTATACGACTCAGAAGGGCTACAGGTGCTTTCATCCTCCTACTGAGAAGGTCTTTGTCACCATGGATGTCACGTTTCGTGAATCTGAGGCATACTATCTTGCCCCAGGTGACTCTCCTTCTATGCCCTCTCCTCCTTTGACCTCTCTTGTTCCTCTGCCCGTTCCTCCACCTTATCCCTCACTTCAGGAGGAGTCTATACCGTTGGAAGTGAGTAACTCTATTGTTCATCTACCTATTCCTTCTACTACTCCAAGCTTGCAGGTGTATACTCGGTGTAAAAAGAAGAACAACACACTTGACCAGACTGTGCAACCAGATCAATCATTGGACCCTGACTCAGGTTCTTCTGATCATATCAATGCTCTCAGAAAAGGTATCTGATTCTGTACTCAACATCCCCTTTCCAATTATGTTTTTTACGACTCATTTTCTACTTCTCATAAGACCTTTGTGTCTTTTCTTGCTTCCCTGTCCATACAAACATCTTGGCAGAATGCTATTGAGATCCCCATGTCGAGAGAGGTGATGTTTGAGGAAATGGTTGCTCTTGAAAAGAACAACACATGAGATTTAGTGCATCTTCCCCATGGCAAAAAACCAGTTGGGTGCAAATGAGTGTTCTCCATCAAACAAAACTCTCAAGGTGTTGTTGAAAGGTGCAAGGCAAGACTGGTGGAAAGAGAGTATACCCAAACCCCTGGGATCAACAATCAGGAAACATTTGCCACGTAGCAAAGATGAACACTATTTGTGTCCTCTTATCCTGTGCTGCTTGCAAAGGATGGGACCTTTGGCAACTTAACGTGAAAAACGCTTTCCTCCATGGAATCTGGATAAGGAAGTTTACATGTCTCTTCCACCAAGCCTTACTCATAAAGCTTCCCTGGGAAAGATTTGTAAGTTAAAGAAAACCCTATATGGACGAAAACAATCTCCAAGGGCTTGGTTTGGGAGATTTCACAAGGCCTTGTTATCTTTTGGGTATCACCAGAGCAATGTCGATCATACTCTGTTCATCAAACGTAGGACCGATAAACTCACAGTCCACATTGTCTATGTTGATGACATTGTTATAACAGGCGACAATGTGGAGGAGATCAAGTTCTTAAAACAAAAATTGGCTTGTGAGTTCGAGGACAAGGATCTGGGTTGCTCTCAAATATTTCTTAGGTATTGAAGTTGCAAGGTCCAAGCATGGGATTTTTATCTCCCAGAGGAAGTACAATCTGGACCTACTCGAGAAGACTAGGATGAGTGGTTGTAGACCCTCTGATACCCCAATTGAAGAAAACCATAGGTTGGGATGCGATGATGGAGCGTAAATTGAAGATATATCTGAATTTCAGAGGTTGGTAGGGAGGCTGATCTACTTGGCTCATTCCTGTCCAGATATCGCTTATGTTGTAAGTGTTGTCAGCCAGTTTATGCATGCTCCAAAGACTCGCCATGTGGATGCTGCCCATAGAATCCTCAGGTATCTTAAGTCCTCACCTGGGAGTGGAATCTTGTTTTCCCCAAACCTGGTCCTAAACGTTGAGGTATACACTGATGTTGATTGGGCCGGGTCTATTGACGATCGATGATCTATCTTGGAGTATTGCTCCCTTGTTGGTGGGAATCTTATTACTTGGATGAGTAAAAAACAATAAGTAGTGGCAAGATCTAGCGTTGAAGCAGAATTCCGGGCTGTCCCATGGTGTTTGTGAAGGTCTTTTGTTGCGTTCTTTGCTAAGTGATATGGGGTTTCCTGACGTTGAACTCATTCGATTGTATTGTAATAACAAGGTTACTATCAGCATCGCCCACAACCCTGTCCAGCACGACCGTACTAAATATATTGAAGTGGATCGACATTTCATCAAAGTGAACATTGAAAAAGGGCATTGTGTGTACTCCCATTGTTCCGTCAGATAGACAGCTTGCTGATATTCTCACAAAAGGTCTGAGTGGTAGCACCTTTGGAAAGATTATTGTCAAGTTGGGCATGATTAACATCTCACGCTCAACTTGAGGTGGAGTGTTACAATATATGTTATTTCTTCATATTTTCAACATTTGTAATATAGCGTGTGTGGCATATTATCTTTATCCGCCTCCATATATAGAGGGGATATTTGCTCTTTGAATGCAATGAAGTCTTTTTTGGTTTTCCACAACAATTGCCAATGACGATGGACGGCCAAAAAGATCAAGATCCGTACCGTATTCAGCTTAGCGACTGGAGAGAACGTCTCTTCATAGTCGAGATCATATTGTTGAGTGAAACCGCGAGCCATAATATGGGTTTTGAGGCGCTCAACGGCCCCATCAGGATAATGCTTCACAGTAAAGACCCATTTGCATCCCACACAAGATTGGCCAGGAGGAAGGGAGACAAGATCCCATACCTGATTGACCCAGAGGGCAACCATTTACTCATCCATTGCATCTCACCACCCAGAGAGCTGAAGAGCTTAATGCACAGTAGAGGGGGTGTAAATAGAAGATTAGCAAGTGACAAACATGTGAAGTTCTGGAGATAAGCGGTGAAAGGAAACATAATGAGGGAGAGGGTGAGCGGTAGAAGGGACTGCATCCTGAGAAGAGACGTAGTCGGGTAGTTAACCGTGGAGCATCATCAGTAGGGGGCAACTGTCTCAAGACATCAGACTGAGGACGACATGGAGTGTACACAGAGAGGAGGGGTGGAGTTGTGAGCACGAGAGGTGGTGTTGCGAGCGGGCCACCTCGAGGAGGTGGCGGTTCTTCCGCTCGACCACACCCTTTTGTTGTGGGGTATAGCCACAAGATATTTAGTGGATAATGCCCAACATATTGCAAGTGTCCTAAAATTCATGACTTGTATATTCACGCACTTTATCGGTTCGAAGTATTTTGATTGAGCGCGAGAATTAAGTACGGGTCTCGGCTAAGAAGGAGCGAAAGACGTGTAGTATTCAGAGTAATCGCATAACAAATAAAACCATGTCATGCGAGAATAATAATCATTAAACATAAAAAAGTAACGATATACAAATAAACAGTAGTTTTATAAAGACCCCAAATGTCTAGATGAACTAAATCAAAGGGAGCATAGCTCCTAGTACAATGGGGGGGGGGGGGGGGGGGGGTAAGGTAGAGCAATGTTATTTCTCGTAGACACAGGATTCACATGTAAATTCAGAAAAAGAAAAATCAGGAAGAGCTTTCTGCGGGATAGAAAGAGGAGCATGGTCAAGACGCAATTGTCAATCAACATAAGTGATAGATGAGACAACCGTAGTGGGAAGGTCCAGAGTGTAGAGCCAATTTGACAGTTGTCATCTAACAATGATATTATGCATCTGTCGATCCAGCACCACAAAGGAAGAAGAGGAAAATGTGATGGAGCAGTCAAGATCATGAGTAAGATGACTAATAGAGAGGAGATTAAATTGGGAACCATGGACATGAAATACAGAGCGAGACTAATCTATACATGCAAGAGGGCCTTTTACATGAAAAAAATGGGTCATGAAAGAGGGCATTTACATGGGCTTATTTCAAGTTATTCTACAAATAGAAAATGTATTTGTGATATAGTAACATATATAAGTGGTATGCACAAGCACGTGTACACGCGATTTCCACGTACTTTCTCCAGGTGCCATTGTCCCCCATGCATAGTATTTGTCCGATGAAATTAATCTTCTCGTGCACAATGTTTGATGTCGAAACTCATAAGTATCCCCAACAAGCGGCGATGACACCTTTTGTTGCCACGCGATCTCTCTCACAACAAAATTAAGTTTTCTCACGCACATGCATATCACATGTATAAAGACTTTATGAATCACCATTTTTCATTTGTTCCTATTAAATAATGTATGAGGGATTAAACCAAAATTATGCACATCATGTTGAACAACTTTTATCCATGTTATCTTAAACCAACCCTTCTAATGCCTAATCCTTGGATACAATCTGATATGAATGTGCAGACGCTTCCCTCAAATGATAGATATGTACATATGCACAATTGTGAGCCACCAGACAATTCAGAACCGTCTTGTATATAGGAAAAGTTAAGAATTATGTGTGGAGTTTTTTAGCATCTCATGTTCAAAGAGGAGCTTTAGAGGGAGTCAACCACCAAGAGTAGAGGTGCAAGCTTACCTCACAAATTTATATCTCATTTTCATGTTCTAGTGCACCTGATCGTTCTTCTTCTTCGTATCAATTAGTCTTTACCTGCTGCTCACCGCCCATCATCTTTGTAGGTTGCTTTGGGATCCAGTTCCTCCAATCCTCTCTCGTCATGGACCAATATGGACGCCAAATTACCCCTCTCGAACCGGTTGCCTTCAATGAGGATATTCACGCAATATGCTGAAAGCTCTGAGTTGTAATGACGGCCTCTGATTTTAGTCCCTTGCTCTTTCTGACAACCTTCCCTCCAATTTTTACAGAGGCCGAAACTTTAGCCACAACCAACCGCTTTCCTTTGGCTCACAATTTCAAATTTTATACTACCACAGTTGCACGCCCAGCACCACACCAAGCCCTGGCACCTCCCACGACCTACAACCACGTTTTCTCTATTACTCCGGCATCTGAACCCAAACTCGCTGATTTCCACGGCATCATAGCCTTAACACACAACCAACCCAAGCCCCGTCCTCGTTTCAGCTATGCTCCACTTTTCGAAGCCCCGCCCCAATCATTATTCAAAAGCTGCCGGCCTCAACCCCTTCGACCCTGTCTTTCCCTTCCACGTGTCGACCGCAGAATACACCCCACGGTCAACCACTCTACTACCTGCTCGTGCCATCCATGGAGGCTCCCCGCATGCTTCGTTGTCCATGTTTGGGCATGCATGACTTATCTTCCCGAAAAGCTTCCCGTTTCCACCTGCTTTGTCTCCCATTTTTCCCTTTCCAACAATACTAGACAACAGATTGCCCCATATTCTCCTTCCTAGTAGACCCCACCGAATCTTGTCTATCCAAAACTTAACTGCACGCCAGAGTTTTCCACTAACACAAACTTCCTCACTCTATCACCACTCATGGTGGACTGCGCACACTAAACATCAAAAGCCCAAACTTCCCATACAATTTTTCCCCTTCAATACATCAACTTAATAACCACTCCAAACCAACCAACGTCTTGTCAAATTACAAGATCCTAACCAATTTAATATATCATTCCCAATCCCACCAAAATTAACCCATCAATGCAAATCAACACGAAGACCTTATTTTTTTCCAAATTATTAAAGATCTGAATAAGTGAGTCAATCTCTTTACTATAAGTTGTCCATAAATGGTCAATCTTCCTTCTCCTCACTGAAAGCCAAAATAAATTTTCAATAGTTGGGAAGGGTTATAAAGGAACTATCCATCTTCGCATGAAGACATGCACGGTACACACTCGGGACAACTAAGGACGACTCCGTGCTTTAGCTTACTCTTGTCACATCAAAGAGTACTCGAGAGACGTCTATGTCCCCGCTTTCCTTCCACAGCATTGGAGAAGGACATTGCACAAAACGTCCCTCGCTTCATCCTGGTGTTAAGTTAGATTTTCAGGGCATACTCTTCCCTCAGACAGCAGATGTATATATACACGCTCAGCCTAATAATTCAGAATCTGTCTCTACAAGCCTTCATTTACTATACTGTATTAGTCAATTATCTTTTGGTCTTTAGTCCTTTTTTGTCTTAATAGGGGTTTCCCTTTCTATATAAAAGCTTACGTAAGTTATAATTATGTGTGGAGCCTTGCAGTATTTCCCATTTGGTGGAGAGCTCTTAGAAGGAACCACCCCTCAAGAGTGCAGGTATGAGCTTGCCTCCTGAGTTTTATCTTGTTTTCATGTTCTAGTGCAATGGATTGTCCATCTTCTTCGTATAACAATCTTTATAGATCACTTCAATTGATGCCTTTTTAACTTTCGTGTAGACATACATAAACCACATAAATCAATTTTATTTTCTTAACTTCACCAAATATCATTCACACTATTCCCCGTAATGGTCACATGCAGAAGTACATTACCACTTTTTATCTATCATAACAAGTACACATCCTTAATAGGGCGAACAGGAAATTCAGCAACAAGAAGAAAAAATATAAACTATGTTCTTACTTCTTTCAGTTAACCTCTTCAAACTATGCACAGTTTAATATAATGCACTGGTTTGGAGTTAAAATGTGGATAATTTAATCGGCCTACTCCTGCCATGACATTTGTATACTTAGGAAGAGGGGGGGGGGGGGGGGGGGGGGGGGGGGGGGGGGATAAAATGGATACTGAGATAAAAAGAAAGGAGATTTTTCTTTTTAGCTTTGGTTAGATTTTGCATCCAAAAGCTGATGTTGGGTAGGTTGGATGGGTGTGCTCCGGCACCTAAGGACACAACACCTAGTGAAGAGTAATGTGCAGATGGACTCGTGGTTAATGCGTGCCGTCGAAAATGAAATGCATGCAAATTAGAATATTCCGCCAACAGATTAGCAACTTAACAATGAAAACAATAAATACTTAACAAAATTTCACAGTAGCATGCAATTATGGTGAAAATAAGTGAGTTTTGTTCTTTCCGGTTAGAGTGCACACGCTAGATAATCAAGCAAATAAACCCAACAATCTATATTGATTAATTTGCAAGACAAACAATTACAAATTAAGTTCCACTAAGCAATACAAGCATCCATTGTGTACAATAAAGGAACGATGTGACCAAAACTACAAAACTTACAAGTATTAGGGCTGTTCCGAGGTGCTTGGTGGATGCAAAGAGGCGTCTGATGACTAAGGGAGGGACGAGAGGGAATGTGGGGGGCTGGGTAACTTTGTGGAGGTGCTGGGTGTGGCGGACGTGGGGCTGGGAGGTGCTGTTTGCGACAGGGAGGGGCTAGTAGGAGCTGGGAGGCCATGGTTGGAGGTGGAGAAGAGCTGGCTGGGAGTTGTGGTGGCGGAAGGGGGACTGGGAGGTGATGTCTTGCAGCGGGGAAGGGATGGGGAGGCGTTTGCAGTGGGGAAGGGGGCTGGAAGATCGGGGTTGTAGCTGAAAAGGTGCAGGAGGGGCCAGAGCCTGTAGCGGAGAAGAGGCTAGGGGGAAGCCAGGACTTGTCACGGGATGGTAGGGGAAGAGGAGTGGAGCGGCGGGGAGGTCGGCGGACTACTCGATCGGCAACAGCAAAGGGAAAAGAAATGGGAACCAAAAAAATCGAGGTGTCGGCACCAAGGGTGGAACGGCTTCAGCATCCCTCACGATCCACACGCAGGAGGAAGTACTTGCATAGCCTGAATGCCTCCAAAACTGCCCTAATACTCATATATATAAGGCTGGAGAGGATTTAGGGTTTCCATCATGAACGGCTAAGATCGCACGCTAATAATGAGTGTCTAAACCCTCAAAATAGAAGTAAATAAAATGAAATAAAAAACACAAAAAATATGAAGCAGCGGGCCGAATGCGAGTGTGGCCCGGATCGTCAAAATGAAGCTCTGATCAATGCCTACGTCGCAAATATACTCTAGTAGATCCCGGTGGCACGCAATCTGGGTGGCAATCCACATCAAAAGCAACATTGTCCCTCATAATAATTTTTTCCAATTCAGCAATTTGACCTATATTTGAATTGAGAAAGTTGTGGTTATTGTCAAAACTATACGATTCATGTTGCACCGGGTACAAAATGATATGCTTTCGTAAATGAGGACTTGTATATTATTGAACCACAGTGTCCCTTCTTCATCATGAAGAAGCGTGGTTATGGGCTGAAGATAAACCCTAAAAAGATCCAATGATTCCATTCAAGAGTTTGAAATTTGGATCAGACAAACCATCAAACTGATACGTTCCAATCGTATCAAGAGTGCGAACAAGAAACTTGCATTGCATTAAACAAACATAAAGATACAATCGAGAGGCAAGCTCTCGCCAAGAATCCGGAGGTTGGGTCCTCCTTGACACTCCACTCTCCAAGAAAGCTCAAACTCTAAAACTCACAAGATAATTCTAAGGAGACGCTCTCAATCATATATATAGAGTGGGAAGGATACAAAGTACGAATATGCTCATAGGGATACATAGAATAATAAGGATGTGCGTGGTGACCCGTGTCGAATCAACAAACCCTGCACAAAAAAGAGACCATGTCCTCAAGGTAGAGATCCGTAGGGTTTGCCATGGAGTGTAAGCGCATCCAAGTCCCCAAAATCAGGGTCGTCATCTTCAGATCCAATCAGCATAACACAGATTTTTGAAAGGGCAAATGTGGGTGGGCGAGTATGGCTGCTCGCAGCGAAAGCAGAGACCCTTGCGGCGAAGCTCGAGGTGCTGCTAGTGAGACAAGCGTTGGGGTCGTCGGGGTGCCTGTAGAGGTGGAACTGGCGGGTGTGGAGGTGGGCCTAGCAACTGGGGCTCAGGTGGTGGCAGGGGAGCCAAGCGAAGGAGCGGCGACGGTGGTGGCGGCTGGTGGGGAGGCCGGATCGAGGAGAATGGAGGAGCTGGGTAGAGTTCCTCATAAAGGTACCGAGCATGTTCCATAGCGCGAGAAAGAGTATACGGGTTGTGGACCCAAAGGCGCGTCCGGAAGTGGGTATGCAGACCCACCAGGAAATACTCCAAGTAGTGGTCGGGGGTTAGGTCGAAGCTGAGGCACTCAAAAACATTACCCGCCTGGCGGGTGTTGTAGTGGCGGAGGAGTTCCTCCTTCAGTGTGGGTTGAGCTCAGGAACTTGTTGGCGCATCCACGAACTCAATGGAGCGTCGAACCCTTCATATAGATAGTAGCTAAGGAGACCTTCTGGTTGGCAGGGGTGGACTGAAGGTCGAAGAACTGCTCGGCGTGGGCGAGCCACCCAAGAGGGTCGGTTTCGTCAAACACATGAATCTCAATCCGGCAGAGATGGGTCGGGGAATGTCCGCAGCGGGGTGCAGAAACCTCATGTGGTCTGGGACGGGCTGAAGTGGTGGTGGTGGTGGTGGAGTGGCTGGAGGGCGATGTACCGTCGTGGTCGTAAGCCCTCAAAGGAGGAGAGTGTGAAATCCGCAAGCTGGACTTCGATGTGATTCATGCGTTGGGAGTCAGTGGAGGCGGTGAAAAAAGTGTTCTCGTCGGCGTGGAGGGCTATTGAACGAATCATGGGCATGAAACAGCGGCAGGGTGTAGCGGTGAGGAGCGTCGGGATGCTGCAAGAGGTGTAGGAGGGCGGCGAGGGTGATAAGCGGCCGCTGGAACACTGCAGAAGCCGTCGTAGGGCCCCCAGAATGCGGGTGATAGGGCTGGATGCACAGTTATCAAGGCGTGCGCCTGTTAAAATTTTAGAGGTCAAGGAGTGAAGTAATAATGCGCAACACTTCAACACAATCCACAAGTATGACAATCAATGACAATGGGAAGACAGAATAGTGCTCTTGTATTAACTATCTCTTTACAGCTCGAGACATACATGGCGAGACATGGTTTATAAGATTCACAAAGGAGTGAAGCACAAGACAAAAAACAGGCTGCCAGCGAACTGCCAAAGCAGAGACCGCCAGACCGCACGAACAGCTAAGCCGCACGACTATCCTTGAGACCGCACGACTATCCCTGAGTTCGCAAGTTTGATGACTTGCGAACTGCCAGACCGCAATCACAGGCCGCACAACCTGTTGCCTTATTCAACTACTGAAAGACAAACAACCTGTTCGCACTTCGAGACCGCCTGACCGCGAGGTCGCCTGATCATAGAAGCTTCAGCGAACAGAAAACCAGAACTGCACAAACTGTCACCAAACCGCAAACTGAGATCGACTGACCGCTGAGGTCTCCTGATCGCCAAGTTCACCGCGAACAGCACAAGAACTACACCACAGATCTCCCAGAGGAAAGCCGCTGGCGAACTGGTTATTCACAACTGGGAAGTCACCAAGGAAGAAGGCCGCACCCTGCTGGCCGCTAACAGTTCTCTCTAAAAATGACGGGCCATGCTCCTCTATTTATAGACAAGCTGACGGATGTCGTCACCGCCCAAAATGAGATACACTAACCACCCATCTGATCGCGAGCGGTCTCACAAGACAGACCGCCCGAACTCAGCATGGGCAAAACTTCTTCAGCAACCCTGACCGACCAGAACAAGTCGTCAGACCAACTCGCGCAAGTCGCGCGGTCACCTGCGGTCTCCTTTCTTCAGACCGACCAAGGCAAAAAACCCGGCCAGAATACTCCGCGCAGACCGCGCGGTCTCTGCGGTCTCATTTCCTTCAGCCGCCCAGACCCCCTCCACTTCTACTTCAAAAAATTCAACACTCCCCCTTGAAGTGGGAAGTGGAAGTC
Organism: Dactylorhiza incarnata; assembly: GCA_033032865.1. NCBI lineage: Eukaryota > Viridiplantae > Streptophyta > Magnoliopsida > Asparagales > Orchidaceae > Dactylorhiza > Dactylorhiza incarnata. Next base: position 4,261,695 of record JAWHQI010000177.1, on the reverse strand, counting down.
AATCCAAGCAAGCTCTGCAACCGACCAAATGGTCCCTTCGACAACGGCTTTGTAAAGATGTCAGCAATATTATCCTTGCCCTGCACATGCTCCACAATCAGAGATCCCTCCAACACCTTCTCACGAATGAAATGGTGATGAATCTCTATGTGCTTCGTACGCGCATGACAAACTGGATTGTTCACCAGTTTGAGAGCACTCTCATTGTCACCACGTAGCAGAGTAGGACCCCGCACCTCCCTATAAATGTCCTCCACAAGCCTCCTAAGTCAGATGGCTTCCTGAGCTGCCAAAGCCGAAGCTTTGTATTCCGCTTCTGTGGTAGAGACAGACACAGAATCCTGCTTCTTGCTGCACCATGATATAGCTGTAGAGCCTGTCATGAAGACATATCCAGAAGTCGATCTCCGATCATCTGAATCTTCTCCATAATCAGCATCCATGTATCCATGCAAGCAAAAGCCCGAATCTCTCCCGTAAAAAAGACCCAAATCCGAGGTGGACTTGACATACTTCAAAATACTCCTAGCCGCCATAAGATGAGGTTTCCGAGGCTCTGCCATAAACCGACTCACCATGCCAACTGCATAAGCAATATCCGACCTCGTGATCGTCAAGTATATCAGACTTCCGACTAAAGCCCGGAACACCAAAGGATCAGTAAGAACTTTCCCTTCCTCTCGTCGAAGATAAACTCCAACCTCCAGTGGAGTAGAGCTGTTTTTCCTTCCTTCCATGTCGAATCTCTTCACGATCCGATCTGCATAGCCTTTCTGAGAAACAAGCATACCGCTCTCTTTCCTCTCCACTTCGAGTCCAAGGAAATGGTGGAGCTCACCCAAGTCCTTCATCTTAAATCTGATAGCTAACTCAGCACGAAGTCTAGCTACCTCCATCTCAGAATTTCCCGTGACGATCATGTCGTCAACATACAACAGCACCAAGACCTGAAGCTCCCCCGCCTTCTTTACAAACAAGCTTGAATCTGAATCAGAAGCAAAGTATCCGCAGAACTGGAGGTATTCTGCAATCTTGCCATACCACGCCCGAGGCGCCTGCTTCAAGCCGTAAAGAGCCTTCTTGAGCTTGCAAACATGTCTTGGGTGCTCTTCGAAAATATAACCAGGTGACTGATCCATGAAGATATCCTTGTCAATCTCATCTTATAAGAAAGCATTCTTCACGTCGAGTTGTCAAATCTTCCACCCTTGGCAAGCTGCCAACGCGATCACCACACGGACCGAAGTCATCTTGGCAACAGGGCTGAAAGTTTCTTCATAATCCTCCCCATACTTCTGAGAGAAACCTCGAGCTACAAGGCGAGCCATGTAACGCTCAATGATACCATCAGCCTTCTTCTTCAACTTGAAAACTCACTTGCAAGTCACTGGAGTAACTCCCTCAACCTTAGACACCAAGTCTCAAGTCTCATTTTTTCTGAGGGCAGCCATCTCTTCATCCATGGCTCCTTCCCACTCCTTGACTCCAACGGCGTTTTCAAAACAAGATGGCTCTCTCTCATCCAGGGGACCTGCGAAGAAACATGAGACGAAACTCACCAAATTTCCCCCTGTATACCGATCTGGTGGAATGATAATCCTCTTGGACCTCCTCAGAGCTTTACTCTGGTCCACCTCTTCAGCTACCTGTTCTGAACCAGCTCTCCTTCCAGGCATACTTGGAGCATCGCTCCCCCTGCTTCCAGAACCTGAAGCACCTGATCCAGAGCTAGAAGCACCTGGAGTACCTGGAGAAACAGACAACTCCACCAGAACTTCTTTAGCAGCTTCTCCAAATCCACCATCTGACCTGCTCTCTTGTAACTCAGCAGAAGAGCTACCTTGGTATGACGTCAGCTCGTCAAATACCACATCCCTTGAGACCACATATCTTCGTGTCTCAGGATCCATGCATCTCCAACCCTTCTTCTGGTCATCATAACCGAAGAACACTAGCTTCCTCGCTTTCGCATCTAGTTTCGTTCTGAGAGCATCAGGAACATGCACGTAGCAAGTAGATCCGAACACTCGAAAGTGTTCCACGCTTGGTTTCTCCTTGAACATCAACTCATGAGGAGTCTTCATGTTGATAGGACTGAGAGGCATCTGATTGATGACATAGGCCGCACAAGACATTCTCTCTGCCCAGAAGGACTTTGGAATACTCTTGGCATGAAGCCAGCATTTGCATGTCTCCGTCAGATGACGGATCTTCCGCTCTGCAACTCCGTTCTGTTGTGGAGTGTGAGCACAAGAGAATTCTCTCTGAATGTCATGATTCCTGCAGAAGTTAAAGAACGCATTTGAGGTGAACTCCCCTCCATTTGTCGAATCTGAACTTCTTGATCCTCAGGTTAACCCGACCTTCCACCAGCTCCTTGAACTCCACAAACCTTTCGAACGCCTCTGACTTCTCCTTCAGAAAATATACCCAAGTATATCTGGTGAAGTCATCAATCAAGATCAGCATATACATGCTACCTCCAAGACTGGCAGTTGCGGTAGGTCCAAACAGATCACCATGAATACATTCCAATGGTGCTTTGCATGTGCTTTGTGATTAGTCAAACGGAAGACGTTGAGCCTTACCAAACTGACAATCTGCACAAACGTGACCATCACCGAAAGATGATAGACTATGCAGACCTTTCACATGGCCTCTTCCCTCCATAGCCTTTAGCTTATCCATCCCAACATGCCCAAGTCTTTCATGTCAGATAGCAGCGCTGTCGTTAGCTCTCATCTTATCAACATAGGAACTTGTTGATAGAACAAACAAGTCTTTCACCCGTCTCCCTATATGAGTAACCTCAGCCTTTACGGCTAAAACATTTCGGAGAAATTTCACTTCTGTTGGACCAAACAGAACGTGATAACCACCATCAACAACATTTATCACTGAGAAGAGGTTCTTCTTCATTCCCGGCACATGATAAACACTCCCCAAGGTGAGTGGACCTCTATCACTGCCTAAAGAGACAACACCCTCCTTCTCTACTGCATGAACCGTATCATCAGTTGTAATGATAGCATCATTACCTGAGTATGCTTGCAACGAGGAGAACTTTGACTCATCCCCGGTGAGGTGATGACCACACCCAGAGTCCACTATCCAATCATCCTGATAGTTGATGGAAGCTAATGCCCAAACACAAGTGCCCGTCATGAAAGCACCTCCACCACCGCAACTACCTTCAGCATTGGAACCAGCCTCCCCCTTCCCTGCAGCATGCCCTGGCTGAAGATTGCCCTTGCAGTCTCTTTTGAAGTGACCAAGCTTGTTGCACCTCTAACACCTCGTCCCTTCCTTCTTCTTTCCATCAGACTTAGGAGTATAACTCCTCTCTTGCTGATATGAAGTAGATGGACCATCTCCAACAGGTGACTTTTTCTTCTTGTCCCATCTCTTCTTCTTGCCAGAAAAGAGAACCTCACCTTCTCCCCCAGAGACTGACATCCCCGTCATTTGCTTAGCCAAACTCTCTTGCGAAGTAAGTAAGTTTTCCAGCTCCAGCAACGATGGCTGATTGGCCCAGCCTTGCACAGAAGTAACAAAGGCCACATAATCCCTCCGCAAGCCACGAATTATGTGTCTCTTCAGCTTCGCTTCTGAGATAAGCTCATTCGGGTCCAATGCCGATATCTCTGCACATAGGTTTTTCATCTTCAAGAAGAACGTTGAAATGGACAAGTCACCTTGAGTTGTCTTAGCCAACTCATTCTCCAATAACTGTAGCAGAGCTACATTCTTCTTATTGAATAAGTCATCCAAGGCTGTCCAAATTTCAGCAGTTGACCTACATCCAATGATGTGGTCAAACAGCTCCGGAATGATAGCTCGCTTGAGAGTGAACTCAGCCTTTGCATTTGTTCTCTTCCAAGCCTTCACGAGCTCAGCATTCCCCTCAGCAGGAACAACAGCTTGTATTGCTTCTCCTCCGACTACTTCTCATAAGTCCTCGCCAAGAAGATAGCTCTTCATGCACGACTTCCACTTTTTAAAGTTAGTCTGTGTACGGAGCTCAATACCAAGACCTCTAGCATATCCTCCTTCATTGTTATCTCACTGATTGACAACCGACTTGTAGAAACCCAAGCAGAAGACAACGCTGATTACTGCTCAAAAACCTAGCTCTGATACCATGTTAAAATTTTAGAGGTCAAGGAGTGAAGCAATAATGCGGAACACTTCAACACAATCCACAAGTATGACAATCAATGACAATTGGAAGACAGAATAGTGCTCTTGTATTAACTATCTCTTTACAGCTCGAGACATACATGACGAGACATGATTTATAAGAATCACAAAGAAGAGAAGCACAAGACAAAAAATAGGCCGCCAGTGAACTGCCTAAGCAGAGACCGCCAGACCGCACGAACAGCCAAGCCGTACGGCTATCCCTGAGACCGCGTGAACAGAGCAAGTTTGATGACTTGCGAACTGCCAGACCGCAATCACAGACCGCACAACCTGCTGCCTTATTCAACTGCTGAAAGACAAACAACCTGTTCGCACTTCGAGACCGCCTGACCGCGAGGTCGCCTGATCATAGAAGCTTCGGCGAACAGAAAACCAGAACTGCACAAACTGTCGCCAAACCGCAAACTGAGATCGCCTGACCGATGAGGTCGCCTGATCGCCAAGTTCACCGCGAACAGCACAAGAACTACACCACAGATCGCCCAGAGGAAAGCCGCTGGCGAATTGGTTATTCACAACTGGGAAGTCACCAAGGAAGAAGACCGCACCTTGCTGGCCGCTAAAAGTTCTCTCTAAAAATGGCGGGCCTTGCACCTCTATTTATAGGCAAGCTGACGGATGTCGTCACCGCCCAAAATGAGATACACTAACCACCCATCAGATCGCGAGCGGTCTCACAAGACAGACAAACCGAACTCAACATGGGCAAAACTTCTTCAGCAACCCTGACCGACCAGAACAAGTCGTCAGACCAACTCGCGCAAATCGCGCGGTCACCTGCGGTCTCCTTTCTTCAGACCGACCAAGGCAAAAACCCTAGCCAGAATACTCCGCGCAGACCGCGCGGTCTCTGCGGTCTCATTTCCTTCAGGCCGCCCAGACCCCTTCCACTTCTACTTCAAAAAATTCAACAGCGCCTAGGCGTGCCTGAGGCGTCGGGCGCACCAGACGCACTGGCCCAAATCTCTGCAAGGCAGAGGCGGGCGATGTGCCCCAGGCGCGCCTTACCAGCTCCCAGGCGCACCAAAGGCGCGCCTAGGCCTTTCAAGGTGTTTTTTGCAACCTATTTTTTTTGGAGGTGGGCAAAAACATGATCTCAGACGCACCCAAGGCACACCAAGGCGCACTTGGGCATTCAATTCACCGATTTTCAGTGATTTTGGCACTCAATTCATTGAAAATCGGCGAATTGGATGCTCAATTCGCTGCCCAATTCGCTAATTTTCAGGGAATTTGGAACCCAATTCACTGAAAAATTAGTGAATTGGATGTCAAATTCGTTGATTTGCAGTGAATTGGGCACCTAATTCACTGAAAATTAGTGAATTGGATGCCAAATTCGTTGATTTGCAGTGAATTGGGCACCTAATTCACTTATTTTCAATGAATTGGGCACCCAATTCATTTTTGCACCTCACGTGCCTCAGGTGCGCGCCTGCGCCTTGCGCCTAGGCTCCAGGACCCCTTTACGCCTCAGTGCGCCTTGCACCTTTGATAACTTAGGCTGGATGTTGCCGGAAGGTAGCAGGAGCCATTGGAATGTGGCACGGGGCGTAGGAACCAACGTACAGTCGGCGGCGGAAGAGGAAAGCAGTCACGGCGTGTGAACGCCGTCGGCGGAAACTGCGTCAAATGGGTGGAAATTGCGTCGTGTGAACGCCGCCGGTGGCGGCAACGGAAACTGCGTCAAATGGGTGGAAATTGTGTCGTGTGAACGCCATCGGTGGAAACTGCGTCGAATGTCGTACAAGAAGTAGGGCTAAATTGGGTCGTGGGACCGCAACAGCGGATGCGCGGACGAACAGTAGTCAGAAGAGGCGCGGGCTTGACGGCGCGATGTAGTCGAACAATGGAGAACGTGAATCGGTCGCCGAACAGTGGAGAACGTGAATCAGGTCGCCGAACAGTGGAGAACATGAATCGGGTCGCCGAACAATGGAGAACAGTTTTGGCTGGAACTGAGAAATCCAATTAGGGTTTCGACCAAAACACTAAATAAGGGCAGGTCGAACCAATTGATACATCGTAATCGTATCAAGAGCGCGAATAAGAAAATTGCATTGCATATTTGTATTAAACAAACATAAAGATACAATCGAGGGGCAAACTCTCGTCAAGCATCTGAAGGCTGGGTCCTCCTTGACACTCCACTCTCTAAGAGAGATCAAACTCTAAGACTCAAAAGATAATCCTAAGGAGACATTCACACTCATATATATAGAGTGAGAAGGATACAAAGTACGAATGTGCCTCTAAGGCTACATAGAATAATAAGGATGCGTGTGGTCGCCCGCGTCATATCACAAATTGGTTGAATCATGAGCTGGTTCTCAGTACATCGGCTCAAAGAATATCGAAATAACAAACATAAAATAAAATTAGAAGAATCACTGATTGAACAACTAAACAGTTGAATCGTTGTTGGTTTTGTAGAACCGGGCTCAGAGTCCTTCTAAACTAATTTATAGTCGTTTGGCCCCAATTCAATCTATTTAATGAAACCCAGAGGAAGTCATTTTGTGGGCTTTGTGGCCTTTTCCTCTCAAGATCTTCACATCAAATGTGCACAATGAGTCATAAATGGTAAACTACTCAACATATGCTAGTAAGATGTTTCCATAACCTTGGTCAACTTGTCACACTTGATGTATCACGGAATGAGAGGGACTATATCCCGGAGAAGAAAGGCAAGGCGTGAACTGTGAAGACGTTCATAAAGCAATGAAGAAAAGCGACCGCGTCACAAGTAAAGAAGAGCAATTCTTAATTTTTTTTTTAATTAGCTGACACCTTCTCGAATATAGTTTGTTATCCTTCTCTTTTAGTTTGTTAGGTTTTATTTACATTTTGCTTTTCATATAAATAGTCCATCCTTGTAATCTTCTTGAATTTAGTAATTCAAATTCATTTTTCTGATTCTCTTCATCTTGTTCTTCCCCGAATAGACTATTCCAGTTTTTCTTTTTTATCATGGTATCATACCAAGAAGATTTCGTGTTTCATCCTTGTGGTGGGACCCTTCACCAGACCCTCGTTGTGCGAGGATTCTTTGTGCACCGGGCTTCCCGTTTTTTATCATAGCAATAAGATCAAATTGCTTTGTTGCGCACTACTCTCTATGATGAATCAACAAATCCCTGCTCCTCCACAGCCTCCTGCGTATCCAAACATAGAAGCTTCAAGTCCCTACTATGTTTATCCCAACGAGAATCCACGAACAAAACTTGTGTCCTCGTAACTTACAAGAGATAATTACCAGTCTTGGTCACGAGCTATGTACATGACGATCAAGACGAAGAACAAACTCCAATTCATGTTGCATGGCGATCCAGACGAAGACCAAAATCCAATTCATGTTGCTTGGCGATCAAGACGAAGACCAAAATCCAATTCCAGTAATCCTTTGATGCATGGGATCGATGCAATAGTTTGCTTATGGTCCGTGTTACCGACATCCAGGCAGACGAGCCGGAGTGGCAGGTGTACTCGAGGAGGACGCGCGCGAGAGCGGGCGACGGCGCCGAGCCCCGCACCGAACCGGGCGGTTCGGCGGGTGCTGTCTAAAGGGGCCGACCGGTCCTATTTTATCTTATGGCTTTCAGTTCTATTTATTTTGTTGTGATTGTTCCTTTTAATGGTGGACTCTTGTTGTGTGGTGGATCCCTCCTATACAAGGGATCACCTTAGAGTTTTTGAGTATCTTTGGATCACTTATGAAAGTTGGGGCTGCTCCCCTTTCCTCTTCCTATCTCTCTCTCTCTCTATCTCCCTCTCTCCCGTCTATCTCTCTCCCTCTCTCTCTCTCTCGGTCTCGCTAACGCCACCGCCCGGCGATATCCCCAGCGGAAGCTATCGCCCCCGCTACCGCCCCTCTCACCGGCTGCCGATACCCTAAGCGGTATCATTGGTCCGACCTTTCGCCCGCCCGCCTACGCCAAGCCGCCGGAAAACCTCATGGCATCGAACACCCGCCTTCACACAGCTGACTCCTCCGCCGCCGCCGACGCCGCCTCTCTCGCCGACTGCCTCGCGCTCCACGGCAGCCAACTCGCGCTCCACGACAATCAACTCGCAAGTCTCCAATCATCGGTGGAGGCGATCCTTGCGACCCAGAACGCAATCCTCACTCGCCTCGACTCATTGCAGCCATCGCCAAGCACGCTGCCTCACCCGCCAACGGCGACAGCCCCGGCAGACACCGCGTCTGTGCTCGGCACGCCGCCCTCCCCGCTAGCGCCCGCCTTCCGCGCGCCAGCCCCGTTTCCGAAGCCCCCCGCGATGCCGCCGCCCATAGCCATCCGACCTCCACTCGCGTTGGACGTTCCCCCCTTCTCCGGGACGGACCCCATGGGGTGGATCGTCCGTGCGGAGCAATACTTTGACCTCAATGGTACTCCCCCGGCGGATCGCGTCGGCACCGCCATGGTCGGCTTGGACGGTTCGGCCCTCCATTGGGCACGATGGCTCCGCCAGATTCAACCTCTCATCCCATGGCACGAGTTCAAGCACGAGATGATTAGTCGATACGATTCCCGCTACACCGGCTCCGCTATCGAGCGGCTCTGCTCCGCCCGCCAGTCGACAACGGTGGATGCGTATATCGACGAGTTTGTGGCACTCATCACGCAAGTCCCGGGACTCCCGCCCGACCATTACTTGGGCTTCTTCCTGCAAGGTCTCCTGCCCAATATCCGCTCCCGCATTCGAACCCATCATCCTCGCACGGTCTCGGAAGCCCTCGAACTCGCCCGTGCGGATGAGGCGGACATCGGCCCCCGGCAAGCCGGCTCCGTCCCATTCTGCCACCAACCACCGCAGGACACCGGCCCTCGACCGGCCACCTTGCAACCCGGCCGGCCGGCACGCACAGACGGCCCGCACCGCGTCTCCAACGGCGACTACAACGACCTACGCCGTCGCGGTTTATGTTTCCGTTGCCGCCAACCATACTCGCCTCAGCATGTTTGCCCCATCAAGGAATTCCACGCCATCTTTAGCGACAGCGAAGGGTACTCCGTGGCCGAGGAGTTGCCGCCTTTGGAGATACCACCCGACCCACCTACGGCGGATGTGGAGGGCGCCCCCCTCAATGTGTTGGAGCTGCCTTTCTATTCAGTGGGGGGACTAACCGGGCCGCGCACCATGAAATTGGCCGGGGAGGTCCAGAACCGGCCCATTATTGTGATGGTTGATAGCGGGGCAAGTCACAATTCATGTCGGCCCAACTTGCCCGGGAGCTCGCCTTGCCGATCGATCCGTCACCCGATTTTTCGGTGTGCCTCGGCGACGGTCGCCGCCGGCCGACCTTGGGACAATGCAGGAGTGTTACCATGTCGGTTGGGCCGTGCGCGGTCACGGCCGATTTCTACATGTTCGAGTTAGGAGGCCTCGACGTCATTCTGGGCGTCGCCTGGCTCGAGACCCTGGGTGACGTACGGGTAAACTGGGCTTCTATGACGATGGCTTTTCAGCAGCAGGGCCAGCCGTGCCGTTTGGTGGGCGATCCTACCCTACTTCGCTCGCCGCTCTCTTACCGGGTTATGACTCGCGTCACCGACATCGACTTTTCGGCCTGGCTATGGCCCCTTCAAACGGATCTACCGGTGCCGGCCGCACCCCTCGACGTCGATATGGGCGCCGTGCTCGCGGAGTTCGAGGATATCTTCACTGCCCCCACGGGCCTTCCACCCCCGCGGCCGACCGTCCACGCCATCATCCTCCATCCGGGGTCGGCGGCGGTGTCAGTGCAACCCTACCAGTACGGCCACACCCAAAAGGACGAGATGGAGCGGCTCGTTCGGGAGATGCTGTTGGGAGGCCTCATCCGGCCCAGTGCTAGCCCCTTTTCCAGCCCGGTGCTGCTAGTCCGCAAGAAAGATGGCAGCTGGAGGTTCTGCGTGGACTATCGGGAGTTCAACAAGGCCACAGTACAGGACAGGTACCCGATTTCGGTGATCCAGGAGCTCCTTGACGAGCTGCAATGCGCGACCTTCTTCACAAAGCTGAACCTCCGCGCCGGCTATCATCAGATCCGAGTTCGGCCGGAAGACGTGCCGAAGACAGCATTCAGGACACACGACGGGCATTTCGAGTTTTGGTGATGCCATTTGGGCTCACCAACGCTCCCGCCACATTTCAGGCTACGATGAACGAAATCTTCCGGCCAGTTCTTCGTAAGCATGTCCTTGTTTTTTTTATGATATCCTTGTCTTCAGTCACTCTTGGCAGGATCACCTCGGTCATGTCCGGGAGACTTTCGCCACTCTTCGCCGACATCACCTCACGGTCAACCGCAAGAAGTGCACGTTCGGTACTACCATGGTCAGCTACCTGGGCCATACCATCTCGGCCCACGGCGTGGCCATGGACGAGGATAAGATCCAGGCGGTGCTTCGATGGCCGACTCCGACCTCCCTGCGCGACGTCCGGGCATTCCTCGGCTTGACCGGTTACTACCGGCGTTTCATCAAAGATTACGGCAGGTTGGCCCGCCCCCTCACCAAGCTGCTGAAGGCCTCGGAGGAGGGACCGTTCACGTGGCCGCCGGCGGCCATGGAGGCTTTCGCGGCGTTACAGTCGGCCTTGGTTCACGGCCCGGTTTTGGCCATGCCGGATTTCCACCAGCAGTTCGTCATGGAGTGCGACGCCTCCGGCATAGGCGTCGGCGCCGTTTTGATGCAGGCCGGTCGGCCAATCGCATACTATAGCCGGGCATTCTCCACAGCGGTGCGCAGCCGCTCGGCGTATGAGAACGAGCTCATGGCGTTGGTATTGGCGGTCCAACATTGGCGGCCGTATCTCCTGGGTCGGCCCTTCGTGATCCGCACCGATCACCACAGCCTTCGCTACCTTCTCCAACAGAAGATCGCCGACGCAACAGGTTTGGGTGGCCAAGCTGCTCGGGTATGACTTCAAGGTGGAGTTTCGACCGGGCAAGACCAATCGGGCAGCCGATGCGCTCTCCCGGCACCCGCACGCCCCAGAGTTGATCGCTATCTCACGGCCGGTGTGGGACGACGCCGCGGCTATTCAGCAGGAGGTGGACCGGGACCCTCAGCTGCAGGACATTCGTGCGGCACTACTAGCCGACCCCACATCCCGGCCGCCATTTTCGCTTATTGGGGGTCGCCTCTTCCACCGGGATCGACTCGTCCTCTCAGCGTCTTCTTCGAGGATTCCTTTTTTGTTAGCTGAGTTCCAATCCACGCCGTCGGGAGGCCACGCTGGAGCTTTTCGGACATATCGGCGTATAGCCGCATCTCTCTATTGGCCCCACATGCTTCGCCAGGTGAAGGCCTACGTGGCGGTATGCCTGCCCTGTCAGAAGGCCAAGTACGAGACCATGTTTCCCAGCGGTCTCCTGCAGCCCCTACCGATTCCTGAGCGTATCTGGGAGGACATCGCAATGGACTTCATCACCCGGCTACCCGTTCCAAAGGGTTTGATTGCATATTGGTGGTCGTGGACCGCCTAACGAAGTACGCCCACTTCGTCCCTCTGCGCCACCCCTACACCGCGGCGTCCGTGGCCGACAGCTTCATTACAGAGATTGTACGTCTTCATGGTTTCCCCCGCTCGATTGTGAGCGACCGCGACCCACTCTTCCTCAGTAGCTTCTGGACCTCTTTGTTCCGACTTCAGGGCACCCACCTCCGAATGAGCACGGCATACCACCCCCAGTCGGACGGCCAGTCTGAGGTGCTCAACCGGTGCTTGGAGACATATCTACGCTGCTTCATCGGCGAGCGACTCGGCTCATGGGCCAAATGGTTATGCTGGGTAGAGTACTCCTACAACACCGCATACCACCACGCCACACATACTTCCCCATTCGAGACGATCTATGGCCGGCCACCGCCGACCGTGCTCCGACATCTACCCGGGGAATGCCCTGTTGCTAGCTTGGTGGACCATCTACATGATAGGGACGTCATCTTGGATAGTTTGAAGCATCATCTTCGTCATGCACAGGCCAAGAGGGTTTCCTTTGCCAATCGGAAACGTCGGGACCTTACATTTCAAGTAGGGGAGCGGGTGTTCTTCAAACTCCACCCCTACCGACAGCTTACGGTCGCCCGCCGCCCTTGCCCCAAGCTAGCCCCGCGCTTCTATGGACCGTTCGAGATTATTAGCCGTATCGGAGCCGTCGCCTACCGCCTTCCGGACACCTCTCGCATCCACCCAGTTTTTCATGTGTCACAACTACGGCGCGCCATCGGCGATCACCCCGTCACCGACCACATTCCGGCCGACCTGGACTCTTCCGGATCCGACCCCCTCTATCCCGAGGCCATTCTTGATCGGCGCCACCACACGGCCGGAGATGCCCACCCGGAGGAGATACGAGTGGCCTGGCAAAACTGTCCTCTTACCGCCGCGACTTGGCTTCTTCGTGATGATTTTCGCAGACAGTTCCCCGATTACTGCCTTGAGGACAAGACCAATTTTCCAGACGGAGGTATTGTTCCTGACATCCAGGCGGACGAGCCGGAGTGGCAGGTGTACTCGAGGAGGACGCTCACGAGAGCGGGCGACGGCGCCGAGCCCCGCACCGAACCGGGTGGTTCGGCGGGTGCTGTCGAAGGGGACCGACCGGCACTATTTTATCTTATGACTTTCAGTTCTATTTATTTTGTTGTGATTGTTCCTTTTAATGGTGGACTCTTGTTGTGTGGTGGATCCCTCCTATATAAGGGATCACCTTAGGGTTTTTGAGTATCTTTGGATCACTTATGAAAGTTGGGGCTGCTCCCCTTTCCTCTTCCTATCTCTCTCTCTCTCTATCTCCCTCTCTCCCATCTATCTATCTCCCTCTCTCTCTCTCGCTCGGTCTCGCTAACGCCACCGCCCGGCGATATCCCCGAGGAAGCTATCGCCCCCGCTACCGCCCCTCTCACCGGCTGCCGATACCCTAAGCGGTATCAGTCCGGATGGATGCGACATTGAAAGCCTAGAATAATCTTCGTGCAAGATTATATCAAGGTGACCTTTTTGAATCTCGCAATTACAATAAGATTTGTATATGTTACAACAAGGAATTTCTACCATTATTGTGCATTACAACCAATTTCAGAGCCTATGACAAGAATTGGACAGTTTTCTTCTTATTCCCTCTTGTACCTGCAATATTGCTTGTACATGGGGACTAATTCCCACGATACAACTCTACAGAGAAAGTGGCTATGCTATTAGATTTCTCAATGGACTCAATGAGCAATACTCTGCAGTTAGATCCCAAATTATGTTGATGGAGCCATTACCTAATGTCAATAAGGTGTTTTCTCTACTAATTCAACAAGAAAGGCAAATGCATATACCAACCAATGAATCCAAAATTCTTGCCAACAGTACTGAAAATCAACATGGCAAGGGAAAAAACTATGGAAAAAATTATCGAGGATAACATTCTTCAACAGGAGGAAGAAACGGTTTGGAAAGATGTCAGCTAGTAGAATCTGCACTTACTGGCTACTGCAATAAGACAGGTCGTACTGTTGATATATGCCACAAGAAATATGGATATCTTCATTTTAAGAAAAGTAATGCTGTTGTCAACAATTACTCAACAATCAATGAAGACCACCATGAGGATTTTGCTACTGAACATTCTCACAAAGAAGAGGATAAGAATTTCAATAGCTCGCTTACACCAGAACAACAAAAAACCATAATGGCAATGATCCAACAGCCATCTACTCGGTAAAACCACAGTGCCGATCAAGTTTCTACCAATAAATCTGAAGTAGATGATTCCCCAGGTACTGCTTATATTCTGTTTTGCACTACACTACTGAATTCTTGATACATGAGCCACTGATCATGTATGTTATTCGTTGAAAACCTTCCAAACTTACAGAAAATAAAGCCCATACATGTCAAATTACCAAATGGAACCGAAATCTCAACAGTTGTCACGGGAACAGTTGTTCTCTCCAACCAATTTTACCTTGCAGATGTCTTATACATCCCTGGTTTTCATTTTAATTTGATTTCAGTCACTAAACTCACCACATGTTTGCATTGTACTCTGATGTTTTTGCATGATAAATGTCAAATTCAGGATCTGGAGTCTTTGAAGATGATTGGTACAGCTGAATTAAAGCATAGACTATATGCAATGTGCTCCACTAGTTTACCAATTTCTCCTTTCTGCTCTGTTAATAATTTCTCCAACTACAAATTGTAATCTTTGGCATTTCAGACTTGGCCATTTATCTCATGACAAACATGCAAAAACAATTTCCTTTCATTAATTGCACTAAAACTAAGGATCTTTGTGAAGTTTGTCACCTGTCCAATCATAAGAAATTTCCTTTTTCTGATAGCATAACTCGTTCTATTGATAAATTTGATCTTATGCACTTTAATATTTAGGGCCCATTATATGTACCTTCGATATTTGAGCATAAGTATTTCCTTACCATAGTTGATGACAAGACAAGGCATGCATGGTTATTTTCATGAAGCTTAAGTCTGAAACTGGTAACCATATTAGATCCCTTGTTTCTTTGGTTGAAACTCTGTTCAACCATAAAGTGAAATTCATTAGATTTGATAATGATCTTGAATTCAAACCTCATGACTTCTATGCATATAAAGGTATAGTTCACTAAACCACATGCATTGAAACTCCACAACAAAATGGTATTATGGAGATAAAACATCAACAGATTCTTGGAACTACTAGAGCTCTTATGTTTTAATTAAATCTACATAAATGTTTTGGGAACTATGATGTCACTCTATGCTATCTATCTGATTAATAGACAACCTACTCCTAATTTAACCAATCAAAGTTTCTACCAAGTTTTGTATGATCGTATCCCAGATCTAAGCAATCTCAAAGTTTTTGACTGTCTTGCCTATGTTGCTACTCACTCGGCACATTGACAAATATTAGATTCTCGTGCTAGAAAGGTGTGTTTGGGGATATAAACCAGAAACCAAATGCTTTATCCTTTTCGTACTAAATTGCAAAGAAACATCTGTCCAGACATGTCAGTTTCTATGAACATATATTTTCTTGCTCTCAATCCATAAACTCTACTCCTACACCAACCGAACTTCAAGCTGTTTTACCCACATATGATCAAAAAATTAAATTTGATTCCACTGATATGGATCAACCTTTTATTCACAATAATGACATTTCCTCTAATCTCAGTAAAACTCCCAATGTCAGCATGCCTTCTTCGTCGGCTCCTAAACGTTCATAAAGAGAAAACAAAACTCCTACCTACCTACAGGTCTATCATTGCAATATGGCCAACTCAACAGTTGAACCAATATCATCTCATACCAGGTATCATATCACTCATTCTATATCGTATAATCATCCCTCACCTAGACAAAAACATTTTCCTTGGCCATTTCCTCTTCTATTGAACCAGATACATACACTGAAGCAGTTTTACATAAGTGTTGGAAAACTGTTATACAAGTGAACTGAAGGCTTTACTAAAAATGGAACTTGGACCATCACTCACCTCCCCTCAAACAAAAAGGCTATATGATGCAAGTGGATTTTTAAGGTTAAATATCATGCCAATGGAATTATTGAGAGGCATAAAGCCAGATTAGTGGCAAAAAGGATATAATCAAGCTGCGGGAATTAATAACTAAGAAATTTTTAGTCCAATTGTAAAATGACCACTAACCACTGTTAGAGTACTTTTGTCTCTTGCATCTACATTCAACTGGCATTTTCAACAATTAGATGTCAATGCTACCTTCTTACATGGGGATTTGCATGACGAAGTATACATGAAGTTACCTCCTGGGCTTAGAGGTAATTGATTCTACTATGGTTTGCAAACTCAGCAAATCGTTATATGGATTAAAACAAGCCAACAGACAATGGAATGTGAAACTTACTGAAGTACTTCTATATGCTGGTTATAAGTAATCCAAGGCAGATTACTCTCTGTTCACTAAGTCCTCATCCCACAATTTTACCGCCATACTTATTTATGTTGATGATTTGGTATTAGCTGGTAGTGATATTACTGAATTTAATCACATAAAGCAGCTTTTACATGACAAGTTCAGCATAAGAGACTTAGGTGGAATCAAATTCTTTTTGGGAATTGAGACAGCCAGAAATACTAAAGGAATTACTATATATCAAAGGAAATACTCCTTGGAATTGCTTCAGCATGCGAGGTTACTCTAGCCCCTAAATCCCTACACCTTGCTCCACACCCATGGAATAGGATGCGAGATTACTAGCCCCTAAACCCCTAAACCTTGCTCCACACCCATGGAATGCAACGTTAAGCTACACAAATCTTCAGGGACCCCCTTTCCATGATAACCCTGCTTATAGACGACTTCTTCGTCATTTGCTATATCTCACCCATACACGACGTAGCATTAGTTATGTTGTCAGCCATCCCAGTCAATTCCTTAACTCTCCCACTAAAGATCATCACACAACAGCGTTCAGAGTTTTGAGATATATTAAAGCATCCCCTGCATAGAGATTATTTGTTCCAGCCTCATTAAATACAAAATTAACTGGCTTCATCAATTCTGATTCGGTGGATGCCTTGATACAAGGCGATCAGTTACTGGTTTTTATTTATTTTTAGGATCATCTTTGATATCTTGGAAATTCAAGAAACAATCCACCATATCTCGTTCGTCTTCAGAAGCAGAATAGTCTTATCTCAAACATCTTGTGAGGCACAATGACTTATATATTTACAACAAGATTTCAATATTCCAAATCAACTCATATTGTTCTATATTGTGATAGTCAATCAGAACTACACATTGCCATTAATCCTGTGTTTTTCAAATAGATTGTCATTTGATCGGAGAAAATTTTCAGTCTGGTTTAGTTCATCTTTTGCCAATATCTAGTGAATGACAATTGACAAGAAGCAGGCATTCTGAATTTCTGACTAAACCCTTAGCTGTTGGTCCTTTTTCTCATCTTCATCCACATTCCAGCTTGTGAGGGGCTGTCACAATTAAAGAAGATTAATTCATAATTAATTGTTTTTTTTTATTTAGCTGACACTTTCTCGAATGGTTTGTTATCCTTTTCTATTAGTTTGTTAGGCTTTATTTACCTTTTGCTTTTCCTATAAATAGTCCAGCCTTGTAATCTTCCTGAATTTAGTAATTCAAATTCTGTTGGGGTTCAGCAATGTCACCGGTGTTGTGGCACTAGTCGAATCAGAAGAGTGTGTCCCCTGAGGGCCTAACTGGCTGCCCCGTGGATCTTGCCGAGGATAGCCAGCTCTATAAAGGAGCGGTTGCGCCTTCCTCAAACAGTCCGGGCTTTTGGGAGAGATGGTGGCGCCGAGTCTCTACAAATTCATTTTTCTAATTCATCTTCTTCTTCCCCGAATAGATTATTCCAGATTTTCTTTTTATCAGAAGGCTTGATATTCGCTACTTCTCTTTATTCAATCATTCCTCATTCAATCACTTGCCTAAAGACTAGGGTTTTTTTTTGCTCTAAGTTCTTCCTTCCTATTACAATCCTTCTAGACAGAAAACACAAGGGAAGAATCGAACAGCGGACAACAATATGTTCTCTTAGTTTCTTATTCAGTTCTTAGAGCATAAATATTTTGAGGAATACCAAATTTTTAAGAGATTTTGAAATCAAAGGGCAGGCAAATTATTACATCTATTATAAATTGATGGTACAAACTTTATTCTACCAAAATTTGTTAATGTATTGCTTGTTTGACTAGAAATAAACTAAAATAGGTATAAATATAATATTATTCCATGTAGAAGTTGTTGATATACATGATATTTTAGTTGTTTAATTACGCATATATTAAAAACATTATATTTTTAATATTTTTGCACATAGGGCGAGAGTCTCTTCTCCTCGCAATATCAGCCCCTTGGGGGTGTACAGAGTATTTCCCCAATTTGGATACATTGTTACGAGATAAATAATTAGATATGCCATAAACCATAAAGGAAAAACTAAGTCAAAAGTTTTCAGAAAATTTGTGAATAGTTCTAATGTATAATATTTATCTTTAGTATAAAACCAGCATGTGCATCATCAAATATATCTATACTATTGTTGCGGACCACTCAAGGCTCCGGTAGATCGGACTACAATGGACCGTCTTAGACCGGGAACGTTCGAGCGCGCAAACAGTCACAGAAAAAGAGAAAACTGACAAGGCAATTTTTTTAACGTGGAAAACCCGTCAACTTGGTGAAAAATCACGTGGACGGAACTGTGCCGACAAAACTTCCACTATTTGTTGGTTGTTGTACATAGCTATTTTGAAGAGCTAGAGGGCGACATGTCGCCTCTCGTTATAATTGTTGGGAGAGAGATGCTCGGAGGGTGACAGGTCACCGCTCACGGAGCTAAGTCTTTTGTCTGTTGTTTATCTCCTGCTGCGCGAGAGGAGTTTGGAGTGTTGGTCTTGCTAGAGGCTGGAGTGCTTATTCTTTAGTACGCAGAGTGCTTGTTGCTGAGGACGCAGCGTGCTTGTTGCTGAGTGCGCAGGGGTGCGCTTGGAGCGGTCTTGAGAGCGAAGCGCGCGGAGGCGCGCTTGGAGCGATCTTGAGAGCGGAGAGCGCGCGCGGAGGCGCGCGCGGAGGCGCGCGCGGAGGCGCGCGCGGAGGCGCGCGCGGAGGCGCGCGCGGAGGCGCGCGCGGAGGCGCGCGCGGAGGCGCGCGCGGAGGCGCGCGCGGAGGCGCGCGCGGAGGCGCGCGCGGAGGCGCGCGCGGAGGCGCGCGCGAGGCGCGCGCGGAGGCGCGCGCGGAGGCGCGCGCGGAGGCGCGCGCGGAGGCGCGCGCGGAGGCGCGCGCGGAGGCGCGCGCGGAGGCGCGCGCGGAGGCGCGCGCGGAGGCGCGCGCGGAGGCGCGCGCGGAGGCGCGCGCGGAGGCGCGCGCGGAGGCGCGCGCGGAGGCGCGCGCGGAGGCGCGCGCGGAGGCGCGCGCGGAGGCGCGCGCGGAGGCGCGCGCGGAGGCGCGCGCGGAGGCGCGCGCGGAGGCGCGCGCGGAGGCGCGCGCGGAGGCGCGCGCGGAGGCGCGCGCGGAGGCGCGCGCGGAGGCGCGCGCGGAGGCGCGCGCGGAGGCGCGCGCGGAGGCGCGCGCGGAGGCGCGCGCGGAGGCGCGCGCGGAGGCGCGCGCGAGGCGCGCGCGGAGGCGCGCGCGGAGGCGCGCGCGGAGGCGCGCGCGGAGGCGCGCGCGGAGGCGCGCGCGGAGGCGCGCGCGGAGGCGCGCGCGGAGGCGCGCGCGGAGGCGCGCGCGGAGGCGCGCGCGGAGGCGCGCGCGGAGGCGCGCGCGGAGGCGCGCGCGGAGGCGCGCGCGGAGGCGCGCGCGGAGGCGCGCGCGGAGGCGCGCGCGGAGGCGCGCGCGGAGGCGCGCGCGGAGGCGCGCGCGGAGGCGCGCGCGGAGGCGCGCGCGGAGGCGCGCGCGGAGGCGCGCGCGGAGGCGCGCGCGGAGGCGCGCGCGGAGGCGCGCGCGGAGGCGCGCGCGGAGGCGCGCGCGGAGGCGCGCGCGGAGGCGCGCGCGGAGGCGCGCGCGGAGGCGCGCGCGGAGGCGCGCGCGGAGGCGCGCGCGGAGGCGCGCGCGGAGGCGCGCGCGGAGGCGCGCGCGGAGGCGCGCGCGGATCGGTCTTGAGAACGGAGCGCACAGAGGCGCGCTTGGAACGGAACGTTCGCTCGAAGGAGGAGGAACGTCTTCGAAGGATCTTCAAGGCGCTCGAAGATCTTCGAAGGAGTCTTCGAGGAGAGGAGAGAGGATGAAGATCTCTGAGCCATCTTCGAAGTGCTTGAAGGATGTTCAAGGGCGTCTTCGAGGAGAGGAGAGAGGATGAAGATCTCTGAGCCGTCTTCGAAGTGCTTGAAGGATCTTCAAGGGCGGCTTCGAAGATGAAGGAGATCTTCAAGAAAGCTCTCTCTTGAACTTAGGAGGAAGGGGGAGGAGAAAAGGATCGAATGGAAGGAGAAGCCTTGAGGTTCTATTTATAGGCCCCAAAGGTGGTTACGGTAGTTATCTGGTTATTCGCAGACTGTAACCACCATAATTGTTATGCGCAGGCCGGGCTTATATGGTTTGAGACACATATTATTCCAGTATTATTCTATATGCAACCTGATATGATTTTGAACATTTACACCCACGCATAGTGGGTGGTTACGATGGTTATGATGGTTATGCGGTTACCCGCACACCATAACCAATTTATGTTTTATACGCACACCCGTTTGGCCGTTTGGAGGAATTTACTATTTGCACCCCCATGTTGGAGGATTTTAGTATTTGCACCCCATGATGGAGGAATTTACTATTTGCACCCCCATGATGGAGGAATTTACTATTTGCACCCTCATGTTGGAAGATTTTAGTATTTGCACCCCATGATGGAGGAATTTACAATTTGCACCTCCATGTTGGAGGATTTTAGTATTTGCACCACATGATAGATGAATTTACTATTTGCACCCATATGCTGGAGGATTTTAGTATTTGCACCCACATGTTGGAGGATTTTAGTATTTGCACCCTATGATGGAGGAATTTACTATTTGCACTCTCATGTTGGAGAATTTTAGTATTTGCACCTCATGATGGAGGAATTTACTATTTGCACTTTATGATGGAGGATTTTAGTATTTGCACCCCATGTTCGGTGGTTACGGGGCTAGTGGGGTTTACTTTGGTCAACCACATTTCCTCCAAATGAGGCGAGTGCTTTGATCATTCGCAGCCCGGATTAGGGGATACTTATCAACTATTATATAAAAGAAGTCGACGGGGACACATGGTTCCCCTTGGCTCTTTTGGAGTACTAAGGCCTTCCCAAAAGAAGTCGTAGGGGCCCATGTGCACGACTGCTCTACGAAAAGAACATACTAAGAGGTTCATAAGCTAGTGAAGTAAATTCATTAATTTAGCAAAATCTCTATACTTTAAGCCCAATAAATAGTATTTATATATTATATATACAAGATAGAACCAAGAAAATAGCATATAATTAGTCATTCATTTCATTTAGGATAATAAAATCTTCCATTAATAGTTTTTCAATTTCATTTGCATAGTGATAAAGCTAAAAAATTGGGTTCTAGCGCATTGTTGTTAGGGTGGCGCAATGATGGTTATCCAGTGGATCAATAGTTCTTCTATATGTTCTAATAGCAGAAGGGGACAAGTTCATGGCATTGGAGATTGGGTCTTCGGACTTCGTGATTGTACCATCGAGCATGGTTACCGGGTTGTTAATCGTGTGGCGGATTGTTGTGCTAATCTGGGGATTACTAAGGGAGTTTTCTCGTATACGCATGAGGACCTCCCCCTAAGATGTGTATTCTGGTGAACGCTGATTGTAATCAGTGTGCTTATGAACGGGCTCACTACTTCTTAGGTGTTCCCGTCTTGCCACAAAAAACTAAAAATCATACCTTTCCGTCCATGGATTCCAATGCATCTTGGCATTCTTCAGCCGAGGCAAAGTTGATGAAGCCAAATCCCCTCGACCGGCCAGAATCTCTCTCATAGATTACTTTTGCGCCAAGAAGACCGGAGCACTTGGAGAAGACATCCATGAGCACCTCTGACGTCACTGTCCACCCGAGGTTGCCAGCGTAGATCTTGTAGGGGCTTTCATTGTCTCCCCGTGAGATGGATCTCGGCCGTTCCCTGATCGCCTCCCGCTCACCTCCCCTGGGCACTTCCGGGCAGTTCACCTTCAAAGTCCGGCCGCCAACTTGCTGGGCAATTTAAGCATGCACATTAACTGATGCATTTCATCAAACATGTAGCGCGCAAAGAGAGTAAAGGCACTTACAGCTCCGTCAAACATCCGGATGGCCTCATTGGCCTCCTTGGCACTGGCCATGGTGACGAACCCGAATCCACGGCTTCGGTTGGTGGCGCGGTCGGAGACTATCTGAGAATGGGAGGTTTTTGTAATTTTGAAATGTGGGTTGGAGACATGGGGGCGGAGGGAGGGTGGTTGGTGTCTTGGTTTACCTCGGCAGTATCGACGGATCCGGCCTGGTTAAATACATCGGCGAGCTCTGAGGAGGTGATTGAGAACGGGAGGTTGCCGACGTAGAGACGGCCGGCGTCATTTGAGCTTGAACGAGAGGAACGTTCCCGCTTCCAGTCGGACCGAGGTTCACGCGCGCCGAACACATCTTCTTCGTGGTCTTCTTCTCTGTAGGCTTCTGAAACTGCTGTGGCCACGGATAGAGAGGGAAAGAGTCGACGGCGAGGGGAGACGAGGGAGAAGGCGAGAGAGAGGAGAGATGGTCGGAGAGTGGTTTGGAAACAGGAACGCTTGTTGTCGTGGTTGGCGGAAGTGGAGTGTAGAGAAATGTTTTGAGTTCTCGCGGCGGCCGTAGTGCAGGCAGGTGAAATGAGGCCGAGAACTGCGGCAGTGGCGGCCATGGTTGGATTTGGGAAGAAGATTACTAGTAGCAGGAAATATGGATGGCTATATATATACTTACTAATGACGCCTTATCCATAGGACCGTAGCAGCCGGTGCCGTCACCTCCGGTGAGATTGCGCATTCACGAGCATTTTGCTATTATAATAATAACAAGAGCACAATTTGAATTTTTCTGACTTATTTCTAAAACTATAAGAGGAATATCACATCAAAGTAAAGAGGACAATCAAGACAAAATTGCCTTAATATGTCAACATTTTATTTAGAGTTTCAATTTCAATTTTTTGAAGTGCGGGTATCGATGAGGTCGGATGGAGATGGCCGGGGAGTTGGGAAGGGAATGTGAAAATCATGGGAGCGGTGGGGCGGTAGGCCAGTGAGGGAGCCAAAGAGATCGGCGAAGTTTGTCGATAGAGTTTGAAGGTCAGATGGAAGGGGTGTTGTCAGGGGCGGGGCGGGTTTGTCGAGGGAGTTAAGAGAGCAAACACCAAGCATGGCGAGCTCTGCAGGCCGTTGGGCTAACTTCTCAAGTTGGTGTCTTTTGGTGATTTCAGCAGGTGTGCGGGTGCCGCCACAGAGAGAAACTTAGTGTCTAGTCAGGTGAACTCCATTTGAAGCTTCTTAAAATCCCACACGATCAGACCCAACGTCACCGGCCATTGGACTCTGAGTCGCCGAGAATCATGTCGCAGCCTAGAGGTCCCGACCTTGCATTTTCCATGGGAAGCCAATGCAAGAATAGGCATTGGCGAGACATTTGTAGTCAGCCATGAGCACCGAAAATGGGGGAATCACCTTCAGCGGACAACCCATACGCCGAGCAGTGCGCTCATCCAGAAAGTTGTGTGTGTGTGTGTTGCTCGTATCGATCAAGATGTGGACAGCCTTGTCGAAGTGGGTGTCGGCCACCTACATGGTTTTGAAGGTGGGGGTACCCATCATCGCGTGCATAGAGACGAGCGGATGTAGTAGCGCCTCGTCATTAGTATCTTTGGGGACTTCGTCGGGTGGAGTATCAGTGGACGATTACGGAGCATCGACTGTGTCTTTGACTTCCAAGATATAAATCTGGCGGCGATGAAGGCAACGATGTTCGGGAAAGTACTTCTCGTCACACCACATACAAAACCATTTGGCTTTCGTTGCTGCCATTTCCATCGGGGAGAAGGACTTATGAACAGAAATGGGCGGGGTGTTGGTACTTGGTAAGGGTAGGATAGGGGTTGAATGATTGTTAATGGAGTTTATATGACGAGGTCGTACCGAGAGCAGTTACTCTTGAAGTTTGTTCAGGCGAATGGTGTGGGGAAGGTAGTGGGGGTCAAACATCTCAGCGGGAGTCACTGTGATGCTCGTCATTCCTCTTAGGTGTCAGTAGTGGATCTTGTCCCCTCTTTTTTTCAGGCTACCTTTGAACTGTTATCGATGCACTTCTATTGCTTTGTTCGTTAATAAATGGACCTCGATGTGGTGATCAAGGTTGGAGTAGTTAAGAATTGTTTCTCTCATTAGTGTCGAGTAAAAGTCGGTGGGTCGCCCCCCCTCCCCCCCCCCCCCCCCCCAAAAAAAAACACAGTGCAGAAGCTCGGGGTCGGCTCCTGAATTTTGTCGTGCTTCAACGGTGAAACGACAGAAGAAACCCTTCAGTGACTCACCCTCGTTCTGTAGGATTCCAGAAAGATGAGATGGGTATCGAATAGTTCAGTGATTGGCGATAAACTAATCAGAGAACTGCTGAGTCAGCTCCGCAAAGTTGTCAATTTCCCCTTCCCTCGAAAAATGAAACAGGTGTGACTCTGCCCATAAGAGTTGTAGAACACCTGACACAACAGTTGATCGGAGGCATTGTAAATCCACATAATTATTGTGAATTGATTGATGTGATCCAATGGATCATCTGTCCCATCAAAAGTCTTGCTGCTCGGTAGCTTGAATTCGTGTGAGATGGAGTCTGTTAGTACTAGCTCGTGGGGTTAGCGAGGAGGCATAACGAAGGGGGGCGTGCATCTGTGATTGTCGCCAACCGTGCTCGTACTCTTTCTTGATCATATTGCGCACCTCCTTTCGGGTGAGCCTAACGTCGACTCACTTGTCGCCTACCCCTCCCGGCAAGGGATCACATTGCCCCCCCCCCCCCCCCCCCCCCCCCCGAAAACCCTGTCGGGCAGCTTTGGACGCGCGGAGCTAGCAGCGTCAGAAAACTTGTCCTCAGCAATTTTTTTAACGTGGGCAGTGTTTTCGGTCAAGACGTGATTTGTAATCATCAGCGGTCGATTCCCTAGCATGAAGACTGGGATGGGGTGTGAAAGACCCCAAAATTCATTAGTAGGGCAAGCATCCCAGACTAGTGCTCCTCCATCATGCGCATACGCTCTTCCACGGATGTTGCTAGCGCGGCGACGACTTCCTCAAGAAGTGGTATGTTGCTGATGAGCGAGTTTGCGGGAGCTAGATCGGTGCGTGCCCCCGGGGACAGCCTCCTCCATCGTATGGGTGCTTCTTCTCACCATCACAGGTCAGTCAAAAGTACTATCAGGGAGTAAGTACTGTCTTTCTTTAGAGGCCTGGGATCACATTTCTCACATACGGTGTCAAGCTGTTGCGGGTCGTTCAACGCACTTGCGGACTGGTCGAGGCGGACCACCTTAGCTATAGAGTGTGTCGAACGCACAAACAATCAAAATAGAGAACTAACTGTAGACGACGAGTTTTTTACGTGGAAACCCCATAAAGAGAAAAAATCACATGGTCAGGCCCAACTTGGATGAGATCCATTAGTAGAAATCGAGTACAGAGATTAGCTTTTTAGAGGGTGACATGTCGTCACTCATTTATAAGTATTTTAAGTATCTGGTGTTGGGCAGAGCAAAGCGTGAGAAGTGCACACTAGAGAGGAGCACGCGGGTGTGTACTAGATCGGGGCGTGTGGGAAGCGCGCACTGGAGCAGACTTGAAAGTGGGACGAGCATGTGTGAAACGTGTAACATCCCAACTTTTATTGGGCCACTAGACCCTAGTGAGCCCAATAAAAGTAGGCCCGAGCAGTAAAAAACTACCATTTTAAGTAGTGTTGCGCGCCACAACTAAATCATTGGGGTACAGTGACCAAACAAACCCCGATTTGACTTCCGTCAGTTCCGTTAGACTCGTATAGACAATACGAGCGCAACGGAATTCGTTGCACTTCGATCCGAGGTCGTTTGGAGAAAACAACCATTTCGGGTGTCGTAGCGCGCCACTACCTCATTATTATGAATAGTGACCATACGAACCCCGATTGGACTTCCGTCAGTTCCGTTAAACTCGTATGGACAATACGAGCGCAACGGAATTCGTTGCACTTCGATCCGAGGTCGTTTGAATAAAACGACTATTTCGGGTGTCGTAGCGCGCCACAACCTCATTATTATGAATAGTGACCGTACGAGCCCGGAATTAACTTCTGTCAGTTCTGGTAAACTCGTACGAACAATACGATCCCAACGGAATTCGTTGGGCCTCGATTCAAGGTCGTATGGAGAGTATGTCATTTTAGGACTATGCAGATCGCCTCAGTGCAACGCACGAGATATAAAGCACACGAACCCAGCATCGGCCCCGACAACTCTTATTGGACCCCAGGGGCCAAGGAGGACCCCGCCCTAATTTGACTTGGTCAACCCCCCCCCCCCCCCCCCCCCCCCAAACTCGAATTTGCTAAATAAAAAGGGGGGGGAGAGAAAGCCCCCCCAAGGGAGGGGGCTGCCCATGAAGGGGCAGCCCTATTTGGGCAAAGGGGGCAAGAGAGAGAAGAAGAGGGGGGGGGGGGGGGGGAGAAAATATCTCTCCCCCCCCCCCCCACTCATCCTCCCTTTAAGCCACATGTAAAGGGAAGGAGAGGGGGGGAGACTTCCCCCCATTCCTATAAAAGGAAGGGGCAGCCCCTCTCAAACCCCCACGCCACTCACTCTCCCTCTCAGCCTCTCCCTGCCGGCAACCCACCCTCCTCCTCCTCCACCTTGCCGAAGCAAGCCACCCAGCCGAGCCACCTCCTCCTCCTCCCTCATGGCCGGCCGCCCCTCCACCACCCGAGCCCCTCACCCCCAGGTATAAGAGCTCTCCCTCCTCCTTCCTACCTCCCGGGGAAGACCCCCCCCCCCCCCTCTCTCTGTAGCCGGAGCGCGGCCGGCCGCCGCCCCGAGCCTTGCAAGGCTCGGGGAGGTGGCCGACCGTGGAAGTCTCCTCCCCCAGCGCCGGTGGTGGCGCTGGGGGGAGTGGGTCCCCCTCGGGGACCTCGGCGCCGGCACAGGGGAGACGGCCGGGCCGCCGGCGGACACGGCCGGTGGTACCCGTGGCCTCCTCCTCCTCCCCGTTTTTCCTGTAGGGGGATAACCCCCTCCCCCGGCGGCGGGCGGCGACTCCAGGCCGCCGGACCACCGTCGGAGGGTTGCCCCCTCCCCGGCGCCCCGACCAGGGGCGGCAGGGAGGGCCGTGCACGAGGAGGCGGCGGCGCAGCAAGCCGGCATGGCCCGTGCCGGCTGCGCCGCGCCTCCCCGTCCTCTCTGTCTCTCTTTCCGGTGGGGTCCGGCGGCGCCAGGCCGCCGGGACACCACCGGAGTGGGCGCCGTCCCCCAGCGCTCCGACCGGGGGCGGCACCGGAGGCTCCCCCTCAGCGGCGGCGGCGGCGTAGCGGGCCTGCATGGCCCATGCAGGCCACGCCACCGCCTCCCGCCTCCTTTATAACCCTCCCCCGGCGGTGGCCGGCGGCGCCAGGCCGCCGAACCACCACCGGAGGAGTCGCCGGCCCCCGACGCACCGACCGGGGGCGTTCCCCGCACCCCTGGCGTAGGTGGTGGCGCGGCGAGCATGCACGATGCATGCAGGCCCGCCACCGCCCCTGCCCCCCTTCCTGCAGCGCTCCCGGCGGTGGCCGGCGGCGCCAGGCCGTCGGACCACCACTGGAGTGGTCTCCGGCCCCCGGCGCACCGTCCAGGGGCGGCGCCGGCCGCTGCCGGCCGCTGGCCGGCGGCAGCAGCGGCTGCCACCAGAGATTAATCGGGGGCCGCACGATCTCCCCCGGGAGATCCAGCGGCCCCCGAAACCTCGTTGCCCGCCCCGCCTCAACATGTGCGCCCCCCTCAGCGGATCCCCCGCGGATCCGCTGTGGGGGGCGCGGGAGGGCGCAGGGTGCAAAACCCCTGCGCCTCTTCCCTGCCGCTATTCGCACCCCAAATAGGTTTTTCCTATTTTAATTTCCTGAGGCAAATCAGGGCAGTTTCAGAAAAAGTTTTCTAAATGAAAAATGTGCCCCACCCTAAGGGGAACCTACTGTATTTTTTTTGGGATTTTTAGGATGAATTTTACTATTTTTAAAACCCCCTATAAAGTTTATTTTAAGAAAATTAAAGCCCAAATGAGTGGGGAAAAATCACCCAAAATTCATGAGCCCTAGTTAGGACATATTTCACATACCATCAAAATCTCAAGGAATAAGCCCTTCATTTGGTCCTTTAAATGCTTTTACAAGCAAAAATAAACGCCCGAAAAAGAGCGAAATTCATCGAAATGAATCGGCGCCCCCTCAACGCATATTTTTAAATGCCTATTAAAAATTACGCGTATCTATCCAAGGAGTAGACTAAGCTCGGAATATCGACGCGAAAATCGGAACGAAATCGCGGCGCGACGCCGAAATTTAACCCCGCCGCGACAATAATAAAAGAACGGGGTCGACGATTGAAGCCTCCTCCTATGGAGTGATTGAACTACTAACCCTTTCTTGTATGCTTTTACTGCTTTCCGTACTTTCCGTTAAATCCAGTCTCGCACTGATCCCCCGCGCTTACTTTTTGTACTTTCATTTAAATCCAGTCTCGCACTGGTCCCCCGCGCTTACTTTCTGTACTTTCATTTAAATCCAGTCTCGCACTGGTCCTGTCATTATGGCATCTGCTTTCGGCCTACTTTTCTGTTTATCATTATGGTCTTTGCTTTCGGCCTTCTTTTCTGCTTATTACCATGGTGTACAACCCTTATTCTCCGAGGGTAGGACCCACTCAAGGCCACGTAGGCAGAGGTCAAAGTCAAAGAGGCAAGACAAATCAGCCAGCAGGAGCAAAAGAAGGCTTGGCGAGTATTGGCTAATACTCGCCAGAGGGGTGACTATGGTCGAAGATGCGTGCCGAGTATCCCGTATGTCGCCCCAAACGTCCGGCAAGCTCCAGAAGACCTGTGCGAGTATCGGCCCGGCTTGTGCGAGCAGCAACCAATACTCGCCAGATGGGCGACTATGGTCGGAGATACGCGCCGAGTATCCCGTATGTCGCCAGGTTAGGGCTGGGCTATAAAAAACCCCCTACCCCTTGGTTGCCTATAAATAGGACCCCAGGGGTACTTGGATTGGCACCGGTGCTTGAGCTTCTGGAACCCAATTTCTGAATTCTTGAGCCCGTCATCCTTGCTTGCTAGCCAAGCCGGTGCCTTCCTCGTACCCTGCTCGACCATTCTTGGTTGTGGAGGGGAAGACTTCTTTGAGCTTCCGGGTACGTGGTGGGACCTCCCTGCCGCAGCATTTGGGGTCCTGTTGTTGCTCTCCTAGTTCTCTCATAGTCGCCAGCTTGATCATCTCGTCGGACCGATGGGCAAGTGGCCTCCGGCTGCAAAGGTCCGAATTTTGAGGTCAGGATTTTCCTGGCGTCAACACTTTGGTGCGGTGAGCGTGGATCGCAGCCAGAGGGAGAAAACCTAATCGGAAGACAAGATGGTCGTAGAAGGCGACCATGAGGAAGTGGTCGGCAATCCGTCAGGGACTGGCAGGTTCGTGACGATGGAAGTTTTTGAAGCATTCGCCCAGCGCATGGAAGGGGCTATGCGAGCAGTGTTCCAGCATGGTGCGGAAGGCACGGCGACCTCGCCTAATCGCCCGGTGCTGACCGAGGGCGAGGAACGCACCCGGCGCGCAGGCAAGGAACACGTCGATCCAGAGATCGAGCGACCAAGGAGGTCGCATCCCTTCCCGCAATCCTCGCAAGGAATTCGCTTCCGCGAGGTGGAAGAGCAGGCGAGATATCAGGATACTCGGCCTTATGGCGAGTATGGCCATGATACTCGCCATCTTGAAGACCGTCGTCCAGCGAGTGGGAGGAGCCCATTCTGTGAAGACATCCTTGCCGCGCCCGTGCCGGAAGGATTCAGAGACCCGGTGTTGAAATACTACACCGGGAGGGACGAACCTATTCGTCACATCCAGTGGTTTGAGGATATTATCTCTATCTGAACCATATCGGATGCGTTCAAATGCCGACTGTTCGCCATCACTTTTACAGGGAAATCCAGGGACTGGTTCCACCAGTTGCCTCTGGGCTCGATCTACTGTTTCGAAGACCTGTGCCGTGGAGTAACGACCCGGTTCGCCACGGCCCAGAAGCTGAAGAAGGAGGCGACAGCTCTGTTCCTTGTGACCCAGAGGCCGGATGAGCCGTTGGGGGCCTATATCGAGCGTTTCCAGGAGGAGGTGATGCATATCGAGGAGGTGGATCGCACCATCCTGCAGCTGGCCTTGACGTTCGGGATAGGGCAAGTCCTCTTTAAGCTGGAGCTCGGCAGGAACCCACTCTACTCCTACGACAACCTCATCGTGAGGGCCAACAAGTTCGTTCACGGGGAGGCTTCCAACTGGGACTTCTTGGCCAACCTAGCGGAGGTGACCAAGGCAGCGGAGGAAGGGAGGGAGAAGGTCCCAGAGAAGAGGAAGAGGGAAGAGCCCCCGAGGGCAGAGAGGAAGAAGCCAGAGCGGCGAGAAGAGAGGAGAAGGGAGGAACCAAGCAGGAACGATGAGAGGCGACCCGTCATGGTTCCGGAGCGTCGAGAAGAGGAGAGGCGCTATCAGGTTCCGGACAACCGGCCGCCCTGGAGGCCGGCTGGACGGCACCAGCGTCAGGATCAGAGGGGGAGATCCCCCGAGAGGATGCCTTACCACCAGCAGGGAAGGCGAGAGGGAAGGAGAGATGAAGCCATGATGGTCGCCAGGCCAGGCAACCATCAGGGTAAGAAGAAGAAGAAGAAGAAGCAACAAAGGAGGGAGCAGGCGGAGGAAGTTCCGCTCTACTGCGACTTCCACCAGGTAGAGGGGCATGCCATGATGGCCTGCCCAGCCTTTTGGGAGGCCAGGAGGAAGCTGGCCGCAGGGGAAGCCGGAGGAGAGCAGCGGGGGATCGAGACCCCTGCCGAGTCGCAGGCAGGGCAGGCTGCCGTCGTTCGAAGGAGGAACGAGGATCGCATCAACCGCGGAGGCCGTGGAGAACTTGGTCAAGGGAGTCGAGGGGGAGGAGGAGTTGGAGTGATCCATGGGGGAGCCGGGCCGGGAGCTTCCCGAAAGGGGAGCCTCCATCAGATCTACAGTCGGAGTATCGCTTCGACCTCGCAAGCCCCGCCCCCATTGGAGGAGATCACCTTCTCCGAGGAGGACATGCTAGGGAATGAGAATCCCTTCCATGATGCCCTCGTCATCCAGGCCGCGGTGGAAGACTTCACCGTTGATCGAATTCTGGTCGACAACGGTAGCTCCGTGAACGTCATCTTCAAAGGGACGTTCAATGGTTTGGGAGTCAGGCCCGACAGAATTCGAGCATCAGATGGTCCCCTCTTTGGCTTCTCCGGAGAGAAGAAGGAGGTGGAAGGAGGAGCAGATCTCCTTGTAACCCTCGGTGGCACCTCCATCAACTGTCGATGCGTAATCGTCGACGCCCCGAGCTGTTACAAGGCCATCTTCGGGAGGCCACTTCTCAACGCCTTCAAGGCCGTCCCTTCCTCCTACCATCAGTGCTTGAAGTACTGCCAGGGGGATGTCCAGGTGAGGATCAGGAGCGATCCAAGAGCCGCCAGAGAGTGCTACCTCAGCGTTGTCAGTACCATCAGCTGGATGGCTGACGCGGAAGAATTAGGAAGGGTGCTGGAGAGCCCAGCTAGGCTGGAGGTAGCCGAGGAAGTCGAAGAGATCGAGGTGCTCTCCACAACAGGAGCATCCGGGCTGGTGAAGATCGGCGGGTCCCTGAAGATCGAGGAGAAGATAAGGATGGCGGCATGTCTTCAGGAGAACGTCGACATCTTTGCTTGGAGCGCATCAGAGATGCCGGGGATCGATCCTGAGGTCGCTTGTCATCACCTCAATTTGGATCCCGCGGCCCAGCCCGTCCGCCAGAAAAAGAGGAAAAAATGTCACTATCCTGGCCGAGCCAATCCGGCAGGAGGTGAAGAAGCTGCTAGACGCAGGCTTTGTGTCAGCGATCCAGTATCCAGGCTGGGTCTCAAATGTTGTAATGGTTAAGAAAGTAGGGGGCAGCTGGCGAATGTGTGTAGAATTTTCTTTGATGAATAAAAGTTGTCTGAAGGATTGTTATCCCTTGCCTCGAATCGACGCGCTGGTTGATTCAGCCGTCGGTTTTTCTGTGATGAGCTTTCTTGATGCGTTTTCAGGATATCACCAGATCCGGATGCATCCCCCCGACTACCGCGACGTTTCTTTCATCACTGATGATGGCTGCTACAGCTACAAGATGATGCCCTTCGGACTAAAGAATGCCGGAGCCACCTATCAGCGGATGATGGATCACATTTTCAAGGAGCAGAAGGGGAGGAATCTAGAGGTGTATGTGGACGACCTCTAGATAAAAAGCAAGAGCGTCCAGGAACATATTGCGGATCTGGTGGAGACCTTTGCGACGCTAAGGAGGTTCAAAATGAGGTTGAATCCTGCGAAATGCGTCTTTGGAGCAGGAAAAGGCAAGTTCCTGGGGCATCTCCTTACCCCGGAGGGAGTAGAGCCTAACCCTGACAAGGTTAGGGCAATCCTGGAGATGCCTTCCCCGAAGACGATTGATGAATAGGAAAATATACGTATTTTCTATATAGTTTCTTATATAGTTTTATACAAAATTTGTAATATTTCTTATTAATTATTGAATAAATGACTTGTTTTTACTTATATTTATACATATATATTTATATGTAAAAATGAATTATTTAAGTATATTAAATAAAAACTATATAATAAGTATGTAAATATTTATGTAAATGTTTATGTAAATATATATATATATATGTAAATGCATATTTTAAGTATTTAAAAATATATGTAAATATATATCTTTATAGTTTTTAAAAAACTATATATAAATACTTATATAAATATAAGCTATAAATAAGTTAAAAAATATAATAATAAAATTAACTATAGAAAAATTTAAGCTATATAAAGTTAGTTTATATATATGAATGTATGATTTTATATTATATATATATATTTATATAAAGGCTTCATAAAAATAAAAATAAAATAATAATAATCATAACAATAATAATAATAATAAATAAATAAATAATTAAGTTAGTTTTTCTATATGTATAATATAAATATAAAATATCTGTAAATATTTATAATATAAATAATATATTTCGTTCTTATACAGAATGGCGAGCTTGGCCGAGTGGTGTGGTCAGGTTAATTTGCTCAAGGGGAGACCCGGGATTGAAACCTGGCCAACTCATTTTGCTGTAATTAAAGCCAGCTGCCCGCACGCTAGCTGCCCGTGCGCGCCGCCCGCTAGCTGTCCTCCACGTGTCACGCGCCCGCCATCCCGCTATCCGCAGCCCGCCAGCTCACCTCCAGCCCAACCCGCCAGCAGTCACGCACCCAGCCTGCTATCCGCACCCCGCTTCTAGAACCGCGCCAGCTGCTCCTCCAGCTGCTCTTCCTGCACAGCTCACCCTTTTTATTTGCTAATTGCACCCCCCACCTCTTGCCTATAAATAAGAGGCCCTCTCCCTTGTAAAAAAGGTTCACAAATTCTAAAGAGTTTAGGGGGTTTGTGTTCCACCTTTTGTATTTTTATGTTTTTATTTTCTCTCTCCTTGTTATCCTTTGTTTCCTCTCTTTGTTATGTAATTTTTATTTTGGTTTAAATAAAATAAGTTTTTAGTCTTGTTCATTTCTTTTTGTTCTTATTTTAGTTTAGTTATGCTATGTGTTATTGTTCATCAAGTTTATTTTAGTTTAGTTTAGTTTTATTTTCTTCTTTTTATGTGTTATGTTATGTGTTAATTTTATGTTATGTTATGTGTTAGTTTAGTTTAGTTTTATGTTATGTTATGTGTTAATTTTTTAATTTATGTAGAGTGTGTGTGTATGAGAGTTAGTTTTACTTATTTGTTTTTTTTTCTTCTTTTAATTTTAGTTTATTTCATGTAGAGTGTGTGAGTGTATGAGAGTAAATTATTTTTATTTTAGTTTCATTTTGTTATTAGTGTGTGTGAGTATATGAGTTAATTTTTGTCTTGTTCTTAATTAGTTTTTATTTAAGTATGTGTGTGTGTGCGCTAGTATAGATTTTGTTTTCTTTTAACTTAGATTCCATTTCAAGTAAGGGTGTGTGTGTGTATGAGTATAAAATTTGCGCCTTTTTTGTAATTCAATAGCTTCCATTTCCGTCACGCATTTATTTCCCGTCTACCCGTTTGGTTAGAACTTGCACTGCATTTATTTCCCGTCTACCCGTTTGGGTGGAACTTGCTCACGCATTTACTTCCCCTCTACCCGTTCGGGTAGAGATTGCATTCCTTTAATTTCTGTCCTTTAATTTCAGTCATTTAAATTCCCGTAGAGTGCGTGAGTTTTTCATTTAGTGCGTCCTTTTTCTTTTTATCGCTTTTCTTGGTTTTTGCTAATCGCACACCAAGCCCGCTATTATTATCATTTATTGTTTTCTAAATTATTGCAAACTTAAAAATCAATCGATCTTTTCGATAAAACAATAGCCATAGCTCGAAGTAACAATACTCGACGGGACCCAGGACTAAATACGACCTTGATATGATTTTTCTAAATCGTATATACTACACTCGATAGGTGCGCTTGCCTCCTACGTCATCGTAAATTATTTTCTTATCAAGTTTTTGGCGCCGTTGCCGGGGAGTTTTGTCGATATTGCGAAAAAAGTATACACTATTGATTTTATCATCTTTAAAAAAAATCAAAAAAATTAAAAAACCCCAAAAAAACCCCAAAAAACCCAAAAATATATGTTTTCTCTTTTTCTTAAGCTTTAATTTGTAAATATAAAAAAAATTAAAAACCAAAAAAATGATGAAATATTCTTATAAAAAAAATCCAAAAAAAAAAATTTCTCTCTTTTTTGTTAAGTATTAATATATAGATATATTATATCATTTTTTATCATCCATTATAAATAAAGAAAAAAATGATGATGAAAAAGTTAGAAAAATACAAAAAAATATTTGTTCTATTTGTATTTGTTTCATTAAGTTTTTATATGCATATTTGAAAACATATTATTTCAAATTTCAAAATGAAAAAAATAATGAAAGACTTTAAAACCAAAATCAAAATGAATTCTAGGAATTTTAAGATAGGACAATAGATCGTTTTCTCGAAGTAGGATTACTCGACAGACCCGAAAGGGGATTTTTGTCGATATTTTGAAAAGAGGAAACCCCGTTGCTTTTACCTTATTATTTCTACATTTTCTTCTTTGCTTTTCATTTTAAAGATTTTCTTTATTAATTTTGTTTTTTTCTTATGTTTTAATATAAATTTGAATATGCGTATTTTAAAACAACGATGAAAATACATTTAGAAAACTTCAAAAAAAAAATATGGTTTACTTAATATATATATTTCATTCTTTTTGTGATATAGAAAAAAAAACCAAAAATCATAAATGTTCTTTTCACTTTGTTTTTCTCTTTCTTGTTCTTATTATTTTGTTCTTTTTTTTAGTATCATTATGTATATAAATGTACATATAAGAAAAATCCAAAAAAATTAATATAATATTGTATCTTTCTTTTTGTAAATACCTTTTTTTTTTTCTTTCTTTCTTTCTTATTTTTATTTTTAGGTTTTATATATGTAAATTATATATGTAAATATTTGGCTAAATTTTGAAAAAAAAAATGATGATGGAAAAACTAAAAAAAAAATCCCACAAAAAATTAATTAAGTATTTTTGGCTTTCTTATTTTTTCTTTTTTTCCTCTTTCCTTTTTCTTGCTTTTCTTTTTTGTTAAGTATTTATATATATTTTTATCATATTAAAAATCCAAAGAAAATGATGATGAAAATATTGAAAAATCAAAAAAATATATGTTTTGTTTTCTTTCTTTGTTTTTTTTATCTTTCTTAAGTTTTATTACTTATTAGTTTTATTTTGTATATAAATATGCATAAAAAATGATGATATGATTTCTATTTTATTTTCATTAAAATTATATATGCATATTTAAACAAAACAAAATAATACTCTAATTAAAATGACAAAATAATGGAAAACTTTGAAACATAAATCTAAAAGAATTTTTGAAATTTTTGAGATAGAATAATAGTTAGTTTTCTCGAAGTAGGATTATTCGACAGACCCGAAAGGAGATTTTTGTCGATATTTTGAAAAGGGGAAACCCTATTACTTTTATCCTTTCATTTCACTTCTTCTTCTTTGTTTTTTTATTTTAAAGTTTTTCTTTATTTTTTATTTTTATTAAGTATAAAGGTTTTTATATATATGCATATTTTAATAATGATGAAACTATATTTAGAAAACTCTCCAAAAAAAAATATATAGTTTGCTTTATGTATATATGTTTTATTTTTTGTAACTTAGAAAAATAAGATAAACAAATAAAAACTTATAAACTTATATATATATATGTATATGATTTTATCATTCTTACCCCCCCCCCCCCCCCCCCCCCCCCCCCTCTTTGTAAATAACTTTTTTTATTATGTTTTAACATCTTTTGCAGGTAATTATTCCGGTCATCCCGTCTCCAAAATAGGGGCGTGCTTTTTCCCCCTGCTTTTTCCCTCCTTGTATTTTTCTTTTTATTATGCTTTTGTATATATATAAGATTGTTCTTCATACTTACTTCAACATTGGGGACAATGTTGATCTTTAAGTATATGGGTGTTTTCCCTCTTTTTGTAATTATTTTTGCCCCTCCCATATTAGAAAAAACAAAAAAAATTATATGTAAAATGTGTTGCAACATCTTTGTAATAATGACATAACAAAAATGTGTTGCAACATCTTTGTTCCTCTTTTTATTTCTCTTTTCTTTTTGTAAAAATTTTTTAATATGTAAATAGGGTATGGTGTGATGTTTTCCCCCTTTGTAATTATTGTCCCCCATTTTTACTTAGAAAAAACAAAAAAATGACAAAATAAATAAAATAGCAAAATTTGTTACAACATAAAAAATTATTTGTTATAACATAACAAAATTTGCTATGACATAATAAATTATGTTGCAACATCTTTGTCCCTCTTATAAATGTTTATGTCCCTCTTATAAATGTTTATAAATTATGTTGCAACATCTTTGCAACATCTTTGTCCCTCTTGCATAAAATTCAAAAAATCCAAAAAAATCATTAATTAACTTAGAAAAACACAAAAAAAATTTTTATAAATGTTTTATGTTTGTCTTTTATTTGTATATAAAAATCCTTATTTATAATAATAAATCAAAATCCAAAATATGATGAAAAGTTTTACTAAAAAATTTTGTTATAACAAAATTCACATATTTTGTCATAACACCAAAAATTTTTATATAAATGTTTATTTTTCTTTCTCTTTCTTTTTCTTTTTTAGTATTAATGTATATATTTTACCAAAATTAAAAAAAAAATTGATGAAAAAAAATATATTACAAAAAACCAAAAAAATATTTTGTATGTATTTTTGCTTTTCTTAATTTTCTTCTTTCTTTTTGTTACTTTGTTTTTATTAAGTATTTATATATGTATTTTGTTATAAAAAATCAAAAATAATAATATATATATATCTTAAAAACTCCAAAAAAATGATGAAAAAAACTTATCAAAAAATAAAAAAAAAATAAAAATAAAACCCCTACTTAGCTTTTTGTTACTTCTAAGGCTAGGTTAGTTTTATCTTTAAGCGTTTTTCATTATTTTTTATTTACTAAAACCATTTTATTTGTATCATAGTTTGTAGGTTTAAATTTTTGGAATTTTAGTAGTAAAAAATATTTTGTGATTTTAATTCAATTTGAGAACAAAATTTTTAGCACTACCTCGAGTTAACCCTAAATAGATTTGCTTTTGTATTAAATTGGCAAACTTTTTTTAGATTCAATTATTCTAACTCGAAACTTGTGAAACTTTAGGAATGTTCTAATCTACTAAATTTTGCTCTCAAATCCTTTTTTATTATTCTAGTTTTTCTTTTGAAACCCTCACCCCTTTAGCTTGGCATAAAAAAGTAAAAGAAGAAGTTTTAAAAGAAATCCTGTGTCAATGGGAATAAAAAGATTCCGTAAACACAGGCACCCAATATTGTTAAAAGAAATCCCGTGTCAATGGGAATAAAAAATAAAATTCCGTAAACACGGGCATTGGGTTAAGTTTAAAAAGATTTCAATTATCCCTCGTAAACCAACGCTGGGAACCCAAGTAAACCACCAAAATGGCGGGGTGAGAGGATTAAATCCATCACCCCTAATCCAAGCACTCTTCTTTTTGCCAAGGCTACCTTTTTTCCCATACCCCTTAGCCAATAAAATTGTAAGCTAGATTTTAATTTAAAAAGTTTGCGAGAGCATAATTAGTAGGTTTTATTTATTCTTAAAAATTTTCTTTAAAAAGTTAAAGTTTTATATAATTCTACTCTAATTAAAGGCGCCAAAGACTGCAATATTCGACGCTATTTAGCTAACTTTAGAAGTCTCGCTAAAACTTTTTCGCTCTTTTTAAATCATCTTCATAATTTAGGACTTACCTCTTTAAATATCCTAAATTTATTTCGATCTCACTTTTGATTAAATAAAAACTTTAGTAATTAGAAATTTTATTAAACGTCTTATAGGTATCCCTTACTTTTGCTCTGGAATAGCAAAAGCTTAAGTATGGGGGTATTTGATGAATAGGAAAATATACGTATTTTCTATATAGTTTCTTATATAGTTTTATACAAAATTTGTAATATTTCTTATTAATTATTGAATAAATGACTTGTTTTTACTTATATTTATACATATATATTTATATGTAAAAATGAATTATTTAAGTATATTAAATAAAAACTATATAATAAGTATGTAAATATTTATGTAAATGTTTATGTAAATATATATATATATGTAAATGCATATTTTAAGTATTTAAAAATATATGTAAATATATATCTTTATAGTTTTTAAAAAACTATATATAAATACTTATATAAATATAAGCTATAAATAAGTTAAAAAATATAATAATAAAATTAACTATAGAAAAATTTAAGCTATATAAAGTTAGTTTATATATATGAATGTATGATTTTATATTATATATATATTTATACAAAGGCTTCATAAAAATAAAAATAAAATAATAATAATCATAACAATAATAATAATAATAAATAAATAAATAAATAATTAAGTTAGTTTTTCTATATGTATAATATAAATATAAAATATCTGTAAATATTTATAATATAAATAATATATTTCGTTCTTATACAGAATGGCGAGCTTGGCCGAGTGGCGTGGTCAGGTTAATTTGCTCAAGGGGAGACCCGGGATCGAAACCTGGTCAACTCATTTTGCTGTAATTAAAGCCAGCTGTCCCGCCCGCTAGCTGCCCGTGCCCCGCTGCCCGTGCGCGTCGCCCGCTAGCTGTCCTCCACGTGTCACGCGCCCGCCATCCCGCTATCCGCAGCCCGCCAGCTCACCTCCAGCCCAACCCGCCAGCAGTCACGCACCCAGCCTACTATCCGCACCCCGCTTCTAGAACCGCGCCAGCTACTCCCCAGCTGCTCCCCAACTGCTCCTCCAGCTGCTCTTCCTGCACAGCTCACCCTTTTTATTTGCTAATTGCACCCCCCCCACCTCTTGCCTATAAATAAGAGGCCCTCTCCCTTGTAAAAAAGGTTCACAAATTCTAAAGAGTTTAGGGGGTTTGTGTTCCACCTTTTGTATTTTTATGTTTTTATTTTCTCTCTCCTTGTTATCCTTTGTTTCCTCTCTTTGTTATGTAATTTTTATTTTGGTTTAAATAAAATAAGTTTTTAGTCTTGTTCATCAAGTTCTTCCTTTTTTTGTTCTTTTTGTTCTTATTTTAGTTTAGTTATGCTATGTGTTATTGTTCATCAAGTTTATTTTAGTTTAGTTTAGTTTTATTTTCTTCTTTTTATGTGTTATGTTATGTGTTAATTTTATGTTATGTTATGTGTTAGTTTAGTTTAGTTTTATGTTATGTTATGTGTTAATTTTTTAATTTATGTAGAGTGTGTGTGTATGAGAGTTAGTTTTACTTATTTGTTTTTTTTTCTTCTTTTAA
The DNA here is from genome assembly GCA_033032865.1 of Dactylorhiza incarnata. NCBI lineage: Eukaryota > Viridiplantae > Streptophyta > Magnoliopsida > Asparagales > Orchidaceae > Dactylorhiza > Dactylorhiza incarnata. The sequence goes on along the minus strand of JAWHQI010000177.1, from coordinate 4,221,757 downwards.
TTTTAGTTTATTTCATGTAGAGTGTGTGAGTGTATGAGAGTAAATTGTTTTTATTTTAGTTTCATTTTGTTATTAGTGTGTGTGAGTGTATGAGTTAATTTTTGTCTTGTTCTTAATTAGTTTTTATTTAAGTATGTGTGTGTGTGCTAGTATAGATTTTGTTTTCTTTTAACTTAGATTCCATTTCAAGTAAGGGTGTGTGTGTGTATGAGTATAAAATTTGCGCCTTTTTTGTAATTCAATAGCTTCCATTTCCGTCACGCATTTATTTCCCGTCTACCCGTTTGGGTAGAACTTGCACTGCATTTATTTCCCGTCTACCCATTTGGGTGGAACTTGCTCACGCATTTACTTCCCCTCTACCCGTTCGGGTAGAGATTGCATTCCTTTAATTTCTGTCCTTTAATTTCAGTCATTTAAATTCCCGTAGAGTGCGTGAGTTTTTCATTTAGTGCGTCCTTTTTCTTTTTATCGCTTTTCTTGGTTTTTGCTATTCGTACACCAAGCCCGCGATTATTATCATTTATTGTTTTCTAAATTATTGCAAACTTAAAAATCAATCGATCTTTTCGATAAAACAATAGCCATAGCTTGAAGTAACAATACTCGACGGGACCCAGGACTAAATACGACCTTGATATGATTTTTCTAAATCGTATATACTACACGCGATAGGTGCGCTTGCCTCCTACGTCATCGTAAATTATTTTCTTATCAACGATGAAGGAGGTGGAGAGGTTGACTGGAAGGTTGGCGGGTCTCAGCCGCTTCCTGTCGAAGGCCGGGGAGAAATGCTCTCCATTCTTCAGAACACTCCGCAAAACGGAGAATTTCGAGTGGTCTGAAGGATGTGAGCAGGCATTCGAGAGGCTGAAGGAGCAGTTGACTCAGACACCTCTCCTTCAGAGCCCGAAAGAAGGCGAAGACCTGCTCATCTACCTGGGAGTGGGAGCAGAGGCTGTGAGCTCTGTGCTAGTCCGAGAAGAGAGGAAAAAGCAGCTTCCCATCTACTACGTCAGCCGGGTGTTGAAGAAGGCGGAGCTGAAGTATCCGATCCTGGAAAAGCTTACCTTCGCCTTGGTGGTGTCGGCGCGGAAGCTCCGGCCTTATTTTCAGGCTCACTCCATCCGAGTGGTGACTGATCATCCTCTCCGAAGTATCTTGGAAGGGGTGGAGCATTCGGGGAGATTAGCGAAATGGTCGGTAGAACTCAGCGAGTTCGACATTTCCTTCACACCCCGGGTGGCGATCAAGGCCCAAGCGGTAGCAGATTTCTTGGCGGACTTCTCGGTAGAAGCAGAGCCCGGGGAAGAGGTGTTTGACCCTATCCCTTGGAAGATGTTTGTTGACGGAGCTTCGGGAAGGAGCTCTGTGGGAGTAGGCATCGTTCTTGTCAGCCCACAGGGAACGAGGATCGAGCAGGCCGTCGAGATCCTCTTCCCCGTCACGAATAATCAGGCAGAGTACGAGGCCATAGTGGCTGGCTTGCGTCTTGCCAAAGAGCTAGGGATCCGTGATGTTCGGGCTTTCACAGATTCGATGGTGGTCGCGTCGTAGATCAGAGGAGAGTTCGAAGTGCGCGACATCATCCTGCAAAAGTATTTGGTAAAGGTCAAGGGATTGATTGGAGGCTTCCAGTCCTTCTTCGTCGAGCACGTCCCGAGAGAGGAGAACTCGGCGGCAGATCGTTTGGCCAAGTATGGGCCGAGAGCTGGAGGAACCCTCACCGAGCTGTTCCGGCCGTCCATCGAAGAAGGAGAGATGATGGAGATCGAGCAGCGCCCTTCGTGGACGGACCCATTCGTGGCATTACTCGCCACCGGCCAGCTTCCAACAACTGAAGGGGATCAGAGAAGGTTTCGGTACAAAGCGGCATACTATCTTTTGCAGGATGGGGAGCTGTACCGTAAAACCATCTCGGGCCCCCTAGCTAGATGTATCTCGGAAGACAAAGTACCCCGGGTGTTGGAAGAGATCCACTCGGGAGAGTGTGGAAGTCATTCTGGGACTCGCACTTTAGAGCAGAGGGTCTTAAGGCATGGTTACTTCTGGCCTACTATCCGGAAGGATGCTGAGCTCTTCTCGAAAAAGTGCCAGAAGTGCCAGCTCTTCGCCCCCCTCCAGTTGCAGCCAGCTCAGCAGCTCCGTTCAATCACCGCCCCATGGTCGTTCGCCATTTGGGGGATGGATTTGATTGGCCCTTTCCCCCTAGCTAGTGGTCAGAGGAAGTTCATTCTCGTCATGATCGACTACTTCTCCAAGTGGATCGAGGCCAAAGCTTTGGCCAAGACCACCTCTCAAGTCGTGAAGAACTTCATCTGGGGGGAGATCGTCTGTAGGTTTGGGATTCCTCTCGCCATCGTCACCGACAACGGTCCTCAGTTTGCCAGCTTGGAGCTGGAAGATTTCTGTAGACAACTGGGAACTGATCTTCGATTCGCCTCTGTACATCACCCGAGGAGCAATGGCCAAGTGGAGGCCGCCAACAAGCTGATCATCAACCTACTGAAGAAGAAGGTGGAGAACCTAAGAGGTAACTGGGCGGACCAGCTCTCCTCGGTTCTGTGGGCTTTGAGGACCACTCCTAGCTCAGCTACCGGGGAGACACCGTTCAAGCTCTCTCACGGATCGGAAGCTCTCATCCCAGTATAGTTTGAAGTCAGAAGTCCAAGGGTGATCGCCGCCGAAGGCGGAAGAGAGGGATGGCGACTAGAGAATGAGGAGGCTCAGAAGCTATCTCTCGACTACATCGAAGAACTTAGAGATTTAGCTTCCGCCAGACAAGAGGAGATCAAGCGACGAATGGCGAGGCATTTCGATAAAAATGTTCGCCTCAAGCACTTCCAAGAAGGTGACCTGGTCCTGAAGAAGGTAGACGCTGCGGGACGATCAGCGGCCATCGGAAAGCTCCATCCAAACTGGGAAGGGCCCCTCATCGTCTACGAATCACTCCTAACCGGAGGATACCGCCTGCAGAATCAGAAAGGAGAGCTGCTTGGGAATACTTGGAGCGGTGATGACCTGAAAAGGTTCTACCCCTAAGGGGGATGTGTATGTCCCGCCCTTGTAACCCATTTTTGTTTTATAAATAAAACCCTTCCCCCCCCCTGAAACACGGGACGGGGAAGCCTCTTCTGACATATCGAAAAGTTTCAAAGAAAGCCGGTCAAGTTGGTCCACATGCTAGGTTGGAAAACGAGCCTCCGATTTAAACCTCGTAAAATCCCGGTACGAATGATGGGACAGTGCCTCGGTTCAGCAACCCTTTAAGCCCAAGCCTCTGCATTGACGGTCGAGATCATCTCCCCCCTTGCATATTGGCCACGGTTCGTACCGACTGCGCTTCTCATTCGACTGGAGAGATTACCAGGGAGAAGTCTGGACGCCAACCTTCCGATCTGGCAAGGAGGCGATCAATTTAACTAGCTTAGGGGACCCTTGAATAAAGGCGTCGCATACCCTTGAGAGCTGTACGCTCCTAAAATAAAAAAAGAAAGCAGGTAGAATTGGTCCACGTGCAAAGTTGAAAAACGAGCCTCAGACTTATACCTCGCAAAATCCCGGAACGAATGATGGGACAGTGCCTCGGTTCAGCAACCCTTTAAGCCCAAGCCTCTGCATTGACGGTCGAGAGCAGCTCCCCCCTTGCATGCTGGCCACGGTTCGTATCGACTACGCTTCTCATTCGACTGGAGAGATTATCAGGTAGAAGTCTGGACGCCGACCTTTCAATTGGGCAGGAAAGAGGTCAATCTAACTAGCTCATAGCAAAGCATTTCGTTTCCAGCTCCTTCTCCGATTGTGTGAGTTTTTATGCTTAAGTATGCTTAAACTCCCTTTACAATTGTTGAGTAGCAGGAGACAGGTTTGGTCGGCATTCATCATCCAAGTAGGAAGAGACCTCGGGACGGTGTGTCCCCTTGGAACTCCCCGACTGTCATTCCCTATCGGACGATCTGCTCGTCGATATCCGTCATCACCAGTGAAGGAGACAGGCCTCCGACTTGAACCTCGTAAAACCCCAAGGCGAATGACGGGACGGTGCCTCGGTTCAGCAGCCCTCTAAGCCCAAGTCTCTGCATTGATGGTCGAGATCAGCTCCCCCCTTGTATGTTGGCCACGGTTCATATCGACTGCACTTCTCATTCGACTGGAGGGATTACCAGGAGGAAGTCCGAGCGCCGACATCCCGACTTGGAAGGGGAAGATGACCGATTCAACCGATCGAAAAACGGAGACGTCCAAGTCAACGGAGGCCCTGGGAATGTGTGTCCCTGTGGGACCTGCCCGGCTGGCATCCCTCACTTGACGTCATCCTTTGAAGACGTCCAAGTCAACGGAGGCCCTGGGAATGTGTGTCCCTGTGGGACCTGCCCGGCTGGCATCCCTCACTTGACGTCATCCTTTGAAGACGTCCAAGTCAACGGAGGCCCTGGGAATGTGTGTCCCTGTGGGACCTGCCCGGCTGCCATCCCTCACTTGACGTCATCCTTTGAAGATGTCCAAGTCAACGGAGGCCCTGGGAATGTGTGTCCCTGTGGGACCTGCCCGGCTGCCATCCCTCACTTAACGTCATCCTTTGAAGACGTCCAAGTCAACGGAGGCCCTGGGAATGTGTGTCCCTGTAGGACCTGCCCGGCTGCCATCCCTCACTTGACGTCATCCTTTGAAGACGTCCAAATCCACGGAGGCCCTGGGAATGTGTGTCCCTGGGGGACCTGCCTGACTGCCATCCCTCACTTAACGTCATCCTTCAAAGGCATCAAGCATCCAAGTAAGAGGAAACCACGGGACGGTGTGTCCCTATGGGACCTGCCCGGCTGCCATTCCTTACTTGACGTCATTCTCCGTCGACCTCAGGCTTTCAAGTAGGAGGGAGGCCTCAGGACGATGTCCCCTCGGGCCTCCCCGATTGCTAAACCCTACTTCCTTCCCTTGAGGAGCTCCGTTGATTATTGCCTAAATTCTAACAAATTCTCCACTAGGTGCAAGTCAAGGCCTCAGGAGCAAGTCCACAGGCGCGAGTAAGATGGGTGCGAGCATGCATTGGCGAGTATGCAGGAGCGAGCATCTATCATTGCCAAAATCCTAGGAGCCTAGCGAGCACTCAACCTCGCCTCGAGTCTAGGAGCCTAAGCGACATACAAGCGGGGAAGTAAATACAAAGGCAAAGAACAGGCAAGCAATATAATCCAGTTCCTTTCATTTATGCAAAAAATCTTGTGTACATCAAGTTACAGGTATATTAAATGAACTGCACAAAAAGGTCGTCGGGCGAGCAAAAAGGGAGCCCAGGCGACTAGGCGACATCCTCGCCTTCTATATCCACGTCATCATCATCATCATCATCATCGTCGTCATCATCATCGTCGTCCTCATCATCTTCATCCTCGGCCTCGCTAGGCGGCGGCGAGGATACTCGCAAGGGGGAGGTAGACTCTTCGACGAGCAGCGCCGGAATGATGTCCCCCACTGTCAATCCCATAGCTTCCGGCTTCAGAAGATCGTCTGCCTTCAGCTGGTTCAGGATGACCTCCCCCGTTGCTCGCGCGATCTCCCGGCGAATATACGGCATGTCGTCGCCGTGCATCCTTATGCGCTTGCCCCTAGGAATGGCCACCTCTGCCGATTGCTGCTCGGCAGGCCGAGTTTCCAACTCGGCGATACGGATCTGGGCGACCTCCAGGGCCGAGCGAGTATCCTCCAGCTCCTTCTCAGCCTGGGACAATCTCTTCGCTGTTTCCAGCTCGGCAGCCTGCAGAAGGTAAAAAGCGAAAGGTAAGTTTGACAGCTTGCAAGGTGGCGAGTATCGTAGTAAACGAGCAAAGACGCAAAGGCGAGTACCTCGAACTTCTTGATCCGTAGCGCGAGGGCGATCAGCTTCGGACCCTGCACTTTGATCGCCTGCTCATACTCAAGTAGTCGCCTTGCTGTTGCGTGAGCCAGCTCGGCGGACCGCAAGAGGGAGCGCGAGGTCTGGTGCGCCAGATCCTCGGTAGTTGTGTCCTGCAGGACTTCGGCGTCCGCGCGACCATAGAGGGCGTAGGTCACGTCGAAGGCCTCCCCCTTGTCCTCCCACTCATCCAACCAGGCGGGGAGGTTTGAGCTGAGGGTCACCTCGTGCGCGCGCTCAGCCCAGGTCACCAATGGGCGACCATAGGCATCCTCACTGCGGGTGCCCGCATTGAAGAACGATTTGTCGCTCGGCTCGCCAGCCTCCGAAGGATCCGCCTTCTTGCCCAGATCCCTGTGGGCGACCTCCTTCTTCTGCCTCTTGGGCTCAGCGACCTTCGCCTTACCCGTTCGCTTCTTGGAAGTCCCGGCCTCATCGCCGGCGACCTTGGGATCGTCGCCCCCTGGCGACAAGGCGATTGGGGAGGAGCCCCCAACCTCGCGCGCCGAGGTTCCCACACCCCCTTGGGTGGCAACCGTCGCCTTCAACGCGGGAGGAAGAGCGTCGCACGGAAGAGTTTGCACGCCTGCAAACAAGAAGACCAAAGATTAGCCGCCTGATCAAGGCTCAAGGGCGAGTATGGATGATGCTCACGCAAAAGTACCTTCCCCTAGGCGAACTTCCAAGAGCTCGTCTACTCGCCTCCTCCAGAACACCACGTCAAAGCGACGATGCCTGAAGGAGTCGAGCAGCTTCTCCTGACTCTCCCTCAGGAAGGGGACCGTGAAGACATTCTCCGACGGCTGGATGGGCGAGCTGGAGATGCCCGCGAAGTCGCCCTCGATGGCGACTAGTCGCTCCACCCATCGGTGATTCTTGTTTGAAGTACCCGCCAGAGTGCAGACATGGCTACACAGGAAGATGACGCCCTCGCCAGTCGCCATGATGGTGAATACTCGCCTAAAGACCGCAAGGTCAAAGACGATATTCTGTTCCCGCAGGAAGCACAAGAATCCCATGATCATCGCCACTCCGTTGGGATTGATCTGCGCAGGAACTATCCCGTAGAAGACGAGTATCTGGCGGAACTCGGGCCACAGAGGAAGTCACAGACCAACCTCGAAGTGGCGGATAGGAAGTATCATCGCCAAGGGCGAGGAAGTGTTTAACCGCTCAGACTCGCGAGGAAGCCTGGCGACGTAGCCTGGCGTCGCGAACTTGGCGTTGAAGTCATCCAAGTCCTTCTGCTGGGTAATCGGCTTCTTGAAAGAATTCTCCTCGAAGTTCTTAGCATGGTTAGCCCGCCTGATGGTCGCCTCGTCAGACATTTTGGGAAGGAAGAAAAGGGAGCGAGTATGGAAGAGGAGCGAAGAGAAGAGTTCTGGAAGGTAGTCGCTCAAGGAGCTAGAGATCGCCGAAAGCGTATTTAAGACTCACCCACCCACCCTATTTATAGTAGTCGGTAGCCTGGCTTGTCGAACACGACTCCGCGAGCACGACTAGGGGTGACGAGTATCGAAGTAAATCGCCAAAGGCTCAAGGCACGTCAAAATGCCGACCTTCAGCTAGCGAGTACCTGCATCACAGAAACACAAAGAAACTCGTCGGGATGCAGGCGACATTCAACATTTGCTCGGCAAACAGCGAAAAGAAGATAGAAGAAATCCAAACAACAATAGGTAAAGTAAAACAAGACAAGAAGAAAACCCGAGTAGTCAAGTACTCAGCAAGTCAATACTATTTCATTAAAGTGTTCACAAATACAAAGCATGCTCGCCAGGAGCTATAAAACAAAGAAAAAGAAACTGAAAAAAAGGGCAGCAGCTAAGGTTGCGCTTGCGTGGTCGCATGGGGATCCTGAGGTTGAGGATGACGCCCGACTCAGCCCAAGCTGCGAGCACGCTTGAAATGCTCGAAGGCCACGGACATAGCATCCTCGCCTTGTCGCAACTGGTCCTCGATCCTCGCCAGCCTCCCCACCGAGCCCATGCTCGCGCGCATCCCGACCAGCTCGTCATGATGCAGCTGCTGTCGGTGCTCGATCCGTGCCACCCTGCGCTCCAAGTCGCTGATAGACTGGAGGCGAGTTTCAGTACCCGACAGACGAGTATCAAACTCCTCCAACCGGGATACTCGCGCCTCCAATTCAGTCAGGCGGCGGTGAGGGTCACTAGCCGCCAGGCGCTCCACCCGCGACTCCACCTCAGTCAATCGCCGATGAGGTTCACAGACAGATAGCCGCTCGATCTTGGACTCCAAATCCAAGATGGCGCGAGTAGCCCTCTCCTGGTACTCGCGAGGGGGGAGCCCAACGGCGTCGATTAAAACTCCCACAGGAGTATGAGCGCGACCTACAGAAGAACAGTTGAAAAGTTAGAGCTCTAGCAGAATCAGAAGAACGGTGGCAACTATCCAAAAGCAGCGACCAAGTACCTGACCGAGGACTGCGGGATCGTCGGCGAGCAGGGCTGCGAGATCGTCGATGAGGAGAAACCCTTCCTCGGTGCGGGGAGGGAGAGTGATAAGTGCCATCCCGGCGAGTAGTGTGGCCACCAGAGTGATCCCGGTTGAAGGGCATGTTCCCCCGCCCACGACCATCGCTTGTGCGTCCTCCACCCTTGGGAGCGAAGAAGGCAGCAGACCCACCAGTCCCGCCCCTGCGCGAGGACTCCCCTTGGTGGGTAGAGGGAGCAGTTGAAGTAGAAGGGCGCTGATCGCCCGGAGGATCCCTTGAGGGCGGAAGTCCAGGAGGGGGAGGCGGCAGCACGACTCCGGGTAGGTGCGAGCTGCTCGCTGGTTCTGGTCGCGAGGAAGATAGTGGCGGAGGGGGATTACTGCTTAGAAGAGGAGCCCCATGCTCGCTCATCGGTCTCTACTCCACAGAAGAGCTGTGGAGAATCCTTACCGCGCGACCACCGCGAGGCCCACCCTCAGGCGAGATCATCGAGGATGATCGCAGCGGTACAGCAGCCAAAGGCTCCTCCCGAGCCTCGGTATTTGGCGGATCTGAAAGAAGAAGCAAAAAGGCGTCAGAAATCTCGCCAGGAATGGTTATTATAGCAGCATAGTCTTCAGAACAACGACTAAAAGAGCCAACCTCGCGCAGGCGGAAGGTCCGGTCGGGCTTGAGTTTGGGCCCCAGCCCTACTCGCCTCCGGGGCGACCTCTACCGAAAGAGGAGGAGGAGCGGAAGCAGGCGAGTTCCCCTCATTGGAGAGGCCTAAATCGTCCAGCAGCTGCTGGCGTTGCTCGCCCAAAGGGTCGGCGACGTTCTCTGTAGTCACCTCCTTCTTCCCTTTCTTCTTCTTCTTAGCAATCCGCTTCCTCTTCTTATTGGCGAGGAAAGCTTCGAGTTCGGCATCATGAAGAGGAAGAGTTGGAACGCCGATCAGCTTCGCAAGGTCAGCTTGGGCCTTTTTGGCAGCCTCGGCAAAATCGAGCGACATTATGAGCGAGTGCAGAAGGACGGTTCCATCAGAGACCCCCCCCTATATATAGAGCCCAGACGTCGGCCGGCAAGATTCCGAGTATCTCCCAATACTCGCCCAGGCCGAAGCTCGTCGAATAAAGGTTGGATGTTTCTTTCCGAGCAACTATGTTACTCGCAAAGAGCGAGGATTGTGTACAACCCTTATTCTCCGAGGGTAGGACCCACTCAAGGCCACGTAGGCAGAGGTCAAAGTCAAAGAGGCAAGACAAATCAGCCAGCAGGAGCAAAAGAAGGCTTGGCGAGTATTGGCTAATACTCGTCAGAGGGGCGACTATGGTCGAAGATGCGTGCCGAGTATCCCGTATGTCGCCCCAGGCGTCCGGCAAGCTCCAGAAGACCTGTGCGAGTACCGGCCCGGCTTGTGCGAGCAGCAACCAATACTCGCCAGATGGGCGACTATGGTCGGAGATACGCGTCGAGTATCCCGTATGTCGCCAGGTTAGGGTTGGGCTATAAAAAAACCCCCCCCTACCCCTTGGTTGCCTATAAATAGGACCCCAGGGGTACTTGGATTGGCACCGGTGCTTGAGCTTCTGGAACCCAATTTCCGAATTCTTGAGCCCGTCATCCTTGCTTGCTAGCCAAGTCGGTGCCTTCCTCGTACCCTGCTCAGCCATTCTTGGTTGTGGAGGGGAAGACTCCTTTGAGCTTCCGGGTACGTGGTGGGACCTCCCTGCCGCAGCATTTGGGGTCCTGTTGTTGCTCTCCTAGTTCTCTCATAGTCGCCAGCTTGATCATCTCGTCGGACCGATGGGCAAGTAGCCTCCGGCTGCAAAGGTCCGAATTTTGAGGTCAGGATTTTCCTGGCGTCAACACATGGCCTCTGCTTTCGACCTACTTTTCAGCTTATTGTTGGGGCCTCTGCTTTCGGCCTACTTTTCTGCTTATTACACGGCCTCTGCTTTCGGCCTACTTTTCATCTTATTGTTATGGCCTCTGCTTTCGGCCTACATTTCTGCTTAGTACTATGGCCCCGCTTTCGGCCTAATTTATTTGCTAATGCAAAGCTGTAATGGCAACCATGCGGTGCTTATCCTCCCTTCTGCGAGGCCTTAGTAGGGGAAAACCCGGAGTTGAGTCCCTCCTCCCGGGTTAGCCCCAAGCAAGGAGCCCTCATACCGCTAATCCTCCCGGTCAGAAGTCGTGTGACCGGTCGAGTAGAATTGCCACGTCACTTATGTACTTGTTTTTATATAAAGCGGGTGAAGATTGTTTGGGAGTGGCGGGTTGGTCACGCTCGCAGACCGTTTGTACCGGTGCGGGTGGGTTGGCGACTCATGGCGACAGGGAGATGTGCACAGCGGGTTATCACCCTCCGAGCCTGCAGTTTTGCCTCCTCTGGTCGGCCTACAAATCGGCTCGCCGGATGTCGCTCACATCCAATTGGTACACCAAGTTGTACAGGAGGGCCTGAATGATACGGTACGACTACATTCAGAAGTGGCAAGACTGGCCACTGTCACCGACGGCCACATCGGTGAGGCCCGCGGGGTTAGCTCCCCTGCTTGAAATAAAGCGGTCTAAATTGTGTCGACACAGGGTCTTTTATGTGCGTACAGGTTTGAATATCTGGGTGTGTGTATCTGCGCATTATAGTGTTGTGTACTTACTATACGGCGCGATTACGGGCTTTAGGGCGGGAGGCCCTATAAATATATATATATATATATATACGTGGATATATATATATATGTTTACCTGCTGCTAACCCTCTACCTTGTTTCAGCTATTTCATTTCTGTCCTTTAGCCGCCCCTCCCCCGGATAAGGATCCGGGGAGGGGGTGTATTCTTCTACTTAGCTCTGTGACTAACGGTTATTTCTTATAACCAATCACAGGAAACGGGACAGCACGAAGCCCCCACCCCGCAGGATGATTTACGAGCCTTAGAGATGGCCCGATCAGACACCTCAGCCTCTCCTCCAATCTTCAGAGACGTGAGTTCGAGAGTATAAGGACTAGCCTAGGACTCCCTTTTGTTTTAGACTATGTAGCCCTCGAGGCAATGTTTTGTAAAACGATAGGCCCCGACCATATTTAAATATGTAATATAATCAGCATGCTTAGCTTTTCTTATTTCGATTTCTTCCGCTGTGCGTTCTGATGTGTTGTGATGATTCTTGTGCCTGACAAAGAGACCGCTCAGCGCTTGAGAGGGTGGGACGTCGCCACCCGGAAAGCGCTGGGTAGTCCTCTTTGGGAAGTAAGATCCCCCCTCCCTGTGTAAGAACCCCCCTCCCCAGACTGAACCGGGTTCAGGGAGGGGGGATCTTACTGCCCAAAGAGGACTACCCAGCGCTTTCCGGGTGGCGACATCCCACCCTCTCAAGCGCTGAGCGGTCTCTTTGTCAGGCACGAGAATCATCACAACACATCAGAACGCACAGCGGAAGCAATCGAAATAAGAAAAGCTAAGCATGTTGATTATATTACAAATTTAAATATGGCCGTGGCCTATCGTTTTACAAAACATTGCCTCGAGGGCTACATAGTCTAAAACAAAAGGGAGCCCTGGGCTAGTCCTTATAATCTAGGACTCACGTCGCGGAAGATAGGGGGAGGCTGGGGTAATCGAACGGGCCATCTCCAAGGCTGGTATATCATCCTGTGGTGCGGGGGCTCCTCGCTGTCTCATCTCCTGTGATTGGTTATAAGAAATAACCGTTAGTCATAGAGCTAAGTAGAAAATACATCCCCTCCCCGGATCCATATCCAGGGGGCGGCTAAAGTACAGAAATAAAATAGCCGAAGCAAGGAAGAGGGTTAACAGCAGGTAAACATATATATATATATATATTTATATAGGGCCTTCCGCCCTAATATCCGTAATCGCGCCGTATGGTAAATATGCAACACTATTTTGCGCATACGCACACCCAGATGTTCAAACCTGTACGCACACAAAAAGACCCTGTGTCGACACAGTTTAGACCGCTTTTCTTCAAGCAGAGGAGCTAACCCCGCGGGCTTCACCGATGTGGCCGTCGGTGACAGTGGCCAGTCTTGCCACTTCTGAATGTAGTCGTACCGTATCATTCAGGCCCTCCTGTACAACTTGGTGTACCAACTGGATGTGAGCGACATTCGGCGAGCCGATTTGTAGGCCGACCAGTGGAGGCAAAACTGCAGGCTCGGAGGGTGATAACCCGCTGCACACATCTCTCTGTCGCCATGAGTCGTCAACCCACCCGCACCGGTACGAACGGTCTGCGGGCGTGACCAACCCGCCACTCCCAAACAATCTTCACCCGCTTTATATAAAAACAAGCACATAAGTGACGTGGCAATTCTACTCGACCGGTCACACGACCTCTGACCGGGAGGATTAACGGTATGAGGGCTCCTTGCTTGGGGCTAACCTGGGAGGAGGGACTCAACTCCAGGTTTTCCCCAACTAAGGCCTCGCAGAAGGGAGGATAAGCACTGCATGGTTGCCATGCCAGCTCTGCATTAGCAAATAAATTAGGCCGAAAGCAGGGGTCATAACAGTAAGCAGAAATGTAGGCCGAAAGCAGAGGTCATAACAATAAGCTGAAAAGTAGGCCGAAAGCAGGGGTCATGGTAATAAGCAGAAAAGTAGGCCGAAAGCAGAGGCCATAATGATAAACAGAAAAGTAGGCCGAAAGCAGAGGCCATAATGAGAGGACCAGTGCGAGACTGGATTTAAATGAAAGTACGGAAAGTAAATGTGGGGGACCAGTGCGAGACTGGATTTAAAGGGAAGTACAGAAAGTAAATGCGGGGGACCAGTGCGAGACTGGATTTAAAGGGAAGCATAGAAAGTAAAAGCGGGGGACCAGTGCGAGACTGGATTTAACGGAAAGTACGGAAAGCAGTAAAAGCATAAAAGAAAGGGTTAGTAGTCCAATCACTCCATAAGAGAAGGCTTCAATCGTCGACTCCGTTCTTTTATTATTGTCGCGACGGGGTTAAATTTCGGCGCCGCGCCACGATTTCGTTCCGATTTTTGCGTCGATATTCCGAGCTTAGTCGATTCCTTGGATAGATACGCATAATTTTAATAGGCATTTAAAAATATGCGTCGAGGGGGCGCCGATTCATTTCGATGAATTTCGCTCTTTTTCGGGCGTTTATTTCGCTTGTAAAATACTTTTGGGGGACCAAAATAAGAGGTCACACCTCCCAAGTTTAATAGTAGTTGTGAAATACCTTTAATTAGAGCGCTTAATTTTTGGTGATTTTTGCGAACTTATTTGGGCGTTTATTTTCTCAAAATAAAATTTATAAAGGGTTTTAAAAATATTAAATCTTTTCCTAAAATTCCCCAAAAATTACTGGAGGTGCCCCTTGGAGTGGGGCACATTTTCCATTTAGAAAGTTTCTTCTGAATATGCCCCCATTCCCCTCAGAAAAATCAAACAGGGAAGGGGCTGTTTTTGGGGTGCAAATAGCAGGGAGAAACCTGGGGGCACCGCACCGGGCGCCCTCCTTGGGTCCCCACAGTAGATCCACAGCGGATCCGCTGTGGGGGGCGCACATTTGGAGGCAGCGGGCGGGAAAATAGGTTACAGGAGCCGCCCGATCTCCTGGGGGAGATCGTGCGGCTCCCGTTTAATCAACGGGAGGCGGCCGCTGCCACCGCCGGGCAGCGGCCGGCTGGGGCCGGCGCCGCCCCTGGTCGATGCGCCGGGGGCCGGCGACTCCTCCGGTGGTGGTCCGGCGGCCTGGCGCCGTCGGCCACCGCCGGGGGAGGGCGAATAAGGAGGCGGGAGGCGGTGGCGCGGCCTGCATGGGCCATGCAGGCCCGCTGCGCCGCCGCCTCCGCTGGGAGGGAACCGGTGCCACCCCCGGTCGGTGCGCCGGGGGCCGGCGCCCACTCCGGTGGTGGTCCGGCGGTCTGGCGCCGCCAGACTCCACCGGAAAAAGGAGTAGGAGACGATGGGGTGGCGCGGCACAGCCTGCATGGGTCATGCAGGCTCGCTGCGCCGCCGCCGCCTCGGCCAGGGCCCTCCCTGCCGCCCCTGGTCGGGGCGTCGGGGAGGGGAAGACCTCCGGCGGGGGGTCCGGCGGCCTGGCGCCGCCGGCCGCCGCCGGGGGAGGGGTTTTAACCCTTATAGGAAAAGGGAGAGGGGGAGGCCACGGGTGCCGCCGGGGCTGCGTCCTCCGGCGGTCCGACCGCCTCCCCTGCGCCGGCGTCGAGGTCCCTGGGAGGGGACCTACCTCCCCCAGCGCCACCACCGGCGCTGGGGGAGAGGGCTTCCACGGCCAGCTTCCTCCCCGAGCCTTGCAAGGCTCGGGGCGGCGGCCGACGGCGCTCTGGCGACGGGGAGAGGGGTGGCCTCCTCCGAGAGATAGGAAGGAGGAGGGGGGAGGTTCTACCTGAGGGTGAGGGGCTCGGGTGGTGGAGGGGCGGCCGGCCATGAGGAAGGAGGAGGAGGTGGGTCGGCTGGGTGTCTTGCTCCGGCAAGGTGGAGGAGGAGGAGGGTGGGTCGGTGGCAGGGAGAGGCTGAGAGGGAGAGTGAGTGGGGTGGGGGGTTTGAGAGGGGATGCCCCTTCCTTTTATAGGAAGGGGGAGCTCCCCCCCCCCCCCCCCCCCCCCCTCTCCTCCTTTTCCCCCACGTGGGGATAAGGGAGGGGGAGATATTTTCTCCCCCTCCCCTCCCTTCTCTCTCTCCTGCCCACTTTGCCCCAAATAGGGGCTACCTATTCATGGGCAGCCCCTTTTCTTGGGGGGGGGGGGGGGGGGGGGGGGTTGACCAAGTCAACTTAGGGCGGGGTCCTCCTTGGCCCCCGGGGTCCAATAAGAGTTGCCGGGGCCGATGCCGGGTTCGTGTGCTTTATATCTTGTGCGTTGTACTGAGGCGATCTGCATAATCCTAAAATGGCATACTCTCCATACGACCTTGAATCGAGGCCCAACGAATTCTGTTGCGCTCGTATTGTTCATACGAGTCTAACGAAACTAACGGAAGTCGATTCGGGGTTCGTATGGTTACTATTCATAATAACGAGGTAGTGGCGCGCTACGACGCCCGAAATGGTCGTTTTCTCCAAACGACCTCGGATCGAAGTGCAATGAATTCCGTTGCGCTCGTATTGTTCATACGAGTCTAACGGAACTGACGGAAGTCAATTCGGGGTTCGTACGGTCACTATTCATAATGATGAGGTAGTGGCGCACTACGATACCCGAAATGGTCGTTTTCTCCAAACGACCTCGGATTGAAGTGCAACAAATTCCGTTGCGCTTGTATTGTTCATACGAGTCTAACAGAACTGACGGAAGTCAATTCGGGGTTCGTACGGTCACTATTCATAATAATGAGGTAGTGGCGCGCTACGATACCCGAAATGGTCGTTTTCTCCAAACGACCTCGGATTGAAGTGCAACGAATTCCGTTGCACTTGTATTGTTCATACAAGTCTAACGGAACTGACGGAAGTCAATTCGGGGTTCGTACGGTCACTATTCATAATAATGAGGTAGTGGCGCGCTACGATACCCGAAATGGTCGTTTTCTCCAAACGACCTCGGATTAAAGTGCAACGAATTTCGTTGTGCTCGAATTGTTCATACGAGCCTAACGGAACTGACGGAAGTCAATTCGGGGTTCATCTGGTCACTATACCCCAATGACTTAGTTGCGGCGCGCAACATTACTTAAAATGGTAGTTTTCTACTGCTCGGACCTACTTTTATTGGGCTCACTAGGGTCTAGTGGCCAAATAAAAGTCGGGATGTTACACCCTGAACTCGGTCCAGTCTGGGGAGGGGTGGTCTTACAAATGGATCAGAGCCACCACGATCCGACCACATGGGGCAGTCTTTCGATCCTCCCTTCCCCGGTTCCGTTTCTTGGTTCGGGACGAACCACGCAGCGGAAGCCTGGTGGACCATTTAGGTTTAAGGTTAAGGATTCGAGACTGCACGGTAGTACACCCACACGCTTTCCGCTTCCTTTTCTTTCAGTCCTGCAAAATTCCCTTATTTTTGCAAGTTCTGATACCCGTTTGTTACTTCTCCAGATACCGGAGTCGAGTAACGGAAGGTCCTCCTCTCGGGACCAGTACCACCCTACCACTCCACCACCAGCC
Organism: Dactylorhiza incarnata; assembly: GCA_033032865.1. Classification (NCBI taxonomy): domain Eukaryota; kingdom Viridiplantae; phylum Streptophyta; class Magnoliopsida; order Asparagales; family Orchidaceae; genus Dactylorhiza; species Dactylorhiza incarnata. Next base: position 4,205,318 of record JAWHQI010000177.1, on the reverse strand, counting down.
CCGGCCGCTCCAGCCACAGTTCCGTTCGGAGAGACAGAGCTCGGACAGACCCTGGTAGCCCTGTTAGCCGCCTTCCAGACAGCCACCTTACGGCCACCACAGCAGGCCACCGTACCCACCGATCTGCTGAAGACATTCCGGGGGCTAAGGCCCCCCACCTTCTGAGGTACCGAGTCAGCCATCCAGGCCGAGGAGTGGGTGGAGAGGGTATAGGAGCTTCTAGTAGGGATGATGTGCCCCGCAGTAGCCGCAGTGTCCCTGGTGGTGACCATGCTGGAGGGCTATGCCCGGGACTGGTGGAGGGCCGCTAGCCGCTCTACCTTCAGAGGACGACCACTCAGCACGATCCTCTGGGGGGAGTTCTCAGAGGCCTTCTTAGAGCATTTCATTTCGGATGCAGACCGGATGGCACTCCAGGAGCGGTTCCTGCAGATCAGGCAGGGAGATAGGACGGTTCCAGACTACCAGAGAGAGTTTATCCACCTGGCCTGCTTCGCCGGGACCTTAGCAGGTATGGATAAGGACAGGGCGGCCAGATTTTATCGGGGATTACGAGACGACCTCCGTCAGGCCCTGATCATGATTTCCCAGGCATCCTTCCACACGATCGCCTCACATGCCACCGCTCTAGAGATGGATCAGCGGATGGTAGCCCAGCAGCGGAGGGGACACGTAGGTGTTCCCCGGACTCAGGGCCGAGAGAGAGGAGTAGGTCCTCGCAGGCAAGGCCGAGACGGGAGACAGCGTCAGCGTCACCAGTCATATAGGCAGACACCCCAGCCCCGACCAGCACCCCAGCCCCAACCAGCACCCCCAGCCCCAGCACATCAGGTCGTCCCAGCCGCACGATGAGATGTTCCCTTCGCAGGGAACTGCTACCTATGCCAGCATCCTGGGCATATACGAGCCTTCTGCCCGCAGGCTACCAGGAGACCCGATTTAGGAGCAGTACAGAGAGTGGCGGAGAGATGACGAGGTGGACGCAGAGGACGTCCCGCAGGCAGGAGGGAGCCGGCCAGGCAGGGCAGAGCAGCACCGCTCGAGGCATACGCGTTGGATCTTCAGCACGGTCCTGCTCCTGACGTAGTGATAGGTATCTACTTCCGGTAGTACGATATCCTAGGAGATGTTATAGCTTTATATATTAGGACTTTTGTATATGCCATCCCTACTCCTGTATAACTGTGAAAAGCTTATGATCATAGTATATATATGTTATTAGGTTTACTTTTGGTAGAAGGTCATCCCGCTAAAACATTGTTTGATACCGGCGCCACACATTCTTTCGTTGCACAAAACTTCATCGCTGACAAGGAGAACACGGTGCGATCATCCGGGATGTCAATCCGAATACGACTCCCGGATGGATCAGATATGACTTCCACCGAAAAGTGTTCCTTCCAAGCAATGCTAGGAGGCATAGAATTCAAAGTCAACGCAACCGTTTTGGCAATAACCGGATTCGACATCATTCTGGGGATGGATTGGTTGGCCGAGCACAGCGCCCAAATCAATTGTTCAACTCGAAAAATCCGCCTCCAGAATCCGAATGGGCAATTTATCACGCTAGCAGGTATACCCTCTGTCACCCGCATTATCTTAACATCTGCACAAACCGTCAAGGCAGTTCGACGGAAGGACGAGGTGTACCTAATCTACTTTGAGATGGAAGACACGACACAAGTACTCACTAAAGTGCCTGTGATCAGGGACTTCCCAGATATCTTCCCAGAGTCCCTTCCCGGGTTGCCCCCGCAACGGGAAGTGGACTTCCAAATCGAACTTACTCAAGGAGCCCGACCAGTATCCCGAGCACCGTACCGGATGGCCCAGAGGGAACTGGCCGAGCTCAAGATTCAACTACAAGAGTTAGTCGACGCAGGATTCGTACGTCCTAGTACTTCGCCCTAGGGAGCCCCAGTACTGTTTGTTAAAAAGAAGGATGGATCTTTGCGTCTCTGCATTGACTACAGAGAATTGAATAAACTCACTGTCCGGAATACTTATCCCCTACCCCGGATAGATGAATTGTTCGATCAGCTGCAAGGCGCGTCCGTCTTTTCCAAGATGGATTTAAGATCCGGCTACTATCAACTCAGAGTGCGAGAAGAGGACATTCCCAAGACCGCCTTCAGCTCCCGCTACGGACTGTACGAGTTCATGGTAATGCCATTTGGGTTAACCAATGCCCCGTCCGCCTTCATGGCTTTAATGAATACTGTATTTAAACCCTTCCTGGATCATTTCGTAATAGTCTTCATAGATGATATCCTCATCTACTCGAAGAACAAAACCGATCACTCCAGGCATCTCCAAATGGTTCTGCTTAAGCTAAGAGAGCACTCGCTGTTCGCCAAGTTTAGCAAATGCGAGTTCTGGATGGAAGAAGTCGGTTTTCTGGGACACACAGTTAACAAGAACGGGGTAGCAGTGGATCAAGCCAAAGTACAAGCGGTACGAGATTGGCCGCCACTTAAGACAGCGGCAGACATCCGAAGTTTCCTTGGCCTCGTCGGCTACTACCGTAAGTTCGTCGAAGGATTCTCCAAGATTGCGTTACCGCTTACCTCCCTCACCAAAAAGGATTTGACATTCCAGTGGTCTCCCGAGTGCGAAGCAGCGTTCATCGAACTAAAGAACCGCCTGATATTGGCCCCGATCCTGACTCTCCCCTCAGAAACTGAGGGCTTCCAGATCTATGCTGATGCCTCTCTGAAAGGATTGGGAGCCGTGCTTATGCAACATGGCAAGGTAGTTGCCTACGCCTCACGTCAGCTCAAGCCGCACGAATTAAACTACGCCACCCACGATCTGGAACTGGGGGCGGTAGTTTTCGCATTAAAGGTTTGGAGACACTACCTCTACGGGGTACGATGCGAAATTTTCTCAGATCATAAGAGCCTCAAGTATGTCTTCACCCAGAAGGAGCTGAACCTCCGACAACGCCGGTGGTTGGAATTTCTCTGCGATTACGACTTCGCCCTTCGATACCACCCCGGCAAGGCTAATAAGGTTGCAGATGCCCTGAGTCGGCAGCCTCCGAGGACCGGGAGTTGGTTAGAAATGGTACCGGAGGAATTAGTCGAATCCTTGGCGGAACTGGACATTATCCTCATCACCCGTAGGAATTCGATGGAATACCAGGCCCAGCTCTACTGGATGGAGATTCAATGCGACGTCAGGGACAGGATAAGAGAAGCACAGAAGATCGACGTGGAAGCAGCCCCGATTATTCAGGCCTTGCAACATAGTGCACAGGAGGACTACAATTTGTATGACGGCATCCTGCAGTTCAGACACCGCATATTCATCCCCGCATCAGAAGGAATTCAGGAAGAGATCCTTCGCGAAGCACACCAGACAAGGTACTCAATACACCCAGGGGTAGTGAAGATGTATACAGACCTACGAAGGACTTTATACTGGCCAGGAATGAAGAGGGACGTCACCAACTATGTTGCGCACTGCCAGACCTGTCAACTGGTCAAGGCAGAGTGTCGAAGCCCAGGGGGCCTACTACAACCCTGCCCATACCAGAATGGAAGTTCGAGGATATTTCCATGGATTTTGTCCATGGCCTACCCCGATCTCGTGCAGGTAACGACTCCATATGGGTCGTAGTAGACCGCCTCACCAAGGTAGCCCGATTCATCCCGAACCGGCAAGGCGACGGTGTCGACATATTAGCCCGACTATTTATTGAGCAGGTAGTCCGATTTCATGGAATACCCAAATCGATCGTCTCGGACCGCGACGGGCGCTTTACATCGAAGGAATGGAGAAGAGTGCAAGCTTATCTAGGAACCAGATTGGCATTTAGCATCGCCTTCCACCCCCAGACCGATGGGCAGACGGAAAGAACGAACCGTATGATGGAAGATCTTCTCCGATTATGCATAGTGGAACACAACGAGCCATGGGAGCAGTTACTACCTCTGGTGGAATTTTCATATAACAACAGCTTTCAGGCAAGCATCAAGATGACACCTTACGAAGCCCTCTACGGAAGACGCTGTCGGACCCCACTATCTTGGGCACCGGATGAGGACCCCGAAGCCTCGGGGGTCACCTACATAGACGATACCACTGCCGCAATAAGGTTAATCCGGGAACGTATGCTAGAAGCACAGAGCCGGCAAGCTAAATATTACGACGCACGTCATCGGCAAGTGGAGTTCCAAGTAGGAGATATGGTTTTCTTGAAAATTAAGCCGATGCACGGGATATCCCGAATAAAGAAGCAGAAAAAGCTGGACCCCCGCTATCTAGGCCCATATCAAGTCATCGAAAGAATTGGCCCGGTGGCCTATAGACTAGCCCTACCGGCTGAACTGGGGAACCTCCACGACGTGTTTCACGTCTCCTCGCTGAGACGCGTACTCCGCCAACCCGAGCAACATCTCCCCGTATCACCGACATCAGTACAATCTGACCGATCCGTCCAACTCGAACCAGTGAAGATAGTGGACTCCAAGATCAAAGAACTGCGAAACAAAACCATCACGATGGTCAAGATCTTGTGGTCAAACTGTGGACGCGAAGAGTTTACTTGGGAACCAGAGACGCTCGTTCGAGAAAAATACCCGGCACTCTTCCCCCAGGTATATCCTTTAAACCCCTACTTTAGCCAATTTTCGGGGACGAAAATCTCTTTATTTTTATTGGATTGTAACATCCCAACTTTTATTGGGCCACTAGACCCTAGTGAGCCCAATAAAAGTAGGCCCAAGCAGTAGAAAACTACCATTTTAAGTAATGTGCGCGCCGCAACTAAATCATTGGGGTACAGTGACCAAACAAACCCCGATTTGACTTCCGTCAGTTCCGTTAGACTCGTATAGATAATACGAGCGCAACGGAATTCGTTGCACTTCGATCCGAGGTCGTTTGGAGAAAACAACCATTTCGGGTGTCATAGCGCGCCACTACCTCATTATTATGAATAGTGTCCATACGAACCCAGATTGGACTTCCGTCAGTTCCGTTAAACTCGTATGGACAATACGAGCGCAACAGAATTCGTTGCACTTCGATCCGAGGTTGTTTGAAGAAAACGACTATTTCGGGTGTCGTAGCGCGCCACTACCTCATTATTATGAATAGTGACCGTACGAGCCCCGAATTAACTTCTGTCAGTTCTGATAAACTCGTACGAACAATACGAGCACAACGGAATTCGTTGGGCCTCGATTCAAGGTCGTATGGAGAGTATGCCATTTTAGGACTATGCAGATCGCCTCAGTGCAACGCACGAGATATAAAGCACACGAACCCAGCATCGGCCCCGACAACTCTTATTGGACCCCGGGGGCCAAGGAGGACCCCGCCCTAAGTTGACTTGGTCAACCCCCACCCCCCAAACTCGAATTTGCTAAAGAAAAAAGGGGGGAGAGAAAGCCCCCCCAAGGGAGGGGGCTGCCCATGATGGGGCAACCCTATTTGGGCAAAGGGGGCAAGAGAGAGAAGAAGGGGGGGGAGAAAATATCTCCCCCCCCCACTCATCCTCCCCTTAAGCCACGTGTAAAGAGAAGGAGAGGGGGGAGACTTCCCCCCTTCCTATAAAAGGAAGGGGCGCCCCTCTCAAACCCCCACCCCACTCACTCTCCCTCTCAGCCTCTCCCTGCCGGCAACCCACCCTCCTCCTCCTCCACCTTGCCGGAGCAAGCCACCCAGCCGAGCCACCTTCTCCTCCTCCCTCATGGCCGGCCGCCCCTCCACCACCCGAGCCCCTCACCCCCAGGTAGAAGACCTCCCCCTCCTCCTTCCTACCTCCCGGGGAAGACCCCCCCCCCCTCTCTCTGTCGCCGGAGTGCCGCCGGCCGCCGCCCCGAGCCTTGCAAGGCTCGGGGAGGTGGCCGACCGTGGAAGTCTCCTCCCCCAGCGTCGGTGGTGGCGCTGGGGGGGAGTGAGACCCCTCGGGGACCTCGGCGCCGACACAGGGGAGACGGTCGGGCTGTCGGCGGACACGGCCGGCGGTACCCGTGGCCTCCTCCTCCTCCCCGTTTTTCCTGTAGGGGGATAACCCCCTCCCCCGGCGGCGGCCGGCGACTCCAGGCCGCCGAACCACCGGCGGAGGGTTGCCCCCTCACCGGCGCCCCGATCAGGGGCGGCAGGGAGGGCCATGCATGAGGAGGCGGCGGCGCAGCAAGCCGGCATGGCCCGTGCCGGCTGCGTCGCGCCTCCCCGTCCTCTCTGTCTCTCTTTCTGGTGGGGTCCGGCAGCGCCAGGCCGCCGGGACACCACCGGAGTGGGCGCCGTCCCCCGGCGCACCGACCGAGGGCGACACCGGAGGCCCCCCCTCAGCAGAGGCGGCGGCATAGCGGGCCTGCATGGCCCATGCAGGCCATGCCACCGCCTCCCGCCTCCTTTATAACCCTCCCCGACGGTGGCCGGCGGCGCCAGGCCGCCGAACCACCACCGGAGGAGTCGCCGGCCCCCGGCGCACTGACTGGGGGCGTTCCCCGCACCCCTGGCGGAGGTGGTGGCGCGGCGAGCATGCACGATGCATGCAGGCCCGCCACCGCCCCTGTCCCCCTTCCTGCAGCACTCCCGGCGGTGGCCGGCGGCGCCAGGCCGCCGGACCACCACTAGAGTGGTCTCCGGCCCCCGGCGCACCGTCCAGGGGCGGCGCCGGCCCCAGCCGACCGCTGGCCGGCGGCGGCTGCGGCTGCCACCCGAGATTAATCGGGGGCCGCACGATCTCCCCCGGGAGATCCAGCGGCCCCCGAAACCTCGTTGCCCGCCCCGCCTCAACATGTGCGCCCCCCTCAGCGGATCCCCCGCGGATCCGTTGTGGGGCCGCGGGAGGGCGCATGGTGCAAAACCCCTGCGCCTCTTCCCTGCCGCTATTCGCACCCCAAATAGGTTTTTCGTATTTTAATTTCCTGAGGCAAATCTGGGCAGTTTCAGAAAAGGTTTTCTAAATGAAAAATGTGCCCCACCCTAAGGGGCACCTACTGTATTTTTTTGGGATTTTTAGGATGAATTTTACTATTTTTAAATCCCCCTATAAAGTTTATTTTAAGGAAATTAAAGCCCAAATGAGTGGGGAAAAATCACCCAAAATTCACGAGCCCTAGTTAGGACATATTTCACCTACCATCAAAATCTCAAGGGATAAGCCCTTCATTTGGTCCTTTAAATGCTTTTACAAGCAAAAATAAACGCCCGAAAAAGAGCGAAATTCATCGAAATGAATCGGCGCCCCCTCAACGCATATTTTTAAATGTCTATTAAAAATTACGCGTATCTATCCAAGGAGTAGACTAAGCTCGGAATATCGACGCGAAAATCGGAACGAAATTGCGGCGCGGCGCCGAAATTTAACCCCGCCGCGACAATAATAAAAGAACGGAGTCGACGATTGAAGCCTCCTCCTATGGAGTGATTGGACTACTAACCCTTTCTTTTATGCTTTTACTGCTTTCCGTACTTTCCTTTAAATCCAGTCTCGCACTGGTCCCCCACGCTTACTTTCTGTACTTTCATTTAAATCCAGTCTCGCACTGGTCCCCCGCGCTTACTTTCTGTACTTTCATTTAAATCCAATCTCGCACTGGTCCTGTCATTATGGCCTCTGCTTTCGACCTACTTTTCTGTTTATCATTATGGCATTTGCTTTCGGCCTACTTTTCTGCGTATTACCATGGCCTCTGCTTTCGGCCTACTTTTCAGCTTATTGTTATGGCCTCTGCTTTCGGCCTACTTTTCTGCTTATTACACGACCTCTGCTTTCGGCCTACTTTTCAGCTTATTGTTATGGCCTCTGCTTTCGGCCTACATTTCTGCTTAGTACTATGGCCCCGCTTTCGGCCTAATTTATTTGCTAATGCAAAGCTGTCATGGCAACATGCGGTGCTTATCCTCCCTTCTGCGAAGCCTTAGTTGGGGAAAACCCGGAGTTGAGTCCCTCCTCCCGGATTAGCCCCAAGCAAGGAGCCATCATACCGCTAATCCTCCCGGTCAGAAGTCGTGTGACCGGTCGAGTAGAATTGCCACGTCACTTATGTATTTGTTTTTATATAAAGCGGGTGAAGATTGTTTGGGAGTGGCGGGTTGGTCACGCTCGCAGACCGTTCGTACCGGTGCGGGTGGGTTGACGACTCATGGCGACAGGGAGATGTGCACAGCGGGTTATCACCCTCCGAGCCTGCAGTTTTGCCTCCTCTGGTCGGCCTACAAATCGGCTCGCCGGATGTCGCTCACATCCAGTTGGTACACCAAGTTGTACAGGAGGGCCTGAATGATACGATACGACTACATTCAGAAGTGGCAAGACTGGCCACTGTCACCGACGACCACATCGGTGAGGCCCGTGGGGTTAGCTCCCCTACTTGAAATAAAGCAGTCTAAACTGTGTCGACACAGGGTCTTTTGTGTGCGTACAGGTTTGAATACCTGAGTGTGTGTATCTGCGCGTTATAGTGTTGTGTACTTACTATACGACGCGAATACGGGTTTCAGGGCGGGAGGCCCTATATATATACGTGAATATATATATATGTTTACCTGCTGCTAACCCTCTACCTTGCTTCGGCTATTTCATTTCTGTCCTTTAGCCGCCCCCCGGATAAGGATCCGGGGAGGGAGTGTATTCTTCTACTTAGCTCTGTGACTAATGGTTATTTCTTATAACCAATCACAGGAAACAGGACAACACGAAGCCCCCACCCCGCAGGATGAGTTACGAGCCTTAGAGATGGCCCGATCAGACACCTCAGCCTCTCCTCCTATCTTCAGAGACGTGAGTTCGAGAGTATAAGGACTAGCCTAGGGCTCCCTTTTGTTTTAGACTATGTAGCCCTCGAGGCAATGTTTTGTAAAACGATAGGCCCCAGTCATATTTAAATATGTAATATAATCAGCATGCTTAGCTTTTCTTATTTCGATTGCTTCTGCTGTGCGTTCTGATGTGTTGTGATGATTCTTGTGCCTGACAAAGAGACCGCTCAGCGCTTGAGAGGGTGGGACGTCGCCACCCGGAAAGCGCTGGGTAGTCCTCTTTGGGCAGTAAGATCCCCCCTCCCTGAACTCGGTTCAGTCTGGGGAGGGGGGGGGGTCTTACAAAACGTGTGTAGGGCAGACGAATGAGCGTCGAGTCAGGTCTTCGTACCTCTAAGCTGAACTTCTGTCAGCAACTCTTCGCCGAAAAACCTTAGAGCTCTCTCTCCTTCTCCACATTTCTTTCCCTTTCAAATGAAGACATACCCCCCCTATAATTTTTAATTAGGGGGGCACGCTAGTAATTGCACTCTCTTGTTTATTGAATGAGCGAATAGGAATGCACAGTTTATGTAATATACTGAATTTGATGAGGGCGGGGAGTGCTTTAGGGGTAATGAAGCACATATAAAGTATCTCCTAACAGGATTCTAGGATGATAGACTTCTAAGTAAAAAGAGGTGCATGAATGAACCAGATCTCACCCCAGAAATTGGAGTTAAGCGTGCTCTGGTGGGAGTAGTCCTGGGATGGGTGACCTCTTAGGAAATGCTTGTAGGTCACCTATGGAAATGGGTAAAATCGTGCGGTTTAGCTCAGTTTGGGCTTGGATGAACCAAACCGAACAATACTTTGATATTATGAGGGTTAGGTCGTTACAAATGGTATCAGAGTCAGACCTCCTATAGTACGGTGTGTGTTCGGGGATGAACCAAGCGGAAGTTGGTGGGCTTGTAATATCCTGAATCTGATGAGGGCGGGGACTGCTTTGGGTGCAGTGAAGCCCAGACAAAGTAGCTCATGGCAGGCTTCTAGGATGACAGACTTCTAGGTGAAAAAAGTGCATGAATGAACCAGATCTCAAACTGGAATTAGAGGGAAAGTTGTTGTGCTTAAGAAATAATCATATCCTCAAATATCATAGGCGCCTTTCCAGAGCAATTGGTGGATTTGTGTTAGATATTCCATTGTTAAGTGTGTTCTAATGGGAGTAGTCCTGAGATGGGTGACCTCCTGAGAAGTGCTCGAAGTCCACCTATGAAAAATGACAAAATTGTGCGGTCCAGCTCAATATAGGCCGGGATGAACCAAAACACTTCTAATATTGTGAGGGCTGGGTCGTTATAGTTTAGGTCACTCAAATCACCAATTTTAAGGATATGAGAACCTTGCCTCCCAGGCGGCCCACTGGAATTGCGCGGGAAAAGACCCACCGAAACTGTCACGGTGAGCCGATCGAGGTTGCAATGAAAAATCTTCAGCTCGACAATTTCCATTTTCGGGATACCCATCAATAATGTACCGAAAAAGTCAATCTACACACCCACTTGAAGAAATTTAATCGTATTTTGTATTTGTGAGTTGAAGCCATGAGAGGGACCCCGATCGTGGCATCGTCGGTGGGGAAGTAGCCAGAGGGGACATTGTTGGAGGGGAAGAAGGCGGAGAAGGGGCTGCTCCCAAAGGTGGGGATGTGTGTGAACAACAGAGGTGGCGGTAGGCTCTAGAAAAACCTAATTTTAGATCAGGAGTTCAAGAGTAGGAGGCTTGCTCTACATATAGGATTTTGTAGGGCAGAAAAGTTAAGCCTCAATTTATGGCATTAAATGCAGTGATTCTTTAAATACAATATATATATATATATATATGAACGAGTGACAGTGCACGGGGAGCCCCCCGTGCCCCACGCGACAGTACCATATCCGCCCCCGGCACACACTCAGTTATATTTATTTTTTTTTCCTTTTTTCATTTATTTTTATAAATTTTAAAAAATAAAATATTATGTATTTTATTTTTAAAATATTTAGATTTTATACAATATTTTGTATTCCTTTTCATTTCTCTCTCTCTCTCTATTTCTCTCTCCAATTCCGCCACCCTCTTTCTCCTCCCTCCCTCTCTCTCTTAATTGTGGGCCCCACTTCCTCTCTCCCCTCTCTCCCTCTCTCCTTATTTATTTCTCTCTCTTTCTCTCTCCAATTCAATGATGCCCCCACTTTCTCCAACCTCTCTCTCTTAATTATGGGCCCCACTCTCTCTCTCCCCTCTCTCCCCTCTCTCCCTCTCTCTTTCTCTCTCCTTATCAAACGGTCGATATTAATTGGTTGGGCATTACACCGATAAGAGAATTTCTTTATATATTAGTATAGATATAAATATGTCGAGGCCTTAACACAAATAGTCCATTTAATACAATTAAAATACAAGTTACTAACTACTAAATTGAAAATGATCTTAACCCACAATTTAATTTATTGATGAAGTTAAGCAAATATAGCAAACACTTGAAATTACATTTTGTGATAAATTAGGCATTGGAATACAATAAGCTTTTTAACCTTTCATCGTGGTAATATTTTAGTAGATTAATTTTAAATATTTCAAAGTTATTTTGTAAGAAGCTTTCTCTACTCTTCATTGTTGATGGTACATACTATATATACTACATATGCACAATAATTTTATAACTAGGGTTTACTGGCATTTAAATATCTTTTTAGTGCTAACTTGTAGTGCATTGATGTGGACACTTGCTTAAGAGTATTTAGACCTTATCTGGGTCGGCTGTCCGCCTTCACCCTCGGGTGGGAAAGGACTGAAGGATGGTGAGAAAGGGAGGGGCTCCCTTAGGGTTGGGAAAAGGGAGCCACACTATTATTTTTGTCTTTCCCACAGCCGGAGGCAGATCGCTATCTCTCGTCCAAGATTTGTTTAGTGATCTTCTCTTCCTCAATGGAGTGGTGGGAAAGGGATAGACACCGCCCATCCAAACAGAGCGTGTGTCTATAGTAATGGGATGCTAGCGAGCAAATTGTCTATGAAAGGTGCATGACCTTCGGGTTCTATTGAACCACGCGACCACCGCCTTAATTTCCTGCCTACTGATATGTAATTAATGACGCCGAAGATTTATATTAAAATTTTATTAAGCTTATTGGAAGAAATTTTGTGAAGAACACCCAAGGGAAATATGAATATAAATGTATGCTCAACATATATGAAATTGCTTCAAGTGTTAAGGTCTTACATGAAAACAAAACTTAAATCGCATTTATGTTTTTATATGTAACTGCCAAATTTTTATTCTTTTTCCCTACTTTTCGAGTTGAATTGCAATTTTTTAAATGTAGCTATTAGCTATAAATATGCATGATATAGCATACTTAAATATTTAATTTAGTTTTATTAACCTATTATATTAAACTAGCGTTCTTGCATGAAATCACGTGTGGCCGCGGCATTACTCATTGTTGCTCGATGCCTACCATGCAAAATATCATTTTCACAGACACGTTGAGTTTGGTCAAAAACGTCATTATCATAGACAGGTTATGACCGCTATAAAGAAAATAAACTAGTTTTGAGCATAAAATGCATGAATTTTTTTAGGTGAGGTCGGGCGCTCACGAACGACGGTTCATGACCACGGCGTTCACGACCCCACCACCGCCCCAAACGAAGCCCATCTGTATCGAGCGTCTGCACTCGATCCTATCGCCGATGCAAATAGAGAAACAATACACGGGATGGCTCGCCGCACCCGGCGCATAGTTCATATCAAATATCATAGAATCCTCTCATTTTTGAAAATAGGATCGGATCTGGTTTGACTTGGTCTAGTTCAAAAAATAAGCTAAAAGACATGTAAACTTAACCCACGTGCTTAAATGAAAGTTGAACTTGTTGAAGGGGGCGCTCAACCCCCACTCTACGGTTGACTGCAGTCCACCGATTCAACCCATCTCCACGTGGCAGTCACACTCCAGGCCCACTGGCCATCGGGCCACACAGACCCATCACTGCCACGTGGCGGGTTGTTGAGGTCGGCGAGGCGTTGCACGCTCGGCCTCGATCCCCCGACCTCCTTCTCCATAAGAGGGGCACTCAACCCCTCCTATCACCCAGCTACGCTGCGGCCAAGGAGGTGGAGGAAGATGAGAACTGGGAGTTGTCGACGGCGCTCTCTGATGCTCAAAGGTCCAGCTTAAAATCTGATGTGGCAATAATTGATTGGAGTGAAAATAAAATAATTCGGTGTGTCAATAAATTTTGGCTGTCAATAGCCAAAATTAATGCGCTTATAACATTGCTCTTATTTAATACGAGTGACAGTGCACGGGGGCCCCCCGTGCCCCGCGCGACAGTGCTCTACCAGCACCCGGCGGGCTTCGCCCGCACCCAGCACGCTTCGAGTGACAGTGCACAGGGGCCCCTCGTATCCCGCACGACACTACTTTGCATGCCCCCGACACGCACACAGCTATATATATATATATATATTTTAAATTTAAAAATCCTAAAATATATATTATATATATATATATACTAGCAGCTTCGCACGTGCTCGCTGCTCCGCGACGGCGGCCTGCGACCGCCTCCGCACAGGTTACGCCAAGCAATAGCTGCGGCCCGCAAAGCCCGCTCGGAGCCCGCCCGGAGCCCGCCCGGAGCCCGCCCGGAGCCCACCCGGAGCCCGTCGGGAGCCCGCCGGGAGCCCGCCCGGCCCAAGCCGTCTTTCCGATGGCATAAGGGTAAAACACCCTTTGGTGCAAGGGTATTTTGGGAAAACCCAATGTTGCACCAAAGGGTGTTTTTCCCTTATAGAATAGTATAGATTATATTTAATATATATACATTATATTTAATATATTTAATATATATATTTACATTATATTTAATATATTATATATACATTCTATTTTTATATGTTTTTTTTAAAAATAATTACGGTAAATTTTTTTTTTTAAACGCCGCTCCCCACCCTCCCGTTTCCCTTCCCCGCCGCCGGCGCCGGAGCCTCCGCCGCCCTGACCGGAGCACGCCGGCGAGGTCGCCGGACCCCGGCGAACTCGGCGGGGCTGTCCCGGCGCCGCTCCGGCAGGGCCACCGGCGGCGGTGGCCCTGACCGTGAGGCCCAGATCTGGGCCTCACGGTCAGGGCCACCGCCGCCGGTGGCCCTGACGGAGCGCCGCCGGAGCACCACCGGCAGGTTCGCCGGGGTCCGGCGACCTCGCCGATGGGCTCCGGTTAGGCGGCGGTGGCTCCGGCGGCGGCGGCGGGGAAGGGAAACGGCGGGGTTAATCTTGCTGTACAGTACTATCGTGATTTCTGCAGGGTTGGGAAGTTGAGAAATTCCTTATTTAGCTATTCGCAGCCCGGATAAATCCGTTTTTTGCTATTTGCAGTTTTGATGGTCACGAGCCAACGGCTGAGATTCAATATGCGGTTCTATTTAAGCCTCAAATGGTCCTATAAATTTTACTTTATATAATATAGATTTAATAGAAACCTGCCGTCAGACCTTCGCGAAGCAAGGACTTATAAAATGGGAAATTCCGAGAAATCCGGATGCGAGTATTTTATTTTATTTATACAAAATTAAAATATATTGGGGAGGTCAACGGCTGCAACTGTCACTCTTGAATCCTATATATTTATTTAGAGCAGTGTTAAATGCAGGCCGGTTTTGGCTATATGCAGGCCGCGGATATATGCAGGCCAAAAAATTATTCATGCAGGCCAAATTTCATATTTACATACTATATTCAAAAATTAAATATCATGCGTGCGAGGAGAGAGAGAGATCGCCGCCGTCGTCGCCGCCGTCGCCGCCGTCGCCGCCATCGCCGACATCGCCGACGACGTCGCGATCGTCGCCATCGCCGACGACATCGCGGACGCCGCCCTCACCGACATTGCCGACGGCGTCGCGGACGCCGCCATCGCCGACGACGTCGCGATCATCGCCATCGCCGTCATCGCCGCCATCGCCGCCATCGACGACATCGACGACATCGTCGGCGAAGTCGCGATCGTCGCCATCGCCGTAGCAAATACCCATGAATAGCTTTAGGCAGTTGTAATTTAAAAACACATCGGACTCGGACAAATGAGTAAACTCTTGGGGACACGTTAAATGGAAGGAAAAAAACACATAAAATTAAACTACTCTAATCATTTTTTCTGAAGTTTTAATAAAAGAAAAAATGATATCTTTTTTTAAAAAACGGTGGCCTGCATATAGCTAAAACTGACTTGCATTTAACAATGTTCTTTTTAAAAAATTGTGGCCTGCATATAGCCAAAACTGGCCTGCGTTTAACATCGCTCTTTATTTATTATATTATTCATTGACTCGCTCAAAGCAGCCGCCCTAGTTTAGCATACAGTTCCAAACAGAGAACAGCGGCCAGGACCAAGCATATTCATCTTCCACCGGATTCATCGTGTATTCTTTCATTCGCACGAATCTTGGCGCGATTCATCAAAATCACATCCATTAATTCGCTTCCCCTCGTTTATCCCAACAATGGCCATCGCTGCATGAGCAAGATAGAGAGAGAGAATATTCGAGAAGCGGGTGAACCGCGTCGGCCATTTTTTCCGCGTCGGCCATTTTTTCAGGCAACGGATCTGCTAGATTTATTTGAAAACTGACATAGTATTTTGAGTCCGTTTGGCGCAACGGGAAACACTATCCAACGGCTCCCTTCGGAGGCTCCAGTCTGGCGTTGCGGCCCGCCTTCTTTCCGCCTCCCGCGGGAGAAGACTCCCCAAACAGACCCTTGATCGGACATGCACGACATATGGCATTTTGATCTAAAACGTCGTTTTGAAAAAAAACAGGGTTCTTGACCCCGCCTGATTATTTAAATGCGAGCGATGTTTCTTATAACTGTCTCCGTAACTATAACAGCTCTCCGATTGCTCGTCCAAACAAGGCCTAAGGAGTTGGTTGGGCGATGGGCAACAGAGAGAAAGACATGCGAAACGCAGCAAAATTCTTCGACGGTCCGTCCAAATTGGTTCGGGAGGGTCGCCTTTCAGCCATCTTCGACATCCCAGTGGAGAGCCGTGTCCTGCAAAATTGGTTTGAAATAAGTCCTCATCTAATACCATTTCATTAAAATAATTAATAGTCGATCGAACGCATGGGAAAATTAAAATAGACGATTATTAACCGTAACCCATCTTTGGCTATTCGCATCCCAAAATAAAAAAAAAAACACCTATTTTTTCTATGGTTAACCGTTACCCGACGCCTCCTTTCTCCCGCTGAAGCCTGTGTCCTTCCTCCGGCTCAACTAAAGACGATGAGAAAAAAAAAAAGCAGGGCTCTATTTCATAGGGCGAGAGGAGAAGGAGGTAGAACCCCCCCGAAGAGAAAAGGGAGCTCGGAGAGGGAACGCCACATGAGATAAATTTATATTTGGAGCACCTCCATCTCCCACCGTTGGGCACCATAACAGAGTTTGAACAAAGCTTCAAAATGAGCCCAAGTATTAACATACCACTTCCTTTCTTGTTAGGGATAAAACAAGGGCAATGTTATAAGCAGTCCTATCTCGGTATTCGCAGTTCAATTTCTATGAGTTATTACGCGTTTTTTGAAAATACGCTCTGCACATGCATTTTTAGGAAAATTGTTCAACATGAAAATTGCAGATCACGTCTAGATCTACAACTTTAGTGTTGAACACTTTTCCTAAAAATGCATGTACAAGACATATTTACAAAAATTACGCCCATGTTTCAATCAGGACGCCAATACAACTTGTGCGTGCATTTTTAGGAAAAGTGTTAAACACGATAGTTGTAGATCTCGACGAGATCTACAATTTTCATGTTGAACAATTTTCCTAAAAATGCATGTACAGAACATATTTTCAAAAAGCGCGTAATAACTCATAGAAATTGGATTGCGAATATCGAGAATATGACTGCTTATAACATTGCCCTAAAGCAAAAGCTCATCATAAAAGCTAGGCAGACAGGTGTTGAAAGAAATAGTGTTTGCATTTGCTGTAGAATTTGGAATACTTGAGTGCCTTTCCCCGTGCTTCTCGATCTCAAGCTTGTTGGCTCATTGTCTACATTCGAATACTTCCCACAACTTTTTTAAGGGCTTTGCGTGCATTCTAGTATAGTGCAGCTCTAGCGACTTATATCTTCCAATACGAACAAGTATTTGTCTAGTATAGACTATAGTGCAGTTCTGCCCAAATTTATGTTTCTTTCATTTTGAAAGCAAAAAAAAAAAACTACATAAAAAGTGAAAAAAAAAACTCAGTGATGCTACTGCCCTTCCGAAAGGTAACCCCCCTACCCCCAAGATCTGAGTGATGATGAAATGTCGATGCAGCAAGATGCTGCTCCTGTGGATGATATCAAGATGTACATGAATGCTACTCCAAGCACGGCTGATTCACGCACACCAGGTGTTCGACAAAATGCCTAAGAGAATTCCGATTGATGTACAGGTTAAAAACGGGGTGCGACAAGCCAAATATTAGGTTGCGGTTAACATTTCGGCTTACGATTAACATTGGAGTGCGATGAGCCAAATACGCTAACAATCGCCTTAAAATAATTAATATTTTTTTAATAAAAAATGATAGGCCTAACTCGGCGAACGCATGTTGATATGTGGTTGTTTTTGATCATATATGCGAGTGAAAAATCTGCTTCAAATAATATAGTTTGCTTCAAAGAAACATAACATTGTCACGAAATTAAAATGTTAAAAAATGAAAAATGAAACCGACAGACGCGAATGTATATTATCGATTCAGTGTGACATTCGTGCCCATAATACTCGCACAATGCTCGGCGGGATGTGTGCACGCTTTTATGATCCAATAATAAACATAATATTGTAAATTTCCAAATAATGTGAGAATAAAAGTCTTATTTATTTGTCATATATATATATTTGGTTCTTTCTAGCAAAAAAATAGGGCAATGTTATAAGCACATAGTTTTGGCTATTCGCACACCAATTTTTATGAGTTATTAGGCGCCTTTTGAAAATATGTCTTGTACATGCATTTTTAGGAAAAGTGTTCAAAACGAAAATTGTAGATCTTGTCAAGATCTGCAACTTTCGTATTGAACACTTTCCCTAAAAATGCACGCACAAGGCGTACTGTCGCCCTGATCGTAACTATAGCGAATTTTTGAAAATACGTCTTGTACATGCATTTTTAGGAAAAGTGTTCAGCACGAAAGTTCTATATCTTGACGAGATCTACAATTTTCGTATTGAACACTTTTCCTAAAAATGCATGCACAAGGCTTATTTTCAAAAGGCGCATAATAACTTAGGCTCCGTTCGTTTCGCGAATTTTGAGAGGAAGGTTTTGGTTTTGGGTATATCAAAACTAATTTTTTTGTTCGTTTGACATTTTTTAGGATGGAATTGGCATTCACAGAAAACCTATGGGTTTTGGAGAAAGGTGTTTGACCTAAACCAATTATAGTGTTCGTTTGCTTATTTTAAAAGAGGGGATTGGTTTTGGCCCAAACCCATGGGTTTTGCTTTTTGAAAAATCCTTCTATGCCCAAAACTTACCTATTTAGATGGGTTTTGAGATAGTTTTGACACTGTTCATCATCATTGTGGCCAGAGTTCATCATCATCATTTTGGCCATAGTAATGATTATGTTTTGGACCCTAGTAATGATTATCCGCAAATTTATTTTTCAAAATTTATTTTTCAAAACCTTCATGCAAAACCATGGGTGCAAACGAACAGATTTTTTTGGTTTTTGACCAAAACCAAAACCTACAAAATTTTGGTTTTTGACCAAAACCAAAACCCTCCGTGTAAAACCCGCGAAACGAACGGAGCCTTATAGAAATTGGTGTGCGAATAGCCAAAACTGGTGTGCTTATAACATTGCCCAAAAAATACCTCTTTTTTAAATTTTCCTAACAATGCACATGTTGAAGTATTTGAAAATATCAAGTCATTCTGATAAGGTTATATTTTTCATCTAACTGCTTAAAAAGTCTTCTAATTATTTTATCATTTACCATCCTCAAATATTTAAATGCATATAAAAATCATTTGTCTGCAGAGTATGGAGCAGGGCACACTTGTCAACATGAGCGATTTTTGTGTCTGAAGCACGATTATAATCGGGAGAAATCAAGGCCGTTAAAATATATTGGTAAAAATCTGGGTCATTTAAGTGATGCATATAGACGTGCCGTGATATTGCCCATGTATCTATCACGATCGTGCTATGAACTAGCTCGTGGAGGCGACGTTATCTCATCCGCTTAACTTAAGTCACATGTCTAGTGTGATGTAGGCAACCTTCCAATAAGGTTCAACACACTTGAGTGACCAATAACCATATTAGATGTTATTACTATATTATAAGAGAAAAGTTGGTTTTGGTGTAGCATTCAAAATTGTCAATTATAGCCTTATTGTTTTAATCTAATGACTTAACATATATCATAATATTTCAAAAAAAAAAAAAATACAATGTTCATTCAAGTAATTACACTCTATCCCCAAATTAAAAGTAATGATGAAAATTCATAAAAAAAAAAAAAAATTAGTAGAGCTCATATATCCAAGGTTTTGAGAACCAGATCAGACATGAAACCAGTGTTGAGAGAGGTTCAAGGTTTAACCAGTTTGACCGATTGAACCGGGATTGAACAGTTTTGATATTAATGATTAGAATTGTAATGAATCATCATCATTTAAATATACATATGATATGTAAAATTTTGAACCTTGACATAAGTAACAAATATAAAAATGTGATATATAAAATTTTGAACATTGACATAAACTCATAAAAAGGACAAGTATCTCCTGCGATACAAAATATATGAGAGGTAAGACAATATTGCAGCAGAGTAAAAGAAAAAATTAGAGAGCATACAAAATAACAAGTATCTCCTGCGATAACTTCCCCGCCAACTGTTGCATGAACAAAAAAATGTAACAGAAGAAACTCAGAAAGTTACCTTTGTGAGGAAGAAGAGAGCTACACCTTGCCTTGTCGGCGAGGGAGAAGAACAATGCTACTGCTACACCGACGAGGGAGAAGATCGCAAGCAAGGAACAAAGACGGTGGCCGACTTCTATAGTGCTATCAGTAGTTTCACGTTCACCGTACTACGGTAGGTTGTCATTAGGCATGTCAATTTTATTAAAGTTAATTTACAAAAGTGACGATGAAACCATCAAGTTAATTTAAAAAAATAATTATGAACAAGTATAATAAATGTACGATGAAAAGATTTTTTTAACAAAAATAAAAAAATTTGTGTAGAATTATTTTCTTTCTTTATTAATTAATAATATGTCTATTTTAAGGTGCATTAATTAATTGATAGGGGCAGAATCCCGTAATTGTCGCAGTTGTGGTACTGCCGCAGTTGATCGTAGGGGAGAAACCCCATATCTCTCACTCATATATATAAAGGGAAACATCGCCTTTGGTTCAAAATTGCCATTAATTTTTTTAATAAAATGACAACATATTTATAATCTATTTCAAAAAAATATAAAATACAATGTTCATACAAGTGTTTATTAAATAATCTATACATTGTTTATTAAATAATTGACATGAGTGGAGCCAAAAAGATGTGTTGACAACTATTTGCAGACCGTCGTTGCACTAACATAGGGCTGGAGGCCCGTGCTGTTTGACTTATATATATATGGAAAAATATGATATGATCTAAGTGTGTAAAGACAAAATCATCAAATTAATGCTTATGGGATTAAAAAATAATTAGGATATTGTGAGAGGAATTACATAAAACTTAATTAAAATAAAATAAATTCTTAAATAGCTCTTAGACACGTTCATTTGGGCGGAATTGTAGAAAAAAATGGAATTGGAATTGTCAATTCCAATTTTGCTATTCGAGAGCCAATATTTTTTGTGGGAATTGGAATTCAATCCAATTATGTTGGAATTCAGTTTAGCCTTCCCCCCTCCCCCCCCCCCCCCCCCCCCCCCCCACCCACACACCCACACACCCACACCCACACACACAATTCCGACCACCTCTTCATTCGTGTTTCAGAGCCTCCCGTAGGCTGTAGCCCATTCTCGCGACCGAGGAAGAAGACTTTCGCATCGAGTTTGATCCGGCAGCTCTTCTTCTCCGGTGACTGGAAGGCGATATGCCTTTCTTCATTTCTCCTTCCCTCCCAAGCTTTCGCATCCGCAGAGCGTTCACCCTCTCGACGCTGCCATTCCTCTCCTTCCCCTGCCGCTCAGATTTCGTTCTTCTTCAAGACAGTTCAAAACCCTACGAATTACAACTACCAGTTGAAGATGCCGAGATCTACCACCACAACGAGATAGGCAAGAAGAAATCGATAGAGCTGGAATGCTAGAATGCTGGAAGCTAATATAACCAGTGTGTTAAATTTGGTTCGGATCCCTTATTATGGATATATATATTTATATATATATATATGGAGATATGAATATATATATGGAAAGATATATATACACATATGGATATATAAATATAATTTAATTTGGGTTTAGGTTTTATAAACCCGCTTTTATATATATATATATTGGCCTTCACGTGAGTTGGTGATTGGGGGAAAATTCAGAGCCGCGTAGCCTTGAGAAGGAGCCGCCTGGGAGAAATCAGCCGCATGGATTGAATGCACTTAAATGCCTGGAGAAGTATTGTCGCCAAGTGCCTTGCTCTCTCTCTTGTTCTCTGTTTCTCTCTCTCTCTCGTGCGACGAGGAGGCCGCCGACCTCGTGGTGTTTCGCCGTTGGAGAGGGTGGTGTCGCCGGTCTTGGAGGTGAGCCGCCGACGTTGGAGAGGGAGTTGTCGTCGGACTTGGTGGAGATCTCCGTTGACGTTGAATGCTTGCGTGTGTGCAGTTAGCCTTGACATCGTTTGATCTCGGTGGTGGCGTTTGGTCTCCGGTGGCGGCGTTGGTCTCCGGTGGTGGTTGCGGTTGAATGTCGGACTACGACGTTGAAGGTTCGGTGAACCTTGTGCGTCCGCTAGGCGGATTGCAGTCCAGATCTTCTACTCGCCCGCGGATCGTGCGCGCCCGGCGCATCTGCGGTGTTTCACTGGACGGTCACTTCTTCTCCTGTTATTTCTTGTAATTGCATTTATATATTGTTTGATTTAATATATATTTGTGGTTGTGCGCCAGCGGATTTTGCCGGGCGCAGTTTTGGTCTTATTTTGTATTCTTGTTACCTGCATTATTTTATAGTTGTGCCTGCATTTGTACTGGATTTTACAACAAGTGGTATCAGAGATAGGTTCCGAGTAGGTGATTGGACGTTCCGATTTTAGGTTTGGGTCAACGGTAGGTGACGACATCGATCCGCTCCCTATCTTCCCAGTTTTGATCCGTGAATTAATCAGATTACCTAGAGGTACTGCAGGCAGCTATGGCAGGGAAGAATCCAGCGTTGGCCAGGTATTCGGTGGAGAAATTTGATGGTAGCGGGAACTTTCGCCTATGGCAGATTCGGGTCAAGGATATGCTGGTTGAGCAGGGGTTGATCCAAGTGCTGCGAGGGCGTGATTCTTTGCCCGCTCCGGTGAAGGATTCTGAGTGGACTGAGATGGATGAGCGTGCAACTAGCGCTATTCGGATGTGCGTCGACGACAAGGTGCTGTTCAACATCGGTATTGAAGAGTCCGCTTTCACGTTGTGGGAGAAGCTTGAGGGACTCTACATGAGCAAGTCGTTGACCACGAGGCTGTTGCTGAAGCAGCGACTGTATGGCCTGAAGATGCAGGAGGGTGGTAACCTGCAGGAACACTTCAACGTGTTCAATGGACTTCTTAGCCAGCTGCATGTGATTGGTGTGAAGGTGGAGGAAGAAGACAAGGCCTTATTGCTTCTTACCTCGCTCCCGGCGTCGTATAAGCACATGCAGACCACTCTGCTGTATGAGAAGGATACAATAGACGTGGAGCAGATCACATCTGCGTTACTGTCCAGTCAGATGCTGTCGAACCCCGCTCCTGAGGGTGAGCATGCTTTGGCAGTAGGAGGACGAAGAGGGAGGCAGTTCGAGAAAGGGGTCTGGGAGTGCACGGTACAGATCCGCATCGAGGAAGGCAGTGACGTGCTACCATTGCAGGCAGAGTGGCCATATCAGGAGACTTTGTCCGCAGCGTGCGCAGATTTCCGGGGACGTCCAGGATGCGGGCAAGGCGGCGGTAGCTACGACAGATGATAGTGATGTGTCTCTCCTCATCACTGAGAGTCCATGCGACTCGGATAGCTGGGTATTAGATTCTGGTGCTTCGCAACACATTTGCTCAGATGCGGGGATGTTCAGTTCACTGGAGGTGATGACTGGGTCAGTCTTTCTGGGTGACGGCTCAGCATGCGAGGTCACGGGGACAGGGACGGTGGACATCAGGATGCATGACGGAGCAGTGCGCAGGCTTAAGCGGGTACGCCTGGTACCCAAGCTGCGCAGGAATTTGATATCGCTAGGCAGACTAGACTCCAGAGGATGCAGTTTTGCGGCGAGAGATGGAGTTCTGACGGTGACGCGAGGGCGCACAGTGCTCATGCGAGCTATGCAGTACGGTAGTCTATACCGGCTGATGGGGACCACGTGCGAGGTGGTGTGCCCATGATTTCTGCAGCCGACAGAGTTGATGGTCGAGGTGGTGCAGATGATCGCCCTTCTGGTAGTTTGACTAGGCGAGTCAGATTCAGCGATCCAGTTGCGTCGACATTCATGGGTTGAGCCCGAGCAGGGATGAGTCGACTGGAGCAGGTCGGCTGACGCCTCAGGACTTTGAGGTGGTGCTTTGCGCAGTGTTGCTTCGCGCAGTTGATGCTTCGCGCAGAGAGTGCTTCGTGCAGGTGGTGGCTCCGGATCCCGAACCAAGGTGGTGAATTGTTAAATTTGGTTCGGATCCCTTATTATGGATATATATATTTATATATATATATGGAGATATGAATATATATATATGGAAAGATATATATACATATATGGATATATATATATAATTTAATTTGGCCTTCACGTGAGTTGGTGATTGGGGGAAAATTCAGAGCCGCATAGCCTTGAGAAGGAGCCGCCTGGGAGAAATCAGCCGCATGGATTGAATGCACTTAAATGCCTGGAGAAGTATTGCCGCCAAGTGCCTTCCTCTCTCTCTTGTTCTCTCTTTCTCTCTCTCTCTCTCTCTCTCTCTCTCTCTCTCTCTCTCTCTCTCTCTCGCGCGACGAGGAGGCCGCCAGCCTCGTGGTGTTTCGCCGTTGGAGAGGGTAGTGTCGCCGGTCTTGGAGGTGAGCCGCCGGCGTTGGAGAGGGAGTTGTCGTCGGGCTTGGTGGAGATCTCCGTTGACGTTGAAGGCTTGTGTGTGTGCAGTTAGCCTTGACAACGTTTGATCTCGGTGGTGGCGTTTGGTCTCCGGTGGCGGCGTTGGTCTCCGGTGGTGGTTGCGGTTGAACGTCGGACTACGACGTTGAAGGTTCGGTGAACCTTGTGCGTTCGTTAGGCGGATTGCAGTCCAGATCTTCTACTCGCCCGCAGATCGTGCGCGTCCGACGCATCCGCGGTGTTTCACCGGACGGTCACTTCTTCTCCTGTTATTTCTTGTAATTGCATTTATATATTGTTTGATTTAATATAAATTTGTGGTTGTGCGCCGGCGGATTTTGCTGGGCGCAGTTTTGGTCTTATTTTGTATTCTTGTTACCTGCATTATTTTATAGCTGTGCCTGCATTTGTACCGGATTTTACAACACAGTGTCCGGCATGAAGATAACCAAATCAAGGGTATTTTCTTCATTTTTAGTTGAAATTTGTTCCTTTGTTCGGTTCCAGTAGCTCATCATCCATTTAAATGTTTGAAGAACCGTACTTTAGAGCTACGGATAAAAAAGTTATCTTCTTCGTCGATATTAAAAAATATAGACCTCTCACTGTTCTTCCCAGTGACGGAGCTAGGAAATAATGTCAAGGTGGGCAGCTCAGTGCCCAAAGCTTCTTAAAAAACCAATAAACAAAATGAATACCCTAGAAGAAAAAAATGGAAAAAAGAGATGTAATTTTCTGTACACACTAGCAGATCAATGAATACCCTATATGAATTATGAAATGATTCAAAATCCTAGCAAAAAAAATTCCAAAGCATGTAGGGATCATACCAAAGCCTGCCACGAAGGAACTCTGGAACTAGAACCCTGGAAGGCTGAGGAGTTGATCGAAATCAAAAGCCCCTGGTTATTCAATTTGTCCACTGCCTGCCACTGCCCGTCTGCCCCTGCTTATTTGCTCCTGAAATTGAAGGACGGACTCACTCAGTCACTCACGAAAGGAGAACTGGAGTCTGGAGAAGGACCAGACGGAACTCGAAAGGAAAAATGGAGGTATGGAGCAAGGCGCAGGCGTGACTGGTTTTTGCGAAAAATACGGGATTCTACCTGACGCAGTGACGCGGCCACGCGGGAGTCGGGACGCCGTCAGCCTGCACAGCTGCACCGCCTGCACGGGCTAGGAGCCTGGGGCTGCACCGGAGGCCGGAGCGTCGGAGGCCGGAGCGCCGGAAGCTCGGGGAAGAGGCGAACTCGCGATCGAAGCGGCGAAGAGCAGAACCAGAAACCCTAAAATAGCGATTCAAGGGAATGCCAGAACGGGGAAGGTTTAAATCGCGATAAAATAAAAGCTCTCCCTCCTCCGTTAGATTAGATTTGATCGGATGGTTAACAAAAATCAAAGCAAAATTTGGGAGCTTGGGATTCGAACTTGAATCATCATCAAAGCCACCTAAAATTTATACCACTGCACCGACTTAAAACTTCTGAACATTTTCTATATTTATATATATATAATTATTATATATATATATTAAAATTTTAAAATTTTAGCCGTAAACTCACAATCAACCACTTATTTCGCAAAATTTAAGGTGGGTCGCTGCCCACCCTGGACTAATGGTGAACACAAAAACCGGGCCTGACGGGCTGGCCCGAGCCCGGCCCGGTTCAGGCCCGAACCGGGCCGAGCCCTTTGAAAGGGCCCCGGTTTGGCCTAGCTACCCGGCCCGGTCCGGGCCGGGTAAAGCCCGAAAATCGGGATAGCCCGAGACCGGGCCGGGCATAGCCCGATCCGGTCTCGGGCTAGGCCCGATTGAGCCTAACGGCTCGTATTAGAGCCGTTAGGCTCATGGCAGCATGGCTGCCACGTGGCAGCCATGCTGCCATGAGAGAGCAGCCAACGGCTCTCTCTCAAGAGAGCCGTTGGCTGCTCTTTTTCTTTTTATTTTTTATTTTTTTTAATATTTTTTAATTAATTTTTTAATTAAAAAAAACAAAAAAAAACTATGAATACCCCCCCTCCCCTCTCTCTTTTCTCACACCCCATCCCCCTCTCTCTCTCTCTCTCTCTCTCTCTCTTTCTTAGCTCTCCCAATGGCGTCGTCCTCCACACTCCAGCGTCGTCTTCCCAAAGTACGGCTTCGGTGGTAGAGCACAACCGTAGAGCGACTATTTGGGAGCATTTCGAGATGGTACAAGTCGGGACCGAAAGAAAAGCGCGCTGCAAGATGTGCTCGAAGTTGCTATCCATCAGCGACAACTCGACGCTCGTTAGACACCAGAAGTCTTGCGAGTCGAAACAAGCTCCTCCCGAGTCAAGTCAAGCCCAAATTTCTGGAGCCGGACAGATTTGGACGTACGATCAAATGCGACAGCGAGAGCTGCAGGCGAAGTTCGTCATCAAACGTGGGCTGCCATTCAGCGTCTTCGACAATGACGACGACACAGAGTACATACATGAGGGGCTTCAGCCCAAATACCAAAAGGTTAGTAGAATTACTTTAAGGCGCGACACGATTATGTTATATTTAGAAGCAAAACAAGAATTAATTAGGTATTTTGAAAATTTCGAAGGACGTGTGAGTCTAACGAGTGACGTTTGGACGAGTAATTTAAATTTAGGATTAGCTTATCTTTGCATCACTTGTCATTGGATTGATCCCATTTCGTGGGAGCAAAATAAACGCGTAATATGTTTTACAGGTTTTGAATTCCCGCATACGGCTATAGCTTTATATAAAGTTATTATGAAATGTGCGCGGGAATTTAAAATTAACGATAAAATACTTAGTTTTTCTCTTGATAACGCCTCCAATAATAGCGCCACAATTGAATTGTTAAAACGAGATTTAAAACCATTTCTCAACGGCGCGTTTTTTCATACTAGATGTGTTTGTCACGTCCTAAATTTAGTGGTACATGATAGTTTAAAAGCAATGTCACAATATATTAATAAAATTCGCGACATGTTAAAAGCAATTTATTGTACTAAACAACGAGCTCAAGATTTTAGAAAATTTTGTAAAGCACAAAATCAGAAATATTTGAAACCACAATTAGATATGCCTATTAGATGGAACTCAACCTATAAAATGTTAAAAAGAGTCGTTCTACAAAAAGATCTTCTAATGGAATATTATAGTTTACTTAATATTGAACACGGTTTAGGTGAAACTGATTGGACCATAATAGAACATTATATAGATTTACTAAAGTGTTTTTATAGGGTCACCGTTTCTTTATCTGGAGTGTATTATCCAACGAGCACATTAGTAATTGAACATTTCGTACATATCACAGAAAGATTTAGTTATTATAGGCAACACCAAGGTTGGGCTCCTTTAATTAAAATAATGGAAGAAATTTTTTTAAAATATTATAGAGAAATACCGCCTATGTTTTCGTGCGCCGCCGCTTTAAATCCGTTACTTAACGTAGAAGGCGTAGAAAATTTGATCAACGAAATCAATACTAATCTAACCTTAAATATAAATTATGATGATGATGACCCCGTTAGTACTACAAGTTTTACTAATTTTTTTACGCAAAGTTATAATTATTACAATAACTTATACGGGTCACGACCCCGCGAAGAAATAACGCAACCCAAAACGAAGGATAATCTTAAAAATAAAATTTTAGATTTAGCTTCTAGGAAAAAAGCGCGCACATCTGGTATTTTAGATGAATTAGGATTATACACAAAAACTCAATTTAGCGATTTTATGAGTTCGGACGAAATCGAAAACTTCGATCTCTTAAATTGGTGGAAAGGTAAAGCTAATACCTATCCTGTTTTGGTCTGTATGACCCGTGATTTATTAACTGTCCAAGCTAGTACAGTAGCTTCGGAGTCCGCTTTTTCTCTTAGTGGCAGGGTTTTGAATGAGCGGAGGAGTCGACTTAACGAAGATTCGCTGGAGATTTGCATATGCTACAAGGACTACTTGGACAGTTTAAAGAGGAAGCAACACATAACAACATTGGAGGATAGCTCGGAGGAGATAGAAGACGAAATGGACGCGTTGAATCTACAAGATGATTAAATCGAGCAATTGTATTTACAATTTTGTATTTTGTACGACTTAAATTTTGTATTTTCAATTTTGTATTTTCAATTTTGTACGAAATGGACGCGTTTGAAACTTTGTATTTTCAATTTTGTATTTTGTTCCAAATTTTCAATATTAATAAAATTTTTTGTTCCAAATTTTTCATTTGTTCAATATTTAATTATTTATAAAAATAAAAATAAAAAAAATAAAACTTTAAATAAAAAAAAAAAGTTAAAAAACCGGGCCGGCCCCGGATCGGGCCCGAGACCGGCCCGGCCTGAAGGGCCGGAGCAGGCAACACATAAGTGCTGCCTGCCTGGCTCGGGCCGGCCCGATTCCAGGGGAGGACCGGGCCGGCCCGGCCCGATACAGGAAAAAGCCCGAACGGGCCCGGTCCAGGCCGGCCCGATCGAGCTTTATGTTCACGGCTACCCTGGACCCTATGTAGATCCGCCCCTGGTTCTTCCTGATTGGAATATGATTCCTCGTCGCGGAAAATATTTACAAGTTGAACAGTTAAATTGATTTGTGTGAAAAATTCACAATTCCAAATCCAACCTAAAGAATTCTTAATTTGTGTCTGAACAATCGAATTGGAAATGGCTTAATTCCAGTTCCTAACCCCTAATTCCAATTCCATCTGATTTCATTAAAAATCTCTCGAGAAAGTAGGCTATTGTCCAATCTCAATGAACACAAATATTTTTGATTAATAGGTAAATAATAATTTAATTTTTATGAAACTTACTAAATAGTGTTTTGCACGGGAATAGTTTAAATCAAGAAAGCCATTAGAGTATAATTAACTGCGTTAAATTTCATCAACACACAGTATAATTATTTTTGGTGATTGTTATCCGCACTACAGTTTTGGCTATCCGCACTCTTTTTGTATGAGTTATTATGCGCCTTTTGGAAATACGTTTTGTACTTGTACATGCATTTTTAGGAAAAGTGATCAACACGAAAGTTTAAAAATGCATGCACAAGGCGTATTGCCGCAATGATTGAAACATGCGCGTAACTATAACGATTTTTTGAAAATACGCCTTGTACATGCATTTCTAGGAAAAATGTTTAACACGAAAGTTGTAGATCTCGACTTGATCTACAACTTTCGTGTTGAACACTTTTCCTAAAAATGTATGTACAAGGCATATTTCCAAAATGCGCGTAATAATTCATACAAAAAAGTGCGGATAGCCAAAACTGTAGTGCGAATAACAATCGCCTTATTTTTTTAGGCAATTGTTAACCGCACTCCAGTTTTGGCTATCCGCAACCCATTTATATAAAGTATTACGTATTTTTTTAGAAATACGCCTTGTGCAAGCATTTTTAGGAAAAGTGTTCAACACGAAAGTTGTAGATATCGTCGATATCTATAACTTCGTGTTGAATACTTTTGCTAAAAATGCACGCACAAGAAGTATTGCCGCTCGAATTGAAACATGAGCGTAACTATAATGAATTTTTGGAAATACGTATTGTGCATGCATTTTTAGGAAAAATGTTCAACACGAAAGCTGTAGATCTCGACGATATCTACAACTTTCGTGTTGAACACTTTTCCTAAAACTGTTTGTACAAGACGTACTTTCAAAAAAATGCGTAATACTTCATATAAAAGGGTTGCGAATAGCCAAAAATGAGGTGCAGTTAACAATTGCCATTTTTTTACTATATCCGTAAGAATTAAGTTCCGTCTTAATCAGTATATAATATATATAATTATATATATATATAATTATATATTATATACATATATTAAATACCAACTACTTTCCTCTAAAAGAAAATTTCGCAGTTAAGTTAGTTCATCGTAATCTCGAGGGTTTGATATGTAATTAATAGGTTTTATAGGGACCCAAATAAAAAAAAACCAAACCACCAACTTTCAATTCAAATGAAGAAGCTGAAGAGTCACCCGGGCTCCATTATTCCCTTTGGTCTTCCTTCTTCTTCCTTCTCCTTTCCCTCCCGTAGACTTCGTTAGCCGGCGGCGAAATCCTCATAAAATTCCCGCGTTTTCACATAATCTCGCCCTCTCTCTCTCTCTACCTGCCCTCTAAATAAACCCCATTTCCAACCTTCGTCCTCCCACACCTCCCATTAATCTTTTCTCTCTCTCTCTCTCTCTCTCTCTCTCTCTCTCTCTCTCTCTCTCTGAACGAACCTCCCCTTTTAGGGAAATCAGGGCACAGAGCTGCAGGGAAGAAAGAATAGAAACCAGAGATGAATAACCTGTTCTCAGCGTCATGGCGCAGGGAGCCGACGTCCCCCGGAGGCACCATCCAGGTGATGCGCACACCTAGCTCCGGCGAATCTCCGGCGACCGACGGGGGCACGAACCTCGAGAATTTTTTCGAAAACGTCGAATCGATCAAGGAGGATCTTCAGCAAATCGAGCGCGCGCACCGCAGCTTGCACGAGTCGAACGAATCCCTCAAAACCGTACACTCCACAGCCACCGTCCGCGACCTCCGGACCCGTATGGACGGCGACGTCGCGAACTCGCTGAAGCTGGCGAAGCTCATCAAGCTGAAGCTGGAATCCCTCGACCGGTCGAACGCCTCGAACCGGTTCGTTCCAGGCAGCGGGCCCGGGTCATCGACAGACCGGACGCGGACGTCGGTGGTCGCCGGGCTTCGGAAGAAGCTGAAGGATCAGATGGAGGCGTTCGGCGAGCTGCGGCAGCGGGTGGCGGCGGATCATCGGGAGGCTGTCGGGCGGCGGTACTACGCGGTGACGGGTGAGAGGGCCGACGAGGCGACGGTGGACGCCATGGCGGCGGCGGAGGCGGAGGGAGAGGGGATTCTGAAGGCCGCGATCCAAGGGAGGGGAGCGCTGGAGGCGGCGGTTGCGGAGATGAGGGAGAGGAAGGGGGCGGTGGCGCAGCTCGAGAGGAGCTTGATTGAGCTGCACCAGGTGTTTCTGGATATGTCGGTGATGGTGGAGGCGCAGGGGCATCAGATCGACGACATTGAGAGCCAGGTAGGGAAGGCGAGCTCGTTTGTTGAGCACGGCGTGAGGCAGCTGCATCAGGCGCGGCGGCATCAGAAGAATACCAGGAAGTGGACTTTCATCGGCATTCTAATCCTGCTTATAATCTTGCTCGCCATCATCCTTCCGATCGTGCTCAAGAATTGAAGGGAACTTGGGAAGTTTAAGATTGGGCC
Organism: Dactylorhiza incarnata; assembly: GCA_033032865.1. NCBI lineage: Eukaryota > Viridiplantae > Streptophyta > Magnoliopsida > Asparagales > Orchidaceae > Dactylorhiza > Dactylorhiza incarnata. The sequence continues at coordinate 4,174,034 of JAWHQI010000177.1, read as the reverse complement.
CATTAGGGTTCCGGCGTCTGCAAGCGGTACCCAGCTTCTCTCTTCTCCACTCGCTTTCCCTCTTTTTCTCTCTGTAGCCATAAACCAAAAAAGGGGAGGTAAATAATAGATAATAGATTAGGGATTTGTTTTTGATTTTTTTTTTGGGTGTGTGTGAATAAATCATGAGGAAAAATCATATAATTTCTGGCAAGATTTTTTTAGAGGATATTATTATTATTATTATTATTATCTATGGATTGATTGTGTATTTTTGTTGTATATTTATTGTGTCTGGATGATTATTATAGCCACAAATTTCAGTTTTAAAACTAATAATGACAACAAATAGATATCTCACATAAAGTTTTAAGTTAAATTATACTAAACTAATTGTTGAAGTCAAGAATCTGGCTAGCATGCAGTAGCCAAGATCTCGCCCCGCGAGTGCCAAGGTCTCGGCTCGCAAAGTTTGGACTTTATATGACCGAAGGCTTCGTTTTCAAGTGGACGACCTACATGGGGGACACACTAGAGAGCTCGCAGATTTTAGACGAGATCTCCTATATGGTGGTGGCATTGCCTCTTCACCTCAATGATGAGTCATATTTATAAATAACGATTGAGTAGGTATACCCCTCGGCCTGAAGGTGGGGCCTTCCCTTGTGTGGGATTAAAATGGTCGTCATCGAGCTGGGGGTATGACGATCTCGCTTCTCAGCGAGGTGATTATGATTCCTGACTAGGTGACTGTGAGCTGACCGCGAACTTGCCCTTGTGGGGATACCTGGGTAAGTAATCCTTGCTGGGCTACCCTTTGTTGATCTCGTTGAGCACGAGTCATACACAATTCTCGCTTTTTCAGACTCGATAAAATGTCGGAAAAACAATGTAGATCCCTTCGACGAGATGGTCGTGATGATAATGTGCGAGGCTGTGCACCCTTCTCTTTGGTTTATCTCGGGTCTGAAATCGGCTTAACACAGAGCTTTGCCTGAGTTGCATGCTCTGTTGCTATGCAAGAATGATTTCTACATTTCCCTGGTTCTAGCTTGCGCCTCCGAAGTCTTTGACTCTGCGATCCCTCGTGGACTTTTCGATGTGCAAATGTCGACTGTAATGAAAATGAAACAAATCCACACTCTTCGGCCATTCCCTCGTGTGGGGCCTTCCCTCGTGTGGGATTAAAATGGTCGTCAGCGAGCTGGGGGGGTATGACGATCTCGCCTCTCAGCGAGGTGATTATGATTCCTGACTAGGTGACTGTGAGCTGACCGCGAACTTGCCCTTGTGGGGATACCTAGGTAAGTAATCCTTGCTGGGCTACCCTTTGTTGATCTCGTTGAGTACGAGTCATACGCTATCCTCGCTTTTTCAGACTCGATAAAATGTCGGAAAAACAATGTAGATCCCTTCGACGAGATGGTCGTGATGATAATGTGCGAGGCTGTGCACCCTTCTCTTTGGTTTATCTCGGGTCTGAAATCGGCTTAACACAGAGCTTTGCCTGAGTTGCATGCTCTGTTGCTATGCAAGCATGATTTCTACATTTCCCTGGTTCTAGCTTGCGCCTCCGAAGTCTTTGACTCTGCGATCCCTCGTGGACTTTTCGATGTGCAAATGTCGACTGTAATGAAAATGAAACAAATCCACACTCTTCGGCCATTCCCTCGTGTGGGGCCTTCCCTCGTGTGGGATTAAAATGGTCGTCAGCGAGCTGGGGGGGTATGACGATCTCGCCTCTCAGCGAGGTGATTATGATTCCTGACTAGGTGACTGTGAGCTGACCGCGAGCTTTGCCGAACTTGCCCTTAACGCAGAGCTTTGCCGGAGTTGCATGCTCTGTTGCTATGCAAGAATGATTTCTACATTTCCCTGGTTCTAGCTTGCGCCTCCGAAGTCTTTGACTCCGCGAGCCCTCGTGGACTTTTCGATGTGCAAATGTCTACTGTAATGAAAATGAAACAAATCCACACTCTTGGGCCATTCCCTCGTGTGGGGCCTTCCCTCGTGTGGGATTAAAATGGTCGTCAGCGAGCTGGGGGGGTATGACGATCTCGCCTCTCAGCGAGGTGATTATGATTCCTGACTAGGTGACTGTGAGCTGACCGCGAACTTGCCCTTGTGGGGATACCTAGGTAAGTAATCCTTGCTGGGCTACCCTTGTTGATCTCGTTGAGTACGAGTCATACACAATTCTCGCTTTTTCAGACTCGATAAAATGTCGGAAAAACAATGTAGATCCCTTACTTCGACGAGATGGTCGTGTTGATAATGTGCGAGGCTGTGCACCCTTCTCTTTGGTTTATCTCGGGTCTGAAATTGGCTTAACACAGAGCTTTGCCGGAGTTGCATGCTCTGTTGCTATGCAAGAATGATTTCTATATTTCCCTGGTTCTAGCTTGCGCCTCCGAAGTCTTTGACTCTGCGAGCCCTCGTGGACTTTTCGATGTGCAAATGTCGACTGTAATGAAAATGAATCAAATCGACACACTCTCGGGCCATTCGTGCAGAGGATGAGCTCAACTAGAGGAGGTGGATATGTGAGTTGTTTGTCATATCGAAGTCCCATATCAGATAAGATCGACACACTCTCAGGCCATTCAGGTAGAGAGAGAGAGCTCAAATAGAGAAGGTGAATAGACGAGTTGTTTTCCGCATCGCGGTCCCAAACCAGAAAAGATTGACACTGTAATATTCTGTGTTTATATAATCCGAATTATATATAATTAATTATGGTTGAAGCACTAATTTATTCAACGAAGCTGAATTTCAGAAAACGGAGTCCACGATTAGGTTCAGAAGGTCGAAAAACTTTAGAATCGACATATTATTTGCTAAAATCAGAGATCATTAAAAAATGCACAGTTTTTTGACCAACAATGCGAATTTCGAGAAACCAAGTCTGCTATTAGACTCGAAATGACAAAATCCATAAAAATTGATATTTTATTCGTCAAAATCAGATCACGTATGAAAATGGGTGATTTTTGCCGCGTGGCTGCTCCACAACATGCCACGTGGCTGCTCCGCAGCATGCCACGTGGCATCCAATGCCATGTGGCGCTGTAATTCAGCGCCACGTAGGCGCTGCGGATAGCAGCGCCTGGCTGAATTGCCACGTGGCGTAGCGCCGTGGCAGGTTGCATGACGGCCACGCAACGCCTCTTCATGAGGCGTTGTCACACGACAGCCATGCGGCTGCCTGCAGCGCTGGCGCTCACGGCGCCGACACGTGGCGCGGAGACGCCACGTGTCAAGCCCAGTAAAGAGCAAAGTGGTTTTCCTGGGGTTTTGGGAGTTCTAGAGCTTCGATTGAGGCAATTTTGGTGGCGTTGGAAAGATATTAGAAATACGGATCCAATGGAATTTTCAAATCACTTCAAATCCTTTTCAGTTTCTCGGAAATCAAGAATGAAGGAGAGAAAGAGGATAGAGAAAATATCAAAACTCTGTAAAAATTTCGTGGAAGCTTCGGGAGAGTTTCTAGAGAAAGATTTCAGCCTTAATTAGTGTCGAAGTGCCGCCCAAGTGCTATTTTTTTGGCAACACGTATGCATAGTTAGACTCTGTTTGGGTGACGGTGGAGGTCGTGAGCTTAGTTATGAAAAACGCAAGTAGTGTCTTCCTTCAACACCGATCGAGTTCGCTCCTCTCAATCTCTTCTCCTATGTCCTCCCACTTCCTTCAACTAACAAAATATGCTCGTCCCCAAGAGCGCGGTCCTTAAGCATCTGACTGATCAATAATGCAGACATGAACTCCTTCAGCCCCAACGTATCCTTCCTCACGCAAGAGGCTGGTCACAATGTATTTGTACGAAGGTGAGAGTTATGTCAGAAACAACAGAGCCTTATTTTCTTCCTCCATTTTCGCCAACCACATGTAATTGGCTCAAAAGTTTGTTAAGCACATTAAAGTGTTACTGCATATTGCACATTTAGCTCATAGAGCTTTGCTTCAAAAACAGCCTCTTGGTCACCGACTTCGCCAGGAAATGGTCGTTTCATCTTCTCCCAATACTTGGTTGTCGACTTGTAGTATCTTCATTACCAATGTTGAAGAGCACGGCGTCAGCTACTCGTATTCCGATGACCCTCATGGTGCGTTCGTCCAGATCCAACCAGCCATCGTCCTTCACTTCTGCCTATTGCACCAGCATCAAACTATGATGAACCAACTGTCCTTGACAGAATATCTGCCACAAGTTAATAAAGTTCTCACTGCCGTCAAATTTCTCAACTGAAATCCTCTTCGGCATCTCTGAGGAATCTGATTAATTCATGGATCAAATGTGTGCGAGAAGGCACGGTCGTCCTGCCCTTGGCAGCCCGGAAATCTTCCTCGAGCTAGATTGTTGGTTCGCTCTGAGTACCTCCGAAGCAATGCCGCGTGCCGGGAAGATGGCCGGGAATGCTCCTGTGAAAAACAGACAGCGGGTTTATGGATTGAAGAAAAATATGTTGCATCTGAAGGAAAGAGCTGAGATTGAGTTATTTCATTGTTGAGTTACAGGGAATGGAAATCCCAAAAGAAGAGTGCAGGCCAAACTTTTCTTCTTATTCTTCTGACTTGTGGCCTACGGCAAATGGTTGGAAGTCAAACTCAAAACTCCCGGCTCATGTTTCTTTCATTGAGAAATAACATGAATCTGGAAGAAACTTGGGGCTCGTTTGGCGTAGCGGATTTACCTTGGCGGGGTTGATCCCCGCGGCCCCGCCAAACGATGCGCGGTTGCAGCCGGACAGTGCCGTCCGCGTGACCGCGGCGGATCAGCCCCACCAAACGCGCCTTCGCTATTGTGCGAGATATCCATGGTGAGCGGGGAGTACCGGTGAATCTGAGCCGGGCGTGATTCATATGAGATATAGTTTGATGTCGAGATTTAGGCTCTATTTGGCTCGGCTACAGTGACGGAAGACGCAGTGGTGAGAAGCAGTTGTGAAAAAATAAGTTGTTTTGAAGAGTGTTAACAAAATCACTAAAATTGTGGAAAAATTATATTTGCGGTGTTGTTTGAAAGAAGTTATAAATATAAAAAAACAAATGAGTGAAAGAAACCTACGCTTGGCGAAGTTTAGAGATAGACCAATTACTTTATGAGCCGGGCGAGATTCGTATGAGATAGAGTTGGATGTCCAGATTTAGGCTCTATTTGGCTCGGCTGCAGCGTCGGGAGACGCAGTGGGAAGCAATTGTGAAAAAATTAGTTGTTTTGAAAAAATTAGCTGCAGCGTCGGGAGATCAGCTCCACCAAACACGCTTTCGCTATTGTGCGAGATATCCATGGTGAGCGGGGAGTACTGGTGAATCTAAGCCGGGCGTGATTCATATGAGATATAGTTTGATGTCGAGATTTAAGCTCCATTTGGCTCGACTACAGTGACTGGAGACGCTGTGGTGGGAAGCAGTTGTGATAAAATCAGTTGTTTTGAAGAGTGTTACAAAATTACTAAAATTGTGGAAAAATTATATTTGTCGTGTTGTTTGAAAGAAGTTATACAAAAAATGAGTGAAAGAAACCTATTCTTGGTGAAAGTGAAGTTTAGAGATAGAGCAATTCTTTTATGGAGCCTTAAATGCCAACGTTTTGAAAACCGAACCGGATCGGCCGGTTCAACCGGTCGGACCGTGAACCGGTAGACTATGAGGTATGGTCAGGGATCTAAAACAGCTCCCACCCAGAAACGGTCAAGAACCAGTGAACCGGACGGTCCACCCGTAAAACCGCGAACCGGAACGGGTTTAGCTCAATCAGGCATGTCTTGGGCGGGGCATTAAATTTTTTTTTTTTAACTTTTGTGCTGCTGCTCTCAGTGTTTTATAGGGATGTGAAGACATCCTATATTCAATCCTGCAATGTGGGACTAATATAAATACTAGATTTATAAAAAGAAATCAATGCTGAGTTTCAAACCGGTGACCTTCAACAAAATACAAAATTTCTAACCACTACACCAACACATTTTATTTCTTTTCTTTGAATTATATTATATATATACAATTAATATTCGTATTAATTAACATATAATATTATTATTATTCATATTTGTTAATTTAATAAATTTATTCTTCTTAACTTATATATATATATATGTAAAGAATATACCGAAATTATTTGTAATTAACATATACAATTTATATTTTTAATTAATATATATCATATTTAGCCAAAAAATATTTTGTATAGTCGAGATGTGTCCGTCTACTTAATTAAAGTTTAAAATTTAATTTTCATAATTGATTTGATAACTTATTATATATGTGATCAAATATTAATATTGATATTTTAGATGATAGCAAAATATATTACTATTTATGAAAATATTTTATATAATTTTGACTATCTTTATTTCTATTATTTTTATTAAAAATATATAGACCAAGTTAAATTATAATATATAATTTTAATATTTATTATATTATCTAATATCACGGTTCAACCCCGGTCCGACCGATCCAACCGGCCCAACCTTGAAACCTCTGATTTCACCGGTTCGTTCTCCGGTCCGGTTCTCAAAACCTTGTTAAATGCTTCAAATATTTATTTTATTATTGAGCAAAAGGTTACATCTATAGGTTATGTATTGTAGGTCAATCCTACTTCATTAGTACCAATAGATAGCATCCCGGAAAAAGAAATTTTGGAGTGACCCCGCATATCCATAATTTTATTTATATAAATACTAAATACGCAAATTACAAAAGATCAGCGGCGAGAAGCAGATGTCGCGAAGGGGCGAAGAATTGCGAATGAGAGAAGAAAATCTTCGAATAAACGAGGAAAAGTTGAAAGTAGATAAAGCGATTTTTATAAAGCACTGTTGGACCCGCTGTTCAAAAAGCTCTCAAAACACATTTCTTGTAAAAGCTCTTTTGAAAAAGCTCCCCATCCAAACAACTTAAAAGAGTGGCGACGGTGGGAATACACCTTTTATCACCGCCATCCCAAACAGAGTCTTATGCTTCATTTGGTTCGGCGGTGGCGGATGCAACCGGCGGGTCCAAACGGAGCATTGGAATCGGAGGGGGGGGGGGGGGGGGGGGGGGGGGGGGGGGGGAGGCGGGGTTGGAAACGCTCCATTTAGACTCCTTTTCCTCTATCCGGCGGGTGCAAACTGAGAAACACCGCCAGTGCCCGTTTATTTACCCGCCATCCGGTGGCGTTTACTCCAAACGAGAAGGCGAAACGCCCAACTAAACGAAGCCTTAGTAATGGGTAAGAGTTTGGGCCCATATGAGATTTGGAATAGGCGGGGTTTTGATATTGGTGAGATACTGAGATCATTAATGGGCTTTATAGAAATTTAGTGGGCCTTTGGAGAGTTGGGTTTATGCAGGTAGTTCAAAATAGATGTTTTGAGTTGGGTTTATGCAGGTAGTTCAAAATAGATATTTTTTATTTGAAACTAAAGCGTCTGAATTACCTGTTTCTGGAAAAGTAAATAATCTCTATTTTGAGCATTATTTCTCGTCGAAGGGTGGGAGCTATATTTTTAAGGGTGATGTTCGGCAACAATATGATATATCTTTAACTACTATATACAAAAAGTTATTTTTGGTGCAATATTTCAAAATTGTCAAATATGATCTCATTTATTTTACTCGACTTAACAAATATTATGAAAAAAAAATGAAAATTCATAAAATATAATTATTATTTGTGTAATTACACAATATTCCTATAATAAAAATAGCAGATTGTTAACCGCAGACCGAAAATGGCTATTCGTAGACCAATAATAACTCATTTTTTTGGGGTGTCCGAAAATGGCTATTCGCAGACCAATAATAGCCCTTTTTGGGTGTCCGAAAATGTCTATTCCAGATTTTTTTCACTGATTTCTTCTTGCAAGAGGATATATTTGCAGTTAACATTGCTGACGAAGAAGGATCTCATTTGTTCGTCTGATTTCGCTGGTGAGTAAAGCTTTCGTCGTCGTCTCCTTTAAAAGCTTTCGCCCTCCTGCAATAATCCAGATTTTTTTTCACTGATTTCTACTTGCAGGAGGATATATTTGCAGTTAACATTGCCGACGAAGAAGGATCTCATCTGTTCGTCTGATTTCGCCGGTGAGTAAAGCTTCCGACGACGTCTCCTTTAAAAGCTTCTGTCCGCCAGCAATAATCCAGATTTTTGTCCACTGATTTCTTCTTGCTGGAGGATATATTTGGGGTTAACATTTCAAAAGTTTTTTCAACCGTTTTATACATCACATTTCTTCTGTAGTGATTGTTGGGAGACTTTTATATTTTGATGTGGACTACATATATCTTTTTGTAGTAATGCCTTTATTTTGAATTTGTTATACTTACTATTTATGTTGATATGAACTATACAGTAGCACGAATTCATGTATTTTTTTTATGTTGGTCTGCGAATAACAATAATCTCTGCGAATAACAAATTTAAGTTCCTTTGGAGCTGTGAATAGTAATAATCTGCGAATAGCCATTTTCGGTCTGCGGATAACAATCCCCTAAAAATAATGATGTAAATTCATAAAATTCGAAAACTTTTTGGTAGACCTCCTACATCAACTATGGTAGGTAATCATTATGCCTCCAAAAATTAATTTTGAAATATAATGACTTACTTTAAAATGATTTTTTTGTTAAAATATAAATGTTTTTGAAATTTTTTTTTTATAAAATATTGATGTATATATTTTTACGGTCACTTTGAGTACTCATAAGTATAAGTTGTGGGGGAAGCCCGCCATCACTGGTCGGGTACTGTCGTATGCAGACACAACCCGCTTGAATGCGGGCGCAACCCGCTAAGAATCAGCGAGCATGGCCGAAGCCCACGCGGAGCATCGGATCACACCTCGGCACATTAGTCTCGCATTTCACGTAAATCGAAGCCGAGGCGGTGACTAGTGGGAGCAAGGCGGCGAATAGGTGGGGCATCGCATGCAGGCGTGGAAGAAGAGCTCTCCGACCTGATCATTCTATATAGTCTTTTAATATGTTCTATGCCTGTTCATTCTCTCCCGGCTTCAAAAGACCTCGCCGGTGAGAAATTGGTCTCGTGGGCTCGTTCCGCCGATGTCGAGGGCCTCGCTAATATGCAACTTCAGAGGAGACCTCGTCTATGGACGAGGGTTTAGGGGGTCTTGCCTATAGGGCGAGACCTATAGTGGTCTCGCGTATTGGCGAGATCTAGGCTTCGTTTTGGGGGACTTATTTTCATAGGTCAAGCGGTTACGACCGCATGAACCGGACCTTAATTAAGGTCCAATTCATGCGGTCGTAACCGCTTGACCGGTGAAAATAAGTCCCCCCAAACGGAGCCCTAAAGAGATCTCGCCCCTACTCTTACCTTCTAGACTTCTTTTGCTCGAGCTTCTTTTAACTTCGTGATTTGACTAATCCTAACCTCGACGAATACGAGTTGTACATGTGTCACATAGAGATGTGGTCATGTGTCGATATACTTTTGGTTTATTCATTATGCCACGTGTCAGCATGTATTACGAGCGCATAGGTCATACCACAAATCTTCATAGATCCGGTACTCCAACCAACCCATAGATTCTCTACATTCATACTGTTTTATATTTAATCATCATGCCACGTGTAATGACACCGAATTATCGTATGACAGAAATTATAAAAACAGTCCCTCAACTGAGATTTGGTAATTAAAGATGAGTCCAAGAATTGTAAATCTACGGTTAATTAACTCCAAATGAATCATTATCACGGTTAACATAACTCAGATTTGTTAATCCGATAAAAACTTGTCAGTGTAAGAGTGGTGCGAAATCTAGCTAGGAGCCCCACGATGTCGACACGTGGAGACGAAAAAACAACAACTTTGGAGCGAAATCTCAACTGCACTGGAAATATCGAGCAATAATCTCCACGGAGATCGCGAGCTTCATCTCCCGGCCCGCGCTTGCAGCTTCTCCGACCTCCAAATCGCCGGCAAAGTCATTCTTTCTTGTTTGAGTACGCAAAACCCGGGGCGAAGGGGGGAAAGGATTAGTGATTCAAGGGATTCTGATGGGGGATTGGGCGGAGCCAGCCAACCTAGGGAGACAGATAGAATATTACCACCTTTCAAGATAATATTTTTTGTTCAAGTCAATCTAAATGTATTAAAAAATTTAATTATTATTAGTGCGCGCTCAGCACACACACATGTACTCACACCAACACACACAAGCGCCACACACACGCGTACACACGCATGCGCCAAAAACTATTTGACATTTTGTAAGCATAAATAAAGGTAATTGTTATGTGCAAAGCAGTTTTGGATACGTGAAAACCAATTTCTATGAGTTATTACGTGTCTTTTGAAAATACGTCTTGTACATGCATTTTTAGGAAAAGTGTTCAACACGAAAATTGTAGATCTCGTCGAGATCTACAACTTTCGTGTTGAACACTTTTCCTAAAAAATGCATGCACAAGACGTATTGCCGCCCTGATCGTAATTATAGCGAATTTTAGAAAATATGTCTTGTTCATGCATTTTCAACAAGTGTTGAACACTTTTCCTAAAAATGCATTTACAAGAAGTTTTTTCAAAAGGCGCGTAATAACTCATAGAAATTGATTTGCACGTATCCAAAACTGTTTTGCACATAACAATTACCTAAATAAATTATTTATTATTCGACAAACACTATTTACCAACTACACTGAAAAAACATTATGAAAAAATATAATAAATTTTCAAATATTTGCACGAGTCAAAGTGCACAAAATGTACGTAACATTAATAGTACTTTCGCCGTCTCACGTTATCTAGAAGTGTCGTGGGGGATCAAGTTACAGCCATGATCGCACACGAGACTTGCTAACAACCAGAGTGTCGAAGGAACGAGAGTATGCCCCCTTTAAGCCATCTCGGATGTCGTGAGACCGAGGTCAAAAATAAAATCACATTATACTCCTAAAGGCAGACCATCTAACAGACTTTAAAGGCAATTTTGAACATAGCGAAGAAGTTTATTATGTTTCATCAAAGCAATCAAGTAACGCTTTTTGCCAACCGAGGAAACCATTGGGTCATTCTCAGGCTATCAATTTTGATATGGAACTAAGGCGAAGATTCATCATCGTACCTAATGGGTTGTCATCGTACTTAATCGCGAGCTTCTTCGCGAGGACGGCGACAGCGGGAGACGCGATACCTTCTCTCTCGCGAGCGGCGGGCGGCACCAGCAAACCAGCGGGCACGAGCGGCGACTAGGGCGGATCGCGATCTGCTTCGCGAGAACTGCGACGGCGGGAGACGCGATTCCTTCGCGTGAACAGGAACCGGGCGGACGGGAGAGCTAACCCTTAGGGCAAACTTCGAGATTGTGAAGAGTTGCTCGAAGCATCGGAAGGCGATCAAAGTGGAATCCACTCTCCGTTGCCCCTAGCGGGGCATATATAGGCAAACCCTAGGAGTGTCTACGGGTATCGGGTATCCGTGTACTCGACCGACCCGTTTAGCCTCCGAACATTGTTATTAGTCCAAATATACATTAACAGTCACGCCCGTCGTCATGCCAAACATACATTCTACGATGGTGCCGTTTTTGTCCCAATTCACCGAAGCAAATAAACTGTTCGAAACGAAGCCCTATTTGGTCAAGTTTATCAGCTCGGTTGGATCAACATTCACAACATCAACTATTCCAAGCAAAACCATTGAATCACTGGGAAGCACTTCTAACTTTGATTCAAGGAGGGGTGAAACTGAAAGTTTATAAAGATGAAGAATCTCGATCTAATCAACACGCCTCTTTCTTTCAATCCCAATCAATCCGTCTATTTAGGGAGCGGTCTAGGGCTTTCCCTCTCCAATTTCATTACTGGGAGACGACATTTTGGAGCATGGCTTGGGAAAAATTGTGCGAGCCTTCTTCTAATTAGTTAGCTCACAACTCGTCCTTCTATGAGAATTGAAGTGGTGACACAATATTGAGCGGATGATGTCGATGCTCCAGTCAACTTCGATATTCTTCGTGCACAATGACAGCAACAACAATACAATCAATCATTCGACACAAAAAAATTTAGATGCATACTAGGAGTGAAACTTCATTTCGATACCATTATAATTTGAGCAATCATAATGGATACTCTTAATTTATACTTTATAATATTTGAATGTGGTATCATCAAATTAACTTATAATAGTCAAAAACTATATTATTCTCCGACTAAATAATAATGTGATTTATTATTTGAAGCCTCTACATACTTATCCATGAATGTGGTCCAAGAGAATTGTCATAAATCTTCTATTTTGGGTTGTCTTGTTATGCATTTAAATTTTGTCATTAATTTTTCCTTGAGTATGTTGGTGTAAGCAGTAGAGAGCAAAAAATAATCTGCCGTAACCTTCAAGTATCAAGAATAAGGGTCCGTTTGGCACTGTGATGGCGATCGTGAACGCAGTGGTTATTAACCATCTTCACCCAAGAAACTTCATCCACTTTTATGTTCAAAATCACTTTTATGTTCAAAATCAGTTTTTTTTTGTCTTAGTGGCTATTATAACTGTTGTCATGTCAAACACATATTTTATGATTCTTGCGTTTTGTCCAAACTCACCAGAGCATGCAAAAATGACGCGCCAAACGGACCCTAAAACATGGATACTACGGGCCCGTTTGGCCGGGAGGTTGTGACCACCACAAGTTTTAGGACCGCCCTCCTGTTGCCACGGTTCTCCGCCCGATATCGTGATCAATGTTGTTTTCTGCCTAGTGTGTTCCCAAAACACTCAAACCCGAGAACACTATAAGGCACTGTTTGGGATGGCTGTCGGAAAAACAATGGTGGGAAACCCGTGTTAAGATTAAACCTATCAAAAAAGCAGTGACAGAAAAAGTAGTAAGAGAAGGAAATGGTTGTTGACCTACAAAAAGAGAAGCATGGAAATACGGAAAATATCTTTTAGTTTTTTTGAAAGTGGGAGGGTTTAGCGCTTTTTAAAAAGTCCATAAAACACATTTTTGATACAAACTCTTTTCTATCATCGAGAAAACAAACATTTTCAAAATAGTGATGACAGTGAAATATAATTTTCCCACCAACATCACCGTCCCTTACAGAGCCTAAATGATCATGGTGTTGACATTTTCCTATAAACACGCCTTAGCAATTTAGCAAGTCCGCCGCATCAAATAAAATCTATATAGAACAGGGGAAAGTAACCGGCTTAGGTTCTGTTTGGGACATCTTATGCTGATGAACAAGCTGTTGATTGAAAAGAAATGATTGAATATAAATTTTATAAAATCAATAATGAATAAGCATTAGACTGTTTGGATGGTTTGTCCATAACTGCTTATATATGTAGAGGGGGTTGCTTGAAACATCCGGAGGAAGTCAAGGTGGAACTAACTCTCCGTTGCCTCCAGCTAGGTATATATAGCAGAATACCTAGGGTTTCCACACGCATAGCCCCCGAGCTCGTTATTCGTCCGAATATACTCTTACAATCTCCTCCTATATTCGTGACAAATAACGTAACGTTTCGGGGTGCTGGAGAGTAGACAAAATAATAAACAAACTAAACAAAGCATTTAGGATAGATCATACTAATCAACATATGAAAATGTTTTTGCCTAAACGGCAAGTCAGAAAAGCACAGATTCTATCCCCAAAAATATAGTCTGAATAATTATTACAAAACATAACATGAAATTAAACGTTTGATGATTCTACTCGTCTAGTAGATCATCGTCATCCATGTCCAGGTCTACATCTCCTCCATAATCTCCACTGTAGCCTGCAAGGAATTTCACGAGTCAGACTCTATGAATTCATAATCACATGCAGTAACGTTTAAAGTAAACTAGCTCTTACTAAATGAGCTTAGCACTTCTAGCAACGGTGAAGTAACTTTGTCAGCATCTCATCCAGTCTAACTAGGACTAGTCCCGTTATCTTACTCATTACTGATCACTATGTGCCTCACCAACACATGTGGGCACACATCACATGCAACATTATCAAATGTGGAATAATGTGCTGTGACCAATAATGTTTAGATTAACATTTACAACGACTTTCAATTTCCAGTTGAATAACTCTTGAATCAACTTACAATGAGAAAGTTGCTTGGTTATCAAATGTGGAATAACCGGCACCAGACCATCTTGGGTTTTCATCAAGAAGTTATTTGGGTTTTCAGTCTGTTTTTAGATGCTTGAATGTTGCGACTATAGGTTCTCACTGTTAAAACATAAACTGCGGAGGAAAGTTTCATATTTCTATGAACTTTAATCTCATTTCCCCCGATGTTTTGATTGTGAGAGCTCTATTCAATCCTTTGGTCAAAGGGCCTGCAACATTATCTTTCGATCTCACATCAATAAGGGTCATAATCCCTTGACTTGTGAGAGAGGTCAACCAGGATTGTTTCAGCCTGAGATGTCTTCTTTTGCCATTGAACAAAGAGTTCGTAGCAATCGTTTTAGTAGCCTGATTGTCGCAGTAAACTGCAACAGAACTCATTTTCAGGCTCGACAAAGGAATGTCCATCACCAAATCTCTCAGCCATTCGGCTTCTTCTCCTGCCGACGCAAGAGCGTAGAGTTCGGATTCCATAGAAGAGAGTGCAATACAAGATTGCCTCTTGGACTTCCAGGCTACAGCTGCTCCTCCTAGTGTGAACACAAAACCACTAGTGGACTTGTTGTCATTTAATTCTGAGCACCATGATGCATCAGAATAACCTTCAACAACTGAAGGATGACCAGTGTAAACTAAAGCATACTTTTGGGTGTGCTTTAAGTATCTCATTAGCCTGTCTAAGGCGTTCCAGTGGCCATTACCAGGATTACTAGTGAATCTGCACAACATGCCGACCGTAAAGGCTATGTCAGGTCTAGTGCAGACCATGGCATACATGAGGCTACCAAGCAGTTTAGAATAATCTAACTGTCTAACCATAGCTCCTTCATTGAGCTTTAGGCGGTTAGTGTAGTCGTATGGTGTCTCAGATGCTCTACTGGCACTGTATCCCCACGTGTCCAACATGGACTTTATGTAGTGGCTTTGACTTATGGAAATACCATTCTTCCCAAAACTCACTTGCATGTCTATTATAGTGTTAGCTACACCTAGGTCTTTAATGCTAAATTCTTTTATGAGATCTGACGTAACGTCATCCACTTCAGATTGATCAGATCCCAGAATAAGCATATCATCCACGTACAAGCATATTATGACGACTTTATCCAATCTATTACGTATGTAAAGACATTTATCCGAGAGATTCGACATGAATCTCATGTTCTTTACACTATAGTCGAACTTCTCATGCCATAATTTCGGTGCTTGCTTTAGTCCGTATAAAGACTTAAGTAATTTACATACTTTCTTTTCGTGACCGTCTACAATGAAACCTTCAGGTTGACTCATGTAGATCTCTTCGGTCAGATCTCCGTTCAAGAACGCAGTCTTAACATCCATTTGATGAACAATAAAGTTCTCAATAGATGCAATAACAAGGAGAACCTGAATGGTTGCCAAGTGACACACGGGTGAGTAGACATCAAAGTAATCTACTCCGCTGACTTGTGTGAAACCTTTAGCCACCAGGCGTGCTTTATACTTAGCTATGCTACCATCAGGATTCAATTTCTTTTTCAGAACCCACTTACACCATACAGTTTTAGCCCCTATTGGCTTATCAACCAACGTCTAGGTGTTATTCTGAAGAAGAGAACTCATCTCTTCATCTATAGCTTCTTTCTAGAGTAGTGAATCCCTGGATCTCATCGCTTCCTTATTGGTGGATGGATCGGCCTCAACATGGTAAATCACAAAGTCACTACCGAAGGTTCTGGGAATTCGCTCTCTTAGAGAAGTTCTCCTAGACTCTAGGCCAGAGGTATCTACCGGAATGGAATAAGAGGTGCTCGGTACTGATTCAGGATCCTCCTCAGTAATAGTTACTTGCATACCTGAGATTGTTACGTTCTTATTTTTGAGGAACTTATCCTCGAAGAACACCGCATCCCTAGATTCTATTATGATATTATTAGAAATATCAAGGAACCTATCTGCAGCACTATCCTCAGCACAACCTAAGTAGACACAGGTATTGGTCCTAGGTCCAACTTTAGGCCTTCTAGGGTCAGGAACCCTGACATAGGCTATACAACCCCAGGTCTTAAGTCGAGTAAACGACGGGGGTCTCTTAAACCAAAGCTCGTAGGGAGTTACCTCTAACTTAGCATGAGGAACTTTATTCAGAATGTGATTCGCAGTCAAGACTGCTTCGCCCCAATAAGCAGAAGGCATGCCGGCAGTGAGCATCATAGAGTTTAACATCTCTGTTAACGTTCTATTCTTGCGCTCGGCTATGCCGTTAGATTGGGGGGAGTAAGGAACAGTGGTTTCTGCTATGATGCCTTGTGAAGCAAGGAAGCATCTAAACTCACTAGACATATATTCTCCTCATCTATCACTCCTAAAACGTTTTATTTTCATGCTTAGTTGGTTTTCTACCCTGGTTTTAAAAAGACAACTTTTCAAACGCTTCATCTTTAGTTTTAAGCAACGAGATATGACAAAATCTCGTGCAGTCATCTATAAACGTGATCATATACTTCCTCCCACCTCTAGTGACAAAACTCTTAAAGTCACAAATATCGGAATGTATAAGCTCAAGAGGTGTTGTGCTCCTAGTAACCATCCCAAAAGGTTTCCTGGTGATCTTAGTCTGAGCGCACACTTCGCATTTTTCAAGTGGAGACTTAGTGTCTAATGTGATCTTGTGAGTTCTAGCTACTTGGAATATTTTCCTGTAGTTTACGTGTCCTAGTCTCTCGTGTAGAGTCCTAGGGCTAACTAAGTTCAATTGAACTTGTTGGACTACCTCACTTGCTAGACTCAGACGGTACATCCTATTTTGGACATAAGCACATCCAAAATAGTACGAGTTAACTGACAAAGTCACCCTGCCGCTACAGAAGCTAAGCGATATACCCACATCACATAACAAACTAATAGACACTAAGTTAGCAGCTAGAGAAGGAATAAATTTGACATTCTTTAAAAGTAAAGACTTACCTGAGGAGAGCAGTAGAGTTGCATTCCCCACCTTCAACACGTCAGTTGTGCCTCCATTTGCCACAGTTACTGATTCTTTTGCATACTTCAACTCTGTCAGAAGATTAGCATTGTTGCAAACGTGGCACGTTGCCCCCGAATCCAGGTACCACTCAGCGCCGGCCTGCGCGTGTCCGACCATGGCAACAAAGTCGGATGGCTCAGCTTGGCGGACCAAATGGGCTTGGTTGCCTTCTTGTGGTGCCCGGGTTCTCTCTTTCCTCGGTTGTTTGCAGTCAGATGCGCAGTGTCCCCACTTATTGCAGTTATAACATTTACCCTTAAATTTCTTAGAGGGTTTACTCGGGCCTGCAACCTGGGGGCTACTACGAGACGTTTTGGTCTTGTGAGGGGGAGGAGGCCGCTTGGAGCTTGAAATCATGTTGGCAGCAACCTTCTGCTTGCCAACAACTTCCAAAGCGTGCTTTGTCCTGTTCTCGTCCTCAATGCGTATAAAACGCTTGAGGTCGTTCAGACCAACCTGCATCTTCTTGCGGTACATTTCCGTTTTGAAATTGTACCACGAGGAGGGCAACTTATACACAATCGTGCCCGCAACAAAACTATCGGGCAGACTAATAGACTCACTATGCAAAGAATCAATTAAATTTTCAAATTCGGATACCTGAGGGAGAATGACTTTCTCCTCGTCGAAGCTGAAAGAGTGGAACTTGTCCACTAGGTGCGTCTTGGACAGGTCCTCCTCCTGCCTGAAGTGCTCCTGCAGCGCATCCCAGATCTCCTTTGCAGTGCTCATCTTCATGTAGGTCTGGGCCAGGCTAGAAGACAAACAGTTGAGCAGGTAGTCCCTGCAGAAGTCTTCATCTGAAAACCACTGTGCCTCATCAGCAGTCCCAACGACCTCAGCACCATCAGACTGAACTGTGTAGAACACGTTCAGAAACTTCATCCTGAACTGAGTGTTCAACTTCCAGGCGTTGAACTCAGTCGTCGTGAACTTCTCCAGCTTTATCATCGGAATGGGGGACGCCATGGAGTTCCCCTTCATCATTGTGCTTGGAGACGGCGGTGGCGGGAAGAGGCAGAAGACGGCTGAGGGGGATCTGGAGGCACGGGAGAACAGTGGCGCACGGGCACTGTTGCAGAAGAGCGCACGAGCAGTGATCGTGCGTGAACTGCTAAGCGCACGATCAGTGGTCGTGCGGGAAATGGCTGCTGAAGAGCGCACGATCAATGATCGTGCACGGGGGGTCGAGCGCACGATCAACGGTCGTGCGCAAACTCCTCTTTTGCTAGCAGCGACTTCGTCTTCTTCGCACGAGCGGCGGTTCTAGGGCACGGCTTCAACTCCAACAGCAGCAGATCTGGACAACGGAGGCGACGCAGCAGCAACCCTGGATCTGCGGGGTAGGGCGACGGCGGCAGCGGATCTGGAGCTTCTTCCTCGAGGCGAACGACAAGCAACAGCGGCCGATCTCCTCCTTCTACCATGCGGCGGCGAGGATGAACTGGAAGGAGGCGAGCGGGGGCCTCGCAATCGACCGACAGCGAAACCAGCGATCGACTGGAGCTTCCTTCTGCGACGGCTAGCATGCAGCAGCAACGGGAGGCGCGATAAACTACGACGGGAGCGGAGGATCGCGAAGGCAATGCTTCTGCAGGAAATCGCGGACGAACGGCGCGACGGCTAGCAGCAGGCGCGATCTCCTTCCTTCTCTCACGAACGGAGACGGCGGCAGCGAGCGCAATCCTTCGGACGGACGAGCGATTAGGGCTGTTTCGAGAATGTAGAGGGGGCTGCTCGAAACATCCGGAGGAAGTCAAGGTGGAACTAACTCTCCGTTGCCTCCATCTAGGTATATATTGTAAGACCTCAAAACAGAAAGTTGGATTTCTGGAATCCAGCGCTATCGCTGGCGATAGCGACTATCGCCCGGCGATAGCGTTCTGTCGAGAAGGCCTCTGTCGAGAGGCTATCGTGCGGCGGTAAGTCAAACGCTGGCGACACCGTGACCCGCGTCATGCACTATTCAAAGCGGCGGCGTTGACTAGTCAGGGTCGGTTCATTACCGCTGTCGCCAGGCGATATCGCTATCGCCGGGCGATAGCGGCATTTTGTACTTGGCGGCCGAAAACGTGGGCATTGATGGCCAATTGACTTTTGGGTCGGTTTTGGACGGACTTGGCTCGGGAGCTGGCATAGGGTTGTTGGAGCCTTTGTTCCGCATCTCTTGGTTTGAGAATAACAAATACCGTGTTGTATTTGATCTATTATTTTGTGTGTTTATAGTGTCCAGGTTGTACAGGTTCAATGAGGAGACAAGTCCTCGTTCATGGGCATGATCCAAGAGTGTGTACACATTAGAAAAAGCAAAAGGATGAGTTTTGTGTGCTGATCTTAAAATGGCCATAACTTTCAATCCAGGAAGAGTTACAGAACGTACCACCCCATTTCGGAGATGAGAACGACTCAATATACAGTCTGGAGAAGTTTCGGACGGCAAAAATGAAGAGGATCTGTCTCCCATGCGACATCGATGTCGCCCAGGCGACAGCGCAGAAGTTACAGCAACTGCCCGCACGACAGCACGATGAACAGCAGTTTAGCGCTGTCGGAAATTCCGACAGTCGATGTCGCCCAGGCGACAGTGAAAATCTATAAATGGGTTTGTTTTGTTCGTGCATTCAGAGCTTTGAATATTCTAAGTCCCTTCCTGAGTGCATTCCATCCAGAGAGCTCCAGAACCTCATGAACTCTCATTTATGCTGAGAAGGTTTGAAATTGAAGACGAGATCGGACGCGCTTCTACATCAACGATCATCTCAAGGCTTCAACCTTCCTTTCAGAGATCTGAATTTCTAGGGAGTTCTTATTTTATCTTGTATTTTCATTTATATACATTTTACTTTGTATTGGTAGGGAAAATCGCTTCCTTGTGCGGAGCGTCTAAGTCCTTGCGTGGCTTAGGGGAAAATCGCTTCCTTGTGCGGAGCGTCCAAGTCCTTGCGTGGCTTGGTGGGAAATCGTGGCCTTGTGTGCTACGTCTAGATCTTGGGAAGATCTAGAGGATAGGCTTGGGCTTGGTCTAGGGAGAGACAAGTGATAGCCTTCCGATCCTTGGGAGAAGGATTGGTAAACACAAATTGTAAAAGTTTTATTATCATATTTGTGCCTTGATCTTAAGCATTGTTAAGATCATTTTATTTGTATGTGAATTTCATGATTATAAAATTATGACTTTTTCTTTAATTGCAAATATGGTTGCTTAATCTTTAACTTAGAAATTTGTGTTTGAATTAATTTAAAAATTACATTGGTTGAAATTTATATAAGTAATTTTTTAGAAAAGTAAAATTTGTTTTAAAAATTCTTAAGTAAAAATCGTAATTTAAAAAGGCCCTTATTCACCCCCCCCCTCTAAGGGCGCCACAAGATCCAACAAGGGTGGCCGAAACCCTCTTGATTTCATTATTCCACTAAGGGTTTTATTCCTAAGTGAGAGAGAGAGAGAGAGCTTTGGAGAGGAAGATCAATAGTAAACCCTAGCCTAGACCTCATCTTTGGAGGAGCTCTACTACTCCGAAGTCGAAGGCGTTGGTGGCTACGCGTAGAGGAGGACTATATGCTCCTTTCCATCCGTGCCAAAAATCAAGCTATGGTCTCGAAGCGACGTCTAAGAGTAACGATCCTTTCTACCCTCTTTTGGACATGTGTTAGTCCATTTTCGTGCATCTTTGAGGTCCCTACCCAAAAGGGTGAGGTCGCGACCTCCGACGGGTGGATTCGTGTTATCCCCGTCAGATCTTACTTGCATGTAGAGTCCATGCGTGAAATGGACGTAGGCGCGCTGTGTGAAGCCCATCCGAGACGGTTCATCCGGATTGGTGATGCTTTTTGATATTATGCGTGCCGGGGAAAACTCCGTGTTGATATCCTACTTCGTAGGACTAGAGGGTGCTACTGCATGCGCAGCAACGCCTAGGGGTGTGCCCCGAGAAGCACCCGAAGTTAGAAGCAGAAATGGAGTTCTGTTCACTACCGCTGGCGTTAGCGTTATCGCCGGGCGGTAGCTCCCAGACTTGGTTCTGGTGATTTTGTGCGTTCTGAGGCAGTGGGAGTGCTACTGCATGTGCAGCAATGCCTGGGGGTGTGCCCCGGGAAGCACCCACAGCTAGAAGCCAAATTGGGGTTTCTGTGCACTATCGCCAGGCGTTAGCGCTAACGCTGGCGACAGCTCCCAGACTGAGTTCCGGTGATGTTGTTGTGCCCACCTGTTGAGAGGACCTGTGGTCTGTGTGCCCGACCTGTGAGGGTGTCCTGGTGGATGACTTAGCGGCCCGTAGAGCCGACTAATTGAGAATACCTGGGCTGAGGGGACGCCATACCCGCTTTTCGTGTTGTACAACGAGAGCTGTGAACAACGGGCACTTGGCGAACCTGAAACCGCACCATTGCAGCACCTGATTAGTAAGTCTCGTACAGCATGTCGGGAAGCAATGGGAAAGAGTCTTCGGACTACGGATGTTCACAATTAAAGCACGGGAGAGCCCTGGTATTCGAGCCACCGACTTTAGCCTCGAAGGGCAAAGCCATCAAGAGTGGATGGTGGTGGAAGGCGGAGTACACCAAAGAGTGCCTGAGAGCACGAGACGTGGATGCCATTCCCACGTTTGTGATTGATGCGTATGTATGAATTGTTGTGGTCCGTGTCAGCCGCTTCATTCTGTTATATATATATATATATGTTGTGATGCTCTTGCAGGGACGGGAAACTGCCACCCCCTCAAAGGGGTGGGGTCGTTATAATTTGGTCAGCCGTTGCTGACCGTTGCCCTGTTTTGCCACCGTATTGGTGGGGTTGTTGTACAGGTGCTGGACCGAGCGGTAACATAGCGGGCTCATAGCGGGCTGAAGCCCCTACGCTGCTGCGACCCTTGAAGGCCTTTTTGATGTTCTCTTGTTCTCATGTATGGCCGGCCTGCGCGCCGATGTTGGTAATTTGTAAGGCCGTCGTGCCTAAATTTTGTTGTATAAAATATTTCATTCCAAGTAATAGAAGTGGACATACCTGGGTTCGGGTTTTGTGGTTTATATATCTTGTCTCTCTCTTTTGCTTCCGCATAGAATGCTCTGAGTTAGGTTCGTTGTTTAGAGTCGTTCGATATTTCAATTAAGTGACGTTCCCGTTTGTTTTGTAGTATATGGCGTGGGGCCCCGGCCGGACCCTCTGTTATATGCTCCCGAACGGATGGGGATGTTACAAATTGGTATCAGATTCTAGGGTTCCGTGTCCTTTTAAGGAATTCGTGGACGAATTCTTGTAAGGGGTGGTGAGCACGTGTGCGCGCTACCGTCGAGACGTAAAATAAACCAAAAAATGTCCACTTAAGAATGAAATGTAACAACAAACCAACAATTAATGCATGATTTTGGAACCTGAGTGTTCCTTTTGTTGTTAGTTGCGACTGTGCTGTCGCCTAACTGTGTGATGCACTCGTGTAGGGCACTCGAAGTGCAGCGGGAGCGTCGCGTCCCCGTGACGTGGTTGAGAGTAGCGGGTCTGCTGAGGCTCCTACACCTCCGTCTGCTGAGATGGTTCGGCGAGTTATAGAAGCCGTTCTAGCTGCGTTGAATGGCCAGCCTGGAAGGAAAGGTCAACCGCCGGTGCAGGAAGTGGCCCCAGAGCCACTAAGAGTGGAGCAAGTCCCTGTGAGGCGTGCTGCTGAGCAACAGCTGAAGCACTTCCTGGGATTTCGACCTCCTCCGTTTACCGGGGTTGAATCCCCAGTTGAGGCCGAGGACTGGCTGTCGCATATGGAGCGAATTCTGACAGCGACACAGTCGGATGAAGCGCAGAAAGTGACCTTCGCTACTTTCTTGTTGGAAAAGGAAGCCAGGCGGTGGTGGGATGAGGTAGAGAGGCGCCAGTTTGCGGGAAGGCGACTGGTTGATGTGCCGATGGAAGAGTTCTCGAGAATCTTCCTGGCAAGGTATGTGCCTCCGTCGCAGCAGATCGCGATGGAGAACCAGTTCCTGGCTCTGACGCAGGGTGATAGACTGGTTGATGACTACCTGTATGAGTTCACCCGCCTCGGGCGTTATGCTGGAACTTCTTTCGATGATGAGGGGAGAAGGGTGAACAGGTTCTACAGAGGCTTGCGTAGTGAGTTGCGGTACCTTCTGATAGGGCCGTTGACGCAGGGTTTCACGACCCTCGTTAGTTCAGCCCGAGCGCTTGAGCAGGACATGCTCAGGGAGAAGGGCAAGGTGGCTGTGGTCGAGGCAGTGCCGGAGGGCAAGGCGCCGAGTGCGGCGAAGTTGCGGAGGTTGAATCGCTGGAAGAAGGCTCGATTATCTGGGCCAGCTCCCTCTGCTTCGGGCGCGTCGTCTGGACGTGGCCCTCTTATTTGTTTTACTTGTGGCAAGCCTGGCCATTTCTCTCGGGATTGCCGCAGTGGGCTTCCAAGGTCAGAGAAGAAGACTGGTGTTGAAACCAGCAACTGGTCTCTTGAGTTCGGACTCACTGGGGGTGTAGCCGACGCTTATTTCTCCCTCACTATACTCTCTTGACGGTGGATGCTGGAAACGGAATAGACCCAAGGCTGAAGCGAGGAGGTCCCACCACACACCCGGAAGATCTTAGAGAGCTTCCCCTCCCAAACCAAAGCTCAACCGGGCACCTTGGAGGGCACTGGCTGCCAACCAAAACTAGCCTGGAGGAGAGTATTCTCTAAAATCGGATCTCCTCCAAGGTGCCCTTAAGGGTCTATTTATAGTTTTCCTAGGCTGGTCTGTAAATAGCCTGAATCCGCCTTTTAATTTTACTAACCGCACCCCAAATTGGTCTGCTAACAGCCTAACTCCGCTATTCCGAAGGGCTATTTGCAGCCCACCAGGGGTATTATAGTCATTTTCCCCTCACACCCATTTGGGCGAATGGTCCGTGAGGGCACCATTCGCTGGGCACCCGCCTGTCCGGGCGAATGCCCACGCTTCTGGGCGAGTGGCCCCCTGGCTGGGCGAATGCTCTCGTTTCTGGGCGAGTGGTCCGTGAGGGCACCACTCGCCTAGCGTCTTCTTTCCTATAGCTTACCTCCACCAGCTTGAGGGCATTTTTACCTCGCTTAGCCTGTGCGAGTGACCCGGCGAATGATCCGGACGACCCAGGTTTCGCCAGCTGGCTGGGGGGGCCCACTCGGCGAATACGGGTTGTACAACTGGGTCATCTTATTCTGAGAAGGGGAAGGCGGTTGAGTCCACTGCCTCCCGTATGGCTCCCCCGCAGCCCAGAGTCTTCAGTCTTGGTCAGCAGGAGGCTATCAAAGCCAAGTACGTCGTGACAGGTATAATTTAAGATACAGTCCTTACTATTTTATATACCTGTTTTAGTGTTCATGCTAACCTTGTTTGGCGGCGTAGGCTTTGTAAATGTTTTAGGCGTTCCTGCGAGAGCGCTTTTCGATACTGGAGCTTCGCACTCCTTCTTATCGTCGGACTTCGTCCAACGTATTGGTGCGTCGTCGATTGCTTATGCAGATGGACTGGAGGTCCTACTGCCGAATGGATATTCGATGCGTGTGGAGAGGAGTTGCTGCGTGAAGGTTCTAGTTGGAAGCCAGGAGTATGACCTGAAAGCATCGTTACTCCCCCTGGTTGAGTTCGATGTTATCTTCGGCATGGACTGGCTGTCGGAACAGCGTGCGTGCATCGATTGCACCACCAAGGAGGTGAGGTTTGGGCAGTGTGCCGATCGTGAGACGGTCTTTGCGGGCATGCGTGGATCGAGCAAGATGCTGATGTCTGCTCTCCAGGTGTCCAAGGCAGTGCGTCAGGGAGCAGAGTTATTCTTTGCTCTAGTGGAGGCTTCAACGCCGAGGCCCAGCCTAGTGGATATTCTGGTAGTTTCAGAGTTCCCCGATGTGTTCCCGAGCGATCTCCCCGGTGCTCCACTACAGCGGGAGATAGATTTCATGATTGAGTTGGTGCCAGGCGCTAAGCCTGTGGCCCGCTCACCGTATCGTATGGCTCCGAAGGAGTTGGCGGAGTTGAAGATGCAGTTGCAGGAGCTGCTTGAGCAGGGCTACGTGCGTCCGAGTTCCTCACCTTGGAGTGCACCGGTCCTCTTTGTCAAAAAGAAGGACGGTAGCCTGCGGCTTTGCATCGATTATCGGGAGCTGAACAAGCTGACCGAGAAGAACAAGTATCCTCTTCCGAGGATAGACGACTTGTTCGACCAGCTCGTTGGTTCGACAGTATACTCAAAGCTGGACTTGAAGTCCGGCTATTATCAGGTGCGGATCAGGGAGTGCGACATCCCGAAGACTGCCTTCAGTACAAGATACGGGCAGTATGAGTTCACCGTGATGCCGTTTGGGCTGTCTAATGCGCCTTCGGTGTTTATGGACTTGATGCACCAGACTTTCCGAGAGTACCTCGACCGGTTTGTGATCGTCTTCCTTGACGACATACTGGTCTACTCTCAGTCCGAGGAGAAGCACGGTGATCACCTGCGAGTAGTCTTGGAGGTTCTGAGGAGGAACCAGCTGTATGCCAAGTTCTCGAAGTGCGAGTTCTGGCTACCTTCCGTGGCGTTCTTAGGCCATGTGGTTAGTGGAGCGGGTGTGGTGGTAGATCCGGTGAAGGTTGCGGCCATCAGGGAGTGGCCTGTTCTTTCTACTGTAGCGGAGGTCCGTAGCTTTCTCGGGCTGGCCGGCTATTACAGGAGCTTCGTGGAGAACTTCTCACGGATCGCGCTGCCTCTTACAACGCTGACACGAAAGATGCAGGAGTTTATTTGGACGCCCGCGTGTGCGCAGGTTTTCGAGGAGTTGAAGTGGCGGCTTACCACGACTCCGATCTTATGTTTGCCTTGCGGCACAGAGGGCTATGAGATCTACACCGACGCTTCTGGGAGCGGCCTTGGCTGTGTTCTGCAGCAGCATGGCAAGGTAGTAGCGTACGGCTCTCGCCAGCTGAAGGTGCACGAGCGAAACTATCCGGTCCACGACTTAGAGTTGGAAGCCGTGATATTTGCCCTGAAGCTTTGGCGGCATTATGTGTATGGCGTGAAGATCGACATCTTCACGGACCATAAGAGCCTGAAGTACCTTCTGACGCAGAAGGGGCTGAATATGCGACAACATAG
Source organism: Dactylorhiza incarnata (assembly GCA_033032865.1). Lineage (NCBI taxonomy): Eukaryota > Viridiplantae > Streptophyta > Magnoliopsida > Asparagales > Orchidaceae > Dactylorhiza > Dactylorhiza incarnata. Next base: position 4,147,869 of record JAWHQI010000177.1, on the reverse strand, counting down.
GTGGATGGAGTTCCTTGGGGAATACACCTTCGAGATTCATTACACTTCCGGGAAGGGGAATGTTGTCGCGGACGCGCTTAGTCGCAGGGCTCCAACGCAGGCCAACTGGATTCAGATGCATGATGCGCACCTGATGCGTGACCTGGAGGCCTTGGATATTTCTTGCGTGGAGAAGAGGGGCAGTGCCGGTGCCTGTTTGAGTTGGACTGAGGTGCAGTACGACCTCGCAGATAGAGTCCGCCGGGCTTTAGAACTCGGTCCGAGTTTAAAGTGCTACACGGAGGAGGCTGGTGGTGGGCCGGATGCCCAGTTTCAGGTGCGTGACGGGTTGCTGTGGAGAGGCGACCGTTTGTGCGTCCCCAAGGTGGGTGAGCTGCGCGATGAGTTGATGTACGAGGCGCATCGTACCAGGTATTCAGTTCATCCGGGGAGCTCGAAGATGTACAAGGACATGAAGGTCCTTTTCTGGTGGCCAGGTATGAAGAGGGACATCGCTCACTACGTGGCCAAGTGCCACACTTGTCCGCTAGTGAAGGCAGAATGTCAGAAGCCCGATGGTTTTTTGAAGTCATTACCGGTTCCAGAGTGGAAATTCGATGATGTTTCCATGGATTTCGTGCATGGGCTGCCGAGATCGCAGCGCGGGAACGATGCCATCTGGGTAGTCGTAGACCGGCTGACGAAGGTGGCACACTTTATCCCCAACCGGAGGGATGACTCGGTGGAGAAGTTGGCGAAGCTGTATGTTGATACAATAGTACAATTGCACGGTGTGCCCCGTAGCATCGTCAGTGATCGAGATGGACGCTTTACTTCGAGCGACTAGAGGCTAGTCAACCGTCTATTGGGTACGAAGCTGCAGTTTAGCACGACCTTTCATCCTCAGACGGATGGCCAAACTGAGCGTACCAATAGGACGATGGAGGACATGCTCCGGATGTGCGTCCTGGATTTCGGCAAGGGGTGGGAAGATCATCTCTTTCTTGTTAAGTTCGCGTACAACAACAGCTACCAGGCGAGTATTCAGATGGCGCCTTTCGAGGCCCTCTATGGCAGGAAGTGCCACACTCCCTTAGCTTGGGCGGAAACAGGCGAGACGAAGCTCTTCAAGAGGAAAGACGTCGAAGAGGCGACTTCGACGGTACGTATGATCCGGGAGAGGCTTTTGGTTGCGCAGGATAGGCAGGCGAAGTTCTATAATGCGAAGCACCGCGACGTTCAGTTCACCGTTGGCGATTGGGTTTACTTGAAGATCAGGCCGTTCAAGGGTGTATCCAGGATTCGACGCTTGAAAAAGCTGAGTCCGAGATACCTTGGACCGTTTGAGATCATCGAGCGCGTCGGCGAGGCGGCTTATAGGCTTGCACTATCGGCGGAACTGAGCGGGCTACACGATGTATTCCACATCTCCGTGTTGCGGAAGGCAATGCAAGAGCCAACGCATGTGGTCGCGGCGGATCAGGTGCCCGTGGATAGTGGGCTTAAGACGGCGGTCAGGCCCGTTAGCATCGAGGATGCTGAGGTGCGTCAGTTGCGGAACAGGGCGATCCGTATGGTAAAGGTCCGTTGGGACAACTGCGGTCGCGAGGAACTCTCATGGGAGCGTGAGCAGACCATGATGGAGGAGTTCCCCGAGCTGTTTCGGTGACGTTTATCTCTCTTTTTCCCCTTTTTGTAAAGACCTTTTTGGATATATATATTTATTTATATGCCTATTTTTTTTACAAATTTCGGGACGAAATTTTTTATAAGGAGGAGAGGGTTGTAAGACCTCAAAACAGAAAGTTGGATTTCTGGAATCCAGCGCTATCGCTGGCGATAGCGACTATCGCCCGGCGATAGCGTTCTGTCAAGAAGGCCTCTGTCGAGAGGCTATCGCGCGACGGTAAGTCTAACGCTGGCGACACTGTGACACGTGTCATGCACTGTTCAAAGCGGTGGCGTTGACTAGTCAGGGTCGGTTCATTACCGCTGTCGCCAGGCGAGCGATAGCGACATTTTGTACTTGGCGGCCGAAAACGTGGGCATTGATGGCCAATTGACTTTTGGGCCGGTTTTGGACGCATTTGGCTCGGGAGCTGGCATAGGGTGGCCGAAACCCTCTTGATTTCATTATTCCACTAAGGGTTTTATTCCTAAGTGAGAGAGAGAGCTTTGGAGAGGAAGATCAATAGTAAACCCTAGCCTAGACCTCATCTTTGGAGGAGCTCTACTACTCCGAAGTCGAAGGCGTTGTTGGCTACGCGTAGAGGAGGGATATACGCTCCTTTCCATCCGTGCCAAAAATCAAGCTATGGCCTCGAAGCGACGTCTAAGGGTAACGATCCTTTCTACCCTCTTTTGGACATGTGTTAGTCCATTTCCGTGCATCTTTGAGGTCCCTACCCAAAAGGGTGAGGTCGCGACCTCCGACGGGTGGATTCGTGTTATCCCCGTCAGATCTTACTTGCATGCAGAGTTCATGTGTGAAATGGACGTAGGCGCGCTGTGTGAAGCCCATCCGAGACGGTTCGTCCGGATTGGTGATGCTTTTTGATATTATGCGTGCCGGGGAAAACTCCGTGTTGATATCCTGCTTCGTAGGACTAGAGGTTGCTACTGCATGCGCAGCAACGCCTGGGGGTGTGCCCCGGGAAGCACCCGAAGTTAGAAGCAGAAATGGAGTTCTGTTCACTACCGCTGGCGTTAGCGTTATCGCCGGGCGGTAGCTCCCAGACTTGGTTCTGGTGATTTTGTGCGTTCTGAGGCAGTGAGAGTGCTACTGCATGTGCAGCAATGCCTGGGGGTGTGCCCCGGGAAGCACCCACAACTAGAAGCCAAATTGGGGTTTCTGTGCACTATCGCCAGGCGTTAGCGCTAATGCTGGCGACAGCTCCCAGACTGAGTTCCGGTGATGTTGTTGTGCCCACCTGTTGAGAGGACCTGTGGCCTGTGTGCCCGACCTGTGAGGGTGTCCTGGTGGATGACTTAGCGGCCCGTAGAGCCGGCTAATTGAGAATACCTGGGCTGAGGGGGCGCCATACCCGCTTTTCGTGTTGTACAACGAGAGCTGTGAACAACGGGCACTTGACGAACCTGAAACCGCACCATTGCAGCACCTGATTAGTAAGTCTCGTACAGCATGTCGGGAAGCAATGTGAAAGAGCCTTCGGACTACGGATGTTCACAATTAAAGCACGGGAGAGCCCTGGTATTCGGGCCACCGACTTTAGCCTCGAAGGGCAAAGCCATCAAGAGTGGATGGTGGTGGAAGGCGGAGTACACCAAAGAGTGACTGAGAGCACGAGACGTGGAGGTCATTCCCACGTTTGTGATTGATGAGTATGTATGAATTATTGTGGTCCGTGTCAGCCGCTTCATTCTGTTATATATATATGCTGTGATGCTCTTGCAGGGACGGTAAACTGCCACCCCCTCGAAGGGGTGGGGTCGTTATAATTTGGTCAGCCGTTGCTGACCGTTGCCCTGTTTTGCCACCGTATTGGTGGGCTTGTTGTACAGGTGCTGGACCGAGCGGGAACATAGCGGGCTGAAGCCCCTACGCTGCTGCGGCCCTTGAAGGCCTTTTTGATGTTCTCTTGATCTCATGTATGGTCGGCCTGCACGCCGATGTTGGTAATTTGTAAGGCCGTCGTGCCTAAATTTGGTTGTATAAACATTTCATTCCAAGTAATAGAAGTGGACATACTCGGGTTCGGGTTTTGTGGTTTATATATCTTGGCTCTCTCTTTTGCTTCCGCATAGAATGCTCTGAGTTAGGTTCGTTGTTTAAAGTCGTTCGATATTTCAATTAAGTGACGTTCCCGTTTGTTTTGTAGTATATGGCGTGGGGCCCCGGCCGGACCCTCTGTTATATGCTCCCGAACGGATGGGGATGTTACATATATAGCAGAATACCTAGGGTTTCCACACGCATAGCCCCCGAGCTCGTTATTCGTCTGAATATACTCTTACAATATAAAGTTTCATTCATTCATAAGGGTCCGTACATTTGAACGCATTTTTTTCCCGGACGCATTTATTTCGCCCGGGCACGATTTTTCGCCCAGATGTGATTTTTTCACCCGGGCGCGATTGTTCATGTATGCTTGATTTTTTCGCCGTTTATGGCAAAAAATTCGCGCCCAGGCGAAATTTTCGCGCCCGGGCGAAAAATCTCTCACGTGCGAAAAAATCGCGGCCGGGAAAAAATTTCGCGCCCGACCGAAAATTTCTCGTCCTTGCGAAAATTTCGCGTACGCGGGAAAAATCACGCCAAAGAGGCAAAAATTTCGCTACCGGGCAAAAATCGCGCCCTGGCGAATGAATGCTTGCCCGGGCGAAAAAATCGCGCCTAGGCGAACAAATCGCACTAGGGCGAAAAAATCGCGTCCGGGCGAAAAAACTGCGTCGGGCGAAAAAACTTTGCCCGGGCGAAAAAGTCGTGCCCGGGCGAAAACACTCTGCCCGGGTGTAAAAAACACGTCCGGGCGAAAAAAACTTTGTTAGGGCGAAAAAAATGTGCTCGGGCGAAAATATCGTGCCCGGGCGAAAATATCGGCCCAGGCGAAAAAAAAACCGCAGCCAGGCGAAAAATTCACGCCCGGGCGAAAAAAAAACCGCCCGGGCAAAAAAAAACGTGCCCGGGGAAAAAATCAGGCCCGGGCGAAAAAAAACACGCCCGGGCAAAAAAAACCAACTTATGGCTTTTTAAGAGATAGCGCTTTTGAGAAGCCATAAGCTGGACCTGAGTAGCTTATGAAAAATCAAATCATCATCAATTTTAAAATAAGTGATTTTCTAAGAGTTGCACAAACAAACAACCTATATTTGTGTTTTGAATAGAGATTATTCATCAGCATAAGTTGTTTAAACAAAGCCTTAATCAACAAAAATAATTTATACCTAAATAATTTACAACAATAAGTTTAGAAATACAACCCAACACATCGTGACTATTTTTAGGTACAAATCGAAGATTATTCTAAGTTTTTCTTTCAACTTTATGTATTGAAATTTTTTATTATAACTTTAGGTCCAATTGCATTCTTTCTTATAACCAAACTTGGCTATGTTTATTTGAGCATTTTTTTTCTCGGTTGTATTTTTCAAAAAATAAAAAAGTTAATTTTGGCTCATTTGAATAGACTCCATTTGAAATCTCAATTACACAAAACGCTATCTCTGTCTTATTCCAACCGCAAGGGGGAGCCTCATTTCAAAACATTATTTTATCTTCTAGAGGAGTTCGAACCCACAAGGGGTTGTAACATACACCTACTTATCCCTCACAAGAACTCTTGGCTAGTGGCTAAGAAAATAGAACAAACCCAAAGTTGCAGCGAGGAGGTTACACCACACACCCGAAAGATCTTAGAGAGTTTCCCCTCTCTAACCAGTGTTAAACCTGGCACCTTGGAAGACACTGGAAGTCAACCAGAGACGAGCCAGAGGAGGAAGAAACAAAGAAACCGGGTCCACTCCAAAGGTGTCATTAAGGGTCTATTTATAGCTTTTCTAGCTTAGTCTGCCAATAGCGTAATTTTGCCTTTTGGTTTTGTTAAACGCACCCCAAAATGGTCTGCCAACAGTCAAACTCCGCTGTTCTGAAGGACTATTAGCAGTCTCCCAAGGGTATCCAGGCAAATTCACCTTCAGATCCCATTGGGCGAGTGGTCCGTGAAGGCACCACTCGCCTAGCTTCCCGCATACCTGGTTCTCGGGATCATACTGGACGAGTGATCTGTGAAGGCACCACTCGCCTAGCTTCCCGCACACCTGGTTCTCGGGATCCTACTGGGCGAGTGGTCCGTGAAGGCACCACTCGCCAGATCCTTGGTCCTCTGGACGAGTGGGGTTCCGCCCCTCACTCGCCTGGTCGTCCTCATGTTCCAATACCCAAACTGGCGAGTGCTTAATGAATGAGGATTACAGTCGCCTCGAAGCTCGTTTGCCTCTCCTGGCCTGGGCGAATGCCCCTCCGATGCTCTGGGAGAATGCCCCTCCGATGCTCTGGGCGAATGCCTCCCTGATGCTCTGGGCAAATGCGGGTCTGTCTGCTTTGTTCATCCTTTTGACTGTCTTGGGTCTGGGGGCCCGTCTGGGGACCCACTCGACGAATACGGGATTGTACATATGAGGCATTCAAACAAGGTATTTTTGGATTGCGCATCAAGGAGGAAGGTATAATTGAAGATAATATAGGTATGGTAATTTTAAGATAGTGTGTCGAGGAGAAAATAACAAACATTGGGTCGTAAACATGAATCAAATCACCTATGATGTAAAATGTTCATGCAGTGAATTTGAGATGTCTGGAATGTTATGTTGTCATGTATTACCATATAATATAAAACGTAACATCCATTCCAGAAAAATACCTATTGAAAAGATTGATGCTTAGAGCAAAAAAAGACACTATCTTAATCACAACCAAACAACAGGAGATTCCTTCACGAAATAGATATTTATCAGTTATGATTTTTTGCATATGATTTGGCTGTACACGTGCAAAAATGTGAGATTACGTAAGCTGCTGCGAATACTTTAAATGATGTCTCTAAGTATGTAGATGAATTGTTAGAAAAAAAATTACACAACATTTCGACAAGAACGTACACTCATTAAAGATCCACTGCGCCTACGATCTAAAGATGTTTCAAATTCTAGGATAAAAGATCATTGAGATAGACCAAGCGATTATAGCTATGTTTAAAATGCATGCATTATATTTTGTAATTCAAGTCTCATTCCTTGACTTATACATCGGGAAGGAAAGACAAAGGGAAGGAGAAAACGACAACATCAACATCATCACAAACTGATCATACGGGTACGTATAATTACTAATGCTCGTAATTATTTTTATGATCGTGCATAAAAGTTCTATATTGCTTCTAACATGTTTTTACACATTTATGGCTCCTCCACCACCGTATAATATGTTGAGGTATGTCCGCACAAAACATCGACACGATAAAGACCTGTAGGTAGCGTGTGCACCTAGGGCGTTGCCCTACTGCTGGGAGCACTATTTATATCTCATTCCAAACTGATAGGTGATAATAGAATGCTTTGAGCGTCCTAACTCTAACATTCTCAAAGCAGTAGTGTTAGGTTTTTTTTTTCTTTGCGCTCTGCGTTCCCGTGCCCGAGCTCCCCTTCCTCTTTTTTCCGCCGCTGTTCGCGCTCGAGACGACGCTGCCGCTCGCTCTTGTGGATCTCCCGACGCCGGCTGTTGCTCCCGTAGATCTCTCGTGAGAAGCTCCTAGCCAGGTTCGCCGTCGATTCCCAGCCAGGTTCGCCTCCGTCATCGACGTCGGCTTCTGGTCTTCTCTCGTCTGGACTGTCGGGTTTCTCCAGATCCGCGCCTGCTGCCGCCGGTTCTCTCGCCGGAGTCCACGATCGCGCTTCCAGATCTCGGATCTCGACTGTGGTTCCAGGATCCCTCTGATCCGTGGCTTCTCCGCCTGTTCAAGTCACCGGAGTTGAGATTCCATCTCCTCTCTTCCAGATCTGAGCTCGACTTCGCCAGATCCCGTCGATCCCTCTGTTTTTCGTTCAGATTTTGCCTTCGGATCTCCAGGCTTCCCCGAATCAGTGCCATTTGGGCTCGATCTTGCTGTCCCGAGCCTGCATCAACCTGCTCTGAAGCTTGTCTCTGCAATCAAAGTGAACAGAGTTGTTTGATCTCCAGAAGTTGATTGCTGCAACAAATTCATTTGCTTAAGCTGCATTGGATTGGATTGGATCCGAAGACCTTGTGTTTCTCCTCTCCGATCAGGTGACTTCGTTCCATACATTACTGCATTTTCAGAAATGTCGAAGTATCAGTCTACCGACATCCGGAAGCTCCAGTCTTTCGACGTCACCGAGTTTCTCGGGTGGAAGATGCACGTGCAATTCGGCATGAAGGAGCGTGAAATCTTCTACACAGTGCTCAGTGATTACGAGACGACCGAAGAGGACGTGTCGGAGGCTCAGTGGGTGAAAGATGAGGACTTATGCAGGGATTATCTCCTGAATTCCCTGAATACCCGTCTAGCTATTGCGTATAGCAGCATCAAGACCGCGAAGGGCATATGAGATCAGCTTCAAGCGCATTTCACCAAGGAGGAAGAGGTGTCGAAGTCGCTCCTCGCGGAGTCTTTCTTCAATTTCAAATTTGATCCGACTTCGCCCATCACTTCTCAGTTGGTGGATCTTGAGAATCTGCGCATCAAGCTGGCGAATGCTGAGTCTCATATCTCGGACAAGCTGTTCATTGGGTTTATACTGAGTAAGCTTCCACCTGAATGGATTCTCTTCAAGACTAAGCTGCATAGGCGGAAGGAAGGGATCTCCATTGATGAGTTCAAGCGCTTCATACATATTGAAGATCAAAACTTTGCTCAGAGACGTGCAGAACATGTTAGTCATCCCTCTAAGGTGGCGCACTTAGCTTTGCACTCTGGTAAATTTAAAAGAAAATTCAGCCCCAAAAGGGTGTGTCCTCTTCCCAGTTGCCGGCCAACAAGCCTTCTTCCCGCAAGAAGAAGGGCAAGTGCCACAACTGTGGGAAGTGGGGCCACTGGGCAGCTGAATGTAGATCCCAGAAGAAGCCTCGGGAAGTCTTACCTCAGAGTCAGACTAACATGCTGGTGGATAGCTCTGGTCCTCAGTCATTCGTAGGGATGATGAGGCACCGTGCTGACAGCTCTTCGTCTGACTGGTGGCTAGACAGTGGAGCGACATGTCATGCTACTAATGACAAAGCTCAGCTCATTGAAGTCACAGCTGTTAAAGACTCAGTTGAAAATTGCAATGGTGGTACTACTGCTGTTACGCATGCTGGCACCGCTTCTTTGGAGTTATCTTCAGGTAAAACACTCACTCTTTTACATGTTAGAGTAGTTCCCTTTTTAACCAAAAATTTGATTTCTATGAATTTGCTTGATAAGTCCGGTATGTCTTTTTTGACTCAAAACGGTAGAATGACGTTATCTGTTAATTCACATTATTTTGGGTGCGCGTATCTTATAGATGGCATGTATCGACTTAGCCTTAACAATGATCACATCAACCAAATCAGCACTAATTTGATTGATCCAAAGTTGTTACACAACAGACTTGGACACGTAAACTATAGGAAGATGTGCGATCTAGCTAAGAGTCATAACATCCCTCTTGATACCTCCATTCGATTTGATAGGTGCCAGGTGTGTGCACAAACCAAAATCACTAGAAAACCCTTTAAGTCGGTTTCTAGGAGCACTCAACTTCTTGAGCTCATACATTCTGACCTCTGCGACTTTCGGAGTCATCCTTCCAGAGGGGGAAAGAAGTATTTGCTTACGTTCATAGACGACTCTTCCAGGTTTTGTCATGTGTACCTAATGAGATCGAATGATGAGACTTTCGAGACCTTCAAGGTTTTCAAAACTCGTGTAGAGAATCAGCTTGGTTTGAAGATAAAGCGATTTAGAAGTGATAGAGGTGGCGAATACACTGTAACTGGCTGTAAGGAATTCTGTGTCGCTGAGGGCATAATACTTGAGACCACCGCCCCCTATTCACCCCAATCGAATGGTGTAGCCGAGCGTAAAAATAGAACTTTGACTGAAATGTTGAATTCTATGCTTTTAACCGCTGGTCTGCCTTCCTCCTTTTGGGGCGAAGCAGCTCTGACTGCTAATCACCTTCTGAATAGGTTGCCACACTCTAAGCTGTCGTCGACACCTTATGAGCTTTGGCATCATCGTCCTTGTAGATACGACACTCTGAAGACTTGGGGTTGTATCGCTTATGTAAGGGTACAAGACCTTAAGAGATCCAAGGTGGGACCAAAAACCACAACCTGTGTTTACCTAGGGTGTGCTGAAGATAGTGCAGCTGATAGGTTTTTTGATCTATCCTCTCACTCTGTGATAGAATCTCGTGATGCTACGTTCTTTGAAAATAAATTTGTCAAGGATCTAGGCACTAACCTATCTGGGTCTACAGACATGATTTCAGAATCTCCTGTGGAATCCGAAGCAGGCCCCTCACACACCGCTCCCCAACCGTTGGAGGATGTTCCCCATCCGCTCAGAACGTCTACAAGAGAGCGTTTTCCTAAGGATTTTGGTGAAAACTTTGTCACCTATCACTTAGAGGACGATCTATTCTCCTACCAAGAGGCAATGCGATATAGAGATTCATTTATGTGGGCAGAAGCCATTGACGATGAAATGGACTCGTTGCTACAGAACAACACCTGGCGTCTAGTTGACTTGCCCAAAGGCGCAAAAGTCATTGGATGTAAGTGGATACTTAAGAAGAAATTAAATAGTGATGGGTCAGTTGTAAGACCCCATTTTTTTTTTTTGCAAAAACCACCGGGTCTTAGGCCCAGGACCGCCGTTTTGCGGTGACACCTTCGCTCGGGAAGGTCGCCACCACAAAACGCCGATCCTGCCGGCCAAATCGATCACGAAGAAAAGTACAATAAAGAGAAGGCAAGTCCACATAATCACATGAATTAAAACCATAGAGGTAAATGTCCACAGATATAACTGAATAAAGATAACAAAGGTTACAAAATATAAGAGCTCTTGCCCTGTACATCATTTCCTCACTACAAGATCACTCGCGGAAGCTAACTCCTAAGTAAAGCTAAAGTTAACCGTCACAGACACTGAGACTGAAGCACTCTGACCAGGCTGACCCATCCCTGTAGATCCCGTGCTCCACTGGTGCTGCAACACTGGATGCTTCTTCTTCTTCGGCCTACGATCACTGCCTCGCAATCCACGTCTACGTCTTCGCCGTCGGTCTCCTGATCGCTGTGCCGGAGGGGTTCCACTCATCATGGGACATCTGACCCGAGTATGTCCTGGCTGGTGACAATGGTAGCATGGCCGTGGGATCCACCACGTCGGATCCTGCTGTACCTGTTCCTTGAAGGGTGCTGCATCTCCTCGAACTCCTAAAATGATAAGGTCCACCGACCGTCAGTCATAAAGACTCAGCCAATTCCCCACCCCTCCCCCAATGGCTCCTAGGCACCGTGCGGGAGGATGAAGCGGAGGACAGCAAGGGGTAAAAACAAGAGCAGGTGACGGCGGAACTAGAGCTACACAGGTGTATACATATATATGTAGCATGGTAACAAGTATATAAAGAACAGTAAGCAGCAAGTAAAGTAATAGAAAAGTAACCATTGATTTATAGGAATGCCCATACAAACCTATAGACCAATGGGTCGTTTAGCAGGGCCTACCGTATAAGAAGTCCCATAACCGACTTATACGTTAGGGGTAGGTTGAATGCAATGCTTATGCTATGACATGCAAGTATGTTGTTATGCTATGATCATACAAGTGCAACTCACACACTACGACTCTATGCGCATAGACCTTTAGTTCCCCCTTTTTGGAGCGAGCTAGACTCCCAGGATACTCCCGTAGTGGCAAACGGAAGCGGTGGGTTGGGCCCCGCCCACCTCTAGGTTGGTATTCACACTACCCAACCTAGACCTATTGTACGCCTCCACTATACCCGCGGAGCGTCTGCGTACTCTTGCTGACTGGACCGCCAGACTATCAAGGCTAAGTGTAAGACCACACTTGCCGAGTCAACGTATTGACGTCGGTGTGAACGACCGTCCAATACCGAAGACCCACCACCTTCAGTGCACATGCAACATGTTCTACTTTCTATCTCTGAGCCATGAGTTCCCCGGGCTAACCCGCCCGCCATCAATAACCCTCCGAGCCATAAGCTCACCAGACAAACTAGTCTGCTGCAACAACCACCGAGCCCACCGCTCGGACAACCAATCCAACTAAACTTCCGTAACCACAGGGTGTGGATGAGTGTGTTATTAGTTAATCTTGTACAATGTCTTCTCCTATGAGTTAGGGTTAGTCTTGGACTTCCCGAGGGTTACCCTGTGAGGGGCTCGCTACGGTACTAGGAACCACTACGGGATGACACCCCGAAGTTCCCATTCCCAAGACACTTAATGTCTTTAGTTACTACCCATAAGAAACCCTCTTAACATTTCACCTGGTCTAAACCTAAGTGCTTTAAGACACTTAGGGGAAAAGACGATCTTTCGCCAAATCCCAAGATGACCTACCCCATGGGAGGCACCCCACCATCCCAGAACTCATCAACCTTAAATCTCTACAAGGGTCCTTTCATACCATACAATCACCATTCAATTCCCACATCTCCAAACAATGTATTGCAAATTGGCCTGTAACTCCAAAACTGTCAATTTACTAAACGCAGACCACCCTCAACGTTTTGATCCTCATGAAGGGAGGTACTCTAAATACTCAACTCCATGACCTACTGGATTTATTGGGAGTCCATGCTACTTAAATCAGATCAAATCCAGGGTTTCCTAATTTTCCCCATAATATGAATATTTTTAAACAATTTCTCAAAAGGGCAATTTTCTCAAGTTTGAACTACAAGTGCACTTTTCTGACTCCCAGTGCCTACCCCAATTTTTACATAAATCATGAGTACCTAGATATCAGTAGGTATAAACTTGTAGGAAAGACCAGCAAGATTTACTATTTTTAAAAATTCCAAAACTCATTTATTTCCAATAAATTCCAAAGGAGGCACCCTCATATGATCTCTAAACCTTATGCAAATTTATACAGAGGTGTCTCCTACTAAAATATTCAGGTCTACCAAGTTTGACCACATAAGACAGAGGTTACATGTGTAAATTCCTCAATGGGTATATTTGTAAATAATTCCAAAATGAACTAGAGATACCAAAAATATTGATCCATAAATTATGAGAAAAATACAGAGGGTATGTATTGGTATGAAAAGACACCCTGCAAAGTTTCATGCAATTACAGAGAGTTAACACTCTAAAATCAATCACCCCAAAAATTGTCAACAATATGAATAATTACAATTTGAACCTCCAAAAGTTTTCTCCTGGTCTAACCAAATCTTCCAGAGATTTATAACATTAAAACTAAGTTTATGACAGAAGATGGTAAATCAATAAGTACTGTTTCTTCCTAGAACCCCAAACCCTAATTATTTACAAATCTACCCAAGAATTAATTACCTAGGTTTAACAACTCCAAACCTCTTCAAATTCCCAAGGGAGGCTCCTCTGGTCATTATGACCTTCCTTCCAAAACTTTAGGTCAAACCATTAAGGTTTGACCCTACTTCCTTCATTAGCCTCTAATTGCACCCCATTAGGGTTTAACCTAGGGTTAGGGTCAAAACTTCACCAACTCCACTCAAACTTCTTGTGAGGGTATTATATCACTTATAAAGGTCAGAGGAGTCCAACACACCCCTCTCCAAGGATAAACTCTCCTATGTCCTTCACAACCCCAAATTCCACCCCATAGGGATCAACCCTACGACCTTGAGCAAAACAACTCCAATGCTCACCAAACTCCTCATGGGGTCTCAACTTCATCCCACTGACCTTCCTAAGAAGTCTCAAGTCTCAAAGGACCTAATTGGCCAATGATTCTCTACTTGGCTATTTGCACCCCAAGGTGCTCCTACCCCAAGTCCTAGGGCAAACCAACTCCCCATGACTCCATAACACTCTTGGAGGTGCTTTGGGTGATACTAGGGCAGTGGACAAGGGCCCTCTCCTTTTGGAGGTGGTTTATCATGAAAAACCCTAAATGTCCCCTAAGCACAATTTTTCCCCTTAATGGACAAAACTTTGACTTAAAGGTTACCCAACCAAATGAACTCCAACTGAGTTGATATTTTAACCAGGGGCTTTTCATGACCCTAATAGCACCCCATCAAAGTTTGGTGGAGATTGGAGGTCATTTGGCCCTCCAAATAATTTGTGTAGGGATTATTAAATTTCTACAAAAACTTTAGGAAAATTAACTCCTAAAAATCTGATACTCAAACCTAATCTAGGTATAGGACATATGGATGCATAGCCAAAATATCAACTTCATCAGATTTGCCATTTAAGAGTTATCCTAGTTTTAAGGTCTGGTTTGAGTTTTGACCAGCCTCACTAGAATGAGTGCTGTGGGTCCAATACTTAACCAAATAGCTTGATTTCACTCCCACTAGAAAGTAGACACCAAGGCCTACAAAAGTTATCTCTGGGCATTTTTCGAATTATGGCCCCTAAGGGCCTTAAAATCGGGTCACAAAATCTGTCTCAAAGTGTGACATAATACACATAATATTAATAATAATCATTTCAATCATTCAAATGATTCCTGCACGAATCTTGAAGCGCATCTAACAGCCCCTGGCCTTCGTCCCCGATGAACCTGCGGCCAGGATTTGTCGCGCCAGGGCCGACTTCTACCTCGATTTCCCGGCCACCCTCGCATCCCCTCGGCCGGCAAGTGCCACCACCACCTCCGTTGAGGTGGTGGCCGGCGATAGGAGGTCATTTGCCGGCCGGTGGTGGCCGGAGTAGGGATTTCGGGGAGGAGGAATATGCTCGAAAACGAGCACCTTTGGGTGCACGATTTGAGCCCGTTTGAGCTCGAATCAAGCCCCAGTTAGATTATGATCTAACCACTGAGAGAGGAGAAGAGAATTGGACCTTGATTGGAGCTGGAAACCTTGCCGATCGGGAACTCGCCATTGCCGACCTCCATGGTTTGCGAGCTCTGCGATTTCTACACCAAGATGCCCGAAACCTTCAGGTAAATGGGGGGAAACGTCCCTCTCTGCCTGGTGAAGCTTTTAAAGGCTTCAATTTGAGGAGAGGAAGGGTCATGGCTTCAATGCCATTTTCACCATTAAAGGTGATTTCGGCCACATACAATTCCTCTCTTAATCAGCCCCCCTTCAGCCTTTGAAACTGCTGGAAACTCCTCCTATCCCCTAGAGGAGATGAATGCAGCCATAAATGGGGAGAATTGAGGGGGGTTTCACCTTCCTCCATTGATGGCCTCATCTTTCTCTCTCCCCCAAACTCAATTTTCTCTCTCCTACTCATCATGGCCGACTTTCCTCTCTCTCCTGGGTTAATTACCAGCCAAGGGTGATGGTCAAGGGGCCAATTTGGGCTTGGCCCAAAGGGATTGGGCTAGGTTTAAGAGATTTGACCTAATTTGGGCAAGTTTGACTTTTGTCAAATTGAGCCCTAGGGTTGACCCAGTCAAGGGGCTTTTTGGTCCACTGGGTCCCCTATGACATGATAACCCTAAGGGTAGGGTCAATTTAACATGGTGATGGTCAATTAGGGCTTTTAATGAAGAATTGCCATTTTTGACCTAAAGGGGCATTTTGGTCAATTTGCACCATTGGGGGTCCCATGATGGGGCTTTTGGGTCCACTAGGTCTCTCATGATATTCTAGACCTAGATGAGTGGTCAATTTGGCATGGTGAGGGTTAATTGACTCTAATTAGGCTACTTTGACCAATTTAGGGTTAGGGTTGACTTTGGTCAATTTGGCCTCTTTGGTTGACCCCAATGGGTCCTTGGTGCCCTAAGGGGACCCCTAAAGGGTTAGGGATACTATGGTGGGGCCAAATGGTTAAGATGAGGCCCTAAAATCCAACCCTAAGCTAGGTCACTAGAAATTGCTATTTGCAGTCCAAGGCACTTTCAATCCTAATCTTGCCTAAGTTAAAGGGATTTCTACTCTACCAAGGCCTTGTCATGACCTTGTCAGGACAGATTCACCTGGGGGGTCTAGCTGTCTGGGGGATGTTACAAATCCCAATAAACAAAAAAAATAATTTCGTCCTCGAAATTCAGGTTAGGCTTGCGGGGTTTTCACCGCGAGTGACTGAACGTAACATCCCCTAAGAGTCAAAGTTATTCCTGGCCCGAAGAGCACCGACTATCTATGCCACACCATCTCTGGTGGCTCCAAGTTGTGCTCCTCCTGACCTTAAATAACCACATGTCTTAACCTCTGTAATCTTCTTGCGCCGCAAGACTCGCACCGTCGTATCATCTATCCTGACCAGGGTGACCTAGCTACCTTGGTCAATCTATCCTCGAACTTCCACTCTAACCTGGGCAGACTCTTATGCCTCTAAAGTTTTCTTCTCGCATTCAAATTCTTACTCTTTCAGGTACGTCCGAGTAATCAATCGTCTCCAATCTACAACTTTTCTGGTTCTTACTATTGATGGGACTAATCAAAATCGGCTAGCGTCCCAATCATCCTTAAATATTAATGGGGGTGCACCTGTGAACTTTTATGAGTATATGCTACCAATCATTATGATAAGATGACTACCGATCATTTCTACATGGGGTTTTTCACAATTCAATTTTATCAAGGAAATATTATCACGTTCCTTTCTCCAAAGTCCTGTCACTTCACTTATGCTAGTCTTGATCACTCTCAAATGGTCTAAAGCGAGATAAACTTAGATCATTCTTACCATAGTGAAATCAAACATTATATTCCAAATCTAACAAGTCATCGTCTAAGATCTCTGGTTATATATCATCAAAGCTCACAAGGTATAAAGCTATTGTTGTAGATAAAATTTTCTACCATGACAGAGCGTGGTTTCTAACAAATCGTAAGTTAATCACTTCCGAATTCCCCCAACCACAGGAGCTTTCAAATTTACTTACTACTTATAAGATCTACTTTCCGCTCTTAACTTCTAAACATCAACATCCCTAATTGATTAATCCTGACGTCTTTACATTTCCAATGATTCAACTAAGGCCAAGTTGTTGTCCTGGTAATTCCTACTGATCATCATTCCAAACATATTGTTACACCATCTCACCTTCTTCCAAGTAACATCGAGTAAGATCGACTTCAAAATCATAGTGTTCACGACATAAAAAAAAATTTCTAAGGGAAATCTAAGTCCGTCACTAATTTGCCCAATAAACAAAAGGTAAGCCCCAATAAACAAAGGACAAGCCCCCAATAAACAAAAGATTAGCCTCTATCTATCTTTGGGCGAAGTGTCTTCAATATCACCAAGTTATATTTATCCCAAACATGCAAACAATTCTTAGGGCATACAACCTTAGACTTGGGGTTCTATCTTGGGGCTTAATGGTGTATTCCACAACTTGGGCTCTTCCAGGTACCTTCTACGACAACCTTATCAGGGTCAGTATGTCATCCAATCCCAAATAGGTTTCTTATTGTACTTGAACTCTTATCCGACCCTCGATGTTCGTCACAGTGGTTGTCTTAATATAATCTTGTCACAAATACGATGATTGAGCCTATGAGTCTCATACCATTATGCTTATGTGCCAATCTCTCTTTCTCTAGCCTTTTTGGGGTAGCCTCGTACTTTCACCAAAAGCCATACCTACGATCTATTTCAGACTAGGTCATGGTATAAATTGTCAAAGTAAGTCACGTGTCCTAGTGGGGTTGAGTCTAACTCATTAACTAAGGTATTATCTAAAAAGATCTTTGTAGCCGGAGGTATTCTCTGCTGGGGGCAGGGTTCGCCGCAGGCTACAAAAGAAAACTTAACGCTCGTAAAGAGATTTGACTAAGAAGATTCAGTTAAAAGTGGACCTTTTTCAATGTGATTCCCATATGGGCACACCACTGCTTCCGCTGCTTAGTTTGTCCTCAAACTAAACTCGCGCGGGGTGGCCCAGGGTTTGTGGACTTCTTTTCTTCGGATCGAGGTTTGCTCTGATACCACTTGTAAGACCCCATTTTTTTTTTTTTTGCAAAAACCACCGGGTCTTAGGCCCAGGACCGCCGTTTTGCGGTGACACCTTCGCTCGGGAAGGTCGCCACCACAAAACGCCGATCCTGCCGGCCAAATCGATCACGAAGAAAAGTACAATAAAGAGAAGGCAAGTCCACATAATCACATGAATTAAAACCATAGAGGTAAATGTCCACAGATATAACTGAATAAAGATAACAAAGGTTACAAAATATAAGAGCTCTTGCCCTGTACATCATTTCCTCACTACAAGATCACTCGCGGAAGCTAACTCCTAAGTAAAGCTAAAGTTAACCGTCACAGACACTGAGACTGAAGCACTCTGACCAGGCTGACCCATCCCTGTAGATCCCGTGCTCCACTGGTGCTGCAACACTGGATGCTTCTTCTTCTTCGGCCTACGATCACTGCCTCGCAATCCACGTCTACGTCTTCGCCGTCGGTCTCCTGATCGCTGTGCCGGAGGGGTTCCACTCATCATGGGACATCTGACCCGAGTATGTCCTGGCTGGTGACAATGGTAGCATGGCCGTGGGATCCACCACGTCGGATCCTGCTGTACCTGTTCCTTGAAGGGTGCTGCATCTCCTCGAACTCCTAAAATGATAAGGTCCACCGACCGTCAGTCATAAAGACTCAGCCAATTCCCCACCCCTCCCCCAATGGCTCCTAGGCACCGTGCGGGAGGATGAAGCGGAGGACAGCAAGGGGTAAAAACAAGAGCAGGTGACGGCGGAACTAGAGCTACACAGGTGTATACATATATATGTAGCATGGTAACAAGTATATAAAGAACAGTAAGCAGCAAGTAAAGTAATAGAAAAGTAACCATTGATTTATAGGAATGCCCATACAAACCTATAGACCAAGGGGTCGTTTAGCAGGGCCTACCGTATAAGAAGTCCCATAACCGACTTATACGTTAGGGGTAGGTTGAATGCAATGCTTATGCTATGACATGCAAGTATGTTGTTATGCTATGATCATACAAGTGCAACTCACACACTACGACTCTATGCGCATAGACCTTTAGTTCCCCCTTTTTGGAGCGAGCTAGACTCCCAGGATACTCCCGTAGTGGCAAACGGAAGCGGTGGGTTGGGCCCCGCCCACCTCTAGGTTGGTATTCACACTACCCAACCTAGACCTATTGTACGCCTCCACTATACCCGCGGAGCGTCTGCGTACTCTTGCTGACTGGACCGCCAGACTATCAAGGCTAAGTGTAAGACCACACTTGCCGAGTCAACGTATTGACGTCGGTGTGAACGACCGTCCAATACCGAAGACCCACCACCTTCAGTGCACATGCAACATGTTCTACTTTCTATCTCTGAGCCATGAGTTCCCCGGGCTAACCCGCCCGCCATCAATAACCCTCCGAGCCATAAGCTCACCAGACAAACTAGTCTGCTGCAACAACCACCGAGCCCACCGCTCGGACAACCAATCCAACTAAACTTCCGTAACCACAGGGTGTGGATGAGTGTGTTATTAGTTAATCTTGTACAATGTCTTCTCCTATGAGTTAGGGTTAGTCTTGGACTTCCCGAGGGTTACCCTGTGAGGGGCTCGCTACGGTACTAGGAACCACTACGGGATGACACCCCGAAGTTCCCATTCCCAAGACACTTAATGTCTTTAGTTACTACCCATAAGAAACCCTCTTAACATTTCACCTGGTCTAAACCTAAGTGCTTTAAGACACTTAGGGGAAAAGACGATCTTTCGCCAAATCCCAAGATGACCTACCCCATGGGAGGCACCCCACCATCCCAGAACTCATCAACCTTAAATCTCTACAAGGGTCCTTTCATACCATACAATCACCATTCAATTCCCACATCTCCAAACAATGTATTGCAAATTGGCCTGTAACTCCAAAACTGTCAATTTACTAAACGCAGACCACCCTCAACGTTTTGATCCTCATGAAGGGAGGTACTCTAAATACTCAACTCCATGACCTACTGGATTTATTGGGAGTCCATGCTACTTAAATCAGATCAAATCCAGGGTTTCCTAATTTTCCCCATAATATGAATATTTTTAAACAATTTCTCAAAAGGGCAATTTTCTCAAGTTTGAACTACAAGTGCACTTTTCTGACTCCCAGTGCCTACCCCAATTTTTACATAAATCATGAGTACCTAGATATCAGTAGGTATAAACTTGTAGGAAAGACCAGCAAGATTTACTATTTTTAAAAATTCCAAAACTCATTTATTTCCAATAAATTCCAAAGGAGGCACCCTCATATGATCTCTAAACCTTATGCAAATTTATACAGAGGTGTCTCCTACTAAAATATTCAGGTCTACCAAGTTTGACCACATAAGACAGAGGTTACATGTGTAAATTCCTCAATGGGTATATTTGTAAATAATTCCAAAATGAACTAGAGATACCAAAAATATTGATCCATAAATTATGAGAAAAATACAGAGGGTATGTATTGGTATGAAAAGACACCCTGCAAAGTTTCATGCAATTACAGAGAGTTAACACTCTAAAATCAATCACCCCAAAAATTGTCAACAATATGAATAATTACAATTTGAACCTCCAAAAGTTTTCTCCTGGTCTAACCAAATCTTCCAGAGATTTATAACATTAAAACTAAGTTTATGACAGAAGATGGTAAATCAATAAGTACTGTTTCTTCCTAGAACCCCAAACCCTAATTATTTACAAATCTACCCAAGAATTAATTACCTAGGTTTAACAACTCCAAACCTCTTCAAATTCCCAAGGGAGGCTCCTCTGGTCATTATGACCTTCCTTCCAAAACTTTAGGTCAAACCATTAAGGTTTGACCCTACTTCCTTCATTAGCCTCTAATTGCACCCCATTAGGGTTTAACCTAGGGTTAGGGTCAAAACTTCACCAACTCCACTCAAACTTCTTGTGAGGGTATTATATCACTTATAAAGGTCAGAGGAGTCCAACACACCCCTCTCCAAGGATAAACTCTCCTATGTCCTTCACAACCCCAAATTCCACCCCATAGGGATCAACCCTACGACCTTGAGCAAAACAACTCCAATGCTCACCAAACTCCTCATGGGGTCTCAACTTCATCCCACTGACCTTCCTAAGAAGTCTCAAGTCTCAAAGGACCTAATTGGCCAATGATTCTCTACTTGGCTATTTGCACCCCAAGGTGCTCCTACCCCAAGTCCTAGGGCAAACCAACTCCCCATGACTCCATAACACTCTTGGAGGTGCTTTGGGTGATACTAGGGCAGTGGACAAGGGCCCTCTCCTTTTGGAGGTGGTTTATCATGAAAAACCCTAAATGTCCCCTAAGCACAATTTTTCCCCTTAATGGACAAAACTTTGACTTAAAGGTTACCCAACCAAATGAACTCCAACTGAGTTGATATTTTAACCAGGGGCTTTTCATGACCCTAATAGCACCCCATCAAAGTTTGGTGGAGATTGGAGGTCATTTGGCCCTCCAAATAATTTGTGTAGGGATTATTAAATTTCTACAAAAACTTTAGGAAAATTAACTCCTAAAAATCTGATACTCAAACCTAATCTAGGTATAGGACATATGGATGCATAGCCAAAATATCAACTTCATCAGATTTGCCATTTAAGAGTTATCCTAGTTTTAAGGTCTGGTTTGAGTTTTGACCAGCCTCACTAGAATGAGTGCTGTGGGTCCAATACTTAACCAAATAGCTTGATTTCACTCCCACTAGAAAGTAGACACCAAGGCCTACAAAAGTTATCTCTGGGCATTTTTCGAATTATGGCCCCTAAGGGCCTTAAAATCGGGTCACAAAATCTGTCTCAAAGTGTGACATAATACACATAATATTAATAATAATCATTTCAATCATTCAAATGATTCCTGCACGAATCTTGAAGCGCATCTAACAGCCCCTGGCCTTCGTCCCCGATGAACCTGCGGCCAGGATTTGTCGCGCCAGGGCCGACTTCTACCTCGATTTCCCGGCCACCCTCGCATCCCCTCGGCCGGCAAGTGCCACCACCACCTCCGTTGAGGTGGTGGCCGGCGATAGGAGGTCATTTGCCGGCCGGTGGTGGCCGGAGTAGGGATTTCGGGGAGGAGGAATATGCTCGAAAACGAGCACCTTTGGGTGCACGATTTGAGCCCGTTTGAGCTCGAATCAAGCCCCAGTTAGATTATGATCTAACCACTGAGAGAGGAGAAGAGAATTGGACCTTGATTGGAGCTGGAAACCTTGCCGATCGGGAACTCGCCATTGCCGACCTCCATGGTTTGCGAGCTCTGCGATTTCTACACCAAGATGCCCGAAACCTTCAGGTAAATGGGGGGAAACGTCCCTCTCTGCCTGGTGAAGCTTTTAAAGGCTTCAATTTGAGGAGAGGAAGGGTCATGGCTTCAATGCCATTTTCACCATTAAAGGTGATTTCGGCCACATACAATTCCTCTCTTAATCAGCCCCCCTTCAGCCTTTGAAACTGCTGGAAACTCCTCCTATCCCCTAGAGGAGATGAATGCAGCCATAAATGGGGAGAATTGAGGGGGGTTTCACCTTCCTCCATTGATGGCCTCATCTTTCTCTCTCCCCCAAACTCAATTTTCTCTCTCCTACTCATCATGGCCGACTTTCCTCTCTCTCCTGGGTTAATTACCAGCCAAGGGTGATGGTCAAGGGGCCAATTTGGGCTTGGCCCAAAGGGATTGGGCTAGGTTTAAGAGATTTGACCTAATTTGGGCAAGTTTGACTTTTGTCAAATTGAGCCCTAGGGTTGACCCAGTCAAGGGGCTTTTTGGTCCACTGGGTCCCCTATGACATGATAACCCTAAGGGTAGGGTCAATTTAACATGGTGATGGTCAATTAGGGCTTTTAATGAAGAATTGCCATTTTTGACCTAAAGGGGCATTTTGGTCAATTTGCACCATTGGGGGTCCCATGATGGGGCTTTTGGGTCCACTAGGTCTCTCATGATATTCTAGACCTAGATGAGTGGTCAATTTGGCATGGTGAGGGTTAATTGACTCTAATTAGGCTACTTTGACCAATTTAGGGTTAGGGTTGACTTTGGTCAATTTGGCCTCTTTGGTTGACCCCAATGGGTCCTTGGTGCCCTAAGGGGACCCCTAAAGGGTTAGGGATACTATGGTGGGGCCAAATGGTTAAGATGAGGCCCTAAAATCCAACCCTAAGCTAGGTCACTAGAAATTGCTATTTGCAGTCCAAGGCACTTTCAATCCTAATCTTGCCTAAGTTAAAGGGATTTCTACTCTACCAAGGCCTTGTCATGACCTTGTCAGGACAGATTCACCTGGGGGGTCTAGCTGTCTGGGGGATGTTACATCAGTAGCCCGCTATAAGGCACGTTTGGTTGCTAAAGGCTTTAAGCAACAGGGGGGAGTGGACTACTTCGACGTCTATTCACCTGTGTGCCACCTATCGACTATTAGGATTCTTCTAGCTTTAGCCTCTATCGAGAACTTCATAGTTCATCAGATGGACGTAAAGACAGCCTTCTTGAATGAAGAGCTGAACGAAGAAATCTACATGACTCAACCTGAGGGTTATGTTGTTGAAGATTCTCAGCATAAGGTGTGCAAATTAAATAAATCAATCTATGGGCTTAAACAAGCGCCCAAGATGTGGCACCTTAAGTTTGATCAAGTGGTAAAGAGCCATGGATTCCAGTCCAGTCTCTCCGATAAATGCCTTTATCATCGATCAATGTTGGATAAAACAGTCATCATCTGTCTCTACGTTGATGATATGTTAATATTAGGGTCAAATCTCTCGGCAGTGAGTGATGTCAAATCCACTCTTGCGGAAGCATTCGACATGAAGGACCTCGGTCCAGTTGATACTCTTCTAGGTCTTAAAGTCTGTATCGACGAGCGTGGAGTCACACTCAGTCAGGCTCACTATGTGGAGCAGTTACTGACGACCTGGGGATATGCTGATTGCAGATCCGTTGAGACACCAGTTGATCACACTATCAAGTTGAGTCTGAATGAAGGGACCACCGTTGGTCAGGTGAATTATGCTAAGATCATTGGTAGCCTCATGTATGCATCGTGCTGCACAAGGCCAGACATTGCTTACACCATAAGTATGCTGAGTCGTTTCACGAGTAATCCAGGAAAAGAGCACCGGGATGCCCTAGATAGGCTGATGAGATACCTTAAAGGATCAAAGGATCTAGCTTTGTGCTACACTGGATATCCGCCTACCGTTGAAGGTTATTCAGATGCCTCGTGGTGTTCTGAAATTGGCAATAGTAAGTCTACGAGTGGATTCATATTCACATTGGGTGGAGCTGCTATAACTTGGAAATCAAAAAGACAGACTTGTATAGCCTTGTCGTCTATGGAGTCTGAACTATTTGCCTTGGCTTCAACTGGTGAAGAGGCAGATTGGATTCGGAATTTGATTCTTGATATTCCACTATCTAAGTTACGCGTCAATTCGTTGAGCTTGTATTGCGATAATCAAGCTGCTGTTCAGATCGTTCAAAATGCTCTCTATAATTCGAAACAGAGACATATACGACTGAGACATGCTCTGCTGAATGTTCTTAAGGAGCAAGGCGTTATCACATTGGTCGATGTGCGATCGAATGATAACTTAGCCGATCCTCTGACAAAAGGAATGCCCAAAGTCAGGTTTATCAAAACCGCGGGGGAAATGGGACTAAAGGTGATTTAGATCAGCCTTAGATTTTCGTTTTGATCAAATCTGATTTCCTTTGTCCAAAGTAAGCTTTGTTGTGTTTCATTGATGTTCTACGTTGCTGATTGTGGATCTGGTAAGTTTGCGTTCATTCCAAATTGATGAATGCGATCTCGCTAGATTCCTTCTTCCTGTGTTGAGATGGTATCATTCCAAACTTGATGGTATTCATTTTGACATAAGGGGACAGTGACAATGACATTCCAAATTGGTACACAGATTTAGCTACGTGAGCCTACTATAAGAAGTTCATATGTCGTTTCGTTTCTTGAAACCGACAATGATTTCTCGATTAGAACACACTATTCTCGATAGTTGGAGTACTCCACACACTCAGGACTCTGGTCTTTCTACGTTCTTTTGTCGAACTAGATATACGTAAATTCAATTGTATGGATTCATTCTAATATGAAATTCATTTTTTGGATTTACAGGCACCGAAGGAGTAGGAGGAGTACCTGCTGATTGGGACATGGATGAGGATGACCTATTGGACGTCTAGAGCCGACGCCTTTTTTCTGCGTCCATCTTATCTTTTGTTTATGACATTGCTAGTAGTTCTTTTTTGCTGGTGACTTGTTTGCACCATTTTCTCATTTCCTATCTGCATATGTTTGTTTATGTTTTGGACACTATGTTTTGGGTAGATTGCTAGACTAGAGCTCGTACGAGACTCTGTTGGATCCTTCTTGTTTTTAGCTTCTGTGATGGTGATTTCATTTTGTTGATTTACCTTGCATAGAACTATTGTGTAGCCTGCCCATTACTGTTTTATTCATATGCTTTGACACGTTTTGTGGATGATTCCTGTTGCTTGGACATTACACTGTTTACCTCTTTATTGTAGTCGTGTTGGTGACGGACTTAGGAGGAGATTGTTGAGGTATGTCCGCACAAAACACCGACACGATAAAGACCTGCAGGTAGCGTGTGCACCTAGAGCGTTGCCCTACTGCTGGGAGCACTATTTGTATCTCATTCCAAACTGATGGGTGATAATAGAATGCTTTGAGCGTCCTAACTCTAACATAATATTCCCGATCTCAATGACGTCTGCACAAAGATAGACATGAAAGAAATGTATAATTGCACAAGATTTCCAATCTACACTCCTGTTTTCGCATAGGAATTTCATATACTTGATAACATAAATGTCGCAGTCAACTAAGTTTGTTTGCATCAAAAGATCCTCTGTGGTTGTTATGCTCTATTTGCTGAATTTTACACCGCATTTTCGCCGTGTTGGGCATGCTCGAAATGGAAATCTACACAAAGATAGACGATCTATGTGTTACTATGCAAGTGTTAAGTAGAGACCAAGTGTAATATACTTACAAGTTCTTTAACTATTTCCTTCCATTGTGTTCAGAAGGGAGTCACATAACAACATACTTCTTTGCGTGGATAACTACTAATGTCTAATGTTTGCTATGGCATATAAGCATGAAAATGATTAAATCTCTCTTTTTGGTAGCATTGATGATATGGGGAACCTAAGTTCTTTCAAAATATTCAAATTATGCAACTGCAACAACATTGGGTAATTATATAAATTACAAGAGGTATTGCACAAACCAAAGATTTGGCAAAATATACAAGAAGGCCTCCATAATTTTGGCTGAGTTTTCCTTCGATGTGCAAGGATCTTGAAGAATGCATTCATATGACAATCAACCAAATAATCTTTAGAAAAGAGATCTTCTATGAAGTCCCTCGTATCAATAATATTTAAGTCTTGAAAGGCTATGCGATTCATGCGAATGTAATTTAAAATTATACAACAATATTAACTAGTTTAGTAAATTCAAACTCTTACAACAACTTAATATATTTTGAGGGAATTGAGATCATTCTGCTATGAACAAACTTTTTCTTCTCATCACTTAGAAATTGTAAGTTGGGAGTAGTCAGCTGTGAAAGGTACAATTTCTTATTCTTTCTTCCCTTTACATTTTGTGTATGTCTTAATGAGAGAGTCTGTAATCACGACCATTGAGTTTTTTACATTGAGTCTCCTACAAAGGATACCAACCTTACAATTTAAAGATTTTGTGAAATATTTTGAAGTCGGAAGAACACGTCAACCAACAGGAGAATAAGGACACCAAAGATGAACACAAGCTTTCACAATACTAATTTTGGTAGCTAGTTACAACTGAACACGGCTGAATACAAGTTGCATCCAACTTGAATCACAACAGCCAATCGAAGGTAAGAACTTGGTTACGGACAAGGTCCGCTTCTCCTTCGGAGCACACCGCGCAGGTGATACTCGCTCCAATACTCGCTCCTCGCTACAGAAGCTCGCTCCTCGCTACCGCCGGCTGTATCGCTAGCGCCGGGCGTTAGCTGTGCTACTCGCAAGCTCGCTGCTCGCACTCCAAGCTTCTCGCGTACTCGCCACGCGTCGCTTCCTCCAATACTCGCTAGCGCGAGCGCTATCACTAGCGTCGGACGCTATCTCCCGAGTAGGTACTCGCACTCCCAGCTGCTCGCAAGCTCGCTACTCGCCTCTTCGCCTCTTGTCACTACCGCGCGCGCTAGCACTAGCGCCGACGGTATCTCCACTACTCGCTACTCGCTCAAGGGAGCTGGCCGAACTTACTCCAAGTCCGATGCTTGCCTGCCGAACTTACTCCAAGTCCGATGCTCGCCTGGTGGCGCTCTGGTATCTCTAACTCGCTCAAAGTTGATGATACTCGCCAGATCCAAAATCTTTTTCTTTAGAGGGTGGTACCCCTCTATTTATAGGCAAAACAAGGGGGTGGCGAGTATGAGCTAGCGCTGGCGCTAGCGCTGGCGCTAGCTCACTTCAAATCTAACACTCCCCCTTGAAGTGAGCTCCAGGAATAACTCCAAACAATGTACGAAGCCTCCGGAACGGCCCCGCAGATAGGGGCTTCGTGAATATATCCGCAAGGTTCTCTTCACTCCGCACATGCTCCACAGCGATCAAGCCACCCAGCACCTTCTCTCTGATGAAGTGATGCTCGATCTCTATGTGCTTGGTTCTTGCATGACAAACTGGATTGGTTACCAGTTTCAATGCACTCTCGTTGTCCCCACGTAGCATAGTAGGTCCGCTGACCTCCTCGTCCACATCCTCCACTAGTCTCCTTAGCCAGACACACTCCTGAGTTGTTAAGGACGACGCCTTGTACTCGGTCTCCGTGGTAGAAAGGGAAATAGAGTCCTGCTTCTTGCTACACCACGAGATAGCAGCTGCTCCACACAAGAACACGTAACCTGATGTCGACTTGCGATCATCAGCGTCACCTCCGTAATCTGCATCCGTGTACCCGTGCAGCTTGAAGTCAGACTTCTCATCATAGGACAACCCCATCTCAAGGGTGCCCTTCACGTACTTCAGTATCCCTTTGGCTGCCTCCAGATGAGGCTTCTGTGGCTCCTGCATATATCGGCTAACTCGGCCGACAGCAAAGGCGATGTCCGGCCTCGTGATAGTCAGGTAAATAAGACTCCCCATCAGTGCCCGAAAGATCTTCGGATCAGGAAGAATCCTCCCTTCTTCCTTCCGAAGCTTCAGCCCAGCCTCCAGAGGAACGGAATTGCTCTTCCCCTCCTTCATGCCGAATCTTTCGACGATTCTCTCGGCATACGCCCTCTGGGAAACATCCAGTCCGCCTCTTCTCTTCTCTACTTGGAGGCCAAGGAAATAGTGCAGTTCACCAAGATCCTTCATCTCGAAGCGTATGGAAAGCTGCTTCCTCAGCGCCGCGACCTCCTCAGGGTTGTTCCCTGTCACGATCATGTCGTCGACGTATAGCAGCACCAGCACGTGAAGACCTCCACTCTTCTTCACGAACATGCTGGAGTCCGAGTCTGAGGCATCGTAGCCGCAGAACTGCAAGTACTCCGCAATCTTCCCATACCAGGCTCTCGGCGCCTGTTTCAAACCATAGAGGGCCTTCTTCAGCTTGCAGACGTGACGCGGCTGGGACTTGGACACGTATCCAGGTGGTTGCACCATGAATATGTCTTTGTCAATCTCTCCGTATAAGAACGCGTTCTTCACATCCAGCTGCCATAGCTTCCAACCTCGGCACGCCGCCAAAGCGATGATCGTCCTCACCGATGTCATCTTCGCTACAGGACTGAAGGTCTCCTCGTAGTCCTCTCCGTAGGTCTGTGAGAAGCCTCGAGCGACAAGCCTCGCCTTGTACCGCTCCACTTCTCCATCAGCTCTCTTCTTAACCTTGTACACCCATTTGCAGGTGACAGGTTTGATGCCCTCCACCATGGGAACCAGGTCCCATGTCTCATTCTTCTCAAGGGCCTTCATCTCCTCGATCATGGTCGCGTCCCACTCCTTGATGCCAGCAGCATCCTCAAAGCAGGTAGGTTCCCTCTCATCGAGTGGTCCTGCGAAGAAGCAAGAAACCAAACTCACGAAGTTCCCCTCCTTATAGCGAGCAGGCGGGACGATGGTCCTCTTCGACCTCCTCAAGGCTTGGCCACTATCTACCACTACGGTAGACTCCTCTGGTTGAGCTCCTCTCTGAACTCCTCCTGAAGCGGTGCTCTCCCTGCTTCTTGAGTTCGTAGCTCCCCCTGAGCCAGAAGCTCCTCCTGAGCCAGATGCTCCTCCCGAGCCAGATGGCGATGGAGCACTTGGAGATAACTCCAACTCCACAGTAGGGTCCTCAGTGACCCACTCCTCTTCCCTGCTAGCTTCTTCACTCTCCGGCAGCTCCACTGAAGAGACTCCCTGGTATGAGACCAGTTCGTCAAACACTACGTCGCGCGAGACGACGAACTTGTGGGTCTGCGGATCCATGCACTTCCACCCCTTCTTCCGCTCATCGTAGCCGATGAAGATACACTTCCTCGCTTTCGGCTCCAACTTTGTTCTCTGAGCGTCCGGGACGTGCACGAAGCAGGTAGAACCGAACACCTTCATGTGACCCACATTGGGCTTCTCCCCGAACATGAGCTGGTGTGGAGACACCATCCTGTTAGGACTCAGAGGTAGCCTGTTGATCACATGAGTAGCGCACGTCATTCCCTCCGCCCATAAGGCCTTGGGAATGCTCTTGGCATGTAGCCAACTCCTGGTAGTCTCCACCAGATGGCGGATCTTCCTCTCTGCCACCCCATTCTGCTGCGGGGTGTGAGCGCAGGAGAGCTCCCGCCGAATGCCGAACCTCCTGCAGAAAGAAGCAAACTCATTTGAGGTAAGCTCCCCTCCATTGTCGCTTCTCAGCTTCTTGACTCTGCGGTCCAGCCTCCCCTCCACAAGCTCCTTCCACTCGAGGAACTTGCTGAATACTTCTGATTTCTCTCTCAGAAAGTATACCCACGTATAGCGGGTGTAGTCATCCACCAGAACCAGCGCATACTTATTGCCTCCATAAGTAAGGGTGGCGCACGGCCCCATAACATCAGCATGTACGCACTCAAGAGGTGCCTTACACCTGGTCTCCGACTTGTCAAATGGAAGTCGATGTGACTTTCCATATTGGCATCTGTCGCACACATGGCCGTCGCCGTAGGAAGAGAGATGAGGCAGGCCACTCACTAGGCCCTTTGCCGCCATCATCTTCAGCTTGTCCATCCCCACATGACCCAGCCTCTCATGTCAGATCACAGCGCTGTCGTTTGTCTTCAGCTTGTCCACGTAGGCATTTGCAGACAGAACATACAAATCCTTCACCTTTCTCCCGGTGAGCGTGACGTCAACATCGACAGACGATAGGTTCTTCAAGAACTTCACCTCCTTCGGTCCAAACAGCACGTGGTATCCAACATCCATGGCGTTCGCCACTGAGAAGAGGTTCTTCTTCATGCCAGGCACGTGATACACACTCTTCAGTGTCACTGGCTTCTCTCTACTTCCAAGGGACACCTTCCCTTCTCTCTCCACAGGATGTACCGTATCATCCGCAGTGATGATAGCATCCGTCCCTTCATACGCTTCCAAGGAGTCGAACTTGGACATATCTCATGTGAGATGATGCCCGCAACCGGAATCCACTATCCAGTCGTTCTCGAGGTTGATGGAGGCTAAGACATCGACTGACGTTGCCGTCATCTCTGCCAGGAAACAATTGTCCCCCCTCTCACCGCCCTGGTGACCTCCACCTCTTCCTCCACCTCTCTGGTGATCTCTCTCCGTGTTAGCAGCATGACCGGCCTTTAGATTGGACCGGCAGTCCTTTGCCATATGCCCATACTTCTTACAGGCAAAGCAAAGGGATCTCCCCTTCTCATCGTGCGCAGGGAGGAACTTCCTCCCATCTCCCTGAGAGGACGTTGAAGGTCCATCTCCGGAGTTCTTCTTTCTCTTGTCCCAGGATCTCCTCTTTCCTGAGAACAAGGCCTCGCCATCTCCTCCTGAGATGGATACTCCCGCCATCTGCTTCGCCAAGCTCTCCTGTGACGATAGCAGGTTCTCTAGCTCCAGAAGGGAGGGCTGAGTAGCCCATCCTTGCACGGAAGTAACGAAGGGGACATACTCCCTCCTCAAGCCTCGGAGTATGTGCCGCTTCAACTTCGCCTCTGAGATTGGCTCTTCAGGATCCAAGGCCGAGATCTCCCCACATAAGTTCTTCACCTTCAGGAAGAAGGTGGATATCGTCATCTCGCCTTGGGTCGACTTCGCCAACTCATTCTCCAGGAATTGTAGCCGCGCCACATTCTTCTTGTTGAATAACCCATCGAGGGCTATCCAGATCGCAGACGCTGGCTTGCAACCTATGATGTGGTCGAACAAGTCAGGTGAGATGACTCTCTTCAAGGTGAACTCCGCCTTGGCGTTGGTCTTCCTCCAGGCTCTCACAGCGAGACCATTATCACCGGCAGCTACTACTTCCTCTTGCTCCCCACCACCAACAACCTCCCAGAGATCCTCTCCAAGAAGGTAGCTCTCCATACAAGACATCCACTTCTTGTAGTTGGTTTGAGTAAGCAGCTTAATGCCAAGTCCTCTAGCATACCCTCCTCCGCCGTCCATCTTGGTTGCTTCGTCCTTGTTCCCACTATCCCTCTGATACCATGTGAAATATTTTGAAGTCGGAAGAACACGTCAACCAACAGGAGAATAAGGACACCAAAGATGAACACAAGCTTTCACAATACTAATTTTGGTAGCTAGTTACAACTGAACACGGCTGAATACAAGTTGCATCCAACTTGAATCACAACAGCAAATCGAAGGTAAGAACTTGGTCACGGACAAGGTCCGCTTCTCCTCCGGAGCACACCGCGCAGGTGATACTCGCTCCTCGCTACAAAAGCTCGCTCCTCGCTACCGCCGGCGGTATCGCTAGCGCCGGGCGTTAGCTCTGCTACTCGCAAGCTCGCTGCTCGCACTCCAAGCTTCTCGCGTACTCGCCACGCGTCGCTTCCTCCAATACTCGCTAGCGCGAGCGCTATCACTAGCGCTGGGCGCTATCTCCCGAGTAGGTACTCGCACTCCCAGCTGCTCGCAAGCTCGCTACTCGCCTCTTCGCCTCTTGTCGCTACCGCGCGCGCTAGCACTAGCGCCGGCGGTATCTCCACTACTCGCTACTCGCTCAAGGGAGCTGGCCGAACTTACTCCAAGTCCGATGCTCGCCTGCCGAACTTACTCCAAGTCCGATGCTCGCCTGGTGGCGCTCTGGTATCTCTAACTCGCTCAAAGTTGATGATACTCGTCAGATCCAGAATCTTTTCTTTAGAGGGTGGTACCCCTCTATTTATAGGCAAAACAAGGGGGTGGCAAGTATGAGCTAGCGCTGGCGCTAGCTCACTTCAAATCTAACAGATTTCAAATTACTCATTATTTCAGCAAAATCATCTTTCACCTGCCTCTCCAATTGTTGAGCACACTCCAACCAAAGTGGCGTGTTTTCTTTGGCTTTTGCTCTTTTGCTTTGGGCGCTCCGGGGAAGTAGGTTGCTCAGTAGCTTTAACTTTCTTGGGTGGCTGGATTGAAACACTCCTATAAATCAGAGTCGATCTATCACACACACACTCATCTTCCTTCACAATATCAACAAAATGTATTATTGGTGGCTTATAATGAAGGTATAAATGAGAGCTTCGAAGAGTCTCACATGTTTATGCCCCAACCTTCACCCGCACAGGGACTTTGAATCAATCGGAGTAGATGAAATGCCACAGAAAGCTCGTCGGATGTCGGTCTCCGTCCAATTTGCCTGCGGAAAATGGGTTTTCGGAAGCCCTTGCGCCGGCGGAATTAGGTAGAAGACGGACACCGCTCGGAAAGGTTCATTTGGATATCAACAAGGTTCGTTTGGAAACAAACTGTATTTATTGTCACTTATCAAGATCAGTGACGACCTCGTCTCCAAATCTGAAGACCGGGCCATTATAAAAATATTTCGGCTGCGCACCAAAAAAATTCTTTTAAACAACAATTCACAAAAAACCAGAGAGGATCTCCCGAGCATATACACGAGCAACTTCAACTCAAATGAAGAAGACGGCCCCTTGCTCTGTAATCCTCTGCAGCTCTTCCCTATCCTTTCATCCGACGGCCAAATCCTCATAAAAACAGTGTTTTCTTATTAAACTCTCTCTCTCTCTCTCTCTCTCTCTCTCTCTCTCTCTCTCTCTCTCTACTCGCTGCCTGAATAAACGACCATTAATACAACCTTCGTCCTCCCATCACTCCCCTAATCCAGTCTAAACTGTGGTTTTAGGAAAATTAGGGCACGGAGCTGCTGAGAAAAAAGAGTAAAACACATAGATGAATAACCTGTGCCCAGCACCATGGCGTAGGGAGCCGGTGACCCGCGGCGGCGGCATCCACACGATGCGGACGCCAAGCTCCGACGTCGTTCCGGCAGCCGACGCAGACGCAATCGCGAACCTCGAGAAATTCTTTGAAAACGTCGAATCAATCAAGGAGGATCTTCAACAAATCGAGGGCTCCCACCGCGGCTTGCACGAATCGAACGAATCCCTAAAAGCCGACCACTCCCCTGCTGCCGCCCGGGAGCTCCGATCCCGTATGGACGACGACGTCGCCGACGCGCTGAAGAGGGCGAAGCTCATCAAGCTGAAGCTAGAATCCCTCGACCGGTCGAACGCCTCGAACCGGTTCGTTCCAGGCAGCCGGCCCGGGTCATCGACGGAGCGATTGCGGACGTCGGTGGTCGCCGGGCTTCGGAAGAAGCTGAAAGATCAGATGGTGGCGTTCGGAGATCTGCGTCATCTGGTGACGGTGGATCACCGGGAGGCAGTGGCGCAGAGGTTCTACGCGGCGACGGGTGAGCAGGCAGACGAGGCGACCGTGGACGTCATGGCGGAGGTGGAGGAGGAAGGTGAGGAGATTCTGAAGGCGGCGGTAGAGGGGAGGGCGACGCTGGAAGGCGCGGTGGCGGAGATGAGGGAGAGAAAGGGGGCGGTGGCGCAGCTGGAGAGGAGCCTGGTTGAACTGCATCACGTGTTTATGGACATGGAGGTGATGGTGGAGACGCAGGGGCATCAGGTCGACGATATTGAGAGCCAGTTGGGGAAGGCGAGCTCCTTTGTCGATCATGGCGTGGAGCAGCTTTATGAGGCGCGGCGCCACCAGAAGAACACCAGGAAATGTATTTGCATCGCCATTTTAATTCTGGTGATTATCCTCCTCGTTCTCGTTCTCGTCCTTTTTTTCGTGTTCAAAAAATAGATTCTCCGCCTGAGCCTGAGCTGCGTGGTTCCGTGCGGTTTGGGCTCAAATCAAAACCGCGCCGCATCGCACCGCACTTAGATCGTGCGGTGTTGTTTGGATTCGTCGCATTGGGGTTGATTTTTGTTAACAGCATCGAAGAACGTAACAAACAAATCAATTTGAAGTCAATATTATCAGCATCTAAGTAAATTAATTTGAAGTCAATATTATCAGTTGGGGCTCAAATGAAAACCGCAACTCACCGAGATCATGGAATGCTGTTTGGATTCGGCGCTTTGGGGTTAATTTTTATTGCGCGGGTTTCATTTTTGACAGTCTTTTTGGTCTTTCTTTACGGGTATTGATAATCAAACACCATATTTAGCTGTTTGTACATCTTTTATTTCAAAAAATAAGACATTATTAGAGCCTATAAAATACCTATTTGCATCCCCTCTTCTTTCTCTCGCTCACGCTCAAAAGTCGCCGCTCCTGTTTCGCGTATCCGAAGCCCTCGCCCGACCTCCCCATGTGTGATTTTCGGCCGGCGAGATCATTTTTTCGGCCCATTTCTATCTATAAAATCAATTTTTAAAAAAATTATTTTTGGGTACGAATAGCAATGTTGGGTACAATTATAATTCTATGTGCTACGAATATTGGTGAG
Source organism: Dactylorhiza incarnata (assembly GCA_033032865.1). NCBI lineage: Eukaryota > Viridiplantae > Streptophyta > Magnoliopsida > Asparagales > Orchidaceae > Dactylorhiza > Dactylorhiza incarnata. The sequence continues at coordinate 4,113,270 of JAWHQI010000177.1, read as the reverse complement.
TTGCAAATAGTCAAAGAAAATGTATGATTATCAACCGCCTTATTTAATTTAGAAAAGATTTTTTGTAAAGATATGAACGAAAGACACAACCAATTGCTTCGAGTAAATCAAATCGTAGTCAATATTATGAGCATGGAAGAACATAACAAACAAAGAAGGAAAACATTGCATTTGTTCTTTGCATTAAAGATTTAAAGTGGAAAGTACAACAATAACAACACTCTAAGCCTTTACCTCATCATAGTGTGGTTGGTTATTATAAGGGTGACTAAATTTTACGCTGACAAAGATTTAAAGTAGAAGTAAAAAAAAAACTATTGAAAGGCTGGGATTGATAAAACAATATCCAATTATAAAGGTGCAAAATGATGTTCTACAGTTTGGAAACTAGAAGTAGAGATTAATAAGACGTGATTTTTTTGCTCGGGTGAATTTGGACAAAAACTTCACTATCATAGAATGCATGTTTGGCAATACAATTGCTATGACTGCCACTAAGAAAAGAAAACTAGTTTTGAACATAAAAGAGGATGAAGTTACTTATGTGAGGTTGGGCGTTCACGAACGACAGTTCATAATCATCGCGTTCATGAGCGTCACCGCCGTGCCGAACGGAACCTAAGATCAACCTTTTCCATTTCAAAGAGATTCTACCCTTTAGAGACTCGAGGGAGATAAATTGGCACTCTACATAACTACCAAGAAAATACAGTCGGAGATCGATTGACACTCTACGGAACACATCAAGAAAAGCTTTCAAGTCGAACACACGCAGAACTACAGAAGCTCTTCTTTACAATTTCTACATCAACTAAACCATTAAACAACCAACTTTGATTTAGGCTCCTTTTGGCGCGGCGTTTTCGCTCCGGTGAGTTTAGACAAAAACGCAATCGCCATAGAATGTATGTTTGGCATGCGAACGATTACGACCTCCACCAAGAAAAGAAAACTAGTTTTGAACATTAAAGTAGACGAAGTTCCTTAGGTGAGGTCGGACGTTCACGAATAGCGTTTCATAACCACCGCGTTCAAGACCGCTACGCCACGCCAAAAGAAGCCTTTAGTGGAACATAAAAGCTGGAGTGAAAATCATCATTGCAAACTTTGGAATAAAAGTCATTACCTAAATTGTACCCTTTTTTTTAATCCGTCTCTATATTTGTAGAGCAATATTAATAGCACCCCTGAAATTGCTATTAGCCGCTATTTTATAATGACATCTCATAAAATTATATTGTCACACCATAAGGCTATTAACACACCATCAAAAAAACAAAAAAAAAATAAAAAATTTCATTGTTTTCGAACCAATATAATGTTGAATCTAAACCATAACAAAACTTCAAAAGCCTTCATATATTGGTCAAATGGAGAGGTTCCTAATCCAAAGTGATGGGGTTCCCCTAAAATGGTTCGAGTTGAGCGAGACCGAGTGTTCTCTCATCGCGGCCTCGCCCGGATCTGCAGAGTGGCACCAATATTTACGGTCAGCCTTAACCCCGCTGCTAAGTACCTTCACGCCTCGCTCCCTCCTGTTCCACGGGAAGCGCCCTCGCTCCCTCATGTTCCACGGGAAGCGCTCCTGCTCGTTACTGCTCCGCGAGAAGCGATCCCGCTCGCTCCTGTTCCGCAGAGAGCCCTCCCGTTCTCGCCAGTTCCACAGGAAACGCTCCCGCTCGCGCCTGCTCCGCAGGGAGCGCTATCGCTCCCGCCAGTTCCGTAGGGAGCGCTCCCTCTCTCGTCTGTTCCGCGGGGAGCGCTCCCGCTCTCGCCACCTCCGCGGAGAGCGTTGCCGCTCTCGCCTGTTCCGCGGGGAGTGCTCCCCCTATCGGCTGTTCCGCGGTGAGCGCTCCCGCTCTTGCCTGTTCCACGGGGAGCGCTCCCCCTCTCGTCTGTTCCGCGGTGAGCGCTCCCGCTCTCGCCTCTTCCGCAAGGATCGCTCCCGCTCTTGCCTGTTCCGTGGGGAGCGATCCCGCTCTCGCCTGTTCCACGAAGAGCGCTCCCGCTCGCGCCTGTTCCGCAAGGATCGCTTCCGCTCTCGCCTGCTCACCGGGGAGGGCTTCCACTCATCCCAGCTCCGCTGAGCGCGCCACCATCATCCATCGTCGGCGGCAATCGCCGGCCACCACCACCGCCAGGGAGGCTGCCCAGGTTGCCAAGGTTGCCCAAGGTGACCGGGGGGCAAACTCGTCGCAACCTCGAAATGGGCAATCTGTGTGTCCCGAATCAAACATTCTCATTCGCTCGTCCAGGAATCAGCATGACGCAGTTACCAGAATGCCCTCCTCAAAAAGTATAAAAGGGGGGTCAGGCCTCCATTTGAACGGACTTTTGGGCATGGGGGACAAGGAGGAGTCCTTGAGTTTTAGGCAGGCGTACTTGAATCTCTCGTTCATTCGAAGCGCTGACTTTTGACTTGTTCCAGTGGTGTGGTTGAAACTACCTGTCAGCGAGCGAGAGTCATAGTAGTTGGGAAGCATCAAAGTGTTTTTCTTGTCTTGCTTTTGAGTGGACAAAAGGGCTAGGTCCCGAGTGTTGAGTAGCAGGTCATGGTACACAAGACATGAAAGGAGTAAGCAAGGGAGAAGGGTCCCCCCTATGATGACCCCCCATTGGTTCGACTTCCCAATCCTTCACCTTCTAACTACCACATAAGAAGACGAAAGATAAGCTGGTTCAGAGAGAGTTCATGGATGAGCAAATGGGAGGGAGACGGGAAAGGTGTAGTGTTGGAACCCGGATACCGGTCCAACCTGTTCGAGACTTGGGGAGTAGCTTGAGTTATTTCTCTCTTCGTCGGATCCTTAGGTCTAAGTATTTCGAGCTGAGAACTGACCCTCACCGGTTGATAGGTAGCTTCCTAGGAATGACCCACTGGCTGCAGCGAGGAGGTCCCGCCACTAACTCGAAAATCACACTCGATTTTCCCTCCCAAAAACCAGAAGCTGAGCATGTCACAGACAGCACAAGGAAGAAAGCACAGACTCTCAAAGGGGGGTAGATCTGTGCTGATCTGAGACATAATGAGTCCTATTTATAGGGAAAAACTTCCCAGGGGTAAAATGGTCCTAAAGGTCTGCGGATAGTTGCCTCCGCCTTAACCAAATTACTAGATGCAAACCAAAATGGTCTGCGAACAGCTCCTCGCGCCTTTTTGCACATACTAACCGCAACCCATGCTGGTCTGCGGGTAGTGAGGGAGGGCTGATGAGTCTGGTCGATACGTACTCGCCTCGCCCCCTTCCTGAGACTTGGTCAAAACATCTAAGTCTAGTCATACTCACCTAGGGTAGGCTCTCCTAAGGCGATCTCGCCTTAGACCAGGCCAACTCGCCTCGCCCCCGGGTAAGATGGAGCTTGATACGCAGGGCATGGTGGGGGAGGGTGTACTCGCTTCTTCTATCTGGGGTGAGTAAGACCGTCGGGGATCTACTCGCTGAGGGGTATTGGTCTACTCGTCGAGCCCTACGAATTTACTCGCCGAATACGGGTTGCACATGTAGCACTGCACTAGATTCTCCTTCAAAGGGCGAAGTCGTCTCTAGCCATCTCTGACATTTCTTGAGAATATCAAACTCCGGCGAGGACTCTTTGAAGATCTTCGTCAACCTTCAAACTTCCCATTGAAGATTTCCATAAGCGTTCCAGCTCTCTTTCATGGACTTTGGGAGGATCTTGGTTGGGATCCAAACTCTCCAGTGTGGACCGCTCGACATCTTTGATCCGGTCTGCTCCGCAGCGCTTCACTCCGGTCTGCTCTGCAGCGCTGCACTCCTGGCAGCTCCGCAGTGCTCCGCTCTAGGCAGCTCCGCAGCGCTCCACTCCAGGCTACTCTGCAGCGCTCCGCTCCAGGCTGCTCCGCTCAAGGCTGCTTAGCAGCGCTTTGCTCAGGGCTGCTCTGCGGAGTTCCATGCTCAAGGTTGTCTCCGAGCACGCTACACCACCCTCGACTCCCGAGGACTTAGCAAAATCTTTGTAACGAACGGTGGTCTGTTGCCCTCGAAAAACAACTCTATGTAACTCACAACACTAGTGGATCATTCAGAACTGGCTAGGCCCCATGGTTTTTTTTCCTTTCCGGGTTTTCCACGTAAAAATCTCGTTGTCTACTGTTGGTTCTCTCTTTTGACTGTTTGCGCATTCGACTCACTCTCGAGCTAAGACGGTTCAGCTCGACCAATCTAAAAGAGCGTTGAACGACCCACAACACATGGAATTAGGGGGTCATGCTCGTATCCGTCCTTTTTTCATACTAAAGAAGGGCGTAAGTTGGGGATTGGGCCAATGAGGTTTCCGGCGAACCGAAGTGGCTACCGAAAAAATATACTATAGTCTATATATGATTAGGGATTTGTTCTAATAATTGTTTTTAAATGTGTGGATGGATCATGGCATTATTATTTTTTAATTGGAATTTTGTTGTTTATGAAATATGTCTTAATTGATAGAGACTATTACAACCACAAATATACTTATAAAATAATAATAGTAACGACCCCACATTTATCAAATAAAGTTTGACGTGAAATTATTCAACAAAATAGCGCAAGGTTGAGAGTTTTACTTCGATGTGATTCTTCATTTGTCCCCATTTCCTTAAGTTTGACGCGACCTCCCATGTGATCGCAGCAGTATCCCGGTCCGGCGGATCCAGAGGGGGGCCCTAGGGACACTGCCCCCCCCCCCCCCCCCCCCCCCCCCCATTATTTTTTGAAATTTGCTATAAGGCCACAAAAAATTGGATATTCGCACACATAATGTTGGCTAATCGCACACCAATCATACCTAATTTATTATTTCTCCCGACACTGGCCCCCCCCATTATTCTTCTTTGACAATATCCCATCTCGCATTCTCGCACCCGCACCCGCTCGGACTCGGCCAAACCCTAACTCCCGCTCGGCCGCTCTCACCATCTCGCTCCCGACTCGCGCTGTCCCGCAGGTCGCAGGCTGCCGTCAGGCGTCAGTGCCGAGTGCCGTGCCGTCGCCCGTCGGTTCCGGTTCTCCAGCCTCCGTGCCGTCATTAACCTGCTCGTTTTCCAGGCTTTCCATCTCTTCTCCTATTTCCCGATCTCTGGACCTTGGAGATAGCTGTTTTTAGCCTTGGTTCTTGGGTGTTGGAAGTTACCGCTGCTTCTCCTGGGTATTTCCCCTTACCTGGTGAGCTCTGTTGATTGCTGTCGAGGGTTCCTGGCATGCTTTCCTTGGATTGATGTGGCTGGCTTTGCAGTAAACTGCTACTGTGAACTTCTTGGCTTGATTTTGGTGGTTGCTTGAGATTGTAGTGGTGAGATTACTAACCTACACTCTTAAATATATAATTTTGGTTTGGTTTCTTTTGATGGTTGCTGCACTATTTTTTCTAAGAGCCCTTGCTCTAATTTGTATGGGGCTTTTTATCTTAATGTGGGGGTTGTTGCTCTAATTTGAATGATTAGAGTGTGAATGGATATACACTAGTTATTCCTTATATTATTATGTATTTATGCAGTAGAATGAGTCTCAACTCTCAAGAAGGATAATATAGCTGAGATCCAATTTGTAATCAGAGGGCTTTGAGGTATATTTCTTGGTTTTGTTCTATGCATTTTATTTCCTTTTATACTCATGTATTTAGGCGTGCTTTGAGGTATTAGTCAAATAGTGGCTAAGCAAAGCATACTAGACTCTGTGATGTATGTTTGTAGGGGTGCTTCGTAGTATTGGTCGGTAGAGGATCAAGCGAAGCATGTAGAAATTTTTGTTGAATTTTTTTCAAATGTTTTTTTGTGATGAATGTTGCGACTTGCGAGTCTTGTGAATCTTTATTTATCTTACATAATTTTAACCTAAATTGATGTAGCTTTAGTGAAAATTTAAATATGGACGGACAGAAGAAAAAGTCTAGTCTTATCGCATCCATGTTTTAGAAGAAATTAAAATCGCAATCGCGAGAGTCGTCCTCAACATGTAAAACTCCAACTCAAGAGAGTGAGAATGAGGAGTTTTCCCCTTCTCCACATGATAATAGTGAAAATGTATTTCCTTCAACCAATGAGGTGTTTTCCCCTTCTCCAGCCGATGATATTGTAATGAGGTCTGTATTTGATGTGGAGTTGCTTCCACATGATCCTGGAAAGAGAAGAAGTATATCCACATATCCTTTAAATGAGCAAGATGCAGTGAGGAAAGCTTATATATTAAGAGGTTCGTGCCAGCCTAAATTTGATTCTTTTCCACCAAGAAAAATGGGGGAACGGTATCGTCGGTTTGCAGTCACGTGCAAAGGGTTGCCAAGGCACTAGAAGATGGTGAACTGAAAATCGGATCAGGTTTAAATCAGGAGCTTCGTTTGAGTTGACCTGGAGATACTCGTTGGGGGTCACATCACAAAACATTGGTGCATATTATTTCATTATATCCTGATATGGTTGATACACTCTTGAAGATTGGGAAGAGTAAAGCAAATGATCGGGTGAAAGCACAAGGAGTGTTGTTTGCATTGGAATCATTTGATTTTGTTTTAATGGTTCATGTGATGACAACTATATTTGGGTACACACACGAGTTAAATCTCGCTTTGCAAAGAAAGGATCAAGATATTGTCAATGCCATGTCTTTTGTTAGCTTGACAAAAAGACAATTGCAAACTTTAAGAGATGATGGATGAGACTCTCTTCTTAAAAAAGTCTTATTTTTGTGTGCTAAATATGGTATTCTTATCCCCAATATGGATGATCGGTATATTCCCCGTGGAAGATCAAGACGGTTTGTCGAAGACTACACAAACTTGCATCATTATCGGGTTGAAATTTTCTTAAAAGTCGTCGATCTACAATTACAAGAGCTAAACAACCGGTTTGATTAGGTGAGTATGGAGTTGCTTCATTGTATGGCTTGCTTGAATCCCGCTAACTCATTTGGTTGTTTTGACAAGCAAAAAGTGTTGCGACTTGCAGAGTTTTATCCGAATGACTTTTCAAGTTTGGAGTTATTTAATTTTGAATTTCAACTTGACAACTACATTATCGATATGAAAAGTGATGAAATATTTTCTAATTTGAAGGACCTTGGTCATCTATCTACGAAGCTTGTTGAAACTGGTAAATATGTTGCTTATCAACAAATCTACAAGCTTTTGAAGTTTGTATTAATTCTTCCCGTGGCTACTGCAAGTGTGGAAAGAGTTTTCTCAGGCATGAATTATGTGAAGAACAAGTTGCGCAATAGTATGAGCGATCAAATGTTGAATGTTTGTCTAGTCACTTTTATTGAGCGGGAGATATTTTTGAAAGTAACTGATGATGATGTTATCGATCATTTTCAAAAAATGAAAACTCGTCGTGGACAATTATAATTTTTCATGTTGTTTGTAATTTTCAGTGTTATGTAGTTTTGTATGACTTTATAGTGCAAAAATTTTAATATTTACTTGTCATTTTATTTTAAAAAAAAATTGTGCCCCCCCCCCCCCCCCCCATTATCAATTTCCTGGATCCGCCACTGCCCGGGACAGTACTTCAGTCACAACAGTACAACGAGAGATTGGACATCTCTATGCCACCTATAAGATTTATAGATAACCTTAGAGGGAGGGGTGAGTCATGTTTATGCAAACATCTCAACAATTGCAATTAGTTTAGAGAATAAATGAAGTAGATTAATGCTGCGTTTGGCGCAGCTTATTTGCTCCGGTGAGTTGGGTCAAAAACATCCTTATCATAGATTGTATGTTTAGCAAGACAAAGTTTATGACCGCTGCCAAGAAAATAAACTAGTTTTGAGCATAAAATGCAAGAATTTTTGCAGGTGATGCCGGGCGTTCACGAGCCACGGTTCATGGCCACCGCGATAACCCCACCACCGTTATTTACTCGGGTGAGTTGGGTCAAAATCATCATTATCATAGATTGTATGTTTGGCAAGACAAAGGTTATGACCGCTACAAAGAAAATAAACTAGTTTTGAGCAACAAATGCATGAATTTATTTAGGTGAGGTCGGGCATTCACGAACGACGATTCATGACCCTCGTGTTCATGACCGCCACCACCGTGCCAAACGAAGCCTAAGTAATTGTCTATCTAGAAAGTCTTCAAGAATGAAATAATAAGAATTCCATTTCAGAATTCTAATGTTTCATGACTAACAGACAAAAGAAACCGTCATTACAATCATTTTTACTCTGGATCTCACTATCCAATTGACTTTTGTCATCATTCCTTCCCCTGATTTCTTGTGTGGATTTGTGTGTCTTCTATTCATTTTTTTTATTCTATATATTGAGAAAAACTACCCATACAAGTAAAACATAAACATGAAGCCAAATTTGTTATGGGTCCCCTAAACGGCATTGTCGTCACTGCAATTCACTCGACTGCAAGACTACTGTAGTTTAGTTTAGTGTAGTTCGTTGCAAGCCGGACAGTAATGAACTGTAGTTCTGGGAATTGTTGTTTAGCACTGAACTACAGTTCGCTGCGCAGTGCAGTTTACGCTCCAGTGAACCGCTTCAGTTCACTCTGCAAAGTGAACTTAGTTCAGAAACTGCGTGAAGTTCTTGTTTGTTTTTTTACAGCTATTAACACCATTTTTTTCTGAAAATAACATAAATCCTAGCACCGGTTATTTTTAACCGCACACCGAATAAACAACCCCCTTTGTTCTTCTCTCCCACGCAACCTGGTATTGTGCTTGTGTCGTCGGTTGTTCCACCAAAGGCCTAGCTTGCTGCTCGTGAAGATTTACGCGGGAAGAAGGTGCTCTACCGAGCTCTGGTGCGTGGATGCGTACTTGGGAGGAGTTAAGGAGGTCACTTATAACAGATAAGCAAACTCTGCTCTACTTTGGAACATAGGAGGCAGTGTGGCTACTAAAGTGGATGAAGAAGATGCACGACCACGTGGAAAACAATCCGTGAAGTTGAGGATCTCTAATGGCAGTGAGCAAATTGATAGGGTTCGCTCGAAGCATCCGGGTGTGGATCAATGTGGAATCAACTACCTGTTGCCCCCGACTAGGTTTTTATAGATAAAACTCTAGGTTTAATACGGGTATCAGATATCCCAGTATCCGAACCGACCCGTTAAGCCTCCGAGCCCGTTATATGTCTAAATATACATTTACAATTTCCTCATATATTTGTAACATATAACGTTTACGTTTCAGAGTGCAGAAAGTAGAGAGCAACAAAAGTTTCCGACTTCACACGTTTTCCAGAAGAGTTAGCACAATTAAACATAATAAGAGTTTTTCAAAAAATAAACATCCAAAACACAAAAGTACTACTCAGAAAATATACGTCTGAAAACAAATGAGCAAAAGATCAAAACATATAACAATTCTACTCAGAGAGTAGATCATCATCATCCATGTCATAGTCTACTTTCTCTCATCCATCTCCACCAGTGCATGTAAGGAATTTCACGAGTTTAGACTCTATGAAATCATAAGACAACTGCAGTGACATTTGAAGTAAGCTAGCTCTACCTAAATGAGCTTAGTACGTACTTATAGCAGTAGTGAAGTAACACTGTCAGCATCTCTACCCAGTCTAATTAGGACCGGTCAAGTTATGATTTAAATAAATCACACATTATTTTCTTACTCATTAAGGATCACTATGTACCTTATCATATTACTTGACACAACGTTATTTGCAACATTATCAAGTGTGAAATAATGTGATATGATCATTAATGTTAGATTAACCTTTTTACAATAACTTTCTATTCTTAGTTGAATAATTCTCAAATCAACTTAAAATGATAAAGATGTTTAGTTATCAAATGTGGAATAACTGACATCTAACCATCTTGAGTTTTCATCAAGAAATTATTTGGGGTTTTCAGTATGTTATTATATGTTTGAATATTGCGACTATATATTCCTACTATCAAAATATAAACGTAAGAGAAAAGTTTCATATTTTTATGAACTTTAATCTCATCTCCCCCGATGTTTTTATTGTGAGAACTCTATTCAGGCCTTTTGTCAAAGTGCGTCTGCAACATTATCTTTTGATCTCACATCAATCAAGGTCATAATCTCTTGACTTGTGAGTGAGGTCAACCAGACTTGTTTCATCCTTAGTTGCAATCGTTTTAGTAGCATGATTGTCACAGTAAACTGCAACAGAACTCAATTCCAGACTCGTCAGTGGAATGTCCATCAACAAATCTCTTATCCACTCTGCTTCTTCTCCCGCTGAAGCTAGAGCATAGAGTTCGGATTCCATAGAAGAGAGTACATGAACTTCCAGTCTACATCTGCTCCTCCTAGTGTGAAAACAAAACCACTAGTGTATTTGCTGTCGTTTAGTTTCGAGCACCATGATGCATCAGAATATCCTTCAAGAACTGAAGAAAGACCAGCGTAACATAAGACATACTTTTAGGTATGCTTTAAGTATCTCATTAACCCATCGATGGCATTCCAATTGTCTTATCCAAGATTGCTAGTGAATCTGTATAACATGCTTACCGTAAAGGCTATGACAGGTCTAGTGCAGACCATAGCATACATGAGACTACCAATCAGTTTAGAATAATCTAATTGTCTAATCGTAGCTCCTTCATTGGGCTTTAACCTATTGTTGTAGTCGTATGATGTCTTTAATGCTTTACTTTCACTGTATCCTCACGTATCCAGCATGGATTTTATGTAGTAGCTTTGACTTAGGGAGATGCCATTTCTCTCAAAGCCCATCTGCATGCCTTGTATAGTTTCAACTACACCTAGTTCTTTAATGTTAAATTCTTATATTAGGCTTGACTTGACATCATCCACGTCGGATTGATCAGTCCCTAGAATGAGCATTTCATCGACATACAAGCATATTATAGCGACTTTATTTGATCTATGGCGCATGCAATGACATTTATCCTAGAGACTCGACATGAATCTCATGTTCTTTACACTATAGTCAAATTTCTCATGTCATAGTTTATGTGTTTGTTTTAGTCCGTATAGAGATTTAAGTAACTTACATACCTTGGTTTCGTGACCTTCTACAATGAAACCTTCATGTAGATCTCTTCGGTCAGATCTCCGTTCAAGAATGCAGTCTTAACATCCATTTGATGAACAACAAAGTTCTCAATAGACTCAATTGCAAGGGGGATCTGAATGGTTGCTAGGTGACACACGGGTGAATAGACATCAAAATAATCTACTCCGCTTACTTGTGTGAAACCTTTAGCCACTAGGCTTGCTTTACACTTAGCTACGCTACCATCAGGATTCAATTTTCTTTTTAAAACCCACTTACACCCTACAGTTTTAGCCCATTTGGCTTATCGACCAACATCCGTGTGTTATTCTGAAGTAGAGAGTTCATCTCATCATCAATAACTTCTTTCCAGAGAAGTGAGTCCCTTGATCTCATCGCTTCATTATAGGTGGATGGATCGGCCTCAACATGGTAAGTGACAACATCACTACTAAAGGTTCTGAGAGTTCTATCTCTTACGGAAGTTCTCCTAGACTCTAGGCCGAAGTTGTTTACAGGAACTGAGTAGGAGGTGATCGGTATTGATTCAGGATCTTCGTCAGTAATATCTACTTGCATGCCTGGGAGTGACATGTTCTTATCTTTAAGAAATTTATCTTCAAAGAATACATCATCCCTAAATTCTATAACGACATTGTTTGAAATGTCTAAGAATCTGTCTGCAACACTATCTTTAGCCCAACCTAGGTAGACACAAGTGTTGGTCCTAGGTCTAATCTTAGACTGTCTTGGGTCAGGAACCCTAACATAGGCTATACAACCCCAGGTTTTAAGTCTAGTGATGTTTGGGGGTCTCTTAAATCGGAGCTCGTAGGGTGTAACCTCTAACTTAGCATGAGGAATTTTATTTAGAATGTGGTTTACAGTTAAGCTTGCTTCTCCCCAATAGGCAGAAGACATGCATGCAGTCAAGAGCATAAGGTTTAACATTTTTGTTAATGTTTTATTTTTTAGCTCAGTTATGCCATTATATTGGGGTAAGTAAGGAGCAGTGGTTTCTACTATGATTTCTTGATGGGCAAGGAAATACTTGAACTCACTGGACATATATTCTCCTCATCTATCACTTCTAAATCTTTTGATTTTCATGTCAAGTTGGTTTTCTACTCTGGTTTTGAAAATACAAAATTTTTCAAACGCTTCATCTTTAGTTTTAAGAAGGTAAATGTGATAGAACCTTGAACAGTCATCTGTAAAAGTGATTAAATACTTCCTGCCTCCTTTAGTGATAAAACATTTAAAGTCACAGATGTCAAAATGTATGAGTTCTGGGGGTGTTGTGCTCCTAGTAACCACACTGAAAGGTTTCCTAGTGATCTTTGTCTGAGCACACACTTCACATTTTTCAGTTATGTTTGTAGTGTCTAAGGTGATCTGGTGAGTTCTAGCAATTTGGAACATCTTCCTTTAGTTTACGTGTCCCAGTCTCTCATGTAGAGTCTTAGGACTAACTAAGTTTGATTGAACTTGTTGAACTAGTTCGTTTGCTAGACTCAGTCTATACATCCTATTTTGGACGTAGGCACATCCAAAGTAGTGAGAGTTAACTGACAGTGTTATTCTACCGCTGCTGAAATTGAAAGACATACCAGCATCACATAATAAGCTAATAGACATTAAGTTAGCAGCTAGAGAAGGAATACACTTAACATTCTTTAAAGTTAAGGTTTTACCTGAGGATACCAACAATGTTGCATTCCCCGCCTTCAATACGTCAGCTGTCCCACCGTTTGCAACTGTCACAGTTTATTTTGCATCGGTGAGCCCTGTCATAAGATTAGCATTGTTGAAAATATGGCAGGTTGCCCCGGAGTCACGGTACCACTGCTCGTCTTCCCATTTCCAACCATAGTCATAAAGTTGGATGACTCAGGAAGACTAACCATATTTGCATGGTTGCATTCTTGTGGTGCTTTGCTTTTTTCCTTTCTAGGAAGCCTGCAGTCAGATGCACTGTGTCCCCACTTGTTGCAGTTGAAACACTTGCCCTTGAACTTTTTAATACTTTTACTAGGGTCTGCAACCTGAGAACTACTTGGTGCGGGTTTGGTCTTTTTAGGGTTCGACATGCGTTTAGAGCTTGAGATCATGTTGGAAGTAGCTTTCTGCTTGCTAATAACTTTTAACGCATGTCTACTCCTATTTTCATCCTAAATGCGTATAAAATGTTTGAAGTCGTTCAGACCAACCTGCATCTTTTTGCGGTACATTTCAGTTTTGAAATTGTACCATATGGATGTCAACATAAAAATAATAGTGTCAGCAATAAAACTGTCTTGCACAGAAATATTTTCACTGTGCAGAGAATTGACCAAATTTTCAAATTCTGATACCTGGGGGAGAATTGCTTTCTCCTCGTCAAACGTGAAAGAGTGAAATGTGTCTACCAAGTGAGCTTTGGACAGGTCCTCCTGCTTGAAATGCTCCTCCAAAGCAGTCCAAATCTCCTTAGCAGACTTCATCTTCATATAAGTCTTTGCTAGACTCGGGGAAAGACAGTTCAGCAGATAGTCTCTGCAGAAATCCTCGTCACTGACTCATTGCTCCTCATCAATTGTCCCTAAGAAATCAACACGATCTGACTGAACTGTGTAGAACACGTTCAGACACTTCATTCTAAACTGAGTTTTTAACTTCCAGGAATTGAACTCAGATGTCGTGAATTTCTCTAGTTTGACCATCAGAACAGGGGAGGAGAAGTTGTTCCCCTTCAACATATTGAGTTCAACAAAAATTGTAGAGAGATCACACAAGGACGGGGTGAATTCGTCGAGATGGAACGGGAGAACATGCCGAATTCGTCGAAAGCAGCTTTGTCGAGAGGGCACAAATTCGTCGAGAGCACACAGGAGGACACGACGAATTTGTCGAAAGCAGCTTCATCGAGATTACGCATAAATTCGTCGAGAGGGCACGAATTCGTCGAGAACTTTTTTCTTCTTTCCGCGAGACTGAGAACGGGAAAGCGTCAGGAGATCTCCCTCTTTTACGAGCTGGAAAGGGAGCGGCCTTCTTCAACCGAGGCACAACGACGAAGATCCAGACGAAACCCTAGACTGCGACGGAAGACAGAGGCGACGGGAGGGCTTCACGAGCATGATCGACGACGGGAGGAAGCTTCGCGATCTCGAGCGGCGACGGGAGGGAGCTTCACGATTTCGAGCAGTGACGGGAGGGAGCTTCGCGACCTCACACGGGGAGACGTGTGACGGGGTTGATTCGAGATTGATAGGGTTCGCTCGAAGCATCCGGGTGTGGATCAATGTGGAATCAACTACCCGTTGCCCCCAGCTAGGTATTTATAGATAAAACCCTAGGTGCAATACATGTATCAAATATCCCAGTATCTGAACCGACCCGTTAAACCTCTGAGCCCGTTATATGTCCGAATATATATTTACACAAATCAGAACTCCTTACCTCTAAAAGCAGCAGCTCAAGGTCAGTAAGAGAGTTTTGGAAATAGGTTGCCTATAGGATAAGATAACTCAATTGTGGCAAGCTTTATCGTCAACATGGGGCATTAGAGAGCGGTTTCATATTGGTTTTGATAAGCATGGGTTGCTTATTGGTAAGGGTGAGCAATCTTTAATAGGACAACTTGATTTGCTAGCGAGGAATGAATTTAATGTATCACTAACATATACACGATTGAGTGATTTATGTGATAAGTTATAAACATAAATCATATAATTTAATTCTAACTATCTTATTTGGTAAGTACACAATCTTTTTGATCGTCGGGATATCATAAATGATATCACATTCGAACATTTTGAGCAGTTATACTCACCCGAATATCATAACCAATATCCTATGTGAGAATTTATGCTATCCTAGCGAGTCGTAACACTCACCCGAATACATAATTATATTCTGGCCGAATATTTGTGTTTTCCTGGGAGAGCATTTATACTCACCTGGACATAATTGATATCCTGAGTGAGCGTTTGTGATCTTCTAGAAGATCATTTTTACTGATCACATGGATATCAGAATTGATATTATAGGAAAACATTTGGGATTTTCTAGAAGTGTGATTTTTTCAATGGTCTTACAATATTTCAGATATTGTAATAGGGCAATACTCCAAGCTCCGAAGTAGTTCCGACTGAAGATAAAGAATATGAAATGTATTGTCTTTATGCTCGCAAAGTGAATTTCAGTGTTCGAAAATACCATAAAATATGTTGGCATGCTACAAAGATTTTAAAGGCTAGAGATTTTTCTTGCTCCAGATCAGGTGAAAAGAGGGCCCCCAACCTTTCATATTCAAAGTTAAATTTCGACGTTTAATTTGGATTGTAAAATCAATTGTCCGGCGATCATAATATTCAATGCCGACATAGAAGATAAAAATTGAGTTGTTAGAAAATTTGTGGAAGAACGCAATCACCCCTTGTGTGATGCATTAGAATCACAATTACTAAGCTCGCATAGATGTGCCAAAGAAGACGAAAGTATGCATACAATTTCATTGATTGCATTACAATTTCATTGATAATGCAGGTCTCTCAAGAAGTTGGTGGTGATCTAAATGCAGGTTCTCAAGAAAATATGCATACAATTTCATTGATAATACTACAAATTTATAAAAGATCACTGAGAAAGGCCAAGTGAATATAACATGTTTAAAATGCAAGCATTACATTTTCTATTTCTAGTATTACTACTTGACTCATTCACTAGGAAGGAAAGATAAAGGGAATGAGAAAGTGTCGACAACATCACAAAAATGATCCTATGAGTATGTATATTTATTATAATTGTATGAGTTTTTTAACCACTATTTCAATGACTGCATTACAATTCACTATTGCTGGCTTGTGATAAGTTACAACAAATTTATGTCACCACCACCACCACCACCACATAATAATCCCGATCTCAACCACGAATGCACAAAGATAGTTGAGGAAGAAATGTATAATTGTACTGAATTATTACCATTCATTCACGGTTATAGTGCAACAAATGTAATGTTTATGAGGTTACTTTTTTGAATAACTTAGAAATATTATGCTGCACTAATTCCAATTACCACTCATATTTTCACAGATAAATTCCATATACTTGATAACATAAATGTCTCAATCCATTGGGTTTGTTTGCAAAGGTATTTCCTTTGTTGTTATTAAGCTCCAATTGCTGAAATTTACACTATATTTCGTCGTTGTAGGCTTGCACAAAATAACAATCAGCATGAGATTTCATGTAAGATTATCAATACATTTCGAAGGACAAATGATAAGAAAATAAGTGTAATTACAAGCTTCTTAACCATTTTCTTCTGTTGGGGGTTCAGAAGATAGTCATATATAAAACCGTACTTCTTTGAGGGGATAGCCTACAAACAATATCCAATTATTGTTATGGCATACCGGCATGAGACTGATTGAAACTTTCTTTACAACGTCGTAAATAATATGAGGCACGTAGTCTTAGCGTTGTAGTAATGACCTTCAATTCTTTCGCAATATTCAAAATTTTGCAACGACAATGATAAAGAGTTAGTTTGCCATATCATAAAAAGTTATTGTAGAAATTACACTATGTACGTAAATATACTCAAAGATTCGATGATATGTATAAGAAAGGCCTCCATAATTTTGGCTGATGTTTCCTTCGATTAACAAAGATGTTAGTAAATGCATCAACATAGCAGTTGTTAGGTTTATTAATTATATATGTCCGCACGTGTCAGGACCGACTCGGAACGATCCGAGGGGTTACGTGTCTCTAGGGTTTGGCTCTACGCTGGAGATACTATATAATGTCATTCCATACTGATGAACCTTAGTAGAATATCTTGAGCGGAGCCTCAATTACATTATCAAGATAAATGTGTTAGGGTTTCCGCTCCCGAGATCTGCGCCGCGCCCGTCGTTCGCGATTTCTGCTGTTCGCTGATCGCTAGGATTCGTGTTTTTCTTCCGCTCCGGTCGAGGAAGATCGAAGTCCTGTCGCCGATCCAGTCCTTTCGTCGAAGCTTTCGCCTGGACGACGTCGCCGATCGGAACCCGTCGCTAGTCGCACGAAGGAGGAGCCTCGCCGTTCTTCCCTGTCGTAGATCTGGGAAGAAGCCTTCAGATCTGCGTTTTCTCGTCGATTTGCGTTTCTACCAGTCGCAGAAGGAGATCGGAAAGGAAGACCTATAGATCCAGAGAAATCTTTCAAGCCGCTCGATCGCGATTTGCTACTTCACGAAGTTGTCGCAGATCTTGCCGTGTTCCGTGAAGGAAGACGACGACAGTCCTCCCGTGCGTCGTCGTTCTTGAAGGAGAAATACTTTCTCTGATTCTCATTTGGTGTTTTCTACCTGTCGCACCCTCCATTGGCGTTTCCTCTGGTTCTCGGTTTGGTGCTTCTCGCAAATCCCAATCCTGATCAAGGAGTTCCAGATTTTGCTATTTTCGTTCTCCTGTTACAGATCTGCCGAAGTGCAGAATTTCCAGATTGCTGCATAGTCCCATTTCAGCAAGGGGTAGTGTTTCAGCAAGGAGACATTTCCTGTTGCAAGATCTGGATCTCTGTTAAAGTCGCTCAGATTTCTGGATTTTTCTGGTGCTTGGATCTTGTCTTCGGTGTCCGTGTCCAGTCGGAGAGGAGGAGCACACATACAATAATTTCCTTGGATTGGATCCGAAGTTTCTCTGTCGTCTTCGCACGAATCAGGTGATTTGTTTCAGTTTTTCTGTTCTAGAATTCTACTACAATGTCGAAGAAAAGTTCGCTCTATGTCGCCAAGCTGCAGTCGTTCGACGCTTCCGATTTCCTCAGTTGGAAAATACAAGTCCAACTAGGAATGAAGGAACACAACATCTTCTACACTGTTCAGAGCGACTTTGCTTCTTCTGGCGAGAGCATAGACGAGTATCAGTGGAACAAGGATGAGGACTTCTGCAGGGATTACCTGTTGAATTCCCTTAATCCTTGTCTCGCACTGACCTACCATGTCTACCAAACTGCAAAGGAAATCTGGGATCGCCTCAATGCGCATTTCCAAAAGGAGGAGGTATTGTCAAAATCGCTCATTGGGGAGAAGTTCTTCAACTTCCGTCTCAAAGCGAACTTGCTGATCATTTCCCAGATCATAGAGCTGGAGAATTTGCGTCACAAGCTAGAGGACGATCAGTCGAAGATGGACGACAATCTTTTTGTGTATCTGATTCTGAGCAAGCTACCTACGAAGTGGCTGACCTTCAAGACCGAGATGCACAGGCGGAAGGAGAAGATCACTCTGGATGAACTCAAAATGTTCATCCACATTGAGGACCAGAACATCGCTAGAAAAAGGCGAAGTAGGTTGTTCAGCCCTCACAGGCTGTCAACTTCGTTTCTCGACCTAACATGCCTTCTCGGAAGCCCCCGACACCTAAGGGTGATACCCCTGCCCAGTTGGCGGTTAAAAAGCCTTCTCTCAAAAGGAAGAAATGGCAAATGCCACAACTGCGGCAAGTGGGGTCACTGGGCCGCTGAATGCAAGGGTCTGAAGAAGCAGAGGGATGAAGCTCCACAACAGGTGGCGAACATGGTGGTCTACAACTCTGATCCCAAGTCCTTCGTGGATATGATTGAGAGTAGTCACCGCAGTGCGTCTTCTGAGTGGTGGCTGTACAGCGGTGCTACCTGTCATGTTGCGAATGACAGAGGTCTTCTCTCAGAGATCAGAGCAGTCCGAGACAGAGTAGAGAACTGCAATGGAGGAGCGACAGTCGTTACTCATGCTGGGACGGCAGAGTTAGTCCTCTCGTCAGGTAAAATTTTAATTTTGCAAAATGTTAAATTAGTTCCAAATTTAACTAAAATTTTAATTTCTATGAGTTTGCTAGATAAGTCCGGAATGTCTTTCACAACCATAAACGGTAGAATAACACTAACTGCTAATTCACATTACTTTGATTGCGCTTACTTAATCAATGGAATGTATAGACTTAGCCTAGAAAATGAGTGCATAAATCAATTGAGTTCGTATCTGATAGATCCAAAGTTACTACATAATAGAATTGGACACATTCACTATAAGAAGATGCGCGATCTAGCTACGAGCCACAACATTCCGTTAGAATTTTTTATTCGATTTGATAGGTGTGAGGTTTGTGCACAGACCAAAATAACTAGAAACCCTAACAATACCGTTTCTAGGAGCACACAACTTCTGGAATTAATTCATTCCGACCTCTGTGACTTTCGTAGTCATGTCACTAGAGGGGGAAGGAAGTATCTAATTACCTTCATCGATAATTTATCCAGATTTTGTCATGTCTACCTATTGAAATCGAAAGACGAGACATTTGAGACCTTTAAGATCTTCAAATTTCGGGTAGAAAACCAGTTAAATTTAAAGTTTAAGAGACTTAGAAGTGATCGAGGAGGAGAATACACTACAACTGGGTTTAGGGAGTTTTGTGTCACTGATGACATAATCCTTGAAACTACAGCTCGTTGCTCACCTCAATTGAATGGTGTTGCTGAGCGTAAGAATATAACTTTGACAGAGATGTTGAATTCTATGCTCCTGACCATCATGACTAATACCTTTTGGGGGGAAGCAGTCCTTACTGCGAATCACATTCTGAATAGAGTGCCTCACTCAAAGCACAGTTCTACTCTGTATGACCTGTGGCACGGTCATCCTTGTAGATATGACACTCTTAAGACTTGAGGTTGTATCGCCTATGTGAGTATACAAGACCTTAAAAGACCTAAGGTGGGACCTAGAACGACAACCTGTGTCTATTTAAGTAGTGCAGAAGACAGTGCATCTGACCGGTTTCTAGATCTATCCACTAATTCAGTGATAGAGTCTAGAGATGCTACCTTCTCTGAACATAAATTTATCAAAGATCATGACCTAACCTGTACAACCCTCATATTTTTTGAGTAAGTGTGACCCGACACGGATAAGGTCGTGATAGAAAGGGTAGCCGAGACAAGTATAGCAACCGCTCAAAGGCGATCAAAATCAGTCAAGACGAAAAGAGGCGGCGGGGCAAGTGGAGAGGTGACCAGCGAAAGAGAGTAGCATGGCGAGTGGGGGACCGCCCCACTCGCCTGCCCAAGGGGCGAGTGGGGGACCGCCCCACTCGCCCGGCCAAGGGGCGAGTGGGAGATCCCCCCACTCGCCCACCCAAGGGGCGAGTGGGGGACCGCCCCACTCGCCCGTCCAAGGGGCGAGTGGTGGATCCCCCCACTCGCCCGCCCAAGGGGCGAGTGGGGGATCCCCCCACTTGCCTGCCCAAGGGGCGAGTGGGGGACCGCCCCACTCGCCCATCCAAGGGGCGAGTGGGGGATCCCCCCACTCGCCCGACAAAGGGGCGAGTGGGGGATCCCCCCACTCGCCCGGCCAAGGGGCGAGTTGGGGATCCCCCCACTCGCCCTCCCAAGGGGCTAGTGGGGGACCGCCCCACTTGCCCGTCCAAGGGGCGAGTGGGGGATCCCCCCACTCGCCCGCCCCTTGGGCGAGTGGGGGGATCCCCCCACTCGCGGCCAAGTTCGCGAATGGATCTATGTCCACTCGCGCGGGCGGGGTGACTTGAGTTCAGTCGTTCGGGTTGGTTGGTAGGCTGCGGATAGTGGATTCTTGGCTATCCGCAGACCATGTTTTGGGAAGTCTATAAATAGACCCCCATGGGCACCTTGGGAAGGGTTGGTTCCTACCCCCTCCCTCGCGTGGTCTTGTGAGCAAGCACCCCCCTTCCCTTGTCATCGAAGGTTGACGGTGAGGTGGTTCTTAGTGCCCTCCAAGGTGCGCAAGCTCAGCATTGGCTTGGGAGGGGAAGTTCCTTGAGAGCTTCCGGGTATGTGGTGGGACCTCCACGCTGCAGCTTAAGGGGTCCATTTGTGTACTTAGGTGTTCTCCAAGGGCAAGGTTTCTCAGTTCTTAGCGACCGGTCAAGGGTCTTAGCTTGGGTCAAGTAAGGGCTAGTCGCATCCCCCTTTCGAATGCTGAAACAGGGTTACTGGTTTCAACATTCTGGTGCGGTGAGCGTGGACGCGGTTAGTTCGGAAAGCTCTGAGCCAAGTCTCATGGCCGGAAGCGATGAGTTGGGAGATCCACCTCCTACCTGTGAGTATGTGAAGAAGAGTGACTTCGACGAGCTCAGTAAAAGGATCCTGGAGCTCTTGCAGGCCGCACCCCCCACTCGTAGTGAGTGCTCGACACCACCTGCACCTAGGATCACCACACCACCTTCGATTGAAGTAGGGAGAACCCATCAACAAGGAAGAGAGCCGGCCTCGGAGGAGGGTTTGAGCCTCCAAGCGCGAGTGCTCTTCAACAGCTTGCCCGGGAACAGCTGCCCCGGTAGGGAGATAATAGGAACGCCTCCGTCCAACCAGGGAGGGTGGAGAAGTCCTTTCTGCGAGCTGATCGTGTCAGCCCCCGTTCCAGATGGGTTCCGCGACCCCGCCATGTCCTACAATGAAGGAAGCAATGATCCTCTCCAGCATCTTCAATGGTTTGAGGACATGACCTCGATCA
Organism: Dactylorhiza incarnata; assembly: GCA_033032865.1. Taxonomy (NCBI): domain Eukaryota; kingdom Viridiplantae; phylum Streptophyta; class Magnoliopsida; order Asparagales; family Orchidaceae; genus Dactylorhiza; species Dactylorhiza incarnata. Next base: position 4,091,793 of record JAWHQI010000177.1, on the reverse strand, counting down.
GACAGATGTCAGATGCCTTTAAATGTAAGCTCTTCGTCGTCACGTTCCAGGGAAAGGCAAGGGATTGGTTCCACCAGCTCCCGGTGGGTACCATTTACAGCTTCGAGGACTTACGCCGAAGTTTCTTGTTGAGGTTCTATACCTCGAAGAAGAGGAGGAGGGGGTGGAGGCCTTGTTCTTGGTCCGACAAAAGTTAGGGGAGACGCTGGCTAGCTACATGGATAGGTTCCAGGCAGAGGTCCTCCTCGCCGTCGAGGTGCCCGCGCACACCCTGCAACTAGACTTCACCCTTGGGCTGCAACAGGGGTTGTTCAGGATGAGTCTAACTCGGGATCCCCCCATGTCTTTCGAGGAGCTGATGGAGTGCGCTAATAGGGAAATTGAGTGCGAGGCCACAAACCAGGAGTTCGTGGCGAGGTTAGCCCAGGTAGCAGAGGAGGAAAGGAAGGAGTATAAGAAGGAAGGAGGAGATGAGGAGTCAGGGACACCAGGGACCCCCCGTTGGACAGGAGCAAGCCTGGAGGTCACAACCGCCAGCCGCCCGACCAGCTTGGAGGTCGCCGGTAGGGCCCCCTCAAGGCCAAAGAAGGGGCCATTTCCAGGGAGGAGGAGGTTTCCAGGGGAGGCAGGGATGTTTCAACCCCGCAGAGTGGCAACCGGACCAAAGGCCATTGCAACCCCAACCCATGCAGGCCATGGAGATTAGCCGAAGAAGGGGAAATAAGAAGAGGGGTCGCGCAGGAAGGAAGCAAGGTGGCTGGCACTGCCGTACTGTGACTTCCATCAGCAGGAGGGTCACGCGACAGCTACCTGCCCAGAGTTCTTAGAGGTAAGGGAAGGAACAAGAACCCCGGCAGAGGGGAGACAGCTTTACCTGGAAGGACCAGGAGGAAGTTGAGGAGATGGAGGAAGTGATGAAGGAGATGACCAAGGTGCATGTGGCCGAGTGAACGCAAGAAAGCGTATTGTAATGGTATGTAATCTATTTATAAAGTATCGAAAGTAGTTAAAGATAGTATTTAGGCTAAGTCCTCGACTGGAGACCACTCGCCCTGGCTTGTTGATGTCGGTCGCTAGGAGGCTCGTCGGGTAGATAGCATTTAGGCTAAGTCCTCGACTGGAGACTACTCGCCCGGGCTTGTTGATGCCGGTCGCTGGGAGGCTCATCGGGTAGATAACATTTAGGCTAAGTCCTCGACTGGAGACCACTCGCCCGGGCTTGTTGATGCCGGTCGCTGGGAGGCTCGTCGGGTAGATAGCATTTAGGCTAAGTCCTCGACTGGAGACCACTCGCCCGGGCTTGTTGATGCCGGTCGCTGGGAGGCTCGTCGGGTAGATAACATTTAGGCTAAGTCCTCGATTGGAGACTACTCGCCCGGGCTTGTTGATGCCGGTAGCTGGAAGGCTCGTCGGGTAGATAGCATTTAGGCTAAGTCCTCGACTGGAGACTACTCACTCGGGCTTGTTGATGTCGGTCGCTGGGAGGCTCGTCGGGTAGATAGCATTTAGGCTAAGTCCTCGACTGGAGACCACTCGCCCGGACTTGTTGATGCCGGCCGCTGGGAGGCTCGTCGGGTAGATTTGTATTGGTTAAGACCCCGAGAAGAGAGATCGGTGTGCGGGCTCTTGTAAGCTGCCTCCACTTCCAGTTGAGCTCTGCTCCCTGGAAGGTGTTGAGCCGCCTCCACTTCCCGTTGAGCTCTGCTCCCTGGAAGGTGTTGAGCCGCCTCCACTTCCAGTTGAGCTCTGCTCCCTGGAAGGTGTTGAGTGGCCTCCACCTCCAGGTGAGCTCGGCTCCCTGGTAGGTGTGGAGTTCCCTCCCCCTCCAGGTGAGCTCGGCTCCCTGGTAGGTTCGGAGTTCCCTCCCCCTCCAGGTGAGCTCGGCTCCCTGGTAGGTGCGGAGTTCCCTCCCCCTCCAGGTGAGCTCGGCTCCCTGGTAGGTGCGGAGTTCCCTCCCCCTCCAGGTGGGCTCGGCTCCCTGGTAGGTGCGGAGTTCCCTCCCCCTCCAGGTGAGCTCAGCTCCCTGGTAGGTGTGGAGTTCCCTCCCCCTCCAGGTGAGCTCGGCTCCCTGGTAGGTGTGGAGTTCCCTCCCCCTCCAGGTGAGCTCGGCTCCTTGGTAGGTGTGGAGTTCCCTCACCCTCCAGGTGATCTCAGCTCCCTGGTAGGTGCGGAGTTCCCTCCCCCTCCAGGTGAGCTCGGCTCCCTGGTAGGTGCGGAGTTCCCTCCCCCTCCAGGTGAGCTCGGCTCCCTGGTAGGTGCGGAGTTCCCTCCCCCTCCAGGTGAGCTCGGCTCCCTGGTAGGTGCGGAGTTCCCTCCCCCTCCAGGTGAGCTCGGCTCCCTGGTAGGTGCGGAGTTCCCTCCCCCTCCAGGTGGGCTCGGCTCCCTGGTAGGTGCGGAGTTCCCTCCCCCTCCAGGTGAGCTCAGCTCCCTGGTAGGTGTGGAGTTCCCTCCCCCTCCAGGTGAGCTCGGCTCCCTGGTAGGTGTGGAGTTCCCTCCCCCTCCAGGTGAGCTCGGCTCCTTGGTAGGTGTGGAGTTCCCTCACCCTCCAGGTGATCTCAGCTCCCTGGTAGGTGCGGAGTTCCCTCCCCCTCCAGGTGAGCTCGGCTCCCTGGTAGGTGCGGAGTTCCCTCCCCCTCCAGGTGAGCTCGGCTCCCTGGTAGGTGCGGAGTTCCCTCCCCCTCCAGGTGAGCTCGGCTCCCTGGTAGGTGCGGAGTTCCCTCCCCCTCCAGGTGAGCTCGGCTCCCTGGTAGGTGCGGAGTTCCCTCCCCCTCCAGGTGAGCTCGACTCCCTGGTAGGTGCGGAGTTCCCTCCCCCTCCAAGTGAGCTCGGCTCCCTGGTAGGTGCGGAGTTCCCTCCCCCTCCAGGTGAGCTCGGCTCCCTGGTAGGTGCGGAGTTCCCTCCCCCTCCAGGTGAGCTCGGCTCCCTGGTAGGTGTGGAGTTTCCTCCCCCTCCAGGTGAGCTCGGCTCCCTGGTAGGTGTGAAATTCCTGCCTCCCACCTCAGGTCGGCTCGGCTCGACTAGAGGTGTCGAGTTTTTTCTCCACCTCAGGTCAAGTTCAGTTCGACCTAAAGGTGTTGAGCTTTCTCCACCTTCAGTTGGGCTCGGCTCACAGGAGGGGTGTTTAGTGAAGAAAGGTCCGTTCCTCACCTTATGTCGAGTTCAGCTCGACTAGAGGTGTTGAGTTTTTTTTACACCACAGGTCGAGTTAGGCTTGACCAGCGGTGTTGAGCTTTCTCCACCTCCAGTTGGGCTCGGCTCATCGGAGGGTTGTTTAGTGGAGAAAGTTTCGCGTTCCGCCCCAAATCAGGTTCGGTTGAAAATTCGGCAGGAGCATCCCGTTGGCAGGGTCCTTCGTGGGTCACTCTAGGGTCCCACCTACTCGTCAAATAGGTGGGTTGGACTTTCTTTCCGAGCTTAAGGCAAGCTAGAAAAGAGCGGGGATTGTGTACAACCATCATATTTTTTGAGTAGGTGTGACCCGACACGGACAAGGTCGTGATAGAAAGGGTAGCCGAGGCAAGTATAGCAACCGCTCAAAGGCGATCAAAATCAGTCAAGACGAAAAGAGGCGGCGGGGCAAGTAGATGGGTGACCAACGAAAGAGAGTAGCGGGGCGAGTGGGGGACCGCCCCACTCGCCCGCCCAAGGGGGGAGTGGGGGACCGCCCCACTCGCCCGTCCAAGGGGCGAGTGGGGGATCCCCCCACTCGCCCGCCCAAGGGACGAGTGGGGGACCGCCCCACTCGCCCGTCCAAGGGGCGAGTGGGGGACCGCCCCACTCGCCCGTCCAAGGGGCGAGTGGGGGATTCCCCCACTCGCCCGCCCAAGGGGCGAGTGGGGGATTCCCCCACTCGCCCGCCCAAGGGGCGAGTGGGGGATTCCCCCACTCGCCCGCCCAAGGGGCGAGTGGGGGACCGCCCCACTCGCCCGTCCAAGGGGCGAGTGGGGGATCCCCCCACTCGCCCGCCCCTTGGGCGGGTGAGGGATCCCCCCACTCGCGACCAAGTTCGCAAATGGATCGATGTCCACTCGCGCGGGTGGGGTGACCTTGAGTTCAGTCGTTCGGGTTGGTTGGTGGGCTGCGGATAGTGGATTCTTGGCTATCCGCAGACCATGTTTTGGGAAGTCTATAAATTGACCCCCATGGGCACCTTGGGAAGGGTTGGTTCCTACCCCCTCCCTCACGTGGTCTTGTGAGCAAGCACCCCCCCTTCCCTTGTCATCGAAGGTTGACGGTGAGGTGGTTCTTAGTGCCCTCCAAGGTGCCCAGGCTCAGCATTGGCTTGGGAGGGGAAGTTCCTTGAGAGCTTCCGGGTATGTGGTGGGACCTCCACGCTGCAGCTTAAGGGGTCCGTTTGTGGACTTAGGTGTATTCCAAGGGCAAGGTCTCTCAGTTCTTAGCGACCGGTCAAGGGTCTTAGCTTGGGTCAAGTAAGGGCTAGTCGCATCCCCCTTTCGAACACTGAAACCGGGTTACTGGTTTCAACATAACCGTCCCTGGATCATGGCATATCCACTAATTTATCAAAGATCATATCTATCTACTGACATGATCTCAGAATCTACTGTAGAACCTGAAGCTGGGCCCTCTGGTACTGCTCCCCAACCTCCAGTGGTGGAACCTGTTCCTCTTAGAGTATCTACAAGAGATAGAATCCCTAAAGATTTTGGTGAGAATTTCATCACTACCACTTAGAGGATGATCTATTCTCCTATCAGGAAGCGATGAGCTCTAGAGATGCGTTAATGTTGGCAGAAGCTATCGATGATGAGATGAACTCGCAGCTACAAAATAATACCTGACATCTAGTGGACCTACCGAAAGGAGCTAAAGTTCGGGGATGCAAGTGAGTATTAAAGAAGAAGTTACACAGTTGTATAACACGTAATTCATCGAGATCAGAAATGTATAAGGACAACGCAGAAGATCTCCCCCACCTGGGCGAGTACAGAAGACCTCCCCCACCTGGGGCGAGTACAAATTTTCACCCCGTCGAAAGGCGACAACGACTATCCGCAGCCCATTTCAGAAGGCGGGAGCAGCTATTCGCAATCCATTTGGATTTGCCTATAAATAGGACCCCCAAGGCACAAGTAGAAGGCACCTTCACCCCCCCTATGGTGGGCGAGTACATTGCCTACCTCTCTTGTGCCAAGCTCAGCATTGGCTTTAGGAGGGGAAGTTCCTATAGACTTCTAAGTATGTGGCGGGACCTCCTCGCTGCAGCGCGCGGGTCTTGTTTATAGGCATGTTAGAATGGTTTTGCATGTTCTCTAGCTTCTTATCACCTTGTCTCACGTGGGTCGATCACTAAACGAGTAGCCTTTGGTCACCCCCAAGTCTCGAACAGTTGGACCGGTATCCGGGATCCAACAACAGTGATGGGTCTATAGTCAGATACAAAGCACGACTTAGAGGCATCAATCTTGAATTTGTGGAGGTTAGAAACGTTGTAATTTTCTATACCCGCATTATCAAGGTTATATCGTGCTTCAAGAGCATACTACAAATCCTTAGATGTACGATATTGAAGGAAAACATCGTAGATGCTGTCGGACAAGGCACTAAAAATTTGGTTCCGACAATGATATTTTATGTCTACCTGATCTCTATAGGGAATACGTCTAACATAAGTTCTAGTGGTATTTGCACTGGAAGATGAAGACGATGGAAGAGAGGAAGCAACTGCAGTTGCAGCGCTGGGTTTTCTGTTTCTACAGCAGGAGTATCGAAGATGACAGACAAAAGACCTAAAGTGTTAAGCCAATATTCTACATAAGCTTGCCAACGACGAAAACCATTTCCGTTAAATTTTTCAGGTTTAATCCCGGCAGAATCTTCAGATCTAGATGTCATTACAAATTTCTGAAATTTAAAATACATGTAATAAATAACAGTGCATGTAAACAATAAAACAGAGATAATTATTTTGATTATTTGATTTTATTTATCTTGTTATTCTTGGACTTCCCAAGGAATACCCGATGAAGGGCTCTCACTGGTACTAGGCGATTTTTTGGGATGATAGCCCAATACGGCCCTTTCGCAAGAGAATATGTGATGTGATCTACAACTTCTTTAGATTGTTGGAATATTTGCTTATATTCCTATATTAATATACAAAATAATATATTTTTTGATTTTAAAAATATTTGCATAACAACATATATAAAAATTGCATGAAGGAGGTGAGAAATAAAAGAGATCAAAATATAATATAGAATCGAGCCTGGGTAAGGTGTGTGATCACTGCCCTAAAGAAGATGCGCCACCCTCCAGCTGGGCTTTCAACCGATGCTCACTCCACCAAGGTACTACACCCGGCTAGATCCCGAAAGCTCCGATGTGCGCGGACACCGAAGAAGCACAGAGCACCTGAACTCCCACTTGATGAAGCAAGTATAAAGAACGAGAGAGAGCAAGAGTGCAGATTTCCGAAAGCACAAAAACATGAGTAAAGAAATGATTCAGAAAATCTCCTATATAGGAGTCCCGGAAAATAACATGTAATTAATTCCAACGGTTATAATTGGTAAGAGATAATTGTGCAGATAAACATGGAAGATTTCCAACGTAAAGAGTAATGACGAGAAAACCGCGTAAAATGAACGGTTAGAAAATACGTGTAATAACTGCGAAGAGAAAGCGCAAATGACAGGGGTCTCGCCGAGTTCAATTCGATGCTGCGTCGAAATCATATCGACGCAAACTCAACACTTCGTCGAGTTCTTATCGACGCAAGTCAAAACGACGGAGTTATATTCGATGCAACTCGACGCTACGTCGAGTTCTTATCGACGCAGGCCAAGCCTACGGAGAACTTGTCGACGCGAGTCGACACTACGTCGAGTGCTAATCGACGCAGGTGGGGTGCGTCGAGCTCCAATCGACGCAGCTCCAATTTCAAGCGAGGTAGTCGACGTCACTTCGAGTTCTACTCGACGCAGCTCCGACTTCTATTCGACGCAACTCGGAATAAAAAATACTAAAACTATTTTGTACAAAAAATACAATTCAATTCAATTATTCCTCAAATCGCAAATCCCAAATCCCAAATCTGGATCCGGTGCGGTGCGGTGCGGTGCGGTGCGTGCGCGTGTATGGTTCAAAGATCCTCCTTATGTTCCTTTGAACAAATAAGAAAGAGTGAAAACATTTATATACTCACAAACAAGATTGGAGAATGTCAATGTGGGACTAAAAGGTTCATCCTTTCCTTCATGAAAGGTTCCCTCCAAATAATTTGGATTCCCTCCATTTGGTTTTGGAGCTTTTCATCAATTATGAGGAGCCAAACACCAAACACCATAAGGGCTCCAATAAAACATTATAAAATAAATATTTTATTTACAAAAATTCTAACAAAGCCGAGCTCCCGAGCTCTGTTTTGAGGAGGGCGTGGTTCTTAAGCATCCAAAACGGTTCGGTTTTGGGTCAAAACCAAAACAAGCCCAAAATAGCGCCAAGCGAACGTTGATTGTTCGGTCACCAAAACTGAAAACAAGAACAGACTACCAAAACATTGCAAACAAACGGACCCTAATGCTGCCACCGCTCCCTCTGGGCGCCCCCTTCGCTCCGCCTCCAACTCCCACCCCGTCGCCGTCGCAGCTGCAAAAATCAAGGATCTCGAAACCCAAATCAAAATCATAACGCTCGCGGAAGCTAAGATCTTGGTCGATCTGCTCCAGGAGCGCCTCGGCCACTGTTTTGTCGGCGGCTCCCGTGGACGACACGACGCCGGCGGAAGTGGAGGAGAAGACGAAGTTCAACGTGATGATTGAGGAGGTGTCGAGCAACACACGCATCGCGATGATCACGGTGGTGTGGGCGCTAACGAGCCTAGCTCTGAAGGAGGCGGAGGAGTAGGAGGCGGAGGATGCCAATAATGTTGAAACCTGCAACAGGTCTCTTGAGTTCGGACCCACTGGGGGTGTAGCCGGTGCTTACTTCTCCCTCACGAGACTCTCTTGACGGTGGATGTGAGAATGTGAATAGACCCAAGGCTGAAGCGAGGAGGTCCCGCCACACACCCGGAAGATCTTAGAGAGCTTCCCCTCCTAAACCAGAGCTCAACCGGGCACCTTGGAGGGCACTAGCGGCCGACCAGAAACTAGCCTGGAGGAGAGGATTCTCTAAAATCGGATCCCCTCCAAGGTGCCCTTAAGGGTCTATTTATAGATTTTTCTAAGCTGGTCTGCAAATAACATGAATCCGCCTTTTAGTTTTACTAACCGCACCCCAAATTGGTCTGCTAATAGCCTAACTCCGCTGTTCTGAAGGGCTATTTGCAGCCCACAAGGGGTATTATGGTCATTTCCCCCTCAAATCCTTTTGGGCGAGTGGTCCGTGAGGGCACCACTCGCTGGGCACCCGCTTAGCTGGGCGAATGCCCACGCTTCCGGGCGAGTGGTCCGTGAGGGCACCACTCGCCTAGCTCCTTCTCTCCTGCAGCTTACCCCCACCAACCCGGGGGTACTTCCACCTCCTAGCCGGGGCGAATGATCTAGCTGACCCAGGTCTTGCCACTTGGCTTGAGGGGCCCACTCGGCGAATACGGGTTGTACACAATCCCCGCTCTTTGCGAGTGGTTACTACGCTCGGAAAGAACAGTCCAACCCTGTATTCGGTGAGTGCTTGCTGACTGGACTTTCACAAGATTCTGTGGGTCCCACCGTTGTCCTATATATATCTCTTCATGTCAGAACTTCATGGAGCGTTGACAACCCTTGATTCGGAGCTTCTTCCTTCTCTTAGTCCCGCATTGACATCAATGTCTTCTCACAAGCCTTCCGCGAGACCCCTCTCGCGGGAGATGATCGAGCGTCTGGCCGCGGCCCAAACTATAACTGCCCCCAAGGCAGCCAGATTTGCTCCCTGGCTCTTGTCTAAACGGGATCCGAATGCCCCCTACGTCTCGCGTCGAGCCAAGGCGATTCGACTGAATCGTCAGAGAGGCGAGACTGCCTCGGAATCCCCTGCGGGCATTCCTCCGGCGAGGACTCCGCCGGCGGATACTCTTCCGGCAAGGAACCCTCCGGACCTCGGGACGCAGGTATGAGGATTCCTCTCGTCCCTCTGTTTAGTTCCTCTCCTTACCCTGCCTTCGCTCTGACCATTCGCAGGGGATCTCGATGCCCGAGACCGGCCACGGGGCCGTCTCGAGCAGTGTCGTGGTGCCACCTCCCCCGGGCGAGAGGCCTCCAGATCGGGACCTTGCTCCTCCACCTCCTCTGGGCGAGACCTCATTTCAGTCCGGTAAGTTGTAACCCCTTTTGGATTCATCCTTCCTGCTGCTCGTTGCTGACCACTATTTTTTGTAGCCCTCGACCCCAACCTTTCGCTGCGGGACTCTATTCCTCCGAGTTCCCCTGTTCGACCGAACCCCTCCGCGCTTGCGGACGAGCCGAGGGTGTCCCCCCAGAAGGGATCCGGTCAGCAGGGCCGCGCGAATGATCCTGCGGATGCTCCAGCTCCTACCTCACAGCCTTACCGTCCAGGAAAGGGAAAGGTCTTACCTCCCGCCTGGTTGTTTGGAACGCACCCCCATTCGTCTCGTCCTTCAGGTCACCAGGACCCCACCCCAGGTCAGTTCACGCACCCGCCCCCATCGTACTCGCATATTTTATCACTACTGACCTAGTTGTGACTCCGCAGGCTATCGGGAAGCCTCCCCCTTCGACTCCTACTACGAGGGGGGAGAGGGGATGCTCTCGCCTCTCCCTTCCCCTGGGGATCTCGCTGACTTTCTGGGTGACTCCTCGAATCACGCGACCCTGAAGGATCGGATCTCGGAGGTTTTGGGGAAGCTCATCCACATCCAGCGAAACGTAGCCGGCCAGGTGGACGACGTGCGGCTGAGAGTCGCGCGTGAGTTAAAGGACCTCCATCGGGACTACTCGCGCATTCTCACAACGGTGGAGCGCCTGGGGGGCGAAGGAGGGGAGTTGTCTCCTGAAACACACGGCGCGCGAGCCCGGGACCAACTCCAATTGGCTTCCCATGAGATCACCAATATACTCGCATATTACCGCCCGCGAATGCCCATGGAAGCTGGGTCGCGAAAGCGAGGTCGGTGGGTCTGGGAGGAGTATTGAGCCAGTCTTCATTCGCCCTTCTTGTAATTTTTCTGCTTTCTGTAGCGCGGATGCTGGACTTTTATTTCCGTTTGTAATAATCTTATCCTGTGTTTTGCGAATGCTCTATTTTTCGTTTTTTATTTCCTATATCTTGCTTGGGTATTGCCGAATGTTTTATTATTGCCGAATGCTTTCTTAACCTCTTTCGCGTAGTCGATGAGCGAATAGCCACAGGGCATTTATCATTACTGAGCGAGAGGGGTCGGCCCGGGTTCCGAGGCGTCGGGAAGGCGCGACTGCTATCTGCATACCCGCTACCTCGAAAGCCCAAACGCCGTTTAGCCCTTCTATAAATAGGCCTTTCAACCACCGTATTAAATACCTTACCATCCGCTTCTTCTCTTTCCTCGCGCTAGCACTCGCGCTTCTCTCTTCTCTGCCGCTTTCTTATACTTCGTCATTCGCGTCATGGGTGGTGATGCGGAAGGCAGAGCCAGGTGCGCCAGCGCGTTCGTCAACCACACCTTCGATTCATGCGACCTCTCCGACGAGGCTTACCTGACTGCGGTCGCGGATTACATCCCGCCTGGGTTTGAGGCGCGAAAGCCCAGGCCGGACGAGCACCTAAACTCCATCTCGTCCTGTGCCCTCGCGATCCCGCTAGAGCACTTCGAGGTGGGGTTTCGCCTGCCCATCTGGCCAGAACTCCGCCAGACCTTCAGGTATTACGGAGTCGTGCCCGGCCAGCTCAACCCCAACTCCATCGCCATGCTGGTCGGGTACGCGAGCTATCTGCGAGAAGAGGGGATCGAGTTCTCGCTCCCCGTCTTCCGCAAGCTCTACACCTTTCGCTGTACCAACGGCATCTCGTTCTTCTCGGGTCTGAACCCGCTCAAGCATTACGGGCTCCCGAATAAGAATCACGACTGGGTTCGGCGCTTCCTTTTCGTCAGCGGGAACCTGGGGAATACACTTCTCGCCCCAGTGCAGGAGGAGGAGTCAACCTTCCGCCCCCCGACCCTAGGGGGGCACGAGGCCAAACTCCACCAATACATCTTGGAGCACGGGATGGACCTCGTCTATCTCCGGCGAAACGTCAACTTGCTCCCGCTCATTCCGCAGGGCGAGGGTAAGTTTTCGGAACTTCGTTCGTTTCGATCTTGTGACTCTTATACCATTCGCCTAATCACTCGCAATATTATGCAGGCGTGCGTAGCTTTCCCCTGCATCCGCCGCGTCCCGCTGGGGCTTCTGTGTCTTTCGCACAGGCTGCAGCGGATGCCTGTCGGGAAGAACCCTCCTCCTCCAAGCCTAGCGGAAAGAAGCGGAAGCCTGGGGCGCTGACCTCCTCTTCTTCCAAGAAATCAAAGAATCCCCCCTCCGCCAAGGGAAAGGGGGTCTTGGACGAGGCCCTAGGGGCGAGTGCTCAGACTCAGACCCCGGGGGCGGGTGCGCCAGGCGAGACCACCCTTCGCGCGGGATCGTCATTGCCGCCGCCTCCATTGCCCAGGGACCACCGGAACTTCCCCAGCGGCGAGAAGTACGTGGACCCCTCAGGGGCTCCCTTCGTAAAGTGGGACAGGAACGCCAATAGGGTCTCGCTCTCCACCCTTCATCCATCGTGGATAGAGAGCGACCTCGCGAGTGGTGAGGCCTATGCCATCGCGTATGCCCTCTACGGTCGGGAGGATGCTGAGGTCTATGATGCCGAGACGACTCAGGTCCTCGCCCATGAGACCGCCAGGGCCATGCTGCGGGCGCTCGAGCTCGCGCATATGTCTTCGCGCCGGAGCATCAAACTGGCGCGGAAATTGGCGGAGGTTGAGGAGTCCAGGACCGTCGTTTCTGCCGAGGCGCTGGAACTCAGGACGAAGCTGGCAGTTGCGGAAACCCTTCTCGCCAGCCGCCCCGTTGCGGAGGTAGGACGATTTTTGTGCTCTCCATTTTTGTGTTATCTCCACTTTTTCTCATTTGTTGTTATGTCTCGCTAGGCTCGCTAGGACGTTAATTCTTTCTCATTCGCCGCTATATCTCGCTAGGCTCATTAGGACGTTTAAACTGTAGTGCAACTGCCCCGGCCACCTAGCGAATGCTCGAGGGTGACCTGGACATGTCTCTTCCCTTCGCTTTCCGCCGCCTCCCCATTCGCACTTCCTTACCATTCGCCCAAACCGGGGTTTCGCTTAGGTAATCATGAAAGTGAAGTGAGGTCATTTCTCCCGCGCGTGGTCAATGCGAGTGCTCTTGAGGTCACCCCCTGAGGATTTTGAACCTGCCACCGAGTGAGCCTTCGGACCTACCAGCTAGATGAGAGCCTGGACAGCGGGTCTGCTCGGGGCCTTCTTTTCTTTCACATAGAACCTGCCTCCGAGTGAGCCTTCGGACCTGCCAGCTAGATGAGAGCCTGGACAGCGGGTCTGCTCGGGGCCTTCTTTTCTTTCACATAGAACCTGCCTACGAGTGAGCCTTCAGACCTGCCAGCTAGATGAGAGCCTGGACAGCGGGTCTGCTCGGGGCCATTTTCTCAACACCTTGGAACCTGCCACCGAGTGAGCCTTTGGACCTGCCAGCTAGATGAGAGCCTGGACAGCGGGTCTGCTCGGGGCCATTTTCTCAACACCTTGGAACCTGCTACCGAGTGAGCCTTCGGACCTGCCAGCTAGATGAGAGCCTGGACAACGGGTCTGCTCGGGGCCATTTTCTCAACACCTTGGAACCTGCCACCGAGTGAGCCTTCGGACCTGCCAGCTAGATGAGAGCCTGGACAGCGGGTCTGCTCGGGGCCATTTTCTCAACACCTTGGAACCTGCCACCGAGTGAGCCTTCGGACCTGCCAGCTAGATGAGAGCCTGGACAGCGGGTCTGCTCGGGGCCATTTTCTCAACACCTTGGAACCTGCCACCGAGTGAGCCTTCGAACCTGCCAGCTAGATGAGAGCCTGGACAGCAGGACTGCTCGGGGCCATTTTCTCAACACCTTGGAACCTGCCACCGAGTGAGCCTTCGGACCTGCCAGCTAGATGAGAGCCTGGACAGCGGGTCTGCTCGGGGCCATTTTCTCAACACCTTGGAACCTGCCACCGAGTGAGCCTTCGGACCTGCCAGCTAGATGAGAGCCTGGACAGCGGGTTTGCTCGGGGCCATTTTGGGAGCTTTCGGAGTTTTTCCTACAAGCTGCAGTATCAATCTCAAACACACATGTTAAACAGAATATCCTTATTTCAAGAACATTTTCATTACATAATTTCAGGGATAGAAACGTTTAAGATCGTCACCACTCCATGTGTGGCTGAGAGGTTGGCCCTCCACATTCTGAAGGCGATACCCCCCAGACTTTAGTGCCTCTTCCACGACATAGGGGCCTTCCCACTTGGGGTTAAGTTTTCCCACTGCGGCGGACCTTCCAGCCGCGTCGACCTTCTTGAGCACCAGATCTCCCTTCTCGAACTGCTTGACCCTGACGTGCTTGTCGAAATACCTGGCCATCCGCCGCTTGACCTCTTCTTGGCGAATGGCTGCCAGGTCCCGAGTTTCCTCGATGAGGTCGAGGGAGAGCTGCAACTCCATCTCATTTTCGGCTTTCCAACTTTCCTCTCTGCTTGCGACGACCTTTACCCGTAGTGTCATAACTTCGAACTCTATGGGGATGACGGCCTCGCAGCCGTGAGAGAGCTTGAAAGGGGTCTCTCCCGTGGCGGTGTTGGGGGTAGTTCTTAGGGCCCACAAGACCGATGGAAGCTGTTCCACCCAATTGCCCTTCAGATTCTCCACCTTCTTCTTGAGCAGGTTCACAATGACCTTGTTTGCCGCCTCCACCTGCCCGTTACTCCTGGGATGGTGAACGGATGCAAACCTGAGGTCTATCCCCAGCTAGCCACAGAAGCTGATGAATTCCTCGCTTGCGAACTGCGGACCATTATCCGTGACTATGGCCTGTGGAAGCCCATGTCGACAAAGGATCTCCCCCCATACAAAGTTGCGGATTACCTGGGAGGTGACCTTAGCCAACGCCTTGACCTCCAACCACTTTGAGAAGTAGTCAATCATTACTAGGAGAAACCTCCTCTGCCCACTAGCCTGGGGGAAGGGTCCTACCAGATCCATCCCCCATATGGTGAATGGCCAGGGCGCCGTGATACTCTTTAGCCTCTGAGCTGGCATGAGCTGAAGCGGGGCGAACATTTGGCACTTCTGGCACCTCTTGGCGAAGGCTGCCGCATCTTTACTTAGGGTCGGCCAGAAGTACCCCTGCCTCACTATTCTTGCCTCCAACATCCTACTCCCCGAGTGACTGCCGCACTCGCCGGAGTGGACCTCTTCCAAGATCTTTGGGACCTCCTCCTCTGAAACGCATCGGGCCAGGAGGCCCGAGAGGATCTTCCGATATAAGTCCCCCTCGTGGAGCACGTAGTAGGCGGACTTATATCGGAAGCGCCTCTGGTCCGGGACTTCCTCTGGAAACTTTCCTGTTGCAAGGAAGGTGACGAAGGGATCCTTCCAGGAGGGCCGCTGCTCTACTTCCATGAGCTCCCCCTCTTCGATCGAAGGGCGGAATAGGTCCGTCAGGGTTCCCCCGGCCCGAGGACCGGATTTGGCCAACCGATCTGCCGGGGTGCTCTCCTCCCGCGGGACGTGCTGGATAGAGAAAGTTTTGAACGCTCCCACGAGACCTCTCACTTTGGCCAAGTACCTTATGAGCGCAGGCTCCCTCGTCTCGAACTCTCCCCTGATCTGAGAGGCTATTACCATGGTGTCGGTGAGGACCTCCACGTCATGGACACCGAGCTCTTGGGCCAACCGTAGACCGGCGATCACCGCCTCATACTCCGCCTGGTTGTTGGTGATTGGGAAGTGTATCACTAGTGTCTGCTCGATCTTTACCCCTTGGGGACTCTCCAGCACCACCCCTCCTCCGAGTGAATTCTTGCCCGAAGCCCCGTCCACCAGCAGCTTCCACGGAACGTGATGAGGGGTTCCATCTTCCTTCATCTCGGCCACATAATCTGCCATGAAATCAGCCACCACCTGTGCCTTCATGGATAGTCGAGGGACGAAGACAATGTTGAATTCAGTTAGTTCTATTGACCATTTTGCGAGCCTTCCCGAGTGTTCCACTCCTTCGAAGATCTGGCGGAGAGGGTGGTCCGTCACCACTTGAATTGAATGGGCCTGGAAGTATGGCCTGAGCTTCCTTGCCGCGACGACTAGAGCAAAGGCCAACTTCTCCAAGATCGGGTATCTGAGCTCTGCTTCCCTCAGGACCCTGCTCACGTAGTAGATGGGCAGCTGCTTCTTGCCTTCCTCCCGAACCAGGACGGAGCTTACGGCCTCTGTCCCGACCCCGAGATATAGATATAGATCCTCCCCCTCCTTGGGACCTTGAAGCAGGGGAGCCTTGGTGAGTTGGCTCTTCAAGGCCTGGAAGGCCTCCTCGCATTCTTTTGTCCATTCAAACTTCTGGTTACCTCATAATGTTTTGAAGAAGGGGGAGCATTTCTCCCCGGCTCGGGAGAGAAACCTGCTCAGCCCTGCGAGTCTTTCGGTCAAGCGCTAAACTTCCTTGGCATTCCGCGGTGACCCCAGCTCCATTATGGCCTTCACTTTGTCCGGATTAGGTTCTACCCCCCAAGGGGTGAGAAGGTGCCCCAGGAATTTCCCCTTACTGGCCCCGAACACACACTTCAGGGGGTTCAAGCGCATCTTGTACTTTCGTAGGGTGGCGAAGGTCTCCTCGAGGTCCTGGATGTGAGAGTTCACGCACTTGCTCTTCACCATAAGGTCATCCACATAGACCTCCAGGTTCCTTCCCCTTTGCTCCCTAAACACCCGGTCCATCATCTTCTGGTAGGTTGCTCCTGCGTTTTTCAACCCGAAGGTCATCATCTTATAGCAGTAGCATCCCTCCCTGGTGATGAACGAGACGTCTTTGACGTCTGGGGGGTGCATCCTAATCTGGTGATAACCTAAAAAAGCATCCAAAAAACTCATCACAGAAAAACCGACGGCTGAGTCAACCAGCGCGTCGATCCGAGGCAAGGGGTAGCAATCCTTAGGGCAGACCTTATTTAATAATGAAAAATCCACACACATGCGCCAGCGGCCATCGGCCTTTTTTACCATTACGACGTTGGAGACCCAGCCTGGGTACTGGATCTCCGATACAAAACCTGCTTCGAGGAGCTTTGCCACCTCCTCGCGGATGGGTCCTTCGAGCTTGCTGGCAAAGGTCCTCCTCTTCTGCCGGATGGGACGGGCTTCCGGATCGAGGTTGAGACGATGGCAAGCCACGTCCGCCTCGATGCCTGGCATATCAGCTGCGCTCCATGCGAAGACATCCACGTTCCTCTGGATGCACTCCAGCATCTTCACCCTGTCCTCCGGGCCGAGACTCCCGCTGATCCGCACCTCTCTCACCCTCCCTTCCTGGGTGAGGACTTCCATCTCCACCACCTCTTCTGCCGCCTCGAGCCGGGCTGGCTCTTCCCATTGGCCCTTTGCTTTTCGCCCTTCTACCCGGGCCTCTTCCTCTGCGACTCCTTCCGCCTCCACCGGCTCGACCTCCTGCTCCTCCTGAGCGACCTCCAACAACTCGACCTCCTGCTCCTCACGAGCGACCTCCAACAACTCGACCTCCTGCTCCTCACGAGCGACCTCCAACAACTCGACCTCCTGCTCTTCACGAGCGACCTCCAACAACTCGACCTCCTGCTCCTCACGAGCGACCTCCATATTCTCCTCTCGGGCATCGCCCTCTCTCCCTACTTCTCTCTTCTCCACTTCTCCTGGCCCCTCCGGCCTCGCCATCTCTTCATCCATCTTCTCGGCATCCGCCATCCATGAAATGGTGTTGACGGCAGTCACATAGCACTGCCTCGCCACCTTAGCATCTCCTCGGACGCGGACCTGGACTCCTCCACTATGGAGCTTTAAGCACTAATGGTACGATGAGGGCACGCACCGGAAGGCGCTGATGAGGGGTCGTCCGAAAATGGCGTTATAGCTGCTCGGAGCGTCCACAATGACGAACCGGCAGTTTCTTGGGACTCCTCCTAGCGTCACCTGGAGACCAACACCTCCCTCGACCTCCTTCCGCTCTCCTGAGAAACCAAACAGCGGTCCGTCGGAGGCCTGCACCCTCTTCTTTTCCACCTCCATTGCGTCGAAGGCCTTCTTGAAGATCACGTTCACTGAGCTCCCGTTATCTACCAGGATCCGGGAGACCGTGAAATTTTCAATTGCTGTCTGAATCACCAGGGCGTCGTAGAATGGATCCTCATAATCTGGCATGTCTTCCGAGGAGAAGGTGAGCTTCTCCGAGAGGGATGGGGTCTGGGAAGTCGACGCGACGTCCCTTCGGAACATCTCCTGGAAGCTCCTCTTGCTAGAGGCCTCTATCCCAACCCCTCCATGAATCACCCCAATTCCCCCTAGTTCCTGTATCCGCCCTGTCCTCGCATCGGTCTTCTTCCGCCTCCGGGAGCATTTCCTCGATCCTGGCTTGCTGCCGCCGTGGCTGACCTCTCTCTCTCATCTCCAAGAACTCTGGGCAGGTGGCGGTCGCGTGACCTTCTTCCTGATGAAAGTCACAATAAGGCAACGCCACCCTGCCCCCTCTCCCTGCTCTTCCTCTTCCTCCTCTTGCTCCTCTGGCCCCATCTTCCCCGGCCTACTGCCATAGCTTGCTCCCTTGGGGGGTGAGGGGGTCTGGGACCCTGCCTCCACCCCGGATTCATTCCTCCCGCTTCTCTTCCTTGGTATCCTTCTTCCTGACCTCTCGCCGGTCCTTCCTGGCGCCTCCAGCCCAACCTGTTGTTGGGCTCTTGATTCCTCCAATTCCGAGGCGGTCTTTCGAATCCCTGACCCCTGGGTTCATCTCGCCTTCTCCCTTCCTGCTGCCTCACCTCAGGCTCGCTCATCTTTGCCAACCTCCTGTAGAAACTCCGGGTTGGCCGCCTCCCCTTCAATCTCTTCTGCTGCTCGCTCCATCAATTCTTCAAAGGATGAGGGAGGTCTTCTTTTCAGGTCCATCTTGAAGAACCCGTCTCGCAACCCTACGATGAACGCCATCTGGAGGGCGAATCCCGGCACCTCCTGCACGAGGTGTATCTCCTCCTGGAACCTATCCACGTAATGTGCCAGGGACTCTCCCTCCCTCTGCCTGATCTTGAAGAGAGCCTCCGCATCCTTCTTCCTCTTTTTTGACGTCGAGAAACGCAGCCAAAAGCCTCGGCGCAGATCATCAAACGTGTAGATGGAACCCGCGGAAAGCTGGTGGAACCAGTCCCTTGCTTTCTCCTTCAGGGTGGTTGCGAAGAATCGGCATTGAAAAGCATCTGTCATGGGAAGGATTGAGGTCATGTCCTCAAACCACTGCAGGTGCACGACTGGATCCTCCTTGCTGGTGTAGTAGGACATCTCCGGCCCACGAAACCCCTCTGGCACTGGGGCCGAGAGGATCATCTCGCAAAAGGGGCTCCCTTCCCCTGTTCGGCGAGTGGTCTTCTCGCGCGGGCCCAGCTCGCACACCTCAGCACTCGCCGGACTGCTGAATAGCTGCCGCCCCGGGAGATCTCGCGCACTTCCTTCTGCTGGCACCTCCTTCCCCGGTCGCTGCCCTGGTGCGTTCTCGCCGATCTGCAGGGGTGGAACCACGGGGACCGCCGGGGTCTTGCACTCGCTCCTTGCTGCGAGAACTGTTTGCAGGACCTCTCGCTTGAACTTCTCAAACATTTCCAGCCATTCCCCTGTCGCGGGTGGCTGCGAGTGGCCTGAGTCAGAACCATTCCCGCCATCTCCTGTCATCGAACCTAATTCAAGATTTTCCTTCACCGGCTACGGTCCACGCTCACCGCACCAAAAATGTTGAAACCTGCAATAGGTCTCTTGAGTTCGGACCCACTGGGGGTGTAGCCGATGCTTACTTCTCCCTCACGAGACTCTCTTGACGGTGGATGTGAGAATGTGAATAGACCCAAGGCTGAAGCGAGGAGGTCCCGCCACACACCCGGAAGATCTTAGAGAGCTTCCCCTCCCAAACCAGAGCTCAACCGGGCACCTTGGAGGGCACTAGCGGCCGACCAGAAACTAGCCTGGAGGAGAGGATTCTCTAAAATCGGATCCCCTCCAAGGTGCCCTTAAGGGTCTATTTATAGATTTTTCTAGGCTGGTCTGCAAATAACATGAATCCGCCTTTTAGTTTTACTAACCGCACCCCAAATTGGTCTGCTAATAGCCTAACTCCGCTGTTCTGAAGGGCTATTTGCAGCCCACAAGGGGTATTATGGTCATTTCCCCCTCAAATCCTTTTGGGCGAGTGGTCCGTGAGGGCACCACTCGCTGGGCACCCGCTTAGCTGGGCGAATGCCCACGCTTCCGGACGAGTGGTCCGTGAGGGCACCACTCGCCTAGCTCCTTCTCTCCTGCAGCTTACCCCCACCAACCCGGGGGTACTTCCACCTCCTAGCCGGGGCGAATGATCTAGCTGACCCAGGTCTCGCCACTTGGCTTGAGGGGCCCACTCGGCGAATACGGGTTGTACAAATAAGAAGCTGAAGGAGGTCGGGCCAAGATCTCCATTGTTTAGAACTTTACTATTCATTCACTCCCGCATCTGTAGGTTTCTTTCTTTTATTATCGGGGTTTTCGTGATTGTCCTCCTCCCTCCTTCAGATGCATCAAAAATTCATCGAAAATTAAGCAGCAACAGTTGTTGCTGCTCCTACTTATTATTCTCTTCTTTTCCTCATGTCCTATTATATTTAGAAGAAAGCCACCAACAAGAAAAATTAAGGATGATGTTATGTGCAAATCGGTTTTGGCTACGTGCAAACCATTAGCGATTTTTGATAATACGTCTTATAGATGCATTTTTAGGAAAAGTGTTCAACATCAAAGTTATAGATCTCGTTGAGATCTACAACTTTCGTGTTGAACATTTTGCCTAAAAATTCACCTATAAGGCGTATTTTCAAAATGCGCGAGACTATTGTGAAATATTTCGCGCCTTTTGAAAATACGCCTTATAGGTGCATTTTTAGGCAAAATGTTCAACACGAAAGTTGTAGATCTCGACGAGATCTACAACTTTGATGCTGAACACTTTTTCTAAAAATGCACCTATAAGACGTATTTTCAAAAAGTATAAATTTTGATGATTTGCACGTAGCCAAAACCGATTTGCACATAATGGCGAGATCTACAACTTTGATGCTGAACACTTTTTCTAAAAATGCACCTATAAGACGTATTTTCAAAAAGTATAAATTTTGATGATTTGCACGTAGCCAAAACCGATTTGCACATAACATCAGCAATATTAAAGAGGAAGCTCATACAATCCTTTTTTACCCAATTGCAGAGGAAACTCGTACAATCCTTCTTCATTAAATTTTATTTTTTAATTTTTGTATCTATTTGCAAACAACAATTTTGTTTGTGAATAATAAATCTGATTCTTTAGAGCTGGGAATAGTAAAAATCTATATACGCATAATGATTTATCTGAAAAATGAAATAGAAAAATTCGCCTTCTCCTGCCACAAAAAAGATCTGAAGGCGGAATCCGCCACGTAAACTAAGCTCTTCTCCTTCATATCAACATTATCTGATTCGTCCGCTTTGGAGTATTGGGCTCCAAAAACAATTCTCTCACATGGACAAGCAGCCAGCACCAGCGAAGTTCAGCACCTCACCATCGCGTCTTCCTCCTCCTCGCATACCTGACAATTTTCCGGTTATGCGATAGAAACCTGAATTCTTGATTCTCCCCCGCTGTAAATAATATCGCACCGCCCTCTTGTCGACAATCCATGGCCGATTCTCGATGTCTCAGCGTTAGTACTAACCTTCATCGCCCATTTTTTCACAGTTTCAAAACCCTGAGTTCTGCTGACCTAAACGATCGATTGGTTGCAGGGAGGCGCGGTCTGCCATCATCGGATAGGCTTTTCAAGAGCCCGCAGCTGCGATTTCTACGGCGTTCGACTGCGGTTTTCTGGAATCCCCGTTTTCTATAGATGGAAATCGGAGGTGATTTCGTGTTCAGCCGCATTGCATTGTCGCCGGACCATGAGATTTGTAGATGTGCCCGGGGCTCTGTGCCTGCGGTGGAATCGCGGGAGTTTTTGTTTCAGAGGTTCTCAGCGTGAAGGCGGAGGTGGTTTTCCTATTCGTGCGGTGATTGATGTGGCAAGCGCGGTTGATGTGATTAATGATTTAGGGTTCGACACACTGACCTTCTTGGCGGTAACTGTGATGGTTGTGCCCGCTTTCAAGTTTATCAGAGCGAGTCCGGTGAGTTCCATGGTTGAAACATTATTTGACTTAGTTATCCTCACCAATGAGCAGTTTCGTCTAGTATATGTAATTACAGCATCTTTGGTAGCTAATTAACCCATGTTCAGAAGTAGACATTAGAGTTGCAGATGAATATTTTCCACCTTTGAGAGGCAGTATTGTTGACAGATAACACTATCTTTCCGCCCATCATCTACATGAACATATTGCACTAGCTCCTCTGCAATTACCGGAATCCGTCGAATATCCTCCACCGAGATCGTCTAGATTCCTTATGCGCTTGATATGTAATCATCCATAGCCATTCATTTCATCTAACATCTGGCATGCATGTCTAGGTTGAAGCAAAGGCAAAGAGTTAAAAAGAAATTTTACCTTGATATAGTTGCTTGCGAGGTTAACCTTCTCTCTCTACCTTCAATTGTGTATCGAAATTGACACTATCAACATCGATGTTGTCAAGCTGATCTACCTCAATGATCTTCCCTTTCCTGTAGAGATGTTCAACTTCAAAGTAATCGATTAATAGGACCATTTAAAAACCTAACATCTAAAAGAGTAGGTGATCTTTACTCCCCCTCAACAAATTAGGAAACTGTATCCGAGGCCCTATGCTTAAAAATGACACTCATGCCTAGCCCTCAAGCATCAAAATTAGGAAGGAGAGATGAGCAAAAAGAAACACGTAAAAACAAGTACTGGAATTCATAGGCCCAGTTGTAATCACTACTGATATTGAAAAAAAGCGAAAGAGAAGAAAGCATGAGATTGCCCGAAGAAGAGCAAGGCCATGTGATTATCGGGAAATGGATGGGGATGGGAGGAGAACTAAGATGGCTTTCTCGGACCATGCAAAGTGCAATCGATGGAAACAATAAATAGAAAGTAACGAAGGGAACATGTTAAGGTCTGAATCCCGTTATTGTATCTTTAGTGTCTTCTATTATTATTAGTTGTGCTTAGTTGTTAGATGTTACGGGCCACGAGTCAAGGGCCTAGTTATCTAATTTGGCCTTTATTATTATTAATTGTTCTAGTTTTAGGGTTTCATTTAAGAATTCTCTTGCAGCCTATTTAAAGGCAAGAGTAGGTCTTGTAATGTTATAAAAGAAGTATTTCTTATTTCCTTGTCTTGTGAAAGAGATTATGGCAGCTCTAACCTTCCGAGCAAGCCCCGCTTAGGCAATTGCGGTTCTGGCTCCGAAGTATCCCTTCCTCCTCCGACCACTTCTCTGGCGAGCACATAACAGAACGTTGATACCTAATTCCGAAGAAGATTAATGGTGTAAAGAGAAAAAAGGAAGCTCATAATTTGGTGTAATGGCGTCGCACCATATGAGGTCTTCTTACACACACACACATATATATTTGCTGTCGTGCATGAAGCTACGCCCATGTGCGATTGCTCTTGAGGTCGAACGAGCTCAATTGTTAGTGATTGCTTTGAGTGCCAACGGGCTGCGCCAGTGCACACCCAAAGTGGTGGTGCACGGGCTCTGCCCTTACGCGACCTCACGACTCTCACCCGTGCACAGTCCTTGCCTGTGCTTCGCCCCAAGGGCCGCACTCGCCTCTCTCTCTCTCTCTCTCTCTCCCACCTCTTCTCTCTCTCCCCTCTCTTTCTCTTCCCTTACTCTACCCCCATCTAATAATATTGGCCCTTTTCAATAATGAAAAAAATTGTTTGTACTTTTAGTCTAATCACCTTTCTAGTTTAGGAGACCTAGAGCTGACCAGGTGTCAAATATAATTTAAAATAAACAAAGTAATATATAAAAATGACTCAGAATGACCGTCCGGACGCATCCGCAGACTCGGATTGTTCGAGCGGGTCGCGGTTCATCTCCTACTGTGGGAATATACGCGTATGTGTGGCGATCTCTAACAACTCCCCCCGACTTGAAAGTATTCAACTCACCGAAACTCCGGTGAGTGAATACAGTCATACTCTCGGCGTAGCCTAGGGACGAGTCTCTCAAGCTCCTCTGCAGAGATCCACAAGTCATCAAAAATCGGGCGGCTGTCCCAACGGACAAGATATCGCAATATATCTCGCCCGCCTACTGGTGTGAAGTCATGACCAATGATCTGAAATGTATCTCCGACGGTCGCAGGTGACTCTGAATGAAATGTGTCTCCGTCTGAATGCTGAACTGGTGGAATCGTTGGTGGTGCGATGTGACCCTCATGGTGAGACTCAATAGGTTGAGGCTGGGGAAACATGGTAGGAGGTAAAGGAAGTTGTGGATCAGGTATAGTTGTGGAGAAAGGATCCACATACACGCTCACCTTGTAGTAAATAGTCATGTCCTCTACATTGAATACTCGGCTTATCCTCATATTTTGAGGGATGTCGATCTCATAAACATTTGTACCGATCCGTCACGTAGTCGTATAAGGATTCATTCGGCGTGTGCTTAATTTTTTTGCTATTCCCTGTGGGAACCTCTTAGATCGTATGTGAATTATAACCTGATCTCCATCTTCAAAAATATGTTCCCTCCTGTGGTGATCTGCTTGAACTTTATAATAATCATTACTTGATGCAATTTTCTTTTGGACTGACTCATGAAGGGCATCTACATGTTGAATAAAAGATTCTGCATACTCACTGGGCCGGGCCTTTAAGGGAACGTCAATCATGTCAATGGGCTTCCTAGGTTCATATCCTAACATGATATAAAATGGACTCAGACCAGTGGTCCTATTAACTGAACTATTATGCGCAAACTCGGCTATGGGTAGGGCGGAATCCCAGGTAGGACTATCCCCAACTAAACATCGCAAAAGAGTCTCTAGGCTACGGTTGACAACTTCAGTTTGGCCATCCATCCGTGGGTGATAGGTGGTGGAAAACTTCAGTGCCGTGCCAGTTTTCTTTTACAACGTTTTACAAAAATAGCTAATGAATCGAACGTCGCGGTCAAAAACTATAGAAGTTGGTAGCCCATGATACTTGAATACTTCTCTAAAAAATTGAGCGGACACACGAGAAACATCAACAGTCCTACGATAAGGGATAAAATGAGCCATCTTAGAGAAACGGTCCACTATAACAAAGATAGAATCGAGCTTCCTCAGGGTGTGAGCGTGTCCGAGTACAAAGTCCATGCTAATGTCAGTCTAGGGCCTCTGTGGATATGAAGTGGAGTTTATAATCCCGTGGGCTGACGTGATCCCTTCGCGGTCTGACAGACTCGATAATGCCTAACAACCCGCGCCCTTCTTCAGGCTAATCCAGAAGAAGCGATCCTCAACTAACACAATCATCTTTCCCCGACCAAAATGCCCTGCTGCCCCGCCTGCGTGTAGCTCCCAAAAAAGGAATTCTCGAAGGGACGTCTGAGGTACGCAAAGGCGAGAGCCCAAGAATAAATAACCGTCCGAGATCACATAACCAGGGTGGCATAAATACCACCAAAATTTGGGCACTCCGTATAATCATAACCTATACACTTGAAGCCCTCAACTCGCGTGCTCATAGTATGGAGGATGCTAACTCGGCGACTCAGGGAGTCGACCGGCTTTTTCTCAACACCAGCTCGGTGTTTGAGAACGTAATGGTAATCATGCATAAATTTCACCCATTTCACATGACGGTGACCCAATTTCTTATGCGAATCGAGTTATTGCAGGGTCTGATAATCAGAGTACAAAACAAACTCCTTATGTATGAGATAATGACGCAAATATCGGAGTGCTTGTACAACAACATAAAACACAGTCATAATTTGAGTACTTCTGCCGAGCGGCATTCAGTTTCTTACTGAAGTAAGCAACTGAATGACCCTCTTGAATAAGTACTCCTCCAATACCAACTTCCGATGCGTCACAAGTTATCTCGAACGCCTTGGAGAAATCCGGAAGGCGCAGAACAAAGGTAGATGATAATTTCTTCTTGATCTCTTCGAATTCTCGAGTGGTTGCCTTCGTCCATACAAAACCTCCCTTACGGAGACAGCTCGTAAGGGGGGCCATAATTGAACTGAAACCTTGGACAAACTTCATATAGAAGATGGCAAGTTCGTGGAAACTACGTGCCTCATGAATGTTCGTCGGGATAGGCCACTCACGAATGAACTTGAACTTGTCAGGGTTAACCGATATACCAGATGCGGAGACGATATACCCCCCAAATGGACAGACGCAAATAAAAACAAACACTTTTTCAAGTTGATATAAAGATGTTCCTTCCAGAGGAGATCAAATACCAGGTGAATATGGTGCATGTGTTCGGCGCGGTCCTGCCTGTATATCAGTATGTCATCAAAATATACAACCAAAATTTTTCCCATGTAGGTCCGCCGGACCTGTATCATCACCCTCATAAACGTGCTGGGTGCATTCGATAACCCAAATGGCATAACTAGCCGCCATGAAGGTCAATCTTGGAGACCGTCTTCCACTGACCCGTCTCTCTCACTCTAATCTGATAATACCCGCCATGAAGGTCAATCTTTGAAAAGATCTGGGCACCAACCATCACATCCAAGAGGTCGTCGAGGCGTGTATAGGAAAACGATAATTCACCACGATCTTATTAATGACACGATTATCAATGCACATACACCAACTTCCATCCTTCTTAAGAGTAAGAAGGGCAAGTACAACATAGAGATTCAGGCTCTCACGTATAAAACTCTTCATAAGAAGGTCATCAACTTGCCGCTTCAACTTGGCATGCTCAATCTGGTTTTTCGATAGTGGGGTAGGTTGGGCAAAGATGCCCCAGGGACTAAATCGATCACATGGTGGATGCCCCTCAATGGATGGAGCTCATCAGGGAGCTCATCGGGCATGATATTAGAATAATCATCCAACAAATTACAGACATCTGGATCAGTAACCACAGTGTCTGTAGAGGCCTCAGAAGACACGGTGGCTGTCACTACAAACATAACCCCAGTGCCCAAAATCTCTCTTATAAAGTCACCCTTTCTTAAAATATGTGGAGGTCTCGATGACCCCGTACTAATGGACGAATCAACCTTACCCTTGGGAGGATCCCTTGGTTGAGTCGGGGTGAGGTAAATCTTTCGTCCTTTATCGAAGAATACACGCGTGTTAGATCGGACATAACACGTGGCATCATGGTCATACAACCAAGGTCGCCCAAGTAATACGTGCACTACTTCCATAGTTCCATGGGGATAACGTTGCACCAGACCATGTCCTCAACGAACGCTAAATGAATCAGTACCAGGCATATCTGTGTAGCTTGGATGGTAGAAAAGGACACGGTAGGGTTATGAGTGTGATTCAATTTTAAGTTGCATCCTCTCCAAACCCTTCTTGGCGACTATATTCACGCAGCTTACACCATCAATAGCGAGCTTGCAGGGGCCTCCTACGCTCGGAAAATATGTGTAGAAAATCGTAGTACGACGCCAATCCTGCTATGCACGAGGGATGTGCAGAAGGCGTCTGATGACCCCAAACACCAGCGACCTCTCAGCGTCTCTCTCCCATCCATCCTCCACAACAACTGTAATCTCCTCAGCGACTGTGTCCTCGACCTCTGTGTTGGGCTCGCCCTCTTTCTCAATTAGTAAATTCCTAGTCGGGCATTGCGCAGCCATGTGTCCTCTGCCAGAGCATCTATAACACTGAACGCTCCCCCAGTTTGGGAGCTCCCGGGATAATAGCTTTGCCTTTCACATCCTCCGGGGTACAGGGAGGTGTAGAGGCATTGGTCGTGGCCAGGGTGGGTCTCCTAAATGTGGGGGCATTAGGTCGAGGCGTAGCCTGTCTTGGGCCTGCAAGGCGCATGCCCTTCTCATACTCAAGTGCGAGCTGAAACACCTGTTCGACTATCTCTACTCTATGAGGAATCAGTTCCCTCCGGATATCAGATCTGAGTCCAGCAAGACTGCGCCAAAAACTTATTATCAGTTCCCTCCGGATATCAGTACCCTCCAGATATCAGACCTTATTATTCCCCGGCAACGGCGCCAAAAACTTGATGCACTAATCCTACACACCGCTATAGGCGGTAGCAAGACTGCGACACAAAACGGTAGTGTACCGATCGTTCAAGTAATATAAAATGTGGGAGTGAATCCCCAAGTATCGAATCTCAAAGGAACACAGTAAGGTGGAGTTATCTATCGAGGAAGGACTTGAGATCGAAGTCCTTTAGGTCGGATGGATTGCGGAAAAGGGGTGATTTAGATTGCGGAAAATAAAATAAAATAACCTAATTTAACAATGCGGGTCGCCGACACCGCTTCGCAACTTGGGGAATTACGCAGGCCGCTATGCACTGCTTCGCTTGGCGGATGGACGAGTAGGCATGCGGAATGGAAAAGTAGTCAAGCGGAATGGAAGAGTAGTCAAGCGGAATGGAAGAGTAGTCAAGTGAAATGGAAGAGTAGTCAAGCGGAATGGAAGAGAAGGCTTGCGAAATGGGCGAGTAGGCTAGCGGAATGAAGTGGAGGGTGGAGTGGATTTGGTGGCGCACCTCAAATACACATATAAACAAGATAATTTCATAAAAGGATGAAATAAGAATTAGCACACAAGTTTATAGTGCACATCATCAATAAAATGAAGATTACATTCATAAACATCCACACAAGTTAGAGAAAAAGGCAAGAGATACGACCGCATCCGGAGGCTTGTTGTAGATTCACTGTAGGAATTGTCGGGGCGTCAATCCGCATCCTAGCTCGGTCCCAACTATCGTCCGGGGTAGAGGAGGGCTGTCACTTCCTCCCAATGGACCCGTCTTCTCCAGTATATTACAATCCGGCCACGTCCGATGCGATGAACTCTTTGCTTGACGATGAAGATGAGGGTGAAATCCTCTCCTTGAAGCACTTGGATGATGGAGGCGGCCGAGAGGATGCTCCAGCGTTAGATTTGCAAGAGAATGGCGGATGGAGCTCCTCCCGAAGGTGGGCGGCGATGGAGCGGCGAAAATGGCGCGGAGCAGAACTGTTGGGCGCGAAAAAGATGATCGATCTCGATTAGGGAGGATTCTGCAGCTTTTATAGAAAAATTGTCAAAAATTGGTCACGCACGGTTGAACGCACGACCGTGCGTGGACCGTGCGATATTAATCGCTTTGGAAACCCAGGAAGATGAAGCAGACGCGCCCGTGCGTTTTACTCACGCACGGTCGAAGCCGACCGTGCGTAAAAACGCACGGGCAAATTCCGAAAGCTCAGAATCAAGCTATCAACAGGAGGTCGTGCGATTTTACTCACGCACGGTCGAAATCAACCGTGCGTGAACAAAACGCACGGGCAAATCCAAATCACCATTTTGGGTCACAGATGAACGCGCACGGTCGGAGCGATCGTGCGTCATGGAAACGCACGACCGTGCGATTCATGCAGACATGAAATCTGGGCAAAATGGAGATCTGTCCACCTGCACAGCAAATCCAAACGCTGGGAACACACCTCCAACACAAGCATAATAACATAAAAAGAATGGGGAGCACAATGTGCTTACCCCCAACAATGAATCGCGCAATTGCACACCACAACGGGCCCAAAGAGTGCACTAAGTGAAGAAATGTGTTCAAGTGAAATATAAACAATAATGAACTAAAAGTGAAGTGCAAATGCATGAAAACTAGCCCAGATGAGTCCGAAAATCACTATATAAATGAGACTCATCACACCCCCAGACTTAACCATTTGCTCGCCCCGAGCAAATCATCCCTCAAGCGGACGCGAAAAAGGACTAGCTGGCTTAGCAATTGCAAATGCGGAGTACCATGCGAAGTCGCATGCTTGCGTGCGTAGAAATACAGTAGAAAAATTTCTAATTATGCACAATAGTTTATATTTTCTATAAGCGTAAAATTTGAATCGCGGTGAATCAGCCGGTAACGCGTAAGAAAGTAGACTAATCGCTGAGGCGAACATTGCTCACGATCGGTGCTCGGAACAACCTCCATTGAAATCCATCAATGTCGGTGACCATAAGCTCACTCGGTCACACTATCTCCATGGCACTAGTTCGGTTCATTGCGTGAGTCAGTAGGAATTTAGGTTAGAGATAGGGCTTGAGTTTCGGTAGGATATATAATGATAAACATGAAGGCTTACGCACTAAACCCAAATGAGCTCACGCTAAGGAAACTATCCAAGCACCTCAATAAGCACGCAGGTGCATCACACCCCTAGACTTGAACCTGAAAACATGAGTGTGTGCACCGCCTACTCCCAAAACAATTTTTTAATTGATTTTCAATTAAGCTATTTTCTTAATCACATCTTTTTTTCTTTTCTCTTTTTTCAGATTTCCCTTTTTTTTCTTTTCTCAAGACTTTTTCAGCGAAAATTCCGAGGAAGTGCAAACCACACTTTCACAAAAATTACACCGCATCAGCACCCTCAATTGAAGATAATATAACACTAGAGCTTGGATTGGGTGCGACTAGGATTAGCTTTTAGGCTTTGGTGAAAACTGAGTGGAGCTGAATCAAGAGACGGGGTAGGTACAAAGGGGCTAGCAAGGATTATGATAGGGTCGGTATACAAAGCTCAACCTGGCCAAAATGAAGGCCTACATCATGCTCACGCATTGAACTAACTTATACCAATGCTTCGAGAGTCGCTTGAGGCAAGTTCTTAGCCACCAAGAAAGATAATTCTTCCTCCTGACTCGAGCAATACAAACTTAGCAACCGTCTACACACATTCATACGCTACCGTCGGATTCACCACTTTTAGTAGGATAAACAATTATTACGCAAATAGAAAAATTACAAAATTATAAGCATAAAGAAAAATTTATTCTACACACAATTCTATGCAAGACGCGAGTACTCGACTAGAGCACTACGAGAGTCAACATTTTACTCCGTCTCACAATCCTAAGCCAGCACAATAATTTTCCATTCCTACAAAAGAAATGAGTTAGACTCGTTACGCGCCTACGATTAAGTGCGCTCTCTAGTGGGTGTTGTGGTGTGCGATGAAAATGATAATAAAAATAAGATTGTAACTTCTAGTATGCTGTGCTTATGTGCACGTGCAAACGGATAATAACAAGCTATTCTCCCCCAGACTTAAATCTAACCATCACAGAATGCAATGCTACAATTATGAAAAGAAGTAGGAGGAGAGATTACCCCATGCTCAGAAATGAGCATACCAGAAGATTGGCGTTAAACTGCAATATAGCTAAAAATGCATCCGCCATTGAAGTCGCCCTACCTGCAAGACAAAATCTCCAACAACCGTAGAAACATAAACAAAACAGCAAGATTGAGTCGTCTCCCGTGAGCCCTTTTGTTTACCGTCCTTAAGGTGGACCAAATACTTGTATTAACGTTATATAAAAGAGGAGTTCTAGCAATTGTCCAAAAGATCACCAAGAAGCACACACAAACAAACTAAGGACTAAACAAAAGCAGAAAGAACGAGCAGCAACCAAAAGCCCGGAGACTCCGTCACGACTCAGCTATATGCTGATTTGTGATGGTTCTCCCCTGCCACACGAGATGGGAAGGAGGTGAAGGCTTTAAGGCTCAAAAGAGATTTCTCTCCCTTTCCCCTAACCTCTTCCTTCTCGTGTCGGAGGGCGGCAAAACGAGCAGCGGAAGTAGTCTCTCTTGTTTAAGTTTTTCCACAGAAGGGGAGCGCCATAGGGCACAATGTGCCAGATCACAATCATAGTTCAGCAGTCCCGGAGCAGCCTGGGGCTTCATTTCTTCACCCACCACGGGTGACAGATCCGCCCAACGAACCTGTTTTAAATGTTTACATTTTACTTCCGTTTTGACGAAATCAATCAAAAGGTTTTTAGCCATGCCGACCATGGTAACTTCAGACTTCGCGGCCTCGCCGCCTTTGTTCCCAGCTTCTTCTTCATCCCTCACGTGTTTCTTCACTATCTTCTTTTCCTCCTCCCCTGACTCAGCATTTGTTTCTTTGCTTTGCTTTTTCACAACTATACTTAACTCATTAACAGATTTATCAGAAATGACAGGTAAGGAATTTAGATCCTTGGTCATTGTAGAGGGGAAAGTGTGGTGTGCCACTTTGGGTGACAAAGTGACACACCCCTTAGCGATGTGAAGAGTGGCGCCACTCTCCTTCAAGAACGGAATACCCAAAAGAGGCATGAAAGTGTTTTCCATGGGTTCCAGAACCTGAAAGTTAGTAACAACTGCCGCTCCATCTACAACAACCTTAACATCCTTAATTTCTCCCTCTGTTTCCACCACTTTTCCATTTGCGAGGACAAGTTGTGTCCGATCGTCCACATTGATTTTTAAGTTTAGCTTGTCAACGTCTTGTAGTGCAAGAACGTTGCATGACGATCCTGTGTCGCAAAGAGCGGTGTTTTCAACATTGTTTATCTCACATTCAATATCAAATCACCCTCATTGCAACCATCTACCTCGACTAGGCTCTTTCCCTGCTCACGCGGATTTTTTTCCGTCGTGCTAGGGAGAGCACCTTGAGTTCGCTCAGAGAGCACTTGAGCCAATTGACCCAGTTGTATTTCTAAGTCCTCATCGAGGCTGTTTGATTGGCCATATTTGCTTGGGCCACATCAACAAACGTTTCCATCATCTCTTCCAACGTACTTTTTCTATGCACCACAACACCTTGATTATAACCGAGTTGAGGCGGCCTCGGTTGGCTTCCGGATGCTTGAGCATCAAATTGATGTTGGCCCGGTTGCCATCGTTGGCCTGCAGTGTTTTGGTTCCATGAGAAATTTGGGTGAATTCTCACACCTGGATTATAAGTATTCGAGAAAGGTGCAGTGCGGTTTTGATTTTGAATGTAATTAACATTCTCTTCCATATTGAGATTAGAAAAATCGGAGGAGATTTCACCTGAAGGGCATTCGTAGGTATGATGTCCGGAGTTCCCACATGCTTGACAAGATATAGCCATCACCGGAGCCGGAGAGGAGGCAGGCCTCTTCAACAACGCCACGCTCTCGTATGGTGACGGTGCTGCCTCTGCAGGTGGACCAGAAGTGTTCACTTCTAATAGTCCTCTTGCGTTCCGCGGGGTGTTCCGCCCTGCGGTTCAAAAAGAACTATGAGTCACGCTATCCTGCAAAATTCGCAAAGCTTCATCAGGAGTGTGATTTAGGAGAGTTCCGCCGGCGGCAACATCAATCATGATCCTGTAGTTAGGCTCTATTGCGAAGTAGAAATACTCCACAGGGTTCTAGGGTTGCAGCTCATGGTGAGGACACTTCCAGAGGAGTTCCATAAATCTTTCCCAAGCTTCCGTGAGGGTCTCCTGAGCGTGTTGCTGGAAGGTTGCAATCTCTCTCCTTAGGTTCACAGTTTTGTCCACTGGGTGGAACTTTGCTAAGAATTTCGCAGAAAGCAGCTCCAATGTGGTCGCTATGCCCGGCGGGATCGTATGGAGCCACACTTTGGCTTTATCACGGAGGGAGAACGGGAACAGTCTTAATTTCACCGTGTCGTCCGCTATACCGGCATGCCGGAATGTTCCGCAGATTTCTGAGAACTCTGCCAAGTGAGGTTGGAGATCTTCACTTGCCATCCCAGAGAGCTGGGCATTGTTACGGATGATGTTCAGGATTGCCGGCCTGATCTCGAATTGGTTGTTCGTGATGGCTGGGCCAAAACCAGGATACACACTTCCCACAGTAGGAGTGGTGTAGTCTCGCATTGGTCTGGGCCTCGGCCGGGCCACCTCATTCTCATCAGCCACATGACCAACAGCTGGCGCATTCTCTCCTCCGGGGTTAACTTCATTTCTGTTGATATTAAGATCCATAGCAGCAGCAACACGGCGACGCGCGCGCAGCGTCCTCTCTATCTTTGGGTCGTACTCTACTAGCTCTTTAGGGCCTTGTCCCCACATAAACTTACACAACAAAAAGAAAAATCAAAAATAACAAAGAACCTTTATAACAACTTCCTGGAAGAAAAACTCATACAACGCTTGCAATCCCCGGCAACGGCGCCAAAAACTTGATGCGCTAATCCTACACACCGCTATAGGCGGTAGCAAAACTGCGGCACGAAACGGCAGTGTACCGATCGTTCAAGTAATATAAAATGTGGGAGTGAATCCCCAAGTATCGAATCTCAAAGGAACAAAGTAAGGTGGAGTTATCTATCGAGGAAGGACTTGAAATCGAAGTCCTTTAGGTCGGATGGATTGCGGAAAAGGAGTGATTTGGATTGTGGAAAATAAAATAAAATAACCTAATTTAACAATGCGGGTCGCCGACACCGCTTCGCAACTTGGGGGATTACGCAGGCCGCTATGCACTGCTTCGCTTGGCGGATGGACGAGTAGGCATGAGGAATGGAAGAGTAGTCAAGCGGAATGGAAGAGTAGTCAAGCGGAATGGAAGAGAAGGCTTGCGGAATGGGCGAGTAGGCTAGCGGAATGAAGTGGAGGGTGGAGTGGATTTGGTGGCGCACCTCAAATACACATATAAACAAGATAATTTCATAAAAGGATGAAATAAGAATTAACACACAAGTTTATAGTGCACATCATCAATAAAATGAAGATTACATTCATAAACATCCACACAAGTTAGAGAAAAAGGCAAGAGATACGACCGCATCCGGAGGCTTGTTGTAGATTCACGGTAGGAATCGTCGGGGCGTCAATCCGCATCCTAGCTCGGTCCCAACTATCGTCCGGGGTAGAGGAGGATTGTCACTTCCTCCCAATGGACCCGTCTTCTCCAGTATATTACAATCCGGCCACGTCCGATGCGACGAACTCTTTGCTTGGCGATGAAGATGAGGGTGAAATCCTCTCCTTGAAGCACTTGGATGATGGAGGCGGCCGAGAGGATGCTCCGGCGTTAGATTTGCAAGAGAATGGCGGTCAAAGCTCCTCCCGAAGTTGGGCGGCGATGGAGCGGCGAAAATGGCGCGGAGCAGAATTGTTGGGCGCGAAAAAGATGATCGATCTCTATTAGGGCGGATTCTGCAGCTTTTATAGAAAAATAGTCAGAAATTGGTAACGCACGGTTGAACGCACGACCGTGTGTGGACCGTGCGATATTAATCACCTTGGAAACCCAGGAAGATGAAGCAGACGCGCCCGTGCATTTTACTCACGCACGGTCGAAGCCGACCGTGCGTAAAAACGCACGGGCAAATTCCGAAAGCTCAGAATCAAGCTATCAACAGGAGGTCGTGCGATTTTACTCACGCACGGTCGAAACCAACCGTGCGTGAACAAAACGCACGGGCAAATCCAGATCACCATTTTGGGCCACAGATGAACGCGCACGGTCGGAGCGATCGTGCGTCAAGGAAACGCACGACCGTGCGATTCATGCAGACATGAAATCTGGGCAAAATGGAGATCTGCCCACCTATACAGCAAATCCAAACGCTGGGAACACACCTCCAACACAAGTATAATAGCATAAAAAGAATGGGGAGCACAATGTGCTTACCCCCAACAATGAAGCGCGCAATTGCACACCACAACGGGCCCAAAGAGTGCACTAAGTGAAGAAATGTGTTCAAGTGAAATATAAGCAATAATGAACTAAAAGTGAAGTGCAAATGCATGAAAACTAACCCAGATGAGTCCGAAAATCACTATATAAATGGGACTCATCAGTGGGTATCCTAAATGTGGGGGCATTAGGTCGAGGCGTAGCCTGTCTCGGGCCTGCAAGGCGCATGTACTTCTCATACTCAAGTGCGAGCTGAAACACCTGTTCGACTATCTCTACTCTATGAGGAATCAGTTCCCTCCGGATATCAGATCTGAGTCCGGCCCGAAAATGGGACACAGTCGCAATGAGCTCCTAAAAAATGTCGCTCCTCACCACTAATTCATCAAAATGCGATATATACTCGGCAACGGAAAGAGTCCCATGTCGAAGAGTGTAAAGATGATCTAAAAACTGATCCTTATACGATGCGGGAAGGTATTTGCCCTTAAACCGCTGCTTCATTTCATCCCAACGGGTAATGGGGCAATACCCATCACGATCTAGGGATCTCTCTAGACTCGTCCAGTAAATCTTGGCCTGCCCAAGTAGCTTCATTTTGGCGAACCACACTCGTCTTTCGTCATTCATTTCGTACCACTCAAAGTAACAGTCCATGTCCTGGAGCCAATCGCTAAATGCCTTCCGGTCCAGGTGACCGTCAAAGGATGGTGCATCAATGCAGATGCGCCGGGTAATGCCATCCTCAGCCGAGGTGGCTCCGCGACGTGGCTCTAGGTAATCATCATAATGATCGCCATGACCGTAATCATGTCGTGCAGGTGGAGCACGCCCTCTATGACCCGATGGAGTTGGTGGTCGAAGTTCATTGGGAGGGCAGTGGTTTTTCTCATCGGGGTTAGACCCTGTCTGTACTCATAAGCCTGCTCGGGATTCCCTCTCGCAGGGGGGGGGGGGCGAGATATCGACGAGGTAGGTCTCTAAATCGTCTCTCAAGAGGTGGTGAAGTAAATTAAAATTATTTTGTACAAGCAACTGTAAACGCCCCCACCCCCAACCCACGCTTGCGGTATGCAGTGTGGCAATATTCGATCACCACTAGATATTCCCCATGCATATGAAGCAATATTTGATCGCCACTCGATATTTACTGTGCAAATTCAATTCTCATTGCCATGTTGAGGGAGACATCGAGTCGTGGCTGCACATATGCTGCATATAAGGAGCCCTTTACACAACTACTTGCACACACACACACACATATAGGGTTATTTACCTTTAAATATAGGGTTATTTACCTATATATAGGGTTATTTAGCTATATATATAGGGTTATTTACCTATATATATAGGGTTATTTACCGGGACCTCCCCTCAAAGTTTGCGTAATTTCAGCTTGCACCCATCTAACTTTCGAAATTACAAAAACCTCCCCTCAATGTTTACATTTCATAACCTCCATGCACAAAAGTTCCCCTTTAGTGTAAATCTTCAGGGGGGCTTTTTGTGCATGGATGTTATGAAATGTAAATATTGAAGGATGGTAATTGTAATTTCAAAAGATAGAGGGGTGCAACCTGGAATTACGCAAACTTTGAGGGAGATCCCGGTAAATAACCCTATATATACATATATCTAGTAGAAGACACTAGTATTCTGGGCCATTTCCATAGTTTCTTTTTTCCCATAAGTTGTCATCTGATTGAGGATTACTAATATATCTTATGTTGTTGATTTAGACTCTATTTGATTGAACGATTTAGCTCCATCTCCAGTGAGAGAAAAACACCATTAGAACTAAACACTTGTTTGGTAAACTTCCGTTCCCATGCAGCAGTGGTGGGGAGGTCCAAAAACTCAATTTTTGGCCTACATTCCCACTGCAGAGTGGGAGCTCCCATTCCCACCGCTTCCTTCATTTCCACCGCTCTGACAAACAGAGGCTTTATTCCTTTCATGAATCAGAACATGCAAATGATTATTAATTTTGAAGGATGCACTTCTCTGTAGGATGACATTTGTACCTGGGTAATTTTATAAAATAGATTTCATATTCGGGAAGGAAACACAATTATGCAGGCTCGGAAAAGTTTATGTTCATTCTTTATAAAGTGTCTGTGTATTTTATAGTTTAGACAATTATCCTACATTTCACCACCAAAAAGCTGCTAGCATTGTTTCTTTAAAAATAGAAACCATCTATTGTTTTTTAGGTTAATACAGTCCAACATCTGCTCAAGATCCCTATGAACATTCCAGCAACGTTAGCAACTATGAGTTTCTATTTAGTTTTTTGTATGTTCTCCAGCTTTTAAGTTAGAACGTTATTTATATGTTCTCCAGCTTTTAAGTTAGAACGTTATTTATATGTTTTCTTGCTATTAATCATATTCTGATTGTAATATTTTGGACTTACTGGAAATACAGATACTTGGTTTCTTCTTTGCTGGTGTCGTTCTCAATCAGTTTGGTCTATTTAGAAACCTTACAGATGTTAAAGTTTTGTCCGAGTGGGGAATTCTGTTCCTGGTATGTTAAGATCATATTAATACACATTTTTCAGAATACACATTTTTTCTGTTAAGATCATATTAATACACCATTTTTCAAAGCTTCTCATATTCATTCTTATTGTATATACACGTATAGAGTTAATATTTCTTTTTGTTTGTGAAAGTACTTCATGTTATTTAATAGGAAGCATGCTTATCTACTATGAAGTTTATGGATGCACATTGCACCAGAACAAAACTCTAGTCTCTACGAACCAATGTTGTAAATATCAGATGTCGGCGACATGTCAGATTGAGTTTTTAAATGTCGGATGTCGGATGTCGGAGACATGTTTGATATATTTAAAAACTCAGAATTTCATGTCTTGTAAATACAAATTTTATTATTATGTATACTAGATATAATTATATGTTATGAATGTAAAAAATTAACATAGTAAGTAGACGAACGATGAGTTATGTATATCCCCAAATAAAAGAGTATCCAAAGTACAATATTATTAACAAGTACAAATACATACAACGTAAAATATATTTAATATTATATGATAGTTTTATTTTGATAACAATAGGTTTTATAACAAATAAAGAAATTTTAAAAACTAAATATCTTTGATTGGTCTTAAGTTTTGTGAAGGTTAATAAATTTATGTTAGAAACTAAAAATAATCAACTAATAAATGTGTTGAATTTTTTAATATTTTTTGGAATATGAAATAAGATATATACTGTGAAAAATAGAGTATAAGAATAACATATATTAAAGAAAATAAAACTATAAGGCTAGTCGATTTACGAATATATAATATAATATATATATATATATATGTGATTTAAATATATAGTCGTAGTCTGTTAACATAATATAAAATAGCGGGCGATATGCGCAAAAGTCGTGTCGGCAGATATATCGGAAAAAATCGGATATGTCGGTCTTATTTTACGAAAGGACATAATCTATTTTAAAAAAATATATATTTTTCCCCTAAAAAACGCATGTCAGACGTGTCAAAGAACATTAAAACAGTGTTTGGAACTGCTTGATTGAGATATACTATATTTGTTTCTGTCTGTGCTTCAAAGTAGCTTAATTTAGCTTCAGAAACGCAAACAAACAAATGCAAGAAGATGAAAATACTTCTGAAATGTCAAATATGTTGATAATGACAGATTAACTAGCAAGTATATTACTCTCGAACTTATGGTGTTCCATTTAAGTTGAAGAAAAAAATTGACTCAATAAAGTTAATATTTTCTTTATTATAGGGAAATTGAGGAGGATTTTGTTATGCGCTTCCGCTTGTGAGTCAATGTGTGGTCGTGAGACGAAGAAGTCTCATAGAGGATCATCTCGACGCTTCCTTGACCTAGTCTTCCCAATAGTGGAAGATACAATGGGAGCCAAGCTCGAACTAGAGAGAAAGTGGAAGAGGGGATCCTTTGACGCAAGATAGTCCTATAACTGGGGGATAATGAATGATCACAAAAATGCAGACGCTGTTCCGACGAATTTAACTTGCAATATTTTTTTTATAAAAAAAAAAAAATAGCTACAATAGTTAAATCTTGCAAACAAGTAAACACGTGTAGTTATATATGTAAGAGTACGCAAAAAACCAAATAGCTAAGTAAATGAAAACTCACAAAGATTCAAAAGCTTGGATCAACGATTACAAATAACATATCCCTTAAGTAGGAAACTAACACTTAATTCAACAATCTAATATTGACTTCAAACTAAAAAACTCGCACAAATATGAAATGAGGGAGGACTAGATTAGGGGTGACATCGAGTCGATTTCGATCGATTCATACTCGGCTCAAATCAAAATTTTCGACTCGAAATCAAAATCCATTTCGAGCCGACTCGAATCGACTCGATTCCGAGCCGGCTCGAATTAATTTCGAGTTGGCTCGAAATTAAATATTTTTAGTAATACTTAGAATATTGCAATTTTTTGTTTTTCATGTGAAAATGCATATATTTAGGTGTAGGAATGAATGAGTTGATTCTGTTTTTGTGCAAGAAGATGAGAAAACAAACTCTAATCTTATATGTAGTAAAGCATAAAAAAGGAAAGGTGGACTAGCGAGAAAGGCTGTCGGAAAGTAGAATTGGAAAGGAAGGATTAAGCTATTAAAGCCTTTGAATATATAATAAAATATTAATAAATAAGTATGAAGCCTACGCCTCTACTGCTTCTGCGTCGGAAGCCTAGTTTGAATATTAATAAAATTTTAGTTTGGAGGATTAAACTATTAAAGCCTACGCCTCCTACAGCTTCAACTACAACAGCTATTAAAGTCACCCGACCTAGCCTCTGCCTCCTACTGCTTCAGCACCGAAAGCCACAAACGGCCAAACCTATTCAAATATCTAATAAAATATTAATAAATAAGAGCTCATATGAAACTAACTCGAGATGGTTCGAATCAAACATCGAGCGACTCGTGTGAGGCTCGAAATCGACTCGAAATCGATTTCGAGTCATTTTGATTTGAGCAGTTTTGATTTAAATCATTTTATTTCGATTTCGATTCGATTAAAAATTCGAACAATTTTCGAGCAATTGCCGAGTTTCGATTATTATGCTCAACCTTAGGCTGGATGGGTATTTGGAGGCCTTTTGGAAGCCGGAAATGAGGCCCATGGTTGGGATTTCGCCTTTGGATGTAGCCTAGGTTGCTAGAAAGTACTGGTGGATGCTGGAATGGACTTCTCGGGTAGCTGGTAGAGGAGGGATGCTGCCGAATGATGGCCGGCTAGAGGTAGGAGGGTTGTGGTCTCATCAATTAGCTTTTGGAATGTAGTTTTGGAGTGGGTGTGTGGGAAGGTGGATCCATGTGGGTTGTTACGGGAGAGGGAGGGGGCCGGTTGTAGTGGAGGAGGTTGGGGAGTCGAGATAGTGTAGGAAATTTAGGCGGAGATCCTAAATTTTAGTAGGAATGGAGTTAGTGGGGTAGTGGAGAGGTAGTTAAGGTAGCTATGGGGTAGTGATGTTGGCTGGCCGGAGGTGGTCAGATAGATAAACTTGTCAACTAGTCGAAGATAACACTCCAGATTATGTAGGTGAGGATCAAAATCAGATTCATGAGTATAAAACTTGTGATTTACATGCATAAGTGTTTCAGCTGGCTAATAACCCATGTATTTGACATTCTGCAGAAGATTTATGCAACTTCCACTGAGATAATATTAGGCCATCATGCTGCTGAGCTACCTCAATACCTAAAAAGTATCTGAGACACCCCAAATATTTGGTATGGAAGTGAAAAGACCAAGTGCTTCTTGATTATGGAGATTCCATTCAGATTGTCACCCGTGACTATGATATCATTTGTGATGCATAAATAAAGAGAAGTCCCCCGAGTGAAACCAAATGCCTGAGTTATTTGTCAAGCCATACTCAAAGAGACCGCTTCAGGTCATAAATAGATTTTCTTAGGCGACGTACAAAGACTCACTTATGGTCTCATATCCAGGAGGTTTCTGCGTGTAGACAGTCTCAGTAAGATTTCCATTAAGGAATGTATTCTTGATATCAAGTTGATGCAATTGCTAGTGTCGATGGACTGCCAAGGAGATCAATACCCTCACCGTATTAAGCTTGGTCATTGGAGAGAACATCTCTTCATAGTCAATGTCTTACTGTTGAGTAAATCCACGAGCTACAAGATATGCTTTTAAGCGCTCAAACGACCATCTGGACAATTTTTAACAGTGAACACCCATTTAGATCCTACTTGGGACTGTCCAGGAGGAAGGGAAACCAAGTCCCAAGTCATATTGGGCCATAGAGCCTTCATTTCATCATTCACTGTTGCCCGCCACTGGAGAGCCTCATGTATAAAAGAAGGGGTGGAAATAGAACACAAGTAGCACACAAACTTTTGAAGGCCAGGAGATAACATAATGAGAAAGCGGATGAGCAGTAAATGTGTGTGGGTCCTCTTGGAGAGTTGTGGGCAGTTCAGTTGGATCAAAGGTGTCATCAGTAGGGGCGACTGGCTCGGGGCATTCTGGGAAGTACAACGATGAGTATACACATTATGGAGGAGGTGTCAATATCACAGTGGTTGGTGGACAGTCAATAAGTACGATGAAGTAGAAGAGGAATAAAATAGTTGATCCTCAAGGAAGGTAACATCAATAAATGTCACAAGTTTTCAATTTGTGGTAGAATAACACACATATCTTTGAGTCCGTTAGTACCATACAAAGATATGTTTGATAGCTTGTGGTGTCAGCTTCTCTAAAAGTGGACCAAGTGTGGGTCCTCTTGGAGAGTGTGGGCAGTTCAGTTGGATCAAAGGCGTGAGTATACACATTGTGGAGGAGGTGTCAGTATCACAGTGGTCGTTGGACAGTCAATAAGTACAATGAAGTAGAAGAGGAATAAAATTGTTGATCCTCAAGGAAGGTAACATCAATAAATGTCACAAGTTTTCAATTTGTGGTAGAATAACACACATCTTTTTTGAGTCTGTTAGTACCCTACAAAGATATGTTTGATAGCCTGTGGTGTCAGCTTTTCTAAAAGTGGACCAAGATGATGGACAAAGCATACACACCTAAAAAATCGAGGAGTTAGGGTAAAGGGGGTGTGAATGGAAATATGATGGAGAAAGGGAACACAAACTTCAGGATAGTCGATGACATGCGATTAATTAAATAACATGCAATAGTTATCACAAAATTTCAATAGATCTTTGGAACCTGCATTTGAAACATGAAAGGACTGGCTACCTCAAGATGGTGGTTTTTATGCAACACCATTTTATTGTTGTGTGTAGACACAAATTGTTTGATGAGTAATACCCATAGTATTGCAGGTTTTCTGAAATTCGTAACTGATGTACTCACAAGCATTATCTGTCCAAATGATTTTGATATTAGTCGAAAATTGATTTTGAGTTCCTGCAATGAATGAGCAAAAGACATTGGCTTCGTTTGTTTCGGCGGTGGCGGTGGCAAATGGAGCTGTGAGAATGAAGTTGTGAGAATGGAGCTGTAAGAAATAGAGAAATCTGTTTGGTAAATGACCATTTGCAGAGCTGTGAGAATGGAGAAACAGTTTGGTAAACAACTGTGACGTTTCTGTTACATTGCATTATCTATTAAATTTATTTACTATTGAGTAATTAATAATTAATCAATTAAATTTATTTACTATTGAGTAATTAATAATTAATCAATTAAATTTATTTACTATTAAGTAATTGATAATTAATCTATTAAATTTATTTACTATTAAGTAATTGATAATTAATCTATTAAATTTATTTACTATTAAGTAATTGATAATTAATCTATTAAATTTATTTATTTTTAAGTAATTGATAATTAATCTATTAAATTTATTTATTTTTAAATAATTGATAATTAATCTATTAAATTTATTTACTATTAAGTAATTGATAATTAATCTATTAAATTTATTTACTATTAAGTAATTGATAATTAATCTATTAAATTTATTTACTATTAAGTAATTGATAATTAATCTATTAAATTTATTTACTATTAAGTAATTGATAAGTAATCTATTAAATTTATTTACTATTAAGTAATTGATAAGTAATCTATTAAATTTATTTACTATTAAGTAATTGATAAGTAATATAAAAAATTAATAGCAAGAACGGCGAATGGTTAATCACGGGAGGCAACGAATGATTAATCTATAAATTAATCTAATGACGTTTCATATTAATTATTTTATAATTAGTATATAGAATTAATATAATATATATAATTATTACGGAAACATGCAAGAATGGAGAATGGAGAAAGGAGGGAAAGACCTGCAGTGATAAAATGGCGTTGGAACGGAATATTGGCCTCCGTTGGCAATGGAGTGAATTTACCAAACAAACAAAAAAATGTCGATGGTGTTTTCGCTCCAACGGAATGGAGCTAAAATGGCGAAACAAACGAGCCCATTATCTCATATCAATCGCGAAGTAAATACACCCACGTTATGCAATAATGATTATCTATAAAGGTAGTAAAATAACTATATTCAAATAAACTGGCAGTTTTATACAGATCCCAATTG
Organism: Dactylorhiza incarnata; assembly: GCA_033032865.1. Taxonomy (NCBI): domain Eukaryota; kingdom Viridiplantae; phylum Streptophyta; class Magnoliopsida; order Asparagales; family Orchidaceae; genus Dactylorhiza; species Dactylorhiza incarnata. Next base: position 4,048,456 of record JAWHQI010000177.1, on the reverse strand, counting down.
TTCGAATGCACTAAAGAGAATGGATCATCAACTCTAGTACAATTGGAAGAGAAAGTTGAATGATGTTGTTTTCCATAGATACAAGATTCACATACAAAATCAAAAAAGTAAGATCTAGAAGAGCCTTTTGTAAGATTGGGAGAGATGCATGAGCAAGATCCCGGTGCCAGTCGACGAAAGTGATGAAAGAGAGAGCTGATGAGGGTAGATTCAGAATGTAGAGCTCGTTCTACAGTCTTCCATACCAATGATACCCTACGTTCGTCGATTATGCAACACAAAGGAAGAGGAGTAAAAAGTTATGGAGTAGTCATGGTCGTGCATATTGTAACGATGACTCGGTTGAAGGAGTCCTTATCAAGAAGGTCTCGGGTTCGATCCCCGGCCTCAACAACCTGCTGCGCTGAGAAACAGGCGCGGAGAGCTGGTTGGGGTTGCATGGGCTGCAACCCGGACAATTCCTGGATTGCCATTTTGGTGAACCCAGCGATTGGGTTGTCTGTCCCTTGTCGTTACACATATACGACTAATAGAGAGAAGATTAAACCGTGAATCAGAAACGTAAAATACATAACATAGAGAAATAGAGGAGGTAAGAGACATCTCCAGATCCGCTAACCGGGGTGGTTTCTCCATTAAGAACAGTGTTATACTTTGGACAAACAGTGTTTGTGTACTACATGGGTTTCTGTGGAGTAATGCGATTTATGACCTCAGAATCCATTATTCAAGAGGGGATATGAGAAAGACACAATATACCCTCAATTGACGCAGAGACAATGGACCCTAAAATTCGATTAACCAACCGCCAAAGACTCTGGAATTCCTTCCTCAAGGTGTCAATTTCAGATCGGGATGTGCTGGGAGTGTTCGTTGCATAAGAAGCTTGGTGTGGACTGTGGAGGGTTTTGCTAATGTTGTGAGAACCCATGTTTTTTATAGCAAGTTAGTTGTTATGAGATAACTGACGGTGGACCCATAACGTTAGCTTAGTGCAATTTACCTGGCCACAATAAGTACACATTCAGGTGTTTTGTCCCTTGGGACGATTTTGACTATCTCGCCCCTCCCCCTCTGAAAGCCCAGGCGACCTCCCCGATGCCTAGTATGGGGGAGGGAGGGCTTCAATTGAATGTTGGAGATAGGGAGAAGATTGATTCATGGAGATAACGGTGGTTGGAGTGAACTTTAGAATTATTAGAGGAAAAAATAGACACGGATGTGATGGTTGGAAGATAAAACCTTGGCACAGACATTGTAGAGATGTGATGTTATTCTAGCCATCATAGCTATACCAACCGCTTCCTTCTGAGCCCGATGAGAGTCTTATATTGCACCACGAATGGCGTCAGATCGCCATCTGGACCAGGTTCATTAGTCTGGAGGTCTTAGAATAGATCAAACAAGTGTTGAAAGCTATCTTTCCTAGAGTGAATGTACTTTAGTTCATTATGCATAACTTTTGTAGTTCCGTGGTGCATAATCATTCGATATGACTCACTTTCCATAGAGTCCAGGACTAAACTTGACTATCATCTCGAAGCCATTGCTTAGTAGACTTAGTCGGGGCGTCTCGAGATAGATGATGAATGAGACCCTTAGTTTGGAGTACTCGGCGCACCAAGTGGACCCAATCATCAAAGTTTTTCTTCCTTGTATGAGAAATAATGGTGATCTTCAGCTCATCTCTGATTTCATATATGCAAGCGTGAGCGGGGGGGGGGGGGGGGGGGGGGACTAAAGTGGTTGATGAGGCTGAAGCGACATTTTTCCCCATCATACAAAAAATTGGCGGCGAGTTCTGCGAGCTTCTGGAGTTCAAGCGAGAACCGATGGATGATTAGGCGAGAGGGGGTGCTCAATCAGTGGAAGTGGCGAGAGAGAGAAATAGTGCAAGACCGAGAGCTTTTGCAAGCTCTGAAAAAAAGGAGAGCTTTTTTGCGAGCTCCGATAAACCTTGGAAAGGAACTGCGAGAGCAGAGCGGTCGACAAGCTTTGCACCAGCGAGAGGATCGACGAGCTTAAGCAACGATGGAGTGGAGAGATTTGCAACTAGTGAGAGGATCGACGAGCTTAAGCAACGAGTCAAGGAGTGAGTTGAGTATGTGAGCACTAGTTCTGGCGAGCTCTGTTCGACTGTGGTTTGTGAGAATAAGAGAATGCGGTCCAGCGAGCACTTCTTGTTCACTGTGAGTTCAGATTCCCTTGATTCCTCTTGGACAGTGGGCTTTAATTACAATGAGGTCTAGTTCCAGTGAGTTCTTTGATTACTATCAGTAAATGGCGAGCTTGATTCAGGGAGCTCAGGTAAGCAACGAGTTCATCTCTGTCGACGAGAACAGGGGAGATGACGAGTTTGGTTATGCAAACTTAGGTAAACAGCGAGTTCTTCTTACTTCAAGCGCGTGATCGACGTGAGTAAATAGTGCAGGAAACAACGGGAGAGCAGCTTGAGATCGGGAGCGAGCAGGAGCTCAATCACACGAGTGAGAAGAGCCTTAAAAACTCGAGTCACTCTGATACCGGGTGAGAAAACTTTGAAACATATAATCTTATTTAAGAAACATACAAGAACATGCAAACATATTTATGGTCATGAAAAGTGACACCACAACTCCTATTCACAATAGGAGATTAATCTATACAAGATAAACAAGACTCCCAATTGGCCATTATAAGGGGGCTTTTGTATTGGGCTTCTATGCATCTCCTTTCTTCTATAGATTTGAAAATGAGCGATTTGTAGGTGCGAATATGTGGTTAGCGGGGAAGTCGATATGAGATGTTAGGGTTTTGGTGGCTTAGGACTTTAATGTAGTCTGTGTGAGGTTGCTGTAAGAGAGGATTTGCGGCTGTAAGGAAGGAATAATGAAGGTGTCAAAATTTGGGCTGGAAGGGGTTGCAATTGAAGGGAAGGGCTTCAGTGTGCTGGAGGTGTAGGACGCCGGTTGTTGGATGAGGAAGGAGGTTTGCGAGAGATTGCTGTGGGTGGGAGAAGCAATGAGAGGTGTTAATGTTGGGTGGAGAAGGCTACATGCTGAGAGGGACGTTAGGGAGGTTTTGGGACTGTTGTAACCACTAGTGGGGAAACTGACGACAATGAATTTGGAGGATATAGGGATTGTGGAAGACGACTGCTGTAGAGGCGAGCTGCTACAGAGGATGCGGCGGCGGGAACTGGCGGAAGTGCCTGCGAATGCCTGACTTTGGCACCTAGATCAAGGCGAAAGACTGACTCGCTTCAGCACCAGATGCGGGGTTTTCTACAAGATTGACGATTTTCAAACCCTTGATGCCTCAAATACCTAATGACACTTTTTGGGATCTGTGCATTCACGACCGCTAAGGCTTGACTACACTTCATTACTGTCGTGACATTTTGGCCTAAAACGACATTTTGAGAAAATAGTGTTCGTGACTGCACCTACCCAAATGTTACACGCATTCTTCATAACTGCATTATAACTGCCACCGCTCGTCCACCACTCTTCCAAACAGGGCTTGAATATAAATAAGTGTTTTTAATCAATATATTATTCAACAGATTTTGAAGCAATATGGTTATAGATTGTTTGTAATTATTGACATAGGTTGTGTAATATAGATTTTATTTTTAATATAACAATTAACGCCGTCTATTATGAAGCAAGCATAAAAACCTAATTTTTAGACACTTAAGATTTAGTTTTGTACCTAAAAATGAAGCAACTTCACAGTTTGCTTACTGCCTACCGTACGGATTAAATCATATGCTTACAAGTAGCTGGGTTTCCTGATATTTGATTATTTGAGGCAATACTTTTAATTTAATTAATCCAATTTGCAGCCAAGGATCTCTTTAAGATGTCGTAATTGAACTTTCCTGATGGGCTAGGTAAGAATATAAGGGGATCAATGCCAGCAAAAGGATTGGAGTGGAACATTTTATGTTGTAGTTATTTACTACACCTTGATTAAACTTTTATTCATTCATGCTGGCAATCAGCTAGAGTATTAATTTGTTCTTATATTCTTAACATTTTCTTCATACAGCTCTTTGAAATGGGATTAGAGCTTTCACTGTCACGATTAAAAGCTTTAGCAAAATATGCGTTCGGGATGGGGTTGACACAGGTATGATGTTTGTTTATACTTTCTGTCATCTATTCTTCTATTCTTCCATTATAGATATTCCAGTGGAGTGCCCTTTTAATAAATGTGTCTGTTTAAATAGCAAACTGCATGTGAAAATTGCGTGTAAGAGCACCCACGTAAAAATTTTATTAACATAATTCCAAGCTTATGTGACGCAGGACGAATCTATAGGCGGCGGATAAACAGTGACCTAACCCTACATGCTATGCAAAGCCCGACAGTGTGAATCCAAATTAGATAATAAATAATTAAATCTCACACAAATATTTCAAAGCAAGGCAAAATAATTTATTAAGCGAACAAGCTTTGGTTTTTCTCCGCGTGGAGGGCCAAAACACGAGCGCGCGGCGAATAAACCCTGCAAATCACAATAATAATCTAACAAACAACTATCATGCAAGATATTCAAACAAGTACAAGATCCAATCCGATATAAATATGCTGAAAATAATAATCCAATACAACGAGAACTCATCAAGTAGTGGGCTGACCAAGGCACTGAAGAATTCAGAGCCGGAGATGCGTGGACGACGATCCGAGGTGTAATCGAAGGTGTGGAAATGATGGCGGTGGCTGTCCTCGGCGATGGGAGATGAAAATGGACCGGAAATGGATGGATCCGGCCACGTGGGTAGAGATCCAGACGGGGGTGAATAGATTCAATGATTTGATAATGGATCCAGGTTAGGGAATGGTGGATGGATCGGGAGAAAGCCGGATCGGGGCTGAATTTGCCTAGATCTGGGCTGCTAGGGTGAGGGAGGGGCTGCTAGGGTGGATCCATGGGAGGGGGCGGACTGGCGGCTTGGGAAGGCCAGATCTGTTGATATGCGGCTGGTAGGGGGTTGATTTGGTGGGGAAAAGGCTGGGCGGCGTCAGATCTGGTGGGGGAAGGCTGGGAGACGCCGGGTCTTGAAGGGAATAGGCTGGACTGCAGGGGATCTGGCGGGGAATAGGCTGGACAACAGTGGATTTGGCGGGGAAAGGCTGGACAGTAGTGAAACTGACGGGGGAGAGGCTGGACGGCGGCGGAACTGGCGGGGAATAGGCTGGACAACGACGAAATGGGCGGGGAACGAGCTGGGCAGCGGCGGCTGTAGGCTGGCAGCAAGGGAGGCTGCTGCTTGGAAGGGTATGGGGGGTGGCGGTAGAGGGATTAGGGGTGGGGAAAAGGTAGCTAGGGTTAGGTAGTACCTTTGGGGAGGAAGATAAGCTCCTAGGAGTCGTCGCCTAGGGTTCCACGGAGTCGGCACCGTGGCGGGATCGCAGAATTTCGGGAATACTATTCTCCAAAATCTGCAATAGCCTCCATCAGCCCACTACCTATCTATTTATAATAAAATAAAGGTTATGGCATCCCACCTTCAACGGCTATGATTGGCCGGAGGTGAGGCCACCCAAATACATCAAAACAAATGCAAAATTAATAAACTAAGATATCAAATTGATTCGCAACGTGAACATATCTGCGGAGTTTGATCGTCGATCCGGGCACGCCATATATGGAAAATTGTCAAATCAGCCTCGAGTGGGCCCAAAACTCGTCATCCACTGCAAGTCCTCGTCTATGCTCCGCATCATTATGTCTTTTATTTCTTTTAATGGATATTAGCATAATAGAAACGAGCTTCCCCATACGCATTTTCGGTCTACAACGACAATATTTCGGTTGTTGCACGCGTTCTCAATCTGCGGCATCCGATGAAAACAATAATTTCTACTGAGACAGTTTTTTTCCATGTGAAAATAATTTTACCTTTCTTGTAATTTTTACTTTATTTTTCTCCTCTTTATATTTTATAATTTATTTTGTTTTATTTAATTTTATGTTTTTTACTTTATTTTTTATATTTATATTTATTTTATTTTATTTATTATATATATATTTTTACTTTATTTTATCTGTTTATATATTTTATGTTTTATTTTATTTCTTGCAAATCGCTCTATATATATTGTGTTGTTTGCTAAAGTTTAATAACATAATTTGCAGACCTTAGGGCTTGCATCATCTAGTGTCGCACGTACACCACCCTACATGCATCATCATGTCCGGCAGCTATTTATCCATGCTTTTTCATCCAATTATGCCAACTTTTTATATCATATTTTCATAGTTCACTATGTAATACTAATCTATTTTGCATAGGTCGATGGTTTTTTTAGCTCGATCCTATAATAAATTATATTATTATTATTTTTAGGGATATAATAATGTTATAATTGCTCTATTTTTTTTATATCTTACTTTACTTATGCTTTTGTGAAGGTCATGTTGTCTACACTTGCTTTCAGCATATTTGAACTACCACCAAATGGAGCTATTGGAACAAAGATATTGGAATTTCTTTTTCACTCGAGACCTGATCTGGTGAGCTTGCTATCTTGAACTTAAAACGCTCCTGTTTTGCATTTTTCTCAAGTAAAATTGTGATGCTGATGGCTATTAATGTATATTTTTCTTGGGGGCTATAGTTTTATAACCTTATTAAGGTGAAATTCTTGACTATTGAAAAGCCCATATAGTGAATATTTTGTTATGCAGGTCAATATAAGAAGTATTGATGAAGCAGTTGTGATTGGAGCTTCTCTTTCTTTGTCATCCTCAGCATTTGTTCTACAGGTATGCATGATTCTCTGTTCTAATTTTATAAGCTATAGAACAATTATGTTGTTTCTTCTTTTCCTTTGCGATTGCAATACCAATGGTGAGATTGCATTTATCTGAAATACTTTGCATATCAAATCTTCTTCTCTTGTTTATCTTTTTGAATAGTAGTTATTACCGCTGAAAATTTAATTTAAAAGTACTCCCGTAATCATGCCAAGTTATTTGACTTTTAATTGTTTATTATTATTTCGTGTTCTTATGTTAACTCTTGTAGTAGTTCAAATTCTTCATGCTGTGAAGTAAAAAATGTCCATCAAAATGAGCATACTAAAGGCAATTCACTCCCTCTCATCATTCACAAGTTAATATCTTTACATCTTCCAGGCTTTAGAGTACTTGCATGCCTACGTCATGAGTGAAGTTAAAATAGTATCTCCATAATCCTACTATGCATCAGTATCATTTTCCTATCCAAATAGAATATTTTTGTACTTGTACTTCTATAACTATCCAATGTGATAATTTAGAAACTGCAATCCTTTTGTATTCCCATTGCAATCACTTGATAATTCTAGGTAATTTATATTCAAGTAACGAATATGGGTGGAGACAAGAACTGTTTGGACTGCAATCACTTTCAACTTCAATCAAGGACAATTTGGTGGATTGTACCATAATTTTTCTTCTTCTTCTTTATATGTGCTCAATCAGCACCTACTACCAAACTTACAAATAGGATTGATTTTATTGCATGGATTACAAAAAATTTTAACCGATTAATCTTTCAATTACAGTGTGTTTGAAAAAAAAACTGATAAGCATTAGTTTCTCCCTAGTATTATTAATTTTGTGAAATGCTAAAATTTATCTATCTACATTTCTAGGAATGCACTATGTCACTACTAATTTGCTTAATTTTACCAAGTTTTGCATCTAGCTTCTTGCAGAGAAAGGGGAACTTCCAACAAGATTAGGTTCCGCAACTCTTGGTATTCTTCTTCTTCAGGTCGTTAATGCTTCCAACATTTCTTTTTTTCATTAATACATTTACTTACAAGTCAATATAATCCAATTGAGTGAGCTTGGCGTGATTCCTTGTCATGCTGTTTTGCATATGAACTGTCTTTATTAGGCTTTTTTTACTAATAAAGAATTAAATTTTTATTTATTTTCAGGATATCGCAGTTGTTCCTCTTCTAGTCATACTTCCCGTTCTGGAGAGTCAGGTAACTAATGAATTTACCATGACATTATGTTTTTGAATTGATGTAAACAGAAAGAAACGGTTACCTTACGTACATAAGCTTCTACTCGTATATTTAAGATGGCGTAAAAATATTACTTTTTAACTATAGAAATAGACATGTAACAGTTGAACTGAATGTGGTCTTGCTTAACATATACTTGAAAATGATGCTGTTGGCTCTATTTTATAATCTATCACAATTTGGAAAGTCATAGTTGATGACCTGTAAAAAATATCATGCGTGTGCTGCAGAGTTGACAAATGAATCCTAAACTTCACTGACTATACAATGCCTGACTTAATAACAGTCAAACTACTCATTGCACTAGATTGATATATCCTGAAGTGGCCTAGATCAGCAGCCTTCATTGCACTTTGATGGTCCGCTGGTTTACCATCTTCCCGAAAGAAAAGTGGACATCATAATTTGTGTGCATCTTGAAGTTATATCTAAATCACATATTTATTTTCTTGTCATCTTAGTATACTGCAATGTAAGACTTAATTCTATTGCGCTATAAATTATCTTTCTGGTAGAAGCTCCTCAAGTTCTTACCAAATATCATAGGTAGCAAGTTAAGCCAACTTCCTTTGCCCCATGCTTCCTCTTTCCTGACAAAGAGTGGCATCCACATGCTTAATTCTGAGTTTCTCTTTGCAGAATCTTGGAAATGAAAGCATATGGCCAATGCTGGCAGCAGAAAGCCTGAAAGCTTTAGGTGGACTTGGTCTGTTATCTCTTGGAGGGAAATATCTTATCAGGCGTATTTTTGAAGTCTGTATCAAACCTACCGAACTACAATGAAGTCATTTTGTAATTATTCTGATTTAACTCATTGTTACTATAGGTGGTCGCTGAATCAAGGAGTTCTGAAGCATTTGTTGCTCTTTGCCTGCTTACAGTTGCAGGCACTTCACTCTTGACACAGGCACTAGGTTTTAGTGACACTGTATGCAATCCATTCTATGCTCTTTAAAGCCTTGTTGAATTTTTTATTGAACATGTTTAGTGATCTGTTTTCACATATAGCTAGGAGCATTCCTGGCTGGAGCCCTTCTTGCAGAAACTAATTTCAGGACACAAATTGAAGCTGACATAAGACCCTTCAGAGGTTTACTGCTTGGATTATTTTTTGTAACCACAGGGACATCCATTGACATGCAGGTAGTTCTTTTTTATTGCCTGTTGTTTTAGTACCAGAAGTACAAATTGATTTATGATATTTCATCTCCAATAATGTTATGTCATCATTAGAGAGTGGATCTTGAGGAATAACTAGGCTCGTGTTATATTAATTAGGTTCGCCAACGGCGAAGTGCTATCTCAAGAGATAGGGCTGCTAATGTTGGATGGCTAGAAGGAGGACCATTAACTCGTTCTCATATGCAGATTGCGACCATACGTTGCCGTAGATGCTTGACTAAAGTATGTGATGGTCCGGCGGTTCTACACAAGTACCGCTCCGATGTCCTAGCTAGTTGCACTTGATCACATGCTGTTGTGCAAAATCAGGCATGATTGGAATTGGGGTAGCCATAATAGTCTTTTGCAAGCCATGGAAGACTGCCTTCTTTGCTGATGTCCACTTGAAGGCGGGGCCCGCAATCTTCTTTAAGAGTTCTGTTCATGGCTATGCCAACTTGTCGTGCTGGGATGAAACAATGACATAAACCCACAGACTATGCAGTGAAATTGCGGGGACAAACATAAAAGGATGGCCAATATCTTGTTGGGGTCCATGGATATGCCATGTGCAGCGATGATATGCCCGAAATGGTTGATCTCCTTTCGATGGCAGAAACATTTCTTGGGGTGGGCATCGCTAGATACTCCTAATGGTCCTAACATGAAGGATTGTATACCGAAATATCATAAAAAATGAGCACAAACTTATGGAGTACCAAAAGGAATATGTCATTCATAATGGACTAGAATGTTATCTTGTGGATGTCTTTCGTCCGCATGCGTATCTGGTAGTATCCAGATTGAAGGTCGAGCTCCAAAAAGTGAGTTGCTCCTCAAAGTTCAAAAAGTAGCTCATGAATCACATGAATCAAATATTTATTTGCAATTATCGCTTGGGCGAGGTGGACAAAAAAGCTCTAGTTGTCGTCCTTCTGCGCAAGGACTATGCTCAAGAATGTATTCACACTTGGGTGAGGTGGAGGAACGATGAAGAAGGTGGTGACGAAAAATTCAGCCTCAACCAAGCGTGTTGTCTGCATGGTCTTAGTAATAGAGGTAGGTTGAAAGATGCAAATGCAGGTACGGATGGCAATTGGAGAACGTTCATGAAGTACCCTAGGTAGTGACCCGACGGGAGACTGGGAACATTAGTGACAAGTTTGATGAATTTCTCCACATACTCGTCAATAGCGCTAGATAGTCACTGTGCTCAAACTTGCTTCATGACATTGCCGAAATGTCAGTGGTTGTAGATTTGGATCAATGTATCCAAAAGTGAGATTCGTGTAAGGGAGGAAGTTGTTGGCGAACCCAACGGGCCCAATGGAGGGCAGAACCCTCCATGCACAAGATACAAAGATGTGATGTGCATCAAGAGTTCAATGAATTTCAAAAAAATTGTTTGATGCGGGCAATCCAACCCTCAAGATCTTGGTCGTTGAGTATGAGTATTCAAGGCGTCGTGGAGCATGCTATGCAGTGTTAGTGGTGGTCAGATCTAGAGGCGTTGGATTGACAATATTGCCAGGGAAGGGGCAGTGGGTTCAGTGGAGAGTGATGAGCTCGAGTGCGGTTGTTGAAGCGTGGAGTTGCTTTGGAGTTGGAGTTGGAGTTGGGTGCATCGAGGCAAGGCGGTCTCATTGGAGTTCATGGGAGAGTAAAGCGCGGGGACAGACTTCTCGACTACATCAAGACATGCGGTTGAGGGGCATACACTGGAAGTGGCGGCAACAGGAGACGGTCTAATAAGAGATTGATATTTTTTTATTTGGATTGCGATTCAAACAAAAATATGCTCGCATGAGAGTTATCGTATCGGAAGCTTCAATATGTTGCATCCTCGCTCCGGTTCAAACAGAGAGCCCAATTTGCGATGGATTAAATGGACTGAAGTCCGTATTGGACAGATCGGTGGCTCGTGAAGAAGCAGTGAGAGATTGACGCGGAACTCTCAGATCGACGACGTGTGGGCATTGTCGAACTCGAAACTAGCTGAAGGTGGAGTTCGCATCAACTTCATGGCTGGTGGCACCACTGCAGTCGGGTCCGATGTGGATATGAAAAGAGTTATATTATGTGAGCAGTATTGAGTTGCTTTCTTCCTAAGTGGGAAAATGATAGCCACTTTTTATCATGTTTATCGACATCTGTTTCATGCCAACTTTTTAGCTCCCACCTACCACAGCTACCTCCCAACTCCCACCTACCGTAGCCACCTCCCAATGGTACCTACCACAACTACCTCCAAGGAGTTGGCCCTATGAATGGCCTGATGTATGATGGTGAAAACATTCACTTCTCTCCAAATACAAGCATTGAAAGATTTTCTTTTGGGAGGCCTTTGTGACAATCAGTCTTAGTTTGTGGTTAGCGTTCCGCGGACGAGGAAGACTTCGCTGCACTAATTGGATCTGGAGCATATCTAAGGAAGGATTTAAAGAGGCATCTCAAAGAGGATTTGTATAATCTGTCTCGTCCACCACTATTTGTAACTTACAATTTTTCTGCTATTATTTATTTTATAATATTGTGTGGTCCTGTGTGGATCGAGAAAGGAAAGCGTATTTGCTTGTGTGTTTTCACACATTTTTAGTGATGTTTTTCCAAGATGGACTACAATCGTCCCGTGGTTTTCACCCAATCTGGTTTCCACGTTAAAATCTTGGCGTCTCTTTTATTGTTGTTTTTATTTTGTTATATTTGCCTATGTATTGCATATTGTTAAGCGGTCACGTATGTGTTATTGCTCGAATTAATTTGTAGGTGCTCTGGCCGGATTTGTACACTTTCAAACCCAACAAGTGGTATCAGAATTAGGTTCATTGTCAGATCAGTTATTAGGATGATTTATCTGAGATTTGAGATGAGCCGATCAAATATTTTGGGTTAGTGATCAAGTGCGATAGGTGACGACCATTGGTCCGCTCTCTATTCCCTTTGATTTACTTCTTTGGAATAGTCGGCTCAAAGAACGGATGTCAGTCTCGGTCAGTGATGGAGCACTATGGAGTCCACATCATGATCAGAGCATATGGCCAAGTTGAATGAGGCGAATTATCACCAGTGCCCCTACTGATAAAAGACATGATTTATGTGAAGGGCTGACATGTTCCCATATTTGAGAAGATGCCTAAAGATAAGGATCTCAATAAGTGGAAGGTGGAGCACCGAAAGCTATACAAATTTATCAGACTTTTTGTGGAGCCAAATGTCTACAATCATGTTGCAGGTATTGTTGATGTGAAGACTCTTTGGAAGACCTTGGAGACGTTGTATGCCAAGAGCACTGACATAACAAGTTAACTTGTTGAAGAAGCTTAAAGAGTTCAAGTACAGAGATGACCCACCCATCTTAGATCATGTGAACGAGTTTCAAAGTATCATTGATCGGTTGATTGCTATGAAGGTGACGTTCGAGGACGAAGTCAACTCATTATGATTATTAAAGTTTCTTCCGAACTCATGGGAGATTGTTAAAGTTTCTCTGATCAATTCTTCTCCCGAGGGCATTATTACCACAGAGATTGCCAAGAGTGGCATTCTAAATGAAAAAATGAGAAGAAACTTTCAAGGGATACCAGACTCTTCTTCACGAGCTGATATCCTCTATACTGCGCCCAGTGGGAGAGGTAGGAGCAAGAGCAGAGGAAATAAGAGTGAGAGGAGCCAGAAGAGGGGAAGTCCAAGTCACGTTATCAAAACATGGAGTGTCAGTATTGTCACAAGAAATGTCATATACAGAAGCTCAAATATTTCATGAAGAATGATGAGAAGAGGAAAAGAGTGGCTACTGGTGATAGGAATGAAATTCACACTGCAAATATCGTATTTCCAGAGGTGGACAATGTCATCATTGTTGGAGATGATGTTACAATTGTACTCTCTGGTGATGATCGAAGCTGAACTGTTGATTCAGGTGCTTCTACACATGTCTCCCATAACAGGGAGTTATTTGCCACCTACACCAGTCACAATTGTGGGGTGCTTAGGGTGGGCAATGATGACACATTTAAATTCATCGGAAGAGGATACATGCACCTGAAGACGAACACTGGAGGATTGCTAACTTTAGGAGATGTGCAACATATACCTGACATCCACTTCGACCTAGTTTCAGTGGGAAGCTAGGTGATGAGAGACACCTGAGTGCATTTGGTGGAGAGTTTTGGAAGTTGATCAATGAGTCGCTAGTAGTAGCCAGAAGTCACAGAGATACTGATTTATACTACTTGAAGTGGAGACCTGAAACTACTCAGGCCAACACTGTCTGTGACATAGGAGACTGAGTTATATAAGCCAAAAGGGATTATGATGTCTCGCCAAGAAGAAGATGATCATTAATTTATCTGTGGATTAGTTAGAGAGATGTGATCATTGCATGACTGAGAAGCAGAATAAAGTATCATTCTAGAGTCACACTTCCACCATGAGATCCGAGCCGCTGGAGATCGTACATATTGATGTCTGCAAGCTAGTGAAGGTCCATACGAGAGGTAGAGTGTCATACTTTGTGACGCTCATTGGTGATTGTTCGAGGAAACTTTAGGTTTATGCTATTAAGACCAAAGATGAGGTCTTCGATACTTTTCGGAGATTCCAAGCTAAGGTAGAGAGGCAATCTGAGAAAAAGCTAAAGTGCATCAGGTCCGATAACGGAGAAAAGTATATTGGTCCTTTTGATGAGTAGTAGTGAGTAGGGGATCAGACATGAAAAATACTTTGCCCAAGACGTCGCTACTGAATGACGTGCAGAAAGGACGAATAATACCTTAACGAAAAGGTTAAAGTGCATGTTGTTTGAATCAAAGCTACCTGACATATTGTGGGGTGAGGCTTTGTACATAGCTGCACATGTCCTCAACCTTTCTCCTAGTTCTGCATTACAGGAGGATATTCTTGATAGTCTAGTACGGGAAGGACCCTTCGTACAGTTACTTGGGAGTCTTTGGCTGCAAAACCTTTATGCACATCCCTTGGGACGTACGAACGAAGTTGGATTCTAAGACCTGACAATGCATCTTTTTAGGATATGGACACAACGACGAGTTTGACTATAGGTTCTTTGATTCAGTTGATTAAAAGCTCTTGCAGATCCATGATGTTGTATTTTGTGAGGATCAAACTGTGGTTGATTTTGAGAGAACTGGTGAGGCTGACTTTCGCACTAATGTAGAGTCTCCTATTGGATGTGATGACACAGAGAAGGCCGCAGAGCCTGAGTCGATATAGGACACTGAGATACTTTACTATCACGATGACACTACTAGTAGTGAGCTTGAAGTTGCAGAGGAAACTGCTGATGATATGCTTACATCATTTACTGAGTTTGCTCCACAGAGATCAGATAGAGCTAGATGTTCGTCTGCCAGATATTCATCATCTAAGTTTATACTGTTGATTGATGCAGAGGAGCATGAGTGTTTTGATGAGGCAGTGAAGAGCTCAGAGAAGAAACAATGAATGATTGTCATGTAGGAGGAGATACAGTCTCTGCAGGATAACCATACATATGAGTTGGTGAGATTACCTAAAGGTAAGAAGGCTCTGAATAATCAGTGAATTTTCAGAGTGAAGCAGGGAGACCCTTCGACACCACCCAGATACAAACCCAGATTAATGGTAAAGAGTTTCAGTTAGAAACAAGAAGTTGATTTCGATGAAATCTTCTCCAGTCGTGAAGATGTCGTCTATCCGGGTTGTTCTTGGCATTACTGAAAGACTTGATTTGGAGATTAAGCAGATGGATGTGAAGAACACTTTTTTGCACGGCGATATGGAGCAGTCTTAGGGATTCAGGGTCATAGGGAAAGAGAGTCTGGTATGTCGCGTAAAGAAGATTCTGTATGGACTGAAGTAGGCCTCATAATACAAGAAGTTTGATGCTTTTATGGGGAGATCGATTTCTGGAGGACCACCCTTGATCACTGCGTGTTTGTGAAACAATATGCTCTAGAGGATTTTATTATTTTACTCATGTATGCAGATGACATGTTGATAGTTGGGAGAAACAATGTGCCTATTGCTGAGCTTAAGTGGCAGTGAGCTCCACATTTGTGATGAAGGACTTGGGAGTCGCAAAGACCATTATAAGGATGCGCATTCGGAGAGACAAAGGCTCCAAGTTATTCTATCACATGAGAGGTATATCAGGAAGGTGATGTAGAGATTTAGTATGGATCCGGTGAAAAAGGTGAGCATGTCGCTTGCAGCTCACTTCAAACTTACCATGAAGTAGTGCCCGAGCACACCCGAGGAGAAAGAAAAGATGCAGAAAGTTCCTTATGTTTATGCAGTTGGTAGTCTTATGTATGACATGGTTTGCACACGCCCTGATATAGCGCATGATGTTGGCACTGTTAGTAGGTTTCTATCCAATCCTGGGAGAGAACATTGGAACGCTATGAAGTGGATTCTGACGTATCTATAAGGGACGTCATATTTGACATTGAGGTTTGGAGATAGTAAGCCAGAGTTATTGGGCTACACTGATGCTGATATGGCTGGAGACTTGGACTCCTCTAGTAGATCAACCTCTGGCTATCTGATCTTGTTTGTCGGGGGAGCTATTTTGTGGTAGCCGAGGCTGCAGAAGTGCGTTGCAGTGTTGACTAAGGAGGCATAGTTTATTGATGTCACTGCGGCTGGAAAAGAGCTGTTATGGATGAAGCGATACATCAAGGAGCTCAGTTTCACTCTGGAGCGTGTTAAAAATTTAGAGGTCCGGAGTGAAGTAAAAATGCGGAACACTTCAACACAATCCACAAGCGTGACAATCAATGACAATGGGAAGACAGAATAGTGCTCTTGTATTAACTATCTCTTTACAGATCTAGACATACATGGCGAGATATGATTCATAAGAGTCACAGAGGAGAGAAGCACAAGACACAAAAAACAAGCCGCCAGCGAACTGCCAAAGCACAGACCGCCAGACCGCTCGAACAGGCAAGCCGCATGGCTATCCCTGAGACCGCGCGAACAGAGCACAAGTCGCTGTTGTCAGACCGCAACCACATACCGCACAACTTGCTGCTTTATTCAACTGCTGAAAACAACTGTCCCACTTCTTGATCGCCCAGACCGCACGGTCTCAAGATCACAGAAGAACCCGCGAACACTTGACGAAGAACTGCTTCCTGCTGTAAGACCGCAACTCAAGACCGCCCGACTACTTAAGGCCGCCAGATCAACTGAGTTCGCTGCACAGTCCAAGAACTCCTAAACACAGTCCGCACAGAAAGACCGTTGCCGAACTGGTTTATTCAAAGCTGGAAAGAAAGGAGAATGTTGACGGTGACTGCTAGCCGCTAACCTGCGAACAGAACAATCCGGTCAGACAACTCAAACCGCGCGACCTCAGAAAGAGACCGCCACAATTAAGCCAACTTTGGTTCTTACAGTTCTTACGTATGAATGGCTACCCCGGCGTCCCTATATATAGGCAAACGAACGGATGTCGTTACCCCCCCAAGGGATACATTCACCTTCCTTATTGAAGCACGCGGTCTCCAGAACCAGACCGCGCGGTCTCTTCAAGACCTTATTACACTTAAGCAAAATTGTCCAAGACAGCTTGCCAAGAACAAACCGACAGACCGGAGTACTAGACCGCAGAAGCGACCTCTAGTGCAAGAGCGCCCTGTCTAAACCCGAAACAGGATACTTGGGCAGGCAACCAAACACAAACCGCCAACACCAGAGACACGCAACTACACCAGCCAGGTCGCCATACCGAGCTCGCGGATTCCAGAGGTAAACCGCAATACAGGTCGCGCGGTCTCTGCGGTCTCCAAGAACAGACCGCTCGGACAGTCCACTTCCACTTTAAAAATTTAACACTCCCCCTTGAAGTGCGAAGTGGAAGTCAATCCAAGCAAACTCCGCAACCGACCAAATGGTCCCTTCGACAACGGCTTTGTAAATATGTCAGCAATATTATCTTTGCTCTGCACATGCTCCACAATCAGAGATCCCTCCAACACCTTCTCACGAATGAAATGGTGATAAATCTCTATGTGCTTCGTACGCGCGTGACAAACTGGATTGTTCACCAGTTTGAGAGCACTCTCATTATCACCACGTAGCAGAGTAGGA
Source organism: Dactylorhiza incarnata (assembly GCA_033032865.1). Taxonomy (NCBI): domain Eukaryota; kingdom Viridiplantae; phylum Streptophyta; class Magnoliopsida; order Asparagales; family Orchidaceae; genus Dactylorhiza; species Dactylorhiza incarnata. Next base: position 4,031,185 of record JAWHQI010000177.1, on the reverse strand, counting down.
CCTCGCACCTCCCTATGAATGTCCTCCACAAGCCTCCTAAGCCAGATGGCTTCCTGAGCTGCCAAAGCCGAAGCTTTGTATTCCGCTTCCGTGGTAGAGACAGGCACAGAATCCTGCTTCTTGCTACACCATGATACAGCTGTAGGGTCTGTCATAAAGACATATCCAGAAGTCGATCTCCGATCATCTGAATCTCTTCCATAATCAGCATCCATGTATCCGTGCAAGCAAAAGCCTGAATCTCTCCCGTAAAAGAGACCCAAATCTGAGGTGGATTTGACATACTTCAAGATACTCCTAGCCGTCATAAGATGAGGTTTTCGAAGCTCTGCCAAAAACCGACTCGCCCTGCCAACTGCATAAGCAATATCTGGCCTCGTGATCGTCAAGTATATCAGACTTTCGACTAAAGCCCGGAACACCAAAGGATCGGTAAGAACCTTCCCTTCATCTCGTCGAAGATGAACTCCAACCTCCAGTGGAGTAGAGCTGTTCTTCCCTCCTTCCATGCCGAATCGCTTCACAATTCGTTCTGCATACCCCTTTTGGGAAACAAGCATTCCGCCCTCTTTCCTCTCCACTTCGAGTCCAAGGAAATGGTGGAGCTCACCCAAGTCCTTCATCTCAAATTTGATAGCTAGTTCAGCACGAAGCCTAGCTACCTTCACTTCAGAATTCCCCGTGACGATCATATCGTCAACGTATAACAGCACCAAGACCTGAAGCTCCCCCGTCTTCTTTACGAATAAGCTCGAATCAGAATCAGAAATAAAATATCCGCAGAACTGGAGGTATTCTGCGATCTTCTCATGCCACGTACGAGGCGCCTGCTTCAAGCCGTAAAGAGCCTTCTTGAGCTTGCAAACATGTCTTGGGTGCTCTTCGGAAACATAACCAGGTGGCTGATCCATGAAGATATCTTTATCAATCTCGCCATACAAGAAAGCATTCTTCACGTCGAGTTGTCAAATCTCCCAACCTTGGAAAGCTGCCAATGCGATCACCACCCGAACCGAAGTCATCTTGGCAACATGACTGAACGTTTCTTCATAATCCTCCCCATACTTTTGAGAGAAACCTCGAGCTACAAGGCCAGCCTTGTACCGCTCAATGCTACCTTCAGCCTTCTTCTTCAGCTTGAAAACCCACTTGCAAGTCACAGGAGTAACACCCTCAATCTTAGGCACCAAGTCCCAAGTCTCATTCTTCCTGAGGGCAGCCATCTCTTCATCCATGGCTCCTTCCCCCTCCTTGACTCCAACGACATTTTCAAAACAAGATGAATCTCTCTCATCCAGGGGACCTGCGAAGAAACATGAAACGAAGCTCACCAAGTTTCCGCCTGTATACCGAGCTGGTGGAATGATGATCCTCTTGGACCTCCTCAGAGCTTGACTCTGAACCACCTCTTCAACTGCAACTTCTGGACTAGCTCTCCTCTCGGGCACACTTGGAGCATCACTCCCCCTGCACCCAGAGCTAGAAACACCTGACCCAGAGCTAGAAGCACCTGGAGCACCTGGAGAAACAGGTAACTCCACCAGAACTTCCATTGCAGCTTCTCCAAGTCCACCCTCTGACCTGCCTTCTTGTAACTCAACAGACGAGCTACCTTGATATGACGTCAGCTCGTCAAATACCACATCCCTTGAGACCACATATCTCTGTGTCTTAGGATCCATGCATCTCCAGCCCTTCTTCCGGTCATCATAACCGACGAACACTAGCTTCCTTGCTTTCGCATCTAGTTTCGTTCTGAGAGCATCAGGGATATGCACGTAGCAGGTAGATCCGAACACTCGAAAGTGTTTCACGCTTGGTTTCTCCTTGAACATAAATTCATGAGGAGTCTTCATGTTGATAGGACTGAGAGACATCCGATTGATGACATACGTCGCACAAGAAATTCCCTCTGCCCAGAAGGACTTTGGGATACTCTTGGCGTGAAGCCAACATTTGCAGGTCTCCGTCAGATGACGGATCTTCCGCTCTGCAACTCCGTTCTGTTGTGGAGTGTGAGCATAAAAGAGCTCTCTCTGGATGCCATGCTTCCTGCAGAAGTTAAAGAATGCATTTGAGGTGAACTCCCCTCTGTTGTCGGTTCTGAACTTCTTGATCCGCAGGTTGAGCCGACCTTCCACCAGCTCCTTGAAATCCACAAACCTTTTGAACGCCTCTGACTTCCCTTTCAGAAAATATACCCAAGTATATCTGGTGAAGTCATCAATCAAGATCAGCATATACCTGCTACCTCCAAGACTAGCAGTTGCGGTATGTCCAAACAGATCACCATGCTTTGCATCTGCTTTGTGATTTGTCAAATGGAAGACGTTGCGCCTTACCAAACTGACAACTTGCACAAACGTGACCATCACCGAAAGATGATAGACTAGGCAGATCTTTCACAAGGCCTCTTCCCGCCATAGCCTTTAGCTTATCCATCCCAACATGCCCAAGTCTTTCATGCCAGATGGCAGCGCTGTCGTTAGCCCTCATCTTATCAACATAGGAACTTGTTGATAAAACAAACAAGTCCTGCACCCGTCTCCCTACATGAACGACCTCAGCTTTCACGGCTGAAACATTTCGGAGAAATTTCACTTCTGTTGGACTAAACAGAACGTGATAACCAGCATCAACAACATTTGTCACTAAGAAGAGGTTCTTCTTCATTCCCGGCACATGATAAACACTCCTCAAAGTGAGTGGACCTCTATCACTGCCTAAAGAGACAACACCCTCCTTCTCTACTGCATGAACCGTATCATCAGCTGTAATGATAGCATCATTATCTGAGTATGCTTGCGACGAGGAAAACTTCGACTCATCTCCGGTGAGGTGATGACCACACCCAGAGTCAACTATCCAATCATCCTGATAGTTGATGGAAGCCAATGCCCGAACACAAGTGCCCGTCATGAAAGCACCTCCACCACCCCAACTACCTTCAGCATTGGGACCAGCCTCCTCCTTTCCTGCAGCATGCCCTGGCTGAAGATTGACCTTGCAGTCTCTTTTGAAATGACCAAGCTTGTTGCACCTGTAACATCTCATCCCTTCCTTCTTCTTTCCATCAAACTTAGAAGTATAACTCCTCTCTTGCTGATATGAAGTAGATGGACCGTCTCCAACAGGCGACTTTTTCTTCTTGTCCCGTCTCTTCTTCTTGCTAGAAAAGAGAACCTCACCTTCTCCCCCAGAGACACCCGGTTATCCCGTGTTTTCACCCAATCGGATTTCCACGTTAAAATCTTAGTCTCTTTTATTGTTGTTTTTATTGTGCGTGATTGTTTGTGTATTGCATGCCGCTAAGCAGTCGCGGTGCTATCGCTCGAACTAATTTGCAAGTGCTCTAGTTGGGTTTGCAATCTCTCAAACCCAACAAGCGGATGCTGCAATGGGGGAGATAATGTATACATGGACAACAAATTTTTTCAGCTGTAGCAGCAACATGTAGACGGTGGCATGGTCGGACCACTGTTAGAGGAGCTCTTTGATGGAGCTAGTACTCTAGAAGGGGTGAGAATGAGACAGAAGCGGTAGCACTCGGAGAAGGGACAGGAGATAAACTACCATATCATATTGCCAACCCTAGTCTTCTTGATTCAATTTTTATTGTAAAAGCAGCTTCAATTAACCTATTTGTAGTCCTCCATATTGTGGGGAGATATTTAGGTACGTGTAATGCACGGTGATCACCAAAGATCACCGTGCGGGGTAAAATACAGTCGTATGATTCGCGATTCAACGGTGAAGATTGCTTGCGCAAATACAAGCGTAATGCAGTCGTCTTGAAATACGGACGTATTTTAGATCAATCACGCGCAAAAAGTCGTGCTCGCGGAAAACATTGGTGTGATAGTGCATCCTGCACGGTGATCTTTGGTACGTTACACGCATGAACAATTTCTCCATATTGTGACACCAAGAGGACTATAAATTACAATAAACTGCAAGCTCGCAGTAAAAGCTACAACCCACCATGAAGGAATACCCGCTAATTCGCTCCGCTATCCTCCTTTTGTCGTCAGGAGAAGAATGCTAAATCCGACCAGGCCGGATGGATGGGACTGGGGTCTGCCAAACATAGGCTAATTTATTATACACATTTCTTAAGAATCAGTGATTTATAATCTTCGGTCTTTTTTACTTCATCCTAGCTTATTGTGGTTGGTTTTCATCAGCATTAAATGAAGAAAATTCACAAAGAAATAGCTAGTTCCCTTCCTACGTTTCCGTGATGTGCAACTTCTTTGATTTTAGGATGATTTCCTGTGAAGTTCATGATTCATAATTTGTTCATGAATTCGCTTCCTTCTATGCAGCTTCTGCTCCGAGAATGGCCAAATGTGCTTACCCTCTTAACAGGTTTAATAGTTATCAAGACGCTGATCATTACTGCAATAGGCCCACGTGTTGGTTTAACTCTGCAAGAAAGCATCCGGATAGGATTGCTTCTATCTCAAGGCGGTGAATTTGGATTTGTGGTGTTTTCCTTGGCAAACAGGTCTGATGGCTACAGAATAATCAAACTCTATTAGCTAAAATCTAGAATATTAATAGGAAAATGATTATACAGGCTTGGAGTCCTCCCACTTGAACTGAACAAACTTCTAATCATTATTGTTGTACTCTCAATGGCGCTGACCCCTTTACTCAATGAAATTGGAAAGAGGGCTGCTGAAATTCTTGATCAGAAATTTCAAGGAAGAGAAGTAAGTGATTCGTGCCCATCAATTCAAAGTGTTTTGGTAATATAATTTGGTAGGAATAATTAAGAAAAATTATCATATGATGCATAGTTACAGGAATCTTCCCTCTACTTCTTAAAATTATCAAGACCTTTTATCTAAATTTATAGGCAAAACACCCAAATCAGTCCCCAACGTTTGGAGGTCATTTGAAATCAGTCCCCAACGTTTGGGGGTCATTTTAAAAGGTATAGGGGATATGCATGTAATTATGCAAAGTTGTACGGGAGCTCCCAGGAAATGACTTTAATTTGATATGAACAAGGAATTTTCATTTTGCAGGAGATTGAGCCAGTCAACTTTGTGGCGACCGAGCCTGTTGTAATTCTTGGATTTGGACAGATGGGGCAGGTGCTGTAGTTAACCCACAGTTCACACTTGAATTTTCAGGTCAAATTTTATCTTGTTTCACTATTTTTCCTTAATAATTTTATTAAAATGAGGCACAGGTTCTTGCTAACTTTTTATCCATGCCACTGGCTTCTGGACTTGAAAGTGATGTTGTTGGATGGCCTTATGTTGTATTTGATCTCAACCTTAACGTAGTGAAGGTATGGGAGATCTATTTCTGCAATTGATTTCCTTGATTATTGTAGACAATCACCGTAAAAAAAGAGAGATTTATTTCTCTTCAAATTCATCAATCAATACAAGAATTTGTACAAAATATATAGGAAAGAGGAGTGGTAACTAAACTACTACCCAAGATGTGAGACTAAACTATATGCTAACAACGGGCCTTTACATGGGCTAAGTCAAATTTTCTGCACTCCCCCGCAATCTTGGAGCATACATATTGTAGGTGTCAAGCTTGGAAATAAACTGTCGGTATAGTGAGTGTGGTAAGGCCTTGGCGAGAACATCTGGAATCTGCTCAGGAGCTCCTACTTGTCGTAAATCAAATTTGTGTAGCTGAACCTTTTCCCTGATGAAATGACAATCAACTTCAATATTTTTAGTGCGTTCATTAAAAACAGGATTCTCAGCGATATGGATAGCAGTTTGACTGTTGCAATAGAGAACCGTCGGAAAGGGGAGTTTCACACCAAGATCAGTAAGAAGACTTTTCACCAACGTGAGTTCAGAAATAACAAATGTCATTGAATGATACTCAGCTTCTGCAGGCGCGCGTGCCACCACCGTTTTCTTCTTGCTTCGCCAGGTGACTAGGTGTCCTCCAAAGTATGTGCAGTAGCCGCTTGTAGACCTACGATCATCAAGAGAATCAGCATAATCTGCATCAGAATAGGCAACCAATGATAGAGACGATGAGGGCTTATACACAAGCCCTTGTTCGGGAGCATTCTTCAAATACCGAAAAATCCACTCGACATCCTGGAGGTGGGACGTCCGAGGAGTTTGCATGAACCGACTGACAACCCGAACAACAAATGATATATCGGGTCGTGTGACAGTTAAAAAGATAAGCTTGCCAACCAGGCAACGATAGTACTCCGGATTAGAAAGAAGCAAATCTGAGTCGGGCGTATGAGCTCAGAGCTTGTGGTTGGCATCCATTAAGTAGCATGCATCGTGAAAAAGGTCTAGACAGTACTTTCATTGAGACAGGATGAGTCCATCGGGTTGACGAGCTACCTCGATGCTCAAGAAATATCGGAGGTTGCCCAAATATTTGTAGCTCTTTGATATATGCAGACCCTAGAATTATATTTGTAAACCAATGCGATATTCATAGACCAAATTTTAGAAAAAAACTATATGCATTTCTCAAGAAATTGAGTACGCCAGAGATTGCCCGAAAAAAGGGGCAGTCGGAGGCGTCGAGCGAAAGGGGCGAAAGCTGGAGTCGTGCATAGCTGGGAGATAAAACGAGACCATTAACATAATTGGGAGATGCCCGAAGCTACTTCTGTCACTTATGTCAACTCCACCCATACTGGAAGCCAACATCAATTTTGAAGTCCACTCAATAGGTGGTCCTCGCTCCTGCACTGCTCCGGAGCCAATAAAAGGATTTGATCTCTATACTGCAGAATAATGAATCGAGATGGAAGGAAGAACACGCCAACCTCGGCAGGAAATATAGCTACATTCATGCATCCTTGCTGCTTCGGAGGATGCAAAGGTCTTTAAAACTTCGTGGACAGCGTTAAGGATCAAAGTAAACCAATTAAAAGAAGGTGAAGAGATGTAGATAAAGGAGAAAAAGGATATTCTTTAACGTCGATCCACAGATTTTGTCCACGATATGGACTGGTTTGATCTTCGTGATAGCTTTCGCCAGTCCTTCCTCGATGAAGTAGCCAAAGGATTCGAAATGGTGCTTAACGAGTTCATGGAGAGACGCAAAGGCGGCGTTCTTATCTGAGCCCATGGAAAGCGGCGAAGTGGTGATGGCGTTGCCAGCGATGGTGGCGGAGCGGCGGAGTAGCGTAGTGGCGGAGGCAGCGAAGGAGGCCTAATCTTCCTTATTGCCAGCAGCGTCAAGACACTATTAGGTGGGGCCACATCGGCGAGATCGCCAGAGAAGGAGCGGATGCAGATGGCGGGGCGAGGTCGGCGAAGGAGCGGCCTGCAGGAATCGTCAAACGGGAGAAAATAGGAGACGGGTTAGAAAATGGGAGATGGGTTCTGCGTATATTAGGTTTTGGGGGGTTAAAAAATAAATAAAAGATGTTTACTTGTGGGGTACGAATAGCCATTAATGATTTGCGAATATCAACGCCCTTATTATATTAGAGGAATTGTTTGAGTGACATCTTTAGAAGAGAAGATGATATAAAATAGATGTTGGTGATTTGAAAATATTCATAGTATGATAGAAACTACACCATGATGGAATTAATGTCGAAGATTGAGAAGGAGAATGGATAGTCCTAATGTAACATGAAAATTGTTCAAAATAATTTGCATGAACTAGATTTAATACCTCAGGCAGCACTTTGTTGGGATATACTATTGATGATGACTGATGATGATAATAGTTTTCCTTGATCCATGTATTCATAGTCTTGGATTATTCAGCTCAAACATTTTTTCGTCCTCGATTAATCCTCATATCAGGCGGCTCGGAAATTGGGTTTTCCAATATTGTATGGCGATGGAAGTCGCCCTGCAGTTTTGAACTCAGCTGGTATTTCTTCTCCAAAAGCTGTCATGGTGATGTACACAGAAAAGGAAAGAGCCGTCAAAGCAGTTCAAAGAATCCGCCTTGCATTTCCCGCGGTATGTTTGTTGTTTAATCATTTACTCGAGCGCACTGTTTATTGATGATATATTTTTGATACATGTAGTTCTTCATTGTAGCAATTTCTCAATACATTTGACTTGAATTTGCAAAAACTTTCAACATAGATTTGTGGTCATTGTCAGAACGCATAGACATTAAAGATGCATTGCCTGCAGTTTTTCTTTTTCTGTCCTTGTTCTGTTGAATGTAAGATGTATTTAGTCCACTAGAAATTAAAAAATAGTGGATGGAAGCTACTAATCTTTTTCATATTCAATCAAAATTATGGACAACTTCTGAAACCTAAGTGAATTTACTTTTTTGCCCCCGGCTCCAAGGTTCCCATATATGCCAGAGCTCAGGATCTTTCTCATCTGCTAGAGTTGAAAAAAGCAGGATCAACTGATGCTATACTTGAAAATGCTGAGGTAATTTTGATTATCTGCTTTATTATTCAAGCGCATGGGTTCAATCATTTTTTCAATACTTGAAATTAGGGCTGGTAATGAGTCTACTCTAGCAAGTTTAGCTCTCTAAATCAAAGAAACTGATTCAATTCTGAGTCGATTGAAAAGATTCAGTTCCGAGTCACTGTACTAATGGATCATTATTATGTGTTAGACCTATATTAGAGTCACATATTGTATATTTTATGTAAATAATTATTTTTAGTCATACTTTCAGTTGATTCTGGTTTATGTTCAAGTGAACCGGAGCGAACTCGAAGCCTCTTTCGAGTTCGAAGTTAAGCTCGAAATCAAGTTGAGTAGATTTCGAGGTTAAGTCAAAATTGCAGCGAGTTTTGAGTTCGTTTACACGCCCTCCATGTAGTAGCGTAGGCACTTGTATTTGACTCTCGATCAATCATTTGATTACAGACAAGTCTACAGCTGGGTTCAAAGCTCTTAAGAGGGTTAGGCATGATGTCCGACGATGTCACCTTTCTGAGTCAGCTGTTGAGAGACTCTATGGAGCTTCAAGCTCAAGATGAACGCGCCAAAACCGAGGAGCGGGAGCTTGATGTTATGACACCGTTGCAGGTAACAAAAACATTTCATGCCCTAAATAGATACCAAGTAAAGATTAAAAAAATAAATTCATAAAAGAATCAAAAAATTTGTCTGAGTCAGTGCTTCTGTTCCGGCGAATTAAACATGTGATCGAATACAACATTTTATTGAAACTAGAGCAATTCTTACTTCTTAGAATTCTATTAGATTCTATAAATCTAGACTACTTTATTATTTCATCAAGCAGCTGAAATTTGCAAATACATCATCAGGTTAGAGTGACTGACATGGTGGAAACAAATGGAAGTATTATATCATCCCAGGATAGAGATTCGGATGATGAATCTGGAGATTTAGATGCCGATGATGGTGTTAAGTATTGCTACTTGGATACGCGCAATGATTCGTCGGAAAAAAATGGTGTTGGCGTAGCAAAAGAGGAACTGGGTGGTTCTTTGTCATCTTCAAGTGAGGCTTCTTAGGTATTTTTCATGGAAAATAATGCAGTTTTTTAAGTCTTTCCAATCCCAGGAAGCTCAAATGAGAGTTTTACTTAGAATCGCCGAGGGCCACCCTGTGACAGGTATGGCTAACCCTAATTGCAGAAGAAGAAGAAGAAGAAGAAGAAGAAGAAGAAGAAGATGCTGGCACATATTTGGCATTCAAGAGATTGATATGGTGGTCGGGATGAAAGGAAGAGAAGGAAATCCTCTTTACTTGTAAGCAGCTAACCAATCATAGCATGCAAAATTCATTATTTTTCTTGTGTTCATAATATAGAATAATGACATGTGCATTATTTGATATTAGAAAGCCTCTTTACCTTACCTATGGCATTCATATATTCACATTTTTGCATGAGTTGTATAAAATTATACTTGTCATATGTCATAGCTCGCGATATCTAAATGACAAAAATTCCTCTTTACGCTCGTGTTATGTGTTGGAACTCATGCATTCAATTTGAAGTCAATTGATTGTAGGTGGAGAGAATAAGGATCGTCTAAGTTAAGTGGACGAAGCGACATGAGTTTTTCGGTATGAGACTTTATTTGTGATGAGAGTGGGTCGTTGGGTCTAGTCTTTTTTTTACTATGTTAGAAACTACGCGTTCCAACATAAAACCAATTGATTGTAGATGCAGAGGCGCGCAATCCATATTAAATGAACAATGCGTCATGAGTGAGTTTCATGACGCGGGACTATATTATCAGAATTGTGGTTTAGCGTTTGAGATGATGGCCACGGAGTTCATAGTAGATTTGATGAATAAGTGCTAGATTTTTGTGCCTTGGATTCAATGAGTGAAGCACATGCACATTTGTACAATAATGATCTATGAGTTTGTGATAATTGGTCAATTAAGAATGTAAGTATTAGAATTTATGGATCCAACCAAGACTAATTGATTTTTGCTCTGGTGAGTTTGGTCAAAAACAACGTCGTCATAGAATGTATGTTTGGTATGACAGCGGTTATGACCGCGACGGTTCATAACCATCGCGTTCGTGACTGCCACCACCACGCCAAACTGACCCTAAAGCTTTGTTTGGCGTGGCGTTTTTGCTCCGGTGAGTTTGGACAAAAAACCTCACAATTATAGAATGTATGTTTGGCACGACAGTGGTTATGACCGCCACCAAGAAAAAACTAGTTTTGAACATAAAAGTGGATGAAGTTCCCTAGGTGAGATCGGACGTTCACGAACGACGGTTCATAATCACCACGTTCATGACCGCCACCACTGCGTCAAACTGAGGCTAAGTTTATTATAGAATTGATGGTGTGGCGGAAGGCAGAAGATGCCCGAAGTTAGCTTTATATGTAATCTGGATGTTGATAATTAGTCCATTCATGGCAAAAACTCATCTTGTCTCCCCCAAAGTATTGGATAACATTATTACTCTAATTTCTCCAGCAAAAAAATATGAAATAATAGGCCTTTTTAGGGGCACTAACAAAGCAACATCTAGTTTCATTGGATTGAATGCATCCTGAAATACAATATTCACTAAGCTCCTTAGAGAATTCAATATATATGGTGCTGCCAAGTGAGGACAGAAACTTCTCATGTGAAGTTCGTATTTAGTGTGAAGGGCGATACGAATCTTCTTCCTCTGGATAGGGTACCTCAAAAGGAAAATAATTAGGCATGTTATCCTCGACATGGACACGGGCATATGACCATTTCCAACACGTCTTTGCTGACTATGAGCGATATAAAGTGCTCCTCTATTTATTGGTATTACTCTATGGCGATGAACTTCTCGCATGTGGTAGATGAAAAGACAATTGAGCTTTTTGATGGTTCAATCATAATTTTTATTTGTATTTTAACCAAGATTCATGCTCATCACGCCAAAACTATGGATTTAATTTTTGACATGGATGTGTTTAATTAGCGAAGTATGACTTAACACTATGAAGGAAAGTAAGCGCTAAAGACCGAGTTGAATAATAATAATAATTGCCTAGAAGCTATTGAATGTTCAAATTTTGTTACAATGTGTTTGTAATTGTATTTACATGGCATAAGTTTCCAATACATTTTACATCAATAACTTCAACAAGTTGACCACTCTTGCTTCAATTACATGGGTGAGGTATTTGGCATTTACATCATATTAGTAGTTGTGCACGTGGCTCTCATTTGCGGTTTATTACATAAAAATTGTAAAATGAGAAATCTAATTATTACATAAAAATTGCGGTTTATATTTTATATAGTTGTTGCGGATCACTCAAGGCTCCGGTAGATCGGACTAGATTGGACCGTCTTAGCCCGGGAGCGTTTGAGCGCGCAAACAGTCACAGAAAAAGGGAAAGCTGACAAGACAATTTTTTTAACGTGGAAAACCCGTCAACTGGGTGAAAAACCACGCGGCCGGGTCTGTGCCGGCCGAAACCTCCACTATTTGTTGGTTGTTGTACAGAGCTTTTTTGAAGAACTCGAGGGCGACAGACCGCCTCTCGTTACAATTATTGAGAGAGAGAGAGGTGCTCGTAGGATGACAGACCACCGCTCTTGGAGCTAAATCTTTCGCCTGCTGTAGAGGGGAATGCTGCGCTTTGAGGGCTCTGGAGACTTTGACTGCAGCTTGAAGGTTGGATCGATGTGCTCTGTGCGTCTTTGTCTCTGTCGGTTGTCTCCTGCTGCGCGAGAGGAGTTTGGAGTGCTGTTCTTGCTGGAGGTTGGAGCGTTTGTTCTTGAGTGCACGGAGTGCTTGTTGCTGAGTACGCGGGGTTATGCTTAGACGGTCTTGAGAGCGGAGCACGCAGAGGCGCTCTTGGAGCAGTCTTGAGAGCGGAGCGCACGAAGGCGCGCTTGGAGCGGTCTTGAGAGCGGAGCGCGCGGAGGCGCGCTTGGAGCGGTCTTGAGAGCGGAGCGCGCGGGGGCGCACTTGGAGAGGAGCGCACGGAGGCGCGCTTGTTAGCGCGCAAGGAGGAGGCGCGCTTGTGAGCGCGCAAGGAGGAGGCGCGCTTGTGAGCGCGCAAGCAGGACGCGCGCTGGTGAGCGCGCAAGCAGAACGCGCGCTGGTGAGCGCGCAAGGAGGAGGCGCGCTTGTGAGCGCGCAAGGAGGAGGCGCGCTTGTGAGCGCGCAAGGAGGAGGCGCGCTTGTGAGCGCGCAAGGAGGAGGCGCGCTTGTGAGCGCGCAAGGAGGAGGCGCGCTTGTGAGCGCGCAATGAGGAGGCGGAGAGAGAAAATCCGTAGGAGGATTTTCCAAGTCAGAGAGAGAGAAAGTCTCAAAAGAGGGGAGAGATGGAGGAGAAGATCCCCAAAAAGAGAAGCCTTGGGGTTCTATTTATAGTTTTTGAGGGTGGCACTTTCGTAATTAAATGGGTGGTTAGGGTGGTTATGGTGGTTATGCGGCTACCCGCACACCATAACCAATTTATGTGTTATACACACATTTATCATGAATATAGCTATGCGCACACCAGTTTGTATAGTTTTGTGGTGATATGTATTCATATGACGGATATGGTTATCCGCACACCATAACCATATTATTTGCTATATGCAGACCGTATTGAAGGATTTTACTATTTACACCCCCATGTTGGAGGATTTTACTATTTGCACCCCATGATGGGGGATTTTACTGTTTGCACCCCATGATGAGGGATTTTTACTATTTACACCCCATGATGTGAGATTTTACTATTTGCACCCCATGATGGGGGATTTTACTGTTTGCACCCCATGATGAGGGATTTTTACTATTTACACCCCATGATGTGGGATTTTACTATTTACACCCCATGATGTGGGATTTTACTATTTGCACCCCATGATGGGGGATTTTACTGTTTGCACCCCATGATGAGGGATTTTTACTATTTACACCCCATGATGTGGGATTTTACTATTTGCACCCCATGATGGGGGATTTTACTGTTTGCACCCCATGATGAGGGATTTTTACTATTTGCACCCCAAGGCCTTTATGGGTATGCAACATAAGCCCCCCAAACCTCCGGAGTCCGAATCTCGCTACCTCCGGAGTCCGAATCTCGCTGTGAGGAGTTCAGAGGTTTTGATTTTCCTGCGACGGCTTTATCCATTGTTCTCTTCGCGGCGCCCTGGGTAGGATCTGCTGCCGAAGGATGAGTGTGCGGTTGTTTCGTTTCTGTATGACATATACAAACACTTTGTTCTGGGAGAGGCCGGAGTCCCTTGTGGGATGATCTGGGAACTCTGTTCTGGGAGAGGTCAGAGTCCGTTGGCGGACGATCTGAACACTCTGTTCTGGGAGAGGTCAGAGTCCGTTGCCGGACGATCTGAACACTCTGTTCTGGGAGAGGTCAGAGTCCGTTGTCGGACGATCTGAACACTCTGTTCTGGGAGAGGTCAGAGTCCGTTGTCGGACGATCTGAACACTCTGTTCTGGGAGAGGTCAGAGTCCGTTGTCGGACGATCTGAACACTCTGTTCTGGGAGAGGTCAGAGTCCTTTGTCGGACGATCTGAACACTCTGTTCTGGGAGAGGTCAGAGTCCGTTGTCGGATGATCTGAACACTCTGTTCTGGGAGAGGTCAGAGTCCTTTGTCGGACGATCTGAACACTCTGTTCTGGGAGAGGTCAGAGTCCTTTGTCGGACGATCTGAACACTCTGTTCTGGGAGAGGTCAGAGTCCTTTGTCGGACGATCTGAACACTCTGTTCTGGGAGAGGTCAGAGTCCGTTGTCGGACGATCTGAACACTCTGTTCTGGGAGAGGTCAGAGTCCGTTGTCGGACGATCTGAACACTCTGTTCTGGGAGAGGTCAGAGTCCGTTGTCGGACGATCTGAACACTCTGTTCTGGGAGAGGTCAGAGTCCGTTGTCGGACGATCTGAACACTCTGTTCTGGGAGAGGTCAGAGTCCGTTATCGGACGATCTGAACACTCTGTTCTGGGAGAGGTCAGAGTCTGTTGTCGGACGATCTGAACACTCTGTTCTGGGAGAGGTCAGAGTCCGTTGTCGGACGATCTGAACACTCTGTTCTGGGAGAGGTCAGAGTCCGTTGTCGGACGATTTGAACACTCTGTTCTGGGAGAGGTCAGAGTCCCTTGTCGGACGATCTGAACACTCTGTTCTGGGAGAGGTCAGAGTCCTTTGTCGGACGATCTGAACACTCTGTTCTGGGAGAGGTCAGAGTCCCTTGTTGGACGATCTGAACACTCTGTTCTAGCTTTGAGCACCGGCTTGTAATAGTAGAGCTTTTGTGGTGTTGGAACCGGCGTTTTGCGCGGTTAACTATGTGTTGCTTCTTTGATGTTGACGGTTGGAGGACGAGACTCAGGTGGTGCTGGAACCTACTACGTGGGCGAATGGCGGGCGATTCGAGCCGGGTAGTGGGAGGTTCGCGTTACCGGCCTGGGGGATGTCGTTGATAGTAGAGGACGAGACCCAGATGGTGTTGGAACCTACTACGTAGGCGAATGGCGAGCAATTCGAGCCGAGTAGTGGGAGGTTCGCGTTACCGTCCTGGGGGATGTCGTTGATAGTAGTGGTGAAGGGCAAACGCTTCGAACCGTGAGCGTGAGGGGGGCTGGCCCTGCCGACGCGGCAACCTACTGCGGGGAGAAGGGCAGACCTTCGATCAGCGGCAGTGAGAGGTTGACGTGAGCGCGCTGCCCGGAGGCAGTTGCTGTTAAGATAGATAGACGTCCTCTCATTTGGGAGCTGTGAATACATAGCTTTGGTAGCGCGGACAATGATTATCTTATACAAGCCTTTCTCCAGGGATATCCGTATTGAGGGTTGCCCACCAGTCCTTCATGGCAGGCTGCTAGCTGATCTCCCACTGGCCGAATTGGTGCCCTTCAAAAATTATGAACTTCTTCATGCGCGAGCCTTCCATCTGCAGGCTCATGACTGGCCGCTTCAGGGCAGTTGCGGTGATACTGTGCTTCAGGTCCTCCGTTAGGACGGGCCCCGCGATCTTGGACATTTGTAATGGAGAGCTCTCCTTCGGGTTTGCTGATAAGCGAATGGAGGGGAGCTAGATCAGCATGCCCCCCGTGGATTGATTCTTCACTTGTGCAGATGGCTTTTCCTGCCATGATCTCTAGTCACGAGTACCATTGTGCAGTGGGTACTGTCTTCAGATTCTTCTTCAAGCTTTGGGGGAACTCCGTTTCCCACAGACGGCGCCAAACTGTTGCGGATCACTCAAGGCTCCGGTAGATCGGACTAGATTGGACCGTCTTAGCCCGGGAGCGTTTGAGCGCGCAAACAGTCACAGAAAAAGGGAAAGCTGACAAGACAATTTTTTTAACGTGGAAAACCCGTCAACTGGGTGAAAAACCACGCGGCCGGGTCTGTGCCGGCCGAAACCTCCACTATTTGTTGGTTGTTGTACAGAGCTTTTTTGAAGAACTCGAGGGCGACAGACCGCCTCTCGTTACAATTATTGAGAGAGAGAGAGAGGTGCTCGTAGGATGACAGACCACCGCTCTTGGAGCTAAATCTTTCGCCTGCTGTAGAGGGGAATGCTGCGCTTTGAGGGCTCTGGAGACTTTGACTGCAGCTTGAAGGTTGGATCGATGTGCTCTGTGCGTCTTTGTCTCTGTCGGTTGTCTCCTGCTGCGCGAGAGGAGTTTGGAGTGCTGTTCTTGCTGGAGGTTGGAGCGTTTGTTCTTGAGTGCGCGGTGTGCTTGTTGCTGAGTACGCGGGGTTATGCTTAGACGGTCTTGAGAGCGGAGCACGCAGAGGCGCTCTTGGAGCAGTCTTGAGAGCGGAGCGCACGAAGGCGCGCTTGGAGCGGTCTTGAGAGCGGAGCGCGCGGAGGCGCGCTTGGAGCGGTCTTCAGAGCGGAGCGCGCGGGGGAGCACTTGGAGAGGAGCGCACGGAGGCGCGCTTGTTAGCGCGCAAGGAGGAGGCGCGCTTGTGAGCGCGCAAGGAGGAGGCGCGCTTGTGAGCGCGCAAGCAGGACGCGCGCTGGTGAGCGCGCAAGCAGGACGCGCGCTGGTGAGCGCGCAAGGAGGAGGCGCGCTTGTGAGCGCGCAAGGAGGAGGCGCGCTTGTGAGCGCGCAAGGAGGAGGCGCGCTTGTGAGCGCGCAAGGAGGAGGCGCGCTTGTGAGCGCGCAAGGAGGAGGCGCGCTTGTGAACGCGCAATGAGGAGGCGGAGAGAGAAAATCCGTAGGAGGATTTTCCAAGTCGGAGAGAGAGAAAGTCTCAAAAGAGGGGAGAGATGGAGGAGAAGAAGATCCCCAAAAAGAGAAGCCTTGGGGTTCTATTTATAGTTTTTGAGGGTGGCACTTTCGTAATTAAATGGGGGTTAGGGTGGTTATGGTGGTTATGCGGCTACCCGCACACCATAACCAATTTATGTGTTATACACACATTTATCATGAATATAGCTATGCGCACACCAGTTTGTATAGTTTTGTGGTGATATGTATTCATATGACGGATATGGTTATCCGCACACCATAACCATATTATTTGCTATATGCAGACCGTATTGAAGGATTTTACTATTTACACCCCCATGTTGGAGGATTTTACTATTTGCACCCCATGATGGGGGATTTTACTGTTTGCACCCCATGATGAGGGATTTTACTATTTACACCCCATGATGTGGGATTTTACTATTTGCACCCCATGATGGGGGATTTTACTGTTTGCACCCCATGATGAGGGATTTTTACTATTTACACCCCATGATGTGGGATTTTACTATTTACACCTCATGATGTGGGATTTTACTATTTGCACCCCATGATGGGGGATTTTACTGTTTGCACCCCATGATGAGGGATTTTTACTATTTACACCCCATGATGTGGGATTTTACTATTTGCACCCCATGATGGAGGATTTTACTGTTTGCACCCCATGATGAGGGATTTTTACTATTTGCACCCCAAGGCCTTTATGAGTATGCAACAATAGTGTATTATCATTGTTGTTGTTGTCAACTAATTTGGCTCTGTTTGTTTCGGCGGTGGTGTTTTGAAGCGTTGGAAATGATATCTTGGAGCGTTGGAAGTGGAGAATGAAAGTTTACCAAATAGATATTTTCAACGGTGACATTTTTTCCCACCAAAAATAGAGAAAAATGTTGAAACAAACAGAGCCTTTGCGTTCAATATTATTATAAATTAAAATAAAATGGAATAGTAAAGTATAAAATACAAAAATAACGGGGATCATGGGGAGGCCGAGGTGCTGCCAAAGCTGAGAAATTTGTTGGCGCATATAATACACCTTAGATCATCGTGCGCGACCGTCTACCGCGCTGTATATTCCTGCCAGCAGGAATTTTCGAGCATGATTGATCTACAGTACATTCTCTTTTCAATACGACCGTATTGCACGAATGTTATCGCAAACAATCAACACCTTTGAATCACGAATCATACGAGTGTATTTGCTCCGGCACTTAAATATGGGAATTGATATCCGCAGACCATAAATGGCTATCCGCAGACCAACATTTTCTAGTTTTCAAATTGTAATCCGCAGACCAATTTTAGACTTGAGCATTCAATATCTTTGTTCTTCTGAGCACTTCATTGTGTGCATGGATCGTTATTCGTAAAAAAAAATGCACGGATAGAGAGACGAGTTGAGGAAGAAACACAATTTTTCACCGTTCATGCGATTTCGTTTGTTTGGGAAGATTTAGATACCTAGGGTTTGTTTGGGAAGATTTATATAGCTAGGGTTACTCTCTCCCAAACAAACTGAAATCGCACGAACGGTGAAGAAATCGTCTTTCTTCCTCAACTCGGTCTCTATCCGCGCATTTATTTTACGAATCACGATCCGTGCACACATTGAAGTGCTCAGAAGGTAGTCAGAGATGTTCTTTTTGCTCAGGAAAGCAAAGATATCAGATGCTCAAGTCTAAAATTAGTCTGCGGATAACAATTTGTAAACAAGAAAAATTTGATCTACGGATAGCCATTTATGGTCTCCGGATAACAATTGGCTTAAATATTTCTCGCCAAAGCTGGAGTGTACGACGATTGGAATACCGTCGTCCCCTAATTTTCCTCCCCCTTTCTCTTGATTCCCGGCTGTGGAGCGGGCGTAGCTAAAGGCGGCGCAATGAGGAAAGCGGCGCTGCCTGCGGCGGCGATTAGTCGGCGGCGCCTCTACCACAGCGGCTCCTTCTCATTCCCGCCCTCTTCATTTACCCGTCGTTCTCCACATCTGATTACGTCGGCTCTCGCCAGCAGCAGCGACTTCTCAAAGGCCCTTCCGGCATCTCGTCACTCTTTTCCATCCTTCTTTTTCCTGAACCGATGCTTCACTTCCAGGCCTCGCTCCACTTCTCAGGATCCATGCGGCGGAGGAATCGGTAAACATCCTGCATTCTTCTATCCCGAAACTGTTCTCTGGGATGACAGAGAGTATCGCAAAGCTAACTTCATCTCTGCTCATTTCGTGAAGCAGCGGAGGATGAAGAATGGGGCGTCGAATGGGAGGAAGAGGAGGAAACGGATCCCGCGGTATGTAGATTGTTCCGTCAGATTTCTGCCATGGAAGCCGTCGATTCGTCTAATTCTGTTTAGGGTTTACAAGCATTTTGGTATCGATTGGTTGTCTCAGATCGGCGACGGAGGGGACGGCGGAGGGATTGTTCTGGGAAATGTGAGGTGGGGGGAGCACGCTCTCTCATTGGCTCGTGAGGTGCTCCTCAGCTTTGGCGACGGCATTGCTCTATATGCGTTTAAGGTGTCTCCAAATGGCTACATCTATGTGAGGCTGGATAGGCTTACAAATCGGTATGAATTCAACACTCATTCCTTAAGAGAGTTGATATTAGCAGTCCCGAACTGGCTATTCGTAGTCCATAAATTTTATTGTAGTCCAAAATTATATTTGCACGCCACACCCATCCTGAATAAGGGAAACACTTTGCTGATTTATTAAGCAATAGAGGCCTAGAGAAACATCTTAAAGACTCTAAAACAATTTAAATATCTAGCAGGAAAACAAGTTTAATGGCATGGGTAGAGGAATTAACTCTAAAACAAGTTTAATAGCATGCAAACCTTCCTCTAAACAGAAAACTGACTACTTTTTTGGGGTTTTCGCTGGATAATTTCTTTCTTTTTTGAAGAAGGTGAATCTAAGAGGGGGGAAAGACGACGCGACCGATAGAACTACGGCTAGGGTTTAGGCAGCGGGAAAGGTGGAGAGGAGGTTATTCGATCGGGTGCGATTAGCGAGAATTGGACTGCGAATACAATGAGAATTTTTACAATTTTTAGGGTGCGAATAGCGAGAATTGGACTGCTAATATCAACTATCTTCCTTAACATCAAGCGCTTATCTTCAAGAATTTATTTTTGGCTTGTGTGGCTAACACATCGATGATCTCTCTCAAGATACTCAAATTGCCATTTTTTTAAATGTACAGATAAAAAAGGAAGATAGCATACCTATAACGAAGGTTTGTCTTGTTGTTAAGGAACCCTTATACCAGTAGCTTTAGGCTTCGTTTGTTTGGGCATTTTTGTTTCATTTTTGGTGGGAGAAATACGCTCCCGCTCAATAAAGCGTTTAGGGTAAATTGTTATTGATTCACGCTGAGGGCGCATTGAGGAGGTCCAATGTGATTCAAGAGCCCCTCTCTTGGGTCACACTACAAGTGAGATAAAAGATAAAAATGTGCAAGGTTAAAATACGATAAGATAAAGCATGCAAGGTGAAAATACGATAAGATGATAACAATCACTCCTTGGTGGTTTGCTTGCGACGTTGATAGATGCGCCCACATCGTGGATCCATAACATAAACCTGTTATTCCCACCGCCACCACTTAAAACCTTCATTTTTGGCCTAATATGAGACCACAACATTCTTCCTCAATCTCTCAACGCTCAGTACCCACAGCTCGCATTCTCATCTCCCAAACAAACATACTTTTATTCTCTCATGACCCATCATGTAACACGCCAACTCAGTGGAATGCCGGTGAAGGTGACATCCATCTGATGAAGGGCAAAGAGTGTTGTCACGACGCGGATAAGGAATTACCTATGGATGGTTTCTAGGATGACATACTTCAAGGAGAAAAGAAGTGCAATAATGAATTAAATCTCATTTTAGAACTGCATGAAATGTTAACGGGCTATATATAATTGGCTCGAAATCAAATATGTGATGCAACTTTTGAGAGAACGAGGGAGTTCAACTTTGATCTTTGTAGTTTAGCGTATTTCGGTCAACCAGGACGAATGACCTGCTGGAAAATTCTCGTAGACTATGTTTTTCTTAATAAGAGTTAGGCAGAGTCAAAACAGTCACTACTAGAGCCGGATGAATTCGATGTAATCTTGAACTAGAGCCAGATCGTCTCGAGAAATCAGCCGGTGAATGAATGATACAATCCGTACATACTTGAAGTGTCTCTTTAGATTGTGTTCGAAGATAAGTTATTCCAAGTCAACGAATATAAGTTGTTTTAGCAAAACTTAAAAGGTTGAAGATTACAACTCGATTTTCATTGTCAATGTTTAATTTCTTGTATTCTTTCTATGGACTATGGAGGGTTTTCTTTTTTGTACACTTTATGTAAATTTAGAGGGAGAGGTTTTGATAATTTTAAGAAGCGCATGGGAGGTCTATAATTATGTGAAGTTGGATGATAATTTTCAATAATTATTTATATGGCGATGTTATTAGCAGTCCTAAGACGGCTATTTGCAGTCCTAAAAGCAGCTATTCTCAGTCCTAAAAACACTTGGGCTTCGTTTGGCGCTCCGTTTTCGCCGGGCGTTTGGAGCAAACGCCACCGGACGGCGGGTAAACAAACGGCCTCCGGCGGCGTTTGCTCCGTCTGGACCTGCCGCGCCGTGAAGAACGGAGCAAAAAGCTCCGTATGGAGCAGCTCCTCCCTCCCTCCAGTTCGATCAGCCGCCCCGTCTCCTCCCGCCTAATCAAACGAAGCCTTAAATTCGAATATCAATGGACTGCGTTTAGCGGTTATAGGACTGCTTATAACATTGCCCTTATTTATAAAACTTGGCATGAGATCTTCTTTGGCATCTCAGATATGGGTGCCCAGACATTGAGGAGATAGAGAACTTCAACAAGCTCTACAAGAAGAGATTAGATGAGGCCGGGGAAGCTGGGGCAATACCTACTGATATGGCTCTTGAGGCAAACATCTCTCTCTCTCTCTCCCTCTTTATTCTTCTTCTGTAGATTATTTCAAGTTATTCAACAAAGCATGAAGCATGTGTAGGTATCATCTCCCGGAGCGGAGCGACTGCTCGATTTCCCCGGAGATTTGAATCGCTTCCGAGAAATGGCAATGTGGGTACGCTACCTCGAAGAGAACGAAAACCCCGGGCAACATAAGCACCTTGTAGAAAGAGTGCTCGTGTTCGAATCCATGGACGGGGGTGCCGAATGCTGCGTGTTTAAACTCGCCGACGTGAAGGAGAACAGGGCGGAGCTCGGAAAAGGCCGGCCTTTAACAAGGAAGCTCAAAGATTGGAGACTCACCCTTCTATTCAAATCCATTCTTAGAATAAAACTCTATTTAGATTCTAGAACCTAAATTCTGCCCTGAGTTGTAACATATTCATACAAAACAGTATAACTGAGTCCACTCAGCTGAAAGCTTTTCGCTGGAGAAACCTCGCCGGATTGAAGGGCTCCAGATCCACCGTCGTCGACCTTCCTTCTAAGATGAGCTCCGCGAGCGCAGCTCCGGTGGCCGGGCCGTTGAGGATTCCCCAGCAGCTGTGGCCGGTGGCGACGTAAATGTTCTCGGCGCCGGGGATCTCGCCGATGACCGGCAGGCTGTCGTCGGTGCACGGCAAGAAGCAAGCCTGCTCAGCAACCACCTCTGCAGTACCTGACTTCAGGTGGCTTGAGACTGCGCCGGCGATCTGGTGGAGCATTGCGATTGACTCCGGCTCCGCTGCGATCTCCTCCGGATTGTCGGGTGGGGTGGCCTCCTTTGATAGCCCGCATATGTAGACTTCTCCTGTTCGGCAATTTGTGATTTGAGAATGATTTTATATGTTTTATACATTAGCAGTGATATTATTTTTTTGACTTGGTTTTGCTTCCCCTTTTTTTAGCTGCATTGTGCATATCACATTGTGACACCTGAGAAGATAGTGTTTATGCCATGCTAGTAGAAAATATGAGATATATATATATATATATATGATATATATATATATGCAGTGTATACAATGGTGTGACATTCCAGACACATTGTTGTATATGCTATAATTGTATAATGTATATACTACCTATATTGCGTATACAACACAATATTTACAAAAGTATGAGGGATCAAAGAGGTATTTCAAGCCAAGAGTAGCCTAAAGTAAAGGTCTTCTTCTAACACTCTTTTTGAGAGGGAAAAAAAGTAAAATCATAATAAAATCTCTTGCATAGTAGCAATATATAAAGAGCAATGTTATAAGCAGCTAGATTTGGGATATTTACAGTTCATTGATATCTGCAGTTCATTGATATCCGTAATCTCAACAAAAATATTCGCGGTCCAAAAATATTCATAGTCCAAGCGATGGGGGTTTTGACCTTCAAAAGTGGCAGTCTTCCTTGGTCGCCCAATTGGCTTTTGCTTCTAACTCGGAACCAGGTGAATTGGACTTTTATCTTGAGCAACCTTGGCCATTGTTGGCTTGTCAATGGCAAAGTTACTGAAATTGGATGACTTCGACAATCAATTTTAAGAAAAGTCAGAGTTTTTGTTTTTCTGGGGACGAGCAGGTTTCTTCTTTACAGCAGCATTCGCATTGTCGTCATTCGTATGACCATTGTGCAGTAGCAGTTGCTTCAGTACCACGACTTTCCGCCTGGGTAGAACAGGTTTGGTTTTCTCATATTCTTTTGGATGATCAGGATTCTTCTAGATGAGGTCTTTTTTGGGCCTTCCCAGCTATTTCTATGCTGTGGAAGCTTCGACGAGGGACTGAACACCATTCAGAAGTATGAGAACGGGACTTCTAGCAGTTTTCTTGCTCAAAAGGTCCTCTTGGAGAATAATGGCTCTGTAAAAATCCAGATTTGAGCTGTTCGGCCTGAGGAAGAATATTAACGGATGCAGGACCAATTGCAGCGGGAGTCTTCAGTTTTGGCTTGTCTGGCAGACTTGCTCTTTTCTGCCGAGGAGGATGAGTTGCCAACTTCGGAGGCCAGCCACACAGTTTGGGTGCGTCGTAGATGACAGACGAAATGGGAAGGAATCAAAAGATAATGGGTGCGGTTATACTCGGTAAAAGAAGAGATTTTAGTTATTTTTTGGGGTGCGAATAGCCAAATTCGGACTGCTTATAACAATGCTCTATAAAAAAACTATGGAACAGTGACATTATTTTGTAGACCTTGAAGTTGAAATCATCCACTACCTCTTACTTTAGTCGCATATATCAATGGAAACAACTTCTATCTTCGTCAACTACACTCGGTTTATGAACATCAACTGATTCTCTAATGGTGGAAAATGCATCATTTATATTGAAGCATTTTTCTAATGTTAAAAATGTATTTAATTAAACATTATTTTCTTTTTATGATATTCTCAACGGGATATAAACAAAAGCCAATAATGAAGCTTTCAGAAAATTATACATTATAGCATATATGGTACTAATATAGCATATCCGCTGCAATGCTAATAGAACCGGAACCGAACCGGAAGCGTGACAGCTCTAAGCATAACGTATACACTTGCGTCTATCCATACGTGATGTACAACCCTCATATTTTCCGAGCTGGTGTGACCCGACGCAGGCGAGATCGCAATAGTGAAGGTAGCCGTGGCGTGACGAGTCGACATGTTGAAGAGGTTCGAAGCCACCCAAGGCAAAAGGAGGGGGAGGTAGGCGATTCGGCCCACTCCCCCGCTTTCCGCCAAGGCCTAGGGGAGGAGTGGACCTTCGGTCCACTCGCCTGGCCCTAGGGGACGAGTGGACCAAAGGTCCACTCGCCCAGGCTTAGGGGCGAGTGGACCTTCGGTCCACTCGCCCGACCCTAGGGGGCGAATGGACGCCCAGGCCTAGGTTCGGTCCACTCGCCCGGCCCTTGGGAGAGGGACGAGTGGACCAAGAGTCCACTCGCCCAGTCCCAGGGGCGAGTGGACCTTCGGTCCACTCGTCTGCTCTCTATGCAAAGGGAGAGGTGGGTTGTTCGGGCAAGGGGGGAAGTGGACGTCTCATCTCCACTCGCCTCCCCCCCCTGTACTGGTCGTTCAGGTTCGTAGTTGAGCTGCGGATAGCAGAATTTGGGCTATCCGCAGCCCAATTTTGGGAAGTCTATAAATAGACCCCTATGGGCACCTTGGGAAGGGATGTTGGTACCCCCCCCCCCCCCCCCCCTCGCGTGTGAGCAAGCACTACCCCTCCCCCTGTCGTTGAAGGTGGATGGTGAGGTGATCCTTAGTGCCCTCCAAGGTGCCCAGGCTCAACATTGGCTTGGGAGGGGAAGTTCCTTGAGAGCTTCCGGGTATGTGGTGGGACCTCCATGCTGCAACTTAAGGGGTTCGTTGGTGGACTTAGAAGTTTTCCAAGAGATAGGTTCTTCGGTTCGTAGTGACTGGTCAAGGGTCTCGCTCGGGTCAAGTAAGGGTTAGCTGCATCTCCCTTGCGAACGTCGAAACCGGTTCTCTGGTTTTAACATTATGGTGCGGTGAGCGTGGAAGCAGCTAGTTCGGAAAGCTCTGGGCAAGTCTCATGGCTGGAAGCGAAGAGCTGGGGAACTCACCCCTGCCGGCGAGTGCGTGAAGAAAGGTGGCTTCGAGGAGTTCAGGAAGTCAATCCAGGAAGTCTTGCGGGTCGCACTCCCCCCTCAGGGCGAGTGCTCGGCATCGCCAACACCTGTGCTCGCCTCGCCGTCTTTGATGGGGATAGAGTAAGCATGTCGGCAAGGGAAGGGACCAGCCTCGGAGGAAGGCTTGAGCCTCCAAGCGCAAGCACTCTTCAACAGCTCTCCTGGGGCCAGCTGCCCCGAATGAGGAGGCCTCCGTCTCACCAGAAAGGGGTCGGAGTCCCTGTTCCTGATTCAACAAAAGCACGGGGAGACGCAGGGAAGCTACGCAGATCAGTTCCAGGGGCAAGTCTTCCACCTCCAGGTTGACCAGGGAAGCAGGAAGGACCAGGGGAAAGAGGAAGAATGAGAAGGCGGAGAAAGTGGAGGACGTGATAAAAGAGATGGCCGAGATGCATGTGGCCGAATAGGCGCAAGAAGGCGCATTGTAATAGATATGTAACCTCCCCATGTTGAATGAAAAGTAGGTAGAGATAGAACCTTAGGTAAAGCCTTTGGGAAGGTGTTGGGTTCCTCTGTCTCCAGGTGAAGGTAAGCACCTAGGATGTGGATGGGTACTCCGCCCCCAGTTGGTAAAATCCCCGACTAGAGACCATTCTCCGGGCTCAGTCATACCGGCAGATGGGAGACTCATCAGGTCAACTGATTGGTAAAATCCCCGACTAGAGACCATTCTCCGGGCTCAGTCATGCCGGCAGATGGGAGACTCATCGGGTCGACTGATTGGTAAGATCCCCGACTAGAGACCATTCTCCGGGCTCAGCCATGCCGGCAGATGGGAGACTCATCGGGTCGACTGATTGGTAAGATCCCCGACTAGAGACCATTCTCTGGGCTCAGTCATGCCGGCAGATGGGAGACTCATCAGGTCGACTGATTGGTAAAATCCCCGACTAGAGACCATTCTCCGGGCTCAGTCATGCCGGCAAATGGGAGACTCATCGGGTCGACTCGCCACATGCGGAGTGGCTTGGGAAGGTGTTGGGTTCCTCTGCCTCCAGGTGAAGGTAAGCACCTAGGATGTGGATGGGTACTCCGCCCCCAGTTGGTAAAATCCCCGACTAGAGACCATTCTCCGGGCTCAGTCATGCCGACAGATGGGAGACTCATCGGGTCGACTGATTGGTAAGATCCCGGACTAGAGACCATTCTCTGGGCTCAGTCATGCTGGCAGATGGGAGACTCATCGGGTCGACTGATTGGTAAGATCCCCGACTAGAGACCATTCTCCGGGCTCAGTCATGCCGGCAGATGGGAGACTCATCGGGTCGACTGATTGGTAAGATCCCCGACTATAGACCATTCTCCGGGCTCAGTCATGCCGGCAGATGGAAGACTCATCGGGTCGTCTGATTGGTAAAATCCCCGACTAGAGACCATTCTCCGGGCTCAGTCATGCCGGCAGATGGGAGACTCATCGGGTCGACTCGCCATATGCAGAGTGGCTTGGGAAGGTGTTGGGTTCCTCTGCCTCCAGGTGAAGGTAAGCACCTAGGATGTGGATGGGTACTCCTCCCCCAGTTGGTAAAATCTCCGACTAGAGACCATTCTCCGGGCTCAGTCATGCCGGCAGATGGGAGACTCATCGGGTCGACTAATTGGTAAGATCCCCGACTAGAGACCATTCTCCGGGCTCAGTCATGCCGGCAGATGGGAGACTCATCGGGTCGGCTCGCTACTTGATTGAGTGGCTTGGAAAGATGATGAGCTCCTCCGCCCCCAGTTAAGCTAGGCCTCTAGGACGTGGATGGGTATTCCACCCGCAGTTGGTTTAAAAAAGTGTTGAGTTCCTCTGCCTCCAGGTAAGATAGGCCCCTAGGACGTGGACGGGTACTCCGCACCCAATTGGTTTGGGAAGGTGCTGGGTTCCTCTGCCTCCAGACAAGCTAAGCCCCTAGGACGTAGATGGGTACTCCGCCCCCAATTGGTTTGGAAAGGTGTTTGAATTCCTCTGCCTCCAGGTAAGCTAAGCACCTAGGACGTGGACTAGTTCTCTGCCCCCTGTTGCTTTGATAATAAGATGGTTGAGTTCCTCTGCCTCCAGGTGAAGGTAAGCACCTAGGACGTGGACTGGTTCTCTGCCCCCTGTTGCTTTGATAATAAGATGGTTGAGTTCCTCTGCCTCCAGGTGAAGGTAAGCACCTAGGACCTGGACTGGTTCTCTGCCCCCTGTTGCTTTGATAATAAGATGGTTGAGTTCCTCTGCCTCCAGGTGAAGGTAAGCACCTAGGACGTAGATGGGTACTCCGCCCCCAATTGGTTTGGAAAGGTGTTGAATTCCTCTGCCTCCAGGTAAGCTAAGCACCTGGGACGTGGACTGGTTCTCCGCCCCCGGATAGTTCAAGAAATTGTTAGTTTCCTCCCCTCCAGGAGAGCTCGGCTCCCTGGTAGGTGTGGAGTTCCCTCCCCCTCCAGGAGAGCTCGGCTCCCTGGTAGGTGTGGAGTTCCCCCCCCCCCCCCCCCCCCCCCCCCCCCCCCCCCCCCCTCCAGGAGAGCTCGGCTCCCTGGTAGGTGTGGAGTTCCCTCCCCCTCCAGGTGAGCTCGGCTCCCTGGTAGGTGTGGAGTTTCCTCCCCCTCCAGGAGAGCTCGGCTCCCTGGTAGGTGTGGAGTTCCCTCCCCCTCCAGGAGAGCTCGGCTCCCTGGTAGGTGTGGAGTTCCCTCCCCCTCCAGGTGAGCTCGGCTCCCTGGTAGGTGTGGAGTTCCCTCCCCCTCCAGGAGAGCTCGGCTCCCTGGTAGGTGTGGAGATCCCTCCCACTCCAGGAGAGCTCGGCTCTCTGGTAGGTGTGGAGTTCCCTCCCCCTCCAGGAGAGCTCGGCTCCCTGGTAGGTGTGGAGTTCCCTCCCCCTCCAGGAGAGCTCGGCTCCCTGGTAGGTGTGGAGTTCCCTCCCCCACCAGGTGAGCTCGGCTCCCTGGTAGGTATAGAGTTACCGCCTTCCACCTCAGGTCGGGTTCAGCTCGACCAGAGGTGTTGAGTTTTCTTCCACCTAAGGTCAAGTTTATTTCGACCTAAGGTGTTGAGCTTTCTCCACCTCCAGCTGAGTACGGCTCACAGGAGGGTTGTTAAGTGGAGAAAGATTTGCCTTCCACCTCAGGTCGAGCTCGGCTCGACTAGAGGTGTTGAGTTCTTTTCCACCTAAAGTCAAGTTCTTTTTGACCTAAGGTGTTGAGCTTTCTCCACCTCCAGCTGAGCTCGGCTCACAGGAGGGTTGTTAAGTGGAGAAAGGTTTGCCTCCCACCTCAGGTCGAGCTCGGCTCGCCAGAGGTGTTGAGTTTTCTTCCACCTAAGGACAAGTTCAATTCGACCTAAGGTGTTGAGCTTTCTCCACCTCCAGCTGAGCTCGGCTCACAGGAGGGTTGTTAAGTGGAGAAAGGTTCACCTTCCGCCTCAAGTCAGGTTCAACTGATAAACTCGACAGGGCCCTTCGCGGATTCCTCTAGGGTCCCACCTACTCGTCAAATAGGTGGGTTGGAATTTCTTTCCGAGCTTAAGGCAAGCTCGAAAAGAGCGGGGATTGTGTACAACCCTCATATTTTCCGAGCTGGTGTGACCCGACGCAGGAGAGATCGCAATAGTGAAGGTAGCCGGGGCGTGACGAGTCGACATGTTGAAGAGGTTCGAAGCCACCCAAGGCAAAAGGAGGGGGAGGTAGACGATTCGGCCCACTCCCCCGCTTTCCGCCAAGGCCTAGGGGAGGAGTGGACCTTCGGTCCACTCGCCCAGGCTTAGGGTTCGGTCCACTCGCCCGGCCCTAGGGGGCGAGTGGACCAAAGGTCCACTCGCCCAGGCCTAGGGGCGACCAGGCCTAGGGGCGAGTGGACCTTCGGTCCACTCGCCCAAGCCTAAGGGAGAGGGACGAGTGGACCAAGAGTCCACTCGCCCAGTCCCAGGGGCGAGTGGACCTTCGGTCCACTCGTCTGCTCTCTATGCAAAGGGAGAGGTGGGTTGTTCGGGCAAGGGGGAAATGGACGTCTCATCTCCACTCGCCTCCCCCCCTGTACTGGTCGTTCAGGTTCGTAGTTGAGCTGCGGATAGCAGAATTTGGGCTATCCGCAGCCCAATTTTGGGAAGTCAATAAATAGACCCTCATTGGCACCTTGGGAAGGGATGTTAGTACCCCCCCCCCCTCCCTCGCGTGTGAGCAAGCACTACCCCTCCCCTCCCCCTGTCGTTGAAGGTGGATGGTGAGGTGATCCTTAGTGCCCTCCAAGGTGCCCAGACTCAGCATTGGCTTGGGAGGGGAAGTTCCTTGAGAGCTTCCGGGTATGTGGTGGGACCTCTACGCTGCAGCTTAAGGGGTTCGCTGGTGGACTTAGAAGTTTTCCAAGGGTTAGGTTCTTCGGTTCTTAGCGACTGGTCAAGGGTCTCGCTCGGGTCAAGTAAGGGTTAGCTGCATCTGCCTTGCAAACGTCGAAACCAGTTCTTTGGTTTCAACACGTGACATTGTGATATGCTCACAGCAGCTTAAGGAAGCCACACTTAGCGTAGTGTATAAATACTCTTATTAATTTATTTACATGTTTTGAAGGAGGTTTAAGTACTCCATATATCATTTTGCCTGCTTGTATCTATTTTAGAGGTGTACAATGGGGCATCTGTACTTGTTTAAGCCCTTCTATTTAGGAGAAATCATTTAGGCTTTGTTTGGCGCGGTGGTGGCGGTCGTGAACGCCGTGGTCATGAACCGTCGGTCGTGAACGCCCGACCTCGCCTAAAAAAAATCATGCAATTAATTTATTTTCTTTATAGCGGTCGTAACCTTTGTCTTGCCAAACATACATTCTATGATAACGGCGTTTTTGACCAAACTCGTTGGAGCAAATAAGACGCGCCAAAAGGTGCAATTTCTTCCTCTTCTTTTCTTTTCTTTTCTTTCCTTTCCTTTTTTTTTTTGTGCTAGAATAATTGTAAAATACTATGGATTTCATTTAGATTATTAAGAAAATACAATTTGAATAACTTTAGAACTTTGTACTTAATTTAAGCTCTTTATTTGGGCCATTATTTCTAACTTGCCCTGCTTATTGGTTATTATTGGGTCTACATACACTTGAGCTCCGTTTCTTTAAGCATTTTCAACTTGGAATCACCGAATCCCCAAAACATCATTTTATGTCTAATTCCAACTGCAGGGAGGGAGTTTCATTCAAGAACATTATTTTTTTTTATCTCCAGCTCCAGCTCCAACGGCCACCTTCCACCCAAACAGACCCCCATATGTGCCACTGCTTTCCATAAACTTGTTGGACAATGAATTTCTCATCATAACTTTAGTCCTAATAAATGTGTCTTCAACACTAATTATCCATGAATTCCGATATTGTGATCATTACCTCGCAAATACCTGATCATTGACTCGCAAAATCGTTCTCCTTATCTTTAATGATATCATAGTTTACAGTCCCACTTGGAAAATCTCGCTCATGTCTTCGAACTACAACTCACTCCATATTATTTTGTTAAATTCACAAATGTGTGTTCTTCCAACAATAACTCAAATATCTTGGCCATGTGCTCTTGGGCTCGTGTCGTTTTGCATCATTTGTCATACATGAAACTCAATCAATTGAGGATGATTCACTATCTGTTACCTATAAGGAATTTCAAGGGTTTCTCACGAGAAAGAGGAGATAAGGAAGAAAAGAAATCCAAGAAATATTCTTGGCTAGCCCAAAGCTCTATAATTTATTCACCCAATAAATTCTCGACGCATGCAAGCTAGAGTATTTAAGCCCGACCCCATATGCAAAAATACTAAATGTGCTCGAATATAAATGCACTAAAAGGGATACTGGACGGCATCTTATGTGACATAGCTCACTAGTGCACCACCAACCTAAAAAAAACCTGCCAAGTACTGGTGGCGCCCTCGTGATCTCGTGAGTCGACGTCAATGCCCGTCTAATGTAACACTCTCTTCAATCGATGAGTTCCTTAATGAGTCTCGCATGGCCACTACCTCTAACTCAACCTCCTTGTTGGTTGTGAACTTATTGGACTGCTTTTCATAAATCTCATCATAAGTTTTAGGCCTAAAAAAGGCCTCTTAAACACTTTTATCAGCCACGAACAAGATATTCCGACCATTCCCTCGCCAATTTATCCTTCTCATCTTCAATGTACATTCCTACTTGGAACGGCTCTCCCAGTTCTTTCAACTAAGACCAGCTACATATTATTTTGTTAAATTCACAAATGTTTGTTCTTCCAACAATAATTCACATATCTCGGCCGAAATCACCGTGATCATTGAATGGCCGCAACTCAGTCTCACAGCGCAGTAAGTGGTTTCCTCAACCTTATCAAATATTATTGCCACTTTATACTTGCTTATGCAGTATTTCAACACCATTATCATCGCTTTTCAGGGAAAGATACACTCCTCTGCCTTCAAAAAACAAAAAAGGCATGGCTACCCTCACATTCTACAACTGCATCTGTACTCAAATGCAAGAAATCTCCACATATGTTCGCAAAATGTTCGTCTTAATAGAAGTTGTTAATGACAATGTTTCCGTTAGAGCGAGCAAATCAACAAATGCGCAGATAAATGTAGATTATAACTCCCACTCCAACAACCTATCAACCTAAACACTCTTGAACATTGATTTCTAGCTACACGAACTCATAGGCAACACCTACCGCGCATCTATAAATCCAACCAAGACAACAAAAATGGTAATGCTCTAATGCATTATCTCCATCTCTTCTCAATCTCAGGTATCTTCACCATGCACTTCCAATTATATACCCACCTACAAGACACTCATCACAATAACAAAGCATGTTGACATCATATGTAACGACCCAACATGTGACATGACCCAAATAGATAATAAAATTAAATAAAAAGTTTGTCCCCTATGATGAAAAAAATATGAAATCAGTGTCAACTCATTGACGCTTTGCAGCGTTCGAATTGTGTTAATGGAATCTGAATTTTTATATTATATATGTTGGTTGAATGATGCACATAGCATTAATTTGTGGTGTGCCAGTAGTGTAGTCGCTGCTTTGAAATCGACTATTACTAGCTGAAATGGGTGTGCTACTAACGGAATTAGTAACTGATGTTGATGTGCAAATAGTTATATTGGTGGTCTAATAATATTTGCACATTGGTGTGCCAATAAAGAAGAAAGGAAAATTATTAAGCGGTGAAGAGTTTGGGGGTATCTACATGTGGCGTGTTTTCCACTGTTCTTATCTATTGCACATACTACCTCTTCTCCTCCCAATTACGAGCGCACCGCGGTTAGGGCACGTTGCCAATCTCCTTCTCTATCTTCTCCTCTCCTCTCCCTCTCTGAAACTCACAAAACATTGCGGGAATCAGTGGGTATTTCAGAGATCGAAGGTTGCGCAGCTTTGGTTGAACTGGGGATTAGTCGGGATTGTGAATCAGTGCTCAGCTCTTGTTCTAGTTCACTGTAAGCCTTCTATTCCCCTGATCTCGGTTAGCTTTTGATGTTTTCGTTATGATCGGAAAGTTTTGTTTACAAACCAGTCGGCGGTTTGGTTTGGGTATGATCTGAATTAAGGAGTTTGGCATAGTTTTGCTTGAGCTGGGATTCTATTGGGTTCGTGTGTTCGTACTGAACCGGTGCCCAGATTTTCTCATCTACTCTGTGAGCCCTCTTATCTCCTCTCCCTTAAAATCAACTGTTGTATTATTACTTGTTTTGGGCTCTCTCTTTGGTATACTGATTTGGATTGTTTTAACTATATACCTTGCTTTAGTTACTGACCCGCTGCTGTTATATAAAGCAATGAATATATTATAGTGGGTGTTAATGGGTTAGTGAGAATATGTTTAAAACAGTGAGTTTGATAGATTAAAATTGTGAGCTAATGAATCTCCAATCCTCTTTGGGTTTGCCTTAACTCATAAATGGGGATTTTTCTGGATTAACTGCTCATGATGGCCGACTGATAAGTTAGTCTTTAAATGGAGTTTTTGTCAAGATGTTTTAGTAACTGCTACTCCTCTTTTGTTTATATATGGGGGATATAATAAAATGAGAATCAAGTGGTTCAGTATTTATGTTTTCCTTATTAAGAAGTCCAATAGTGAGCTAAAAGAGTATTATTTTAACTTAACTTTAATAGTTAAGGAACTACCAAATGATGTAATCATAATGGAACTATAGCGAGGTGCAACCTCGAGATAAAGGACCCTATATGATATGATTTTTATATAGATACCGCGATGGATGGCACCTCCAAATAGACCTGATAATGCTATGAATACTGATACTGATGGTGAGAGCTACCTGTTTCATTTATGCTTTATTGCTTTACCTTCCTTTTACGTATGCACACTTATTATACTGAAAGTTAAATGCATATCTTTGATACTTACTGTCGCTATCTTGTATGGCCTTGAGAAAGGCAAACAGGCGAATAAATTCTGAGGGGATATATATAAAATTGAATAACTCACTTAATGTAAACGTGTCGACACGAGGTTATATTACGGGCGAATGAACTGCTAGCACATGAATGAAATCTCACAGAAGAATTGCCAAACCAGTCGGCCGAAAGGCATAAACGCATGTTGTACGTACTGGTGAGGACATTGATGACCCTTCGGGGTGGGCCCAAAGCATGAAACAGGACATGAATGAAACATGTACACTG
This sequence comes from Dactylorhiza incarnata, assembly GCA_033032865.1. NCBI lineage: Eukaryota > Viridiplantae > Streptophyta > Magnoliopsida > Asparagales > Orchidaceae > Dactylorhiza > Dactylorhiza incarnata. The sequence continues at coordinate 3,997,336 of JAWHQI010000177.1, read as the reverse complement.
AATATGGATTCAATCGCCCCTAATATATCCTAAGAAATGAAACAGTTATAGAAATACAGATTAACAGATATACTGATACACTGACATAGAAATACTGATTTATTGATTTACTGCATACACTGATATACTGCTATAACAGGAATATGATAACTGGTTCATAGATTGCTTAATTGTACTGGTATATGGAGATAAATGCTGCATAGCTTTCTTTCTTACACAGCCACTATGATATAGAGACTGATATGATCCTATAATTGCTCATATTTATTTTACTGGTACTAACATGTTCATATAGTTATATGCTACATAAGTTCATTTATGAGACAGAGAAATGGTTAGTATGGACAATGTCTTTTTAACTGCATAAGTTTTTCTAATTGTATATAGCAATGAAAGAGGTATATCCTCACTTAGTCATATTTTTATGACTAAGCCCGTCGTCAAATTTTGTAGGTAACGAACATTACTTGGATACGCGAAAACAAAAGGACTGACTAAGATAGAACAGAAAAGAATCAACGACTAAGACAAGGTATGAAAGTAAATTTCTTATTATGTGTCTTTATTTTGTATTCACTAGCCTTACTTCAACCTGGGACACATGTATGAACAGAGCTTAGATACAGATGTATGTGGGGTCTAAATGGGAGCCTCACATCATACACCGCCCAACCAACTTCAACTGATAAAGTCTACAACGGCCTAAAGGACTATTGGAAACCATCGCCGGTGCATAATTGCACACACACATGCACAAGCATGCAAATGAAGAACTAATAAAGCATCTTCAAAGACAAAGAACTACGAGATCGTTGACAAGGGCGTCCTAGCATTCGAGCCTTTTCATGTTTTTACCAGTGGTTTGAAAAAAGTAACGAAATCTCTATTCCAGAAAGAGAAAATGTCATGTTTATTTTTCCTTCCTGCGAGGACATGGAGATTAGATCCAACCATGCATAAAAATGCAAATAACTTGTCTCTTAATTTTCGACCCCCTCAGTCACTGTGAACGGTCTCGATCTATGCAATGGGATGTGTATATTTATCTATCTCTTATTGGAAATAGGAACAAGCAGGTATGAAAAATGACTTTATAGTGTCTAGGCTTGGGCCATGAGGGCTTCTTTTTTCTTTTGATCAGAGTAATTTTAGTCATCATAAGAGGAAAGAGGAACAAGCAGGTGCACGCACACACGTGCAAAAGCACATACAAGTGTGCATGCACAAAAACACAGTTTCTTCACACTCTCACCTGCATCCACCAATCATTCTTTTGGATTAACAAAGTCTCCAATAGCTTTTGGGCTCCAAATACTCGGCAAATTGAAGACATGAGCAGGTTAAATCAACTTATTCATATCAACAAAATACATGGCTATCTCTAAAAAAAACTTCACCATACTTTTGAGTAATACTCTGCTAGCAATCATATTGTCCAAATCGAAATTCAACACCTACCAGCCCAAAATCAATGGATTAACAAAGTCTTCAATAGCTACACTGAACATAATCTCAACGGTTTTTGCTAGGATAAACCTCCACAGAGGTGTTGAATTATATGCTGGGCAAAATACTGACACAAAATTACAGCAAGCATGCCTCCATTTAAAACACTATGGCTAAGTATATCCCCATTGTCCTCAACTACGCCCATGAAGCTTGTTCTAATTCTCTCATGTACACGAACCAGCCAACTGCCCTTGAACATGCACATGAAGACTCAGGTATACCGTTATGGCACATAACACATTTTTTGGCAGAGAGCAAATGATTTTTCGCCTGCTTACAAGCATATTGTTGCACCACTCCAAAAAACTAAAGTCATTGCTACTATCATCATTTTCAAGCGCTCTCCTTTATCCCTCCGGTCTCTAAAAAAATTCTACTTCAAACTCCCACATCCACGGAGTATTCATGTATCCTTACTCAAATATACCAAGACCATATTTAAAGACGACTTTAATAATGAGCAATCGTATAGGCAATTCAAAAACCACTATTCGCACTCCAAAAAATACCTAAATTCTCTTATTTTATTCGCAGCAAAAAAAAAAGAAAATCGGCGATTAGAGTTCTTTTTCCATGACCTGAGAGAACCGGTGCCGGATTCATCTCCAAGAATCACTTTCTCCACGAAATCTTCAGCACCTCCATTAAACTCCCCTCGGATCACCCAGGTTCGAAAACACGCTTGTTCAAATTTATGAACACTGTCTTTATTATTGTTTCCTGTTCATTTTTTCTCACATTCTATTCATCTCTCTTGCGTAAACTCTAATCTCTACCGCCAAAAACCACACTTCGGTGAATCTTCCTCTGAGATAACTTGATTTCCATAAAAATTGTTAATTTCTTCTGCTCTCGTGCCAATCTACTTGCACAGGTAAACTTTTCTAGTATTTTCTGCAATCTTTAAGTGTTCCTTCTACTCGAGTCTAGGATTTCTCTTCATATCTTCGATCTCGAGCAGCTCTCCGCGATGTGGGGGCTCAGGAGGAATATTTCTGTACTACGACGTGGCTTGATACATGAAACAAGGAATCTGTTTTTAGACTGCCAATATTTTGGAATGCAAATATATTTTTGGACTGTGGACATCAATGAAATGCTAATAGCCAAAATCAGACTCCTTATAACATGCACTCTTAATCATTCATCATTTTACCCTGAGCATTATCCCTATTGACGAGAAGACCCTTGCAGAACCAACCAACTGTAATATTGAAGACGATGCCACCTCCGAATATACATCGCATAATATTTCTCCTTGTCAATCCCTTTGATGAGAACTCCATGCCTATTATATTTGAATGACCAATTGACTTCCGATATAGATTTAGAAGTATTTTTTTTATTTGTGCACATATAAATTGTTAAAGATTGAACCGGGGCCTCTCTAAACCTGAACCGTCACTGTAGCCTGTAATGAATAAATGATGTATTAATTGTTGCTGTTTTCAAAGGGGCGTATAACTCTTTGGAAATATTTCTCTTTAATGTCCTGCTAATCAATGTGTAACCTTCTGCATCGCCTGTTCCTGCATCTATAAAAGGAATGACATTTTGTAAGCACATTAAGGCAATTAAGAAATGAATGAATGAAGTTATCCAGCATTATTATCCTCTCAATTTTCTGTTCTCGTTTTTCCTTTCCACCATCAAAATGCTGAGTAACAAGATCATAACTTTCTATCAGTGGTATCAGAGCTACAAGTTTCTGCCACTATAGCAGTTCGTGTTCTTATCCCTCTACATCATGAGCTCATCATCTACAACCCCGATTCCCTACTCTCACCATATTGCCCCCATATTCAATGGGGAACTCTATGATCATTGGGCCATGAAGATGGAGACACTCCTAGATTCTCAAGACCTCTGGGAGATCGTTCAGAATGGTCCCCAAGCCTCCGAGAAATCAAAGGATGGTAAAGAAGCAACAATACCCAAAGCAGAAAAGCAGAAAAACTCTTTGGCATTGCTCACCATCCAAGAAGCCATCTCCCCAATCATTTTCCCACGCATCATAGGAGCAAAAACAGCAAAGATTGCATGGGACACACTCAAAGAGATCTACCAAGGAGATCAAAAGGTAATCTCTATTCGAAAAGTAAATGTCAAGAGACAGTTTGATGCTCTCACAATGCAAGAAAATGAGACCATTTTTGAATTCATGCCCAAGTTAACCAATCTATCAAATCAACTAAGTAACCTGGGCTCACCAATTCCAGAAAATGAGTTGGTGCTGAAAATTCTCACAAGTCTCCCTAGATCTTATAATCACATTGCTGCAGCAATAGAAGAGAGCAATGATTTAAACACTCTACATGTTGCTGCTCTGATTGGGAAGCTCCAATCACATGAAGAAAGGTTAAAACGCCACCTTCCAAGTGTGACTCATGCCCTCCAAACCAAGATGCATATCAGTAAGCAGAGTCCAAATAAAGCTTCTGGAAACTTCAACAAGAGATTCAATAAAGACAAAACTAACTGGAAGCAATCAAACCAAACAAAATTTCAGCAACCAACTGGAGTGCAACATGAAAACAGCCAGTCAAGTGGTTTGTTTTGCACTCTTTGCAAGAAGACAAACCATGACACCACCAAATGTTATTTCAAATGTAAGAGGTGTAAAAAACCCACACATTTTGATAAAAACTGTTGGTACAAAAACAAAGAGGAGGCAAAGTACACAGAAGAAACAAAACCAACTGAAGAAAAAGCTTTCATGACTTGTATCCCAGAATCATCCATCCCAAAGAAAACTTCCAACTAGGTGATTGATTCAGGATGTTCAAGTCACATGACTAATGACAAAACTCTTTTCTCTAAATTAGATGAGAGTTGCAAGTCACTTGTCTATCTGGGAGATGGAGAACCAAGAAAGATTGAAGGCAAAGGGAGTGTGCTTCTCACCACTGAAAATGGAAAGCACAAAGTCATAGAAAATGTCAAGTTCGTACTGTACAACCCTGAATTCTCCGAGTAGGTTCTCTAGACAAGAGGTATTTTGGAACATCAATTTCCAGTATGATCCAGGGCAGGAAAGGAGGAGGGCGAGCGGTGGAAATAGAGACCTCCCGCTCGCCCAGCCCAAAGCAGGGGGGCGAGCTCCTCTCGACCCATCCCCTCCAGGGGGGCGAGCTCCTCTCGCCCCCGCGCCCCCAGCAGCAGGGGGGCGAGACCCGCGAGTCGCTAGCGCCAGCGGTAGCAATACCGTCGGGCGCTAGCCAATCTCGCCCCAAGGCAAGGGGGGCGAGCTCCTCTCGCCCCCATCCCCTCCAGGGGGGCGAGCTCCTCTCGCCCCCCGCGCCCCTAGCAGAAGGGCGAGACCAGCAGGGGAGCCGCCCCTAGCTGGGTCTCGCTCAGCCCCAGCAGAAGGGCGAGACCAGCAGGGGAGCCGCCCCTAGCTGGGTCTCGCCCAGCCCCAGCAGAGGGGTGAGACCAGCAGGGGGGCAGCCCCTAGCTAGGTCTCGCCCAGCCCCAGCAGAGGGGTGAGACCAGCAGGGGGCCGACCCCCGGGTCTCGCCCCACCCGGTTAATGGGCTCGCCGAGCCCCGCGAGGTACCCCCTCTCGCCCAGTTCCGGGGGGAGGGGTCGGTCTGCGTTTAGCGTCGTGGAACAGCGGGATTTGGCTATTCGCAGGCCAAATCCGAGGGCATTTTGGTAACTTCGCAGGCAGTTTTTGGTTATTCGTAGCCCAACTTCAGAAATCCTATAAATAGGACCAAGGGGGCACCATTTGGAAGAGGATCCTTCTAGGCTAGCTCTCTCCCTCTCTCTCCCTCCCCAAGTCTCTCTAGGGGGTGAGGAGAGCCTCCAGTGGTGCCCAAGCTTAGTAGTGGCTTGGGAGGGGAAGTTCCTAAGGGGCTTCCGGGTATGTGGAGGGACCTCCCCACTAAGCCCTTGGTCCAGTCCATAGTTCCTCAACCTTCAACCTAGAGCTCTCCCTTGGGGGAAGTAAGGGTTGGTCGCCCCTCAGCTTGCTGAGGGCCCCGAACTCCACAGAGATCGAGAAATCGGTTTCAACACGTACCAAGTTTGGCTCAGAATCTGCTCAGTGTGGGCCAGTTGATTGACAACGGCTACACAGTCGTATTTAAATCCAAAGCCTGTTTGATTTCTGACCCCTCTAATGTGCAGGTTGCTTGTGTGGATATGTCCAATAACATAATTTTCACGCTTTCTTTTGATTCTCCAATACAGAAGGCACTTTCTTGTGGCAGCCTTCCTGATCCTGTGGTCACTTGGCACCACAGGTTGGGCCATTTGAACTATGATTCAATCAAGAATCTATTTGATCACAACCTTGTAGATGGGGTGCCTGAGCTGAAGATTCATCATAGCCAATGTGATGTGTGTGCAACAAACAAATCTCATAGACAGCCTTTCCTGCCAGCACAAAATAGAAGATCAAAACCTTTGGAACTACTCCATTGTGATTTGTGGGGGCCATCCTCTACCCCAACCTTGGGAGGCAAGAGGTATTTTTTCTTAATAGTTGATGATTTCTCCCCGTTTCTCTTGGATCTTTTTTCTTGCCCAAAAATCAAAAACATTAGATTGTTTCATTGACTATAAGAGGGAAATAGAAAACAAATTAGAGAAAAGGATAAAAAGCATAAGAAGTGACAATGGAGGAGAATTCATGTCTCACGTTTTCACACATTTCTGTAAAATCAGCGGCATCAAACATGAGCTAACTATACCTGGGACACCACAGCAGAATGGGGTAGTAGAGAGGAGAAATAGGACCATTGTTAAGATGGGTCGATCCATGTTAAACCACAAATGTCTCCCAAAATCCTTCTGGGGAGAAGCCACAAACACAGCAGTTTACATTCTGAATAGGGCTCCTACCAAATCTGTGAAAGATTCCACCCCCTATGAGAGCTTGTACAACAAAAAACCAAATTTGTCCCACATGAAAACCTTTGGATGCATAGCATTTGCTCATGTACTCAAAGAAAAGAGAGACAAGTTAGATGAAACAAGTGAGAAATGCATATTTGTAGGATACAGTGATGTTAGCAAAGCCTATAGGCTGTACAATCCTACTAAAGAAAATCTGATCACCTCTAGAGATGTCATTTTTCATGAAGAAGATGCATGGGAATGGGGGTCAGACAATGTGACAGATCTCAGGTTTTCCCCTACAACCTCGGTTGAATTTAAATCTAATTCCATCCATGAGCTTGAAAGGGAACCCAATGGCCAAGAGGCTCTCACACCTGTTGAATCTGATTCAGAAATTTCTGAGTCATCATCCCCCCTTAAATTTAGGTCTCTCCAAGAGATCTATGAAGCCACAGCCACTGCTCTATTCCATCTCAGCCCACACAGCTTTACAGAAGCCATACAAAGCTCTGAATGGAAATTTGCAATGGATGAGGAGATAAGACTTGTTGAGAAAAATAACACCTGGACACTTACTCCCAAACCAAAAAATAAAACTGTAATTGGTTTAAAATGGATTTTTAAACTAAAACAAGACCAAGAAGGAAAAATTATCAAACACAAAGCAAGGATAGTTGCTAAGGGGTACTCTCAGAAATATGAGAGAGATTATGAAGAGACATTTGCTCCAGTGGCTCGTATGGACTCCATCAGATTGATCCTTGCTATAGCCGCCAATCACGACTATCCAATTTACCAGCTCGATGTTAAATCAGCTTTTCTTAACGGTGTTCTAGAAGAGGAAGTGTATGTGGAGCAACCAGAGGGCTACCTGAAGAAGGGAAAAGAAGACCATGTGTACAAGCTCAACAAAGCCTTGTATGGGCTTAAGCAAGCTCCACGTGCGTGGCACTCAAATATCACTCAGTATTTCAAAGAAGAAGGACTTGTCCCAAGCCAGTTTGAACCAACCCTATTTATAAAGCATGGACCAAGCTCTCAGAAGCTAATCGTCTGTCTGTATGTAGACGATCTTCTGATCACCGGTGGATGCAGCAAAACAATCACTGAGTTCAAAATGATGATGAAGTAAGAGGTATGAAATGACTGATTTAGGTCACCTTAACTTATTTCTTGGCATGCAGGTGAAGCTCCATTCTAGTTTTTTCCTCTCACAAGAACAATATGCCAAGGAGCTGTTAAGAAAATTCAACATGTGGGAATGCAATCCTTGCATAACCCCAATGTGTACCAACATCAAGCTCAGCAAGCGCAAAGAAGGAGAAGAGCTAGCCGATGAAAATACCTACAGAAGTTTGATTGGGTCCTTAATCTACCTCACCAATACACGACCCGATCTGGAGCATTCAGTTAACCTCTTATCTCGTTTCGTAAGCAAACCAACCAAGCAGCACATGGAGGCTGCAAAGCGCATTCTCAGGTATCTTAAAGGGACTGTGACCCATGGGATCCACTACACCAAAGATCTCAACCCAAGGCTCACAGGCTACTGCGACTCCGATTGGGGAGGCTCAATTGATAACAGGAAGAGCACAGAGGGGTACATTTTCTACTAGGGCACAAATCCGATAAGCTGGAGATCAAGAAAACAATCTACCATCACTCTTTCAACTACAGAAGCTGAGTACATGGACATAAACTCAGCTATATGCGAAGGTATATGGCTGCGCCGAATGCTAGAAGAGCTTACTGGGGAGGTAAAAGAAGAAATTCTGCTTAAATGTGATAATACTTCAGCTATAGCTCTGTCCAAGAACCCGGTGTTTCATAATCGAAGCAAGCATATCGAAATAAAATACCATTTCATTCGAGAGAAGCTAGAAGAAGGAGCAGCGAGGATCGAGCACTGCCCTACTCAACTCCAGCTCGCCGATGTTTTCACAAAAGCTCTCAGCCGAGACCGCTTCGTAAACCTAAAGGAAGGCCTCAAAGTCGCTGCAAAGTCCGGTTCAAGGGAGGGTGTTAAAGATTGAACCGGGGCCTCTCTAAACCTGAACCGTCACTGTAGCCTGTAATGAATAAATGATGTATTAATTGCTGCTGTTTTCAAAGGGGCGTATAACTCTTTGGAAACATTTCTCTTTAATGTCCTGCTAATCAATGTGTAACCTCCTGCATCGCTTGTTCCTGCATCTATAAAAGGAATGACATTTTGTAAGCACATTAAGGCAATTAAGAAATGAATGAATGGAGTTATCCAGCATTATTATCCTCTCAATTTTCTGTTCTCGTTTTTCCTTTCCACCATCAAAATGCTGAGTAACAAGATCATAACTTTCTATCATAAATGTATAAATTTTCACTAATTCTCTTTTTAGGAGTTTTTTTTTTCTCTGGAGGATTAATTTTATCATTACAACCTTATTTATCTTGATACAGTTTTTAACTTCAAATATATTTTGGCGATTGTTATCCGCACTTCAATATTGGCTATCCGCACTCGACTTTAGGCTTTATTTTTTCTCCCTAAAAACGATAATCGCAAAGCAGTTTTTATTTTTCCGTTTTCTCCCTTAATTCCTCCCCGACGAAATTGCGCCCTGCTTCCACCCCGACGAAATCGCGCACTGCTATGAATAGGGTATTGTTTTTTGGATCGAGAAGATGTCTAATGCTTCAAAAATTTTGGAAAATGCATGTTTATATGTTATATTTTACTTATTTACTCTTTTGCTCTTCAAAAATATTCAATTTTGTCAACTTTAGATGATATTATGGACTTTTGAAATATTTGAGAACAAAAAAATTTTCTTACAATTTTTCTAAAATTTCAATTTGCGGATATCAAAAATTTGATTTGCGGATATAATTTTAACAAAAACTGCTTTGCGGATATCAAAAATTTGCGAATAGCCGAAACTGTAGTGCGGATAACAATCGCCTATATTTTTTGCTCCTTAGCAAACATTTTAAGAATGATGTAAGTTTAAATTTGCAGGATTCACTAAATAGTGTTTGATATAAATCCTAGTAACAGCCTCAACTGTTTCCAGAAATGGGGAAGAGGTGAAGTAAATATGATATGGATGTGATGATTCTTTTGGGTACCTGTTGGTCTGGGGTAAACTTCCGGGTCCAGGATTTTACTGCTCGGAGTGTGCTGGTAACTGAGGAAGAGGGCGTGCGGAGTTATGGCGTCGGGCTGCGGTGGCCGGAGGATGATGCTGTGGGCCTTGAGTCCAGATATATGGAATAAGGCGGAGATCAGCGGAAGGCAGCTCGACCACGGTCCGAGGGCGATCACCACCGCATCGGCAGGCAACATTCTTCCATCTCGGAGAAGGACGCCTGCGCCGCTGACATCCACGCTCTGCACCTCGCCAAGCACCACCTCGACGCCGTGCTCCGCCGTGGCGGAGGATAGAAGCGCCCGGGTAAAGAGCTGGGGGTGGACTTGCGCCGTCGTCTCCGGCGTTCCGATCGTCCGAGGCCGGGAGACGGCGGCGCCGTCGATCCACGACGGGATCGCCGGAGATCGGGATCCGGAAAGTGCAGAGGCGGAGAGGGACAGGGACAGGGTGGTTAGGGCGCGGTAGCCGTAAGTGCGGGGGCCATCGAGGAGATCTGAGAGGGAGCGGTGGAGGAGGAAGCTGGCGCGGGCGAGATCTGCGACGGGGGTCCCGTCGCACCAGTCGAGAGCGAGGAAGCCGCCGGCCTTGCCGGAAGCGGCGCAGGCGATGGAGGATTTCTCCACGACGGTAATGGCGACGCGCCCTGCGCCCTTGGAAGCTAGAAAGTAGGCGGTGCAGGCGCCGATTACGCCGCCGCCGCAGATTATTACGCGGCGGCGGGGTGCCTCGTCACCTCCGCCTGCGGTGGCAGGGGCAGCGAATGCTTCGCCGGGCATGGTGGCGATTGGAAGTCCGAATCGAGCGAGGGCGAGCGCTAGCATTGCTGATGCTATCTGGGGGCAAATTTATCTGTAGCTTCGGATTTTCTGCCACGCGGAACACGAGATTCTCAATGATTAATAACACTCGCGCGTACCATATTAATTACCTATACAAAACATCAACCATCTCGCACAATAGTTGTAGCGTCCTGCACATTTTTGAAGCATTTGATTTTTAAATAGTTGTGTCAATAAAATGTTTTAGAACTTTTTGAAAAGCAGTAAACACTCGCTTTCAGAAAAGCTAAAAAAAATCTTCCTTATTTTCCCGATTCTTTTATCATTAAAATATAGTCAGGTCAACTTTATAATTAACATTTTTTTTGCATGGACGTGTTATATGGTCGCAATATCCCCCGAGCAACAATGCATTTAACCACCACATAGTTTATCGCCGAATGAGTAAAGGCAACAAAATATTTGATAAAAATATTAAATGATAATAATATTTAAATGAGAATTAATATTTGCAATAAAATATTTAAAATACATATATATGATAATTTATCATTAGAGTGAGGAACAAGTGCATGTGCTTCTCTAATCCATATACATGCATTAATATATTGATAAGTTTCGCAGGCTCCGTTTGGGGGGACTTATTTTCACCGGTCAAGCGGTTACGAGTCCAGGGGCGGAACTAGGATTTTGAAGGTGCACGGGCACAATTTAATTAATATATATTCGGGGGATTTGGGGGGCAGTGTCCTCTGAAATTGATTAACAAATTGATTACTTTAATATCAAGTAAGCCAACTCAATGCAATTACTAAAGCAAGGAAATGCATGAATAACGGGCTATGTTCGTTTTGTCATAATTGAGGCTCCGAAATTAGCATTGGAGGTCCAATTCTAATGAAAATGAACCCTCAATTCTAATTCCAACCAACCAAACGGATCCTAGAACAAACAAAAATTAAATCTAACAAAGAGGATAATTTAAAGCAATATCCTCATCTACCATAGAGTTAACATAGAGAAAACAACTAAAATAATCTCCTGCCCATTAAGGTTCATGGGTTTTGACACTAGACCTTTACTTCTCCAAATGGTCTCTAAACAAACACAAACATGATCAATTCATCTTCCCAGGAATCCGATCATCAAAAACTAACTAAAATGGCACATGTGAAGGGATAAAGTGACCTTCCATGACCCAATGAAGTGCCCATTTGGTCTAGCGCCATTAAGATATGGATTAAAAATCAACAAATTCTAAATAATTAGGGACTATGTTGGCCATTTTCGCAGCAATAAAATCACAGTCAAGCACTTGACCACAAGCAGCAAACAATTCAGCAAGGTGTTCTTCAGTGAACTGATCAATGCAACACCTCCTTCCTTTTCTGTAGCCGCTCCTCCTCTGTTGAAAATCTCATGGTATTAAAAAAACACCTCTATTGCCATTTTATTAGCCAACACCAAAGCAAAATTCACAATCATACCCTCCAATTGAGCTGCTGATTGTTGGAAGATCCATCACTGCTCGAATCCTTACTACTATCTCCTGCCCATTAAGGTGTAGGGTGAGATAAGGGGAAGAGTTGTTACGAGATTCATCTTTCTCTCATCATCATCGTCTAGGGTTAAGGACCTCCCATGGGGAATGACGGAATGTCAAATTTGAAGGTGCGGCGGACACAGTGCTCGTCCTCGACGAAGTCGCGCTCTAGTGCACTGACGGCGAGAGCAGGGTCGTGCGCCCACGCTTCCCCCTCCGGCTCCAACCGGCCGCTCGACGCTCCATGTCCCGCCGCTTCCCCCTCCGCCTGCCCTAGGCGCGTATTCGCGAAAAAACCGCTCGGGCACTTGCCCGAGCGTGTCTGAGGGTGGGTCCGCCCATGGTTACGACCGCATGAACCAGACCTTAATTAGGGTCCGGTTCATGCGGTCGTAACCGCTTGACCGGTGAAAATAAGTCCCCCCAAACGGAGCCTAAAATTCACTGGAACTTTTCCCCTCTTTCTTGGTCCTCAAAATATTACATCTTGGATATAAGATTAGCGAGAAGGAAACTTTGATAAATAGAGGAAATAGGGATTCAAAGACTCCGAAGTTTAGAGACTAGAGGGGAGACAAACTGAGAATAGCCCGATCGCTTCCATTCATCGTTACGATAAACTCAAAAAGAACGCCCTCCGCTGTCGGGAACATAATGTTTGATTCACCGGCGTGTTCCAGGCTCCCGGCTCAGCAAACATCATTTTTGCATCCCGCAGCGGATTCTCGTGCCGCCATTACAAACCGTTAGTCCTCATCAGAATTGGAAAAAGTTTTTACATCACCGTCGTATAAACACAAAATATACATATTACCTCTTGAGAAGACCAACATGATTAACTCTCTAGCATGAGCACTAAATAAGATGAATGGACACATGATTAATTCTATGGTAATTCCCGCATTTCGGCAATTGGCGATCATCCATTTCAGAGGGAAGAAATAAAAAGGAAAATTTGGCGGGGTTTTAATTAATTTTCACATGAAAGTAGAAAAGGGAGAAGGGGGAAAATTTTGTATTCTCTGTACATGATGGAGCAGCAGCTAGAGTTACAAAGAAGAGGCAGAAGCCTTTTCCTCTGATGCCTGGGAGAAACGGTCGTCAGGCCAAGTAGTTGTAGATCTGGGGGTTGTTCTTGTCTCGCTCCAGGTATTCCCGGTCGATGAGGCTCTCTATTCTCTTTTTCAAGTCAACGGGTTTTATCGGAAATTTGAGCTGCAAAAAAAGAGGGCGAAAATGTTGAACTATGTTTCAATACCAAGCTCAAAGCTGTGATGGTGTCAGATGCCGAACCTGTTGGAAGAGTTCAGTTATTAGAAGTGTGTGGCTGAGCACTTTCCTCGTCTTCATTATTCGAACAATGGCAGCGTCAACCTGCGACCGAGGCATACTATTTATAGTAAATAAACTCTAGAGATGTATGTGATGAGAAACGGTTTAGGCTATGATCGCAGCGGAATGCATCCTTCAGATACTTCCTATTGTGGTGTTGGAGAAAAGAGGTGTGTATCGTGCACAAGAGTGAAAACAAACAGCACAAACGAGAAAAAAATTTATATGAGTAAACAAAGGGGGGGTCCTAATTTCAAATGATTAATTTTATGTAGATGTACTGGAAAGATCAATTAAGATGGACTGTACTTAAACCAAAGTAGGGGACATTTTCACTGATGCTTAAGATAATAAACCCTAACTATGAAGTTCTATTATGGCTCCAATTTTAGCTTGGAAAAAACCCAAATGATCCAAGCCACGAGCTAAAAGGCGGCTTGATCATAATTTCAGGTCAGTTCCAAATTGATCTTTGATTATATATATATATATTGTGTTGTCATTTGACGACCATCAAGCAACCTAATTATATCTAATGCATTTTATTTTGTGACTGTGTTGCTTGTGTGTTATGCAATGTAGGTCGTTCCTGAATCAATCTTAAAATTTTGAGAGTTTCTCAATTCCTCACCTTTATTGTATGTTAAAGTGCTGCAGCTACCTCAGTTGACACTCAATTGCCGCTCAGTTCATCTTCCTCCTTGGTGCTTTATATTAACTTCGTGCGGAGTTTTCTCCATTTCGACTTCTCGAGTCTCCCCTCTCCTACTAATTTCAAGCTTGAGCTGGCTCAAAATCGGAGAAATTTTAGCCAATTCAAAACCATTTGACTTCGAATTGATTTTAAGTCGGCTCAGTTTTGTTTGAGCCGAGATTACAATAAACTCGGCTTGGCTCGAAGTCAGATGGATAATGGAAACTTGAAAAGAGTCACTTTTTGGTCATGCATTGCAGATTGCAGTTCGAAAAGATGTTATGGTGGTGCGATACAGCTGAGAGTCTAAGCGGCAGCCCGGTGCACAAAGCATCCCCGCGCAGCGAGGGTCCAGGGAATGGACCCACCACAAGGGTGAAATGTAGGCAAACCTTACCTTGCATTTTGCAAGAGGCTGCTTCGAGGACTCGAACCCATGACCTCAAGGTCACACGGTAACACCTCAACCGATACATCTGAGAGTCTATTCCCATAAGAACTGAAATATCCAGGCGGCGTGGAAGATTAGTGTGTGTTGTAATCGAAGGTGGTACAGGTAAGGAGGGAGGTGTGCTTGCTATACCACTAGGTTCGATGATGATCGAGAATGGAAGCGATGTCGGAGAAGATTTGTGATAATGGCAAAAGAGCTGGAAATTTTTGTTGAGTTTTCCATGTTTTCCCCACAAGGGGCACGGATTTGATCGATTGTTCGAGGTCATCAATGTGGTCCGCCATGGCATGGTTCAATGGAATCAACGAACCTGGACGCGAGGCAATGCGAGTCGTCGAAGTTTGTTTTGATAGAATTTGCAGTCAAATGCGAGGAGATGGAAACATAAGGACTGCATTCCCCAAGAAAACATTGTTCAAAGGCTCAGTGTGATGGATAATGTATGTAGAAGCCCTACGGTATGGCTCTATGAGATGTTGAGCGAACGGTGCATTGTTGCTGGAAGGTGGTTAGAATCTGGGAATTACTAGGGTCCACGGTGTTGTAGTCGAGAGAAGAATAGAGTTGTAGGGAGACTGTGATGGCAATGGTGCAGAGATGCAATAGTAAACCGAAGGTGAACGCAGGCGGAAACAAACGCTCAGGTCGGTCGTGGGGGCTCTAGAATCCATAGTGTGTGAAGGTGCCGAGGAGTTGAGGAAGCTATACTGGCAAACAATGTTAGAGATGCACGTTGTAGGTCATGTCGGGGAAAAGGGGACGCATGCAAGAATTGAGGGGGTGATCTGGTCGTTGATGTCGTGGAAAGACTGGGAAGGGGCGAAGTTATGTGTGAGTGGCTGGATGAATGCATGAGACTCCAATGTCACACATAGATCATGCGCCTGGGCTAGACGTTGGGACTTGTTGGTCAAGGTCGCGACCTAGGGTAGTAGACGGGGAGGAATGGCATGTCGGACCAAGTGTTATAATTCACAAAAGAAGTTCCAAACACGAGCAATCTTGCATTAAACAATAAAGATGCAAGATACAAGATACAAGAACAAGAGATGGTGCCCTACATAACGCTCTCTTATAGATATATCTCACATCAACACATTACCAAAACCACTACTGGCCTTTTAGATTACAACTATACCAGGACACCTGCTATTTAGGTAATGAATCCCTTGGCCGTAAGAAGTTTACTAACAAAGGGCACACTGCGTTACAATGCACATATGCCATGAACCAGCAAAAAGCATGAGGTGCCAACAAGAGAGGAGAAAAGAAATAGCTCTTGGTCTGCTTACTATTGGGGAGGAGCAGCGTTGTAGATGCCCGCTGACATGTTCATATATGTCGGCCAACATAAATGTTTTGAGGAGAAAACGTCATGACATCGATATTTTAAGCAAAAATGGTAATTTAAAAAAAGGCTATGAGAATGAAAACTTACAAATTAGCCTACAACAGGTTGTTTTTAATCATAGCGATGAACTAAATGATATAACCTAGTTTATGAGTTACTACTAAACACTTGCATTAAGAATATTCTATATGAACTATGAAAGTCTATTTATCATTTTCCACAGGACTTCCCATATAAAACAATTTCCCACAATTACATCCATTTGTAAGTTGGACTGAGTAGCAACACAGAGAAAAAAGTTGAGCAAAACTAAATGTGTCATTAATCATAGAAGAACCTGATATTGACGATCTTGGAATACTCTTTCTGTTGTGCTTGTGTTTTCTTCTACTGTTTCCTTCATTTGAATTGCATTTACCTACCGACAACATATGTTAGAGTATAATTCTTCCTTAAAAAACAAGTCAATCAGAGAGATATTTTACCTTTATACGATACAAAGGCGCACTGAATTCATCGTTGAATACAAATGAGTCTTCATCCTCTACTTCCTTTCCTTTTGGTATCTACGGCAATAATGAATCAAGAAATTTTTGGTTGAACGGCAGCTGATTAGTTTGATGAGAAGTACATTCACGTGATTTATCATACCTTTTGGAGAACACGAACCTTGCCACATGCAAGGGACTGCAAGGTCCTTCTAAGCTCTTTATCTTCAATACTAGTAGAGTCCTTAATATCTTGCAATGTAAGTTTTTGGGCATCATTGAAAAGCATTAACACTACGGTCTGACAAATATGAAACCAAAAAAGATATGTTAGTAGGCATAAAAGATCGAAAAAGTGGAGGAAAAAAACCTAGTTGCTAGAAAAAACAGACCCACCTGGAATAAGGAGACCGCCAGCTCCTTCTTACCTTTAGGAAATTCTGCTTTTAAAACACAATGGCCTAATGAATTTTGCCACATCAAGCGTCTTCCACTATACTTGCTTAGGTAGAACTCCTTAAATATATCCTGAAAGGTAAAAGAAAAAGCTTATATCAATAAGAATATGTATCCTTGAAAGGGTGTAACACAAATCATGTAGCTGAGCACTATCAGTGATCTGACCTGGTAAACATTAAGTTCATGTGGAAGCCGAACATCCATTGGCGGATAAGTTGGCCAGTACCTGAACAGGGTAAAAAAATGTCAATAAACTGTAGGCAAACAGATTTAGGCCCTGCTTGGTAGAGCAGTAGAAAAGAGGTGGCAGTTGCGGAAACAATTATGATAATGCAAGTAGTGTTTGGGTAGGTGCAGTCGTGAATGCTATTTATCCAAAATGGTGTTTAGGCAAAAACGTCACCACTGTCATGCAGATGTGGTCAAGCTTTAGCGGTAATGAATACACAAACCATAAAAAGTAAAATGTGGGCCAACAAAACTGCAATGGAAATTTCAAACAAACATAGACCACCACCATTGCATTTACTATCACAGTTTCACACCACCACCGCACAAAAGCCATAATAAATAGATGGTAAAGTTTGTCATTCAGCCTTTGATCGTGTCGAATGAAGATAAGATGGTTGATGCTCACCCCGTTGTTAAGACATGAACACTCATCTCAATACCACTTGGAAGTTTAGTTCTGGCTTGGGATGATTGTTTGAAAGAATCATTTATTTCTTTTGATAATTCAATATCCTGAAAATAAATGCACAGTAATTTCCATCAGTATCACTAAATAATCATCTTAATACAACTGCAGATATTAACTTCAAATACATAATTACATTAAGAGTAAATGGTACATCAAATACGTAATTACATCTAGATTAGTATGAGGGCATAGAGATATCCCATAAACTCGTCATTTTGCCATTGTTTGTTGGGTTACAAATATTCAAAATCATCTTTATAATGCGTGTCCACGATCAATCACCATAATTACAAGCCTTACCTTAAAAAGTTTTGATCACGAGTTATAAACGCCAAAGCTGATATATACTATTTTCTATAATCTTCTTTTGAATAGGAGGGTTTTTGTTACCGCTTGCGAAAAAGACTTGCAATAAACGAAACAACTTAATACAATCACGAGGTATGCTCGTGTCAAACTTCAGGAGGTTGGTTCCTCCTAGAAGTCCCTCTCCAAATGAGAGATCTTAAACCTAAAGAATAAAAAGATAAACCTAACTTCCAAGCCACATCCTTATATAGGGAGGGGGGCTCACATATCCCGCCATAAAATCGATCTTGACCCCAAGATCGAAGTGTCGCCCGCCATCTAGTAGTGATGTGCCCGCGGGTGGGTTGCCGCAGAGGTGCCCGGAGCTCAGTCCGGCGGTACATCCATGATCATAAGGGCGTCAAATCCAGCCATGCCGATCTCGTCCAAGTCATCCCCGATGAGGGCCCGGAACTCCCTCCTCGACAGGACAATTATGGTTAGGCGAGTAGGGTTACTTGCAACGGTAGCACAGACCTTGCTCCGCAAGTCATTGTACTCTTGGTTGGAAAGGCGGTGAGTAGGGATATGGCGGTTGTTGTGTGGGCCCATAATGGTTGGCCGAGGTAGAGGAGGTGGCGGTGGTGGAGGTTTAGACGGGGGAGGAAAATATAGTTGGTAGGGAGGTTTGGAAGGAGGCGATGGGGAAGGAGGGTCCCTGAACGTCGCCAGGAATTCGGACTCCACTAGTGGGGAGAGGTACATGGCCAGGTTGACAGTTAACGGTTGGAGGGTACGGAGGCGGGCTTGGATATGGGGGTTGTAAGTCGTGCATGAAGTAGGCCAAGTAATGGTCGGGTGGAAGACCTGGAAGATAGGTGACCAACTCGATAAATGTATCAACGTACGAGTCAATGGAGACGGTCTGACAGACCCCACAAATGTGATCGATCATAGTGCCAGATTAGCGGTGATCATACCGCTGAATGAGGGCCTCTGTAAGAGTTTTCCAAGTGAGGCCAGCAGAGGACTGGCGGATCCAGCGGACCATTCCATGCCAATAATCGTTGTGGAGACCTGTTGCGGCTGAGGAGTCTGGTGATTGTCAAAAAACTGCTCGGCGCGGGCAATCCAACAGAGGGGGTCTGTCCCGTTGAATGTGGGAATGTCGAGACGTGGGAGTTGCGGAGGAGGAAATCCCGCCGAGGCGGGTTCTTCGGGGGACAATGTGTTGGGGGAACCCAAGGCAGAGGCGGCAGGAGGCCCGGTGCTATGGTCGGGTTGCAAGTTGTAGAGCATGACCATAATCGAAGTGAACTGCGCGCTTGGGTCTCGAGACGAGAGTTTAAGATAGTGAGAGCATGTTTGAGGGCCTCCATGTGGAATTCCATCGATTGACGATCCTTTGGCAAATGAAGAAGAGGGCAAAAAAGCTGGAGGGTGCGCTAGCGGGCGGCGAGGAGAATAGGGAAGAATGGATCTGGTTGGTGTTGCGGTCGAAGGACTTGGAAGACAAGATCTTTGTTATGCCCCCGGATGATCTTCGGTTCCGAGGATACAAATACGCCAGGAGATCCAAAGAAGCGCCGGAAGAAGACCGGGCTGAACCATGCGGTTCAGCCCGCAACTGATAAATAAGAAGAGGGGGGGCTGAACCGCACCGGTTCAGCCCCAATGGGGGCCGGCCGGCCCTAGGGGGATTGGGGTTCACTTAAATACCCAATCCCCCCTCTTTTGGAGGCATGCAATCTAATATTCAGGTATTCTTCTTTCTTTCCCTAACCCTAGCCTTCTTCTTCTTCCTCTAGTAGTCTTCTTCCCTAGATCTTCAAGTAGGTTCATAACATTTGGTATCAGAGCCTCCTTCCTGCGACCATGGTGACACATACGGAGGAGGAAACGGCGCGCTTGGCCGCCATCGAGGAGAACTATGTCACCTTGACGGATTCCGTAGCGGCAATCGAGGCAAGCGTGAAGAACTCGCAACAAAATCTGGAGGAACGCATCAAGGCGAGGATGGAGGAGTTGAAATCCCTCCTCTTGCAAAATCTGAGAGGAAAGGCGGTGAACGGCGACGACTCCGACGCCGATACAGCAAACACTCCTTAAGGAGGGAGCACTGGAGCGGGGAATGGCGCGGGGCTTCCGGCTAGAGCCTCCGGATCCGGATCGATACATGTTCCTTTATAATATATGACAGGGCGTGGGAGCCCCCCCCCCCCCCCCCCCCCTCGTGTGGTACCTCGGCCACGAGTGTCCCGGCCCGACGACACTCCCGCCGCTTATAGCCCCCACAACCCCCAACCCCCCGGGAACGTGGAAACTATCGCGGTCAGGGTCCTGTCGCGGCCGCGTGGGGAGGGGGGCATATAGTGTCATTCATATAATAACATTTTATATAATATAGATTATATATATGTATATATATATATTTATATATACATATATAACGTTAATATATATATGATTATATAGATTTATATATATATAATTATATTATATAAACATAATATATTAAATTCTGCAGATGAAGTGGACCGCACCACTGTTCATCCGCCGAACTTATTTATTATCTAAATAATTTAAATATAATATATATATATATATATATATTTATATAAATATAATAGTAATTGATGTTGAATGGTAGTTGCGTCGGTGACGTGCCTACACAGCTACTGTTCAACTTCGATGTTCCTTTATTTAATATATATATATGTGTGAGTGTGTGTCTGAAGGAAAGCTAATCTTAAACAAATTTCTCCAAACAGAAAAAAAAAGATTGTAATGATCCGGCCCACAATATTTGAGGTATTGTCCATTTTGGTTCAATCTGGCCCATAGAAAGTTGAACTGCGCTGTTTTATTTGTTTCCATAGGTGGCTTACGAGTACTTCTCAGGAAGTCACCATCCCAGAACAACTCGCACCAAAGCACAATTAATTATGGAGTTTCCAACACAACCCCATCACTTCCTCTGATCTTTGAGGATCCAAATTATGACTTAAGTCGGTAACTTCCCCTCCAATTTCAATGTGAAATTCAGTTTATTCATGCACCTACTTTTACCTAGAAGTCTTCCAGGAGTTGTCTTTCTTTGAACCTTTTTGTCGAAAGATACTCTTTGTAACAACCGTAATTTAATACATAAAACTAAATTTTATCAGGGTCCAATCACGAGCCAAAGTAGTCGAGCCAACTTCGAATCGAGGTACGAGTTTATCGTGGCGCGTACAAGTACATGAAATATCTTTAAGAAACTATTTAGTGATATTTTGTCTAATGGCGTTCTAGTATTAAAACCCAAGTTTAGTTTTCCCCTCTCTAAATCACGATTTCTTTAAGTAACTAAGCGCAGTTCGTGCGGTTACTAAAACCGCAACCCTCTTTATCTGCTCTGTACGGTAGCCGGCTTTTCTCATGCGTCCGCTCGCTTGATATAAGGTGTGCGTAAGCCATTTTCTCCTCTCCCAGCCACTCGACAGAAAGTAACCGCTCATTTCTCCACGATCCTTTCAGTCGGTGGTGCGAAAAGCTCTGCCGCTCCAGATCGACGACACCGGTAGGAGCAGAGTCGTTTTCTCTCCTCCGGAAACCCTAGGCGCTGCGCTCCCGTCGACGACAGTAAGCACCGGGCTCGTCTCGTTCTCCAGTCTCTCTCAACGCTCTCCATTACTGCTCGAGGAGGACGACCTCCTTCTTGGACGCAGATGTTTATCGTGTCGGGTGCCGGCTGAAGCCCAGATCATCAGAAGCCTTTCTCTATTTCCTGCGGGCGTTTCCAGCCTCAGATCAATTTCTCTCCCAATTTTCTCCTTTGCGGGTAACCGTCGTTTATCCTGTTTCAGATCAAGCCGAATGGCTATTTCATTTCAGTGAACGGTTTTCTTCGTTCTCTGTGTTGCAGGAATCCAGCCTTGTTGTGAGAGTTTTCTTTAGGCAGTCTCAAAAAGAAATTCTAGGAGTCTCATAATCACCTAGACAACGATGCCGCCTCGTCAGGTGTACGAACGCCGCAATACTTCTGTAAGAAAATCTATTTCTTTTGGTTAGACATATCACGTAGTAGCACATAAATATTTTTAGACGAGACATTGTTTAGTATTATACTCTCGTGTTTATACTATTAATTGGTAGCATGTATTAAAGTATTTTCTTAGACATTCAAGCAGTTCAATAGAGTATGAATATGATTTTCTCTTAAAGGTTAGAGCTCTCGGAAAACAACCAACCTACGCAGAACAACTAGTAGAACTTCTTATTAAAATCCAGATATTAACAAGAACTAGTTAGGAGGCACGAATGATGTTATCGCTCGTGATAGATTGAGGCGCACAATCTTACTCTTAGGGCGTAGTAGACCCTTTGAGCCTCAACTTTTGGGGAGAAAATACATCCTCTTATAGTTTAGTAGATACAAGTCCAAGTCCGTGAAACGTAGAACGTGATGCGTTCATTAGAAAGGACTCGGATCGTTAGATTGCGCAGAAGATACAACACCAAGATTTAAGTGTATGTCACGGTTTAGAAACCCCTTGTAATTATTGTGATTTTTCAATAGAAATACACGATTGAATTACAGCAGAATAGCCATTTATGTGTGTGGCACTTTGTTAGAAAAACATGCGTAATAATAAAGTATAATTATTTATTTAGTACAAAATAATTATTTCTGTATTTGCCACGCACTCATGTTTCTTCAATTATTAACATTTTTAGTGTCACTAGGAGAAATGACTTTTCTTACTCTTCAGTTGGGCTGACCCATTTTTGGGCTTCTCATTACAGGAGTCACAGGTGGGGTGTTGCGCCTAGGATGAACTTGCTTGCAGTTCGTCCTTCTTTTAGTTCATTTTTTTTTATGATGTAGTTGTTCCTTCAGTTCTGTTATGTGTTGGACATGTATCGGGATTTCTCCAGTGGTTCTTATTTCAGACTATGTTTAAGATTACAGTATATATGCATTCTGACTCTGTCAGTATTTAGTGGCTCTGTGAATTTAAAGTTTGAGGTACACTTTCTACACGTAGCTTCTTTTACTATTTTCCGCTGTAAGTACTCCTTAGCATTTTTTAATTTATACCAGCTATGTACCGATTTTTTATTACCGTTTCTTGGTTTACTTCTTATCACGGGGCCCGGCCGGACTGCTGATTTGTGGTAAAACTTAGATGGGGTATTACACTCTTCGTCTTCATCAGACAGCCCTCATCGGATTCTGGGTTTACAAGACCAACTTCCGTTGCGTTCGTCCTTGAACCAAACATCGTAATGTACGAGGTCTGGCTTAGATACCAATTGTAACGATCTAACCCACAATATCTAAGGTGTTGTCTGCTTTGGTCCAACCGAACTCATACTATGCCGAATCGCACGGGTGTCCTACGAGTACTTACTTCCTAGGAGGTCATCCCAGAAGTACTCCCACCAGAGCGCGCTTAACTATAGAATTTCTAACACAACTAACCACTTACTCTGAAAAAATATCTTTGATATTTAAAGGTCCAAATTATTATTTAAGCTCGGTAACTTTCCTTTCAATTTTGATGTGAGATTCAGTTCATTCATACACCTCTTTTTACCTACAAGTATGTCACCCTAGAAGTCTGTCAGGAGTTATCTTTCTTCGGGTCTCTATGACCAAAAGACGCACCCCACAGAGCGGACTTGACATGTTACAGAGGTGAAATTTTTAACGCAACCAAATGTGCTTCAACTTTCTTGATCTAATAATAAATCAAAAGGAAGTATATAAACAACATGAAGGGGTGTGGTAACCCCAAGTAAACTGAAGGATTTTAAATCATTCTTACCCTCTCTCAAGCTAGAATAAAAAAGGAGATAAAACATTTAACGGCACAACTTGTATCATTTGCTTATAATTGTAGTTCATGTAAGAGGATTAGAGAAGATTCCTGCAAGCATTATCTGTCTTTACAAACTTTGTGACAATTACCTAATCCATCATCTTTTCTTAAACAAAATGACAGACAATTCAATATATTCCATTCATTCATTAAACACAAAATTTCAGGCTATGTACATGGCTTCCATATTATCACAAAAATATAAATTGGATCATCAACCTTCTGACTTGATTCCTTCAACAATTGTTTCAACCAAACCAATTCACAAGTTATTTTGAGTCAACCATATACTCTGACTCAGTACTAGATCAAACAATAGTATGTTGCTTCTTTCTTTCTAATGAAACCACAATTTAACCAATGAACACACATTAACGTATGATGGGTCTTTTGTCAAAAGAGGATGTTGCACACTCAGCATCAAAATATCATTCCACACTTGTAAGCTTATTATTCTTTAGAGTGTTTTTTAAATATTAAGAATTTGAACAGCCACCATAAGAGAGATCCTAGGGTAGCCATAAATTGGCTAACCACACTGGCAGGGAAAGAAGTGTTAGGATGAGTAATGATTAAGTAACTTACTTTGCCTGCTAGTTGCTAATATCTTCCAGCATCCATATACACTAGCACATCCCCTTCATCTTTCATGATTTTCACATTTGGGTCCATTGGGTATTTCGCAGGTTTGCACCCCAAACTCCCTACATTTTTGTAGAAGATCTGAATGTATTATGTTGCATTAAACATATTCCCTTCGAGCATTATGCACCTCAATCCTTAAAAAGAACTTTAACATGCCTAAGTCACTTGTCTCAAACTATTTATTTAAATATTCACTTATTAATGTCAATAGAATCGCCACATGCAATGATTATAACATTCACACAAACTATCAACAAAGCTCCCATGCACGGCATTATATCGAGTTAACCTAAAGGTTTCCTAAAAAGGATGGAAATAACTAAATCAAGCCATGATTAATAATTTTAGCTAATGCCCATACTCCCCAGGGGAATAAAGTTTGTCAGTAGCTTCATATAAAGCGTTAAAGACGTAAAGCTGAAACAATGGCCACTTATACTTGACAACCAAGAAAATAAAAGGACTGACAGAGGTTATCTTGACAACCGGAGAAAAAGTCTCAACATAGTCCGCACTATGTGATGTAGACAGATGCCCATGGACGAGTGCATTTAGTTCTTGTTTTGTATTTTATAGATTGTAGTTAGTTTTGGACATTTTTTATCTCGCGTATTTGTTTGCATACTTGTTTTTTGCATTTTTATTATTTTTGTTGGAGGAGCAACAGCGGCGTATTACTTAGGATTTCATTGTCTAGGTTGTTATCCTCTCTTACTATCCTTCTCATACTTCTACCTCATCTCCACGGTTTCTGCCACAACTTATATCCTTGGTCTCTTACATTACTGTTGATTTCCTTACATACCGACGTTGTCTTTACAGTGTTAGTAAGAGTTTCTAGACTTACTCTGGACTCTGGAGCATCGACTGACTATCTACCTGTTGTTTTGCCCAGTAAGATCCCCTCTTATCTGTTTAGATTGTCACATATGTTTAGTTTAAACTTAAATATAATTTCTTCTTGAGGAAAAGTTTATTTTAGTTGATTTATTTCTAATGTTACTAGGGCATAGCTCACACATCTTACTACTTCGGTGATTATTGACTACTAAAAATCACTTTTTAATGATTATATTGTGCTAATAAATTGTTTAAATTTTTAATCTCATTGCAGGTTATTAGAAATTTGTTTCGTGTCTAGTGTCACATTTTTTATTTCAATTGCATTTAGATTACATTAACCTCGCATTCAATCCATTGGGAGCAACTACAATAATATCACTTTTAATTTTATTTTCATTTAATTTACATTAACATGCATTCATAGCCGCCAAAATATAATTATGAGTGCATCACTATAAGAATAATTGAAGCCTTTAGCCACAAACAGAGTTGTATATTGTGCTACAGACATAACTGAATTAGTTTTAATCATATATTCATCAACAACCAATAGAAAATTTTCTTTGGGTGACAAAGCAAGATTTCAAGTACCATTTGCACTCAATAGTTGCATCTCTTCAACCACAATAGTTTTCCACTCCGACAAAGTTACGCCTCTTGGGGTATTGAATGGAACAGGATAGCAATTTAGATAAGAGTGCATGAAAATAGGAGAAAGAACCAAAGAAAATATAGTTGGTAATGGGATGTTGGGTACATAAGTATTTACATTTCCTTTGAGTAATGGCAAGGTCAAGAAAAGGGTGGGTCGAAATCATTAAATGAGGTAGCTTCTGGAGAGTTTGAGTCTTGGGAAGAACAAATAGAGCTGCATCGAGAATCTCATTGGACCACCTTCAAAAGTGTAACAATAAGATGTGGGACAAAAAGACTGTTCTCAAGAATGGCCGATGGATCAAAAGCAATATTTTTTCAATATGGACGACATCAGGGAGAAGACCAGTAGCATATGTGTGCAGGACAGGGAAAACATTTTTCCTCAATAGAAGATGCTGAAGGATTTGAATCCTTCAGACCAATATCTAATGACCTTGCAGTGTAATAGGAAGTGGATTCAAAGAAGTAACATCATTGCAAACAAAGATGTGTTTAACGAAAGATTGTAACATGTGTATCCTTTTTTAGTTCAATTCAAAAAATTGGCAGCTAGCACAATGAGATTGAATTTTATTATCCAATTTACATCAATGATCCTCCAAGAAATTACCCAGGCGAAAAAATATTAGGCATTCCATCTTCTGAAGCCGATATGGCTTGACGTACAAGAAGATTGATATGTTTATCATGGATATATATCCCTGGGATTGATAGCCATTTGGATCTAACCAATTAGATACAACTATGAGTTATGGTTAGTTTAGCTCGAATCAATAATAAAACAAAGAATCCTTTGGATACATTCGCTCTCTCCTGAGGTTCATTAATATTGAATCAATTGAACGAACTTCTCAGATTTGTTCCATTTTTGGAAGACGTTGTGTTCTCAAGTCGAATCTCAATTTGACATATAGGGCTTAGCTTAGCTTTTAACCAAAGGACCAAACATTAACAACGATATTTGACCAGGTGCCTCCACGAATGTCAACTATTCAATTTCTGCTACTATAATTGCATATGCTTTCATTTAGATGTCTCTTACATTTTCAAATCATGACTTTTAAATGTCCTCTTCCATATGATTGAATCTCATCCACTTAATTGGGGGAAGTTTAAATTGGAGGGCATGTGAAGAAAGGTCTTAGCACCCTCCGCCAGATAGAAATTTTGTTGTTGTCGTCTGCAGTACACCACGTGCTGTTCATGAGCCCAAGGATGTGATAAAGATCACATTGAACTTGGAGATCATATACATTTTTAAATATCTCCATAAAATTATTAGTACGCAATATGATGTTATGGTTTGGATTCTTCATTTTGAGAACAATTTTGAATATTTTGATGATTTGTTTAAAAATCTCTTTGATAATGTCATCATTTGTCAAACTTCTTGTGTCATTACTCTTGGTTAAAATGGGGTAGTAGAAAAAAAATTCTCTTGAAGTCAACAAACCCCTTTTCAACTGCAATTAAACTACGTAAGCATTACTAGGAAGATACATCTCTTACTACAGGGTATTTGATTAATGGTATGTCCAAAGGTCTTGATTCTTATTATCCTCTTAATAATCAGGTAAGAGACATTGAAAACTCCAGACAAATGGATTCAAATGATATCATCCTCCCGCTCGTAGGGCTTATTTATCTATAGATATCAGATCTTATGAAAATAAGTCTTGTTTTAATTCACCTTGAGTTTATTTTGTTTGATTATCCAAATCCTAGTGATAATCATAATTCCATATTAATGAAATGTGTCCCCTCAAGAAAGAGATAATTAGTCCAAAAGAAATAAACAAATTATGTTTCTAGCAGCTTGCCCTGATCCATTGCATGCATTGTCTTCATAATATGCTCCTTCCCCAAGTTCAGATAATCTAACAATAGCGCTTTGAAAAGGCACACATTCTATTATGGGCCCATATACGGGGTGACGACGTGTGGTATCCGATGACATGTATCTTCCTCTTTTTGCATCGTATATTTATTTCTCGTATTTTATATTTTCGTGCACCTTAAGTTACTCACGCACCATGTAGTCTGGGTGAGGGGCATAACAAAAATATTACGAAACTTTTTTCTCACACTACAGTAGGGGTGGGGGCCTTAGAGCGTCCACTTCAGAACTTATAAGACCTGGTGCAATACATGGAGGAAGTCTCGGATTATATACTCCAATGATGTTCAACATTTTTATGATGTAGTTCACAAACTAGCAACCCTACAGATGACAGATCATGATCTTTTATCTAATCTAAACAAAGCACAATCTATTGTGAAAAAGGTAACGCTGATCCTGGCTGCTGAAGATCTCCTGAAAACTCTAAAGAAGATTGACAATATGTGTATGATTTTTGTTCTACATGGCCTCAATAAAGATTTTAAATTGATCAAAAATCAAATCTTGTGAATTCTAGTATTCCCACAGCAGAAGACCTCATTGATTGCTTATTGAGAGTTCCTCCTCCAGAAAACCCACTAAATCCTCAACCATATTTTGATTCTTCTGCACTCTTATTTAATCGTGAAGGACGACACCGTGGTCGCGAAGATGTAGTCACACCACCAACAATCGACCACAATGCACTTACTGCAAATGAATGGGCCATACTCAAGAGTGATTTCTTAATAAGTCTGCTAATATCATATTCTCACAGCCAACTGATCAGGGGGATCTCAAATCAGAATGTCTTGAGTGACATTGAGGTCAATGAGTATCTTCAATAAACGGTTGGAATGCAAAGCATCCCTTCAATTGCCACAATTTATATTGGAAACAAGGTTGTAAATATCGGATGTCGGTGACATATCAGATTGAGTTTTTAAATGTCGGATTTCGGAAGTCGAAGACATGTCGGGAATATTTTGAAATATCGGATTTAAATATTTTATAAATAAATAAAATATTTTTATGCATATTAAGTATAATTACGTGTTTACAAACTAAAAAACTAACATAACAACTACACAAACAATGAGTCGTGTATATTTCAAAATAAACTCAAAGAATATCCAAAATAAAATATTATTAATAAGTACAAATCGGTACATTGAAAAATAAATTAATATTATATAAGAAGTTTATTTTGATAGCACTAAGTTTATAGTAAATAATAAAAATTTAAAGCTAAACATTTCTGATTGATTATAAATATTTTCAAGCTTAATAAATTATATTAAAATCATACAAATAACAACTAATAAACGTGTTGAATTTTTTCACATTTTTGTAATAAGAAATAAGAAAAATATAATTTGAAATATTATATAAAATTGATTATAATAATAACACAAAAAATGAAACAATATGCCTAATTGATTTAAGAATAAATAATATAGTACGTATATGTGATTTAGACATATACTGCTAGTCAGTTAAAATAAAATAGAATAAAATAGCGGTCGATATATTCAAATGTAGTGTCGGTCGAAATATCAGAAAAAGTCGGATATATCGGCCTCTATTTTGCAAAATGACAATCTATTTTTTTAGAAAAAATAGATTGTTTTATCCCAAAAAGGACATGTCGGAGGACATTTAAAACAGTGATTGGAAACCCTACGGTTTGTCTTTCTCACACCATGTATGTTGAATCTTGGATTTGGATTCCGATGCTTTTGATCATATCACTGGTAATTCTTCTTTTCTCCAATTTATCTCAGTTAAAAACAATTCATCACATCATATTAGACAATGGTTCCAAAGCTAAAGCTACGGAGATGGGCAAAGCTAGCCTTCTTCCATTCCTACCATTACACTTTATGTTATTTATACCAGGATGCCCATTTAACCTTACTTACTGAGCATCTTAATTGTTCTATAAGCATTAATGAGAAATCATTTTCTACACAGGACTGGAGTGCGAGGAAGATGGTTGGACCAAGAACTGAATCACATGGTCTTTACCATTTCTAGTAGCCATCTCTTGTTTCCTACACAATATCTGATCCTCCTGATCTTCTGCATTGTCGTTTTGGTCATCCTGGCATCAATAAACTAAAGAAGATGGTTCCTCATTGATGCAGAAAGGCAGCACGAACCCGCGGTGGAGCACAAGTTTTGGGCCCATTCTGGACCGATTGGACATCTGTCATATTTAGCTTCTCCGGATCAACGATCTGACTCCACGGATGCGTCCGAATTTTTCTTTACATGTTTTTTTATATATAACTTTTGTATTTTCAGTCATTATTTAGTGAAATCGTACATCTAACACTCTCGACCAAACATAGTTGTTGATGTTAGGGTGCCATAATGTCCTTCTATTATAAATATGAGTATGGGCAGCCATCTTCTTCATTGCTGGTTTTTGGAGAAAAGAATTCCCGGAATCTGACGATCTTTCGTGGTGCGACGTCGTGAAGTCCTAAGGTGGGACTCCTTAAGTTTGTATCTTCGTTCCCCTTGTTTTCCCCTCCTGTTGTTGCCCTCAGTTCCAAAAAAAAATCATCCCGTAAAACCACCCAGCAGAGCCTTAATTCTCCCCCGTAAAATTTTGTTTCCAGCAAGAACTGTCAATCCATGGCCTGATGGCAGTTATCTCCTAACTGCTAGTCCTACAGATTCTCATGTGGTTCTCAGCAAGCAGGCCCGCATCTTCCTGTGAAATCTATCGTGAATCCCAATTTAACTCTCTGGTAATCCATCCCAGCACGCCACTTTGTAAAAGTTCACCGTGAATCCCACTAAAGCAAGTAGCGTATTTACTTTGCCGTAAATCTCACCAAGGCTTCGTTTGTTTTAGTGGATTGGCTCCGACGCGGCACCCCAAAAACGGAATTTCCATCAAAGATGGTGTTTGTGATCACTGATATGAAAATTGTCATTTTTTTTAAAAAGTTGATGCTAGGTCAAAATTCCGATTGCATGTTCGAGCTCCGTTCCGCAAGTCCCCAACCGCGCGTATCGTCTTCTCCTTGCAGATCGTCCTTCATCGTCGTCCCCGATGAAGAAAACGATGGTGTGGATTTCGTGAAGAGAGGATTCCACTCCTCTTCTCTTCCCTTCCCTTCCATCCCTGTAGGCGAGAGAGATTCATGCTTTGTTTGGCGGAGCACTGGAGTTCACCGTCCTCGCTGAAGAAAACGATGGTGTGGATTTCGTGCAGAGAGGATTCCACTCCTCTTCCCTTCCCTTCCTTTCCTGTAGGCACTGGAGTTCACCGGAGTTTGCAATGGACAAGCCACGAAAGCAGGGAGCAAGCTCAAAGAGCTGGTCGTGAACAGCAACAGATGATCTACATTACCTGCGATCCAAGAAAATCGATAATTGAATGATTTTGCAGGGAAAACCATACCTGGTGATTTTTTTCAACATTATTTCATTTTGCAAACACTGCAGTCATACCTTCGCTGCTATTCAATCGGATTAGTTTTATTATGAAATATTATTTGTCATAGTTAATAATTTTTAGTTATTATAAAATATTGTTTGTCGATGGAGGATTAACAAGCAGTGTTTTTCTAAATTGAATGCTTATCATAACAGTTTTGTGGATAATGTTTGGACTAAAATGATGTACTGTCTATGAAGTTGAATTTGATGGTTATCATAACTTGAAAATTTTGTTTATCAAAACTCCATTTTTATTAAACAGGTTTTTGAAAACTCTTTTTTGAACAGCACTGCAAACTCCATTTCATCCAAACAGTTTTATATTAAAACTTCATTTTTTTAGAAATAGCTCTTTTTTCAAACTCCATTTTTATGAGCTACTTTTTCATCAACCGAAACAAATGAAGCCTAAAGCTTTCCAGAATTCCTGACACTTCTCTGTATTCTAAACTTCAGTTTTTTGAATTCCTGCATCATGAATGAACGTAATCCTTCTTCAATTTTCCAGAAATTCCTGCATCTCTAAACCCAGCAGCCCACCTAATCCTCTCTCCCTGTTTCACCGTGGAACCTCAAATCCCCCTGCCCCTTTTCTACAACCCGCCTACTCCTTAATCTGATTCCATCGAAAGCCCCAAATTCCCCCTCCTAACAGCCCGCCTAACAACCCTAATACCCATCTACAGCAGCCCACTGAGAGTCGCCTCTTTCCCCTCACAGCACGCCTATTTCTAGCACCAAAAGCACTGATTCCAGCCACCGTACAGCAGTCGCTTCCTCCCGGACAGCCACCAAGCACTCGTGAATCATCGGATCTCCGCCCTACGGCAACACCCCCTAGCTCGGTTAGTGTTTTATTGTTGTATGGTGATTTTGTTTTCATGATTAAATATGATATTGTGAACTTTGCTCTTTTGGATCTATTGCATTGTGGAATTTTATTCTGGGATATCTTGTGCTTGCAGGAACTATTCGCCGTGTGCTCTCGCTTTGGCCCTCCATGTGGAGGAAATCCTAAGCTTGCATTGACTAATAGACTTAAATTGTTTCACTTAAATTTTCTCTTGAGATTTAATTATTTATTGCTTGTTTTGTTCTCTGCGTCGCGTCTTATTTTCATACTACATATAGGAGAGCTACATATTTGCACCTCATTTAGGGTTGTTTGTTAGTCGCACATCCACGTGCCCCACCCTTCATTAGACGATGTTTAGGGTCATTGCAGTCATTGCATGAATTTTCGCATTGCATGTAGGGTTAGGACATCATTTGTCCGCCGTCACGTATAGATTCATCCTGCGTCACTCATCTTCCTCATTTGAAGTCCCAAGATTGAGTCATGTTAACTTGGCAAACATATTTGTACTTCCTTTCCAGGAGCAGTTCACCAAGCAAAATCTATTTTTTCATTAGTTCACTCGAATAATGAAAGACCCCACAGAATGTTTTTTTCATTAGTTCTTTCATCAAATATGTGATTTTTCAATATGTACTTGAATATACTTTAATGAAAGAACATTTTGAACTATTTACTATTTTTCATA
Source organism: Dactylorhiza incarnata (assembly GCA_033032865.1). NCBI lineage: Eukaryota > Viridiplantae > Streptophyta > Magnoliopsida > Asparagales > Orchidaceae > Dactylorhiza > Dactylorhiza incarnata. Next base: position 3,964,872 of record JAWHQI010000177.1, on the reverse strand, counting down.
ACTTTAGCAATAAAAGTCAAACCTAACTAAGCAACCCATTCGCAAATTACATAGTGATAATGCAAAAGAATATTTGCCACCCTCCCTCACTCAATTAATGGCATCCCATGATAACATGGATTCCTATTTTTCGATGATATCCCACGATCGAGACAATTAGCTTAATCTCGTGAAACCATTTCATAAAAGATCATTTATATCTTCTTTTTATAAAGCAAATCAACTTTGATTCTTGAATGATCCACATCACTTTTGGTTCTATTGTAACAAAAGATTCCCTTTTGATGGAAAAGACATGTATCAAGAATTATGATCTTACATATGAACAATTCCTCAATATCGTGTCCATTCGCAACAAAATCTTTTCTTGTTGTTTCTCGATGACACTTTATTCAAAGCCCCCCCCCCCCCCCCCCCCCCCCTCGAGTCTTTCGATCCACTTGTTTTGCACGATCTCTCACCAAATCTTAACAAATTATTTGCATATCAAGTGTGACTTTATCGGTTGTTATTCTCAGATCCAAAAGGGGTATAGATGCTACTCCCCTTCCACTCGTCGTCACTATGTATATGTCACCTTTTTCGAAAACATTCCATATTTTTCATCATCCTCTTATATAGCGTGATCTATTTCACCGGTCATCATTGTCGTCATTCCTTTAGAAGCTCGAGACTCGATTCTGGATACTCCTAATATTCAAGATTCATCTATCATTCGTTCGCTCATTGCCTATCAACGTTGGGCCCCAATAAGTCAATAGAGGAGAATACATGTGCAGGTTCATGTGATTCAGCACCATCTCTCACATCTCAACCAACTTTGTATCCAAGTCCCACTAATGTATCTGTCGCCTTTGGCAAAGGTACTCACTCAACTTGTAATCTTTGTCCTGTTTATAACTTCTTAAGCTATCACCGCATTTGTCCTTTCCACTATAGCTTTGTCTCTGCTCTTTATTCCATTTATGTCCCTAAAATTGTTCAGAAAGCAATGTATCATCAAGGATAGCGACAGGCTATGGTCCAAGAAATAACAGCCTTAGAATCCAATACTAATTGGACCTTGGTTCCTCTTCCCAAGAAAATCGACTGTCAATTGCAGATGAATCCTTACAGTCAAAATTGGTCCAGATGGATAGATAGATTGTTTAAAGGCATGATTGGTAGCTAAAGGGTACACACTGATACTTGGGTTGGACTACGAGGACCCCTTCTCTCCTGTTGCAAAAATGGCATCCATTTGTCTCTTTTATCCATGGTTGCAATGCGCCCTACACCAGTCGGATATTAAGAACACATTCCTTCACGGTGATCTTATGGATAGTATATTTAGAGAAACCACCCAGTTTTATTTCTCATGGGGAGTTAAGAAGCCTTGTTGGTAAGTTACACAAGACTTTATATGGACTTAAACAATCTCCTCAATCTTGGTATGAAAGGTTTAGCATACTACTGCAACAATTTGGAATGTTACAAAGTGGAGCAAATCACTATGTCTTCTACAAATATTCTTCAGATGAACGCGACATTTATCGTGTTGTCTATGTAAATGACATTTTCATTTCAGGAGATAATCATGTAGGCATTCAACATCTCAAACATTTACTCAACCTCCAAACAACGGATTTTGGATGATTGCGCTATTTTTTTGGTAATGAAGTAGCTCAATCGAAATCAGTTATGCGCTAGACATCCTAGAAGAAATTAGAATGACAAACGGTAAGCTTATTGATATTCCCATGGACCAAAACACTAAACTGGTGTCAAAACAGGGAGAGTCGTATTCCGATCTAGGCAAATCTCGAAGATTAGTTGGGAAATTGAATTACCTAACTATGACTAGGCCTGACATATCATTTGTTGTCAGTGTTGAATGTCAATTTCTCAACTCACCATATGACAGTCATTAAGATGAAGTGTGAGAATCTTGAGATACATCAAAGGGTTCCCAAGAAAAGGAATACTCTATGCAAATAAAGGACACTCGAACATTCTTGCATACATTGATGCAGACTGGGCTAGACTGGCTAGTATCCCAAGCAATAGGCAATAAGCCTCGGGATATTCTATATTAGTTGGAGGTAACCTTATTGCATGGAAAAGCAAAAAACAAAATGTTGTAGCTAGATCAAGCATAGAAGCAAAATATCGTGGCATTTCCCTTTACTACATGTGATCTCATATGGTTGAAACAACTTTAGAACTGAAGCTTTGCGATATTAAGTCTATGAGCCTCGTGTGTGATAATCAGTCAACCTTGCACATTGCGTACAATCCAATTTTTCATGAGCGAACAAAACATATTGAGATTGATTGTCACTTCATCAAAGAGAGTTTTGTTATGAGAGATAATAGCATCCCACGTCACTTCAAATAATCAGCTTGCAAATATCTTCACCAAATCTCTCAAAGGCCCCAGAATAACATACATTTGTAACAAGCTGAATGCATATAATATATATCTTCCCGCTTGAGAGGGAGTGTTAGTAGTTATGTATTAATAGGCATTATTTATTTTGTCTCACATTGGGTGTAGATTTTGTCCATCATCATTTATCTATATAAAGAGGTGTAACTATTGTAACCTTGATCTGAATAAATGAGAATTGGCTTTACGCTTCAAAATTTTCACCCAAAGGAAAAAATATATAATAGTGAAGACCATAATTGTGATAAGATGGGCTAATAAATCGTTAATGTACTGAAATGTGATATAAATACCTTAAACATTCCTTCCAGTTTATTAGTAAACTGACTTCCACACTCAGTCTTGAGCTGAAAAATCCAATCAGTTTTTTGTCATTAAGATTCACAATCTAAGAAACAAAATAAAATACAATGAGTGATTATCAGGGAAATCTTCAACTAAGATGAAATTACTTTTGATATCATTGACTTTTCAGCATCAATTGATGCGCTCTTCCCCAGTAATAATCTTTTCGCAAGGTCTTTCTTATAAAACGCCTCAAAAACATCTTTACCCTGTAATGCATGAAGGAAAAGAAAATTTGTGTTCAGGAAAAAAAGGAAGAAATTAATACTTAAAGCTACTTAACACATACTTGCAAGGCTCAAAGATAGATTTAATTAACAAGGGAACATGTAGTTTTACTTAGAGGTGGTACAGTACAAAGAATAGAGTTAAACATCTTCCCAATCTATTGGTTGTACATACTTGAATGAATCTGAATAAGACCAACACTCTATCAAGGGTGCCCTCCAACTCTTCTTCAGAAGTACCCTTGTTGCCAGCACGAAGCTTCTCATCCAAGAACTTTGCAATCAGTTCTGCGGGTCGATTCTGGTAAAAAAAGAAATAGTTTAGGTCAGTCTTATGGCAGACGTTTAGTGCAACATTGCACTTGCACAAGGTGAAGAATTTGCTATGAGAGTGATGTTCAGCTCCAGCGATAGATATATCTCGGAAACTACTAAATTATATGCAATGCATTTCTTTAAATGAAATCAAGGTAGTGCAAAGCTAGGCTATTAAACATGAAAACATCAGAAATGATAAACTTCAACTTTTATTCTGACTGTTGTTCAAAACTATCAATTAAAGCCACCAATAAAGGGGGGGACCTTGAAATCAGAAAATGGTATCTAGAATAACCCAACAAGGTAGGCCATTAAAATCCTGTCTCAAATGTTAGAAGACGAGGCACACAAATCCAATCAATGGATTGTTCAAAAGTAATAGACAAATAGAAGATGAGGCATACTGAAAATTTACAGTATATATCATCTTCATCATGTTGCATGATACATAACAGCTACAAAGTAAAACCACAAGGAAGCAACAGAATTGTTAAGAATAGCTAGCATTTTAAGAGCAAATTTTAATTAATTATCTTCTTAGAAAAATCAATGTCAGTACCTAGCACATATAATGCATAAAATGACTAAAAATTCATTCTTCAGCCAACAGCATCATATGAACTCAAGCCATAAGAGAACAGGTGAAGGGGCTGCCATGTTCAATCACTTTAGATCATCGACTATTCTTGGATCGTTGGATGGATGATCGGAGACTGACATCGCGTTCACAGTGATTCTTTACATTTTTTACGTAATTTTTTAAAATTTTCGGACTTGTATTTTGAAAGTTTGTGTAAGTGATCCAACCTGATGCAAATCTGATTCATTTACCCTAAATCCCTCACTATATTTCTACTAATTTTGGGTCATTTGCAACGAGAATTTGGGCTTCTAACTACAATTACTCGGTCGTCTGTGGGTGCTGATGCACACGGCCCTTGGTATCGACACCAAGGTCCTCCTCTCGCCTCCCACCGTCTCTCCATCCTCCCCAGGATCCCTGAAACCACTTCTCCCTCACACCAGAAATCCCGACGCCACTTCTCCCTCGCACCAGAAATCCCTACACCACTTCTCTCTAGCCCCAGAAGTCTCAACGTCATTTCTCCCTCATGTCAGGAGCCCCGCAGCCACCGCTTCTCAATGTAGAAGCCTCTCTGTCAGTGTCTCTCCATTCTAGGACCTCCATCTGCCCCTCCTCCCCTTCAAACAGTCCCCCGCCCCCAGTAATCGGAGACCGTCCACCAGCTGCCCTAGCCTCCTACACCCTTGTTGTTATTGTTACTACCCTCCCTGATCCTCCCTTTCCCTCCTCAGTTGTTCCACTTTCATAGCTCCCAACCAACAGCGCATTCAATCATTAGCATTACACCTATGGCCACCTCAAGTTGACCTACATTGTCCTCCTCGCATCGAATCCAATTACTTGGTGAATTTCAATTTTATTTTAGATTGCATTCTCTTGCATTGTATGAAATCACATTTTTATTCATGGTAATTTTTGCTCTAATTATTTTGGCTAATTTAATTTTTGTGTGCGTGTAAAGTTTACTTGTGCTGCATTTAATTGTGAGTGTTTGTGCAATTGTTAATGTTTGTGCATTTCAGCATGCGTGTAAAGCTTATTCGTCGAATGAAATTAATATTTGATTAGCCTTATTAGAATCAATTGTGAGTGTTTGTACAATTATAATTTTCAATGATTTAATTAATGTGCGTCAAAATTGGTTGCATGGTTGAATTATATGTATCGCATTTGAGTTAGCAAGCATTTTTGTTCATTGGATTGCATGTTTGCATTCATTCACTCATTCATCATAGCCATCCTGTAATTTCATTTGCATATATCGCGTGCTAGCTTGCATTCATTTAGAATTAGGGTATGACGTTGATTCTCTATGGATCCGTCCAGCATCGAGTAGTCTACCAAACAATGTTGTGAAGTGGACAAATATTTATATTCACTTGATTTACTGAGTATGAGTACAATATTTATAGAAGGGTGGGACTAAATACTAACTTCTATACTATATACAAATAATAATATATATACTCTCTACTAAATACAAATAATATATATAATCTCTATAAATGTCATGGGCATCCCATCCATTTTTATTGCTAAGGTCCCAAAAAATGACTAGTTGCAATGCCTGTGGAGAATAACTTCATGGCATGCTACAATCGACAAAATAAACACTCAATTAGAAATGTACCATATTTATGGTGAAAAGGTACAATTAAAATAACATGGCAGGGATGACGAAAACATGTAAATCGGTAAAAGACAAGATGCACACCAACCTGACGAAGGTTTATTAGATATTCGAAAGCATCTTTTATGGTATTTGAAAAAGATTCATTTCTAGAGAAACTTTCTTCCAGTATTGTGTCAAGAGAAGCTTTGAAATCCAAGAGACAAGGAACCAAATCTTTGTCCTTCTCTTCGTCCATAATAATGCCCTGCCCAGTGCTCCTGATGTATGATCCTAAAGCTTGTCTTAACAACTCAAGAGCATTCACCCTCATAAAAAGGGCATACAGCCTTTTAAGGTCATCAACACGCTTTGCATCCATGAGCATCATGAACCCCTGGAAAACAAAGTTGCATCCAATGAGGTTAATGAACTTATATATATATATATATATATATATAGAGAGAGAGAGAGAGAGAGAGAGACAAAGAAAGCTAAAGAAAGATGGGTTGTGGAAACATTACCTTTTCAAGAATGGCTGATGTATGCCGTTCAAGAAGTTGTTTCTCAGTGGTAGCGACAAGTGGCTTCCTCGTATTTGCATCTAAGTATAGCACGCATTTCTCATGCTCTTCATGTAATCTCAGCTATAGTTTGCAGCAAAAGTAAGCAAAAGGAAAAATCATAATATAATATGAGGCAACTGTCAATGCAAGATGTTCATCAGTAATAAAATATGAAGTAAATGCTCATGCAGGCATATTGACCAGTCTACAAATGTATATGCATCATGCACGCATCATTATATGACTGCAAATGTGTGTACATATTCAAGCACCTAGTTACTGAAACAGGCAAAGTAAGTGAAGTTCCCTCCCAATAAGAATGTAAATATAAGCAGATTTAACAGACCTCCACGTGTTTCAAGTAGTCCGAAACATCTGACTGTTGCATGTATTTAACACCTTCAGAAGCATAGAAGTCAGAAGTACTTTCAAGAAAGGGTTTCTCGAAGATTTCGGCATATGTTCCTAGAGCAGTGAACATCTTCAAAAGATGACCAAGCACCGTCCTATCAATAGCTTCGCCTAGTCTGGTTGTAAGAAAAATTAGAAGCACTAGTCAGTATCCTCTGAAAATATATATATATATCATACATTAGAAAATTTGAAAATCATATATAACACTTTAAAATCCGATTAAAAAGGAAACAAATGTTCCAGGAACACTAGAATTATAGAAATTGTATTAGAAAATCTGTAGGAAGCACAAGAAATTCTTTTGGCAACAAAAAGATAAAGTTTATAAAAAAACTAATCGCACATTTAGGGCCATCGTTAGGAAGATGTGACCTAGGCAAAGGGAGGAAAATAATGTATGAGTGGCTTCCTAGCTTCCTACTTCCTCTGAATTTCTTCTCAGTGTTATATTGTTATTATTTGTGTAACATAAAATGTTTATACTAATTTGATAGATTTAGAAGTTCAATAAATGTTAAATTGTTATTATATCAATATATATAAATAAAAAATGATTATATTTATATATAATTATGTACATAGGTAATTAAATAGTGAAATCTGATATATGACATGAAAACCCTAAACCGACGTGTCTCTGACATCCGACATCTACAACATTGACCGCAACAGGGGATAAGGCCGTTGAAATCGAAGCTATTGCAATAGAAGTCGTGTTGGAGGGCTAGGAAATGTTGTTGGAGTGGGGGATCCCAGGAGATGGTTGTTTCATCCGTGATATGAATAGTGGCGGTGGTGGTCGGGGAAAGTTTAAGTGCAACTAGTGTTTCAAGAGGCACAAAAGCAGTCCTCAAAGCAGGCAATTAGTTCCACTAAATATCTATCAAGAAGGTGTGGAATGTTTAAAATTATGCTTTTTGGAAATGATACCCCCTAAGTTAGTTGATGAGGTAGGGTCAGATGTGAATGAGTGGAGGGTGCATGTGGTGGAAGTTGCGTTGTTGGGAAGACTTTTGATGGTTGTTTGCTAATGATGAGATCATCGAGTTTGGTGGTTGTCGACAAGCATATTGGCTACTCGACGGATGTCGCAGAACGGAGTGCAGTGGTGCGTGTTGGGTGGGGTGTTTCATTCTTGGGGACTAATAGAGGCAAATTTGTGTAGGGAGAACTATTGTTTGTGGCATGTGGCGTGTCAGGAGTGGGGGTTTCTGAGTGGGCAAATGGAATTGCGTGTAGGTGTGCGGATTTGTGTGGATGTAAGTGGCCATTTTAGTGAAAGTTAACGAGAGAGGGGTGTCGGGCTTAGCTAGGTGAAGGGCATTGTGTTCGTCTTTGGTTGGGTGTGAGGGTTAATTGGTATAGCATTAGGTAGTGGGAAAGGAGTTGTCGGGTATTTGCCAAAAAGGAAAGTTGATGGGATAAGGAGACGGGGGGTCATTTGAGGAGAAAAATATTGCATTTGAGAACTAAAATTGGACATGACACGATTCTGAGAATTAAAGGAGGCAGAGATGATGGTGACGTTGAGAAGTTGTTGTCGAAGTGTATCTAGAAAAGGAGGGTGGGCATCCTCTATGTTGTGAATAGCGAACCAGGGACAGGCGGTGCTACAGTAAGGGTCATGGTTGTGGGGCATGGATGCGTGGAAAGACAAGAAAGAAAGATAGTGGATCAATTTTGGGGGATGTCACGGTTGGGGCCATGGATGAAGGAGTTGTTGATAGAGTGAGTCTAGAAGAAAAGTGTCAGGTATCATTCTTAGTGGATCTGGGTAGTGGTGCGGAATCGGAGGGGGTTTGATGCAGTTAGGAAAGGTGAATGTCAGTAGTGGGACGAGAGATGCGTTGTGGGAGATCAAGAAGGTCTAAATGTCATTGCTTTTGAAGCCTTTTCAGTATGGAAACTAATATTTTTGAGAATATGAATTGATAGAGAACTCTCCCCCGGTCGAAGACAAATTACAAAATCAAGGGATTAATAGATAACCAACCATTGTCCAAAATACTCGAGGGGATATAAAATATGAAATCTCGGAGACATTATATCATTACATATACCTCTTTTTAAACAAATTCTCTAGACAAGCTTAATAAGGAAAATAATCTCCTTAATTGATTATAAGAACCTACGAACTAAAAAACAATTCCCTACTGTGTGCGCCGTATTTATTCCCTTACAAATTCCTTGTGATGTGACTCTTTTCCAAAAGTGTCTTCCTTCATTCCTCTTGATTGTCAAGTGTGGTCTCACCAACGTGTGTCTCTCCATGTTACGCCCACCATTAGCTTGTTGGATAGGACTCATAGGAGGGGTGTTGTCCCAAATAACATCCATCATGCTTATGGTAGCAAGCACTACACTTGGTTCAGGCCCGATGTTATGGGTCTACTCTAACTCATTGGAAACATCCCTGAAGATAGAGATGGCGGTGAAGGAGATACTATGGAGTTGGAACCACAGCAGCCTAGGCCTACCATTAACTTATTGCTTTCCTTTATTCTAAGATCTCATGTCTTTAAATAGTCTTACTTGACAGCATCACAATCCTAATCACCAATTGATAACTCATAATCAACTAACACATTGACTAATACATAAAATACCTGTGTTGATAAATAATCGCGATGATCGCAGCGACATAATATAAAAGACCTTTAATGATAACGAACATGGTGGCATAACATCACTCCCGGCTGACAAAATGTGTTTGCCCTCAAGCTCAGAGGGTGATGGACTTCTTGTGACAGCTTAACATGATTCCATCATCGTCAACTTCATCCAACTCTAACCAAAAAAGTTTTTTTGCAGTGATACTCTCATGTATAGGCATAGTCACAATTATAACATAACCTCTTTGATCTGCATCAACCATCTTTGCATGCGGGAAGAGACGGATATGTGGGGGTTGACTACCGTAAGGGCTACCTGCTTAATTTCCCTTGATTGCTTCTAGGGTGAAATAGTCTCTTTGATCCATGTGTACTCGACATTCACAAATCCTAGCAAAGCTCATAGCAGCCATTCATGAAGTACTTGTGTGAAGACTGCAACATGCTACTCTGGTTGGAACGATGTAGCGCGATCTAGGAGAACTTGAAACCACTCCATATAATCGTCAACAGACATTGTTTACCGCAACGAGATTAATTCGCCGAGAAGATTGATTTGTAGTGGGGGGTTCGATCAAGTGTTGCAAAACCTTTTAAAGTATTGAAGTTATTTCGGGTTTTTCCATTTGAAAATTGACACACTATAATTGCGCTGCTCCCAACAGGTGGAAGATGTCAAATTCATCCATCTGATATCGGTAATATGTTGATGGACAAAAAAATTGATCGCATCTGGCTATCCAACCCAATGATCTTCTTTCCTGTCATAGGTTGAGAATTCTAATTGAATATAGCGGGGCACGGCATTGGCTTCATGTTGTGCATCAGTCGAAGTGGCGGCGCATATGGGTGGAGGATTTGGAGGAACCCGTTATTTCTTTACAAGCTATTGTCAGCCCCCACATGGGGGAGACGAGTCATATGCGGATTACAGTGGCCAGCCAGACGTTGGCCGCTCTCATAGATTTTGGTAGTACCCACAGTTTCATCAGTGAGCACACAGCCCTACATCTTCAGCTCTCTGTGACTCCCCAGAGTCACCTCAACGTCGTTGTGTTCAGCGTCAATGCGATGGCATGCTCAGGAGGTTGTCGAGCCACTCTGTGTTGTGGAGTATTATTCGCACGTGGATTTCTTAGTGGTTGCTCTTTGGGGCTTTGAGGTCCTCTTGGGGGTTCGGTGGATGTGCACTTTGGGGCCACTGTTTTGGGATTTTGATCGCCTCACGATGACTTCGGATCGTGGCTCCCACCAGGCGGTATGGCAGGGCTGCACCGCGGTCGCTTCGAGGCGATCCTTCTTGGTGCAAGCAGACAACACAGGGGACAAGGACCTCGACGCTCTTTTGCAGGAGTTCAAGGACACCATGTCCACCCCCAACGGGCCTTCCTCCCCCCACGACGACATGATCACCGCATATGGCTCCAGCCGAACACGGCCCCTGTGGTCACTCGACCCTACCACTATCTTTTTTTGCAGAAGGACGAGATTGAGCGTCAATCCATGTTGCAACAGGGCATCATTCGTCACAGTGTCTCCCCTTTCTCTTCCTCAGTTCTCTTGGTCCATATGAAGGATGACACTTGGAGGTTATGCATGAACTACCGCGAGCTGAACACGTAGACAGTGAAGGATAAGTTTCCTATTTCGGCTGTTGAGGAATTACTTGACGATTTGCATGGCACCCACTACTTATCCAAGTTGGACTTATGCTCGGGGTACCACCAGGTGCTCATGGCCCCGCTCGACGTGGAGAAGACCGCTTTTCGCACCCGCCACAGCCACTTCGAGTTCCTCGTGACGCCATTCGGTCTCACCAACGAGTCGTCCACCTTCCAAGCTCTTATGAATGAGATATTCCATGACATGTTACGTCATTGTGTTCTTGTTTTCTTTGACGACATTCTTGCGTACAGCAAGACATGGGCATCCCACTTGGCCCTTTGCGCACTGTCCTCCAGCTCATTTGCGGCCATGAGTTGTTCTTGAAGCGGGCCAAATGTTCATTTGGGAATAACAGGGTCGCATGCTTGGGGCACATCGTCGACAGCAGTGGGATCTCCACTAATACCACCAAAATCCAAGTGTGACCGACTGGCCAACTCCCAAATCACACGCGAGCTATGAGGCTTTATGGGCCTCACATGCTACTATCGGTGTTTCATTCAGAGGTACAGCATGATTGAGACGCCTCTACTGCCCTTATTGAAGAGGCACTCATTCACTTGGGGGGACACCGCTACGGCCGCCTTCAAGGCCCTTCAGCATGCGTTGGTAACCGCATATGTGCTATATATGCTAGATTTCACCCAAAATTTTCAATCCAAGTATGATACCTCAGCCCAAGGGTGTGGGGAGTCGTGCTCCAGCAGAGCGGACATCTCATTGCCTAATTCAGTCGGAAGACGACACTACATCACCAGAAGCTTCCCGCTTACGAGCAGTAGTTGATTGGCTTGGCTAAGGTTCGTCCAGCACTGGCGGACATACTTATGGGAACGAGCATTTTTGATTCGTCGATCACTTCAGTTTGGAGTACCTTCTGTATGGCACCACACCAGCAATGGGTCAGCAAGCTATTGGGATATGATTTTCGGGTTGAGTACAAGGCGGGTGTCTTGAACTGGGAGGCAAATGTTCTCGCTTGTCGTGACCACCAGGTTGGGACTCTCTTCGCCATCTCCCAGTTCACCTCTACTGTTCTCACTCACCTTCGGCAGGAGGTACATGATTCCCCAGCCCTCCTAGAGCTCTTCCATCGCATCAAGAAGGACGGCTTCCCTCTTGTTGGGCCGTGAGGGATGATCTCATCGTGTACAAGGACAACATCTACCTACCAATGGCTTCCTCATTGATTCCTGGCATCCTTGTTGATACTCATGGAGCGGTTCATGAAGCGGTCCACAAAACCCTTCAGCACATTCGGGCGGAATTCTTTTGGCACAGCCTCAAGCGTAGCGTGCAAGATTTCATTGTTGTCTATTCGGTATGTCAGTGCAGCAAGGCAGATCACCTCCTTCCAGCAGGACTTCTTCAGCCTCTTCCAGTGCTAACACAGATATGGGTGGATATCTCTATGGACATTATCAAGGGTTTTCCCACCTCGAGAGGGCGGTCCATCCCCTTGGTGGTGGTGGATAGATTCTCCAAGGAGGCCCACTTCATAGCCATGAAGTGCCCCATTACAGCGGACGGGGTTACTCGTATCATCTTCAATCAGGTATTTCGCCTACATGGCCTACCTGATAGTATTGAGTATGACAGAGACAAGGTCTTCACTTCGCAGTTCTGGCAGGAATTGTTCGCGTTGTGTGGTGCCAAGCTCTCCCTTTTCCTAGGTTTATCATCTGCATTCGGACGGGCAGACCGAGACGATCAATCGGAGAGTCGAAATGTGCCTTGGTTGTATCGTCGGGGATCGCCCTAAGGATTGGGCACATTGGCTTCTGTGGGTGGAGTACTGTTACAATACAACATATCACACAGTCCTACAAACCACTCCATTTTGTCTCATATACGGTCGGGACCCCCCACGCCTACACATCTACGAAGCCGGCTCGGCTAGTTCGACAGTCGTGGAAAGGGAATTACAGACCCGCGACCAGATTCTCAGCCTCGCTCGCGAGCGACTTCTCCAGGCCCAAGCCCGCACAGAGGCCGCCTACAACCAGGGCCACCGCGAGCTCTTCTTCGCACCTGGGGATTGGGTAAGGCTAAAACACCGACCATACCGCCAGACCTCCGTCACCAGGAGCCTCTACCACAAGTTGGGCCCCAAATTCTATGGCTTGTTTAAGGTTTCGCAATGTATCGGTGATGTGGCATGCTACCTCCAACTCCCACAGGATGCCCGAATTCACAACGTTTTCCATGTGTCGCAGTTGAAGTTGTTCATTGGACTTCCTCCCCCAGAACCTTTGGTCCAATTACTACCACAACTGCAGGACAAGCTTGATCTCGACGAGGGAGGAGATGTTGTGGATCTACATTGGGGCATCACATACCAACGTCGCACAAGACCTGCGAGGAATGATTTTCGCATTATTATTTTGGTGTCTTTTAATTTCGTGCATGGTTAGCATCGCATTTTTATTTTGGACCTCACATGATGTTAAGCCCAGTGAGGGGCATTTTGGGGTAAAAATTATTTGTGTTGCATTGTGTGCCCATCGGTTATAGGGAGGGTTGCTGTAAATTGAGGCAAGCAAAGTCTTTCTCTCTCTTCCCCTTTCTTTTATATCGGCCCCTCTCACGACGTGATGCCCTAGCCGCACGCCGCACGGATGCCAACCCCGGCGGTATGCTCTCCTCTAGAATCTCCTCCCCCTTCCTCGTTGGTCACCTCCCATCGCCGACATAGGTTCACGAGGATCCAAGAAGGGGAACTTCAACCACTTCCACAATTTCTACGTCGCCCGACCACGAACGAGATCCCAAGCGGGGGTCTCTATCATGTTGTACCAAAAACTACAGATCCAAACAGCTAATAAAGTTAATCGATCTTCTTACTCTTCATCGCAATAATGACACCCTTAAGAATATTTATCACATTATTCTCACCATGGAATTTATGCATAATTATCAAAAACCTAAGATTCTTCTTCAATCTGTGTCATGCCTCCATAATTCTAACCATGCGATTGAACAACTTGACCTGATTAGTTCCGCAATCCATGACCTATTGAGCCTCGTTATCACCTAAAAACACATTTTCATGCTTACCAATGTGATTACAAAACAAAACCCTGATAGCTGTAAAATCAATATCAAGAATCATGAAGTGTTTTCGTGTTATTGACAGTTGTAAAAACTATGTCAAAATCAGTATCATATGAATTGCCATGGACGAGACTGTCATTGTCTTCCTTCATCTTTCTTGAATTGCTATCATACCTCTTATTTCTCTTCTTCCTCTTTGCACAATCTTGGTTAATGTGACCTTTTTAACATTAGTAACATCAAAACTTTATAGATTTCAACTTAGATCTAGACTTGCCCCTCTTGTCATTTATATCACTTCCTCTTAACCACATCCTCACCATAACTCACCCAATAATTTTACGAGACCTTTTTCTTTAGTTCCGGTGATTGTAAAGCATCATTAACATTAGTAGCAAAAAATACTCTCTATAATAAAGAATATAATATCCACAAAATTAAGGCCTGATTTTTTCAATTAATCTCAATCCTAACATTTTTTAACTCAGAAATAATATGACTAATGAATTAAAATGATATTTAACCTAAATAACTTCATTCGAAGAGTATACATGTGTTGTTTAAAATAAACTTGTTCGTTGGAAACTGTCATATATTGACTTTCCAACACCAGCCACATAACTACCGCAATAAAGTTTCCATATATCTGTCTAAGAATCTCATCTAACAAAAAAAACGATTGAATTACAGTATGCGTGCAAATCAACAAAACCTCTTCGTTGAATATTTCACGGACACATGCAATTATCTTGCCCTCCAATGGAAAGTTATTTTGCTCGTTATTTTTTCTACTTCAGACTTCATCATCGACATCTTCAAAAGGATCAAAAAAGATCAACATATCAAAATCCACATAGTAGATCAACCTTGCTCTAATGCAAATTATTATCAACCTTCAACATTTTGTACACATATTTATAGGATGGAGGAGTGAAATCTCAACTCCAAACCGAGATGTGAGACTAATTTATACAAGAGAAAAGAGGATTTTTACATGGGCTTATATAGAACGTTTACACTCCCCTAGAAGTTAGAGCATACAGATTGTAGACGCCAAGCTTGGAAGTTGAACTTTTCCCTTGATGATATGGCAATCGATTTCGATATATTTGCTACATTCATGAAAAACGGGATTCCCGGCGATATGGATGGCAGCTTGACCATCACATTAGAGAACAGACGGAGAGGGGAGCTTTACAATAAGATCAGTAAGAAGACTTTCCAACCACGTGAATTCAGAAACAGCAGACGCCATCGAACGATATTCAGGCAATTGGGTCAACACTTCGGCCAGAATCTTGACGAGATAAAGAACGACGAAGCAGGTTTGTCGGGGTCGTTTGCAATTTTATGCACAATTTAATTGTCGAGAAAAAAAAGAATGGGTGGTTGTTCTTTCAAAATTGCATAGGCATTACGGGAAAAAAGGAAAGAAAAAAAAAAGCAACAATGGAACCATGCTAACCAAGTCGGCCTTGACAAGCTAAAAGAACTCCGGATCTGCATGTTCAAACTCATTCCAAATAAATTACACTCTTTAGCAAATTTAGAGCTGGAAAACAACTTGTTGGAAGCAAGACAGAAACTCGAAATGCTCCAGAGGTAGTGAAAGGTTCGGCCGTTGGTGATGTTGGAGCGAGCTTTGGCACAAATCCATGATGCATTTGTTGTCCCCCTCGATTATGACTCCATGGACGTTAAACATAAAGGGAAGCACGACCCTCTTGATTGCAAGTAATGCTTCAATCTCCACACCTCCGGGGTCCCAATGTGAGAGGGAAAAGCCTGCGGCAATCAACATACTTCGTTTGTCATCACGAATAACTATTCCCAGATCAACAGAGTTATCCAAATTGACTACTCCATCAGAATTAATTTTTATCCAGACGGGAGGGGGCACCAAAGAAATGGAGAAGACAGACGGTATGGCTGATTGGTGTTCCAGTACCCCGGGTGGGATAAGAAATATTGAAGTTGATATTTTCTAGTACCGTGGCCGCCACAAACGTCGAGGTGGCATTGTCCCTATTATGCACTTTCACGTTACGCGCCCTCCAGCATTGATAAACCACATAGCATAACACGTGAAGAGGTCCCAGAACAACGCCCTTTGACTCCAGCACAAGTTTTGGCAATTCTTCCCAGCATCGGAGCAAAGGAGTGAAAACACCCCATCGGCAAAGCATGTGAATCACAGCAGCGACCCGAGCGCAACCCCCCAGTGTGTGATCCTCACGGTCCAAGCACCCCCATGGGCACATAATCTCATCAGAGTCCACACCAAGAAAGCCAATACCGATTTGTATTTGCATCACACGCAAGCCGCCACCAGAACATCTTTTCCAACGGACGGAGACGTAAAATTTTCAGCCACCGAAAAGTATTTGTCGCGGTAGAAAATTGAGCTAAATATGCGAGAGAGGTGATGGTCTTGCCACTAAATTGGTACGTTAGTTCAGGGGTGTCCGCACAAGGCCCCATTGGACCGGAATACTCACAATCTGCTCCACCAAGGAGGGCCCGAAATGCTGAACAAGGGTGGCTTTACTCCAATTCACATACTCATCCAGGAAGGACGCAACCTGCACCGATTTAAGCAACTCACAGTTGTGGAACATTGGCCATTCGTAAAGGGCACAGTTTAATATCCAGCGGCAAGAGAGGGCATTGATACATTCTCCATTAGCAACACGTCAATGGAGGATGCGGCGTAGGGAGAGAGCATCGTGCTGGATTATCTTAAGGACTGGGGAATCACCTCTTCGGGTGACATCCTCCCACAACCACGTAGAATACTTTGCATGCATAATTCTGTAGAAGAAAGAGGACCTGGGTTAGAGGAGTTCCCATGCAAACCTGGCTCTAAGAGGACCTTCCCATTTACTCTATGCATGAAAGCCCAGGCCGCCAGCTTCAGTGATCAAGCACGCCTTGTCCCGGGCTAGATAATGTAGACCCCGGGAGGAAGAGTCTTTCTATCATAAAAAGTTGTGGGCCGCCCTTTCTATTAGCAATTGGATGCCATAACGACAATGGAGAGGACGCCATTGGCGGAAGATGAAAATCCTATGGAATAGAAAATGAAGCTTGTGGTTCATCGACGATTACTTGTTTGGTGGGAAATTACGGGATTGGGAGGCGGAATTTTTTTTGGTAAGGAATGAGGAGGTCCCTTAAGTTCATAAAAGGGGAGTGGGGTGGAAGGTTGGGAGAATGTGTGACAGTGAAGGTATGTAATAGAATAATTAAAAAAGGTAGCTCGGTGCACAAAGCATCCCTGCGCAGCGAGGATCCAAGGAAGGGTCCCACCACATGGGTGAAATGTAGGCAACCCTTACCCTGCATTTTTGCAAGAGACTGCTTCTAGGATTCGAACCCGTGACCTCAAGGTCACACGACAACACCTCAACTGGTGCGCCAAGACTCCCCTTCTTATGTAATAGAATAATAGTGGCTGGAAATTTGAGTGGAGGAGAGAGAACTGAGGTGTGGTTGGGTGAAAAAATGGGGATAATATCTGGTGGACATGTGAATTAGGGAAAAAGTTTAGTTAAAAACTATGCGGTCCGATTAAGAGGAGCTAGACTGAGTAGTCATGCGAAAGGAATGAGCGGTGCATCTGTCGCGTGGGATAAAAGTTACACTAGGGCAGGGACGATGGAATCGGGGCTAAAGGTGGATGGGATAGCCAGGACTAGGGTTGAGGTCATCGATCCCGAGAACTGTTGCGAAAATAGTTGACGCAAGTGGAAATCGATGTACATGAGGATGTCTACGCAGGGCACGGGATCCATAACTATTGGTCAGGGTTGCGCCTGAGGGAATGAAGGGCTCCTGAAGCAAAAGGAAAGGGTCATGGGTAGAGGTTCCGAAATAGAGTCGATTGAGCTAGGATCAAGAACTGGTTGGGAAAGGCTATGAGGGTTGAAGATGTGAGAGGGAAAGGTTGTACAAGGATTCGACGAGGTGATGGACTGATTTGAGTATAGCGGTGGAGGAAGGTTTTTCATGGAGGTGGAGTTCGGGTGCTGAGTTGGGGGGAGGAATCTGAGTGTAGTGAAGGAGTTTTTGATGGATGGATGGATGGATGGGATAGGTGTTGTATTGAGTGATTGTTGGTTGTTGCGAGAGACATGGAGGTTGTGCAGGGAGCAGTGGAAGAAAATAGAACAGGCTTCTGAGGAACGGGAAGGAGCAAGTGGCGAAGTTTGCAAGCCGCAGCGAGAAAGTCGGCCATGGTGACGTCCATTTTATTGAAGCGGGTGTGCAACAAGGCTACAGTAGTGGTCATTGTTGAAGGAAAAGGAGGTAGCAAGTTCCTGACAGCTGAAAGAGCGGCGGGCGGCGAGTGACGGGTTGAACCAATTGATAGGAACAAACAACCACATATCAAGAACGCAAGAAAGAACTTATAATATTATCGTAGAGCGAAAGGAATATGCAATTAACAAGACATGTTCCCACCCAACACTTGAGGGCAGGTTCCCTCTAAGAGTCTTTCTCTCCTAAGAGAGCGAAAACAAGACTAACTTCAATATGAAAATAACTCTTCAAGTACATCTCCTTATATAGGATTGAGACTCGCTACAAGATAAAATGCACTAAAGACAAAATATGTAATTAGATAATCCATAAAGGTACTCATGTCTCCAAGATAACCCTCATGTAAGTAAGACCGACCATCCAAGCGCACAACACTTGTCTGCAATGCATATACATACCATTCATCTCCCCGGGTTTAATTTATTTGCACACGGTTCTATTGCAGTATGCTCACTCTAGGCTGTTTTCCACTAATGTATATTAATAAATAAATAAAGCTTGCATCATCCAGGAAATGATGTGGAAAACTTTAGCCCACTGTGGGTAGAACCGTAGAAGTATTGGTATTTCCCATTACCTAGCATCCTAATTAGGTGACAGGCTATCGAATGCAAAGTAACATTCAAAAGCCATGTGAGCTGCATGCGTTCACATGGTCTCACATCCAAAGATATTAAGTTAGCATTCTGGCGCCCTGCTTAATTTCTGAGAGCCTCCATGGCTTAATTTAAGGTCAAGTAATAGCAAGAATCAAAAAGATTCGCTCATACTTGATGGAAAGTCATAATTAAGCTCCAATTAAGTTTACAGCACTTATCTATACTACCTATAAAGGCAACATAGCTATCTACAGTAATAAAGTAAGTGTGTAGGTGCCGGTTAGCGGGTAGACGGGCAGCGGGCAGGGCAGGCGGTTTCGTAAAAAAAAACAACCTTTTGGGCGGCGGTCAGCAGCAGGCGTCTTTTAAAAAAAATAAAAAAAATTGGCCGGCGCAGCAAGCAAGGGAGGGAGAGAGAGAGAAGAGAAGAGAGAGGGAGGAGGGGGGCCATCAGCAGTAGATGTGTAATTTCATATGTATTTTTGCTATTGAAAAAAAATTTAGCCTACAGCAGTGGAAGGAAAAGGAGAGAGAAAGAGAGAGAGGGAAAGAGAGAGAGGGAGAGAGAGGGGAGAGGGGAAGGGGGCCGATCAGTTTTTTATATAGACGAGCATTTCTGCACAGGTTTCGCCCATGCTCGATGCTCTCGGGCGGGCTTCGCCCACATTCAGGCAGGCTCCACCCACATGAAACCCGTTCTACGCCCATGCTCGATATGCTCAGGTGCATGGGCTTTGCATGTGCTCGACAGGAATGTCTCGTCATTCGCACTCCCCCCCCCCCGAGCTCATAAGTGATCGAGCGACATATGGAATATGTCGTAACACTGCGCTCGGGGTGTGCAAGCGGCGAGACATTCCTGTCAAGCACAGGCAAAGCACGTGCACCCAAGAGCAGTTAGCGCAGGTTTCATGCGGGCGGAGCCCGCCTGGATGTGGGAAAAGCCCGCCCGAGAGCATCGAGCACGGGCGAAGCCTACCCGAGAGCATCGAGCACGGAGATGCTCGTAAATATGAAAGGAAATATTATATTGCATAAGAAATATTGAAAAGACATAATGAACACTTCAAACGAATTAGTTGTCAATGGATCTCAAATGAATTGTCAAGAAAGGCTCTTTATTAAACCTAAGAGTAAAATAGAAAAATATATGATTAAACAAAACTCAATTCGTTGGTTTAATTAATAAGTACAAATATATAATGCCATAACTTATAACCACTACTGGGCAAATAAATTTACATAACAGCTAGAACCTTAATTTTTCAGAGTTACAGGTTTTATAAAATAATTTGGAGGTATGAACTTAAAATGTCAAAGCCTGCATGTAACAATGCAAAAGACCGATCAACCCAATGAAGCTCAGTAAGAAAAGATCAAACAATGACAAAAGCTAAACTACATAAAACAGTTTACATACCGTTCTCTCTCGATCAGTTCTAGGAGACCGATAACAATTTTGCGCTCAACCTCTGGGAACAATGAAAGATGTCTGCGAAAAAGCTGCAACCCCATGTCCCACAAAGAACGAACATTTGGATTTTGCTTAACATGTGTTCTATCAAGATAAAGAGCTATACCACGAATCATCAACATCTGATCACAGAAGTCCTGCCAGCATTTCTCTACCAATGATAAAAACACCACCAGATCAAGGCTTTGGCCAACTAATGACTCTAGTTTGGCAGAAATGTGTTGCTCACATTCCTTCTGAATACGGTGATAAAGATTTCCCCCCATCTTGTGCAAACAAAGATCACTGACTGCCTATGGTACAAATGTGAACAGTCATAAAATAAACTTTATTTACAATTTCCATGCCCATGTTACAAAATTCCCTATAAAATTACCTGATAAAGCTTTTCTGAATCGCATGGATCTGGCTGCTTCAGAAAGATAGCTGTAATAGCAGACTTTAAAGTTGCCCACGTATCTTCCTCAAAGTTTGTTGGCAAGGTTGGCTTTCCTAAAACAAGACAATAAGCTTGATTTTAAGGAAATAAAATGGACATGAAAATCAAATTTGTAAAGATGAGCAATTGATTTAAGGCAACATGGATCCATTCTCCCATGAAATGTAGACGCATCAGCTTTTGCTTTCTCGGCTATATAATCATTTAAAGCATGATCAGATATCTAATATTATCAAAGCTTCATTGACTAATATCCTAGAAACTTGTCACAAGCCTGTGCAAAGATTCGAGTCACCGGGCGGCGCACGGCGGATGAAAGAGACGGGGAGCAAAGAGCAAGCTATTTTCCCCGAGATCCGACCTATGATGAGGTCACGAGTGGAGACTTGTAGCAGTTGCCGAAGTGGGGGCATCCATGGGAGGTGGTAGATGGAGGGATGTTGCAAGGAGAGAGTAGGGAACCCGAAAACCTCAAGATGCCCAATAAAAACTGAATTTATTAAGCATGCTCGGTTCCAATGCGAGCCCGGGTTTAAGTAGGAGTTCAAACATAAATCAAGTGCGGAAATAGTAATGTAACCAAAAACATGGATATAGTAACGTTACCAAAAAAGTGGTGATAGTAATGTTAACAAAAATGTGAAAACATAAATAGAATGCATTAATTATAAAATATTGGCGTAGTCATGCCCCTTCCTTTCGTGCCCTCGTGTGATATGTGCTCCCAAAGAAAGCTTTTGTGACATCACAACCCTCCTTCAAATCAAGCTTGCCCTTAAGCTCGAGGTTGGGGTATGCTTTCCGGAAATCTTCATGTATCTCCCAAGTCTCCTATTGCAGTGCCCGTCCCAGCAGATCAGAACCTCACGAGTTCCTCGATTGAGGCGGCATCGAATGGACTTGGGGGGCCTCGACATTAGCCTCCCATCGAATATTGGTGGAAGCTAAGGAATGGCAGTCGGGGATACTTCGAGAAATGTCTTTAGTCATGAAACATGGAACACGCCATGTATTCTCGACCCCGTAAGAAGTATCAGTGGGTAAGCCGCCATCCCAATCTGCTCTAGCACTTGGAAAGGCCCATAGTAGCGACGCGAGAGCATATTGCCCAGTAGTCGAGTCACTTTCAGTTGCCAATGAGATTGAAGCTTCAATCAAACTCATCCATGCACCTGGAAATCCATGGGTGTGTGTTTTTCATTGTAATACCTCTTTGCCCGCTCATGGGCCTATAAGTGATGCTCCGGGGCGGAAGTAGGTCTAGTCTCTGCTCTGGACTAACTGGTCCATCCCATCCACCTTTGCCTTTGTCGGTGTATATGGAATGATAGTTAGTGGGTCGCAGACATAAACCACTCGAAATGGTGTAGTCTCCAACGAGGAGTGGAATGATGTGTTCCGACAGATTTGGGTGATACGCAGAGGAAAAGGTCAACTTGGTCCTCCAGAGGCGGAACAACTCTCGCCAGAAGCAGCCTATAAATATCGTATCGTTGTTGGAGAGTCTCTGGTATCACATATAATAGAATAACGTGCTCGATGAACATGTGTCACACACTGCCCATATAGAGGTGGTTCAAGGCTATCAAGTGTGTCCCCTTGGGAAAACGGCCCACTACTACCAGAAGTGTCATCTTGTCGTGTGAGCGCGACAACCCTTCTAAGAAATCCAAGGAATTTTGTCATATTTGAGATGGCATTAAAAGCTGCTATAATAGGCATGTTGTGTGAGTCTGGAGGTTCTTGTTTTATTAACAAACAATGCATGTGTCGTCCGCTTCCTTGACCATACCCCTCAGTCCCTTCAAAATAAATCTGCTTTAACTCGCTGAAGTGCCTTCTCAACACCTTCATGAGTAAGGTTGTGGATGGTGTTGATGATGACTTGATGAGTGAGACCAGTGGTGATGTCGGTTGGAAATAAACATTTCCCTTGAGCTTGATCAAGCCCTCTCTGTAGATCCACTAACTTAGGAGCATTGTCCGCCTCAATGTGTTGTTGTATTTGCCCCATTATGGGGCTATAAGTTACCACCTCTAGGATAGCATCGAACTATGTTAAGTACAACCCGAAAATGGCAAGCAACACTCCATCGCGAAGAGAGAGAGCATCCGCCGCTCCATTGAGTTTCCCAGCTCGGTATTTGATCGCGAAGTCAAAGCCTGGCAGTCGGCTATTCTAGTGTTGTTGTGGCGAAGTTGTCAACTTATGCTCCAACATGTACTTTAGGTTCTAGTGGTATGTCATGATGTTGAAGTGGCGCACCCATAAGTAGGGCCGCCAATGTTGTACATCCTTCACCAATCCGATCAATTCCCACTCATATGCAGGTAACTTCATGTGATGGGCCGCTAATTTGTGGTTGAAAAAGGCAATGGTATGCTCTTGCTGCTGTAAGACGACACCAATCCCTCTCCCTGAAGTATCACACATCGTTATAAAATCTTGCGTGTGAAGAAGGGAAGCTGAAAGCTTAAGGTTGTTGCGAGGGCTATCTTCAGAGCCAGAAATGCTTGGGTCGCCTCTGGTGTCCACTAGAATTCGTACTTTTTAAGCAGGCTCGCCGGAGGGGCAGAGCAATTACCATGTACCCTTGGATGAGCTTGCGGTGGTAACGGCCCACTTAGGCCGCGACAATTGAAAGCATTGTTCTTAATGAGAGGCAAGGGTTAGCATAAAATAATCTTTACATAAATTTTGAACCAACTAAAAATTATGTTGCGCACTAAAATTATTATCATATTTATATAAAGGGACTGAGCACCGTAGAATGTAAAGAGAAATAAACTATCATTAAAATTATAGCAGTTCTATATTACGGCATAGTGCATACATATATATATATATGCTCTTGAATATACAATACAAAAATGGCATTTAAATGCATCCATAAAATACTAGACTCTACCCCATCCCACAAACTACTAGTACGAATAAACTATAAGAACTCTAAGTCTATCACTTTAGGCCTTCCTTTCCCTTGTTACGTTCATCCATCGTCTTTAGTGCTTCCATGATGACCTTAACCCAAAGCTGATATTTTTATTCCTTCATTTGTCGTCTCACTTCATCTGACAGTTTACTAATAATTTCTTCATCTCCCTTTTCTTGTTCCTTAAAATGTTTTAATACAGAAGGGTTAGTCATAATGACTAAGTGAGATCTTACCTTTTTAATTGCTTGCAAAATCAAAAAAATGTTAATTAAACCATATACAAAAAATAGGGTAATTTATGCAATGAAATGAAGAGTAAGAAATAAGTCTTCAATTAGGCAATAAAATTAACATAGGATTGCATTATGTTCATCATAAAGTGTCCTTACATGTTTCACTGCATAGGTTAATAAGCGTGCATTCATCTAATTCTAAATCTTACTTAACAGTATCTTCTTTTCCTTTCATCTTATTTCATTCATTTGGCAAAGTTACTGGTAACTTAATCTTTTCTTTTCTTATACCCCTTTTTGGGTGTCTTAACATAGTCGTCATATTGGTTGAGGGCTATCGAACAAGCATGAAGCCCCTATAGGCTACAGGACACTTGAACCAAAGGCTCATCATTATATCGATTCAGGGCTATCCGCTATCGAGCAAGCATGGAATCTGTTGAAGCCAGAAAAATCCTAGCTCCAAAAATTCGGATCAATGCAACCAAAGGTTACTCGTCTAGCGATCCGGCTCGATGGCTTGACAGACAACGACGAAGGGGCTAAAAGAACAACAACAGGACCTCAGGTGCTGCGGCAGGGAGGTCCCACCACGTACCCAGAAGCTCAGAAGAAACTTCCCCTCCACAACCAAAGATGGCCGAACAGGGTACGAGGAAGGCACCAACTTGGCGAGTATCAAGAGTGACGGTCAAGGATGACGGGTCCAAGTATTCTAAAATGGGGTTCTGAAAGCTCAGTCAAAGGTGCAGTTCCTGGTACCTCTGGGGTCCTATTTAAAGGAAAATCAAAAGGGAGGGGGGTCTTATTTATAGCCCAACCCGGCGACTATGCGACATTGAGGGGATCTTGCCTGGGTTCGGCGAGCATCGCCTATGGTCGCCCACCTGACGAGTATTAGAGGATGCTCGCACATGCTCGCCCCCTACTCGCCTAGGCCTTCTATTGTTTCTGTTGGTTGTGTTGTCTTTTATCTGACTCCTGGCTTTTGCTTTGACCTTTGACTTTGACTTCTGCCTACGTGACTTAAATCGGGTCCTATCCTCGAAGAATATGGGTTGTACAGAGTCCCTATAAGGCAATTGAATCGACATCTCATCGCAGGCAATTCATACACCCTGCAAGGGTTAACCCTTAGAATTGTCCTTAATCCTTATGCATTGATGCAAATTTTTTAAATTCATTTAACTTTCATCATTTCTAATATTTTAATTCATAGGTTGTATTTTAGTTTATGCTCCCTTCAGAATTCATCATTTCTTTCTTAATATTCATGTCACCTACGGTTGACCTATGACGGTCGAGCATCTGGAATATATTTCACCAAATCGTCGGTAGCATTAAAATAAATTCAT
Source organism: Dactylorhiza incarnata (assembly GCA_033032865.1). Taxonomy (NCBI): domain Eukaryota; kingdom Viridiplantae; phylum Streptophyta; class Magnoliopsida; order Asparagales; family Orchidaceae; genus Dactylorhiza; species Dactylorhiza incarnata. The sequence continues at coordinate 3,939,689 of JAWHQI010000177.1, read as the reverse complement.
TTCTCATCATAATTTCATAACATATGAACATTAAAATATTTAGAAGAGCAACTCATAGAAATATTGCAAGCATAAACATGAACTTAAAAGAAAATAGCATAAATTAAAGAAGTAAGAACTCGTCGAAGCTTTCCCTTTACCCGTATCCTTACTATGATCAATATCTCTTCCTTTTGTTGATGTCATCTCGAGTACTAATTTTTCCACCGGGTCTTTCGTTTAATTGAGGACGGGGCCTCTGAAATACATAGATTTCACTTTTAATTTCCTTTTTATTGACACGAGTTACAACTTAGGAAAGGGGGTTTCGTCAACAACACTAGGAGGCTAATCTGACATTTTTTACAGGGATCGTCGGGGTGAGGGAACACTTATAAGGAGTTTAACATTACACCCAATTTAAACTACCCTTAGGATGAAAAGAACATACATAACTATTGATTAGTTCAACTAATGCTTGCATTAAACCATTTCTTGCGTTAAAATAATATTCATAACCACTAATAGCCTTCCCAACTATATATGCCACTGATTGCATGAAAATAACCATTAACAACCTTTCCAAATAAGATAGAATCAAACTAACCACTAATAGCTTTCCCAATTAAGATAGCATGAAAATAATCACTGCATGAGAGCTTAAATAAGTCTTATAAACAGTACCATTAAGAAGGCCACAAGAGGGTTCAGACCACAAATGAGCTTATTAAGAAGGAGAAGAAGAATCATCATTCTATAGATAGCCAAATGTAGTAAGGAAAACTACCAAACTATTTTATATTCCTTCTCATATTAAACGAAAGAAAGAAGAATCAGCACAACTTAAAAGGATTACCTTCGGTTTCTTTGATAAAACCTTCAGTTGGGCTCGGCAAAGCAGCAGGGGAGTCACGATGATGAAGCAGCGGGTTGAGTTCAAGGTACCAAAGCCACAGGAGCTCGGCAAGAAGAGAAGTTCGAGAGCTTCCGGCAATCGCAATCCCAGCACTAGAAATAGTCATTCCGCTCGGCATACGCTCGCAGTAAGAGGAAATGAGAGACAGAAAATGAAATGAACGAAGCCGATAATTCCCTTTTAATCCTAAAACACTCTTACATCCTTACATCCAAATTGTCAACGCAATATTAGAAATTACTATGTAGCCAGGTGGTTTCCACTCCAGGCAGGGGGTAAATCCCCCCATTCTAGACATTTCCATAGCTTTCATGAACAGACTTTGCTATAATATGGAAGCCAATAAACTACCATCAAAACCATCCATGGGATTAAAACTTATATATCAGGTGCCACATTATTAATTTTATCTCTAAATATACATTTTTTAATTCAGTATGGAAACGTCTAGGGAAAGAAGGAATTTTGTGGCTTACATGTTTCTTCAATAAGATACTGAAGTCAAAGAGCGTGTCAGACCAATGGAGAGAAAGTATCTTGGTACTTTGTGGTGCGTTCCCACCACTGGTGGTGAGGGAACCCGGCGTCGATTAGAGAGGGGGAGGGTAGGTGGCGGTAGAGAGAGATAGAGAGAACGGGAGAGAGAAGGAGAGGGGAAGTATGGGTTAATAAAAGAGGAGAGCAAAAGCATTCATTCCCCGATGAAAATAAAGAGTACAAACGTCCCCCTTATAAGAGTGGGGTTCGCCCAACATAGAAATAAAAAATTGCTGAAAATAAAAGTTGCTAAAAATAAAATTACTAAAAATAAAAGTTGTTGAATTTAAAACTTGCTGGAATAAAAAACTAACATAAAACAATGTTATAATTAACGCAGCGGCAGCGGCTAGACCGTCGTACGCTCCGCGGTCTGAGTGGGCTCGTCCGGTATACGCGCCCGGCGCGTGTAGACTCGCCATGGTGGTTCCGCGTTGTGCAGTTCCGTAACAATGTCGTCATCTGGAAAATGTGTCTTGTCCTCGAGGCACTAGTCGGCAAACTGGCGGCGGAAGTCATCCAGGGCAGCCATGTTGCGTCCGAGACAGGCCGCCGGTCCAGGCTACCAGGACCTCCTCTAATGTATGGTCCCCTGTGGTGCGACGTCTTCGGTCCAGGATCGCGGCGGGGTAGAAGGGCACCTCTCCCGCCAGATCGAGGTCGGCTGGAATGTGATCAGAGGTGGTGTGTTCGCCCACCACGCGCCGATGCTGCGAGACATGGAAGACCGGGTGGATGCGGCTTCCTTCCAGAAGGCGAAGGCGGTAGGCAACCGCCCCTATGCGGGCGATGATCTCGAAGGGTCCGAAGAATCGTGATGACAGTTTCAGACAAGGTCGGCGGGCCACCGAGAGCTGACGATAGGGGTGGAGTTTGATGAAGACCTTCTCCCCCACCTTGAAAGCGAGGTCCCGTCGTTTCCTGTTAGCGAAGGAAATCATCTTCTGTTGGGCCCGCTGTAGGTGGTGCTTTAAGTGATCCAAAATGGTGTCCCTGTCACGGAGAGCTGTGGCCAAACTTTCCACCTGACATTCTCCTGGAAGGTGGCGGACAATAGACGGAGGCGGGCGACCATAAACGGCCTCGAATGGGGTAGTGTCGGTTGCCTGGTGGTAGGCGGTATTGTAAGAGTACTCAGCCCACCCTAGCCATTTGGCCCAGCCGCGAGGTTGCTCTCCTACGAAGCAGCGGAGATAAGTCTCCAGACACCGGTTGAGGACTTCCGACTGACTGTCGGTCTGCGGATGGTATGTCGTGCTCATGCGGAGACGGGCGCCCTGAAGTCGGAACAGTGTAGTCCAAAAGGTACTCAAAAAAAGTGGGTCGCGGTCGCTTACGATCGACCGGGGAAACCCGTGGAGACACACAACCCCCTGGATGAAGCTGTCGGCGACGGTGGTTGTCGTGTATGGGTGGCGAAGAGGAATGAACTGGGCATACTTCGAGAGTCGATCCACTCATCCACCACGACTAAGATACAGTCGTATCCCTGAGAGCGGGGCAGCCTCGTGATGAAATCCATGGCGATGTCGTCCCAAATGCGATCGGGAATCGGAAGGGTCTGCAGGAGGCCGCACGGAAACATGGCATTATATTTGGCCTTCTGGCAGACGAGGTAGGCGGCGACGAAGGCCTTGACCTATCTAAACATGTGAGGCTAGTAGAGGGAGGCGGCGATCCGTCAATACGTCTGATAGACTCTGGCGTGTCCCCCCGTCGGAGTAGCGTGGAACTCAGCCAACAGTCGTGGAATGCTAGGAGAGGAAGGGGCGAGTACGAAGCGGACCTTGAAAAAGAGGCGGTCGTTGACCAGGGAGTAAGGCGGGTGGCCTGTGGCGTCCGTGATGAGTGTTGTTCGAATCTCGTTGAGTGTCGGGTCTGCTTCAACTTCCCGTTGGAGGGTATCCGCATCCTCCCAGATCGGGCGAGAGATGGCTGCAAGTATGGGATTGCGGGAGAGGGCGTCAGCGGCCTGATTGGCCTTCCCTGGCTGGAACTCGATGCTGAAGTCGTAGCCTAGTAGCTTGGCCACCCATACCTGTTGAGCGGGTGTAGCAACCTTCTGCTGTAGCAGGTAGCGTAGGCTGTGGTGGTCGGTGCGAACCACGAACCGTCGGCCCAGAAGGTAAGGTCGCCAGTGCTGGACTGCGAGGACGAGGCCCATTAGCTCGTTCCCATAAGCGGAGCGGCTACGGATGGTGTCAGAAAATGCACAGCTGAAATAGGCCACGGGGCGACCAGACTGCATAAGTACGGCTCCCACGCCGACGCCCGACGCATCACACTCGACAAGGAACGACCGAGAGAAATCTGGCATAGCCAATACCGGGGCGCGGACCAGGGCTTGCTGCAGCGCGATAAATGTGGCGGAAGCCGCCGCCGACCACTCAAATGGACCTTCGGACGTCTTATTCAAAAACTGGGTTAGGGGTCGGGCCAACGTGTCGTACCCCTGAATGAAACGACGGTAGTACCCTGTCAGTCCCAAAAATCCGCGGACATCGCAGAGGGATGAGGGAGTCTGCCATTGGAGGACGCCTCGATCTTGTCCCTGTCCATTGCAATCCCTGTCGCGTAGATGGTGTGTCCCAGATAGCACACCTCTGGAGACCCCAAAAAAATACTTTGTTGGATGGAGCCTCAGATGGTTGCGCAGCAGGGTGGTAAACGTCTGACGGACATGCTGGAGGTGCTCCTGCCAAGAAGAACTGTAGGCCAATATGTCATCAAAAAAAACAAGTACATGCTGGCGAAGTACCGGGCGGAAAATGTCATTCAACGTGGCCTGAAATGTGGCGGGCGCGTTGGTCAAGCCGAAGGGCATAACCAAGAACTTGTAGTGTCCATCATGAGTCCAGAAGGATGTCTTGGCGACGTCGGCCGGTCGAACGCGGATCTGGTGGTAGCCAGCGCGAAGGTCCAATTTGGTGAAGATAGTCGCGCCATGGAGCTCGTCCAAAAGCTCCTGAATAACTGGAATCGGGTACTTGTCAGTGACAGTAGCCTTATTGAGCTCCCGATAGTCCACGCAAAAACGCCAGCTGCCGTCTTTTTTTCTAACCAAGAGGACCGGGCTGGAGAAAGGACTCGCGCTGGGTTGAATAAGGCCCCCCATGAGCATGTCGCGTACCAGCCTCTTGATCTCGTCCTTCTGTACGTGCCTGTAGCGGTATGGACGGACAGATACCGCGGACACGCCGGGCTGCAGAGGAATGGCGTGATCATGGGGGCGAGCTGGAGGTAACCCGGATGGCTCAGTAAAGAGATCCGCAAGCTCTGTCAGGAGGGCCTGAAGGACCGAAGGAGTAGGGGAGACCGGCGGCTCGGTGTCTGAGATGGACTAGAGCCAAGCCGAAAATTCGATGTCGGTGGTGCTCTGAATGGTGCGGACAGAAACGGGGGAGCGAAGCAATGCGGCATCACCCACCAGGCAATGCTCCTGATTATCCTGAAAGAATCGCATCGTCATATTTCTCCAATTGACGCGCACGTCACCCAGCGTGCAAAGTCATGCTACGCCCAAGATGGCGTCGATTCCGCCAAGGCTGAAGACGTAGAAGTCCGTCGTCAGCGAGTAAGGGCCCATCGAGAGCGAGACGGCCGGACAATGGCCCTGGACTGCACGGCACCGCCCAAACTGACTGTGAAGTCCGGAGCGGGTTCCATTGGGAGGTGGAGTTGCTGGGCAAGGTGGGAGGAGAGAAAATTATGACTGGCTTCGCTGTCTACCATGATGACGATGTGGTGCTCTCCTAACTTGCCGGCCAGCTTCATGGTTTGCGGCCCTGAAATGCCGCCCACGGAAAAGCACGGAAGCTCCAAGCGGTGAAAGTCGGCGTCTGCCGCGGTCTCGGTAGTGTCCTCCGCAGAAATCTCTAGTTCCTCAAAATCCGCCAAGGTAATCTCCGGTTCGAAGTCGCCGATAATGGAGTGGAATTCCTTGACCGCGCAGACGTGCGTGGGGGAGTAGGGTTGGTGACAGCGAAAGCATAGTCCTTTGCGGCGGAGGTCGTCGAGCTCGCGGTTGGAGAGGCGTTGCGGCGGGTTGGGGCGGCCGGGGCGACCGTCGGGAGGTGATCGAGGATTCGGTGCTTCAGGAGGAACGGCGCGCCACGGTCGGCCCCCCCGTGGGAGGACCGCCGACAGCAGGTGGGGAACGATGTGTCAGGTCCGCCTCCACAAGGCGACCCATGTCGAAGGCCTCAGAAACCATTCGGGGATGAAGGGTGCGGAGCCGAGACCGGATGTGGGGCTTGAGGCCCTGCATGAAGAAGGCAAGGTAGTGATCTGGGGGAAGTCCCGGGATGTGAGTGACGAGGGCCACGCACTCATCGATGTAATCGTCCAAAGTGTCGGTTTGTCGTACCCCACACAGTCGTTCGATCGCGGATCCGGAATAGCGGTTGTCATAACGGCCAATCATCTCCTGTTTGATTTCCGGCCAAGAGATCGTCGGATTGGACTGTCGGAGACACCGGGCCCAATGAAGGGCATATCCGTCGAGGCTGATGACCGCGGTAGAGACCTTGCCCCGCTCCGGTGTGCGATGGAGGTCGAAGTACTACTCAGCCTTGGCAATCCACCCCATCGGATCTACTCCGGCAAAGGTGGGGAGATCCAGGGCTAGGGTAGGACGGTCCGGTGGTGGAAGCGTCACGGGCTCCCTGGCGTGTGGGAGAGGCGCCGCGCCGAGAATGGAGGCGTCGCTGGACGTCGTCGTCGGGGTTATCGGTGTCGGGCGCGTCGGACTAGCGGCGGGTTGTAGGGGCCATGGCGTGCGTCGAAGGTGGATGATGGTCGGGCACGGGCCGGACGCAGCAGTGGCAGCGGACCGGCGATGGTGGTGCAGGCGGGCTAGCGCGGTACGGCGCGGGAGAGGCGCACGACGTGGGGCACGGCACGGCGCGGCATAGCAGTGGCGCTAGCGAGCGCGGTACAGCAGCAGGCGAGCGCGGTACAGCAGCAGGCGAGCGCGGTACAGCAGGCGTTGCTGGTTCGAATCCGGCGGCTTTTGGCGGGCAGTAGCGGCAGGTCGGACCAGTTTGGTGCGTTCCCGGTGGTGGTGAGGGAACCCGGCGTCGATTAGAGAGGGGGAGGGTAGGCGGCGGTAGAGAGAGAGAGAGAACAGGAGAGAGAATGAGAGGGGAAGTAGGGGTTAAAAAAAGAGGAGAGCAAAAGCCTTCATTCCCCGATGAAAATAAAGAGTACAAACGTCCCCCTTATAGGAGTGGGGTTCACCCAACATTGAAGCGAGTTTCTGCCCTTCTCCCTCCAAATACAGCAAGAGGGAGACCCCCCCTTCAGCCCTAGTCCATGTATCTTGTCATTTTCGGTAAGCCATGTGAAGTTTGCGTAGCATAGGTCCTACTAATTTTAGTCGCCTTATACTTCATTTTTATTTCAGGAATTGAAAATATCGTTCCCGTCCATTCAGAAATTGGTTGGGTTGTTTTGTAGATTCTCGTTGTTTTGGAACAAGGTACCAACCCTTTTAGTTGACTTCTTAATTTCAGTCCCTATCAATCTTTAGGATGATAAGTTGTGGTTAGTGTACTCAACTAATTAAATAAGGTAAATGGTGAATTACAGGCCACGAGCGATCGTTGTTATTCGACACTAAACCGGAAAAGAAATTTTAGGAGTTTTAGAGTAACCAAGACAACCATGCCGCCGCGTCTTGTGTACGAGCGCCGCAATACCGCGGTAAGAAATTTTTATTCCTTTTGGCTAGACATACCAGCTAGTATTGCATAAAAATATATTTCTTTATAGTTAAGAAAATTTCTATAATTATAGAAACCCGCAATTATTGTTATGTATTAATATTTTATGATAGGAAGTTATAAACTCATCAAACGTTCAGTCGACATATGTAAATCATAAATATTATATTTTCCTATCGGTTGGATCTCCATAATCTATGAAAATGTACAAAACATATGAATATGAATTTATGTTGATTAACGAATAAGAGGCACTGTCTAAGACACTCAGATGAATACGTATGCAATACAACATCGAATGGAAAATAATTAAGAGGCACGATCGAGACTTTCTCTCGTAGTAGATAGAGGCGCACTATCTTACTCATAGGGCGTAGCATACCGTATGAGCCTCAAAGTTTAGGGAGACGACGTCCCATTAAGAAGATTAGTAAATGCGAGTCCGTGTTCGTGAGACACTAGAACACATGTGTTCGTTAGTAGGGACTCGGATCGTTAGAATTGCACATAAGAAGTTATTCAACCTAGAATATAATGAAGGACAAGTATAAGATACCTAGAATTCAAGTATATTCCGAAGTTTAGAAATCTCTATAGTTAACCATTTTCGGAACTTGAATAAATATGAAGAAAATGATTAAACTAGAACTGACATTTATGTTTCAAGTATTTTGTTAGAAAAGCATGCATAGTACAGAAACATATATTTTTCCTCAGAATAAAATTATTATTCCAAAAAACATGCGCACGTGTTCTTTCAAAATGTTTTTAGTATCACTAGGTGTAATGGTTTTTCTTATTCTCCAGTGGACTGACCCATTTTCGGGCATTTCATTACAGGGGTCACTGGTGGGGAGTTACGCCTAGGATGAGCGCTTGCGGGCCTCCATTTATAGTTTGTTTTTCGTTCAGTTATATTCCCTTTCAGTTGTTGTATTATTCCCTTTTAAGAATTCAGTGTAACTTATTTGTTTGAGATTTTCTATACATCAGACGGTATTTAACATTTCAGTATATCAGATCTATGGTTTATTTCATTTCTAGTTGGCTCTGTAAATCAAAAATTGAGGTACCTATTTTTACCCTTAGCATCATTTACTGCTTTCGTTGTAAGTTTTCTTTTAGTACTTTTCATTTATGTCTGTTATATACCAATTTTATTACTACAACTTAGTTTACTTCTTATCACGGGACTTGGTCGGACTACTGATTTGTTGTTAAACTAGGTTAGGGTGTTACAGGTGTTCGCCCGATGTTGTTGTTGTTAGAGACCGGGCGGACAACCTTGGTGTAATCGCCAAGTGTTGTTGGTCTCGGTAGTCCGGGCAGACACTTTTGGTGTAACCGCCCGGTGTTACTGGTCTTTGGAGTTCGGGCGGACACTCTTGGTGTAACCGCCCGAAGGACAATGTTGGAAAATATATGCTCGATTGAACAAGGAGCGTGGGGTAGTCAGGGTGTTTTTTGGTGGGAGTAGGGCTTACTGTTCGGGGGTCATGGAGTTAATAGTTTTGATTGGTTCCAAGATGATGGAGAGGTTCTGATTTAAATTAACCTTGGTGATGTAGAAAGTTAATGGTGATAAGGATGTCAAATACTTAAAAGGTCGAATGGAGGAATTTTTAAGTAGGATTGGGTCAATGGAAAAAAAATTAGGCTAATATTAAGCTAATAATGCACACCGTACACACACCACATGGCCCCTCAAATGTGTCTCAACAAACATAGACTCAACTACATGTGAATCCTACTCGTAAAATTTGTTCTACTATGGTCCTACAATTTATGACTCTGATAAATATGGATTCTTTAAACCTCTTTTCAATATCGCAGCATTCAGGAAGACTTTCTTTGTGAAGCTCAAGCATTTTGGCAAATGGTCCACCAAGAGGTTCAAGAAGTGGTTTCCAACTGCTCATTAACAATGTTACTCTCATTAGGGGCTTTCCCTCTCGTTTGTCAACATCATTGTGCATAATGATTACTAGATCTATGGCATTGCAGTTAGATCGAGTCTTTCCATCTAGATACTGAAAGTTCATATTCATTTCCAATTTTTATGATGTGAATTGACTAAGGAGTCATCCAAGTTTCTCTCAACAGCTAGTTGTTTGGGCTTTTAGTGTGATGCTCCTCTTTGTACATTTACTCGTTTTTCTCTTTATTAAAAACCAAAAATTTCACCTTACAAAAACTATAGACCTGCTTCAAAACAATAAAATGAGATATTACGATCAACTTCAAATATCCTGGTGATACAAGAAATTGGATGTCTGAATTATTACATGTTTTCATGAATAGAGCATAAAAAAGACCTCCGACAATAAGGACAGCTAGATCGAGCATATTTCGAAGTTATACACTTGTATATAGTTGAATCTTAGATAGATTAAATGGATAAACTATCAGTTTTTAACCAAATAAGAATTAAGAAAAACCTTTGACGAGTTTGATGACAAGCTGTTTCTTAGAAGAGGGCTGGGGAGGAATGGCCTTTTTCCTGGAGAGATTGGAGGCGACACCAGTAGTGGCAATAGCAGGCACAGATACGTGGCCACCTTTCAGCTCTTCCTGGTCGACGAGCATATTCTCCTCCTCATCAACCGCTGCCGACGCATCAAACCGTTCGGTGTGTGAGTGGAGGCCGTTCTTATCTCTCTCGGACGCAGATGCCGCCTGCTGAGATTTGGCCTTTTTCATCAAGCCGGAAACGGAAGGGGATAAGGGGCTTCCGAGAACTCCGCCGGAGCTCGTGGTGCTGTTGCCAGTGGTGCTCGAGAATAACCTCTTCGCGTGAGTCATCAATCAATTGGCGAGGCGCATCGCATGGGCAGAGGCGATAGGAATGGCCGTGCAGGAAGAAGGCCGGCGGATGAGGCGGCGGAGGCGGCGGAGATCAAGGGTTAATGTTGCGGGAGCGAGCGAGGTAGGCCGAGTAGAGAAGAAGCGAGAGAGGTCGATGAGGATGAGTTGCTTTTTATTAATCTTATATTACAAATTACAAATTACACGAAATTTTTTATTCCGGTATAAAAATTAGCGTCTATATTTCAGACTCTCTTTAGCTTTTTTTTTTTTTTGGAATGTTATTTTTCGCAAATCCCAAAATTATTATTATACCTCGGAACAATATTTGGAGACCAAAAAAAAAAATGATTCAAGTGATGAACTAATTAGTTTATCTACTACATTAACTAACTAACACAAGCAACTAAACAAATGCAGGTGATTGAACGTTCTTGTAAAATAACATTGATTCATTAATAAATAGAAAAAAAATATAATTCATAAAAAGTCATGATATAAGAAAATATTAGTAAATGATCATTACTTGTCAATCAAAATACAATTTTTTTTATGATCGCCTCCAAATATTAGCTATCTTGTAGGAAAAATGTCTGAATTGAAATTGCAATAAGAAATCATATTACCATGTGCTTTCATATTATTATAATATTATTATAAGATTATTATAAGCTTTCGTACTATTATACGAGTAAATTACTTACATTTTCAAAATAGAGTTTTGCACTTCAATCGATCGTCAAACTCATCACAATGCTCTCAAATGGACGCTCAGAAAAAAAAACATTTTTTTTAGCAATGTTTAATGCTTAAGAAAATAGATGCATTGTAATAAAGGTGCATATCAAATGATTAATATAGTCGCGTGATATATGGCACGTCTCGTTGTTTCGCTTCGTGTTCATAGTACCTCGTTCACACAATAAATACTGTCAGCAGTTGGCAATCTTCTTTCATTTGCAACTGAATGAAGTGGTTGTCATTTATGAATCTCATGTAAAAACTTTTCTAAGCGCTAGTGGAGTTGTATGCACTGGCAGAAAATATGAATAATTGTTAACTTGAAAAGTAGACCAATTTACTGTTATAGCATGATGTCACCAATAATCTCATGTCAGGAATTGTCATCCACTTGTCAAGTGGGGCTGGTACGACCCAACAGTCAAGAGCCTTAAGTAACTCTAATGTCCTCATGACTCTAAATATATCATTCTATAATGTTTTTTTATTTATTTTACTTGCAAGATCATGGCGGACCCTGTCTCCAATTTTCACTCATACCAAGTTCTAGACTAATAATTTTGTATCCATCACTAATAACATTGATGGAATCGACGATCTGTGTACCCATATGCAACAACATTTGATTACACACATTTTCTAAAAATTATTGGCTCCTTGTAATTGTGATCTTTTTTGCAGCTTTAATTATCTTTATTTTCATTTGTTCCTCCTGCATCAAATCATGCTCAAAATGGGAAGATTCTTTTTTTGTGGATTTATAGTCCTCTGAGAACCTTCTCATACTACCCTTTCGATGGCCTTTAAGCTTTGTGTATATTTTATGTTTTATATATAGTTTGACTCGTCTTTAGGTTGATAATCTCACGCAACTTTCTTTTAATTTCCTTTTTTGTAATGTTGGTTAATGTGCATTTTTAGTCTTTTTTATGTGACCTAATTTCACTAACAACCAATGTTGTAGATGTCAGCTGACATGTTAGCCGACATGAAGATGTTGGGGCGAAACCACAACGAAATCGATATTTTGGTGAGAAATTGCGTTTTGAAAATTATCACGAGATATCGGAGATATATCACGCGACATATCATTTGTCCGGCTGGCAGTGTCCGTCGTCTTGCCTTTTTAATGTCATGGGAACAAATCACTTCAGTCTGCCCAAGCTTACGAGAGGCGACTCCCTCGTTTTCTTCCTTTCGGTGCTATGGATGTGTTGTTGACGATGACTCTCAATTCGATTCTGTCATTGTTCCTCTTCCCTAGCGTCGACGCTGCTATCTCGTCGGTCTGCTACTCTGCCCTAGCTTCTTCTCTTACGACAGCACTGTGAGCTTCTAACTTGATTTTATCTTCTTCTTTTTTGCATTTTTTTATTTGTTCGGACTTTTTTCATTTCTTCTGTCATTTTTTATTTTTTCTGGCATTTTTTGTTTCTTCTAATCTGCTACGCTGCCCTAGTTTTTTCATTTGTTCTGACACTTGTTTTGATTTGTTCGGCATTTTAGGTATTTCTTCTGACATTTTTTATTTGTTCTGGCATTTTTTTCGTTTCTTCTAATCTGCTACTTTTCCCTGACTTTTTCATTTGTTCTCGCATTTGTTTTTCTCCTGCCCAGCTTCATTAACATTTCTTTTGGTATGAAATATCATAATGTTTCATGGTTTGCTACTCTGCTAATGCTCATAAATATTTACTCGGCCTGTAGCTACTCTTAATCTGCTAATGCTCATAATCATTTGTCGCAATTTTTTTATTTGTTCTGCCTTAACTTGCTGCCAAAATACATTAGCACAAATACACAATATGGTGGCCCACAGGTATTAATCTAATGGAGCTCATATGTAATAAGTATAAGCAACTATTTCATGCATACACCCAGGGTTACTAAGCAACTATTGTATGCACATATCACCTCATTTTATTATCTTGATGCAACAAATGACGTAATCATGATTCATGAATATCATATGTAAATAATCCAAAATTTTGCAACATGTGATGCAGGCGGTGCTTCTTTGTTATTGAATGAATGGTGATTATTAAATGAATGGTGATAGTGTAATTATTATTAATTAATCATTATTGAGTGATGAATAGATGAACTTGTTAGGACATGACATAGTGGTGCCTATTATTTGAGGACTTAAAAATTCGTGTTACTGATGTTGCAAAAATTGTATAGTTTTTTGGGTTATGTCAAACCGATCAAATATTACTGATGTTGTAATTATTTTGTTTTATATCATTATATTACTTTTAGATTTTGCTCTCTATCTGCTTTGATCAATTCACATTATTTGTTTGTTATTGAATCATAGAATGGACTCCTCTCAGCCTTCTAGTAAAGCCCTCAGTGCGTCAGTTCCTACCAGTAGAGATGTGTTTTTGGCATTTGGAGAGAAAGTGGTTACAACGGATACCAATAGAATTCATTGCAATTACTGCAAGCAAGTCATAAACGGGGCCATAACATGGTTCAAACATCATTTGGCGGGGATTAAGGGCAATATAAAGTCATGCACACATGAACCAACTGATGTCAAAGAAAAAGCTGAAGCAACCCTTGCAGCAACACAAATTAGTAAGCTGATGATAAGTACTAGGTTACAAAGTAGCTTGTCTTAGGTCGTTGTTGGAGAGAATGCAGATCCCGACTATTCACAAAGGAATTTGTTTGTAGGAGTTAGGAGTGAAGGTCCAATGGACCAATTTCTTGAGTTAGGCAAAAGTTCACAAAGCACCATTGAGAGCGAGTATAAGAAGAAAGCAAGAGATGGCACAACTTTATATATTTCTAGGTGGGCATATGAGATGTACATTCCTTTCAATGATCTATATAGCTTATCTTTTCAACAAATGTTGCATGATGTAGGTCAATGTGGCCCTGGGATGAAAAGACCAACTCTGCATGAGATGAGGGAGAAGTTCTAACAGATGGAAGTTCAACGAACCAAAGAAATGTTGAGCAGCTTTACTTAAACATGTAGGTGTTGGGTTTTCTACATACCATTCAAAATGATATGAACACATCAAAATGTGCGCAGCGGAAGAAATTACTAGAATAACCCAAAGAGTAAGGATCTTGCGGATTTCATGAATCAAGAGATTAGGAAAGCAAAATGCGATATACCTTTGCGGGATTGAGTCAATACTCAACCAAAATGCTCCAAGAAGGAATCTGGTAGACGAACTTCGAGTTCCAAGCACCGAAATGTATGACCCTCTACAGAGATCCACACAAGGAAGGAGAACCCCAATGCCTTGTCGCACAAGGTATGTGTCGGAGAAAGAATGTCCTATGCGTCCCCACGAACTGCTAGATCCGTTGAAGGGGAGGCGGGGACTGTCGGCGGCGAACAAGGTCGACGTACGGGGCGAGGTCTGCGGACGGGGACGACGGAACACTTTCGAGTTGGCTCTTCAGAAATCGCAAAAAGGATCGATATATTTTATGACCTAATCTCATCGCTTTTATACGCAAGTCATAAAAATAGGCTATCCGCAGACCAGGGGAAAACAGAACATTTCTGCCAGGATTCAAATTCGTCGAATACATAATAATTCGGCTAAACGCTTTAGATGAATTATCATGTTCGACTATATACATTCGACGAAATGTCATATTCGACTAAACCCTTTAGACGAATTCGAACAGATAGTTTCGACTAAACAGTTTAGACGAATTATCATATTCGAATACATTCGACGAATTGTCATATTCGACTAAACCCTTTAGACGAATTCGAACAGATAGTTTCGACTAAACAGTTTAGACGAATTATCATATTCGACTATATACATTCGACGAATTGTCATATTCGACTAAACCCTTTAGACGAATTCGTCGATATAAATCCTTTCGCCGAAACACTTTCGCCGAATTTACCAAGTCCTATAGAATTCGTTTAAACCATTTAGACGATTCATCAATAGTACTCGTTTCCCCAGTTTGAGACATTCTCAATTCAATTCCGAACAGACATAGGATTGGTCCTCCACTCATATCCAATATGAGTGAGACCAACACTATCCTTTCTCCAACTTCTCCAAACACTTTTATGTGCGACCCTATAGGCTCATGTTGCGTTGACAGTAAGACTAATTGTTGATTGCTTTGAGATCACCTCAGAAACTCCAACAATCTCCCACTTGATCACAAAGTGTCAACAAAAATCTCACAAACAATGAGCGGCATCTAGCAATACATCATTGCTACCCAATCAATAAGAGTTCATAACTCAATAAGACTGTCTTAACCAATGTATCAGTGTTGTCTTGTTCCTTTGTCACTTACATCGGGATAGAACTAGAGACATGGACCGTGTCACCCTCATAATTGTTCAATCCTAGTTTCCTGATCTAGAATAGACCTTAAGATAGTGGTAAGCTCAATATCACATATTGGCTCAACCTAGCATGACCATGCATTCCTCGATCTCATTCCATCAAGGGGCCCATGGATGTAACTTCTGTCATAAAGGAGGACAAATCTCATATCTGTCCACACACAAACACCCAAATGAATTGTAACATACTCAATACTCACCCTTATCATCAACCTTTCTCAAGGAAGACTTTAGATGGTATCAAAGTACGCTCTTCCTCACTTGATGAATGATGTGACTTCAGGTCAAAGAACTACAAACGCCATTGCCAGTTGAGACCTACTTGTGACACGTTCATATAACAATCCACAAAGTAGTCTCAAGGTGGGTCTGTCCAGTACAACTTGTTCACTAACAAGTACCCATGTGATGACTTGATATCACAATATCATGACCTGTGAGAACCGGTCATCAGTCAACGCACATGCTAATCTTAACGTATTATCATTGCCCTTCAACTTCTAAGATGATACCCCGACTAGGGACCATTTAAGAATGAAGCTTCTTGCTATACACATGCCCTCACATTCAAGTCACGTACTTGAATTCCTATGGAAGCAAACATTCTAAGAGCATTTATTATGTTAAGTAATCTATCAAATAGAAACTATTGACATAATAATAAGAACTTGCCATAAATGTAAAATGAAAAACACAGTATATATTACAATTCATCAAATGAATAAACAACCAACAAACATACAATCCACAAGGCTCCCACTAAAGACGATCATTCAGGTATCTAATACTCATTGATCTAACATGACCATCATGCTTCTTCTGCGCAAGAGGCTTTGTCAGTGGATCCGCTAGGCGTGTAAGCAAAAACCAACCGAACCGTCAAACTGAATCGAACCAAATCAAACCGCACGGTTTCAGTAGGCCACGGTTCGGTTCGGTTCATGGTTTTACGTGGCAAACCGAACCGAGTCGAACTGAACCGTAGTGTATAAAAATATTTATTTTATTAATTACATTTCATTAAACTATTAATTACATCTCATATTATATTTTTATATTTTAATTTTTGCATAAGACATTAAGAATTTAAGACTCATAATATTGGACTACTGGATGGGCTAGACGCCTGGATGGCTGGAAGCCTGGAAGTATTTTATAGAAAGTATCTAATAAGAAAGTATTTTATTTTATATTTAACGTTGTTATAAAGTATAAACGCCTGTACGGCCGAAGACCGAACTCTCCTAGTCTCCTGGACGGCTGGACGACTTAGGTTTTCTGAATTCCTCCTAACGCTGTCGATTTCTCCTCATCCCGCCGAGTCGCCGCTCCTCATCCCGTCGGGCGCCGACCGCAGCACTCGTCGCAGGAAAGCCCTCTTCCTCTTCTCTGTAATCAACCCTTGTCCACCGTCGCAGGCAAGCTCGTCCACCCGCCGCACTACTCATCCCATCGGGCGCCGGGCGCAGCACTTATCGCAGACAAGCCCGTCCACCGCCACACTCGTCGCAGGCAAGCCCGTCCACTGCCGCACTCGTCGCAGGCAAGCCCGTCCACCGCCGCACTCATCGCAGTCGCAGGTGAGCCCTCTTCCTCTTCTCTGTAATCAGCTTTCATTGTTCATAACTTCATATTATCTTCTGACTTCTTGACTCATTTCACAGCAAGCCCGTCCCGCAATTGCTACGTCATTATTTTAATAAGTTCAGATCTTGGTAAGCCCGTCCAGATCTTGGTGGGTTTTTTTGATGGTGAGTTCATACTTCATACATTATTTTAATAAGTTCATATTATCTTACATTCTCAGCTTGAATAACAATGCATCTAAGTTGTCTACTTTTTATATAAACCACCAAAATCGAACCGAACCGAACCATTCAGTTTGGTTTGGTTTGGTTTCAATGTTTTGGCGGTTCGGTTCGGTTCTAAATTTTTGGAACCACATGGGGGTGGTTCGGTTTACGGTTTTACTGAAAAATCGAACCAAACCGAACCGTTATAGCGCTAGGATCCGCTATGTTCTCTTTAGTCGGTACTCTGCAAATGTTCACATCTCCTCGATCGACAATCTCTCGAATAAGATGGAACCACCGAAGTATGTGCTTGGAGCGCTGATGAGATCTAGGTTCCTTAGCTTGGGCTATTGCACCATTGTTGTCACAGTAGAGAACTACGGGACAAACAATGCTAGGAACTACACCAAGCTCGCTGATGAATTTCCTAATCCACACAGCCTCCTTCGCCGCATTTGCAGCAGTGATATACTCGGCCTCAGTCGTAGAATCGGCAACTGTCTCTTGCTTGGAAATCTTCCAGCTTACAGCTCCTCCATTAAGGCAAAATACAAAACCTGATTGGGACTTTGAATCATCCCTATCAGTCTGGAAGCTTGCATCCATGTAACCATTTACAGCGAGCTCTTCCTATAAGACCCCCCCCCCCCTCCCCAGACTGAACCGAGTTCAGGGAGGGGGGGGATCTTACTGCCGAAAGAGGACCACCCGACGCTTTCCGGGTGGTGACGTCCCACCCACTCAAGCACTGAGCGGTCTCTTTGTCAGGCACAAGAATCATTACATCACATCAGATCGCACAGCGGAAGCAGATAATATAAAGAAAACAAGCACACTGCTTATATTATACATTTAAATATAGTCGGAGCCTATCGTTTACGAAATATTGCCCGAAGGCTACATAGTCCAAAACAACAAGGAGCCCTAGGCTAGTCTTTATTCTCTCGCACTCACGTCTCTGAAGATGGGAGGAGAGGCTGGGGTGTCCGATCGGGCCATCTCTAAGGCACGTATCTCATCCTGCGGGGTGGGGGCTTCGTGCTGTCCCGTTTCCTGTGATTGGTTATAAGAAGTAACCGTTAGTCACAGAGCTAAGTAGAACAATACATCCCCTCCCCGGATCCTTATCCGGGGGGGACGGCTAAAGGACAGAAATGAAATAGCCGAAGCAAGGAAGAGGGTTAGCAGCAGGTGAATATGTATATATATATGTATATATAGAGATAGGGCCGCTTGCCCTAAAGCCCGTATTTGCGTCGTATAGCAACCACACAACACTATATCGCGCAGACACACACCCAGGTATTCAAACACGTACGCACACAAAAGACCCTGTGTCGACACAGTTTAGACCGCTTTCGTTCAAGCAGGGGAGCTAACCTCGCGGGCCTCACCGATGTGGCCGTCGGTGACAGTGGCCAGTCTTGCCACTTCTGAATGTAGTCGTACCGTATCATTCAGGCCCTCATGTACAACTTGGTGTACCAACTGGATGTGAGCGACATCCGGCGAGCCGATTTGTAGGCCGACCAGCGGAGGCAAAACTGCAGGTTCGGAGGGTGATAACCCGCTGCGCACATCTCCCTGTCGCCATGAGTCGTCAACCCACCCGCACCGGTACGAACGGTCTGCGAGCGTGACCAACCCGCCACTCCCAATCAATCTTCACCCGCTATATATAAAACAAACCCTTGGGCCACGTGGCCACTCTACTCGACCGGTCGCACGACCTTGGACCGGGAGGCTTAGCGGTATGAGGGCTCCTTGCTTGGGGCTAACCTGGGAGGAGAGACTCAACTCCGGGTTTTCCCCAACTAAGGTCTCGCCGAAGGGAGGATAAGCACCGCATTTGTTGCCACGGCAGCTCTGCACTAGCAAGTAAAATAGGCCGAAGCAGGGGCCGTAACATTAAACAGAAATGTAGGCCGAAAGCAGAGGCCATAACGATAGGCAGAAAGTAGGCCGAAAGCAAAGGCCATGTAATAAACAGAATAGTAGGCCGAAAGCAGAGGCCATGTAATAAACAGAATAGTAGGCCGAAAGCAGAGGCCATAATGATAGGACCAGTGCAAGACTGGATTTAATTGAAAGTACAGAAAGTAAGTGCGGGGGACCAGTGCGAGACTGGATTTAATTGAAAGTACAGAAAATAAGTGCGGGGGACCAGTGCGAGACTGGATTTAATTGAAAGTACAGAAAATAAATGCGGGGGACCAGTGCGAGACTGGATTTAATTGAAAGTACAGAAAATAAGTGCGGGGGACCAGTGCGAGACTGGATTTAATTGAAAGTACGGAAAGCAGTAAAAGCATAAGAAGAAAGGGTTAGTAGTCCAATCACTCCATAAGAGGAGGCTTCGATCGACGACTCCGTTCTTTTATTATCGTCGCGGTGGGGTTAAATTTCGGTGCTGCGCCGCGACTTCGTTCCGATTTTTGCGTTGCTTTTCCGAGCTTAGCCGATTCTTTAGATTAATACGCATGATTTTGATAAGCATCTTAAAATATGCGTCGAGGGGCGCCGATTTATTTCGATGAATATCGCTCTTTTCCGGGCGTCTATTTTTGATTGTAAAAGCCTTTAAGGGATCAAATCAAAAGGTCGCACCTCCCAACTTTGATAGTATTTGCAAAATACCTATACTTAGAGCCCCTAATTTTTGGGGAATTTTAGAAACTCATTTGGGCATTTTATTTCCTAAAATAAACTTTATAATGGGTTTTAAAAATAGTAAAACTCCTCCCAAAAATCCCAAAAAAATATAGGAGGTGCCCCTAAGAGTGGGGCACAATTTTCATTTAGGAAATTTCTTTTGAAAAAGCCCCATTTTTCCTCAGAAAAATGGGGAAGGGAAATAGGGGGTGGGGTGCGGTTAGAGGCAGGGAAGAGAGCAGGGGGCGCCACACCGGGCGCACTCCTTGGGTCCCCACAGCGGATCCGCCGCGGATCCGCTGTGGGGGCGCACAGTTTGAGGCACTATAAGAGTTGCCGGGGCCGATGCCGGGTTCGTATGCTTTATATCTCGTGCGTTGCACTGAGGCGATCTGCATAGGACTAAAATGGCATACTCTCCATACGACCTCGTGTCGAGACGCAACGAGTTCCGTTGTGCTTGTATTGGTCATACGATCCTAACGGAACTGACAGCAGTCAATTCGGGGTTCGTACGGCCATTATTCACAATAATGGGGCGGTGGCGCGCTACGATACCTAAAATGGTCATTTTCTCCAAATGACCTCGGATCGAAGTGCAACGAATTCCGTTGCGCTCGTATTGTCCATACGAGTTCAACGGAACTGACGAAAGTCAATTCGGGGTTCGTACGGTCACTATTCATAATAATGAGGTAGTGGCGCGCTACGATACCCGAAATGGTCGTTTTCTCCAAACGACCTCGAGTCGAAGTGCAACGAATTCCGTTGCGCTCGTATTGTCCATACGAGTTCAACGGAACTGACGGAAGTCAATTCGGGGTTCGTACGGTCACTATTCATAATAATGAGGTAGTGGCGCGCTACGATACCCGAAATGGTCGTTTTCTCCAAACGACCTCGGATCGAAGTGCAACGAATTCCGTTGCGCTCGTATTGTCCATACGAGTTCAACGGAACTGACGGAAGTCAATTCGGGGTTCATACGGTCACTATTCATAATAATGAGGTAGTGGCGCGCTACGATACCCGAAATGGTCGTTTTCTCCAAACGACCTCGGATCGAAGTGCAACGAATTCCGTTGCGCACGTATTGTCCATACGAGTTCAACGGAACTGACGGAAGTCAATTCGGGGTTCGTACGGTCACTATTCATAATAATGAGGTGGTGGCGCGCTACGATACCCGAAATGGTCGTTTTCTACTGCTCGGGCCTACTTTTATTGGGCTTACTAGGGTCTAGTGGCCCAATAAAAGTCGGGATGTTACAATCCAATAAAAATAAAGAGATTTTCGTCCCCGAAAATTGGCTAAAGTAGGGGTTTAAAGGATGACATACCTGGGGAAACAGTACCGGGTATCTCTCCCGGACGAGGGCTTCTGGTTCCCAGGTGAACTCTTCGCGTCCTCCGTTTGACCATAAGATCTTGACCATTGTGACGGTTTTGTTTCGCAGCTCTTTGATCTTGGAGTCCACTATCTTCACAGGTTCGAGTCGGACAGATCGGTCGGATTGTACTGATGTCGGTGGTGTGGGAAGGTGCTGCTCGGGTTGGCGAAGTACGCGTCTCAGCGAAGAGACGTGAAACACGTCTTGGAGATTTCCTAGTTCAGCTGGCAGGGCTAATCTATAGGCCACCGGGCCAACTCTTTCGATGACTGGATACGGACCTAGATAGCGGGGGTCCAGCTTTTTCTGCCTCTTGATTCGTGATATCCCATGCATAGGCTTAATCTTCAAGAAAACCATATCTCCCACTTGGAATTCCACTTGCCGATGACGTGCATCGTAATACTTGGCCTGCCGGCTCTGCGCTTCTAGCATGCGTTCCCGGATTAATCTTATCGCGGCGGTGGTATCGTCGATGTAGGTGACTCCCAAGGCTTCGGGGTCCTCATCCTGTGCCCAAGATAGCGGGGTTCGACAGCGTCTTCCGTAGAGGGCTTCGTAAGGTGCCATCTTGATGCTTGCCTGGAAGCTGTTGTTATATGAAAACTCTACCAGAGGTAGTAACTGCTCCCATGGCTCGCTGTGTTCCACTATGCATAATCGGAGAAGATCTTCCATCGTCCGATTCGTTCTTTCCGTCTGCCCATCGGTCTGGGGGTGGAAGGCGGTGCTAAAAGCTAATCTGGTTCCTAGATAAGCTTGCACTCTTCTCCATTCCTTCGATGTAAAGCGCCCGTCGCGGTCCGAGACGATTGATTTGGGTATTCCATGAAATCGGACTACCTGCTCGATAAATAGTCGGGCTAGAATGTCGACACCGTCACCTTGCCGGTTCGGGATGAATCGGGCTACCTTGGTGAGGCGGTCCAATACTACCCATATAGAGTCGTTACCTGCACGGGATCGGGGTAAGCCATGAACAAAATCCATGGAAATATCCTCGAACTTCCATTCCGGGATGGGCAGGGGTTGTAGTAGGCCTCCTGGGCTTCGACATTCTGCCCTGACCATTTGACAGGTCTGGCAGTGCGCAACATAGTTGGTGACATCCCTCTTCATTCCTGGCCAGTACAAGGTCCTTCGCAGGTCCGTATACATTTTTACTACTCCCAGGTGTATCGAGTACCTGGTCTGGTGCGCTTCGCGGAGGATTTCTTCCCGAATTCCTTCTGTTGCGGGGACGAATATGCGGTGTCTGAACTGCAGGATGCCATCGTACAAATTGTAATCCTCCTGCGCACCATGTTGCAGGGCTTGAATGATCGGGGCTGCTTCTACGTCAATCTTCTGAGCTTCTCTTATCCTATTCTGGATGTCGCACTGTATTTCCATCCAGTAGAGCTGGGCCTGGTATTCCATCGGATTTCTGCGGGCGATGAGGATAATATCCATTTCCGCCAATGATTTGACTAACTCCTCTGACACCATTTCTAACCAACTCCTGGTCCTCGGAGGCTGCCGACTCAAGGCGTCTGCAACCTTATTAGCCTTGACGGGGTGGTACTGGAGGGCGAAGTCATAATCACAGAGAAATTCTAACCACCGGCGTTGCCGGAGGTTCAGCTCTTTCTGGGTGAAGACGTATTTGAGGCTTTTATGATCGGAGAAGATTTCGCATCGTACCCCGTAGAGGTAGTGTCTCCAGACTTTTAATGCGAAAACTACCGCCCCCAGCTCCAGATCGTGGGTGCGCGTAGTTTAGTTCATGCGGCTTGAGCTGACGTGAGGCGTAGGCAATCACCTTGCCATGTTGCATAAGCACGGCCCCCAGTCCTTTCAGAGAGGCATCAACATAGATTTGGAAACCCTCAGTATCGGAGGGGAGGGTTAGGATTGGGGCCGATATCAGCCGGTTCTTCAGTTCGATGAATGCCGCCTCGCATTCGGGAGACCATTGGAAGGTCACATCCTTCTTGGTGAGAGAGGTAAGTGGTAACGTGATTTTGGAGAAACCTTCGACGAACTTACGGTAGTAGCCGGCGAGGCCAAGGAAACTTCGGATGTCTGCTGCTGTCTTAAGTGGCGGCCAATCTCGTACCGCTTGCACCTTGGCTTGATCCACCGCTACTCCGTTCTTGTTGATGGTGTGTCCCAGAAAGCCGACTTCTTCCATCCAGAACTCGCATTTGCTAAACTTGGCGAAGAGCGAGTGCTCTCTTAGCTTAAGTAGTACCATTTGGAGGTGCCGGGAGTGATCGGTTTTATTCTTCGAGTAGATGAGAATATCATCTATGAAGACTATTACGAAATGGTCCAGGAAGGGTTTGAATACCGTATTCATCAAAGCCATGAAGGCGGACGGGGCATTGGTTAACCCAAATGGCATTACCATGAACTCGTATAGTCCGTAGAGAGAGCTGAAGGCGGTCTTGGGAATGTCCTCTTCTCGCACTCTAAGTTGATAGTAGCCGGACCTTAAGTCCATCTTGGAAAAGACGGACGCGCCTTGCAGTTGATCGAACAGTTCATCTATCCGGGGTAGGGGATAGGTATTCCAGACAGTGAGTTTATTCAAACCTCTGTAGTCGATGCAGAGACGCAGCGATCCATCCTTCTTTTTAACGAACAGTACTGGGGCTCCCCAGGGAGAGGTACTAGGACGTACAAATCCTGCGTCGACTAACTCTTGTAGCTGCATCTTGAGCTCGGCCAGTTCCCTCGGGGCCATCCGGTACGGTGCTCGGGACACTGGTCGGGCTCCTTGAGTAAGTTCGATTTGGAAGTCCACTTCCCGTTGCGGGGGCAACCCGGGGAGTGACTCTGGGAAGATATCTGGGAAGTCCCTGATCACAGGTACTTTAGCGAGTACTTGCGTCGTGTTCTCCATCTCAAAGTAGATTAGGTATATCTCGTCCTTCCGTCGAACTGCCTTGACGGTTTGTGCAGATGTTAAGATAATGCGGGTGACGGAGGGTATACCTGCTAGCGTGATAAATTGTCCATTTGGATTCTTGAGGCGGATTTCTCGAGTCGAACAATTGATTTGGGCGCTGTGCTCGGTCAACCAATCCATCCCCAGAATGATGTCGAATCTGGTTATTGCTAAGATGGTGGCGTTGACTTCGAACTCTATGCCTCCCAGCATTGCTTGGAAGGAACATTTCTCGGTGGAAGTCATGTCTGACCCATCCGGGAGTCGTATTCGGATTGACATCCGGATGATCTCACCGTGTTCCCTTTGTCAGCGATGAAGTTTTGTGCAACGAAAGAGTGTGTGGCGCCGGTATCGAACAGTGTTTTAGCGGGATGACCTTCTACCAAAAGTAGACCTGATAATATATATACTATGATCATAAGCTTTTCACAAATATACAGGAGTAGGGATGACATATACAAAAGTCCCAATATATAAAGCTACAACATCTCCTATGATATCATACTATCGGAAGTAGATACCTATCACTACGTCAGGAGCAGGACCGTGCTGGAGATCCAACGCGTATGCCTCGAGCAGTGCTGCTCTGCCCTGCCTAGCCGGCTCCCTCCTGCCTGCGGGACGTCCTCTGTGTCCACCTCGTCCTCTCTCTGCCGCTCTCTATACTGCTCCTAAACCGGGTCTCCCGGTAGCCTGTGGGAAGAAGGCTCGTATATGCCCAGGCTGCTGGCATAGGTAGCAGTTCCCTACGAAGGGAACATCTCGTCGTGCGGCTGGGACGACCTGAGGTGCTGGGGCTGGGGGTGCTGGTCGGGGCTGGGGTGCTGGTCGGGGCTGGGGTGCCTGTCTATATGGCTGGTGACGCTGACGCTGTCTCCCGTCTCGGCCCTGCCTGCGAGGACCTACCCCTCTCTCTCGGCCCTGAGTCTGGGGAACACCTACGTGTCCCCTCCGCTGCTGGGCTACCATCCGCTGGTCCATCTCTAGAGCGGTGGCATGTGAGGCGATCGTGTGGAAGGATGCCTGGGAAATCATGATCAGGGCCTGACGGAGGTCGTCTCGTAATCCCCGGTAAAATCTGGCCACCCTGTCCCTATCCGTGCCTGCTAAGGTCCCGGCGAAGCGGGCCAGGTGGATGAACTCTCTCTGGTAGTCTGGAACCGTCCTATCTCCCTACCTGATCTGTAGGAACCGCTCCTGGAGTGCCATCCGGTCTGCATCCGAAATGAAATGCTCTAAGAAGGCCTCTGAGAATTCCCCCCAGAGAATGGTGTTGAGGGGTCGCCCTCTAAAAGTGGAGCGGCTAGCTGCCCTCCACCAGTCCCGGGCATAGCCCTCCAACATGGTCACCACTAGGGACACTGCGGCTACTGCTGGGCACATCATCCCTACAAGAAGCTCCTCTACCCTCTCCACCCACTCCTCGGCCTGGATGGCTGACTCTGTACCCCGAAAGGTGGGGGGCCTTAGCCCTCGGAATGTCGTCAGCAGATCGGTGGGTACGGTGGCCTGCTGGGGTGGCCGTAAGGTGGTTGTCTGGAAGGCGGCCAACAGGGCTACCAGGGTCTGCCCGAGCTCTGTCTCTCCGAACGGAACTGTGGCTGGAGCGGTCTGAGCTGGTGGTGGAGTGGTAGGGTGGTACTGGTCTCGAGAGGAGGACCTTCCGTTACTTGACTCCGGTATCTGGAGAAGTAACAAACGGGTGTCAGAACTTGCAAAAATAAGGGAATTTTGCATGACTGAAAGAAAAGGAAGCGGAAAGCGTGTGGGTGTACTATCGTGCAGTCTCGAGTCCCTAACCTTAAACCTAAAGGGTCTACCAGGCTTCCGCTGCGTGGTTCGTCCCGAACCAAGAAACGGAACCGGGGAAGGGAGGATCGAAAGACTGCCCCATGTGGTCGGATCGTGGTAGCTCTGATCCATTTGTAAGACCCCCCCCCCCCCCCCCCTCCCCAGACTGAACTGAGTTCAGGGAGGGGGGGATCTTACTGCCGAAAGAGGACCACCCGGCGCTTTCCGGGTGGCGACGTCCCACCCACTCAAGCACTGAGCGGTCTCTTTGTCAGGCATAAGAATCATTACATCACATCAGATCGCACAGCGGAAGCAGATAATATAAAGAAAACAAGCACACTGCTTATATTATACATTTAAATATAGCCGGAGCCTATCGTTTACGAAATATTGCCCGAAGGCTACATAGTCCAAAACAACAAGGAGCCCTAGGCTAGTCTTTATTCTCTCGCACTCACGTCTCTGAAGATGGGAGGAGAGGCTGGGGTGTCCGATCGGGCCATCTCTAAGGCACGTATCTCATCCTGCGGGGTGGGGGCTTCGCGCTGTCCCGTTTCCTGTGATTGGTTATAAGAAGTAACCGTTAGTCACAGAGCTAAGTTAAACAATACATCCCCTCCCCGGATCCTTATCCGGGGGGGGGGGGGGGGGGGGGACGGCTAAAGGACAGAAATGAAATAGCCGAAGCAAGGAAGAGGGTTAGCAGCAGGTGAATATGTATATATATATATGTATATATATATATAGAGATAGGGTCGCTTGCCCTAAAGCCCGTATTTGCGTCGTATAGCAACCACACAACACTATATCGCGCAGACACACACCCAGGTATTCAAACCCGTACGCACACAAAAGACTCTGTGTCGACACAGTTTAGACCGCTTTCGTTCAAGCAGGGGAGCTAACCCCGCGGGCCTCACCGATGTGGCCGTCGGTGACAGTGGCCAGTCTTGCCACTTCTGAATGTAGTCGTACCGTATCATTTAGGCCCTCCTGTACAACTTGGTGTACCAACTGGATGTGAGCGACATCCGGCGAGCCGATTTGTAGGCCGACCAGCGGAGGCAAAACTGCAGGTTCGGAGGGTGATAACCCGCTGCGCACATCTCCCTGTCGCCATGAGTCGTCAACCCACCCGCACCGGTACGAACGGTCTACGAGCGTGACCAACCCGCCACTCCCAATCAATCTTCACCCGCTATATATAAAACAAACCCTTGGGCCACGTGGCCACTCTACTCGACCGGTCGCACGACCTTGGACCGGGAGGCTTAGCGGTATGAGGGCTCCTTGCTTGGGGCTAACCTGGGAGGAGAGACTCAACTCCGGGTTTTCCCCAACTAAGGTCTCGCCGAAGGGAGGATAAGCACCGCATTTGTTGCCACGGCAGCTCTGCACTAGCAAGTAAAATAGGCCGAAGTAGGGGCCGTAACATTAAACAGAAATGTAGGCCGAAAGCAGAGGCCATAACGATAGGCAGAAAGTAGGCCGAAAGCAAAGGCCATGTAATAGACAGAATAGTAGGCCGAAAGCAGAGGCCATGTAATAAACAGAATAGTAGGCCGAAAGCAGAGGCCATAATGATAGGACCAGTGCAAGACTGGATTTAATTGAAAGTACAGAAAGTAAGTGCGGGGGACCAGTGCGAGACTGGATTTAATTGAAAGTACAGAAAATAAGTGCGGGGGACCAGTGCGAGACTGGATTTAATTGAAAGTACAGAAAATAAGTGCGGGGGACCAGTGCGAGACTGGATTTAATTGAAAGTACAGAAAATAAGTGCGGGGGACCAATGCGAGACTGGATTTAATTGAAAGTACGGAAAGCAGTAAAAGCATAAGAAGAAAGGGTTAGTAGTCCAATCACTCCATAAGAGGAGGCTTCGATCGACGACTCCGTTCTTTTATTATTGTCGCGGCGGGGATAAATTTCGGTGCCGCGCCGCGACTTCGTTCCGATTTTTGCGTTGCTTTTCCGAGCTTAGCCGATTCTTTAGATTAATACGCATGATTTTGATAAGCATCTTAAAATATGCGTCGAGGGGCGCCGATTTATTTCGATGAATATCGCTCTTTTCCGGGCGTCTATTTTTGATTGTAAAAGCCTTTAAGGGATCAAATCAAAAGGTCGCACCTCCCAACTTTGATAGTATTTGCAAAATACCTATACTTAGAGCCCCTAATTTTTGGGGAATTTTAGAAACTCATTTGGGCATTTTATTTCCTAAAATAAACTTTATAATGGGTTTTAAAAATAGTAAAACTCCTCCCAAAAATCCCAAAACAATACAGGAGCTGCCCCTAAGAGTGGGGCACAATTTTCATTTAGGAAATTTCTTTTGAAAAGGCCCCATTTTTCCTCAGAAAAATGGGGAAGGGAAACAGGGGGGTGGGGTGCGGTTAGAGGCAGGGAAGAGAGCAGGGGGCGCCACACCGGGCGCACTCCTTGGGTCCCCACAGCGGATCCGCCGCGGATCCGCTGTGGGGGCGCACAGTTTGAGGCGGGGGCGGGGTTAAGGTAATGGGGGCCGCTCGATCTCCTGGGGGAGATCGTGCGGCCCCCGCTCGATCTCCTGGGGGAGATCGTGCGGCCCCCGCTCGCGCACGGGTGGCAGCCGCTGCCGCCGCCGGGCAGCGGCCGGCTGGGGCCAGCGCCGCCCCCGGTCGGTGCGCCGGGGGCCGGCGACTCCTCCGGGGGTGGTCCGGTGGCCTGGCGCCGCCGGCCACCGCCGGGGGAGGTGATACAGAGGGCGGGAGGCGGTGGCGTGGCCTGCATGGGCCATGCAGGCCCGCTGCGCCGCCGCCCCCGCCGAGGGGCCACCGGTGCCGCCCCCGGTCTGTGCGCCGGGTGTCGGCGCCTACTCCGGTGGTGGCCCGGTGGCCTGGCGCCGCCGGACCCCACCGGAAAGTGGGGCAGAGGGGACGGGGAGGCGCGGCGCAGCCGGCACGAGCCATGCCGGCTTGCTGTGCCGCCGCCTCCACGTGCGCAGACCTCCCTGCCGCCCCTGGTCGGGGCGCCGGGGAGGGGGCAACCCTCCAGCGGTGGCCCGGCGGCCTGGAGCCGTCGGCCGCCGCCGGGGGAGGGGGTTATCCCCCTACAGGAAGTGCGGGGAGGAGGGGGAGGCCACGGGCGCCGCCGGCCGTGCCCGCCGGCGGCCCGACCGCCTCCCCTGTGTCGGCGCCGAGGTTCTCGAGGGGGACCCCCTCCCCCCCCAGCGCCACCGCTGGCGCTGGGGGAGAGGGCTTCCTCGGCCGCCTCCTCCCCGAACCTTGCAAGGCTCGGGGCGGCGGCCGGCGGCGCTCCGGCGATAGGGGGAGGGGGGGGGGGGGTCTTCCTCCGAGAGGTGGGAAGGAGGAGGGGAGGTGGTTCTACCTGGTGAGGGGCTCGGGTGGAGGGGCGGCCGGACATGAGGGAGGAGGTGGTGGTGGCGGCTTGCTCCGGCAAGGGGGAGGAGGGGGTGGCTGGCTGGGGGGGCTGCCGGCAGAGGAGAGCTGAGAGGGAGAGAGAGGTGGTGTGGGGGGGATTGGAGAGGGGCTGCCCCCCTCCCCCCCCCCCCCCCCCCCCCCCCCCTCTCCCTCCCTTCCACGTGTATGAAGGGAGGGTGAGTGGGGGGAGATATTTTCTCCCCCCCCCCCTTCCTTTCTCTCTCTTGCCCTTGCCCTAATAGGGGCAGCCTCCCCCCCCCCTTTTCTTTAGCAATTTCGAGTTTGGGGGGGGGGGGGGTTGACTAAGTCAACTTAGGGCGGGGTCCTCCTTGGCTCCCGGGGCACGATAAGAGTTGTCGGGGCCGATGCCGGGTTCGTATGCTTTATATCTCATGCGTTGCACTGAGGCGATCTGCATAGGACTAAAATGACATACTCTCCATACGACCTCGTGTCGAGACGCAACGAGTTCCGTTGTGCTTGTATTGGTCATACGATCCTAACGGAACTGACATCAGTCAATTCGGGGTTCGTACGGCCATTATTCACAATAATGGGGCGGTGGCGCGCTACGATACCTAAAATGGTCATTTTCTCCAAATGACCTCGGATCGAAGTGCAACGAATTCCGTTGCGCTCGTATTGTCCATACGAGTTCAACGGAACTGACGGAAGTCAATTCAGGGTTCGTACGGTCACTATTCATAATAATGAGGTAGTGGCGCGCTACGATACCCGAAATGGTCGTTTTCTCCAAACGACCTCGGGTCGAAGTGCAACGAATTCCGTTGCGCTCGTATTGTCCATACGAGTTCAACGGAACTGACGGAAGTCAATTCGGGGTTCGTACGGTCACTATTCATAATAATGAGGTAGTGGTGCGCTACGATACCCGAAATGGTCGTTTTCTCCAAACGACCTCGGATCGAAGTGCAACGAATTCCGTTGTGCTCGTATTGTCCATACGAGTTCAACGGAACTGACGGAAGTCAATTCGGGGTTCGTACGGTCATTATTCATAATAATGAGGTAGTGGCGCGCTACGATACCCGAAATGGTCGTTTTCTCCAAACGACCTTGGATTGAAGTGCAACGAATTCCGTTGCGCACGTATTGTCCATACGAGTTCAACGGAACTGACGGAAGTCAATTCGGGGTTCGTACGGTCACTATTCATAATAATGAGGTAGTGGCGCGCTACGATACCCGAAATGGTCGTTTTCTACTGCTCGGGCCTACTTTTATTGGGCTTACTAGGGTCTAGTGGCCCAATAAAAGTCGGGATGTTACACTTCCTCTCCACCATACACCAAGAACATATCATTAGTCCTTCTCAAGTACTTTAGGATATTATTGACAGCAATCCAATGACCATCACCAGGATCAGACTGATATCTGTTCGTCATGCTTAAAGCATAAGAGACATCGGGTCGAGTACACAATATTGCATACATGATTGATCCAATTGCCGAAGCATATGGAATCAACTTCATGCGGTCCTTATCTTCCAAAGACTTAGGACACTGGTCCTTAGAGAGACTCACACCATGTGACATGGGTAAGAATCCTTTCTTGGACTCAAGCATGTTGAACCGCTTCAACACCTTCTCAATGTATGTACTCTGGGTCAAACCCAGCAACTTCTTCGATCTATCTCTATAGATCTTAATACCAAGTATGTAAGTCGTTTCGCCCAAGTATTTCATAGAAAAGCAGTTCCCTAGGTTGTTCTTAACAACTTGCAGGGTCGGAATGTCATTCCCGATCAACAGTATGTCATCTACATACAATATCAGGAATACAACAATGCTCCCACTAATCCTCTTGTAAACACAAGGCTCATCCTCGTTCTTGATGAAACCAAACTCTTTGATTTTCTCATCAAAACGAAGATTCCAACTTCGAGAAGCTTGTTTCAATCCATAAATAGATCGATTCAACTTGCATATTTTAGTGGCTTCACTTGGAGATACAAAACCCTCGGGTTGTGTCATATACACTTCCTCAAGGAGGTTTTCATTAAGAAAAATTATTTTGACATCCATTTGTCAGATCTCGTAGTCATAATACGCAGCAATAACAAGTAAAATTCTGATGGACTTGACCATGGCCACAGGGGAAAAGGTCTCATCATCGTCAACACCATGAATTTGCCTGAAACCTTTAGCCACCAGTCTGCCTTTGAATGTTTGTACATTCCCATCCATGTCGGTCTTCTTCTTGAAGACCCACTTGCACCCTATGGGTCGTACCCCTTCAGGTGGTTCCACTAAGGTCCAAACTTGGTTTGCATACATGAAGTCCATTTCAGATTTCATGGCCTCAAGCCACTTCTCGGAGTCATGTCCATTCATAGCATCTTGGTAGGTTTCAGGCTCATCATCATAATCCATAAGCAACACATTACTTATTTGAGAGACGAGAAATCCATATCTCTCAGTCTCAAATCTTGGTCTACCAGATCTAAGTATGACTTGTGTTTCTTGAGCAGGTTCTCCAGCAACAACCTCTTATAGTCCTTGCACATATTCTAATTCTGGTTCGTTCATTGTTTATGGTTCTTGAACTTCTTCAAGCTCTACCTTTGCAGTCTTTCTGGATAAGAACTCTTTCTCCAAAAAGACACATGTCCTTGCGACAAACACTTTGCCCTCAGACGGCAGGTAGAAGTAGTACCCTTTGGTCTCCCTAGGATACCCCACTAGATAACATTTATCTGATTTGGGTTCCAGCTTATCAGGCATTTGACGTCGTACGTATGCCTCACAGCTCCAAATCTTAATAACGATATACTAGGACGCTTCCTAGTCCATATCTCATGTGTTGTCTTTTGAATCGTTTTCGTTGGAACTCGATTTAGTGTGAAAGCAGCAGTCTCTAGAGCAAAACCCCAAAAGGAAACGGGCAAATCTGCATGACTCATCATCAATTGCACCATGTCTAACAAGATACGATTCCTCCTATCAGAAACACAATTATGTTGCGGTGTTCCGGGCGGAGTGAGCTGTGATACAATACCACACTCCTTCAGATGATCACGAAACTCATGACTCAGATATTCGCTACCTCGATCAGATCAGAGTGTTTTTATCTTTTTTCCCAGTTGGTTCTCTACTTCATTCTTAAACACTTTGAACTTTTCAAAGATTTCGGATTTGTTCTTCATAAGAAACACGTATCCGTATCTACTGAAATCATCAGTAGATGTAACGAAGTAGTAGAACTCACCTCTAGCCATAGAACTCATGGGTCTGCATACATCACTATGTATTATACCCAAAAGATCATCAGCCCTCTCACTACAACTAATGAAAAGAGCTTTCGTCATCTTGCCTAAAAAATATGACTCGCATCTCTCAAATGATTCATAATCAAATGAGTCCAGTAGTCCATCTCTATGGAGCTTGAATATGCGTTTCTCGTTTATATGGCCTAAACGACAATGCCAAAGGTGTGAGGACCGTTCTTCTGGTTTCAATTTATTCGTCGCAGTTAATGGCGTAAACGCACAAATGAGCACAAACCAACAATAATTTATTTATTTACAAAATCATTACAGGAAAGCTGAGTACTCAACCGTACTCGTTACAAAATTTACAATCATAATCTGTACAGGAGGCTATATGCCTTTCTTGACAATCTTCAATCCCTAAGAATATCTTGAGCCATACCTTCGCTAATTCTTCAAGAGGAATCCTTCGAGGAACACTTGGAGTTGCTTCATTTGCCTAAAATTTTGAGTCAACATGGATTAGTCATAAAAAAATATGACTATGTGAGACAGATATTTCGTGAAACAGTGTATACATGCAAACAACGGGATTTTACCAATATGCATACATCACAGAAAACTCGAAAGTTCTATAATACTTCATTTTAGTTTTTCCCTTTTTGAATTTACCCCTTTTTATTACATATAACATGAATGCAAACTTGAATTGGATCCCACCCCCGAAGGGTGTAATTGTAGGCTCACCCCTACTGGTGAATCCCTCCGTAGATGCCTCTACTTCATCGGATTCGAAATGTGATGCACTGTTTTACCCTTTGACTTTTATCTGGTCGAAATTTTCATATACATAATTGTTTTAAATAAAAGTTCCCCTCAGATTTTTAAATCGCTTGAATTTCCCTTTCCCACATTTCTTTATAGCGACAAATCAGTTTAATTCATATGCACAGGCAGTGTCCTTATTCACGTACAAAATAATAAATTAAGAAAATTACTTGAATAACCATAATTTCAAGAAATAAAATACTCACCACTGCTTTCCTTTTATCCTTTTCTGCATTATTGCCACGATTCTCTTGGGACGCCATCCTCAAGATCTTCCAATTGGGTCTGGGTTGTGGAAACCACTGAAATAATATGCATTTTACTCGGGTTGCGTCTCATTTTAATTCGTAGCAGAATGCGTAGAGGATTTATAGAAATGTTCGCGCCAAAAAATTGAAAAGTGGAAAATGGTAAACCGGAAATCCCAAAAGAAACCAAAAGACAAAAGACGACCAAAAACAGCGCTTACCGCAGCTGGACAGCCATTTAGAGTGCATCAAAATGGACATACCAACCCTTGAAATGGATTATTCAATCCCCAACATTTACTGTCCTGCTTTAGTAACGAAAATGTCCTCAAACAGCCAGTAAAATCAGCAAAAACAGCAAGGAAAACAGCGAGAAAACAACGAGAAATCAGCGCGAGAATAGAACTAGCGGCAGCAACAACACAGAATAAAAAGAAGGGAGCAAAGCTCACAGCACAGCCGACGGGAAACAGAAGCAGCACAAGGCAGCAGCACAAGGTACAGGAAACAGCTCCAGCAGAAATGCAGTACAGAAATGGTGCAGCGGCGACGCAAAGCAGCGGCACAGCGGCAGCAAGCAGCAGCGGTAGTCAGCAGCAGAGAATAGGAAAGAGGAGGGAGAGAGAGCAGTAACTCTAGAGGGAGAAATAAAGCTGGAGATGGAATGCAGGAATGAACAAGAATCTTTATTTATAGAAGGTGATAGGCGGTGGGGTTGGTGAGGAAGCAACCAACCAACAGGCCAAGTGTCATCCAGCTAAAACACAAGCTGCCAAGTATCCAGGCCCAACAATACAAGCTGCCAGCAACAGTATAAAGGTAAAAACAGCTGCCATATACATGGCTCTCAACATAATTTCAGCCACCAACTAAAATAGCTAGGTGTCATAAAGTAAAGCCACCTCACCAACCAAAAGTGGCAGCCTATGATAAACATAAAAACAGTAGTATGGCAGCCCACGTTAACAGGAGACCAGCTCAATAAAACAACCCACTTTAAATAATTCCTGCAGCCCATAATTATTCAGCCCAAATGACTAATGGCAGCCCACATATTATGATAACAGCAGCCCATAAATGGCAGCCCACTTGTAGTTTATTCAGCCCACACCAATAATCAAACTTGGCATCAAAAAAATAATAAAACAACTCAACTAGTAAAAACTGAAACGAAAATAAAACGCGGAGAAAGCGAAAACACAAAATCGTACTGCCTTTCTTTTATCGTCATCGGGGAAATATTTAAACCAAAAAATATTGTTTATGAAAATTTAGGTCGTCACAACTCTTCCCTCCTTAAAGGAGTTTTCGTCCTTGAAAACTTGTAGATGAGAAAAGTATAACTTGGAATAAGAAAAGAAAATGGTTATTCATATATACAAAGTTTATAGATAATATATACAAAGGTGTCTCATTATCACTTAATTACGACGATAGGGTTCTAAATTGAATGCTCGAGGTTGGATCATTCGTTCTTCAGGAACTTCCGGAGGAGGAACTGGAGCAAGGATAGGGGCAACTGGAGCAGGAGCGGGTGCTGAAGCTAGGGATTCAGCTTGCATCTTATATAAGTGTTGCTGCGGAGGAGGTGGTCCGCGAGAGGTACTTTCTTTATTGCGAAGCTTTGGACACTCATTCTTCATGTGCCTGGTTGACGACAATAGTAACAAAGCCCAAGCAGACATTCACCTCGATGAAATCTTCCGCACTTTGCACATTTGGTTGCGGGCAATTGAGATGTATGACTAATAGATGGGTCGGTTTGAAATGATTTAGTTTCTTTCCCTTGCACTTCAGACTAACTTGGAGTTTCTGTTACTTTTCGTTTTCCCATATCCCTCCGCCGCTGAGATTTCTCCTGATCAATTTCTACTAGTCGAGCTCGCTCCACCAATTTACCATACTCTAAGATATCTAATGGAACCAAGAGATTACGGATCTCGTCGTGCAGTCCTTGTTGGAACTGACGACAACGATCCTCTTCTGTTGCGACAAGGGAGTCGGCATAATACGCTAATTTGGAAAACTCTGTTTCATATTGCATAACCATCTTCGTTCCTTGGACGAGGCGAAGGAATTGATCGTGCAATACCCGCTTTTCTGATCTCGGAACAAACCAATTGGTAAACTCTTGTAAGAAATTTTCCCAGGTAATAATTCCACGCCCGACATATTTCTTGACGACTATATTATTCCACCAACGTTTTGCTGCTCCTTCTAACAAGAAAGCAACTAATCCCACCTTCCGGTCTTCTGGACATTGCATAACTTGGAAAATTGTTTCAATTCGTAGAATCCAATCTTCGGTAGCTAAGGGAGACAAGCCTCCTTGAAAAGTTGGCGGTTTTAATTCTAGGAATTGTCTTAAATCAATATCCAACTGGCGATGGTGGGGTAAAGGTGCTACGACTACAGGGGGAACTTCACGAGGTGGATGCATTGGGTTTGGAGTAGGATTAGGATTTACTTGTGGAATTGATGATCCTAAAACGGTTAATGTCGGGAATACCATCTTCAGGGCTTCGGCTATAGCAAAGACCAAGTTGGATGGACGATGCTGATGTCCATTGTCGCTTTCCACAGACACTGTATCTTGCTGTCTTTCGGGATCTTCACGTGGTTCTCTTAAGCGTCTACTGGAATATACGTGATAGGGTTCCTAAGAAAAATTTAATTAGCTATACTAATACTATATGACTTTGATTATTTGTTTGTTCGTACTCACTACGACTGAATATCTTGAAACCCGATCCCTCTGATACCAAATTGTGAGGACCGTTCTTCTGGTTTCAATTTATTCGTCGCAGTTAATGGCGTAAACGCACAAATGAGCACAAACCAACATTAATTTATTTATTTACAAAATCATTACAGGAAAACTGAGTACTCAACTGTACTCGTTACAAAATTTACAATCATAATCTGTACAGGAGGCTATATGCCTTTCTTGACAATCTTCAATCCCTATGAAGATCTTGAGGCATACCTTCGCTAATTCTTCAGGAGGAATCATTCGAGGAACACTTGGAGTTGTTTCATTTGCCTAAAATTTTGAGTCAACATGGATTAGTCATAAAAAATATGACTATGTGAGACAGATATTTCGTGAAACAGTGTATACATGCAAACAACGGGATTTTACCAATATGCATACATCACAGAAAACTCGAAAGTTCTATAATACTTCATTTTAGTTTTTCCCTTTTTGAATTTACCCCTTTTTATTACATATAACATGAATGCAAACTTGAATTGGATCCCACCCCCGAAGGGCGTAATTGTAGGCTCACCCCTACTGGTGAATCCCTCCGTAGATGCCTCAACTTCATCGGATTCGAAATGTGATGCACTGTTTTACCCTTTGACTTTTATCTGGTCAAAATTTTCATATACATAATTGTTTTAAATAAAAGTTCCCCTCAGATTTTTAAATCGCTTGAATTTCCCTTTCCCACATTTTTGATATAGCGACAAATCAGTTTAATTCATGTGCACAGGCAGTGTCCTTATTCACGTACAAAATAATAAATTAAGAAAATTACTTGAATAACCATAATTTCAAGAAATAAAATACTCACCACTGCTTTCCTTTTATCCTTTTCTGCATTATTGTCACGATTCTCTTGGGACGCCATCCTCAAGATCTTCCAATTGGGTCAGGGTTGTGGAAACCACTGAAATAATACGCATTTTACTCGGGTTGCGTCTCATTTTAATTCGTAGCAGAATGCGTAGAGGATTTATAGAAATGTTCGCGCCAAAAAAATGAAAAGTGGAAAATGGTAAACCGAAAATCCCAAAAGAAACCAAAAGACAAAAGACGACCAAAAACAGCGCTTACCGCAGCTGGACAGCCATTTAGAGTGCCTCAAAATGGACATACCAACCCTCGAAATGCATTATTCAATCCCCAACATTTACTGTCCAGCTTTAGTAACGAAAATGTCCTCAAACAGCCAGTAAAATCAGCAAAAACAGCAAGGAAAACAGCGAGAAAACAACGAGAAATCAGCGCGAGAATAGAACTAGCGGCAGCAACAACACAGAATAAAAAGAAGGGAGCAAAGCTCACAGCACAGCCGACGGGAAACAGAAGCAGCACAAGGCAGCAGCACAAGGTACAGGAAACAGCTCCAGCAGAAATGCAGTACAGAAATGGTGCAGCGGCGACGCAAAGCAGCGGCACAGTGGCAGCAAGCAGCAACGGTAGTCAGCAGCAGAGAATAGGAAAGAGGAGGGAGAGAGAGCAGTAACTCTAGAGGGAGAAATAAAGCTGGAGATGGAATGCAGGAATGAACAAGAATCTTTATTTATAGAAGGTGATAGGCGGTGGGGTTGGTGAGGAAGCAGCCAACCAACAGGCCGAGTGTCATCCAACTAAAACACAAGCTGCCAAGTGTCCATGCCCAACAATACAAGCTGCCATCAGCAGTATAAAGGTAAAAACAGCTGCCATATACAT
The DNA here is from genome assembly GCA_033032865.1 of Dactylorhiza incarnata. Taxonomy (NCBI): domain Eukaryota; kingdom Viridiplantae; phylum Streptophyta; class Magnoliopsida; order Asparagales; family Orchidaceae; genus Dactylorhiza; species Dactylorhiza incarnata. The sequence goes on along the minus strand of JAWHQI010000177.1, from coordinate 3,901,883 downwards.
GGCTCTCAACATAATTTCAGCCACCAACTAAAATAGCTAGGTGTCATAAGGTAAAGCCACCTCACCAACCAAAAGTGGCAGCCCATGATAAACATAAAAACAGTAGTATGGCAGCCCACGTTAACAGGAGACCAGCTCAATAAAACAGCCCACTTTAAATAATTCATGCAGCCCATAATTATTCAGCCCAAATGACTAATGACAGCCCACATATTATGATAACAGCAACCCATAAATGGCAGCCCACTTGTAGTTTATTCAGCCCACACCAATAATCAAACTTGGCATCAAAAAAATAATAAAGCAACTCAACTAGTAAAAACTGAAACGAAAATAAAACGCGGAAAAAGCGAAAACACAAAATCGTACTGCCTTTCTTTTATCGTCATCGGGGAAATATTTAAACAAAAAAATATTGTTTATGAAAATTTAGGTCGTCACAAAAGGTACGTAGGATTCGAGTCATTTGTTTTTAGTCTTTTAGTATTTTCTATATCATAGATTGGATGGTCTAAGTTCAAAACATATAAACCATTAAACAATTGGGTTACACCATAACAAACACCATTCATAAAAAATGAACAACAATTATATAAACGAAAAACCCTACATGTCAAGACATGAAATTGATATAATGTTTTTAGTTATGGCTGGAACAAAATAACAGTTATCTAATTCTATTACAAGCCCAGTGGGCAAAGAAAGACAATAGACACCAACGACAACGGCATCAACTCTTGCTCCATTTCCGACGCGCAGGTCTACCTCCCCTTTACCCAGCATTCTTCTTGTTGACGCTAGGAAAATCCTGACCTCAAGATTCGGACCGATGCAGCCGGAGGCTACTCGCCCAGCAGTCCAATGAGATGACCTGACTGGCGACTACTACAGAGCTAGAAGAGCAACAAACAAGACCCCAGGTGTTGCGGCAGGGAGGTCCCACCACGTACCCAGAAGCTCCGAAGAGACTTCCCCTCCAAGACCAAAAATGGCCGAGCAGGGTACAAGGAAGGCACCGACTTGGCTAGTACCGGGAGTAGCGGCCAAGTGCGACAGGTTCCAGAATGCAAGAGCGGGGTTTCGAAAGCTCAAGTCCAGGTGCCAATCCAAGTACCCCTGGGGTCCTATTTATAGGAAAACCAAGGGGTAGGGGGGTTTTTATAGCCCAGCCCCTGCCCGGCGACTAGCGACATTGAGGCGATCTCCCCGGGCAAATGGGCGAGTACCACCTATGGTCGCCCACCTTTGGCGAGTATCCGGGCTACTCGCACGAGTGCACCTCTACTCGCCTAGGCTTTCTTCTGCTCCTATGCTCGACGAACTCTTCCATTATGCCTGCTGGCCGACTTTATCTTGGTATGTCGAACTGTTGACTGTCGTATTGACTCTTTGACTTTGACCTCTGTCTACGTGGCCTTGGGTGGGTCCTACCCTCGGAGAATGAGGGTTGTACACAATCCCCGCTCTTTGCGAGTAACGTAGTTGCTCAGAAAGAATCATCCAACCCTGATTCGACGAGTTGTCTTTTTGGCGGGTATTGATTGATAGTTGGCATCTCGCTTCTGTCGCCCTGGCTCTATATATAGAGGGGGAGGGGTCTCTGATGGCAAGGCATTTTTGATCTCGCTTCAAGATGTCGCGTATTATTGCCGAGGAAGCTGCTGCGGACAAGGCCGAGCTTGCGAGTCTGATACCTCCATTGCGGAAGCCTGCTCGCGACGCCGAGCTCGAGGACTTCCTCGCTTCTAGGAAGAGGAAGCGTCTGGAGAAGAAGAAGGAGAAGAAGAGCAAGAAGAAGAAGAAGAATGCCGACGCTCCTGAGAATGTCGCTGATTCTCAGGTCGGCACTACCCAGCAGGTAAACGCCGACTTGGGTCTCGGTCAGTCAGGCGGCTCGCCTGCTCCTAATCCTCTTTCGTCGAATGTAGCCCCTGAGACGAGTACTGCTGGAATCTCGGCCCAAGTTCAAACCGAAGTTCCTCCTGTGCAAAGTGAGAGTTACCTACTCGCCACTTTTTAAGTTTTAGTCGCCCAAGTGTCGGTTAGTTTCTGACGTTTTCTACACTATCTCGCAGATCCGCTTCTCGCCGATGCTCGAGAGGAGCCTTTGAGCGCCACTCCTCTGCGATCATCGCCTATGATCCCGCCCAAGACTGGGGAGGAACTCGTCGGGGTGGATCGGTGCGGATCCTTCACAGCTCTGCGGTGGACAAGAGGCCGATGAGTGAGCAGAGGGCTACTTCAGCGAGTAACCCTCATCCGCCGCCACCACCTTTGCAGCAACCAGAGGTGGCGAGTAGCCCGCGACGGCCCGCAGAAGAACTTCCTCCACCTCCTCCATTTCCACCTCCTGCCGATACACAAGATGATCGTCGCCTTCTTTCTTCCTCGGCTCCCACCACTCATCCGGCTGAGTCCTCGCGCCGAGGCGGGGTGGCGGGGTCTTCTGGTTTCTTCGCTCCCAGAGGGGGAGGGCGACAAGTGGATGGTCGCGGTCGGGGTGATGTGCATTCCAGCAGGGAGCACATCGGTGGGTCGCATTCCAACCGGCGAGATGACGCTCGTCGCAGCCTGTCCCCGCATCTGGGAAGGGGCTCTCCTCGCCGACCATCTCGGAGCCCTCGCCGCGATTTGCAGAATGATGTTCATCGGCCTGGTAAATGGAGTCGCTATTCTTCCGAATATCTTCAAAGAAGGGTCTTCCCGCTACTCGCCACTAAGGGTTTGCTTTCATGTCTTTTTTTTGCAGCTCGCGCTCATACCCCTATCGGGGCTCTGGTTGACGGGGTCGGGCTTCCCTCCCGCGAGTATCAGGAGAGGGCTACTCGCGCCATCCTGGACTTGGAGGCGAAGTTGGAGCGTCTGGCGATCAGCGAGTCTCATCGGCGCCTGACCGCGGTGGAAGTGTGGGTGGAGCTCTTGGCGGCTACTGACTCCCAGCGTCGTCTGACCGAGCTGGAGGTGCGAGCATCACGGCTGGAAGAGTTAGATACTCGCCTGGCTAGTGTAGAGTCTCGCCTTCAGTTTGCCGGCGATCTGGAGCGCCGGGTTGGGAGGATGGAGCATCGCCAGCAGCTGCATCATGACGAGCTGGTGGGGATGCGTGCGAGCACGGGCTCCGTTGGTCGCCTGGCGAGGATGGAGGAGCAGCTGCAACAAGGCGAGGATGCGATATCTGTGGCCTTCGAGCATTTTAAGCGAGCTCGCAGCATGGGCTGGGTTGGGCAACAACCACAACTTCCCGATGCTCAGCTTGTAGTTCTGAACTATTTGATTTCTTTAAGTAAATTGATATTTGGCGAGTATGAATATCGCCCTTGTTGCCTTTCCTGTTTGCTGTGATGTCTTGATTTTCTTTTTTGTTTTTTGTTTCCGCGAGTATTTGTTGAATGTCGCGTTGATGTGGCGAGTATCCTAAAGATCTGATGCAGGTATTCGCTCGTTCGACACTGATGATTTGATGTGCACCCTTGGTTTTGGCGAATTTCTTCGATACTCGCCACCCTGGCTTGTGCTCGCGGCGGCGTACGCGGCAAGCCAAGTTTCGTCGAGTACTATAAATAGGGGGGGTGGGTACGTATTTAATACGCTTTTGGCGATCTTCCCTTTCCAGCGAGTATCTTCTGATTGCTTCTCTCCTCGCATCTTTGATACTCGTTTCTTCAATCCCTTTCTTCCGGAATGGCTGACGAGGCAGCTATTCGCCGTGCGAGTCATGCGAAGAACTTCGAGGCGACTTCTTTCAAGAAGCTGATTACTCGGCCGAGCGACCTGAAGGAGTTCTCTGCCAAGTATTTGTCGCCGGAGTTTGTCGTCAGGCTTCCTCGCGAGGATGAACACCTGAACTCCTTCTCGGCGACCGAGTTGGTCTTCCCCATCCGCCACTTTGAAGTCGGCATGCGACTACCCTTGTGGTCGGAGGTTTGCAAGATACTCCGCTATCACGGGATAGTCCCGGCGCAAATCAACCCAAACGGAGTGGCGATGATCGTGGGGTTCCTCTGCTACCTGCGCGATCAGAAGATCGCCTTTGATCTCTCCGTCTTCCGGCGAGTATTCCACTTCGGCGCCACTGGCGAAGGCGTCGTCTTCTTGTGCAGCCATGTCTGCACGCTGGTCGGCACGACGAACAAGAACCATCGCTGGACCGATCGAATAGTCGTCATCAAGGGCGACTTTGGCGTCGTGCCGACTTCATCCTTCCAGCCGGCAGAGAGTGCCTTCGCTGCCCCTTATCTGGAGGAGAGCCGGGAGAAGCTACTCGACAGCTTCCGAGGTCGCCGTCTGGATGTCGTCCTCTGGAGAAAACGAGTAGATGAGCTCGCCGAGGTGTTCCCTGGTGAAGGTAGTCGTCTAAGCGAGTACTTGGTCATGCTCGCCACTTGTCTTCAGTCGGTGCCTAATGCTCTTTTCTTTATGTCTGGGTGCAGCTACTCGCCCCTTACCGAGCGAGCTTCTTCCCTTGGTGCCAAAGGCGGGGGCTCCTGCTTTGGTTGATTTGTCGCCCGACGGCGATGATCAGGAGGTCGCTGGCGACGATGCTGGGCCCTCGAAGAAGAGGAAGGCCAAGGGGAAGTCCGCCGAGACTGTGAGGAAGAAGGAGGTCGCCAAGAGGGACCTGAAAGCGAGGGCAAATCCTTCGGAGGCTGGCGAGCCCAGCGGCCATCCGCTCTTCGGCGAAGGTGTGGGCAGCGAGGATGCCTATGGTCGCCCTCTGGTGTCCTGGGCTGAGCGAGCCCATGAAGTGACTTTGAGCACCAACCTCCCCGCCTGGTCGGAGGATTGAGAGGATGCGGGCGAGGCGTTCGACGTGACGTTCGCCCTTTATGGTCGCGCGGACGCCGAATCCTTGCAAGATGTCTCGGCCAAATATCTCGCCCATCAGAGCTCGCGAGCTAACCTGCGAGCTGCCGAGCTTGGTCATGCGACGGCGAGGAAACTGCTTGAATATGAGCAGGTGATCAAGGTGCAGAGCAAGAAGCTCATCACCATGGGGCTGGAGGCCGCCAAGTGGAAAGACCAGGAGGTACTCGCTCGTCGCCTTTCTGGTTTCTTGGGATTAGTCGCCTCTCGTGCCGATGGATGTTTGCTAACCGCTGTCTTCATCTGTACAGGCTGCCGAGCTAGAAATGGCGAAGAAGGTGTCCCAGCTGGAGAAGGAGCTGGAGGATACTCGGCAAACCTTGGAGGCCGCCCAAGTTCGCATCGCCGAGCTGGAAACTCGGTCTACCGAGCAACAGCCTTCGTCGGCGGGCCCCTCCAGAGTTGGCAAGCAGATCCGGATAGTCGGCGACGATATGGTGCATATTCGCCGGGAGATCGCGCGAGCAACCGGGAAGGTGGTTCTAAGCAGTCTGAAGGCCGATGGCCTCTTGAAGCCGGAGGCAATGAACCTGACTATCATGGACATCATCCCGACACTACTCGCCGAAGAGTCCAATTCTCCCATGCGAGATCTTCCATCCTCATCCACCGATTCCGAAGATGACGATTCTGAGGACGAGGGTGATGACGGTGAAGATGTCGATCCTGACGGCGAGGATGGTGGCGATGATGATGCATAGTCGCCTGACTCCCTTTTGCAAATCTATACAACAATTTTTGTATATGTACTTATGAAAGTAAATGAATACAATTGTTTGCTCGCCTTTTGTAGTTGCTTTTTGTTTTTCTTCTTTTTGTGATCATGCCGAGTAGGTTCTTAGGCTCGAGACGAGGTTGAGTGCTCGCTAGGCGATTAAGCATAGGCGCATTTTTGATGAAGCAGATAAGGGCGAGCACCGCCTTGCCGAAGTCGATTATTGCTTCGTCGGATTGGGAGGTCGGCGTCCAGACTTCTTCCTGATAATCTCACCAGTCGGATGAGAAATGCAGCCGGTGGGAACCGCAACCAACATGCAAGGGGGGAGCTGATCTCGGCCGTCATTGCAGAGGCTTGGTCTTAAGGGGACGTATAACCGAGGCATTGTCCCATCACCCGTTCTGGGTTTTTATGAGAATCAAGTCGAAGGCCAGTTTCCCAACCTGACGCGGAGATCGGCTTCGCTCGCTTTCTTCTTTTACTGGAAAACACATAGCCGAAAGAGAAAAAAGACTCACCATTTCCCATGTTTCAGGGAGGTGATGGTTTTATTTATGGATAACAAATTTACAGGGGTGGGATGTGTACATACTCCCGTTTAGGAGCCAAACCCTTTCAAGTTGTCGCCGTTCCAGGTGTTTTCCAACAGCTCCCCTTCACGATGAAGGGTTCTTCCCGTCTTGGATTAAGCTTCCCGACGGCGGCTGATCTTCCTGCCGCGTCCACCTTTTGCTTACCTAAGAAATCAAAAAAGGGAACTGTCCAGGATCATCATCCTGATTGTCTCGACCTCCAGGTTGTCAAACGTGTTCGTGAGAACGACGTAAAGATGACACAGACAGATCCCCCGTTGCACTCCAGGATTCGGTTGACCGTGAAGTCTTCGACGATCGCATCAATCACACGGGCCTCATGGAAGGGATTCTCATCCCTTAACATGCCCTCCTCCGAGAAGGTGATTTCCTCTAGCGGGGGTGGTGCTTGAGAGGTCGGAGCGACATTCTGGCGGTAGGCCTGGTGGAAATTCGCTTTGCGGAAAGATCCGAGCTCCGCTTCTCCAAAACTCACTCCTACCTCCCCGGCCTTGATACTTCCTTGACATCCTTGGCTGACCCGATCCCTATTCCTCCTCCGGTTACCCTTCCGGTTACGTCTGTTCCCCTGACGGACAGCAACCATTGACTCCATGCATCCTTCCTCCTTACGCACTTCTTGCCTAACACGATTCCTCCCCGAGTAGTAATTCTTCGAGGAATCCCTGGACCCCTCCGGCACTGGCGCGGCGACGATCTCCTTGCAGAATGGGCTCCTACCCCCAATCTGGCGACGATCTTCGGCCTGGCGAATATCACAACTATACTCGCCATATGGGCGAGTATCCTGATACCTCGCCTGCTCCTCCGTCTCGCGGAAGCGGATCCCTTGCGAGGTCTGCTGGTAGAACTGCGACCTCCTTGGTCGCTCGGTCTCATCTTCCACATGCTCCTTTCCTGCTCGCCGAGGGGGACTCCTTCCCTTGGTCAGAACCGGGCGATGCGGCGAGGTTGCCGTGACCTCGGCGCGCGGCTGAAGCGCTGCTTGCAAGATCCCCTCCATGCGCTGCGCGAAGGCTTCGAAAACTGCCAGCCTCACGAACTCGCCACTCGCGGACGAGTTGCCGACTACCTCCTCATGGTCGCCAACTACGACCATCTCGCCTTCTTACTGAACTTTCTTCCAACGACTACGGTCCACGCTCACCGCACCAAAGTGTTGACGCCAGGAAAATCCTGACCTCAAGATTCGGACCGATGCAGCCGGAGGCTACTCGCCCAGCAGTACAACGAGATGACCTGGCTGGCGACTACTACGGAGCTAGAAGAGCAACAAACAAGACCCCAGGTGCTGCGGCAGGGAGGTCCCACCACGTACCCAGAAGCTCCGAAGAGACTTCCCCTCCAAGACCAAAAATGGCCGAGCAGGGTACAAGGAAGGCACCGACTTGGCTAGTACCGGGAGTAGCGGCCAAGTGCGACAGGTTCCAGAATGCAAGAGCGGGGTTTCGAAAGCTCAAGTCCAGGTGCCAATCCAAGTACCTCTGGGGTCCTATTTATAGGAAAACCAAGGGGTAAGGGGGTTTTTATAGCCCAGCCCCTGCCCGGCGACTAGCGACATTGAGGCGATCTCCCCGGGCAAATGGGCGAGTACCACCTATGGTCGCCCACCTTTGGCGAGTATCCGGGCTACTCGCACGAGTGCACCCCTACTCTCCTAGGCTTTCTTCTGCTCCTATGCTTGACGAACTCTTTCATTATGCCTGCTGGCCGACTTTATCTTGGTATCTCGAACTGTTGACTGCTGTATTGACTCTTTGACTTTGACCTCTGTCTACGTGGCCTTGGGTGGGTCCTACCCTCGGAGAATGAGGGTTGTACAAAATCCTCGCTCTTTGCGAGTAACGTAGTTGCTCGGAAAGAATCATCCAACCCTGATTCGACGAGCTGTCTTTTTGGCGGGTATTGATTGATAGTTGGCATCTCGCTTCTGTCGCCCTGGCTCTTTATATAGAGGGGGAGGGGTCTCTGATGGCAAGGCATTTTGATCTCGCTTCAAGATGTCGCGTAGTATTGCCGAGGAAGCTACTGCGGACATGGCCGAGCTTGCAAGTCTGATACCTCCATTGCGGAAGCCTGCTCGCGACGCCGAGCTCGAGGACTTCCTCGCTTCTAGGAAGAGGAAGCGTCTGGAGAAGAAGAAGGAGAAGAAGAGCAAGAAGAAGAAGAAGAATGCCGACGCTCCTGAGAATGTCGCTGATTCTCAGGTCGGCACTACCCAGCAGGTAATCGCCGACTTGGGTCTCGGTCAGTCAGGCGGCTCGCCTGCTCCTGATCCTCTTTCATCGAATGTAGCCCCTGAGACGAGTACTGCTAGAATCTCGGCCCAAGTTCAAATCGAAGTTCCTCCTGTGCAAAGTGAGAGTTACCTACTCGCCACTTTTTAAGTTTTAGTCGCCCAAGTGTCGGTTAGTTTCTGACGTTTTCTACACTATCTCGCAGATCCGCTTCTCGCTGATGCTCGAGAGGAGCCTTTGAGCGCCACTCCTCTGCGATCATCGCCTATGATCCCGCCCAAGACTGGGGGAGGAACTCGTCGGGGTGGATCGGTGCGGATCCTTCACAGCTCTGCGGTGGACAAAAGGCCGATGAGCGAGCAGAGGGCTACTTCAGCGAGTAACCCTCCTCCGCCGCCACCACCTTTGCAGCAACCAGAGGTGGCGAGTATCCCGCGATGGCCCGCGGACAAACTTCCTCCACCTCCTCCATTTCCACCTCCTGCCGATACGCAAGATGATAGTCGCCTTCTTTCTTCCTCGGCTCCCACCACTCATCCGGCTGAGTTCTCGCGCCGAGGCGGGGTGGCGGGGTCTTCTAGTTTCTTCGTTCCCAGAGGGGGAGGGAGACCAGTGGATGGTCGCGGTCGGGGTGATGTGCATTCCAGCAGGGAGCACATCGGTGGGTCACATTCCAACCGGCGAGATGGCGCTCGTCGCAGCCTGTCCCCGCATCAGGGAAGGGGCTCTCCTCGCCGACCATCTCGGAGCCCTCGCCGCGATTTGCGGAATGATGCTCATCGGCCTGGTAAATGGAGTCGCTATTCTTCCGAATATCTTCAAAGAAGGGTCTTCCCGCTACTCGCCACTAAGGGTTTGCTTTCATGTCTTTTTTTTGCAGCTCGCGCTCATACCCCTATCAGGGCTCTGGTTGACGGGGTCGGGTTTCCCTCTCGCGAGTATCAGGAGAGGGCTACTCGCGCCATCCTGGACTTGGAGGCGAAGTTGGAGCGTCTGGCGATCAGCGAGTCTCATCGGCGCCTGACCGCGCTGGAAGTGCGAGTGGAGCTCTTGGCGGCTACTGACTCCCAGCGTCGTCTGACCGAGCTGGAGGTGCGAGCATCACGGCTGGAAGAGTTAGATACTCGCTGATGAGTCCTGATCATATACACTTTTATGGACTCATCTGGGCCGTTTAGTTAGTCATTTCACTGCACTTTAGCCCTGTTTTAGTTCATATTTGTTAACCCATGCTAGGTGCACCTTTTGGCCCATTTTGGTGTGATTTCATGTTGATTTTCATTAGTAGTTTTCATGCATTGTTCGGTGCCACTTTTAGTGGCCGGATTGGTGGTTGTACGCTAGAACAGGAGTCGTGCAGGTGTTTCCGGTGCAATTCTGCACAGGAACACAGCGCACGAACACTGGTTCTATTGCGCACGACCACTGGTCGTGCGCCACTGATCGTGTGCACTTAACGCCTTTTTCACGAGTTCTGTTTGGTGCAGTGCGCACGACCACCAACGCCAGTGCGCACGACCGGTGGTCGTGCGCCACTGCTCGTGCGCATTGACCATTAAATTTCTGAGTTCTGTTTCATCTATTGCGCACGACCACTGACGCTAGTGCGCACGACCACCGGTCGTGCGCCACTGGTCGTGCGAACATGTTATTTTGTAATTTCTGTCTTTGCAGGTTCTGTCCAGGCAGAGCGCACGATCACAGGATTCCAGTGCGCACGACCACTGGTCGTGCGCCACTGACCGTGCGCACTGTTTAATTCCAGCGCCTATAAATTCCCTGCTCGCGATTTTAGGTCATCATCTCGCTTCCAGCCGCCGTTTTCCGCCCGGTTCCGCCCAGTTTCGCCCCTCCACCGTCGCCCACCATCTAGAGGTGCTCCGGGCTTGCTCTTCACGCCTATCTTGAGCCGGAGTTTCCTCTCGGCCTCCTCCTTCATCCAAGAGCTCCAAAGGAAGACCTAGCCGCTATCTCCATCGAGCAAGAGGAAGTTGGCAACCTCCACCGGATCGTGACACGAAGAAGACGGGTCCATTGGAGAGTCGTGACAGCTCTCTCTACCCCGGACGTAGTTGTGGACCGAGCTTGGACGCGGATTGACAACCCGGCGATTCCAACCGTGAATCTTCAACGAGCCTTCGGATTCGGTCGATTTCTTGCCTTGTTCTCCTTTTATTGATGTATTTGCAACTAGATCTAACATTATGATGAAGTGTATTTTGATTAAACAGCATTTTTACTTGATTATGTCTATGTGATTGAGTATTTTTGTTTATATTATTGAGGTGCGCCTTGTGGTGTGGTTTGTTGGTTGTCCGGTGCCGCACTAGCAATTGCTAGTGGCGTGCTTGTCGAAGAGGTGCTTGCGACCCTCATTCCACTAGCCTACTCGCCCATTCGCCTACCGAAGCGTGGCATCGCGGCCCGTAATCCATTCGCCTATCGAAGCAGCGCGCTCAAGGCCTGCATAGTTCGATTCCATTAGCCTTCTCGTCCATCCGCCCTTGCGACGCAGCGCGCTCAAGGCCTGCCTAGTCTCCATCCCGCCAAGCGAAGCTTTGCATAGCGGCATTGCATAGGAGTAGTTGATAGCTTTTATTTTATTTTCCAAAAGCCCAATCACCCTGTTTCCGCATTCCATCCGACTCAAGGACTTCGATCTCAAGTCCTTCCTCCAACGTTAACTCCACCTTACTGTGTTCCTTGAGAGATTCGATACTCGGGGATTACTCCTCGTTTTATATTACTTGAACGATCGGTACACTGCCGTTTCGTGTCGCAGTCGAGCTACCGCCTATAGCGGTGTGTGAGATTTGCGCCATCAAGTTTTTGGCGCCGTTGCCGGGGAACACAGTCGTGTGAGTTTTCTGGAGAGGGAGAACCTGAGAGAAAAGCCCTTCCATTTGTAAATTGCATTTTCTGTTATTTTATTTCTGTTCTTTTTATTCCATTTTCTTGTTTTATAGTAGGTTGCTTTAGTAAATTTTTGTTAGTTGTAGTATTTCGCACAATAGTGTTTGTCTTTTTGAATCGTTTTATCTTCACACTATGTGGGCACATCTAAATTTCCGTTGCCGTTGGTGTGGAGCTACTTCCCACTCTAGTGTTGAATGCCCTACGGAGAATAGTAGGCATAATTCCTCTCGCCCAGCATATAGAGCATCGACTCCGTCTGATACTCCATATGGTGCGCGTAAGTCTTATGGCTACTCTGCTGAGCCATTACCGTCATACTTCTTTTCGGCTCCAGCCCCCGCTGTGCCAAAGAAGCCTGCTAGGCAGTGCCAGTTTTGTCGGGGCACAGATCATGCCCTGAAGGATTGTGTTGCTTATCTTCGCCAATTGGATGAGGATGACGAGCCGGATATTCGGATCGTCCCAACTCCTAGCTCTGGCGGCACACCTTCAACATCCGGCTATGTGTCTTTGTCACCTTCACATTTTGAAGGGTATGGCATGGATACGGTCACCGGATGTGCGGCTGATCTATGCACCGACATTGCTGAGCCAATTCTCCATGTGCCTCCACCACCTCTAGTGGATTCGATTCTTTGTGAGGAATCGGTGCTCGACTTTTATCCGAGCACTACTCCTCCCCCTGTTGTGCATACTACACTCGTCTCTGACGACATTGTTGATGATGTGTCGCAGGAGGAGGCGGTTGATCTGAGTGTTGTGCCTACTCCTATGGAGGAGGACAACCTTCTAGGTGAAGAGGAGTTTTCCTCAGCACCGGTGGAGGAAGTCCAAATCCTAAGCCTGGCCACCGTCGATCCCGCCGAATCTTGTAGCATTGATAACAATGCAAACATTATTTTACTTCCCCAACCTAATGGGAGTGAGACCGGGACCACTCCCCCGATTTTTGATTATTTATGTTCTTCATCTTATTTATTTCTCGATCCCCCCTCTTCACCCGAGCCTGTGCAGGTTGAATCTTCACAGGTACTTCAGGAGGACTTGGAGCTTTGTGCTCAAGTCAATGATGAGTGTGTCCTTTTATGCGAGGAGGTTGATCCCTCCTCCATTAAGGAAGCCTCATTCATTGCCTTCTCCTCCTGCGGACCTGCTGTGGACGATACCTTGCTAGGCAAGGATGTGTTTTGTGAGATGAGTGAGGACCAGGCCTCCTCCTTTTCTTGCATCCTCTACCCTCTACCTGTGAGGAGCAGGTATTTATATTTAGGTAGAGGGGTGACTGCTCTGTCTCCGTATCGGTACCCGCTACCGATGCGCATATTAGAACAGTTACCTGTGCATTTTCTTTTTCATAGGCCCATTAGCTAGAACCGTTTTAATTTAGAATAAGTCGTGCTGGGATGACAATAACCCCAGTAGTTATCTTACTTTTCATGCATTTTATTTTATTCAATCCTATTTAGTTAGCTGTAGTATTGTAGTTTTTCTTTTCTGTTTCTTTTATTTTGCGGAGCTGACCCCTGCAGGTACTTCTTCTGGATGGCGGATGCTGCAGCTTAGTCGTGGTTTAAACGCCAATCTTCTGGTGTGCTCATTTCTGAGCACTGGGTACTCTCTTTCCCTAGCTTTTTCTGATTTTCATGTCATATATTCTGTGGATTGGTTAGTTTAAGTCTGGGGGAGAGTAGTTTGTTTACCCGCTCACGTGCACTATTGCATTGCATACTAGAAGATTTCATTTAAAATGTTTTGTTTATTTTCATTGCACACCACATCACCCACTTGAGCGCGTACTCATCTGTTTGCCTGCTCTGTTGTGAATTTAATTCTTCTGCTTATTTGGGAAAGTCTAGGTGATGGCTTAGGACTATGTAGCAGAGTAAAATGTTGACTCTATTAGTGCTCCTAGTCGAGTGCTCGGTTGCATAGAAATTTGTGTAGATTAGATTTCTCTTTATACTTATGGTTTTATATTTTTCTATTAGTGTAAATGTTGTTTACTCTACTCAAATGATGAATCCGGTGTGAATCAAACGGTAGCATAGGGATGTGTGTAAACGATCGCTAGATTCGTATTGCTTGAGTCGGGAGAAAGGAGAATCTTTCTCGGTGGCTAGAACTTGCCCCAAGCGATTCTTGAAGCATGGGTATACGGTTAGTCAATTGCGTGAATGTGATATAGGCCATCATTTTGGCCCGGTTGAGCTTTTGTGCCTATCCCTACCGCTTTATCCTCGCTAGCCCAGTTGTGCCTACCCGTTCTTTGATTCAGCCCCACTTTCATTTCACCAAAGCCTAAATGCCAATCCTAGTCGCACACCCAAATATGAGCTGTAGCTGTTTATTATTTTCATGAGTTGGTGGTGTTGATTGTGGTAGTATTTTGTGAAGATGTGGATGCGTCCTATTGGTTATTTGCTGAAAATGATAAGAAAAAGAAAAAATTGAGAAAAAGAAAAGAAGTAAAAAGAAAGGAAAGAGAAGTAAAGCTTCATTGAAAATCTTTTTATATCGATTTATATTTGGGAGTAGGCGGTGCACGCACCCATGCTGTTAAGTCCAAGTCTGGGGGTGTTGTGTACCCGCGTGTTTGTGTGGCGAATGAGGATAGTTTCCTGCATTAGCTCATTTGGGTTTAGTGCTTGAGCCGTCGTTTTTATCTTTGTTTATCCTCACCTAAACCCAAGCCCCATTTAAAACCTAAAGTCCTATTGATTCACGTATTTGAGTCAAACCAGTGCCGTGGAGAGAATGTGACCGGGCAAGCTTATGGTCACCGACACTGATGGATTTCAGTGGAGTTTGTCCCGTACCCCGATCTTGAGCAATGCTCGTCTCAGCGCTTAGTTTACTTTCTCCGTATGCATGACCGACTGATTCACCGTTGTTCACCATTTTGAGTAGTTGTAATATGCTTTTACTCTTTTAGAAATCTATAAACTGTTTGTATAATCAGTAGTCTTTTCTACTAATTTTCTTATGCACATGAGCATGCGACTTCGCATGGTACTCTGCATTGTAGTTTTAAGCCATCTACTTTTCTTTCCCCGTTCGCTTAGAATTTGTTTGCTCGGGACGCGCAAACAGTTAAGTCTGGGGGTGTGATGAGTCCTGATCATATACACTTTTATGGACTCATCTGGGCCGTTTAGTTAGTCATTTCACTGCACTTTAGCCCTGTTTTAGTTCATATTTGTTAACCCATGCTAGGTGCACCTTTTGGCCCATTTTGGTGTGATTTCATGTTGATTTTCATTAGTAGTTTTCATGCATTGTTCGGTGCCACTTTTAGTGGCCGGATTGGTGGTTGTACGCTAGAACAGGAGTCGTGCAGGTGTTTCCGGTGCAATTCTGCACAGGAACACAGCGCACGAACACTGGTTCTATTGCGCACGACCACTGGTCGTGCGCCACTGATCGTGTGCACTTAACGCCTTTTTCACGAGTTCTGTTTGGTGCAGTGCGCACGACCACCAACGCCAGTGCGCACGACCGGTGGTCGTGCGCCACTGCTCGTGCGCATTGACCATTAAATTTCTGAGTTCTGTTTCATCTATTGCGCACGACCACTGACGCTAGTGCGCACGACCACCGGTCGTGCGCCACTGGTCGTGCGAACATGTTATTTTGTAATTTCTGTCTTTGCAGGTTCTGTCCAGGCAGAGCGCACGATCACAGGATTCCAGTGCGCACGACCACTGGTCGTGCGCCACTGACCGTGCGCACTGTTTAATTCCAGCGCCTATAAATTCCCTGCTCGCGATTTTAGGTCATCATCTCGCTTCCAGCCGCCGTTTTCCGCCCGGTTCCGCCCAGTTTCGCCCCTCCACCGTCGCCCACCATCTAGAGGTGCTCCGGGCTTGCTCTTCACGCCTATCTTGAGCCGGAGTTTCCTCTCGGCCTCCTCCTTCATCCAAGAGCTCCAAAGGAAGACCTAGCCGCTATCTCCATCGAGCAAGAGGAAGTTGGCAACCTCCACCGGATCGTGACACGAAGAAGACGGGTCCATTGGAGAGTCGTGACAGCTCTCTCTACCCCGGACGTAGTTGTGGACCGAGCTTGGACGCGGATTGACAACCCGGCGATTCCAACCGTGAATCTTCAACGAGCCTTCGGATTCGGTCGATTTCTTGCCTTGTTCTCCTTTTATTGATGTATTTGCAACTAGATCTAACATTATGATGAAGTGTATTTTGATTAAACAGCATTTTTACTTGATTATGTCTATGTGATTGAGTATTTTTGTTTATATTATTGAGGTGCGCCTTGTGGTGTGGTTTGTTGGTTGTCCGGTGCCGCACTAGCAATTGCTAGTGGCGTGCTTGTCGAAGAGGTGCTTGCGACCCTCATTCCACTAGCCTACTCGCCCATTCGCCTACCGAAGCGTGGCATCGCGGCCCGTAATCCATTCGCCTATCGAAGCAGCGCGCTCAAGGCCTGCATAGTTCGATTCCATTAGCCTTCTCGTCCATCCGCCCTTGCGACGCAGCGCGCTCAAGGCCTGCCTAGTCTCCATCCCGCCAAGCGAAGCTTTGCATAGCGGCATTGCATAGGAGTAGTTGATAGCTTTTATTTTATTTTCCAAAAGCCCAATCACCCTGTTTCCGCATTCCATCCGACTCAAGGACTTCGATCTCAAGTCCTTCCTCGAACGTTAACTCCACCTTACTGTGTTCCTTGAGAGATTCGATACTCGGGGATTACTCCTCGTTTTATATTACTTGAACGATCGGTACACTGCCGTTTCGTGTCGCAGTCGAGCTACCGCCTATAGCGGTGTGTGAGATTTGCGCCATCACTCGCCTGGCTAGTGTAGAGTCTCGCCTTCAGTTTCCCGGCGATCTGGAGCGCCGGGTTGGGAGGATGGAGCATCGCCAGCAGCTGCATCATGACGAGCTGGTGGGGATGAGTGCGAGCACGGGCTCCGTTGGTCGCCTGGCGAGGATGGAGGAGCAGCTGCGATAAGGCGAGGATGCGATGTCCGTGGCCTTCGAGCATTTTAAGCGAGCTCGCAGCATGGGCTGGGTTGGGCGACAACCACAACTTCCCGATGCTCAGGCGAACCCCTAGGATCCTGCCCCTTTTTCCTTTATAGTCGCTTGTAGCCTTCTGGCAAATGCTTGTAGTTCTGAACTATTTGATTTCTGTAAGTAAATTGATATTTGGCGAGTATGAATATCGCCCTTGTTGCCTTTCCTGTTTGCTGTGATGTCTTGATTTTCTTTTTTGTTTTTTGTTTCCGCGAGTATTTGTTGAATGTCGCGTTGATGTGGCGAGTATCCTAAAGATCTGATGCAGGTATTTGCTCGTTCGACACTGATGATTTGATGTGCACCCTTGGTTTTGGCGACTTTCTTCGATACTCGCCACCCTGGCTTGTGCTCGCGGCGGCGTACGCGGCAAGCCAAGTTTCGTCGAGTACTATAAATAGGGGGGGTGGGTACGTATTTAATACGCTTTTGGCGATCTTCCCTTTCCAGCGAGTATCTTCCGATTACTTCTCTCCTCGCATCTTTGATACTCGTTTCTTCAATCCCTTTCTTCCGGAATGGC